>CAWUFW010000713.1:2494656-3741985 GCA_963921515.1 Calotriton arnoldi | reverse complement strand
CCCCTGAGGGAGCTTCATCCTGAGGCTCATGTATTAATGCAAGACTCACTTTGTCATTCAAGCTTGCTCCATTAGGGTCATCTTCAGGCCGTATCTCATTCTGGAGACCTCTCATCTGGGATTTCCTGAGCCTCAGCAAGCAGGGAAAACGATTCTCAGGCCTCAATGGAATGCCCTGTAGTACGGGAGATGTCCTTTTCTCCACCGGTTTCGGTAAACCCAGAAATTCCCTCGCGTGCTGATTGAGAGCCAGCAACCTGCTCCATTATTTTAAAATATGACCTGAGTGAGGGAAGTGGCTTGGATACCGACCGCACCTCTCTTGTCCAGCACTTTTAATTTTTTGCTTTTTTAGAATTCTTTTAACAGGAGACTTAGGAGTCACCCCTAAGGGAGGTTCGACTACTTTTTCCCAGGAAATGATCGAAGTTGATATCTACTCCTTTCCGGTAATGATCTGCCCTCTTTAGTTTTGATACTCCCACCTTGAGGGGTTATTTCATCCGAGGAAACGTGGTCAGCTGTGAATGCCCTGGCCTCCTCTTCACCTGGGCTTGCAAAATGGTGCGTGCTGGAAGTTATAGCTCGGGAGTAAAACTCACTCTCCATCCACTCCTTCCCCCTTCAATATACAAGTCAAGACTGGCCTCTGTTGTAAGGGCCCGAAAAGGGGGAGAGATAAGCCAATGGAGCTTATATATCGGCGAATCCAACCGTCCAAACATGCCAAAACCTAAACTTAAAATCCTTATAGCACACACTTTTTTTCACCCCAGGGTTTGCCCTGCTGGCAGGCTAAAAAATAGCGCTCTTACTGGCATAGAATATTTCAGCAGCACGAAATCTCCTCCAGCACTCCGCTGCCCGACTCCAATTCCCCAAAGGGGGGGAGCCACGTCCCTCGGCGGTGAAAGTATGGAGATCGGCAGCCCAACCCATACAAGACCTTACCGTATTTAGAGTTGTAGGTGCTGCCGGTCTATGGCGCAATCTATGAAAACTGTTGCGGGACTGTTAATGAGCCACTCTCAACACCGCTTTCCTCGATGTCCTCATCGGAGAACCACCAAAGCTCCCGGGCTCACTCGACAGTATCACGACACAACTACACCCGTCACTGATCAATCCGCCTTCATTTTCAGGCTTTCCTTACTCCCGGCTCGCCTCGCCTCACACAGGGTTTCTCCCGACTGGCGTTAGCCAGCCGCCATGTTCCCCGACCACGTGACCGTTATCTTTTGTGTTGTTAGTATGTATGATAGTGTGAATGAATAGTTTGACAGGTGAGAATGCAGGTATGATGGTTGTTTGTGGGGGTATCTATATTTGAATGAATTGTGTCCTAAATGTACATATTGATCTAATTCATATGAAATTGTAAATACATGTATGATTTTATGATTTGGTGAGCTCAAAAAGAAGAAAACATATATATAAAAAATGAAAAAATATACTTTTTGATATATAATAAAATAACAATTTATCTAGAAAAACACATGTGACAAGTTTGTGTTTATGGGGAGATGTCTTATGTTTGAGTTCTTGGCCAATGTTGAAATAAGATAGGTCAGTTTAGAGGTTTCTCTTATTTGTTGTTGCTTCCCCTCCTCTTGGACCTGAAAGTAAATAGGGGTACCTTCCTTCTTATATGTTGTAATATGTTAATAAAATGTATTTCTAAAGTTATAAAAATGTATATTACTAAGTTAACTTATGTGTCACCAACACACCTATACAGGTACACACCCACACATACACTCACACTCCCACTCAAAATCCCATAATCAGTTACACACCCATTTACACATGCAAACATCTACTTATATAGACTCATACACCCATACAGTCATTAATATACCCACTCATACAGCCACTCACATCAACCCACACACCAATATAGCCATTTATACACCCAGCTATACACTCACACATGCACCCACACACCAATACAGCTACTCACATTCTCACTCATAATATTAAAGACACACAAAGACACTTCCATGCACAGACCAAATTAGTCACTGACACAGCAATGCACACACCGATACAGCCACTGACAGAACCAGGCTCACACTGATACAGCCACAGACATACCCAGACATATACTGAAACAATTACTGACACACCCAGTCACGTTTGGATACAGAAAATGACACACCCAGGCACATACTCATAGAGTTAATGTCACATATTGATACAGCCACTTGAGACATTCAGCCAAACACTGATGCAGCCACTCAAACACCCATAAACAAGCTTATACAGCCACTGCCACACCCTGCCACACACTAATACAGATGCTAACACACCCACACACACATTGTTACAGACAGTGGTATTAGTGATTCCATTAGTGATGTCACTGACCATGTCATGAGTGATGTAATATGTGAGGTCATAAACAGTGCATTGCAGGGGTGTCAGTTATAGTTAGCTCATGTAACTATAACTGCTGAAATTCTATGGTTTTGCACAAGTTAAATTTGAGCCTAACTATAACATCCCTGTAACATTTGTTTTTTCAGTGAATTTGTAAGGTTTTTGTAATTATATTTTCTAACTTGATGTCCCTGTAACCTTTGGTTTTTTCAGTGAATTTCTAAGATTTTTTTTATTGTGCTTCCGAACTCTAATGTCCCTGTAACCCTTGTTTTTGTTCAGTAACATTCTATGTTTTTAAATTGTATTTCCTAATTGTAACCGGTAAACTTTGAGAGTAGGTTTGTGAGTGGCTGTATAGGTCATTGACTGGATGTGAGAGTGACTGCATGGGGCTGTGAGTGAGTGTGTGAGTGGTTGCATGGGTCTGTGAGTGGATGTGTGAGTGACTGTATAGGTCTGTGACTGGGTATGTTAGTGGCCACATGGGTCTGTGAAAGGATGTGTGAGTGGCTGTATGGGTCTGTGAATACCTGTGTGGATATGTGAGTGGGTGTGTGAGTGCCTGTGTAGGTGTGTGACTGGGTCTGTGAGTGGGTGTGTGGGCCTCTGTGTGTGTCATGCTATGGGTCTATGAGTGGGTGTGTAAAGTGCCTGAGTGGGTCTGTTAGTGAGTCTGTGAGTAGCCCTATGGGTCTGTGAGTAGGTGTGTGAGTGCCTGTGTATGTTTGTGAGTGGATGTGTAAGTGCATGTGTGTATCTGTGAGTGGTGCTATGGGTCTATCAGTGGCTGTGTAAATGCCTGTTTGTATCTGTCAGTGGGTTTGTGAGTTGTGCAAGGGATTTTGTGCATTTCCATACTTAGGGTATTTAGAATGGAGAACCATGGACTCTCACCTTGAGACGACAAGAAAGAAACCACTCATCACAGTTACTAGAGAACAGATTCTGTTCTAGTAGCTCAACGATGTATTCACCTCCTTTAAGGATTCCATATCCTTTTTTAAATGAGTAATAGAAAAGGAAACACACTTTCCTTGCCTTTACGAGGCCAAGAAGTTAGGATAATTTTCGTTTTACAAAAGAGTAGCTTCAGCTGGGGCACCTGCTATGTTTATGTTTGTAAGTGCTTCCCCTTGAGGTTCAATTCTGTGAAATGACTATCAGAGCCATTTCGGCACCTGGGAACTCCCTGAGGCCCAGCCACAACTCAATGGGGGAGGGCCACTCGAGGCTCAAAGAGCCATAGGAAGGGGCCTCATGTGCCCCTCCTTTTAAAAAAAAATGCCCCCGGGACCTGGCCCACCCGGGGCTCTTTTGAAAACAAACGCGGGAGCCCAACCTTGTTTTTCTTTGTTAACTTTGCGTCGGAGTCCACAGATCTGTTGTGATTTTTGGTGAAAATGTAAAAGGTGCTTTTTGCCGTGGCGGCATCCCAGGAAGTCCCCAGGGCCAGGGAGTCAGGTATTCTTACCCTGCCCCCTTTTCTTTTTGAATTGTTCTTTTAGGGACTTGGCTGAAGCCGAGGTTCCAAGATGGCTACCAACACTTCCTGGCTGAAGTGTCGGCAGCCAATCAGATATCAGCACGGGGACTGTCGGATCCTCGGAGAATCCACGTCCCTATATATAAAAATACATTTTTCTGTTAATTTCTCAAAAAGTACTGGAGGGATTTACACCAGGCCTGTGCGTAGTTCACGGAGTTTTGCTACGTGAACTCCGCGAAGTTACAAAAAAACTCCTGCGAAGTTCTGCGAGTGGCAGAGTGCAGTGCGAACTGCAGTTTGTGCTGGTATTCCTGGCGCTCGGGTAGAAATTCTCCCCGAGCGGCAGCTCGCGCTCGTGAACTTCACCGTTCGCGATCACGAACTTACCGTTCGTGATCGCGAGTGGGGAAAAACTCCGCTGCACATCGCGAAGCGGAGTTTTCTGCACTACACAAGCTCCACGGAGTGCGAGTGCAGAAAACTCTGCAAACTCCACGAACGGAGCGAAGTTCACCGTCCAGGCCTAATTTACACCAATTTACAAAATGTTTGCTTTCTGGACTCAACTGCCAATTTGGTGTAACTCCGTTCAGCGGTTTGGGCTGTACTCATGTCTAAAATTCCTATGAGAATTAATATGGGAAACACACATTTATTGACCCACCTCTTTTCTTTACCCTCGCTTGCTTGATCCCTCCGAAACTTTCCATACTCAACTAGAATCACAGGCGCACTTTTATGGGAAAAGTTCATGAATATTTACCAAATGGCACAAAATATAGGCAAGTAAAAAATGTCTTTCCTATGGAAACTAGGTCCTACCTATATATACCTACATGGCGTTAGCCAGAAGGTAGTTATAGTTAGGATCATGTTTCTTTAGAAAAGCATTTTTTGACTTGCCTACATCTTTGGCGTCATTTGACGAATCTTTACGAAATTTCCCATAAAAAGTGTCATAGTGAGTCCTGTTGTGCATGTAAAGTTTTGGGGTTACCTATCAAGCAAGAGCTGGGAAAATGGGGGATCAAAAACAGTGTGTTTCCCATTTTAATTCCCATATACTCTTTAAACACTGGTGCAGCTTGAACCGCTGAACGGAATTGCACTAAATTTAGCAGAAAGCTAGCTTTTGTTCCACAGATTGTGCTTTTGTTATTTGGTATTTATTATTCAGACGTTTGTGAGATATTAAAGGAAATTGAAGTTTGTATAGCTACCATTGCAAATCTTTGTGAAAAATGACGAGCTCGTGCAGAAATCTGCAAAAGCTTGGCTGGCTGCCAACACTTAAACCAGGAAGTGTTGGCAGCCATCTTGAGGCTCTGCTTCAGACGCAGTCCCCAAACAAAAGTGAAAAAGAAGAAGGGAGGCAGGAGAGGAATACTCCAACCACCAAGCCTTGGTCTTGGGGACCCCACCAGGGCAAAAAAGCAGTTTTTTGAAAAATTTCCTGCACATTTGCAATGAATTTGCAACTTTGCTGCCAAAATGAAGAAAAAAACAAGCATATTTCCCGTGCTTGTTTATACAAAAGCCCCGGGAGGGGCAGGTCCCGGGGGCATGTAAATATATAAAGAAATATAGGGGCGCACAGGGGCCCATCCTAGGGCATTTTTATCCTTCAGGGACCACCACCTCCCTGCGACTTTACTTAAAAACAATGGGTGGGGGCCCTTACCCGGGTCCCGGGGATCACCAACTCCCCAGGGCTTTAATTATAAAAATTAACAACAACCACACAGCTACCCTCCTTGGCTGTTCTTGGTCCTGGGGACCACCACCTTCCTGGGACGGCCCATGCAAACAGAAGGAGGGGGGCCAAGTGCCCCTCCCAGAGCCATACATGGCCCGGGGGCCGCCAACCCCCAGGGCCAGCTCCTGCTATATCTCGGGGTGCTCACCCCCAGGACATAACTGTTTGCTTTTGCTTGGCGGAGCTGACAGCTCCCGGCCAAGCAAAAGCAAACACTCTGGTTCTGTGGGCAGGAGCTGTCAAACAGCTCCCCGCCTGCTGAAAGCAGAGGTTTCATCCCTCCACTGCATACAGACATGCGGGCAGGGAAGGAGATGAAATAATTGCTCCTGCATGGAGGGAGCTGCCTTTCCAGCAGCTCCCTCCATGCAGCAGCAATGCCAGCTCTCACAAGAGGCATAGAGCCAGCTGGGACTGTGGGGGCTTTGAGGATCTCCCAGAATCCCATTGCACATTCGGTGCCCTGGGGAGCACCCAGGAGACATGCCCAGGCCCGAAGGGTCAGGTCCCTAGGGCAAAAATCGATCCGGGAGGCTAGATTAGACAGACACAACAAGAGAGGAGGTGGTCTAGCAATAGCCTTTAGAGTTAACGCTAAACTCAGCAAAATTGGTACCCTCCTCTCAGATTGGGGAGAACTCTGCTTTTTAAACTGAACTGCCTTGCCAAGGGGTCCTGGAGAGGTGCTTTACTCTATCGCCCTCCGGGCA
Source organism: Calotriton arnoldi (assembly GCA_963921515.1). Classification (NCBI taxonomy): domain Eukaryota; kingdom Metazoa; phylum Chordata; class Amphibia; order Caudata; family Salamandridae; genus Calotriton; species Calotriton arnoldi. The sequence continues at coordinate 3,735,651 of CAWUFW010000713.1, read as the reverse complement.
ACAAAGCCAACTTTTCAAGTCACTGGATTGAGACCATTGCACCCCATGTCCAGGCTGCTGATAATTTTCTCTTATTAGGAGACTTTAACCATCATGCCGAACTTCTATCTGATACTCACACCAACGTTCTTATCTCAAGCTTAAACTCTCTGGGCCTCAACCAGCTGATAGTTGGTCCCACTCACTCAGCAGGCCACACACTTGACCTTTTATTCACCAACTCATCCCACATTAAGGTCGAACCCCCAATTCCAGTCCTCTGGTCTGACCATCACATATTAAAATTTTACATTCAGGCAATTCCGACTTTAAAAAACCCACACAATGAACCAACACAGAGTAGGACATGGGATAAAGTAAATTTAGCTACCTTTTCTCTCTATTTTACCCCTCCCCTTATCCGAATCAGACAATCCCAATTAGGCAGCTGAGTCTTTTGAGGCGGCAATCAGTCAGACCCTAGACAGAATTGCGCCCCAAAAAAGTCAAACGCCACCGCACATTATCACCCTGGTTCACCGCCGATTTAAAAGCTGACAAACTAGCCGCCAGGAAGGCAGAACGCAAGTGGAGGCAATCATCGATAGACAGATCTATAAATCCACCCATAGGCACTATCACGACCATATAGCCACAGCCAAAAAACTATCTTGGGGACAGAATAAATCAGGCCTCCAACTCCCACAAAGAACGATATAAAATATTAAAAGAATTTACCAGCCCAAGTTCATGCTAGCCCGAACAGCGTACATCGCAAAGAGTGGGTGGATACTCTGTCCTCTTTTTTTGTGGACAAAATCAACAACATCTATAATCTCTTCCCCCACATAGGTGACATTCAACAACATCAGGGCCGGCCAGCAACCTCCTCCGATCTCCACTTCCCTCAATGAATTCACAGAATTCACCCATGAGGATGTTCAGAATTGCTCTCTGCAAGGTTAAATCTGGATCCCCTACCCACCCAGTTTCCTCTCATATTTTGTCCAAAATTGGGCCAGCTCTTCTTTCAGGCCTAACCAGGCTCCTCAACTTATCTTTATCTTTACTATACTCTACCGTCCCAACCAGATGGAAAGAAGCCATGGTTAGACCCATACTAAAGAAGCCTACCCTAGACCCCAAGCAGCCTAACAACTATCGGCCTATCTCCCTTCTCCCTCTCTTCGGGAAGGTCTTAGAGTCACTAGTCAACAAACAACAATCTGCGGATCGCTTCAATCTGGGTTCCGGGCTTCACACAGCACCGAAACCGCCCTGCTGGAAATAGTGGACAATATAAGACTCTCTTGATGCCAGACAATCCGCCATCTTGGTCCTTCTTGACCTGTGGGCTGCCTTCGACACCATCTCCCACAGCACTCTTTTGTATCGTCTGCGTGGAGATGGGTGTTGGGGGCACCACATTGAACTGGCTCAGGAGCTACTTGACAGACCGAACCTCCAAAGTTCTAATGGGCTCATATGCCTCCAGCAGCCAACTTATAGACAAGGGTGTGCCCCAGGGCTCCATTTTGAGCCCCACACTCTTTAATCTGTATGTGGCACCCTTGGCCAGCGTGATTAAAATTCATGGCTTTGACACAGTATCGTACGCCGACGATACTCAGCTACTAATCACGCTCGGACCAGACCACACTGACACCAAACTTCGGTTTGGGCAGTGCATGTCTGACATACACAGCTGGATGCTAAATAATCATTTGCAGCTTAATGCCAGCAAAACCGAAATTATCCTTTTCGGTAAAGCACAGACTTTGTGGTCGAGTGATTGGTGGCCTCCTAACCTAGGCACTTGTCCCTCACCCAAGTTGGCAGTTTGTAACATAGGAGTGCAGATCGACAATCAACTCTCCATGTCTGATCATGTCAATCATGTGACCAGCACCTGTTACGGACTAATGCGCAGCCTTCGTGAGATCTTTAAATGGGTCCCACTGTCATCACGTATGCTCTAGTGCAAGGACTAATCATTAGCCGGTTGGATTATGGCAATGCCCTTTGGCCTCCATCAACGAAGAGCACTTAACTAAACTCCAGGTCCTTCAGAACACAGCGGCCAGACTTGTATTAAACCTACCGCCCGATCCTCCTCGGCACCCAGTCTGAGAGCTCTTCACTGGCTCCCCATTAGAAAACGAATAACATTCAAGATCAACTCTCTAGTCCACAAAACCCTCAATGGTCACGGTCCTCACTACCTTGTCAATAAACTGAAAAGTTACCACCCTCCAGAATTCTCCGATCTGCCAACAAACATCTTCTCATCCCTCCCAAGATCCTCACCGCCAGGAATGGTGGAAGATCTTTCTCTTATCTAGCCCCACCCTATGGAATGCTCTCCCTCTTCATCTCCGTAATGAGACCGACCACAGAAAGTTTCGTAGGTCTCTAAAAACCTGGCTGTTCTGAGGCTGTCTCACTCCCAGTCAGTCCTCTCTCTTCTCTTCTCCGTCGTTTCCTGTGTCAGGCTAGCGCTTTGAGACCTTCGGGTGAAATGTGCGCTTAACAAAAACTCATACATAACATAACATAACATATGCCCCCTACCTCATTACATTTTGGCTGGGCCCTGGGGATGGGTTCTCTGGAGCCGAAAACAACACATGTATACAAATTTGGAAGTAGTTGCAAATATAAAAAGGCTGTTCGACATTACTTAAAATTTAGGGATTTCAACAGTGGCTTATTTAAAAATGCCTCAAATCTGAGTAAAATGTGCAGGAAAACAGTATGTGCATGGTGGACTTCTTGGGTAGATTATCACAGGGACAGTACATAAGATCACGTGACCAATTGTTAATGTTAGGAAAGCTAGTTAGACGGTGAAAAATGTCCAGCCTAAAGCGTGTCAATACAATCTGTGTTGGGCATTAACTACATTTGCTAAGTAAGGTTGCATATCAAAGGTGGTTAGTACAGTAGGTTTAGGCAATTCAACGGACAACCTCAATTCCTCAAGCAGTGTTAAGCACTCCAGCTTTAGCGCTTTCCTCAAGATACTAATCAGGGTTTCTGGATGTTCAAACTATTTAGAGTGGCCAATATCAGTTATAAATTGATTAACATTATTTGCAAGAGTACTACCCAGACTATTAATGTACAAATTAAACAAAAAAGGAGCAAGTACACACCCTTGTCAGACCCTCTTTTTATGCTAAATGGTTGTGTGCAGTCACCTTTCAGGCCGTAATGTACCCTTGCAGTGCTGGTTGAATATAAATATCTAAGAAAATTAACTATAGTGGAATCTACTTCCATTCTAAGCTTGGGTCTAAAGTTTGTTGTGTACTATGTAATCGAAAGCAGAGTACAAGTTGACAAATACCATAAAGAAGTTGCCACATTTGATGTGCACATATTTTCTTATTAATACATTCAAGTTAATAGCCTGCTCCGTAGTCCCAATTCCTGGTCGGAATATATGTTGTAGGTCCGAAATGATATTATTAGATTTGGTCCAATCCTGTAGCCTGCATAAAAGGATGCGACCAACCACTTTAACTAGAGAGTCTATCAGGGAAATGGGTCTATAATGAGAAAGGCAGTTACGATCGCTTTCCTAAAAATTGTCACAATATGGGACTCAGACCAGGAGTTTAAAAAACCAACACTCTGACAAGAGCTAAAAACAAGAGTCAGGAGGGGCCTCAGAGATTAATGTTAGCTCTAAAGAGGTAAATCGGGATACCATCTGGGTCCAGTGCTTTACCTCATTTGCTCATCTTTAGAGCCGATGTAACCTCTTCAAGGCTAAAATTGAGGTCGGTCTGGTTGTGGGAAAGAGTGGTCGTGGGGAAATCTGCCGCGGACACAGATGTAAAGCAGTTGCTACCGCACTAGAATATACTTTAGAGTAGTAAACTATCCAGTCTTCCTCTGTGATTGCAATCTCGCTTCAAGGTCTGCCATCGTCTCTTATGAAAGGGGAATTAATAACACGCCAAAAGGCCATATTGTCTTTATTATGACAAGCCTCGTGTAGATTTTCCCACGCTTGCCCTTTTAGGCCTTTTTTACGGAGTTTTAAGGCAAGCCTGTACGCCTGTCTACAATTCTGGACTTCAGTAATATTCCTGGGTTGCTTCTTTAGGGACAGTTTTAGATTCTTGTGAGCCCGGGTGCAGGCGGAGTCAAACCAACCATTGATTTTTACAGCTCCATTACTCTGATAGGAGGTTAGCTCGGCTTTAATGTCCTTAGTGATCGAATTTAATGCTTCTATAACTTTAGTGGCCACTGCTGTCTCATCTAAACATGTATCGAAGGCCCTGCTCTGTTTATAAATTAGTTGCTCTAAAAATGTATTAGGGTCAACCATGGACCAACGCAGAGTATGGCCATTTGAGCGAGAGAGATTTCAATGTTCCCAACTGATGAGGTGTAGTGATTAACCCCTGAGTTTTAATTAGGTTAATGTCCAGCTGTAAGCTCTGGAGAAAATGATCACACATTGCAAAATCGTGCAAAATAAATTTGGTTATGAAGGCAGAATAGCGGTTTGGAAGCAGCAAGTAATCAATAACAATGTTCACCCCGCTCACATTAAATGTGCAGGTTACATCAACTGGACGATGCCCAAATTCATTACTAAAACCCAGGTCATATTTAAAATGGAATTCGTTAAGTAGCTCTCCATACTCTGTGTGTAAGAAATGGGTGACATCATCGTTCGTGGGAGTGACTCATGCCGCAGACCTAGTTAGCTGGCAACGGACATGGTTGAATATTAAAGTCGCCCCCATAAGAGGATCGTATCTCTTGACTCATTGGAGACTAGTAATTCCCGGTCGGTGTGAAGTTGGCATAAGAAAGATAGTATATCTAAATCATGGGTGTTATTATAAAAATGTATTATTCCCAACAATATTGACGCTGAGACTATAATGGAAATAATTTGGTAAAACGGTTTTGTAGATTTAACAACTGTGTTTGAGGAGACCTGCTTGTTAGAAACATAGATGCAAAGGCCACCTCTAGACCTGCCACATCTTGAAGGAGCGGCTGGGTTGTGAAATGTTTTAAAACCATTAAGATGAATTGGCTTGACGGTCCATGTTTCTTGAAGACATACAATTAAGAATGCAGTCATAAAATATAACCACTCTATCAAGTTATGCCTACCACGTAGCCCAGCCACTGTTCCAAAACAGGACAGGTGTGGGACATACAGTTCGAGTTTTAGGGGAGGGATTCACTGCACTGCTCAGAGGAGCCGGCTTGTCACTTGTCTGAGGGTTTAATAATCACCCGTCACTCAATGGACTGGTAAGTAGGTGTTTTAGAGGGGTGTACACAATGATTGTCTCCATTCAAAACGGTTACCCTTAGTCAGTCCACACCCGTGAGAGAAGAAAGACCATCAAACTTGTTAAAAGTTGGAATGGGGGAATGGGGAAAGTGTGGGTTAATGTTGGGGTTGAGTCAACAAGTGGAATTGTATAGAAGGTTGTGAGGGGGTTGGTAAAAAAACAAGGGGTAGACCAGCAATTTGGTCTGGATTCAAAAACGCTGAGCTGGCTCTACCTAATATGGTTTTAACTCATTCAGGGGTTTTTAAAAAGAACACACATTCTCCCTGAAGTTGTTTGTGACCCCTGCCAACCCATTTTACCCAGCTAACAATCTTGATATCTGCAAAAAGAGCTCCTCCTATCCCCACTCTTGTATTTAGCCAATTAAGAGATTTGTTTCTCAGAGAATCCAAAGATTCTCGAGTAGGTGTGGAAAGAATCGGAACATGAGCCAGGATAACCACATAAGGAGTCGCAGCTGGGGGTAGATCCAATAGATAAAAGTTAGAGCTGGTATTATTAGGGGCTGTTTCTTTGTAGAAATTGGTATTCTGGGGAGGGGGTGGGGTGCTGAGGATAGAGGACTTTCTAAATGTCAAGACAGGGGTCTGTTGAGGCTGAGACGCTGGGTTTGCCAGGGTACTGTTTGATAAAGTATTACTCAATAGAGCAACAGGTAAACTAACCGTGGAGGACAGTGGTTGTAGGCTAGCAGAATGCCTAAAGTTTGAACTAATATTATCAAAGTGTTCTTGTGGCATACCCGTGCTGCCCCCAGCGGGGAATAGATGCCAGGATATGAACTTACCTTCCCCAGTAGGTCTACACAGGTTAGTACAGTGCTTTCGATTAATTTTAGTCTATCAGTAAAGGCACTGAAAGAGGCCTTAACAAAATCTGTGAAATCCTGCACTAATGGCAACAAAGACGGGATACGGTAGGCACATTTTTATTACAAACTCTAGGTAACTTAGTGGTAACTGCATGCTTCTGCGTGATTGCTTTCTTTTAGCCCGTACAGTCCCACCCCGTAGAACCATAGTGGGATCGTCAGTATGACTACTCGGTATTTTTAGGCGTTTCATTGGAGGATGAGAATTCAAAGTGCACTGTGAGATGGAGTTCAAAGTGCTCTCATCTGTGTCAGGTATACCAGAATTCATCCCACAGTGAGGGCTACGTTGAGCAGCAGTTGATGACACTTCACTCGAAATTGCCAGATCGGGAACCCTCTCAGTGCAGGTAGTTAAATTTTCCTCCACACTAAGGATCTGCTTCTCTATCGCCCCCATTGCACCGGTGATATAGTTCATGATGGACAGATGGGGTTTTGAGGGGGACTTAGCTAACGTAGAACTCAGGTTCTTTCTTTTCCCCATAGTCTAGTACGCATCGTAACTAGGAAGATTAAGCAAAGGTAGCCTCTTTTAAATCTAATAAGCACAGGAAACATAGAAAACAAGAGGGGACAAGAAAGAGAAGTAAGCTGGATTATAAACAAAGACCAGGCAACTTAACTCCCAGAAACGAACAGTTGTGGCAAACAGTAGGAAAAAGTCTGCCACTACCCCAAGGACCCAATCAAGGCAGGTTAAATGTCAATGGCAACGTATCAAAAAGCTGTATACAACAGTCTCCAAGAACTTGGCGTACCTGCCCAGCCAGGAGGAGCAGGGGAAAAAAGGAATTCCGTGACAATCAGCCAAGAGGGGGTCCAGCCCTGCCTCTTCCTGTTGCCGACGGGTATGGACGGGCCCGCCCTTGGCACAGGCTTCTACTGGGCGTATCCCGCACAGCGGACTCTGCAGCCCTCAAATAGGGCTAATCCACAGCAGCTGTCAAGGCACACAGGGGATTGTGGGCGATGTAGTTCCCTTGCGGCTGCACCTTGCAGTGGCACACCCCCTGCAGGAACCAGATTACTAAAGATCAGGAAAACACTCCGGTGTCAGCGCTGTCGTGGCAATCCCTCACCGAACGTCAGATGGCCAAGAAGGAGTCCCAATAAAATCCTCCAGATGTGAAATCATCTGTGGAAGAGTAGGGTATGTTGCCCACGCCTGGACAGACTTTTGTCACCCAAACATGGCCAGGTTTAGGGAATCCCTTCCTCTCCTCCTATATATCAAACAAATAGATGAGGGTGGCAAAGCAAGCAACACAAGGGGAACCACCAGACCACATATAAGATATTAATAAGATCTTCTAGACACATGAAGCAGACACCAGTGGGAGTTGTAATGCTGGTAGCTGTGGTGGGTGAGGAGCGCCAGCAGCAAAACACTAAGGGAAACACTGGGCCTATTCAGGAGGGCAAGAAAACATGCACAGGACACAAGGGTGTGTGGTGTGATTGGCTCTGGTGCTGGTCTTCTGGGGCCTAATCAGTCATACATATGGATACACACAGTCACATAGCCACTCACATAATATATGTTAGAAATAGTATCACTCATTACTAGTACGCAAAGTATACTAATTTACGCTATGTAGTAGCTTACTATATATATTTAACACTCATAAGCATTTTGAAAACACTCACACTTAATGGATGATGTCAACAGTGATGTCATCAGTGATGTATATTGAGATGACATCAGTTTTGTCACTGGCCATTTCATGAGTGATAGTTAAAAACTAGTTTGACGCTGAGTTCAGCTGCTGTCTTGAAAGTTTCAGGGTGATTCGTCAAGCGGGAGCCAAGAAAAAGAGGGGTTCCAAAACACATTTTCCCCATGTGAATTTCCATAGGAACTTTAGACATGATTATAGCCCGAACTGCTGAACGGAATTACACCACATTTGGCAGGAAGGTAGATGTTGGTCAGGGAAGTGCTTTTTGTGGATTTGGTGCAAATCGGTTCAGTAGTTTTGGAGTTATTTTAAGAAATTTCAAATTGTGTATCTAGTGACGCGGAGGATCCGCAACCCCTGCCGATCTCGGTGCTGAGATATGATTGGCTGCCAACACTTCAATGACTCACTTATGACCTCACATATTATTACATCACTCATGACATGTTCAGTGACATCACTCATGACATCTCAAATGACATCACTGATGACATCATCCACTGAGTGTAAGTGTTTCTAAAATCGTTTGAGACTTAAAGATATATACTAAGCTACAGCGTTAGTTAAATTACTGTTGTTTCTGTACTACTGAGTGATACTATTTATATCATATGTCATCTGAGTGGCCGTTGGTTAAGAAGGGAATTACTAAGGCTAAGAATTGGGGTTAACCCCTGTTATGTTAATAAGGGGTAAAAAGATCTATGATTGATAGTAATTGAAACTGTGTCTGCACCTTGGGAACAACTTGTGACATTTTACATATATTATTTGACTATCAGAAGATTGTAGATATACAAAAAGAGTTTTACGCCTGATTTTTTAAAAGTATGATATCAAAATAGGGTTCAGGCAGTAACCCTTTTAACTGAAATGAGTACTTTGGACATAGCTTGTGCCATGGGGAAGTTCATTCAAAAAGTTAAAGTATTCCTCAAATGTGAATGTAATTGAAAGGCTGTATTATAGTTTTAAGTGCTCTGTGTATATGAACTGTGGATAGGACAATTGAGTGTATTACATGACATTTTATGATGTTTTATGATGTTTTTAAGAATTGTCATTTAAAATTTTTGTATTAATGTACGTTTAAAAATGTTTAAGGACTATCGGTCTAAATAAACTTGATTTGAACTGGACTGAACTGAGTGGCTGTGTGACTATGTGAATCTGTGTGAGATGTTGTTTGAGTGGCTGTATGGGTGTGTGAGTGCCTGTTTAGGTAAATAAGTGGGTGTGCGATTGGCTGTATGGGTGGCTGAGTGGCTGTGTGAGTGGCTGTATGGGTGAGTGAGTGGGTGCATGTGGTGTATAGGTGAGTGAGTGTCTGTGTGAGAGGCTGTATGGGTGACTGAGTGGTTGTTTGAGTAGCTGTATGAGTGAGTGAGTGGGTGTGTTGGTGGCTGAATGGGTGAGTGAGTGGCTGTGTGAGTTGCTCTATTGGTGAATGAGTGGGTGTGTGAGTGGCTCTATGGGTGAGTGAGTGGCTGTTCGAGTGGGTGTATGGGTTGGTGAGTGGGTGTGTGAGGGCCTGAATTGCATAGTAAGTGTCTGTGTGAGAGGCTGTACAGGAGAGTGAGTGGCCAAGTGAATGCCTGTCTGAGTGGCTATATGGCTGAGTGAGTAGCTCTGTTTGTAGCTGTATGGGTGAGTGAGTGAGTGACTGTGTGAGTAGCTCAATGGATGAGTGAGTATGTGTGTTAGTTTTTTATAGGTCTGTGAATGGGTATGTAAGTGGTTGTGGGGAATTGTCATTAGTGATGTCATTTGAGATGTCATCATTGATGTCACTGACCATGTCATGACTGATATAATATGTGAGGTCATAAGCAGTGCATTGCAGCGGCATAAGTTATAATTTTGCTCAGGTAACTATAACTGCTGAATTTGACTAGTTTTGAACAAGTGAAATCGGAGCCTAAGTCAAACATCCCTGTAACCTTTATTTTTTTCATATATATATATATATATATATATATATATATATATATATATATATATATATATATATATATATATTGCTCACGAAAGAGACGCTGCAGTAAGCCACTCCCCAGCCTGCGATGCCAGTGCCCGCGACTGAAGCAGCACCCGTCAATAATTTCCAGAAAGCAGGAACACAGCAGGAAATTCCACCAAGAAGTCCAGCGGCACACCAGAGGACAGTACACAGATTTTATTGTGCACACAAACAACTTGTTGTTTGTGTGCACAATAAAATCTGTGTACTGTCCTCTGGTGTGCCGCTGGACTTCTTGGTGGGATTTCCTGCTGTGTTCCAGCTTTTTGCAAATATATATATTCATATATATATATATATATATATTCACTGAAAAATCATAGGTTTCAGGGACGTTATAGTTAGTTGGAATTTCACTCGTACAAAACCAGAGAAATTCGGCCGTTATAGTTAGTTGAGGTAACTATAACTCACGCCCCCGCAATGCACTGCTGATGACATCACATATTACATCACTCATGACATGGTCAGTGACATCACTGATGATTTCACTGATGACATCTCAAATGACATCACTGATGACATCATCCAGTGACTAAGTGTTTCTAAAAAGTTTAAATATGTTATATATATATATATATATATATGCCAAGGTGTATTTAAGAATGAGTGGGTGTATGAGTGTGACTAAGTGTTTCTAAAAAGTTTAAATATGTTATATATATATGCCAAGGTGTATTGAAGAATGAGTGGGTGTATGAGTGTCTGTATGGATGATTTAGTAGGTGCGTGACTGACTGTATAAGTGAGTGATTAAACGTGTCTTACTGAATGCTTGGGTTAGTGACTAAACTGTGTGAATGCCTGTATCAGTCTGTCAGTTGGTGTGTAAGTGGTTGCATGGGTTGGTGAGTAGCTACATGAGTGTCTATATGGGTTAATGATTGGTTGTCTGAGTACCTGTATGGGTGCCTGAGTGTCTGTGTGGTTGGGTGGGGGTGTAACTCTCTGCATGGATGTGTGAGTGGGTGATTCAGTGGGTGTATGGTTCATGAGTGCATCTGCGAGGGGCTGTATGGGTGAGTGAGTGTGCGTATGGCTGTGTTGGTGATAGAATGGATGTAAAAGTGGTATATGTGTGAGTAACTTCATATGTGAAAGGCAGTATATGTGAGTGTTGGAGTATATACCTGACTATATGTGAGTGTGAGTGATTGTAAGAATGGCTGTATGGATGAGTGTGTGCTTGTGTCAGTGATTGTATAAGAGAGTAAGTATGTGTTAGTTTCAGTATGAATAAGTGAGGTGGTGTGTGTATAACTGTATAGGTGAGTAAATGGGAGTGTGATTGATTCTTTGCATGACTGACTAGGTGTGTGAGTAACTATATGGGTGAGTGGTGGTGTGTGAGTGTCTGTATTGGTGTATGAGTGCATATATCAGAGGCTGTATTGATGAGTGACTGTGTGTATGAGTGACTGTATGGGTGAGTGAGTGGATGTGTGTAGACCTATGAATCAGTGAGTGGGTATGTACTAACTGGTATTGGTGTGTCTATGGTTTCGAGAATGGTAGTCTGTATTTTAGAGTGGGTGTATGAAAGGTTATATTAGGGTATGAGGAGGTGCATCAGATGATCACATGGATGATGTCATCAGTGATGTCATTTGAGATGTCATCAGTGATGTCATCAGTGATGTCACTTACCATGTCATGAGTGATGTAATATGTGACGTCATCAGCAGTGCATTGCGGGAGCGCAAGTTATAGTTACCTCAACTAACTATAACGGCCAAATTTCTCTGGTTTTGTATGAGTGAAATGTCCAACTAACTATAACGTTCCTGAAACCTATGGTTTTTTCAGTGAATTTCAAAAGTTTTTTAAATGCTAATTTCTAACTATAACATCCCTGAAACCTATGTTTTTTTCAGTGAATTTATATGTTTTTTAAATGCGAATTTCTAACTATAACGTCCCTGAAACCTATGGTTTTTTCAGTGAACTTCAAAGGTTTTTAAATGCTAATTTCTAACTATAATGTCCAAAAATACTTTTTCTTAGTTTTTTAATTGTTATAAAATTAATGTAATGTTTTCTCTTTTCTAAAATATAAATATACATTTTTTTTTTTTTTAAAGTGGATTCGCGCACCGATCGTGTTCCTGTCTCGGTGGGTGCGCGAATCCAAGCCGCCATATTGGTTAAGTTGTGTAGGATACGCGTTTAGTAAGCGACGGGTGTGTGAATCTCGGCCCCGCGTAACGTCACATATGTAGTTCCGTGGGTTGCGCCGGGTGCGTGAATCCATTGCAAATCTTTAAGTTTTAAAAGTATATGTATATAAGTTTAATATGTATATTATAGCAAGGGATTATTTAATCAAATTATTAAAATCATATATTTGTAACTGGAATAAAGATAAATTATTGTTAAATTCATTTTTGGGGAATCGCGCCAGGTGTGCGCTGGTTGTGCGCCGGGTGCGCGAATCCCATGTGACTTTAAAAGAAACAATTTCATTGGTTAAGGACCTTTTGATTCTAGAACTTGAAGGACCCCACCCATTTTTTCCATTCCTTCCAGAGCATCTCAGAAGACACACCTATTGTTTTCCGATCCTCTTCTTTCCCTTTTTCTCGGGTTTTCTTCACTAATTTAAAAATGGCAGTTGGAAATGATCCTCAGCAGATTCCACCTGCAGAGGAAGAAGAACTGGAGGAACCGGTGAAGAAAAGATATGAAAGTATCGTGTGGGCATTTTTCTCGATACCACCAGGAGAAAAAAAAGTCAATGCCTGAAAAGTTACCTGCACCATTTGTGGGAATGTTCTCGCATGTGGTTCAGAGAAAAAATATTCCTGCGGGACATCATCAATGCTAAAACATTTACAGACTATCCATCCTCGGTGTCTCATAAGAGAACAGCATCGACGCAGCGGAGAACCGAGGACAACACTGCTGGACCAAGCAAATTATCTGGTTCTACCATGACTAGCACTCCAAACATCATCCCTGATTTTGCTAGAGTGGAGCAGCGTTGCGTGAAATGTCGCAAAAGTCTATGTTTTGGTGAGCAATCAGTGGATGCCATCCTGGTTGCTATGAGGAACCACTATTGTTATTTTTTTTCTAATGCAATGACTTCCTAATTGCATAATTTTTGATCATTTTCGCTGTTGGTTCTGTTTAGTCCTTCTTTTTTTTTAAAAAAAAGCACCAAAAAAATGTAAAAAAGAGTTCAAAAAGCATACAAAAAATATAAAACAAAAAAGAAGAAAAAAATTGTTCTTTTCAGAACTGCCTATTTGGTTTAAAAAAGAAAAATTTGTAAGTGTTGTATGAATTGTGGTAAGTGGAATATATGGAGAAGTGTACAGGTAGTGTATATATGATTGAAGGAGTGCATGGGTAATGCCTGGGGGATTGCAAGAGTGCAGGACTAATGTCTGGGTGATTGCAGGTGTGCATGGCTAGTGCCTGAGTGATTGCATGAGTGGGGAGGTAATGTGTGGGTGATTGGAGGAGTGCATGAGTAATGCCTGAGTGATTGCATGAGTGCAAGGGTAGTGCCTGGGTGATTGGAGTAGTGCAAGGGTAGTGCGTGGTGATTTTGTAAATGCATGGGTTATGCCAGACTGACTGTATGAGTGCAGAAGTACTGTGTGGGTGATTGGAGGAGTGCATGGGTAATGCCTGAGTGATTGCATGAGTGCAAGGGTAGTGCCTGGGTGATTGGAAGTAGTGCATGGGTACTGCCTGAGTGAGTTAAAGAAATGCATGGGTTATGCCTGAGTGATTGCGTGGTGATTTGGTAAGTGCATGGGTAGTGCCTAGGCTGACTGTATGAGTGCAAGGGTAATGTCTGGGTGATTGGAGGAGTGCATGGGTACTGCCTGAGTGATTTGCATGAGTGTATAGGTAATGCTTTGTTGATTGCATGAATGCATAGGTAGTGCCTGGGTGATTGGAAGTAGTGCAAGGGTAGTGCATGAGTGATTTAAGTAAGTGCATGGGTTACGCCTGGGTGATTGCATGAGTACAGAGGTAATGTGTGGGTGATTGGAGGAGTGCATGGGTAATGCCTGAGTGATTGCATGAGTACAAGGGTAGTGCCTGGGTGATTGGAGTAGTGCGTGAAATGTCGCAAAAGTCTATGTTTTGGTGAGCAATCAGTGGATGCCATCCTGGTTGCTATGAGGAACCACTATTGTTATTTTTTTTCTAATGCAATGACTTCCTAATTGCATACATTTTGATCATTTTCGCTGATGGTTCTGTTTAGTCCTTCTTTTTTATTTAAAAAAAAAAAGCACCAAAAAAATGTAAAAAAGAGTTCAAAAAGCACAAAAAAAATATAAAACAAAAAAAGAAGAAAAAAAATTGTTCTTTTCAGAACTGCCTATTTGGTTTAAAAAAGAAAAATGTGTAAGTTTTGTATGAATTGTGGTAAGTGGAATATATGGAGAAGTGTACAGGTAGTGTATATATGATTGAAGGAGTGCATGGGTAATGCCTGGGTGATTGCAAGAGTGCAGGACTAATGTCTGGGTGATTGCAGGAGTGCATGGCTAGTGCCTGAGTGATTAAAGTGCGGATTGGTAATGCCTGGGTGATTTGGTAACTGCATAGGTAATGCTTGAGTGATTGGAGGAGTGCATGGGTAATGCCTGGGTGATTGCATGCAGTGCAAGGGTAGTGCCTGGGTGATTGGAGGAGTGCAAGGGTAGTGTGTGGTGATTTTGTAAATGCATGGGTTATGCCTGGGTGATTGCATGACTACAGACGTAATGTGTGGGTGATTGGAGGAGTGCATGAGTAATACCTGAGTGATTATATGAGTGCAACTGTAGTGCCTGGGTGATTGGAGTAGTGAAAGGGTAATGCATGGTGATTTTGTAAGTGCATGGGTTATGTCTGGGTGATTGCATGAGTGCAGAGGTAATGTGTGGGGATTGGAGGAGTGCATGGGTAATGCCTGAGTGATTGCATGAGTACAAGGGTAGTGCCTGGGTGATTGGAGTAGTGCAAGGGTAGTGTGTGGTGATTTGGTAAGTGCATGGGTAACGCCAGACTGACTGTATGAGTGCAAAGGTACTGTGTGGGTGATTGGAGGAGTGTATGGGTAATGCATGAGTGATTGCATGAATGCACGGGTAGTGCCTGGGTGATTGGAAGAGTGCATGGGTACTGCCTGAGTGATTAAAGAAATGCATGGGTTATGCCTGAGTGATTGCATGAGTGCATGGGTAGTGCCTGGTTGATTGCATGAGGGCAAGGGTAATGTCTGGGTGACTGGAGGAGTACATGGGTACTGCCTAAGTGATTGAAGGAGTGCATAAGTAATGTCTGGGTGATTGCATGAGTGCAAAGGTAGTGCCTGGGTGATTGCAGAACTGTATGGGTAATACCTGGGTGATTCCATAAGTGTAGGAGTAATGTCTGGATGATTGAAGGAGTGCATGGGTAATACCTGGGTGATTGCAAGAGTATAGGAGTAATGTCTGGGTGTTTGCAGGAGTGCATGGGTTCTGCCTGAGTGATTAAAGGTGTCAGATTGGTAATGCCTGGGTGATTTTGTAACTGCATGGGTAATGCTTGAGTGATTGAAGGAGTGCATGGGTAATGCCTGGGTGATTGGAGCAGTGCATGGATAGTGCCTGGATGATTGGAGGAGTGCATGGGTAGTGCCTGAGTGATTGGAGGAGTGCATTGGTAATGCCTGGGTGATTGTATGGGTGCAGAGGTAATGTCTGGACGATTGTAGGGGTGCATGGCTAATGTTTGGGTAATTGGACGAGTGCATGGGTACTGCCTGAGTGATTGAAGGAGTGCATGGATAATGCTTGAGTGATTGCATGAGTGCATCGGCAATGTTTAGGTGATTGGAGAAGTGCATGGGTAATGCCTGGGTACATGGAATAGTGCATGGGTAGTGCCTTGGTGCCTAGATGATTGAAAGACTGCCTGGGCACTGCCTGAGAGGTTAAAGGAGTGCATGGGTAATGCATGGGTGATTGCATGAATGGAGGGGTAATGTCTGGGTGAATGGAGGAGTTCATGGGTTGTGTATGAGTGATTAGACAAGTGCATAGGTATTGCTTCAGTGATTTTATAAGTGCATGGGTAGGTGCTGACCGATTGGAGGAGTGCATGGGTAGTGTCTGTGTGATTGCATGAGTGCAGGGGTAATGTCTGGGTCATTGAAAGAGTGGATAGGTAATGCCTAAGTGATTGTATGAGTGCATGGGTAATGTGTAGTTAATTGAAGGAGTGCATGAGAAATGTATGACTGATTGCATGAGTGCAAAAGTAATGTTTGTGTTGTTGCATTACTGAACTCGTAGCGTGTGGGTGATTGCAAATTGTATAAGTAGTGTCTGGGTGATTTTTTAAGTGCATGAGTACTCGCTGGATGATTGGAGGAGTGCATGGAGGAGTGCATTAGCGCCATGAAACCGCTTGGTGTACGTGCACCTAATAAATACTTTTAACATAACATAACAAGGGTAATGTCTGTATGATTGCATGAGTGCATAGGTAGTGCCTGGATGATTGTATAAATGCACAGGTACTGCCTTAGTGATTGAAGGAGTGCATGGGTAATGCCTGGGTGATTGTATGAGTGCAGGGGTAATATCAGGGTTATTGGAAGAGTGCATGTGTAATGCCTAAGTTATTGCATGAGTGCAGAGGAATGTCTGTGGCATTGCAGGAGTGCATGGCTTATACCTAAGTGATTGCATGAGTGCAGGCGTAATGGCTGGGGGATTAGAGGAATGCATAGTTAATACCTTGGTAATTGCTTGAGTATAGAGGTAATGTCTTGCTGATTGCAAGAGTATAGAGGTAGGGCCTGGGTGATTGGAGGAGTACATCGGTAGTGCCTGAGTGATTTTAAAACTTGAAGCGTTCAGGTTGGGTAATTGGAGGAGTACAAGAGTAGTACCTGGGTGATTGCAGGACTGTATAAATAGAGCTTGGGTGATTTTAAGTGTATCTGTACTGCCTGGATGAATAGAGCATTGTATAGGTACTGCCTGGATGATTGAAAGAGTGCAATGGTAGTGTCTAGGTGATTGCATCAGTGCAGGGATAATGTTTAGGGTGTTGGAGTAGTGAATAGGTACTACTTGGGTGATTGGAAGAGTGTACAGATAATGTGTAGCTGATTGCATGAGTATACAGAAAGTACCTCAGTGATTTGAAAAGTACATAGGTAGTGTCTGGGTGATCTTATAACTGTATGAATACAGGCTAGGTGATTGGAGAAATGCATGGATAGTGCATGGGTGATGGCAGGAGTGTGGGAATAGTACCTAATGGTATAGATCAGTGCATGGGTAGTTTTTGAAAAAATGGATGACTGCAATAAAAGTGACTGTAAACATTACTTCATATTATTATGCTTATTACATTATTTCATCTTACCTTCTTTATTAAAGTAGATACCAAACTCATTGAAACTATTTTACAGTAGTTTTATTGTAAACTGAATTTAAAATCTTTTCAAGCTTTAGTATTACTTTCTGTAAAAAAAAGAAGAAAAACTGTTATTGCTTATATTATAGTTTTAAGAACTCAACATAATTTTAGAATTACATAACATATTCAGTTTCCCTTTTTTGATGTTCTCAGATTCTATTGAATTTCGCCATTCACAGTGATTTCAATGTAGATCATCATATAACAGCAGGGAAAAAAATACAATCAATGAGATTGTAAAAAAAAACAAATCTGCGTTGAAAATATTTACAAGTTCAACTATCTGTTCACCTATCTACAGTTTCTAAATTATATTTTTCCACTACAATAAATCATTTATTTCTCTGAAGTACATTTCTGAAATATACATTTTCAATTACATCACATATAATATAAAGATCAAATATATAAACTATTTCTTTCAAACACAATTTTGCAAATGCAATAACAATTAGCTCAAACAATAATCCAAACAGTAATTTTTCACATCTTCCCAATAGGCCGAATAATGTTTCCAAATCAATTTCCATTGAAAATATCCAAAATAAACTCATTTATTTGTGTTTACATCTTCCCAATAGGCCAAATGATGTTTTCAAAACTTTGGCATCAAAAATATCAGATATGAATCTGGTAATTCGAAAGGCAACCTACATTTAAATTGCAAATGGGTATCATTGCAATGTGTCCATCCTTTATTGCACTTTAAATACACAGTATAGTGTCCAAATGTTGTAGTAGGTCCATCATGGAATATAATAGCCACTGCTTTAAAAGTTCTTCCTGAAATTGACACTTGACTTGCCACAACATTTTTAATTTTTGTTTCTAATTTTCTTCCATTTGCTCTACAACTTTGTAGCATTAAAATGACATATTTTCCAATTCTTTCCATATATAACGTCGACAACATTTCTGATTTACAATGAGAGCATTTCATATTTTGATTAGCTGTTTTTACTAATTTGTTAAAAGATGCTGATTTGCAATCTGGTATCGTCAAGTATATGAATGGTTCAGTGTCTATTCCAGTGGTGGAAGAAAATGAACACTCTTCACATTTATGATCCCATCTGTAACTTAGTCCAAATAAATTTTAAATTTCTATTCCTTCATCTTCCAATACACCAAGCATAAACATAAGAAATTCTTGTGCATCTTGTTGTATATTGAGTGTAAATTGTGAAGAACCAGTTCATATATCCAAAAGATGCCGAATGCCAGAAGCAGTATGGATTTTACTTCTATCAGTTACCAACTTTTGAAAAACATTATGTAGTAAAGAACAGAATCTTTTTTCTCAATTTTCCAAATTTCAAGATGAAGATCTTCCAGATAAAACACAACATTCACAATTACATTAGCATAGCAGTTGATACCTGAACTATTTTCTAACTGGTATCCTACAATATCATCAACAGTTTCCATTTACATTTTCTTTGTAGCTTCATCATTCTCTTGAATTGTTTTCTTTTTTCAACCTCACTAGAATGTTTGTCATATTTTCGATTTGCGCACACTATATGATTTTCATATACGGGATATTCACCTAAGTTAGGAGCATACAGTCTTCTTAACCAATTGTACTCTCTTACACAATTTGCATCAGCACTAACCTTTTTCTCATCAAAATCAATCAAATACAAACCAGATAATGTTCTTACTCGAGACAATGCAACGTATGCCATGCCTTCTTTAAACACTGTACTTCCAATATTTACCAAAGCACTGTCTACACTTAAATCTTGAGATTTATGAATGGTTACTGCATATACTAAAGAAAGAGGAAACTGTTTTCTGCGAACATACAAGTCTCTTATAAGCAAAAAACGAACAGCACAATGTCCAATCTGTTTTACCTCTTCAATCTGATCAAATTTAATCTTCAAGAATTCAATTCCATCTCTGTTCTGATAATTAACAAAATCAACAACTTTTCCCATTGTTCCATTTACTAAACCTTTTTCTACATACAAATTACGTCGTAAAATTACCCGACAGTTTGTACATACATATAAAGGGGCCGATTCCGATTCGGGCCGGAAATCTCTCCGACCGAGCCGGACCCGGAGAGATTTCCGACCGAATCCGGACTCGGCAGATCCGACCGATCGAGTACGATGCGCACGCATGCCATCGGACTCGAGTCGGTCGGACTCCACTGAAGTCACTGGGAGCCTGTCGTACAACGCGCACGCGGGCTCCCATTGACTCAATGGGTGCGCGGCGGACAAGGGCGCCTCTACAGCGTGTACGCGGCGAAGCGATTCGCGCTCGTACACGCACAGGTAGGGGGACCCATGGGTCCCCCTCTGTGCGACTCCGCGCGCCTACGCGCACAGGGGGGTCCGACGCAAACCCCCAAAGTCCGGCTCCGACAGCTTTTTCAAGCCGGACGGCGCGAGTCGATCGGACTGCCTCGCGGCGCGCATCGTACTTCACCCGGCCGGGAAACGTCTCCATAGCGCGGTGCGAGTCGTGTCCATGCGAGTCGGTCGGAGCGTGTAGAAGCCGCGTTCGAGTCGGTCGGAGTTTTCGGTGCCTGCATCGTACTAGCTCGGCCGGACCCGCGTACGATTCGGTCGGGAAACAGGGCTCCGAATCGGATCCGGTAAATCCGAATCCGATTCGGAGCCCTACCGGCCGAGATCGGAATCGGCCCCAAAGTCTTTTCTAAACCAGCAGTCTTAGACACTGACTTTTCCAAAGAATCCAATTTTGTCTGTAATTTCTCTGAGAGAAGAATAGTAACTCCTTCGTGTTCCATTTTATCAATGGCTTCCATTTTCACTATTGGTTGTTTTTCCAGTTTCAAAAGTTCATGATTGAATGTAGAACACTCTTGCAGTGTTGGCATTAGGCAAACTATAGACTTTTTTCTCCAATTTTTTTGTACATTATTTCAGGTGCAATGTTTTCATTTGGAAACAAATTCGTTAGTAGCCGACTTTGTAAAACTTCTTTACCATGTTGTGTCAAAACTCCAATTCTTATATCTTGAAGAATGTTTCCATAGTGTTCATCACTTGCTTGTCGCATATTCTTAATAAGTTCTTTATATTCAAAATGAGACCAAATGTTTACATTTCCAATACTTCCCAAAGATTTCCTAGTATCTTCATGGACAAGAGTTTTAAAAACTGGTTGTCCTTTCACAGGAGTCAGTTGTAGTAGATCGCCAAATACAATTACATGTTTTCCTCCAAATAAAACATCATAATCTGTTTTTAAAATCTGTTGCATTCTTAAATGTACAAAGGCAAGCATTAAGTTTGAGACCATGCTCACCTCATCAATGATTAGAAGTTTCATTTTCTTTAGTACTCTTGAGACTTCATAACAAGCTTCTCCAGATAGTTTATGATATTCCAACTTATTTTCATGTTCTACTGGTAGCATGAGTAAACGATGTAATGTAATCCCTTTAATGTTGTGTGCTGCTAACCCAGTTGGAGCTGTTACAACACAAGATAAATGTGATTCAGTGGTTTTCTGTAGATAACTGGTCAAAACTTTAATTAAGAAACTTTTCCCTGTTCCAGCTTGACCACTGATATACATTTGAATAGGTTTAAATGATGTGCAGTTGCACTCTTTTTTTCATGAAGTAAACCATGCTGTATCTGTTGTGTCACTTGCTGATATATTTCTTTTTGTTCAAAATTTAGTTGGTCTTCCAAGTTTCCCAACTCAATTATATCCTGTTGTGCTTGTTGCATTGCCATTTCTACTTCATTCATGGCTATTGCTGCTTCATTTTCAAGAATTGGTTGTCCTAATGGATCTTGACTTAGAGGAGCAGAACTTTGACTATCTTGAGAACTGTCTCTAGCTATTTCAGCTGCAATAGTAGTTTCTTGTTCAATCTCTTCATTTAACATTTGTAGATAATTTGGAAAAATTGTGCATTGAATACTATCTTTACATGCATTAAAAGAATCTTCATAGCAGTCAAAATCTCCAAGTAATTCCATTTCAGTACGCCAAGGCTTGAAGAGTTGCAGAAGTGCTAAATAGAAAAATTCCATTTTATCTGGAGTTTCGCAACTGAGTTTTCTGTGATTAATAAGATTTCCTTTGGCATGTTTTACCAAACATCCATCACATCCAATTACTGCATATTTTTCTTCATTTATATTTTCTGTAACATTTCTCTTAAAACTATAATGTTGTAGTACTTCATAGAGACATATGTTTTCCAGATGTGCACTTCTTTTGGGATAGTACGTATCCAACATATTTGTTTTAACAATATCTGTACTTTCTGGTTCATTCAATGCTAAGTATTCAATTTCTTGTACAGATTTCAAAACTCGATTTCATGTTGCAGCAAGACCTAGACTTACCCAAATGATTCCTCTTGACTTTGAATATAAACTTGCAGAGGTCAACCGATCCGAACATTCGTAGGATCCAATCTCTCGATGGGAAAGCATCTTCAAACTAAAGCTGTACAATTTGTTACTAAGAGTCTTCTCTTGTGAAATTTCTTCCCACATTTCTTTCAACTCTGTCTTTTCAGATTTGGTTATATATGATGTAACATAACGAGCAACAGCAATCAAATTATCTGCAGCATATTGAATATCCATATTTGCATTCCACATTGACAAAATCACTGGATTGTAGTCATTAATATACTTTGAATCTTCACTTCTTTTTATGTTGTAAGTAGTCTTTGGAGATTTTTGCGTTATAGTATGTCTTACTGCTGACATGAAACTGTTGACTCTTCCTTTTGAAATTACTGGACGTGGGAATCCAAAACGACATTTTGTATAAAATTTTCCCTTTGACGTGTATTTTCGTCGACAATATTTTCCACATCGATGACTTTGAAACCGTAAAACTTGTTGTCTTAAGCTGTTTTCTCCTCCTTTTTTTGGAATGGCACAGGTAACATAGTCTTCAATGAAAGACAAAACAGTTTCATCAGAATCGGTTCCAAATTTAGGTGCATTCTTGATCCATAATAGCATGTGTATATGAGGAGCACCTCTGGCTTGGTACTCCTTTCTCCAAAAGAAATCAATAACTTCTCTAAGAGGTGGATTATTTTTATTGCAGATAAAAGACATCATAGCTTGAAACCTATGATTAAAATATCTGCACACATTTACAGGATCCAAAGAACAGAGTTCTCCAGCTGTCTTCAATTCAATGTTTTTTACATTTCAATTTGCTTCTCGTAGAAATTCAAGTAAATCGTCCCATGCGTATTCAGCACAGCTAAGCGTAACAAACCACGTAGGGGTTCCTAAGTTCCTTAACATACATTTAAGTTCTCCGTGACGACAATACCAATACTCATTAGTACCACGTTGACACGCCATCAAATTAATTAACTGAGATTCTAAATGATCGTCTCTTTGTTGAACTTTGTCCAAAAAGTCCTTTGCAGAAAGATGTGTAAGATGAACTCCTGTTTTTAATATGTGGTTCACTGCATATGAAAGTCCAGACAAGTCACTTTCAAACAGAAGATGAAATAAATATGGAATGCACTGTCGAAATCTTGGATCTTCTGAGTACAATCTTGTTGTACGATATTCTGAAGCTGGAATCTGTACTGGTTGTTCATCATATCGTCCACCATTTCCAGTGGGGAAGAGCTGTGGAAAACAACGAGCTTCTAAACTTTTTTCCCATACACTCATGGGAGTTCCCTTTGCTTTCTTCATTTGGAATAATTCAATAGTGTTTCCTATCACTTCTTTTGAATGTAGAGGATGCATACTATAATGTTCATAAATTTCTTCTCTCCTCGAGTTGTCCACTTTTTCTATTTGGCCAGTAGAAATTTCTCTTTCATCTTCTATAGATAATTCTTCTTCTTCCACATATACATTTTTATAATAAATATTATTTTGTACAAGATATAAAGTAGCCGTTTGAAGTTTGGTGACATCTACTAACTCTTGCCAAGTTTTCCGACTCTTTGTTGATACACCATTAACTAGAATAGCTACAGGTTTAGTTTCCTCTCTCTCTATACCAACAGTTTCAATATTTTTCTTAAAATATAAAGGTAAATACACAACTCTCCCTTTTAAACCGCTTTGTAAATCTGTTGGAGGCAGCTTACCTGTTTTAGGCTCCATACGAACTATAGCCTGAAACGGATGCACAGATTGAACAAGAATGGACTCATAAGTATTTAAATCTACCAGTTCCGGAGGAATAGCTACCAACTCTAGGTTGTTATGTACAGCTCTAGCTGGCATTTTATTCTCTTCTAATTTGTTGTAACAATATTTACAAATACGTTGATCACTACCCAACTCAAAACGACCTTCCACCAACAAATAAGCACCAAATTGCTCCCACTTATCATTGTTTTCCTTTTCACTTTTTAAATACACATCAACATTCCTAGTTTGACTTCTATAGTGAGTACGTCGACAACAAATACAAACATAGTTTGGTTTCTCACAAGAAACTACCTTAAACTTTGTAATTTCTTCTGCAAACTTCTCAGTAGTACTATCTTCCACCTCTTCTTCAACACCTACACTTATCAAACTCTCACTTTCTCTACACTCCTCTTGAGGACCAAAGAAACGAAACTCTATATCATCAGAAACTTTTTTACATCCAATACTGAACCATGCAAAAGAGCTGTGTTTATTTCACTTAAACATAATGCAGGACTTTTACATAGTACAATCTTCTCACTAACTTCCGCATTTCTGAGTGATGTACTGCTAACATTCTTAAATGATGAAAAGTACTTCTACACACTTTTCTAGAAAGACAAGCCAGAGAATGACCCTGCAAGTTACTATATTTTCTCACTTTACAAGGATCTAGTCCTTGCAACATCTTAATCTTTTGTTTAACACTTTTTTTTACCATAATCTCGTAAGAAATTTCGTAATATATCAACAGATTCCTGTTGTATACTACAAATACTACTACAATCCCACCTATACACTGGAGCTTGTGTACGTCTCCCTTGAACTTCTTCAGCTATTACTTGTTCCACATTTCTAGGGACCATCTTTTCTTTTTCAATTGGACAACCGTTTTTAACCTCATAACAATGACCCCTGGTATCAAATGCATGAAATAATGTAATTTGTTGAAAATAGCTTTCTTCATTAAAAAAGGTTCAGTACTAGAAGTGTGCTTCCATTCACCCGAAATTATTTTGCAAAAGTTAGTTCTATTAACCAGTCTTTTTCTTTTACTTTTCTCCTTCATAAACTGCATTGTTTTATTCAATGTCTTCATTCTCTTCAATACTAATATAAACAATCTTCTTTTCAATTCAAAAGCCTTTTCAACTACACTTTCAATCTGTTGTTTTTTCTTGTAAAATGCTGATCTTCTTTTATATTTTTTGCAATCTTTCAATACATTTTGTAGTACTCTACTTTTATACATTCTCTTCCTAATGTCTTTATATTCTTTCATCCTTCTTTCAATATAGATTGTTTTCCCATAACCTGATTTTCCATTAATTTGTCCTTTTTTCGTTTCCTTCTGATTGGTTGTACAACTTTTCTTTCTCTTTTCCCCATATTGAAAATTCATTACATTCTTAAAATCTCTTTTAACAAATTCTTTAGTTCTCTTACCAGACGTTTTTTTCTTCAATGTCACATGTTGTACTTCATCTAATTTCTGCTTTTCTCTCTTTTAAATAGTACTGTTTTTTTGTTGTCTTTTCTTTTGCACTTTTCTTGTCATACTGAATTTTTCTTAATAATTATGGAGAATATCTGAAAAAAAAGAAAAGTTTAAATAGTTTTGTTAAATAATTTACTATTATTAAAATAATTATATACAAATATTCTTATGTATAAATAAAGAAATATTTTTAATTGCACTCCAAACCTATATCAGGAACTGCATAATTCCTACAATTAGAAGAAATCACAAGCTATACAACAGAATCACAGAGCACAACTAAAGGATTTCTCTACTGCTACCCAAATCAAATCTAAAGTGCAGTCTGTCAACGTTTAAGGCCTGCATAATGTTGTGATTGGGGTATGTCTCTACTTGCACATGTATTCTCATATGTGTTATACATTTGAAGATGCTTTACATATAAAACAAAAGTATACATATATTTGTATGCTTTTTTATATATAGTACACTAGCAAAAAGCACAGACTCATACATGCATGGTTTCAAAAAGATAATAAAATTTACAGCACAAACATGTAAAGGGTTGCTGCTTTGTTTTTACCTATACTCAATACCTAACTATTACTCCTTTCTATATCCTTCTTCTTTCTTTCTACACCTCTCTTCTCTCTTTCTTCACCCCTGTTCTCTCTTTATGCACTTTTCTTCACTGTTTCTACACCCCTCTTGAATGTTTCTGCACTACTTAAATCTGTTTCTACAACTCTCTTCCGCTTTGTGCACCCCTTGTGCCTCTTTGTGCACCTCTATTGCTTCTTTCTGCACCTCTCTTGCTTCTTTCTGCATCCCTGTTGCCTCTTTCTGTACTCCTGTTACCTCTTTCTGCACCCTTCTTCCATCTTTCTGCATCTCTGTTGCCTCTTTCTGCACCAGTGTTTCCTCTTTGTGTATCTCTGTTGCTTCCTTCTCAACTTTTCTTGCTTCTTTCTGCAACTCTGTTGCTTTTTCTGTACCCTTGTTACCTCTTTCTGCACCCTTCTTCCCTCTTTGTGCACCTCTGTTGCCTCTTTCTGCACCCCTCTCCCCTCTTTCTGTACCTCTCTTATCTCTTTCTACACCTCTCTTGCTTCTTTCTGCACTTCTCTTGCTCTTTCTCTATCCCACTTCCCTTTTTCTACATCTCTCTTAGTTTTTTCTCCACTACTCTTGCTTCTTTCTGCACTTCTATTACCCTTTCTGCACCCCTCTTACCTCTTCCTACATCATTCTTCCCTCTTTCTGCACTTATCATGCCTTTTTCTGCACCTCTGTTCCCTTTTTCTGCACTTCTCTTGCCTATTTCTGCAACTGTATTGCCTCTTTCTGCAGTTGTCTTGTCTTCTTCTGCATCTCTGTTGCTTCTTTCTATACCTCTCTTGCAAATTTTTACACCTCTCTTGGTTCCTTCTGAACCCCTCTTGCCTTCTTCTACACCTCTGTTGGTTCCTTCTGCACTGCTCTTCGATCTTTCTCCATTTCTTTTGCCTGTTTGTGCACTTCTCTTGCCTCCTTCTGCACCTCTGTTGCTTCTGTCTGCACTTCTCTTGCTTCTTACTTATTTATTTTGACTATGTTCAATACTTAACTACTAGTAAAATGGTAAAGCAGCAGCAGCAGAAAAGTAATGTTTAACATATGTTACGTGACAAATTAGTGATTATAATACTTTGTAAGACTCTCTGGAAAACTTCACTTGAAGTGCACTAAATAAATCTAAGTGTCTCTTTGAAATATGAAGTGCACTCTCTCAACTTTTAACGTCTTCATGGTCTTCTGTTTAAGATATGTCTGATCTTGTACATATATTGTGATATGTCTTATACATCTGAACATAGTACACATATAAAACACAACTAAACATCTATTTGTATGTTTCTTTGATATATGATACTACTAACAGAAAGTACAGACATATGCATGCATGTTTTTAAGAACATTGTGAGACTTACACCAGAGACATATGAAAGGTTGCTGCTATATCTTTTACTAGGCCCAACACCCTATGTAGTCATAGTGCCTGAGTGATTACATGAGTGTAGGTGTAGTGTCTATGAAATTAGAGGACTGCATGAGTACTACCTGAGTGATTAAAGAACTGCGTAGGTAATGCTTACGTGATTCCATAACTGCATGGGTAGTGCCTGGGTGATTGGAGGAGTGCATAGGTACTGTCTGAGTGATTGAAGAACTGCATAGGTAATACCTGGGTGATTATATGAGTGCAAAGACAATGCCAGCATGATTAGACTAATACACAGATGATGCCTTGGTACATCGAAGAATACATGGATTGTGCCTGACTGATTGGAACAATGCATAGATAGTACCTCAGTGATTGCATAGTGCAAGAGTTCTGCCTGGGTCATTACATAAGTGCATGTGTAGTGGCTGGATGATTGAAGCACTGCTTACGTAATGCCTGTCTGATTGCATGAGTGCAGGGATAATGCCTAGGTGATTGCATGAGTGTAGGGATAATGCCTGGGTAATTGCATGTGTGCAGAGGTAGTATCTAAGTGAATGCATGACTGCAGAGATAGTGCCAGTGTGATTCTATGAGAACGAGAGTAGTGCCTTGGTGATTGCAGGTGTGGTAAGGTAGTGCCTGGGTGATTGTATAAGTGCATAGGTAGTGCTTGATTCATTTTATAAGTATATAGGTACTGGCTGAGTGATTGAAGGAGTGCATAGATACTGACAGGGTGATTGGAGGAGTGCAAGGGTAGTGCCTGAGTGATAGAACCAGTGTATAGCTAATACATTGGTGATTGCATGAGTTCAGGGGTAATATCTGATGGACTACATGAGTACATAGAAAGTGCCTAGGTGATTTCATAAGTGCATCAATACTGTCTAGGTGATTAGAGTACTATTATGGTACTACCTCAGTGATTGGAGGACTGTAAGGTACTGCCTGGGTGATTTTATAAATGCATGAGCACTGGTTAAATGTTTGGACGAGTGCATAGATCCTGAGAGGCTGATTGGAGGAGTGTAAGGATAATGCCTGGGTGATTGATCCACTGTATAGCTAATGCACTGGTGATTCCATGAGTGCAGAGGTAATGTCTAAGGGATTGCAGGAGTACGTAGGTAATCTCTGGGTGATTCATGAGTTAAGGGATAATATATGGGACATTATAAGAATACATAGGAAGTACCTGGGTGATTTTATAAGTCCATCGATAGTGCCTAGGTGATTAGAGTACTATTGTGGTAGCGCCTCAGTGATTGGAGGACTGTAAAAGTAGTGCCTGGGTGATTTTATAAGTGCATTGACCCTGGCTAAGTGATAGGACGAGTGCATATATCGTCAAAAGGTGATTGGAGGAGTGCAACGGTATTGCCTGGGTGATTGAACCAGTGTGTAGGTAATGCATTGGTGGTTGCATGAGTTCAGAGGTAATATCTGGGGACTACAGGAGTACATAGAAAGTGCCTGGGTGATTTTATAAGTGCATTGGTACTGCCTGGGTGATAGGAGTAATACTGTGGTAGTGCCTCAGTTATTGGAAGAGTGTAGAGGTAGTGCCTGGGTGATTTTATAAGTGCATTGGCACTGGCTAAGTGATTGGAGGAGTGCATAGATCGTGAAAAGGTAATTGCAGGAGTGCAAGGGTATTGCCTGGGTGATTGAACCAGTGTATAGCTAATACATTGGTGATTGCATCATTGCAGGAGTTATGTCTGGGGGATTAGAGGAGTACATAGGTAATGCCTGGTGATTCTATGATTGCAAGGGTAATATCTGAGAGATTACAGGAGTACATAGGAAGTGCCTGGGTGATTTTATAAGTGCATGTGTACTGCCTGGGTGATTGGAGTAGTACTGCAGTAGTGCCTGAGTGATTGGAGAAGTGCAACATGCTGAGAAGTAACAGAATACAGGGGTAGTGCTTATGAAATTAGAGGACTACCTGAGTGATTGAAGTAGTGCATACGTAATACCTGGGTGATTGCATGAGTGCTAAAATAATACCTGTGTGATTAGAGCAATGCACAGATGGTGCCTTCGTACATCAAGGAATGCATCGGTACTGCCTGACTAATTGCAACAATGCATAGTTAGTACCTAAATGACAGCATGAGTGCAAAGTTTGTGCCTGGATGATTAGAAAACTCCATGGGTAGTGCTTGGTTGATTACATGAGTGCAGAGGAACTGGCTGAGTGCATCTATCAAAGCATCAATAGTGGCTCAGTGAATGTATCAGGGCATCTGTACTGCCTGGGTGATTGGAGGAGTGCAGAGATAGTGCCTGACTGATTGCATAAGTGGCGGAGTAGTGCCTGACTGATTGAAGAACTGTACATATAGTGTCTTAGTGCATGGATTAGTGCATGGGTAGTGTCTGGGTCATTGCAGACTTACAGCTGAGACATCTCTTCATGTTGCTGCTTTATATTGACTACACCCAACATCCTAAGTAGTCGAAGACTACTGAAATAGCAACACAAAAGTGTGGTTTATAACATGGTGTACAGTTTTCTAGTACAGGTTCACCATTCTCTAACTGCTCAGAGTATTGGGCCTACCCAAATAGAAAACATCAAACCAACGCATATCTCTGTTATAAATCTTACCATATTCATAAAGGCATGTATGCATGTGTCTCTACCTTTTACTAGTACTATCATTTTTAATAGAAACATACATAAAAAAATATATCTCTCTTTTATACATGTAGCATCTTGAGATGCATAATACATTTGAGAATACATATGCAACTAGGAAATTCACCAATCACACGACCATGCAGACCATAAAAGATAATTGGAGGAGTGCAAGGGTATTGCCTGGGTGACTAAACCAGTGTATAGCTAATGCATTGGTGATTGCATGATTGCAGAAGTTATGCCTGGGGGATTAAAGGAGTACATAGGTAATACCTGGTGATTCCATGATTGCAGGGGTAATATCTGGGAGATTACAGGAGTACATAGGAAGTGGCTAGGTAATTTTATAAGTGTATGTATAGTGCCTGGGTGATTGAAGTAGTACTGCAGTAGTGCCCGAGTGATTGGAGGAGTGCAAGGATAGTGCCTAGGTGATTGAATCAATATATTGCTAATGCATTGGTGATTACATGGGTGCAAAGATAATGTCTCTGAAATTAAGCAGTACATACATAATGCCTGGGTGTTTGCATAAATTGAGGGATAATATCTGGGGGATTACAAGAGCACACATAAACTGCCTGGGTGATTTTGTAAGTGCAAGGGTACTGCCTGAGACATTGGTGTAGTAATGTGATAGTGCCTGAATGAGTGAAAAAAGTGCAACATCCTGAAAGCATGCATGCATATGTCTCTACCACAACACTATGCACACCTCAAAAATTCACGGAACAAACTTCAAATTTATAGCAAACACCAAAAATGATGTGGCATATTTCAACTGTACCTCTCTAGAGACTTATAAAAAGTAGCGTAGTCACTAATACCTGATCTCAACATCTTTTAAACCACACTATTATACTGCCTCTTCACCATTCTACTACTACTCACAGTGTTCAGCCTACCACATAAAAAGCAACAACACCTCTTTGTTATACATCATGCACCTTAAAATGAATAAGACATATGAAAATACATATACAAGTAGAAACATACTTGTGACTGAAGTCCATGTACACCTTTAAACTTAACAGACTCCACTTCAAATTTTAAACAAACACCTAGAATTATGCGGTATACTACAAATGTACATATCCACACATTAAAACAAACTACCATAATCACTAATCCATCTTCCAATATACACTTATTACTATACAAAATCTATTTCTGACAACATTTAACTACAATATAACAAACTACAAAACACATCTCTACATTTAATAATATATTTCAAACATCACAGTTCTTGAATAATTTTTAAAGTTTAAAAATAAAGCTGATACATAATACACCTCAGAAATATATAACTCACCTTCCAAATTGATTTGTAGAATATGAAATATCAGAAAGTCATAAAAGATTTTCTTATGCACACAATCAATGTAATGCACCTCTCTCAATAAGGTAAAACTAGTAATGGCAAACTTTCCCTCTCTTTCTCCACACAAATAAATGTAAGTAACAAATCACATTGCTTCCTACGTAATTTCAAATTGTAAAACACATTTCTATGGGTTAGACATATTAAACCTTACCAACTGACTTCTAAAAGTGCCCAAACAGATTCTGGAATTTTTTTGGAGTCGCGATTCCACCATGCACCAACGTGGTGGAGCCGCAAATCCATACGGGAGTTCAAAAATATATTACAAATAAAAATACCACTATTTTTTAATAATGCACCACTTCTAAAGATAGTACTGACTTGGGAAATCTTACTTTAATAACATTAAAATTATATATAAATTACAATTCCACATTTTAAAACCTCAGATAACATTCAACCCTTCCCCCCTTCTGCCTAAAGCCAGTTTCCATAGCAACAGTTCATGGGACATTGAAGTGAACTGTCAGGTCACAAGTTCACCATATCTTCAAGTTCAGCAAACAAGCTTACCAATGCAAACAGCAGGTGTGGTTGACATTTGCAAAATATGACCTTATCCTATCTACTGTACCTTTCAAATATTTTTTACTAACCAATAAGAAACATGCTTTTTAAAGAAAGTAACATGCACCCTATTTTTCAGTGTACAATCTTCTTAAACAGCCAATCAATTCTCTACTTTTTAAAAAACAGCATGTTCTCCACCATTTTAGATACCTCTCATTCTACCACTGACTACCTCAGCTACAAACATCTTTTCATTCTTCCAGACATCCCTTCAAGATGCTTACAGTGTGGATTGTTGGACACAGCTATGTTTTCTGGTGCAAAAGGTATGCTGAATGCAGAGGTATTGACAAAGTCCTAGCTTTGCAAAATGTGGATATTAAATGGATTGCACAGAGAGGATTAAAGTGATACCAATTGATGCCTTTGGTTAAAACCTTTTTGCATGTCCAACCCCCTGACTTCATGATTGTGCACTATGGTGGCAATGACCTAGGCACATTGACTGGGGTAGGTCTGGAAATGCTCATGAAGCACACCTTTGCACAATTGATGTTGCTTTTACCTCAAACTGTCTTTGTTTACTCTAATAGATGCCAAAGACAGACATGGAAGTGGTCAAATCAATTCTGTCCACAGATTGAAAAAGCTAGGAAAAATGTCAATAAAGCTGTTTCTGCATACCTAAGAGATCATAGAATGTGGTCCATCTACAATAACAATCTACGTTTTGATATGAATGACATCTACAGAAGTGATGGAGTACACTTCACAGATCAAGGAAACAGAGTCTTTCTCAACAACCTAAAGTTCTGCATCCGCACTTACATGTAGCTACAACAAACTCATAATGAACACAAGGGCTCTTTTTAGAACCACCCTATAACATAGTAGTGAAAAAAATTTTTTTTCACATACATTTAAAAAAAAAAAAATTGTGGATTCGTGCACCCGACGTGAATCTGCAAAAGCATGAATTCAATGTACTACAACACAATACACTTTTCAAGTTTAACTATTATTTTTTAATTTTATATATTTTTATCAAATCTATCAATTGTAATCTTGTCATTAACTTCAATCACAGTACCTCTTTAAAACAACTTCACAAATACAACACTACCTTCTAAATTATATAGTACTAAATTATTTATTTAAGGTGAATTTGCGAATCCAACGCGATGTTACACGGGGGGGCTGCGCTGAGAGCCGCGTTGGGGTCGTGACTCCAAACTAAAAAAAAACACCCCACTACCATTATTCGGTATTCGCCCCGGGGACCCCATCCCCCGGGGCCTGCCACCATTTTTGGGTTTTTTTAAATTATGGAGGGGGACCACTTGGCCCCCCTCCTAAAGCCAATAATGGCCCGGGGCCCCTGGGGCCCGGCCTTATTTATTTTATTTTTTTATATTACAAAAGGGAGGGGGGCCACGTGGCCCCCTTTCCCTTGGCCACTTTTGGCCCCGTGGACCCCATCCCTCGTGGCCTGGCCTCATGTTGGGGACCGTGGGGGAAGCCCCAATGCCCCCACAGTCCCTGCCGGCTCCCCGCCTCCTGCGGGAGCCGGCATTGCTTTTGGACAAGGGGAGCTGCTAACATGCAGCTCCCCTTGCCCAAAAGCAATTCTGCTTTGCTTCGTTGAAGCGAGAGCAGGATTTCCTGCTCTCCCTTCAACGAACCAAAGCAGTGTTTGCTATGGCAGGGCGGGAGCCATGCTCCCGCCCTGCCATAGCAAACGGCAATGTCCCGGGGGTGGGCACCCCCGGACATTGCAGGAGCCAGCCCTGGGGTGTGGCAGTCCCCAGGGCCATGGAGGGCTCCAGGAGGGGGGCTGCATGGCCCCCCTCCCTACATTTTCAAAGCCCCGGGGAGGTGGTGGTCCCCGGGGCCCGAGGGTCCGCAACGGACCCCCGCATTTAATATACTGAATGCCCCGGGAGGTGGTGGTCCCCAGGGCAGCATGGGGGGGCAGGAGCCCCCCCACAATTGATTTTTTTTAAAAAGCCCTGGGGAGGTGGTGGTCCCCGGGGCTGCGGGGGGCCGTGATGCCCCCCACAACTTAATGATTAAAGCCCCGTGGAGGTGGCGGTCCCCGGGGCTGCGTGGGCTTTTTTAAATTTTATTAAGAGTTTTATATAGCGCTAGCCAGACCCGGAGGTATCAGAGCACTTTACAACATATATCGTGATGCAATTAGTTATACAGTATTACAATAAACAGCATTGTCTTGTGTCGGATCTTGTTCCGGCGGTCTTGGGAATGAGTCAAACAAAAAGGAACAGGCGATGGAAAGTCTTCTTATTGAGGTGACTAGGTTCTGCGCTTGGCAGGATTCCTTTGGTGGAGGGGCTCCTGTCACATTACGAAGCATCTTTCCATTCGGGTGAGATCGGTTGAGGAAGAGGTCTTTGAACTGGCTTTTGAAGTTTACGAAGGAGGGATTATTCCTGATGTGGACTCGTATGAAGTTCAAGTCTTTGGGCGCCTTTCCTGAGAAGGAGTGAGACAGGGTTTTTTGTTTGCGAGCTTTCAGAGGAATGAGAAGAAGGGTGTTGGTGCTCCTGAGGTTCCTCGTTTGTCCTGCCTTTTTGAGTTTGGAAGCCAGGTAGGCCGGTTTTCCGGTGTGAAGAGCTTTATGTGTGAGACAGGCAGTTCTGAAGTTGGCACGCATTTCGATTGGGAGCCATTTTAGTTCTCTTAGAGAGGGAGAAATGCAGTCGTATTTCTTTGCTCCTGTGATCATCCTGGCAGCTGCATTTAGGGTTACTCGGAGGGGAGCTAAGTGAGATTTAGCTGTGCCCATGAGAGTTGTGTTCCCGTAGTCCAATCTGGACAGAACCAAGGATTGTGTGGCCAGTTTAAGGTCGTTGGGGGGATGAAGGGTTTTATTTGTTGAGTAATTTTAGGTTCAAGAATGCGCTCTTTGCTGAGTTCTTGATATGTTTGTCCATGTTTAGGCTTGGGTCCAGGGTGATACCCAGGGATTTTACAGAGTCTGCCAGGGTAAGCTTGCAATTAAGAGCGTCAATGGATTTTAGCCATTCTGAGACTAGGGGGGTCTGCCTCTTGTTGGATATGAAAAGGATTTCCGTTTTGTCTTGGTTGAGCTTAAGGTGGTTGTGGGATAGCCAGTGTTGGACTTCTCGTAGAGTGTTGTTTAATTTCTGTATGTTTCCAATTGAGGATGTTTCTAGGTAGATCTGGGTATCATCTGCATAGAGGTGGAAGGGGATGTTGGCTTTTTTGAGTATGGAGGTGAGGGGCTCCATGTAGATGTTAAACAGTGATGGGGAGAGAACCGATCCTTGTGGGGCTCCCCTGGTTATGGGGAGAAGGTCATACGTGAAGTTGTTAATTTTTATTCTTTGTGAGCGGTTCTGAAGGAAGGAGGTAAACCATTGTAGGACCACCTTGTCTGCACTAATTCTTTCTCGGAGTGCATTTATGAGCATATTGTGGTCAACTGTGTCAAAGGCTGACGATAGGTCAAGGAGTATGAATAGGCAGCCACGGTCTGCATCGAGAGATTTGTAGACATCATCTATGATGTTCAGGATCGCTGTCTCTGTGCTGCAACCTTTTCTGAAGCCTGATTGGTGAGTATCTAGAAGGTTGTTGCTGTCAATGTGTTGGTTAAGTTGAAGGAGAACACACCTTTCCAGGATTTCGGATAGGAGAGGGAGATTGGAGACCGGCCTGAAGTTGTCGGGGTTGTTTGGGTCCGAGCCCCTTTCTTTTTAATAATGGCATGACTTGGCCCATCTTTAGACAGTCTGGCATGATTCCAGTACTCAGGGAGCTATTTGTGATCTGGGTCCAGAGAGGGGCTAGTGTGAGGTTGAGTTTTTTAGCCAGTTGGACGGGAATCGGATCAGCTATGTGTGAGGAAGGTTTGGACCTGATAATCATTTCCATGATGTCTGCTTTTGAGATGGGGTTGAATGTCTTCCAGCTGCACGGAGGGTGCCGAGGGGGATTGTTGTCGTTGGCTGCCAGGAGGTGGTCATCAAGGGAGCGTTCAAACTTGGTGATTTTGTCGTGAAAGAAATGAGCAAAGGTGTCACATAGTTCTTTGGAAGCCTGTATGGTTGATGCGGGAGGTTGGCTGTTTGTTGATTGAAGAGTTCTTTAGGACAATTTTTGGCATTGTCTAGTGCACTACGGAAGAAGGTAGATTTTTCATTTTTAATATGTTTTTTGTATTTCCTGCTTTCTGATTTGAGTTGGTCAAGGTGGGTTGAGGATGGGTTGTTCCGCCAGAGTCTTTCTGCCGCTCTGAGATGTCTTCTTTCAGAGTTTAGGTCTGTATTGAACCAGGCTCTCGATGGGTTGTTCCTGACTCTTTTTTGCTTCAAGGGGGCTATTTGGTTTAGTATGGTTGTCATTGTTGTGTTGTAGTGTGTAGTGAGCTCAGTTGCAGATAGGTCATTCGAGTTGGGGGGAGTAGTGTTCTTACCCTTTCTTCCAGGTCAGCAAGGGGAATCTGTCTTAGATTTCTCGCCCAATGAAGGGTATCCTGTGGACGGGTAAGGCAGTGGGTCAGATGGTTAATGTGAAATAGAATGATGTGGTGGTCTGACCAGTCTACAGGGAGGATGTGGTCGATAGTAACTGTATCTTCCTGAGCTATAATGGCATCCAGGATTGAGCCTCTATTATGCATTTGCTCTGTGCAGAGTTGGATAAGGTTATTATTGAGAAGAAGTTCGTTTAGGGATTGGATCAGGGTGTTAGTTGCATCATTCCAATGTAGGTTGAGGTCCCCTAATATTATGTTGTCAGAGTCTAGGAGGGAGCAATGTGATATCAGGTCAGAGAGGTGCTCTCCGAAAGAGGGAATGTTGCCTGGCGGGTGGTAGAGGAGATGGCAGTGAATCGTTTTGTTGTCCTTCATCTTAATGGTGGAGGATAGATATTCAAATGTGTTGTAGGAGAGGGAGTCGATTTTGGTTATAGAGATGTTGCTCTTGTGGATGATTGCAATACCCCCGCCACGATGGATCTTTCTGTCTTTGTTTATGATTGAGAACCCCGGGGGTACAAGCATGTCAATGATAGGTAAGGAGGATTCGTTCAGCCAAGTTTCTGTGATGAATGCGATGTCAATGTCATGGGTTAGGATGGTTTCCGCCAGCTCTGTTGCGTGTTTGGTCACAGATCTGCAGTTTATAAGCATGCAGTGGGTCGTTGTCTTGTTGTCAGGTTTCTTTGGAGGAGGGGCCATGGGTACGTGCGTGAGGAGGGCAAGTGGCCTCTCCGTTCTAGGTGTGGTGTGATCTCTCCCATAACCCGTGATTACCTGGATCGTGAAGTTGGGGTTGTTAGTTGTGGAGGAGTCGTAGGAGTTGGCAAGGTCAGTTGCCTCTTTCATGGACATTGCAGCGCTTGTTCTTTTGGGTCTCTGAGGCTGGTTAATGAGGGGGATTGAGATCCAGTTGTGTGTCCGTGGATTGTGAGGGCTTGGGTGTTTTTTGTTGGGGACAGTAGGAGGGGAGTGTAAGCATTGGATAGGCTCCAGATGTGTGGTGATGTTCGATAGTATTTTGCTTAGGCCCTGTGTTATAATCACTAGTTGGCTTTCCACCGGAGAGAGTCTTTGAGACATATTGAGTGAGTCAGGAGAGTTTAGGTTCAGGATGTCTTGTGAGGGACAGTCTGGGGGTGGTGCGAGCCTGTCGGTGAGAGGGTGAGTCACTATATCATTGGCACCTATGTTGCTCCTGTGGTTGGCCGAGGGCATGTGGTGGGAGTACGCTTGTTGCGTTTTAAGCAACGGTTTGTTGCGTACTGTTGCGTGGTGAGAGTTGGGAGACTTTGATCGTGTGTCGTTCCCCTGGTTGTCTGTAAGGGTGAATTTCTAGGAAAGGGAAGGGAGGGGAAGGTGTCTGTAGGAGGATGGTGAGTTTTAGTGGAGACATATCTCGGAGATGCTCTGGCTGAGAGGGTGGTGTCGGAGGGAGTGGGATTAGCTTCGGTGGAGTGCATCTGGAGATTGTTTAGTGAATTCTCGTGAGGGGATGGTAGGTTAGGGGAAAGGGGGATAAGGAGTAGGGGGTTGTGTGAGTGGGTAAAGTGTAAGTGAGTGATGGCGTTCCGTAGCGTGTGGAATAGGGAGTCAAATGAGTCTAGGTTGGTGTTGTTGGCTTGAATCAGGACTATACCGTTGCTGTAGATGGTGGCAGAGGTGTTGCCACTGTGCAAAGGGTGTTTCTCGTTAGAGATCGTCAGTTTGCAGCTGAGAGGGGTGCTAGTTGTTTTGGATATGTGGAGGTGGGATCTAAGTATGGTGTTCCATTTCGCGGGACGTTGGGTGTGGAAGATGAGATCCATTTTCTTTTGGCCTTTGGAGGAGCAGTGGTATATATTGGCGATGAGAGTTTCGGGAGTTGTCTAATCAACCTATGTTTGAAGTTTCTTTTTGCTCTGAGTGAGAGATTAGGTGGGAAGATGATGGAGAAAGAGTTAGGGCCGTGGGTTTTCAAACATTTCGTAGAGGGGCGGAGGGAGGTAGATGGGTCGAGGTGCATCTTGCCTCAGTGGGTGTCTTGATGTCGTTTGCGCACAATTGAACAGGTTTCCACTAGGGGATCTCCGCTAGGGGGTCTCCCCAGGGTGATAGGGTGGAGCAGCCGCAGGGGGACGGATCACCGTCTTGTTCCGGGCTGGGTCTCCCTGTCCCGGTTCGGAGGTCCAGACATACGATGGTGGGAGTCTGCAGCAGTCCCAGTCCAGGCCCGAGTAGACTATGCAGGGAGTCGCAGCAGTTGCTCCAGGCTTCGCAGCAGGCCTGGTCTTGCCATCCCGCCCTTGTAGTGGCTGGAGGTGGCAGTCCCCGGGGCTGCGGGGGGCCACGATGCACCCCGCAACTTAATGATTAAAGCCCCGGGGAGGTGGCGGTCCCCGGGGCTGCTTGGGGGGCAAGAACCCCCCCACGTTTTTTTAATTTTATTAATAAAGCCCCGGGGAGGTGGCGGTCCCCCCCACCTTGCCATATATATATGTCAAGGTGTATTGAAGAATTAGGGGGTGTATTAGTGTCTGTATGAATGATTTAGTAGGTGCATGACTGACTGCACAAGTGAGTGATTAAACGTCTTTTACTGAATGCATTGGTTAGTGACTAAACTGTGTGAATGTTTGTATCAGTCTGTCAGTTGGTGTGTAAGCGGCTCCATGGGTTGGTGAGTAGCTACATGAGTGTCTATATGGATTATTGATTTCTTGTCTGAGTATCTGTATGAGTGTCTGCGTGTCTGTATGGGTGGGTGGAGAGTGTGTGAGACCATGCATAGATGTGTGAGTGGCTGTTTCACTGAGTGTATGGGTTCAAGAGTGCTTCTCTGAAGGGCAGAATTGGTGGGTAAGTGTGTGTTTAGGCGTGTTGGTGAGTGTTTAGATGTATCAGTGGTACATGTCTGAGTAACTACATATCTGAAAGGCAGTATATGTGAGTGTTTGACTATATAAATGACTATATGTGAGAGTGAGTGATTGTGACAGTGGCTGTATGAATGAGTGTGTGTTTGTGTCAGTGATTGTATAAGAGAGTAAGTATGTGTTAGTATCTGTATGAATAAGTGATGTGGTGTATGAATAACTGTATAGGTGAGTAAATGGTAGTGTGATTGATTCTTTGGGTGACTGAGTAGGTGTTTGAGTACCTCTATGGGTGAGTGACAGTGTATGAGTGTCTGTATAGCTGTATCAGTGTATATGATAATGCTGAATTGATGAGTGACTGCATGTATGGGTGACTCTATGGGTGAATTAGTGGATGTGTCCGTAGATCTAGGAATCAGTGAGTGGGTTTGTAGTAACTGGTATTGATGTGTCTATGGTTTCAAAAATGATAGTCTTTATTTTAGAGAGGGTGTATCAAAGGTTATATTAGGGTGTGAGGAGGTGCATCAAATTTCCACGTGGATGATGTCATCAGTGATGTCATTTGAGATGTCATCAGTGATGTCATGAGTGATGTCACTGACCACTTCATGAGTGATGTAATATGTGATGTCATCAGTAGTGCATTGCTGGGGCGCGAGTTATAGTTAGCTCAACTAACTATAACGTCCGAATTTCTCTGGCTTTGTACGAATGAAATGTCCAACTAACTGTAACGGCCCTGAAACCTGTGGATTTTTCAGTGAATTTCTAAGGTTTTTTAAATGCTAATTTCTAACTATAACGTCCCTGAAACCTATGGTTTTTTCAGTGAGTTTCTAAGGTTTTTCAAATGCTAATTCCTAACTATAACGTCCCTGAAACCTATCACCTATCCTAGTTCTTAACTTAGCCCATATGTCTCATCACAATCTTTTTCCTATTTTGCTTCCCTAACCCTCAAAACCCACTATGGCCTGCTGTTTCTTTCTCTTTAAATCTCCCTTAGGCACTCACTCCCAATTCTAGACCCTTATATCTCCCCATCCCACCCCCACAAGTGAAGGGCTGAGGTCAGATAGGGCATACAAGCTCCAACGCTTTCAAATTTGCAACAGTCGTCTTTCTTTAAAGAGTCTTTTCCCATCGCCTCGATGATCACCATAGAGGGGAAGAGCAAAATGGCCCTGACAGCGGATGTGATGCCACACTTTCAGGCCCCACTTTCGATCACCCTTCCCACGAGAAGTATTGGGTTTCTGAGTCAGGCATCTACACCCGTCTCCCTTGCCCCGGCCAGACAGTCGAGAGAGCAGGGAAGGGACTAGAACCCATGCATGCCCACTGCCTAACAATACACACAGCTTATAAGGTGCGCTCATGGCTTTAAATGGGGTGAAGAAATTACGGGGTCTCTCGTAGGGGTGTGGCCAGTGTAATTAAGGGCGTGGATTAAAACAATTAGGCTAAAAATCTGTACTTAGCATAGTGTGCTGCCCACTGGTATTGTGCTTCTTCTGTCACTGCACCTGTTTTGAAGAACTGCCGGTGCAACACTGGCAAGATACGGCCCACTTAAAGCCCTGGGTGCGCTTCTGCTCATCTTAAATCAGTGCTTAATTTGAGCCGGTGGTTTCTGGTGCTCGGCACCGGCACTTAATTGTCAACACCGACACCAATGACAGCTGCCACATGGTGGCGCTGTTTGTATAATTTAGAGATGAGCAGAAGAGCAATTGTTTATTATTTCAGTATGCATAAAAAAACAACTAATACCTGCCACCCAAGCTATTTTTATAGCTTTGGGGGGCCTGGAATAGGCTGAATTGTCACACGTGTAGCATCTTACGTGCATCTGCTGTCCTGAACCTTCATTTTTTTTTTTGGTTGACTGAGGTCCACATGCCACCACTCCTGAAATATAACAAGTTTAAAATCTGGGTCCCCAATGTCAAGTACCACCAGCTTTTCCATATCACACGGAGGAGCATCAAATCTGAATGTATGGCGTAATTAGATTTATTCTTAGTTCACTCGATTATCTGTTTTGTTTTTGCTGCTCTGCTCAAGTAGAATGCTCAACACTCACGTGTATATGCAGCCGCAATTTAAACTTTCTGCTGTTCTATGTGTGTAATATGCTATCATCTCTGAAACAACGTATGCTAAAGTTGTTGTAATTTTTAAAATTAATTGATCTTCTTTCCATACTACACTAATATTTTGTAATCTCAGATGTATTTTGACATCGTGTCGCCTACATAGTACAGAATTAACTTTGTTAACATGCTCATCATAAGATGTCCTTGGTACTCCTTCAAATATGTTTGCATTCTGGGGCAAAAATGTAGGAAATTATTGTGTAGACCACAATTTGATAGATTTCTTTTGTTTTCTACATCTGAACTGTGCTACTGTTCTAGACCATAACTTTGTCTTAACAATAACTTTTGTTTTCCCAGATATTGGATGGTTTAAAATTAACATCGTGAAGCATGTTTTGGAATGTATTTCTCCTCTGATTTGAATCTATGACCCTTGAACATTACAACTAGGTATTGTACTTGACTACTTTCACAAATAATCTTTCCATATGGCATGCCTGATGTTGTATTTACTTACTTGAGCACGTACATGAAGCTAATTTCTGCACTGAGTAGAAGGAGATTTTCTCCTCTTTGACCTAACTATCATCTATAGTCCTGCTCTATTTCACCGTTCACTGCGATTTAGAATACTAACTCTGGTCAAAATGCCCTTTTGCCAGCACTTGATTCCGTCTCTTCCTCTATACATTGATTAAGAATAGTTGCCGATAATTCTTTGTTTCTCTGTTCTTTTTGTTCTCGCATTTTCACTTTTAATTTTTTTACACTTTCTTTACACTTGTCTTTTAGGTAGTAATAAAATAAAGACATTTTTAATTTCTCTTTTCCTTTTCACTAGTGCACCCGGTCGATGTTTTTCTCTTGGGATTCCCTGTCCCCTTTTTTTCTTCTTTTCTTTCTTCTTTTTAGTACTTATTGTACTTTTTTATTTTACAGCCTTGAGAAAGCCCTGGCTTAATGTGCCAAATAGGGCGAAACACGTGTCGGCTGTCTCCACTTCCTTCTCTTTTATGAAAAAATGATGATAAAAAAATAAAAAAAGAGTGAAATGGATTCACACGGAGGCATTTGAAAATAAAATATCTACCATCACCAAATATTACTCTTGGACTCTTGTGTTGTGTTTAAAAATAGGAATTACTCCATCTAATCTAACTAATTGTTTGAAGAAGAGGAACATTTACTTACACCCTCATTTTCACTTATCTACACGAGGCTGAAAGGTCCAGAGCCTTGAGTGATGTTCCTCCGGTATCTATAGGAATTTATATCCAGCACCAGGATCTCTGGACCTGCGCTTACCTTTGAATTCCTTACTGTTAGGATCCTGCTGACTGGATTACCTGATATAAATCTGAGGATCTTCCTAGACAATGAAATATAGTGATACCAAATACATTTTAGAAAGAAGTTTTTGACAAGGTATATTAGATACAATCCACTTGAAACTCAAGGAATAATGTCCACCTATGACAACCGCCGTGAACGAAGACATAACAGATTGGAAGAAGCCTTTGACCCCCCGGGTGCTGGCATTTCGAGATTATCGAGCACAACAAATTTGTTATCAGCGAAAAGTACGTTCCAGGCTTTGGAAAAAGCAGCCAAAAAAGAAACTTCAAAGTGGTGGGAGGGAGCATCCCTCAAAAAATATCTAGAGCACAATTTAATTCCACGAGGACTACGGATTTTAATATTCCCCCCGATAGAAACTACGGCACCGGACAAATTACAACTATGGGAAGAAAACTTGCGCACAGCCTCAAATAATATGCTACGTCAGCTAATTGATTTGGCTCAAGAAGAATTTGAAAAAAACAAACTAGAAGTTGATGCTCTGTCAAAAAGAATTGAGGAAGCAAATTGGGGTGAAATCACAATTAAGAACTATGGCATTCTAAATAAAATTCTGGACGAATATGAGGAGGACATAATCCAGAGAAAAAATCGTAAATTCCGACGTGATTTGACCGATTATCAATTGGGCAGAGTTTATACCTTTGCGCAAAAATACGATAACATCACGACAACAACAATACCACCTCAAACAAACAACTCAATAGAAACTCCCTTATCCTCTGAAGCAGAATCTTTGGAGGATCAAGCGACTACCAGTAACATCCGTCCAAAGGTAAATTTTCGGGAGGAAGTGCAACGCCATCGTCTGGGCAACGCACAAGACAACCGCACCAGACCACCGAACACCTCGACGCCAAAACCAAACGGTATGGGTGTACAGACAAGGGCAAGTAAAAAGGAACTACATATCCAGAAGTAGCAACCAACAATTTGGTGATTAATCTTTCCACAACTACTCTTACTGAGACTCACAATCAAATTCTCAATAAAGGCTTATCTTTTTGTCCAACGGGAAATTGGGACCTGGTCCAAACTAAGGTCGATCTTTTTAAGTTTACTAGAAAATTGAAGCTGCATTCCTTTTTCTCGGATAATCACACCTGACCCATTGCGACAGTTAGTGATCAACAAACTAGTGACCTTACTGCACAAGATTTGGAAAACATTAATCTACTGACACACTTATCTACAGATGATGCACCAGACAATTTGGAATCATTGACAACCATTGCTGATGAATTGGGAATAGACATTTTCCATTCTAGACCGAACCCCCTTAAAAAGAGGTCCAAATTTACACCAGTACTACCCTCAGGGAACTCCATAGATATGTTCTTTAAGGCTGTGACTAAAGACTTGGATAAAGAGTACCACAAATACCAGTCCAAACAGAAATATGTATCTAAAAATATCACGCAGAAAGAAAGAAAGGCATTGATTGAATTAAAAAATGATTCCAATTTAATAATCAAAGAAGCAGACAAAGGAGGGAATGTTGTCATACTTAACACCTCGGACTACTTGGCAGAAGCTCATCGACAACTAGGAGATGCAACTTGTTACCAGAAGTTAGATCATAACCCCACAAAAGAAATACAAGAAAATTTCTTCAACTTCTGAACACTTGGTATGAAAAAGAATTGCTAACTTTAGAAGAAAAACAACTGCTGTATAATAACAACCCGATCATTCCAACTCTTTACCTTTTAACTAAGGTACATAAACAAGGCAGAATTCCCAAAGGTAGACCAATTATTGCTGGAATTGACTCAATCTGTTCCAATGTGGGAGCCTTCATTGATGCCGAGTTGCAACCTTTTATGAGGGATCTTCCCTCCTTCATAAAAGATACTAAAGATGTCCTGCAAAAACTGGAAAACATAGTTAGGCAAGATGATTGCATACTTTCTGCAATTGACATCATCAGTCTCTATACTTCAATCAAACACTCTGATGGAATAGCAGCGACTAGAAAATCCCTACAGACCAGATCAGTCCATCTTACAGCTAGGAACAATATGATACTGGATATGTTGGAATTCT
Organism: Calotriton arnoldi; assembly: GCA_963921515.1. NCBI lineage: Eukaryota > Metazoa > Chordata > Amphibia > Caudata > Salamandridae > Calotriton > Calotriton arnoldi. Next base: position 3,691,297 of record CAWUFW010000713.1, on the reverse strand, counting down.
GCTTATTCAATAATTACTTTCTCTTCAACGGCAATTTCTTCTTACAACTCCAGGGTACCGCCATGGGGGCAAAATTCGCACCTCCATATGCCTGCCTCCTGATGGGCGAGGTAGAAAGATACTGGCTATGGGGTGGAAGAACAGATGATGCCTCTAGGAACATCATTATGTGGGGAAAGTACATCGACGATATCCTGCTTGTGTGGCAAGGTACAGAAGAACATTTGAAATTGTTCATTGACTCCCTTACCCCTAACAAATGGGGTATTGACATCACATACACCATCTCAAAAACTGAAATTGAATATCTGGACCTAACAATCTACATCGAAAACAATAAACTGTATACCAAAATACACAGAAAACCCACCTCTGCTAACTCAGTCTTACATGCAACAAGCAGTCATCCTAACCATACTATTGTCAACATTCCCACAGGAGAATACCGCCGTGCCCGTATGAACTTTAGCTCGAATGAAGAATATACCATGAACTCCAATGCAATAACCCAACGATTACAACAACGTGGATACAAAGACAGAGTCCTTAACAAAGCACAGAAATACTTTGCTGACACAGAACGTCATCTGCTACTGCACAACAACAGTGTTAGAGAACATAAATCAGTGATTCGCTTCACTACACAATACAACAATGGGCATCAATGCATTCGCAAAACCCTTAACAAACATTGGCACTTTCTGAAAGAAAATACCACCATTACAAATGCTCTTCAAGACAAGCCACAGCTAAGCTTCTCCAGAAGTAAAAATCTAAGGGACATCCTGTGCCCATCCTTTCTGGAAACTAAACAAGAGCCAACGACGTTTCTGCAACACCCGAAAGGTTTCTTTACCTGCTCAAACTGCTCGATTTGCAAGTTAGGCAGATCCAGAACAAAAAGAAGTGACAATCAATGGCCACATGCATAAAATCAATGACCTGATCAATTGTGAAAGCACTAACGTGATCTATCTCATCACCTGTCCCTGTGAACAACATTATATTGGGAGTACTATTCGACCATTAAAAAGCCGGATTCAGGAACATTACAGAAATATCCATAAAGCAGACACCAGGCAACCCCTGGTGGAACATTTTGCATCACATCACTTTCATCAACGGACCTTCTCATTCATTGGTTTGAAAAAATTGAAACAGCACAAACGAGGCGGAAACTTAGAGCTACGCCTCCGGAAAGAGGAAAGTGCTCTGATCATAGGCCTGGAAACTGTGGAAAAGGGCTTTAACAAAGAACATGAGTGGCACCACTGGCTCTAAGGGTCCATTGAGGGTGCCCCTTTAGTTAGACACCACTTATTGTTTTGATGCCATGGAGAACATTTCCTGAATTCTGCTTCGTATTAATCCATGAACATCTTTATCCTGACAGGCTTTGCATCATCAACATCAATCTTGCAAATGGTGCATGAAGATCACTTTTAAAAAATCTGTGTTCTTGTTATTTTTCTTTTTTGGAATAGCTATATATTGTTCAACAGATCTTATGTTGAATTTTTTGCCACAAATGTTCCTTTCCAAGACTAAATGTACGGTTGCCAAGTTTCCAAGTGTACCTTCTCGACCGTTCATCAAAATGCATAATTTGAATACTAATAGTGTTGCCAAATACAATAGGCTCCATCACAGTTTGCAAATATCTGTCAATGGATGCCTATTTACTTTTGGCACACTTGTATCATTGAGTGTGTCCATTCAGTTAGATACCACCTTTTGTTTTGATGCCATGGCGAATCTTTTTGGAAATCTGTCTCGTATTAATCCATGAACATCCTTATCCTGACAGGTTTTGCATCAGTAGACATCGATACAATCTTGTAAATGGAGCATGAAGATCACAACTCTTAAAAATCTGTTTTCTTGTTACTTTTCTTTTTTTGGAACTGTTATATATTGTCCGACATATCTTATGTTGAATTATGTCACAAATGTGTCTTTCCAAAACCAAATGTACGGTTGCCAAGCTTCCATGTGCATCTTCTTGACCGCTCATCTAAGTGTATAAATTCAATACTAATATTGTTTTCAATACAATAGGTTTTATCACATTCTGTAAATATCTGTTAATAGATGCCTATTCAACTTTGGCATACTTGTGCCATTCTTGCCATCTCCTTACCAAGACGGGGATGATGTTTTTGGTCTCCTGACTCTGATATGCAATGATTATAAATTGTCAACTGCGTTAACATCACAAGAATACCTTATTTTTCTAAAAACGTGCAAACTCCGAAACAGAACTTGCACAAACATAATCTTTGTACACTGTGCCTAACTCCCTCCCGATGCCATTATTTTTGTAACCTATTGCAATAGTTCAGTTCCACTCCAAAATGGCGGCTGTTTTGGATCCTCCGTAAAGTAGGTTTCGGTTATTGTGACTACCTTTATTTCCATTTGTCAGACGCTGTCTACGTAATGTGGCTCCGCTATTTGCTATCTGTGATGACTATTAGTCTTTTCTCCCTTCTTAGAAATTCGAAGTATTTTAGAGAGCATAGTATTTTTTCATTGTTCAGTCACTACGGGTCACTTCCGGGTTATACTGCACCCTCATACCATTTAAGATGGCGAGGTTTTTTGACTACAGATACACCGCGGAAACTTTCGCATGGATGGATTTACCCTGGGACCACGTGTACATACACTAAGTAAGTTATTTACGAGAGACTGCTTTCTGCTTCTATACCCTTGCCTCACTCAATTAGAGCCCAAGTGCACTATTTTAATTTTTCTAGCCCTGTGTGAGCCGCCAAGTCTCACGTTTTGTCTGCCGTATGTGTCCACGACTATGTTTCTGTCTTCAACTGCGCTGCGGCCAGTGTTTGCCTTCCAATATGGAGATGTCCCCGTTCGGGAAGGTTTAAACCAGCTATTAGGTTATATTGGCTAATAAACGTGCCTCGGGTCTCCATTCTCTAGTACCACTATACTTCCTGCTTTATACGGAGTAACAGTTCATTTGCATTTGTGGCTCCGCCAGCCAAAGCATTTTTTCAATTTTTCTTTATGTCTTAACGCCCAAAAAACTTACGTGCATCTGCTGTCCTGAGCCTTCTTTTTTTTTTGTTGGTTGGCTGAGGTCCACATGCCACCACTCCTGAAATATAACAAGTTTAAAATCTGGGTCCCCAATGTCAAGTACCACCAGCTTTTCCATATCACACGGAGGAGCATCACATCTGAATGTATGGCGTAATTAGATTTATTCTTAGTTCACTAGATTATCTGTTTTGTTTTTGCTGCTCTGCTCAAGTAGAATGCTCAACACTCACGTTTATATGCAGCCGCAATTTAAACTTTCTGCTATTCTATGTGTGTAATATGCTACCATCTCTGAAACAACATATGCTAAAGTTGTTGTAATTTTAAAAATTAATTGATCTTCTTTCCATACTACAATAATATTTTGTAATCTCAGATGTATTTTGACATTGTGTCGCCTACATAGTACAGAATTAACTTTGTTAACATTCTCATCATAAGATGTCCTTGGTACTCCTTCAAATATGTTTGCATTCTGGGGCAAAACTGTAGGAAATTATTGTATAGACCACAATTTGATAGATTTCTTTCGTTTTCTACATCTGAACTGTGCTACTGTTCTAGACCATAACTTTGTCTTAAAAATAACGTTTGTTTTCCCCAGATATTGGATGGTTTAAAATTAACATCGTGAAGCATGTTTTGGAATGTATTTCTCCTCTGATTTGAATCTATGACCCTTGAACATTACAACTAGGTATTGTACTTGACTACTTTCACAAATAATCTTTCCATATGGCATGCCTGATTTTGTATTTACTTACTTGAGCACGTACATGAAGCTAATTTCTGCACTGAGTAGAAGGAGATTTTCTCCTCTTTGACCTAACTACCATCTATAGACCTTCTCTATTTCACCGTTCACTGCGATTTAGAATACTAACTCTGGTCAAAATGCCCTTTTGCCAGCACTTGATTCTGTCTCTTCCTCTATACATTGATTAAGAATAGTTGCCGATAATTCTTTGTTTCTCGGTTCTTTTTTGTTCTCGCATTTTCACTTTTTCCTTTTTTACACTTTCTTTATACTTGTCTTTTAGGTAGTAATAAAATAAAGAAATTTGTAATTTCTCTTTTCCTTTTCACTAGTGCACCCGGTTGGCGTTTTTCTCTTGGGATTCCCTGTCAGCTTTTTTTCTTCTTTTTTTTCTTCTTTTTAGTACTTATTGTACTTTTTTATTTTACAGCCTTGAGAAAGCCCTGGCTTAATGTGCCAAATAGGGCGAAACACATGTCGGCTGTCTCCACTTCCTTCTCTTTTATGAAAAAATGATGATAAAAAAATAAAAAAAGAGTGAAATGGATTCACACGGAGGCATTTGAAAATAAAATATCTACCATCACCAAATATTACTCTTGGACTCTTGTGTTGTGTTTAAAAATAGGAATTACTCCATCGAATCTAACTAATTGTTTGAAGAAGAGGAACATTTACTTACACCCTCATTTTCACTTATCTACACGAGGCTGAAAGGTCCAGAGCCTTGAGTGATGTTCCTCCGGTATCTATAGGAATTTATATCCAGCACCAGGATCTCTGGACCTGCGCTTACCTTTGAATTCCACACGTGTAGCAGTGTGCTGGTTAGTAGTTGTGTAGGTACTGTCACTGGCAACGCTAGCAGTGGCAATGGGTGGTGCAAGCTGCAGAGGCCTCCTGAATACAGCCGTGGTACTTATTTTTTTCACAAATTAAGCACTGTTGAAATGCCTCTTACACTGAGTAATAGATTACATTTATCCAAAAGCTTGTGAAGTGAGAGATATATTTTAGACTATGGTTAATTTACATAAGGACATTTTTGAGAAATTATGGCATTAATCAAAGATGAACTACTTTACAAAGTTATAAATTGTCTTCAGCAGCTTACTATCAGTTAGCACTTGTGCATGTCATAACATCAGTGCACGCTTTGCATATCATGCAAAATGTGTTTCATTAATCAATTGCCTTTGTTGTAGACCAATAATTTCCTAATAAAAGTTTGGGGAGCGTTTTGCATTTGAAGCATGTTTGTAAAGTAAAAGGCTGGATACATTCAGCGCAGCAAAGTTCTAGTAGATCAGCATACCACTTTGAGTCGAACAATGCGATGTGATTTTGCAGGAGGTTGGCGCTATCATTATATAAGTACATTTGTACAAGTGCTCATTGGAATGTTCATATAATACTGACCTAATTATGCATAGAAAAAAAGATAAGCCATTCACTTGATTCATTTATTTTTTTTACATCCAAAAATGGAACAGAAAGGCCTCTATTTTCTAAAAGAAATTGTTTGCTTTTATTGCAGGGAAGTAGCAGCTTGTGCAAAACCAGAACTGTAACAATTTTATATTCCAAAGGTCTTGTGTGTATTCGGTTAGTTACAGTAATTATACCCAACTGACAGCCAAAATCACGTAGGAGAAAGCAAAGGCTGTTTTCTCACACAGGCCCTGCAGCAGAACATCTACTGAGAGATTTGCATATTAATTAACCCATATTAACACTAATTATTCTGGGAAATTATCAAATAAATTGAATTTTCTCATTTTAACCTTTCTTTTAGTTGATGCGTGTGGAGGCTGAGAGGACACACCGGGCTATCTCACCTGGGCAATGAGCAAAGGATCTTTTCCCCCTCCCCTTTGGCTGCTTCATCGACCTAGGGCAGCCTGGGGAGCTTTTGTGTGCCTACTGCCTTTTTGGCTTCTCTGCCTGCTAGGCCCTTTATGTTTGCTGCGAGATGGCACATGTGAGCACAGATTGCGGATTTATACAGGGGTGACGAAAGGTGCTACCTCAGGACAGTTGAGCAAACCTTAAGTTTTTTTTCCAGCCTGTTATTTAGGCCTGAGCAAATAGATTGGAGTGTAATTGAATTAGAGCCAGGCTTTAACCGCTGCCTCGAGACAGAAAATATTCAATACCCCCATTGCCCCCCTCCTCCATTGTTCGATTTACACATCACTGGCTCTCTTGCCTTTATGCTTCGCTCACAGTGGCCATAATGTGTTGAGCTTTTGTGTCTGCCATCCCACTATCCCTTTCGCTTCTGTCTGGTGTGGAACATTGTGAGGTGCAACGTGGCTGTTTTGAAAACAGTCTAACAAATGGGGTACCCTGCCAGGAGAGACACTGGTGTGTGAAAGGCAGACATTCAAACACGGGGACCAGCCCAGTAGCACTTGGGCAAAAATGCATCCTGGGCTTGTAAAATGTGTTTACATCCCACATAGAGATATTGTGTGTATATTCAGAGATGCATTCTGCATCACTGGAGTGAAAAAGCGAGGATACGCTGAGCAGTCATTTGACGCCACCAGGGCCTTGTAAACACCAAAGTATGGTTTTTCGGGCCCATGGGATGGGGCCCGGAGTGCTGATTTGAATATGAAAGCACAGCCCCTTCTGTGAAAACCAGCCCCCTTCTTGGAGCCGTGCAGGTCCTCATTTGCACCTTAATGGCCTCACCTCCCCCGGTCAGGTGAGCTCCCTCATACCATGCCGATTGCCTGGGCACGGGGGGCCTCACTGTCATTGCTTGCTAATAACGCAGGAAGCCGCACATCACCTGAACTTCACACTCACCCCCAGCGCCTGAGCGCCCGTCACCTCCCAGGAGTAGGGGAGCCATCATCTGTGCAGGCCGGCAGCCATGGATGCAATGGCACTGCAGTACCGGGAATATGGGTACTGGGAATATGGCTGGGGTGGGCGTATTGGGCGTAGCGGGGCTACGCGGAGTGCCACGGAGACGGAACCAATCTCCGCACACTCCGCGTAGCTCTGCTACACGCCACCCGCCTCCCACCCGCACTATTAAAACATTATAAATAAGAATTAAAAACACTTTACCTTATCGGCGGCGTCCCCAGGCTTTCCTCCTTCTCCATTGCGTCTTCTTCTGGAAAACTGTGCATGCGCGGGCGCCCACGCATGCGCATTTCTCACGAGAAATGTGCATGCGCCCGCGCATGCGCAGTTTTGAAGAAGAAGTCGCAATGGAGAAGGAGGGATGCCTGGGGACGCCGCCGAGAAGGTAAGGTGTTTTAAATTCTTATTTATAATGTTTTAATAATGCGGGCAGGAGGCCAACTCCGCTCCGCCCCGAGTGTGCGGAGATTTGCCTATTCCGCCTACTTTGCAGAACGCGGAACAGGCAAAATTCCGCACATTCCGTGGGCGGAACGGAGTTGTCCGCCCACCCCTAGAATATGGGCATTTTTTTTTTTTTTTTTTGCAGTACCCGGAATATAGGCACTGGGAATATGGGCATATGGGCACTTGTACCGTGAGGAAGCCTCCTTCAAGAGCAGAAATCTGGCAATTTGTCATGCAGGTGGGCCGCACACTTTAAAATACTTAACCAGTTCGCTTACTGGCGCGGTGTGTGAATATCGCATAATTTTTTTCTTTGCTGATGGATGGCTTTATCTCGGCACCGGGCGCACAGTATTATGAGGTGTCCGTTTTGTATTATTTAAATTGTTGAAAGATCTGAAGCTAAAGAGATAGCGGAGTGTTTGTTCGGTTGGCGCTTGAAAAGTCGAGCATGAGACCTTGACGAACACCTACGTTGTACTTGTTACATTGTGCAACTCCTGCTGGCAGAAAGGTGAAGCGATAGACGCAATGTCGGCTTGTACATAGTTTCCTTCCGTTATGGTCGTTGTTTTCAAGGCTGCTTAATAACAAAGCCCCGGGGAGGTGGCGGTCCCCGGGGCTGCGGGGGCCCCGCGGGCCCCTGCTACATAAATTTGGATTGCCCCCGGGATCTGCCCCACCCGGGGGCTTAAAGAAAACGAAGCGCGGGAGACCGCGCTTTGCTTTTTTTAATTTCTTCAGCCGGATTCGCGCACCCAACGCGAATTCGGCCGGAAATATATTAAAAAAATGATTCTTTGGGCCCTGGGTGTCCCTGTGGGACCCCCTGACCAGGCCTAGGGAGTCAGGGTGTTTCTACCCTGCCCCCTTTTTCTTGCTTTTTATCCTTTTTTTACTGTTTTCTTGTGACTCGGTTTTACGGCGTCACAAGATGGCTGCCAACACATTCTGTTTGGACTATTGGCCAATCAGAATGAAGCTCGTGCTCAGGAGGGTTCGCAAATCCTCCTGGGTGCTCAGATATATAAATTTGTATTTTTTGAATTTATCAGCAACTACTCAACGGATTTACACTATTTAAAAAAAGCACGCTTTCTGGACCAAGACCTACCTTTTTGCCAAATTTGGTGCAATTCCGTTCAGCAATTCGGGCTGTTGCTTTGTCTAAAGTTCCTATGAAAATTAACATGGGGAAAACGCGTTTTGGGACCCCCCTTTTTTCTCGGCCCCCGCTTGACGAATCACCCCGAAACTTTTTAAACAGGAGCTGGCGTGAGTGAACCATTAGTTTTGAAAATTTCCACATAGATTCGTCAAACGGCGCCAAAGATATTGGCAAAAGAAAAAACGCTTTTTGAACAGAAACGAAATCCTAAATATAACTACCTACTGGCGACCGCCAGTAGGTAATATATATATATATATATATATATATATATATATATATATATATATGGGCTCCACGTTTGTTCGGGATAACCCACCACCTCCAGACCAAAGGGCGCGTCGGCGTTGCGGACCTCCCAAACACGGTCCGAAATATACACCACACTTCCAACACAGGAAAGTCGACGCCATGTCTTTTCACAATAACTTCTTTAATGACAGCTGAGGGTGTTAGACGCGTTTTGCCTGCCCAGCAGGGAGCACGGCTCCCGCCCTGTCATAGCAAACTCCTGCTTTGCTTCGTTGAAGCGAGAGCAGGAAACCTGCTCCGCTTCAACGAAGCAAAGCAGAATTGCTTTTGAGCAAGGGGAGCTGGATGTCAGCAGCTCCCCTTGCTCAAAAGCAATGCCGGCTCCCGCAGGAGGCGGGGAGCTGGCGGGACAGTGGGGGCATTGGGGCTCCCCCCACGGTTCCCAACAGTAAGGGCCGGCCCCAGGAGATGTGGTCCCCGGGGCCAGAAGTGGCCCGGGAGGGGTGCACGCAGCCCTCCTCTTCTAATTACTTTTTTTAAAAGAAGAGGCTAGGCCCTGGGGGATGGGGTCCCCGGGGCCAGTATTGGCCTGAGGAGGGGGGCCACGCTGTCCCCCTTCTTTTTTTTTATTCCTGATAATATGGTGGCAGGCCCCGGAGGATGGGGTCCCTGGGGCGAATACGAAATAATTAAAGGGGATAGGTTTTTTTTGTTTTGAATTTGGAGTTGCGACACCAGCGCGGCTCTCAGCGCGACCCCCCGTGTAACGTCGCGTTGGCTTCGCGAATCCACCTTAAATAAATAATTAACTAGAATATAATGTAGAAGGTAGTGTTGCATTTGTGAAGTTGTTTTAAAAAGGTACTGTGATTGAAGTTAATGACAAGATTACAATTGATAGAGTTGTTAAAAATATATAAAATTAAAAAATAATAGTTAAAGTTGAAAAGTGTGTTGTGTTGTAGCGCTTTGACTTTGTGCTTTTGTTTTGTGAATTCACGCTGGGTGTGCGAAGACACACACAAAAAAAAATGTATGTGTAAAAAAAATATAATCACTATTAAGTTATAGGGTGGCTCTAAAAAGAGCCCTTGTTTTTATTCTGAGTTTGTTGTAGCTACATGTAAGTGCTGATGCAGAGCTTTAGGTTGTTGAGAAAGACTCTGTTTCCCTGATCTGTGAAGTGTACTCCATCACTCCTGTAGATGCCATCCATATCAAACCATAGATTGTTGTTATATATGGAGCCCATCCTATGGTCTCTGAGGTAAGCAGAAACAGCTTTATTGACATTCTTTCTAGATTTCTCAATCTGTGGACAGAATTGATTTGACCACTTCCATTTCTGTCTTTGGCATATGTTAGAGTATACAAATACAGTTTGAGGTAAAAGCAACATCAATTGTGCAAAGGTGTCCTTCATTAGCATTTCCAGACCTACCCCAGTCAATGTGCCTAGGTCATTGCCACTGCAGTGCACAATCATGATGTCAGGGGGTTGGAGATGCAAAAAGGTTTTAACCAAAGGCATCAATTGGTGCCAATTTAATCCTCTCTGCGCAATCCATTTAATATCCACATTTTGTAAAGCTAGGTCTTTGTCAATACCTCTGCGTTCAGCATACCTTTTGCACCAGAAAACATAGCTGTGTCCAACAATCCACACTGTAAGCATCTTGAAGGGATGTTTAGAAGTAATGAAAATATGTCTGTAGCTGAGGTAGTCAGTTGGTAGTATGAGAGGTATGTAAAATGGTGGACAAGATGCTGTTTTTTAAAAAGTAGAGAATTCATTGGCTGTTTAAGAACATTGTACATTCAAAAATAGGGTGCATTTTACTTTCTTTAAAAAGCATATTTCTTATTGGTTAGTAAAAAATGTTTGAAAGGTACAATAGAAAGGATAAGGTCATATTTTGCAAAGTCAACCACACTTGCTGTTTGCATTTGCAACATTGTGTGGTGAACTTGAAAATATGGTGAACTTGTGACCTGTCAGTTAAGTTAAGTGTTCCATGAACTGTTACTATGGAAACTGGCATTAAGCAGAATGGGGGTAGGGTTGAAACTTAACTGTGGACTTAAAATGTAAATTTGTAATTTATATATAAGTAATATGTTATTACAGTGACATTTCCCAAGTCAGTACTATCTTTAAAAGTGGTGTGTTATTAAAAAATAGTGGAAAATGTATTTGTAATATCTTTTGAACTCCCGTATGATTTCGTGGCTCCATCGCGGTGGTGCACGATGGAGTCGCGACTTCCCAAAAAAATGAAGAAACAGTTTGAGCACTTTTAGAAGTCAGTTGCTAAGGGTTAATATGTGTAACCAATAGAAATGTGTTTTGCAATTTGAAATAATCTAGGGAGCAATGTGATTTGTTACTAACATGTATTTGTGTGGAGAAAGAGAGGGAAACTTTGCCATTACTGGTGTTACCTTGCTGAGACTGGTGCATTATATTGATTGTGTGCAAAAGAAAATCCTTTAAGACTTTGTGATATTTTAAATTCAACAAAACTATTTGGAAGGTGAGTTATACATTTGTGAGGTTTATTTTTAAACTTTTAAAATTATTTAAAAACTGTGTTATTTGAAATATATTATTAAATGTAGAGATGTGTATTGTAGTTTGTTTTGTTGTACCTAAATGTTGTTGTAAAAAGATTCTGTATAGTAATTGTTTATTTTGGAAGATGGATTACTGATTATGGTAGTTTGTTTTACTGTCTGGATATGTATATTTCTAGTATACTGTATAATTTTAGTTGTTGGTTTAAATTTGGAGGTGGAGACTATCAAGTTTCAAGGTGTGCATGGACTTCTGTCTCTAGTATGTTTCTCGTTGTATATGTATTTTCATATGTCTTATATATTTTAAGGTGCATGATGTATAACAAAGAGCTGTTGTTGCTTTTTATGTGGTAGGGTCAAGAGTGTGAGTACTAGTAAAATGGTGAACATGCAGCACAAAACTGTGGTTTGAAAGATGCTCACATATGGTGTTATTAATTAGACTTCTTTTTTTCTAGTCTGTAGAAAGGTATAGTTGAATGATGCCGCATAATTTTAGATAGAATGGTGAAGATGCAGCACAAATGTGTGGTTTCAAAGATGCTCATATAAGGTGTTATTAATTAGGCTTCTTTTTTCTAATCTGTAGAAAGGTATAGTTGAATTATGCTGCATAATTTTGGATAGAATGGTGAAGATGCAGCATAAAAGTATGGTTTCAAAGATGCTCATATAATGTGTTATTAATTAGGCTTCTTTTTTCTAGTCTGTACAAAGGTATAGTTGAATGATGCGGCATTATTTTAGATTGAAAAGTGAAGATGAAGCACAAAAGTGTGGTTTCAAAGATGCTCATATAAGGTGTTATTAATTAGGCATCTTTTTCTAGTCTGTAGAAAGGTATAGTTGAATGATGCCACATAATTTTAGAAAGAAAGATGAAGTTGCAGCAGAAAAGTATGGTTTGAAAGATGCTCATATAAGGTGTTATTAATTAGGCTTCTTTTTTCTAGTCTGTACAAAGGAATAGTTGAATGATGCCGCATAATTTTAGATAGAATGGTGAAGATGCAGCACAAAAGTGTTGTTTGAAAGATGCTCACATAAGGTGTTATTAATTAGACTTCTTTTTTTCTAGTTTGTTGAAAGGTATAGTTGAATGAAGCCGGATAATTTTAGATAGAATGGTGAAGATGCAGCACAAAAGTGTTGTTTGAAAGATGCTCACATAAGGTGTTATTAATTAGACTTATTTTTTCTAGTTTGTTGAAAGGTATAGTAGAAAGATGCCGCATATTTTAGATGTTTGGTTGAAATTGTAAGTTTGTTCTTTGATCACCCAGACGGTACTCATGAACTTATAAAATCACCCACTCACTTGCTATGTACTTCAATAATCCACCAGATATTACCCTTGCAGGCATGGAATCACTCAGGGTCGAAGATATGTTCTTTCCCTACAGTCATGCGATCATGCAGGCTGTACCTATGCAGTCATGTAATAACCTAGAATCACCCAGGCCCTTTTGTTGCATTCATCTATTAACATAGGCAGTACTCAGTGACTAATCTATGCATTTAGGTGCTATGTATACACTTAACCATGCTTTCAATGTGTATGTTTGCACTCATGCAATGAGCTAGTCACTATCCATGTTTCCGTGCAAATATCCAGTGACTACCCTTGTACTCCTACAATCACCCAAGCACTACCCACGGAGTTTTGGAATCACTCAGGTAGATCCAGTACATGTCTCAGTTTCTACTTTTTACTATATTTCAGAAATATTGTATACATATTTCTATTAGATATCATGAGGATTTGAAAAGGTAGAGACATATGTATGCCTGCTTTTAAGAATATGAACGGTCTTATAATTGAATCATGTAATAGTGTGCTGCTCTATATTTGGCCTAGGCCCTGCTCTATATTTGGCTAGGCCCAACTCTCATGCACTTATAAAAACACCAAAGCACTAGTTATGCACTCTTACAATGATGCAGGCACTACATATGCTCTGCTGTAATCACTAAGGCATTACTGCTGCACTGATGCAATCATTTAGGCACTATCTATGCAGTTATGTAATCACTAAGGTATAACTCATGTAGTTATATAATCACCCAGGCACTACTGTTGCACTCCTTCAATCACGGAGGCACTACCTTTCTACTCATGTAATCACTCAGCCAGTAGTCATGCTGTTATGAAATCACCCAGGCACTACTTTTGCAGTCTTTTATTTACTCAGGCTCTACCTCAGTAGTCCTGCAATCACCCAAGAAGTACTCATGAACTTATAAAACCACCCACTCACTTGCTATGTACTTCAGTAATCCACCAGATATTACCCTTGTAAGCATGTAATCATCCAGGGTCGAAGATATGTACTTTTCGTACAGTCATGCGATCATGCAGGGTGTACCTATGCAGTCATGTAATAACCTACACACTACCCTTGCAGTCGTAGAATCACCCATGCCCTTCTGTTGCATTCATCTATTCACCTAGGCAGTACTCAATGACTCATCGATCCCTTCAGGTACTATGTATACACATATCCATGCAGTCAATGTGTATGTTTGCACTCATGCAATGAGCTAGTCAGTATCCATCTTGTCCTGCAATTATCTACTGACTACCCTTGTACTCATACAATCACCCAAGCAGTACCCATTGAGTTGTGGAATCACTCAGGCAGATCTATTACATGTCTCAGTTTCTAGGTTTCAATATATTTCAGAAATATTGTATATATATTTGTTTTAGATATCATGATGATTTAAAAACGTGGAGTTATATGTATGCGTGCTTTTAACAATATGGGGAGAATCACTGAGGAGCACTTGTGAACCTAGACAGAGGTATGAGCATGGCCACTGGAATTCTGCGAGTGTTTGGCTGCACCGACTTTCGCATAGTTATAAATTTTCTGCATTAGCCACATAATTCATCATCTGCATTCTAATCTGCAGATTTCAACAAAAAAAAGCCTTGTTTCTAGCTCAAACATTAATAAAAATACAGTGACAAGTGATACAGCGTGGTGGAAGGCCCTTTGCAAACCTACAATGGTCACCTGTTACTTATTGCTAAATGTAGGTGTTAAATTTGTACTAATGGTGTGCAAGCCACTCGTGCTTCCCTCTGCACCTCTGTTGCCTCTTTCTGCATTTCTGTTGCTTCTTTGTGCACGTTTCTTTCTTTTTCTGCACTTCTCTTGTCTCATTCTGCAAATCTCTTCTACTTTCTGCACCTCACTTGCCTGTTTCTGCTCCTCTATTGTCTCTTTCTGCAGTTCTTTTGTCTCCTTCTGCATTTCACTTGCCTCTTTCTGTAACTCTCTTGCCTCTTTCTGCACCTCTCTTGCCTCTTTCTGCAACTCACTTGCTTCATTCTGCACCCCTTTTAACTGTTTCTGCACCCCTGTTCCCTCTTTGTGGAACTCTCTTGCCTCTTTCTACACCTCTCTTCCCTGTTTCTGCACCACTTTTGCCTCTTTCTGTACCTCTGTTCCTTCTTTCTTCACCTGTCTTGTCTGTTTCTGCACCCTTCATGCTTCTTTCACCACCTCTGTTGCTTCTTTCTGCAGTTCTGTTCCTCTTTCTGCACCCCTCCTTCCTCTTTCTGTAACCCTCTTGCCTCATTCTGCACCTCTCCTACCCTTTTCTGCATTCCTGTTGCCTCTTTTTCCACCTCTGTCGTTCTTTCTGCACCTCTTTTGCTTCATTCTGCACTTCACTTGCCTTTTTCTGTACCCCTCTTGCCTCTTTGTGCACCTATGTTGGTTCTTTCTGCACTGCTGTGTCTTCTTCATGCACCTCTGTTCCAAATGTCTGCATCCCTCTTCCTTTTTTCTGCACCCGTCTTCCCTCTTTCTGTACCTCTCTTGCCTCACTCTGCCCACCTGTTCCCTCTTTCTGTACCTCTTTTGCCTGATTCTGAAACTCTCTTGCCTCTTTCTGTAGTTCTCTTGCCTCCTTCTGTACCTCATTTGCCTCTTTTTGCACCTCTGTTGATTCATTTGCACTGCACTTGCTTCTTTCTCTACCTCTCTTGCAAATTTCTGCACCCCTCTCATGCAGTTATAAAAACACCAAAGTAGTCGCCATGCAGTCTTACAATAATGCAGGCACTAGATATGTAGTGCTGTAATCATTCAGACATTACTGCTGCATTTTTTTTTCTGCACCCCTCTTCACTTATTGTGCAGCTCAGGTGTAATTCTTACTATATTCCGAAAACCATACATGCATTTTTTTGTAGCTTTTAAATAGAAGGTGTTTCTTTAGTAATAGATAGGAATGTTTGTATTTAATTATTTTAATAATATTAAATTATTTTTAAAATTCTTTTTTTTCAGATATTCTCCATTATTATTAAGAAATATATACCATGACAAAAAGAGCGCAAAAGAAAAAACAAGAAAAAAACAGTACTATTTTAAGAAGGAACAAAAGCAGGAATTAGATGAACTACAACATGTGGCAAAAAAGAAAAAGTCTTGGGGTAAGAGAACAACATAATTTATTAAAAGACTTTTAAGGACTGGAAAGGATTTTGAAAATGCTGAAAATAGAAAGAATACTAGTAGAACGAAGAAGAATGAAATGAAAAAAGGACAAAATAATGGAAATTCAGGAAATGAGAAAACAATCTATGTTGAAAGAAGGATGAAACAATATCACGATATTAGAAAACGTATGTATAAAAGTAGAGTAGTACAAAATGTATTGAAAGATTGCAAGAAATATAAAAAAGATCTGCATTTTATGAAAAGAAACAAGAGATTGAAAGTATAGTCGAAAAGGATTTCGAATTGAAAAGAAGATTGTTTATATTAGTTTTGAAAAGAATGCGAACATTGGATAAACCAGTTCATTCTATGAAGGACAAAAGTAAAAGGAAAAGATTAATTAACAGAACTAACTTTTGTAAAAACAATTTGGGTGAATGGAAGCACAGTTCTAGTTCAGAACCTTTTTTAATGAAGAGAGCTATTTTCAAAACAATACATTAGTTCATGCAGTTGATACCAGTGGTTGTGCTTATGAAGTTATGAACGGTTGTGCAATTGAAAAAGAAAAGATGGTTCCTAGAAATGTGGAAGAAGTGATAGCTGAAGAAGTTCAAGGGAGACGTTCACAAGCTCTAGTGTATACGTGGGATTGTAGTAGTATTTGTAGTATACGAGAGGAGTCTATTGATATTTTACGAAATTTCTTACGAGAGTATACTAAAAAAAGTATTAAACAAAAGATTAAGATGTTGAAAGGACTAGATCCTTGTAAAGTGAGAAAAAATACTGGCTTGCAAGGTCATTCTCTGGCTTGTCTTTCTAGGAAAGTATGTCAAAGTGTTTTGCATCATTTGAGAATATTAGCAGTACATCACTCTGCAATGCGGAAGTTAGTAAGAAGATTGTACTATGTAAAAAGTCCTGCATTATTTTTAAGTGAAATAAACACTGCTCTTTTGCATGGGTCAGTATCGGATGTAAAAAAGGTTTGTGATGATATAGAGTTTCGTTTCTTTAGTACTGAAGAAGAGTGTAGACAAAGTGAGAGTTTGATAAGTGTAGGTGTTGAAGAGGAGGTGGAAGATAGTACTACTGAGAAGTTTGTAGAAGAAATTACAAAGTTTAAGGTAATTTGTTCCAAAAAACCAAACTATGTTTGTATTTGTTGTCGACGTACTCACTATAGAAATCAAACTAGGAATGTTGATCTGTATTTAAAAAGTGAAAAGGAAAACAATGATAAGTGGGAGGAATTTGGTGCTTATTTGTTGGTGGAAGGTCTTTTGAGTTGGGTATTGATCAATGTATTTGTAAATATTGTTACAGCAAATTAGAAGAGAACAAAATGCCAGCTAGAGCTTTACATAATAACCTAGAGAATAGCTATTCCTCCAGAACTGGTAGATTTAAATACGTATGAGTCCATTCTGATTCAATCTGTGCACCCGTTTCAGGCTATTGCTCGTATGGAGCCTAAAACAGGTAAGCTGCCTCCATCAGATTTACAAAGAGGATTAAATGGAATAGTTGTGTATTTACTTTTAGATTTAAAGAAAAATATTGAAACTATTGGTGTAGAGAGAGAGGAAACTCAACCTGTAGTTATTCTAGTTAATGGTGTTCCAACAAAGAGTCGGAAAATATGGCAAGAGTTAGTAGATGTCACCAAAGTTCAAAAGGCTATGTTATATCTCATAAAAAACAATCTTTATTACAAAAATGTATATCTGGAAGAACAAGAAATAGTTTTAGGAGAAGATAGCAAAATTTCAACTGCCCAAATTGAAAAAGTGGACATCTCCAGGAGTGAAGAAATTTATGAACATTATAGTGTACATCCTTTACATTCAAAGGAAGTGTTTGGAAATACTATTGAATTATTCCAAATGAAGAAAGCGAAGGGAACTCCTATGAGTCTTTGGGAAAGAAGTTTAGAAGCCCGTTGTTTTCCACAGCTCTTCCCCACTGGAAAAGGTGGACGATATGATGAACGACCCGTGCAGAATCCAGCTTCAGAATATCGTACAACAAGATTGTACTCAGAAGATCCAAGATTTCGACAATGTATTCCATATTTATTTCATCTTCTGTTTGAAAGTGACTTGTCTGGACTTTCATATGCAGTGAACCACATATTAAAAACAGGAGTTCATCTTCAACATTATTCTGCAAAGGAATTCATGGACAAAGTACAACGAAGAGACGATCATTTAGAATCTCAGTTAATTAATTTGATGGCATGTCAACGTGGTACTAATGAGTATTGGTATTGTCGTCACGGAAAACTTAAATGTATGTTAAGGAACTTAGGAACCCCTACGTGGTTTGTTACGCTTAGCTGTGCTGAATACGCATGGGACGATTTACTTGAATTTCTACGAGAAGCAAATTCAAATGTCAAAAACATTGAATTGAAGACAGCTGGAGAACTCTGTTCTTTGGATCCTGTAAATGTGTGCAGATATTTTAATCATAGGGTTCAAGCTATGATATCTTTTATCAGCAATAAAAATAATCCACCTCTTGGAGAAGTTATTGATTTCTTTTGCAGAAAGGAGTACCAAGCCAGAGGTGCTCCTCATATACACATGCTATTATGGATCAAGAATGCACCTAAATTTGGAACCGATTCTGATAAAACTGTTTTGTCTTTCATTGAAGACTATGTTACCTGTGCCATTCCAAAAAAAGGAGGAGAAAACAGCTTAAGACAACAAGTTTTACGGTTTCAAAGTCATCGATGTGGAAAATATTGTCAACGAAAATACACGTCAAAGGGAAAATTTTATACAAAATGTCGTTTTGGATTCCCACGTCCAGTACTTTCAAAAGGAAGAGTCAACAGTTTCATGTCAGCAGTAAGACATACTATAACGCGAAAATCTCCAAAGAATACTTACAACATAAAAAGAAGTGAAGAATGAAAGTATATTAATGACTACAATCCAGTGATTTTGTCAATGTGGAATGCAGACATGGATATCCAATATGTTGCAGATAATTCGATTGCTGTTGCTCGTTATGTTACATCTTATATTACCAAATCTGAAAAGACGGAGTTGAAAGAAATGTGTGAAGAAATTTCGCAAGAGAAGACTCTTAGTAACAAATTGTACAGCTTTAGTTTGAAGATGCTTTCCCATCGAGAGATTGGATCCTACGAATGTTCGGATTGGTTGACATCTGCAAGTTTATATTCAAAGTCAAGAGGAATCATTTGGGTAAGTCTAGGTCTTGCTGTAACACGAAATCGAGCATTGAAATCTGTACAAGAAATTGAATACTTAGCATTAAATGAACCGGAAAGTACAGATATTGTAAAAACAAACATGTTGGATACGTACTATCCTAAAAGAAGTCCACATCTGGAAAACATATGTCTCTATGAAGCACTGCAGTATTACAGCTTTAAGATAAATGTTACAGAAAATATAAATGAAGAAAAATATGCAGTAATTGGATGTAATGGATGTTTGGTAAAACATACCAAAGGAAATCTAATTAATCACAGGAAACTCAGTTGTGATACTGCAGATAAAAGGGAATTTTTCTATTTAGCATTTTTGCAACTCTTCAAGCCTTGGCGTACTGAAATGGAATTACTTGGAGATTTTGAGTGCTATAAAGATTCTTTTAATACATGTAAAGATAGCATTGAATGCACAGTTTTTCCAAATTATCTACAAATGTTGAATGAAGAGATTGAAAAAGAAACTACTATTGCAGGTGAAATTGCTAGAGACAGTTCTCAAGATAGTCAAAGTTCTGCTCCACTGAGTCAAGATCCACTAGGAGAACCAATTCTTGAAAATGAAGCAGCAATAGCCATGAGTGAAGTAGAAACAGCAATGCAACAAGCACAACAGGATATTATGGAGTTGGGAAACTTGGAAAAACAACTAAATATTGAACAGAAAGAAATATATCAGCAAGTTACACAACAGATAGACCATGGTTTACTTCATGAAAAAAAAGAATGCAACTGCACATCATTTAAACCTATTCGAATGTATATCAGTGGTCAAGCTGGTACAGGAAAAAGTTTCTTAATTAAAGTTTTGACCAGTTATCTACAGAAAACCACTGAATCATATTTATCTTGTGTTGTAACCGCTCCAACTGGGTTAGCAGCACACAACATTAAAGGGATTACATTACATTGTTTACTGATGCTACCAGTTGAACATGAAAATACGTTGGAATTTCACAAGCTATCTGGAGAAGCTTGTTATGAAGTTTCAAGAGTACTAAAGAAAATGAAACTTCTGATCACTGATGAGGTGAGCATGGTCTCAAACTTAATGCTTGCCTTTGTACATTTAAGAATGCAGCAGATTTTAAAAACAGATTATGATGTTTTATTTGGAGGAAAACATGTAATTGTATTTGGCGACCTACTACAACTTACTCCTCTCAAAGGGCATCCAGTTTTTAAAACACTTGTCCATGAAAACACTAGGAAATCTTTGGGAAGTATTGGAAATGTCAACATTTGGTCTCATTTTGAATATAACAAACTTATTAATAATATGCGACAAGCAAGTGATGAACATTATGGAAGCATTCTTCAAGATATAAGAATTGGAATTTTGACAAAACATGGTAAAGAAGCTTTACAAAGTCGGCTACTTACAAATTTGTTTCCAAATGAAAATGTTGGTCCTGAAATAATGTACAAAAAAATTGGAGAAAAGAAGTCTATAATTTGCCTAATGCCAACACTGCAAGAGTGTTCTACATTCAATCAAGAACTTTTGAAGCTGGAAAAACAACAAATAATGAAAATGGAAGCCATTGATAAAATAGAACACAAAGGAATTACTATTATTCTGTCTGAAAAATTAAAATCAAAATTGGGTTCTTTGGAAAAGTCTATATCTAAGACTGCTGGTTTAGAAAAGAATTTATATGTATGTGAAAACTGTCAGGTAATTTTACAGCATAATTTGGATATAGAAAAAGTTTAGTAAATGGAGCAATGGGAAAAGTTGTTGATTTTGTTAATTATCCAAACAGAGATGGAATTGAATTCTTGAAGATTAAATTTGATCAGATTGAAGAGATAAAACAGATTGGACGTTGTGCTGTTTGTTTTTTGCTTGTTAAAGACTTGTATGTTCGTAGAAAACAGTTTCCTTCTCTCTTTAGCATATGCGGTGACCATTCATAAATCTCAAGGTTTGATTTGATATTTATATAGCGCAGCATTCACCCGAAGGCATCAAGGCGCTAAGAGAAAGGCCATACATACCACGGAATCTAGAAAAAAAGCGAAAGAACTCCAGCTCACCGTTCGACTGTGAACAGCCAGGTTTTAAGGGCCTTTCTGAATGGGAGCAGAAGAGGGATAGATCTAAGAGCAAGGGGTAGGGAGTTCGAGAGTTTGCTTGCTGCCACTGAGAATGCCCTATCCCCCCACGTACTCTTCTTGGTTCTTGGAACCAGTAGTTGCTTTTGAAGTGAGGAGCATAGTATTCTGCGGGGAGAGTGCTGTTTGAACATGTTCTTCAGCCTTGAGGGGTAGGGAGCGTGCAATGATTTATGGACCATACAAAGAGATTTAAAAATGATGCGTTGTTCAATGGGAAGCCAATGCAGATGTTCTAGACCCTTCTTAGCAGATTGTTTTTTGGGAATGTCCAGAATGAGTCTTGCCAAAGCGTTCTGCAGTACCTGGAGTTTATGCTGTAAGCTCTTATTGACAGCCAGGTACAGGGCATTGCAGTTATCGAGTCTGGAAATTACCAGGGCCAGTGCTACCTGTATCCTAGCTGATCGCTAGATGAAAGGGAATATTTTTTAGACAGTGCTTTGGTAAACATTGGAAGTACAGTTTTTAAAGAGGGTATGGCATATGTTGCATTGTCTTGAGTAAGAACATTATCTGGATTGTATTTGATTGATTTTGATGACAAAAAGGTTAGTGCAGATGCAAATTGTGTAAAAGAGTATAATCGGTTAAGAAGACTGTATGCTCTTACCTTAGGTGAATATCCCATATATGAAAAACGTGTAGTATGTCCAAAACGAAAATATGTGTAACATTCTAGTGAGGTTGGAAAAAAGAAAACATTCAAGAGAATGATGAGGCTGCAAAAAAAATGAAAATGGACAATGTTGATGATATTGTAGGATATCAATTAGAAAATAGTTCAGGTACCAACTGCTATGCTAATGAAATTGTGAACGTCGTGTTTTTTCTAGAAAATCTTCAGCTTCAAATTATGGAAAATCGAGAAAAAAGATTCTGTTCTTTGTTGCATTATATTTTTGAAAAATTGACAACTGACAAAACTAAAATCCATACTGCTTCTGGCATTCGGCATCTTTTGGATGTATGTACTGGTTCTTCACAATTTACACTGGATGTACAACAAGATGCTCAAGAGTTTCTTATGTTTATGCTTGCAGTATTGGAAGATGAAGGAATACAAATTGAAAATCTGTTTGGACTACGTTACAGATGGGATCATAAATGTGATAGCTGTTCTTTTTCTTCTACCACTGAAATAGACACTGAACGATTAATATATTTGACAATACCAGATTGCAAAACAGTGTCTTTTAACAAATTAGTAAAATCAGCTCATCAAGATATGAAATGTACTCACTGCAAATCTGAAATGTTGTAAACATCATTTACAGAAAGATTTGGACAATGTGTCATTTTAATGCTACAACGTTGTGGAGCAGATGGAAGAAAATTGGAAACCAAAATTAAAATTTTGGTGGCAAGTCAAGTGTCAATTTCAGGAAAAACTTTTAAAACAGTGGCTATTATTTTCCATGATGGACCTACTACAACATCTGGACACTATACTGTGTATTTAAGATGCAATAAAGGATGGACACATTGTAAAAATGCCCATTTGGAATTCAAATGTTGGTTGCCTTATGAATTGCCAAATTCATATCTGATATTTTTTGTGCCAAAGTTTTGAAAACATCATTCGGCCTATTGGGAAGATGTAAACATGAATTAACGAGTTTATTTTGGATATTTTCAATGCAAATGTTTTCGGAAACATCATTCGGCCTATTGGGAAGATGTCAACAATTAGTGTTTCAGTTATTGTTTCTGTTATTTGATATTGCATTTAGAAAATTGTGTTTGAAAGAAGCAGTTCATATATTTGATCTTTGTATTATATGCAATGTTAATGAGAGTGTTTATTTTTGAAAATGTAAAGAGATAGTTGAGTTTGTTGTAAATATTTTGAACACAGATTTGTTTTTTTTTTTACAATCTTATTGATTGTATTTTGTTGCTTGCTGTTACATGATGATCAACATTGAAATCACTGTGTATGGTGAAATTCATTAGAATCTGAAAACAGCAAAAAAGATAACTTGAATATGTTATGTAATTCTAAAATTATATTGTGTTCTTAAACCTATAATATTATTTGCAATAATTGTATTTTTTCTTCGCTTTTACAGAAAGTAAAAGTAAACTTTGAAAATATTTTAAATTTACTTTATAATGAAACATCTGTAAAATAGTTTCAATGAGATTGATATGTACTTCAATACAGAAGGTAAGATGAAATAAACAAAATAATAGGAATTAATGTTTACAATCACTTTTATTGTAGTTATTCATTTTTCCAACTCAATCATCTCATTTCTCAAATCACTTCAGCAGTACTCATGCACTCCTTCAATCACTGAACCATAACCTATGTACTTATAAAATCACCCAGGCATTACTAATCCACACTTTTAATCAGTCTGGCACTACTCATACACTCTAGAGTCTTACAATCACCCAAGTATTACCTATGCACTCCTTCAATCGTCTACACATTAGTCTTGCACTGATGGAATCACCCAAGCAGTAACCATGCACTCATGCAATCACTCAGGCATTACCTATACACTTACAAAATCATCCAAACAATACCTATCCACTAACAAAATCATCCAGGCAGTACCGATGCACTCCTCCAATCACCCAGGCACTACTCATCCACTCATGGAATAACCCAGATACTACCCATGCACTACGCCAATCACCTGTCTACTACCCATGCACTCCTCTAATCACCCAGACAATACTCATTTACTCCTTCAATTACCCAGACAGTAGCCATGCACTCCTCCAATCACCCAGTCACTACTCAGGCTCTTATAAAATCACCATACACTATCTTTACACTCCTCCAAACAACCAAACAGTACCCATGCACTTATGCAATCACCAAGACAATAACCATGCATTCATGCAATCACCCAGGCATTACTAATAAACTCATGTAATTACCCAGGCATTACCCATGTACTTACACAATCACCCAAGCAATACCAATGCAGTTACAAAATCATCCAGGCACTAGCCATGTACTCCTGCAATCACCCAGGCACTACTCATCCACTCATGCAATAACCCAGGCACTACCCATGCACTGCTCCAGTCACCCATACACTACAGATGCAGTCCTCTAATCACCCACACAGTACTCATTTAGTCCTTCAATTACCCAGCCAGTAGCCATGCACTCCTCCAATCACCTAGTCACTACTCATGCTCTTATACAGTAACCATACACTATCTTTACACTCCTCCAAACACCCAGGCAGTACCCATGCACTTATGCAATCATCAAGACACTAACCATGCATTTATGCGATCACCCAGGCATTACCAATAAACTCATGTAATTACCCAGGCATTACCCATGTACTTACACAATCACCCAAGCAATACCCATGTAGTTACAAAATCATCCAGGCACTAGCCATGTACTCCTGCAATCACCCAGGCACTACTCATCCACTCTTACAATCACCCATGCACTACCCACATACTCATGCAATCATCCAGATAGTACCCATAAACTAATGCAATCAGTCAAACATTACCCAAGCACTCTTCCAAACACCCATACATTACCTCTGCACTCATGCAATCACTCAGTCATTAACAAAGCACTTAGAAAATCACCCAGGCACTACCCATGCACTCCTCCAATCACCCAGGCACTGCTCATCGACTCATGCAATAAACCAGTCACTATCCATTCACTTCTCCAATCACCCATACACTACCCATGCACTCCTCCAATCACCCAGTCAGTAGCCATGCACTTATAAAATCACCATGCACTCTGCTTGTACTGCTCCAATAATCCAGGCACTACCCATGCACTCATGCAATCACCGAGGAACTACCCATGCACTTCTCCAATCACTCAGGCAGTACCCATGCACTCATACAATCACCCAGGCATTACCCATGCACTCCTCCAATCACCCAGGCACTACCCATGCACTCATGCAATCATCCAGGCATTACCCATAAACTAATGCAATCAGTCAAGCATTAGCAATGCACTCTTACAATCACCCATACATTACCTCTGCACTCATGCAATCACCCAGGCATTAACCAAGGTTTTACAAATACACCCAAGCACTACCCATGCACTCCTCCAATCACTCAGGCACTATTCATCTACTCATGTAATACCCATGCACTGCTCCAATCACGCAAGGACTACCCGTGCACTCCTCTAATCACCCAGACATTACTCATTCAGTCCTTCAATTTACCCAGCCAGTAGCCATGCACTCCTCCAATCATCCAGGCACTTTTCATATACTCATGCAATCACCCAGGCATTACCCATGCACTCATGCAAGCACCTACGTACTACTGATGCACTCATGCAATCACCCAGGCACTACCCATGCACTCTTTCAATCACTCAAGCACTACCCATGTACTCATGCAATCACCCAGGCATTACCCATGCACTCATGCAATCACCCTTGCACTACCTATGCACTCATGCACTCACTCAGCTTCTACCCGAGCACTTATAAAGTCACCCAGGCACTACCCATGCACTCATAAAATCACCGAAGCACTACCCATGTACTCTTCCAATCACTCAGTGACTATCTTTGCAGTTCTTTAGTCATCCACGCAGTACCCATGCACCCATGTAATCATGCAGATATTATACACACACTTCTTCATATAACACATACAAATTTCTCTTTTTTTAACAGAATAGGTGGTTCTAACAAGAACCGTTTTTTTTCTTCTTTTTTAGTTTTATATTTTTTAACTCTTTTTCAAATTTTTTGGGTGTTTTTTTAAAAAGAAAAAAATAAACAACAGGAAAAAGTGACACAACTGGTGTCACAACTTTTGCAAATAAAACAACATTGCAAAACAAAAAAATCAACAATGATGGCTGCGAACAGCAAAAACGATGGCATCAACAGACTGCTCCCCGTAACACAAAATCTTCCTGCATTTGATGCAACGGTGTTCAAGAGCAGCAAATTCAGGCCTGATGTCTGGTCCTCTGTTGAAAGAGCCAGGACCAGAACATGTGCTCGGTCCTGGTTGCTGGTCATCCTGGAGGGCTTGTTGTTCGAGCTCTCTCTTTCTCTGCTCTCGGGCCAGCTGCCGAGGGTGGATAGTTTGCAGCTGCTTTAACATAGAAGAAGTACTGCAAGAGTACTTCTTCTCAGAGCCCCTTGATAAAATGTGGTGACAGATGCTGCAGGTCACCTTGCGGGCATTTACTTTCTTCTCACCCTCCGGGAAAGTGAAGAACGCCCAGACAACACTTTCTTTTTTTACGTGGAGGTTCCTCCAAATCTTCATCTTCTTCATGAAGGTCCACTACATTCTATGCCACCCCACTGTATGCTTATTCCACTCTATGCTATTCCTGTGTATGCAACTCCACTATACGCCACTCCACTCTATGCTATTCCAATCTATGCCACTCCACTCTCTGCCACTTCACTGTAGGCCACTCCATTGTACGCTATTCCTCTGTACCCTACTCCACTCTACGCCACTCCAGTTTACGCCATTCCACTGTATGCCACTCCACTCTCCGATATTGCTCTGTAAACCACTCCACTCCATGCCACTCCACTGTATGCTAAACTACTCTACACCACTCCACTGTATGCAACTGTCCTCTACGCCACACCAGCCTACACTATTCGACTCTACGGCACTCAACTCTACACCGCTCCACTTTATGGCACTTCACTCCATTCTATTCCACTGTACCCATCTCTGCTGTACTCCACTCCACAAAATGCTATTCCACTGCATGCCACTCCACTCTCTGCAACTCCACTGAATACCACTCCAGTGTACACTATTCCACTGTACCCCACTCCACTCTATGCCTCTCCAGTCTACACAACTCAAACTCTACGCCACTTCACTCTATAATTTTTCACAGTATGTCATTCCACTCCACGCAACTCCACTCTACGCTATTCCACTCTACGCACTCCACTCTATGCAACTGTACTTTACCCCACAGTATAGGTTATATGACCCTAAAAAACTCAACTCTATGTTACTCTACGCCACTCCACACTATTCCACTCTATGCCACTCCACCCTATGCCATTTCATTGTACACCACTCCACCTCACTCCACTGTACGACACTACTCTCTATGACACTCTCCACCATAGTGAATGATCCTCCATTAATGACACTCCACTCAACAATACTCCACTCTATGATTTGAAACACTTTTTTATAAAACAGCTTTGTTATAGTAAGGACACTTTATTCATTATTTCTATACGTAACAAATTTAAACTACACAAATATTAGAAATTCTAAATTTATAGTTATACCTTAAAGTTATAATTTTACTCACCACCTTTAAATTACTATAACGTTATTTATTCTTTACATTCAAACCAAACTTAAACTACACAAACATTACAAATTCTAAAATTAGTTGTATACCTTAAATTTTAAATGTATGCACCACCTTCAAATTATTGTAACTCACACACCTCCATTCACAGTATAGGTAACACAGTAGTCACACTACATTAACTATAACTCGTCACTCTACCATGGACTGTGTTCTCACAAATGATGTGATTTGTGATGTCATAAGGGTTCTTATTAAAGCTTTGATTTCAGATGGTATACGTGATGTAATATCAAAGAGTTTAAGCAGTGCATGGAGGAGGCACAAGTTATAGTTAACGTAGTGTAAAGTTTTCTGGGTTTATCTTATATTTATTTTGATACATATAGTGACTCATGTGATTACCATAACTACCATAGGCCATAATCTCAGCCAGGTTTACTTCACTGTCAAGTTGCAGCATGATATGTTCTTATCTCTGCATGCCTGTCCCACTCAATGCGCTAATTTGCGCAATGTTTAAAGTGTGCATAAAGCAAAAACCGCTATATGCCCCCTGTGTCTCATGAGACTTGAAAATTGCAGTGCCCCTCTTTAATGGCTACAGTTTAAGTTCCTCATAGTCCATAGCTTTCTTGCAATACAACCGTGATACACAGTTATTGCAATTGGGGTTGCTGTTTAGAAGCTTAGACTTCTCATACCGTGTTATACTGAGAAGTTGATGAAAGACATCTTAGGAATCAAAGACGTCTTCTTGCAACACATTTGTATGGTGATATAGACTTACACTAGTTATTCCATTAGGATTTCAAACTTCTTTATTTGCACTTTGTTAGTTTTCTCAAGGAGTCTTCAACATAGATGACAAACTCTATTTTGCACTTTGTTTATTTCCTAAAGGAGACATCTGTTAATATTAAGAACTAAGGGGCATATTATCAAGCGGCAGCGATAATTATCGCTGACCGCTCTTAGCGTGGGGAATAGTATCGCCGGCTATCGCTGAAAATTATCGCCATGCTAGCGCTGTATTAACAACGCTTAGCGCAAAGGCGATAATTTTCCAGTGATAGCGGTGTTTTCCATGGAACATCACTGGTTTTCCAGCGATGTTCCATGGAAAACGGCGATATCCTTGGTGATAGGGCCTGTGGTCTTAGCCACACAATCCACCCCCCATGTTAGGTATGCCTTAGTCAGGAATTTAGCAGACGTTAAATTCCTGCGTTAAGGCATACTTAACGCGATTTAAAATATTGCTATCCCACGTTGTTAATATGGCGATACCTGGGTTAGCGATATTTCCCCATGTTGTTTTCACAGGCACAAAGTCAAAAAAACAATCCCTTTGGGAGCAGATATTTTAACCACAAACACCACTCTTACATACACTGCTCACTCAGACAGGGTGGATCATACTAAGAGGAGTAGAGAACATGAACCAGGAAAGTCAAATCAGTGCAAAAATCCTTTCGTACTTGACCCAAAATGTATTAAAATAATGTATATACATACAATGTCAAATTAAAACGTTTAAAAATCATTCAGTTAAAAAAACAAATTAATGTTCAAAAGTATCATTTAACGAATCACAAAAATCATCAGTACAGGTTAAAAAACACAACAAGTGGGACAAACAAAACTGCAAGGAAAATATATTCTTGTCAGGAAAACATCACGATAGTCAAACAGCCAATCAATAAAGTTACAATGCACACAACTGAGACAAAAAGCTCCAGTCGAATATTAATCATGTAGTGTAACATTAATCATTGATCCGTGATGTATTTCAAAAACAGAGCGTCCGACGCATTTCGGTGGGTCCAATCTTATATCTCCCCACCTTCTTCAGGAAAGCAATAATTCTTCCCACCTCATTTAGATAATTCTCCTAATTCACGTACTCCCAAACTCGGATATACTGGGGAGGCGCAGAAAAAATCCTACACCATCCACTTGTCAAGAAATAGGCATTTACTCTTGCTTCTGGCAGTATCAAATCAGTGGCTTCTAGTAGACGGGATTCACTTCCCAGTGTATTTTGAGAGAAGGAAAGACAGATGTGCTGCCAATCTTTTGTTAAAAAGTGGTGGTTTTCAAAACAATGTCGTCTCGCTATCAAATCCAAAGGAGGGACGATAAATTCTCACTCCGTATGATGCAACTGCAAAATGGACCCACGTTCCTTGTATCTGGGATTCTAGACGGGGTACTCTGCCTCCTTTGCATTTCATTAGCGATGCGATGGGAGGCGTGCAGAAAACGGATGCTAATTCAAGGGTGGGGGCATTGGCATGCCTGTTTTGGGCAGCCCCCACCCTAATTAAAATTTGCCCAAAAAACTCCCTGGCGTCTAGTGGGCTTTTTGCCCCCCCCTGGGGGGCAGATGGGGGCATTAGTCCCCAATCTGCTTTGCCGGGGGGCAAAAGCCCACTAGACGCCAGGGAGTTTTGGGAGCAAATTTGAATTAGGTGGGGGCTCCCAAAAGGGCATGCCCTTGCCCCCACCCCCTCCCCCGCAAAAATAACAGCCTTCCTGCTCCCCTGGGGGCAGATGGGGCAGTAGCCCCCAATCTGCCCCCGCGGGGGCAAAAGCCCACTAGACGCCAGGGATTTTTTGGGGCAAATTTTAATTAGGGTGGGGGCATTGGCATGGCCGTTTGGGCAGCCCCCACCTAATTAGAATTTGCCCAAAAACTCCCTGACGCCTAGTGGGCTTTTTCCCCCTGGGGGCAGATGGGGGCATTAGCCCCCAATCTGCCCCACCGGGGGGCAAAAGCCCACTAAATGCCAGGGAGTTTTTGGGCAAATTTGAATTAGGGTGGGGGCTCCCAAAACGGGCATGCCCATGCCCCCAACCCCTCCCCCACAAAAATAACAGCCTTCCTGCTCCCCCTGGGGGTCAGATGGGGCAGTAGCCCCCAATCTGCCCCCCCGGGGGGGCAAAAAGCCCACTAGACGCCAGGGATTTTTTGGGGCAAATTTTAATTAGGGTGGGGCATTGGCATGCCCGTTTTGGTCAGCCCCCACTCTAATTAAAATTTGCCCAAAAAACTCCCTGGCACCTAGTGGGCTTTTTGCCCCCCCTGGGGGGCAGATGGGGGCATTAGCTCCCATCTGCTCCGCCGGGTGGGGGCAAAAAGCCCACAAGACGCCAGTGAGTTTTTTGGGGCAAATTTGAATTAGGGTGGGGGCTGCCCAAAATAGGCATGTCCATGCCCCCACCCCCTCCCCGCCCTCAATTTGCCCCCCCCCCGGGGGGGGGGCAAAAAGCCCACTAGACACCAGGGATTTTTGGGGCAAATTTTTATTAGGGTGGGGGCTGCCCAAAACAGGCATGTCAATGCCCCCACCCCCACCCGCAACAATTACAGCCTTTCTGCCCCCAATCTGCCCCCCAGGGGGCCAAAAAGCCCACTAGACGCCAACGATTACACTGGCTTTTTTTTGTAAGGGGGTGGGGGCTGCTCAGAATGGGCATACCAATGCCCCTACCCCCAAAAAATAGCCACAGAGTTTCTGCCCCCTTGGGGGCATATCGGGAAACCCCACCCCGATATCCCCCAGGACGGCAGAAAGCCGACTAGGAACAGATTTGTTTTTAGCAATATGCCTACCTGTGGATTTTGGGCCCTAGCGCAGCCGGCACATAGGGAAACCTAGCAAACCTGTACATTTTTGAAAATTAGACACCCAGGGGAATCCAGGATGGGGTGACTTGACTGGCTCTCACCAGGTTCTGTTACCCAGAATTCCTTGCAAACCTCAAAATCTGTATAAAAAAACACATTTTCCTCACATTTCTGTGGTGGAAAGTTCTGGAATCTGTGTGGATCCACAAAATTCCACTCACCCCGCATTCCCCAAAGTCTTCCGAGAAAAATGGTACCTCACTTGTGTGGGTGGGTCAAGTACCCGCGACAGGCAGGGCCCAAAACCTAGTGAGGTGACATCAAAATTACCTATCACAAACCAACCTGGTTTTGTACGGGGGTTACCTGGGTTTTGGCCCCGGGGTCGGCGGCCACCTAGGGAAACCTACAAAACCCACACATTTCTGAAAACTAGACACCCGGGGATTCCAGGGAGGTATGGCTTGTGTGGATCCCCCAACGTTTTCTTACCCAGAATCCCCTGCAAACCTCAAATTTAGCTGAAAAAAATCACTTTTTTCACACATTTGTGTGTGGAAAGTTGTGGCATCACCGGGCTGACACAAATTTCCTACCAGCCAGCGTTCCCCCTGGTCTCCCGATAAAAATGGTGCCTCACTCGGGTGGGAGGCCCAAGTACCCGCGACAGGCAAGGGCCCAAAACGTATTGAGGCGACATCAAAATTCCTATCACAAACCAACCTGGTTTTGCATGGGGGTCCCATGAGTTTTTGGCCCGGGGCTCGGAAGCCATCTAGGGAAACCTACCTAACCCACACATTTCTGGAAACTAGACACCCGGGGAGTCCAGCAAGGTATGGCTTGCGTGGGTCCCCCATCATTATCTCTACCCAGAATCCCCTGCAAACCTCAAATTTCGCTGAAAATTCACTTTTTCCTCACATTTCTGTGGTGGAAAGTTCTGGAATCTGCGTGGATCCACAAATTTCCTCCCACCCAGCGTTCCTCCTGGTCTCCCGATAAGAATGGTACCTCACTTGTGTGGGTAGGCACAGTGGCTGCAACAGGAAATGGCCCAAATCGTACTCTGGAGACTTCAAAATTACCTATAGCAAAACTACCTGGTTTTGGGGGGCACCTGAGATTTTGGCCCCGGGCTCGACGGCCATCTTGGGAAAGTACCAAACCCAAACATTTCTGAAAACTCAGACACTCGGGGAGTCCAATGAGGTATGGCTTGCGTGGATCCCCCAACGTTTTCCTACCCAGAATGCCATGCAAACCTCAAATTTAGCTGAAAACCCACATTTTCCACATATTTTGTGTGGAATCACCGTGCCGGCACAAATGTCCTACCACCCAGCGTTCCCCTTGTTCTCCCGAGTAAAATGATACCTCACTTGTGTGGGTGGGCCAAAGGCCTGTGGCTAGGAAGAGCCCAAAACATAGGGATTTATAGTATAGCACCGAAAATTCTAAGCGCTACATTTTTTTAAAAATACGTTTTTAGCCAATTCTGCTTTGGACACCCACACAAGTGAGGTATCATTTTACTCAGGAGAACAAGGGGAACGCTGGGTGGTAGGACATTTGTGCCGGCACGGTGATTCCATGCAAAAATATGTGGAAAATGTGGTTTTTTCAGCTAAATTTAAGGTTTGCATTGCATTCTGGGTAGGAAAACGTTGGGGGATCCAGGCAAGCCATACCTCATTGGACTCCTCCGGGTGTCTAGTTTTCAGAAATGTTTGGGTTTGGTACTTTCCCAAGATGGCCACCGAGCCCGGGCCAAAATCTCAGGTGCCCCCCAAAACCAGGTAGTTTTGCTATAGGTAATTTTGAAGTCTCCAGAGTACGATTTGGGCCATTTCCTGTTGCAGCCACTGTGCCTACCCACACAAGTGAGGTACCATTTTTATCGGGAGACCTGGGGAACGCTGAGTGGGAGGAAATTTGTGGATCCACGCAGATTTCAGAACTTTCCATCACAGAAATGTGAGAAAAAAGTGAATTTTTCGGCGAAATTCGAGGTTTGCAGGGGATTCTGGGTAGGAGAATGATGGGGGACCCACGCAAGCCATACCTTGCTGGACTCCCCGGGTGTCTAGTTTCCAGAAATGTGTGGGTTAGGTAGGTTTCCCTAGATGGCTGCCGAGCCCCGGGCCAAAAACTCATGTGACCCCCCATGCAAAACCAGGTTGGTTTGTGATAGGTAATTTTGATGTCGCCTCAATAGCTTTTGGGCCCCTGCCTGTCGCGGATCCTTGACCCACCCACACAAGTGAGGTACCATTTTTCTCGAAAGACTTTGGGGAACGTGGGGTGGGTGGAAATTTGTGGATCCACGCAGATTCCAGAACTTTCCACCAGGAAATGTGGGGAAAATGTGTTTTTTTGGACAATTTTTTAGGTTTGCAAGGGATTCTGGGTAACAGAACCTGGTGGGAGGCAGTCAAGTCACCCCATCCTGGATTCCCTGGGTGTCTAGTTTTCAAAAATGTATAGGTTTGCAAGGTTTCCTAGATGCCGGCAGAGCTATGGTTCAAAAACTACAGCTAGGCACTTTGCCAAAAAAGGGTCATTTTTCACTGCGAAATTGAGGTGTGTCCATGTTGTGTTTTGCGCCGTTTCCTGTTGCGGGCACTAGGCCGACCCACACAAGTGAGGTACCATTTTTCTCGAAAGACTTTGGGGAACGTGGGGTGGGTGGAAATTTGTGGATCCACGCAGATTCCAGAACTTTCCACCACAGAAATGTGGGGAAAATGTGGTTTTTTTGACAATTGTTTAGGTTTGCAAGGGATTCTGGGTAACAGAACCTGGTGGGAGGCAGTCAAGTCACCCCATCCTGGATTCCCCGAGTGTCTAGTTTTCAAAAATGTATAGGTTTGCTAGGTTTCCCTAGGTGCCGGCAGAGCTATGGTTCAAAAACTACAACTAGGCACTTTGCCAAAAAGGGTCATTTTTCACTGCGAAATTGAGGTGTGTCCACGTTGCGTTTTGCGCCGTTTCCTGTCGCGGGCACTAGGCCAACCCACACAAGTGAGGTATCATTTTTCTTGGAAGACTTTGGGGAACGCGGGGTGGGTGGAAATTTGTGGATCCACGCAGATTCCAGAACTTTCCACCACAGAAATGTGAGGAAAATGTGTATTTTTTGACAATTTGTTAGGTTTGCAAGGGATTCTGGGTAACAGAACCTGGTGGGAGCCAGTCAAGTCACCCCATCCTGGATTCCCCTGGGTGTCTAGTTTTCAAAAATGTATAGGTTTGCTAGGTTTCCATAGGTTCTGGCAGAGCTAGGGTTCAAAAACTACAGCTAGGCACTTTGTCAAAAAGGGTCATTTTTCACTGCGAAATTGAGGTGTGTCCACGTTGCGTTTTGCGCCGTTTCCTGTCGCGGGCACTAGGCCGACCCACACAAGTGAGGTATCATTTTTCTCAGAAGACTTTGGGGAATGCGGGGTGGGTAGAAATTTGTGGATCCACGCAGATTCCAGAACTTTCCACCACAGAAATGTGAGGGAAATGTGTATTTTTTGACAATTTGTTAGGTTTGCAAGGGATTCTGGGTAACAGAACCTGGTGGGAGCCATTCAAGTCACCCCATCCTGGATTCCGCTGGGTGTCTAGTTTTCAAAAATGTATAGGTTTGCTAGGTTTCTCTAGGTGCCGGCAGAGCTAGGGTTCAAAAACTACAGCTAGGCCCTTTGCAAAAAAAGGGTAATTTTTCATTGTGAAAATGTGGTGTGTTCACGTTGGGTTTTGAGCCATTTCCTGTCGTGGGCACTATGCCTACCCACACAAGTGAGGTACCATTTTTATCGGGAGACTTAGGGTAATTCAGATTTGTAAAGCAACTGTTATTACCTATTGACTTTCGATGCATTCTGCCTTCCAAATGAAAGACATTGTGTAAAAAGAAGTAATTTTAAAAATTACCGATAATTCTCATGCTAGTATGAGTATTCCCAATTTCGGAAATGTGCAAATATCTACTGTTTCTAAACTCTATATTTTGTTCCCATTTCAGAAATACATAGGTGTCTTTCATACCGATTTTTCCATGTATACATTTTCCCACAATAATTGCTATATACCCGGTACATAATAAAAACCATTGCAAGACGCTGCTCAGTTGTTGGCTCTGGGTTCTGTCGGGTTCTTGGTGAACCTACAAGTCCTATATATCCCCACAACCAGTAAGGTCCAGCGGATGTAACGGTATATTGCTTTCAAAGAGCTGTCATAATTAGAAGAAGTTACAGGTGAAAACGTTGACACAAAAGGCTGTTTTTTTCAACTAATTTTCAATTTTTCCTAAATTTAACTGTTAGTTTCTATAAAGAAACCTTGATGGATCTACACAAATGACCCCTTGCTGAATTCAGAATTTTGTCTACTTTTCTAAAATGTATAGCTGTCTAGGATCCATTATTGCTTTCATACCCATTTCTACCATTAACTGGAAGGAGGTTGAAAACACAAAAATAGCAAAAATAGGCTATGTCCCAGAAAAATGCCAAAACTGTGTAAAAAATGTTGGTTTTCTGACAAAAGTCTGTCATTCCCTAAAAGCTGGGAAAATGGTGATTTCAGCCCCACAAACCCTTTTTGATACCATTTGCAGGGAAAAACCTAGACGCTTTCATTTGCAGCCCTTTTTCGCATTTTTCCCTAAAACCCCAAAATTTAGCTGTATTTTGGCTAATTTCTGGAACCCTCCAGGGGAATCCACAAACCCTGGGTACCTTTACAATGCCCATGATGTTGGAAAAAAGGACGCAAATTTGGCGTGGATACCTTATGTGGTCAAAAGGTTACAGGGGCCTAAGCGCGCACTACCCCAAATAGCCAAAAAAAGGCTTAGCACAGGGGGGGAAAAGGCCTAGCAGCGAAGGGGTTAACAGGTGTCTATTAAATGGTAGCCAGCTTTTGTAAAGTCAGAGCATTCAAAATCATATTCCTTGTGATTTTACTAACTTAAATGTCTCTTGTCTTAACTTTTATCCCACCAATATCATGTCCTGATCCAACTTTGGGGCAACTTACAACCTGCTCTTTTTTCCCAAACCATTTCTGATTGGATTTAGAAGGATCTTGAAACACAGGTTTTAATTCCTGGATAACATTCTTGGTACTAGACAGCAGTCTATCTAACTAATAATAGATAAGGTTTGTAACTCAAAAAAGAGGCAGCAATTAATTGATTTGGTACTCATGTCACATACAGAAAATTGAATAGGACATAGGTTGTAGAAGTGAAATGGATTGTGTGAATCCTATATTTAATGCAAAGACAACAAATATAATATGCATCCTATTTTCTTTTATCAGATAATGCTGATTTTGATATCAAATACTGCCTAGTGTTTATTTCTGGTCTCAAGAAGAGGATATATATTTTGGGAGTAAAAATGCTGTACAAAAGACCAGCACCAGAGGACAGAATTGCAAAAATTTCAACAGCTACCAGGTACTTTCCTTTTGTGCTGAGATAGGCTGGGATAAAAGAGAGCCAGACACTTACGAACACTAGCATGCTGAAGGTGATAAACTTGGCTTCATTGAAGGTGTCAGGCAAATTCCGTGCTAAGAAAGCAACCACAAAACATACACAAGCTAACAGTCCCATAAAAGTTAACATGCAGTAGAACATAAAAATGGACCCCTCATTACATTCTGCTGTCATCTTCCCATGGATTACCATAGTGTTAAGTTCAGGGAAAGAAGGTGAGGTCCACAGCCAGATGGCTCCAATAGCAAACTGGGTGAAAGAAGAGATCATTACAATGGAGGAGGAAGTCCTGGGTCCTATCCATTTCTTTAAGTTGCTATTAGGTTTGGTGGCCTTGAAAGCGATGACAACTGTAGTTGTTTTGGCTAATAGACAGGAAACACAGAGAGAGAATGAAATACCAAAGACCACCTGCCGGAGCATGCATGTCACCCTCCTAGGCTGTCCAATAAAAAACAGGGAACAGAGAAAGCACAGCATAAGGCCAATAAGTAAAATATAGCTAAGTTGGATGTTGTTGGCTCTAACCACTGCTGTGTGACGGTACCATCTGAAGAGCCACAGGACCCAGGTGGTATTGAGAAAAAGGAAGACAGAGATCAAAACTAAGACAAATCCCAGGGGTTCTTCAAAGGACAGGAATTCAATCTCCTTTGGGATACAACCATCTCTTTTCCTGTTCGACCACTTGTCATCTGGGCACTTCAAGCAATTTAAGGAATCTGAAAAAGATATAAAATAGCTTAATCTCTAAAAAAAGAATAGTTTAATGCCACTGATGGTTTTGAAGTACTTAAGGGGAGAATGTTTTCTACTGATAAAGATAACATGCAAGCAAGTATATTGCTATTTGTAAATCAATTTAAAGATATATTTCCCATGGTTATGGAAGATGAATAGTTTATTCCATTAAAGCTAAAATGGTTTTATTAGGAACCATAATCAGGCAATAAACTCAAATTCTATTTATGTCACTAAATTTCAGTTATGATCCACATTCCTTCTGTAGATTCATAAGCAACAACAACAGCTAGGACCTACAGAGCATCATGCTGTGACATCCTATGAGCCATAATGTTGTACATTTTTTCCAATAATACATTTCAAATACTTTTACCTACAGTGCTTAGATTGCACCCAATTGCACTGTATTAATTATACCCTAAATTAGATTTGGATTGGTTTATTCCTAAAAAAATAAATATATAGCTATTTCCATTTGCAAAGCCAGTAAAATCATGGAATTAAGATGTTAATTTCACAGATAAAAATAAATATAGGTAAATAATTTAACATTTTGTCGATATGGATTGTCTAGGTCTGGAAGTGACAAAACATATTTATGTTGTCAAAGAGTATTTTTTCTCACAGTTGACTATGCTTGCAAAATAATTGGCATTGTGTAAGAAGTTTAGATGAGAAAACAATGCCCAAAAAATAAAAACAAAGCAAACAAGCTATGTGTTTTCACTCTCAAATGGATATGCAAGAATATGTTAGATTTTCTTCTTCTTGCATGGCTGGCCAGGAACTACAATTGCAAATATGGAGTATTGATTATCTTTACATTGCTGTTAAAAGTTGGCATTTGTAGGGTGCCTCCCTTTAAAATAAACATATCAGCTGGACAAAATCATAATTGCTTCTGTTCATCAGGGGCTTCTGAGTCAATGCATACCATACATATGAAGGCATTTCAGTTTCAAACTACAATCAGAGCATTAGGTGGTGCCCTTTTAGGAATCTGAGAGAAATGGAAAGGATGAATCTTGCAATGCTTAGGAGTTACAATACACCCTACTTTACCATTAACAGTGCTCTGACCCTACTATCATTCCCCAAGAAACCCTATCCGCCCAAACAATCTCCCAAGACGTTTTTCTTGCTGAACCTTAGGTGTTCTCAAAGGATTTAAAATTCACCATTCTCTGCTGGAATTATTAAGCTACCTTAAGACGTCCTGCCCTTAGCTCAACAGTCATTACAAAGCTTGGTGTAGTAAGGGTGAAAGTAAGGGATAGAAATAATGGCTAATCTTGTGTTTTCTTTTCTACACTTTTGAGGTCTCAGCTGCAGACACCATAAGTTGTCTATTTTCCAGTACATCACATTCACTAAGAGCGGGCTTATGTGCAGCAACTTGCTCATGATTGGATGGCTTTCTTCTTTATTTTGAATTCCCTCCTTCTGGTTTGATGGCTTTCCTCGTTATTGTTGTTTCCCCTCACAGGCCCATTTCGGTCGTACAATGTTTCAACTGTAGGATGTATCCTTCCACTGCTGAAGGCAGGCTTTGAATTGAGCTGCATATGAGGGACTATTTTCTCCCCTCTTTCTACCTTCCTTCTCCAATTCCCTCCTCATTATCCCCTCTTCCCAACTGCACCTAATGGCTGCTTGCCTCTCAAGCCTAGTCAGGCCCGTTGCAACTGAGAACCACCGACAGCTCAATAGAAGGGTAGTCATGAGAAAATGAAGCTGGCATATTTAAATATATTTTGTTTATGCTTTAACAAATATACAAAATACAATAAAAGATGGCCACTACAGATTTGTGTGCATCAGCAGGATCATCTTTGAATATATTCTGTTAGAAATGGCTGCTTTGAATGTGTGTGAATCCATGGTGATTGGTTTTTCCATTGCGTTGGAAAAAGGCCTGTATCAGACCTATTCTAAAAAAAAACATGCTCGATCCCTTGGAGACCAAAAACTATCGCCCAATATCCTGTCTCCTGATACCCTCCAAGATCCTGGAGAAAGCTATGAACTCTGAACTGACGGAATATTTGGATCAGAATAACATCCTTGACTCCACCCAGCATGGCTTTAGATCTCGGCACTCTACTGAATCAGCCTTGATTATGGCGACAGAAGAGATCTGCAAGGTGATGAATGCAGGGGGTAGGGCCGCCCTTATATTGCTTGACCTAACCGCAGCTTTCGATACCGTAAACCATGTGGTATTGGTGCGAAGGCTGAAGGCGGCTGGCATTAGGGATAAGGCTCTAGCCTTACTAACATCATTCTTGGCATCCAGGGAACAACTAATTCACTGGGATGGACTTCAGTCAGGAAAGTTCATTCTCCCATGTGGAGTCCCCCAGGGATCGGCCTTGTCCCCTACTATGTTTAATCTGTACGTCGCCCCACTAGCAAGACTAATAAAAAACCACAGTCTTATGCTTGTGTCGTACGCGGATGACACCCAGTTAGTGGTGTCAGTCACGCAAAGCGTGGATATGACGGCGGTACGGTTCCGCAATTGCCTCACAGCACTGATGGCATGGATGACCACTAACTTTCTGAAGCTTAATACAGAAAAAACTGAGGTTGTAGAGTTCGGTCAGAAACCTTCGGTCTGGAGCCAACTATGGTGGCCCCCTGAAGCCGGAACGTGCCCTACCCCTGTGTTTAAGGCTAGGAATCTAGGCTTCCTGATCGATAAAGATCTAACGCTCGTCCCTCAAATAAATCAAGTGTCTTCGGCGTGCTTCTTCACACTGAAAGTCTTGCGCAAGATTCTTCCTTTTATTCCTTTTTCACTAAGGAAAACAGTAGTTGGAGCATTAGTTCTGTCGAGAGTAGATTATTGCAACGCTCTATACCTGGGAGCAGGCGCAAGGCAGTTTTCCAAACTCCAGTCACTACAAAATGAGGCCGCGCGGGTATTGCTTAATCTACCTAAACATCATCATACCTCCGCTAGCATAAAGCAGCTCCACTGGCTTTCAGTTCGGCGGCGAGTGGATTTTAAGGCCCTCTGCCTAGTGCATAAAGCCCTATATGGTGGAGGTGCGGAGGATTTACAATGACTATTTCCCCGATATGTGCCAATACAGTGCCTAAGGTCCATTAACACTGGACTGGTACATCTCCCCAAGATAAGAAGAGTTAGGTGGGGAGGGAAGGGTTTCTCATTCCAAGCAGCTAAACTGTGGAACTCCCTCCCCGTACAGATGCGACTACAGTCTAACAGGACTCCTTTTAGAAAAATGATAAAAACTTAGGGGCATATTAACAAGGCGGCGATAAACAATTATCGCCGCTTTTGCGGCCGTTTTCGGCCGAAAAGCGGCGATAATTATATCGCCTTATCAGCAAAGACACGCTATCGCGTGTTTTGCTGATTTTGCTCCCGTTTCCAGCACGCCTGACTTCGCATCGATAATGAGATGCAAAGTAGGCGTGTCTGTGGAAACAACATGGGTAAATATCGCGAAGGCAGCTTCGCGATATTTACAATGCGGGAAGCGATTATTTTAATCGCGTTAAGTATGCTTTAACGCAGGAATTTAACGTCTGTTAAATTCCTGACTAAGGCATACTTAACATGGGGGGTGGATTCTGTGGCTAAGACCACAGGCCCTATCATCTAGGATATCGCCGTTTTCCCATGGAAAACGGCGATATCCACGCTATCTCTGACATTTTTATCCCCTCGGCGATGCGCGTTGTTAATAACGCGCTAACCAGGCGATAAATTCCAGAGATAGCCGGCGATAAATATGCAAGCGCTAAGCGCGCTTTGCGATATTTATCGCCGGCCCTTTATAATATGCCCCTTGGCTTTTCACCAAGCTTTAGATTTGTTAGCTTCTCCTGGATTACACACATCTCAGCGCCAAGACGCCTCGGCAATAGTGCGCTTTATAAATATTCAGTCAGTCATCTATTTTATTAACACATTCAGAAAATACATTCAAAGATGGCTGCCACAGATAAACATACCCTGCAAGCACTTGGGCACCTCTTCTGTTTAACATTATTGGAGATCAGCATTTTTGGTCACATGCACAGAGTTGCCTTCTACATTTGTTTGATGCTCGTCATGTACACTCACAGTTCCATGGAAAGGCACAGGCACGATGATTGAGTAGCCAGAGGCAAGCACACAGCAGTCCACTCCTTGGTGGATTAGACTTATAAGTGGAGTTAAATTGACTCCTTGTCTAACACCAAAAGCAGTATCAGGTAGCTTTAAGGCATGTGCCCAGGTACTGCATGACTGCCCCTCTTGCAGGATCAGCACCACTGCCTGGATCATGCAGTCCTCTAATCTCCACCACTGATGCAAAGGCATAGCCCCTCTTGACATTGATCCAGACCAGTGTGGACAAAGGTGGGGACTGCTTTCATTGCAATGGGATTAACACATCTTTGCTTTCTGCACTCAGTTTCCTCCAGTCAGGGGCACACCAGCTGGGGCTCTTGCATGCCCCTTCAGCATCTGTTGGTGTAGCACCCTGGTTTCCACTGAGCCATGTACTATTGTCAGCCGTGATAATTGGCATATCCTTCAAGTGCTGCTACCAGATCCTGTGGAAGCTCTCCAAATGTAGAATGCCTTCAGTCCCCTGAACATTACTTGTAAACAATATTTTTTGACCTTATTCAGTAGTTGTGCTTAAAGTGATAGTGATGCATTTATTTTTAGGTGTGTATTTATTTTGTTAAATATAAATTATAATGCAGCATTGCATCTGCTTCTAACTGGTGCCAATTTTTACAGCAGAAAAGGGAAGCAAGGAATGGGGAGACAGTAGTTTGTTCAAGCTCGCACAATGCATGGAATTTAAGATTATATAATTCATGCCTGTTGTTCCCACAGTCGATCATTCACTCATTAGACAAATGGCCCACTTTTTATATGTCAGTAAAATAGGGTGTTACAATACTTATAAGTCACCCCTAATTTAGTCTCTAAAGACTTATAGGCCAGGGTGCATTGTATTTAAAAAGTAGGACATGTGTGCCTAGGTTTTACTTGTCCTAACGGTGGAAAACTCCTAAAGCCATTTTCTACTTTTGTGATAACTTTGGACTGCAAGCAGATAGAGATATACCGTTTACCCACACATGAATTATAATGTAAAATCCTCTTTAATGGAAGGTCAGATTTTAAGAAACAATTCTGAAAATGCCACTCTTAGAAAGTTGCCATTTTCTTGTCCTAACCATTTCTGCCTCCTGCTTGTGTCCTGGGTCACATGACTGTGAATGGCTCAGCTGTTTGGGTTTGTGTATTGCTACCAGACAGTAACACAAAAGGGGCTTAGGAGTGAATAGGTTGG
This sequence comes from Calotriton arnoldi, assembly GCA_963921515.1. Taxonomy (NCBI): domain Eukaryota; kingdom Metazoa; phylum Chordata; class Amphibia; order Caudata; family Salamandridae; genus Calotriton; species Calotriton arnoldi. The sequence continues at coordinate 3,648,825 of CAWUFW010000713.1, read as the reverse complement.
GGCATTCTAGCAAGATGCTGGGAGAGGAGTTGTACCCAGTCCTGATTACAGTTCAAAGGGCTTTGCCTCCTGTACACACAAAGGCCTTTGGCACTAGACCTGCCTTCCTTTTGTCACCACCAGACAGTTTGAAGCTTTGACAGGTGAATGGTAGAACTTTTCTGAACCAGATGTGGGGGTAGGACAGGGAGTACCTCCAAAAACATAGGCTGCCACCATGTATAAATATTGGACCTCCTGAGCCACTCATCAGATCACTCCTGGACCTGTGGATATTACAAATGAAAGAATGCCCTGCTGCTAGAGGACGGCCCTGCTGGTTGAGGACTGCCTTGTTGCCAGAGAAAGAAGACTGGACCTGCTTACCTTCTTCCCTGACTAAATTGAGTGTCTCCAAGTGTCGGTTTGCTGACATCCGGTGTGAGCTAAAGGGACATAACAAGCTCCAGAGGCTTCTCTGGAGCTGCTCAACTGACCTGCTGCACTGGGCATGCACTGAACCTGTCTGATCCCGCTGATCTATGCTAGACTGAGTCTCTGATCCGCAAGAGGTGCCTCCCGAGTTCCATGACATTTGGCTGGCATCAACGTGTACTCCTCCTGGCGCAACTGAAGCTTCATTGAACCGACGCAACAAGAGGCAATCCAATGCTGGACTTCACATCACAGCACCTCGCAACTCCTAATCAGTGGCTTCATTGGAATCGATGCAGAACGTTGCAACCTGATGCAGGACCTCGCATCGCAGCACCTTGCAGCTCTTGACCACCATCTTCACCGGAACTGAAGCAACATGCTCAGACCAAAACAGGACCATGCATCTCAACCCCAAAGACACAATGTTATAACTTCCAGCTGGCCGAACTCAGTGCTGTGCCTGGTTCATGCTCCATAATGGTCAGCCTGAACTTGTTACTTTGTCCCATTCCAGCATGACCAGATTATTGCAGTTGGCTCTTCGTTCTTCTAGGAGCTTTTTTCACTTTAGGCTTTAAAATTGCGTATCTCAGGTTCTACTGATTGAATCTTTGTCATGCGGATATCTTTTTATTTTAAAAAACTTACACTATTTTTTTTAATTGGTTTGGGATTTTTCTTGTGTTGTACTTTCACATTATTACTGTTTGTGTGCTGCATAAATACTTCACACATTGCCTCTCAGTTAAGCCTGACTGCTTTTTTGCCAAGATACGGGAGGGTTAAGCACAGGGGGGGCAGATTTACAAGGACTGGCGCATCCCTGCAAATCAGCAGGGATGCGCCAGAATAGATGCGACACGCAATCCTCCCCTTGCGCCACCACGGATGCGACACATTTACAATGCGGCGCACCGTGGTGCAGGGATAGGCAGATGCGTGTCTCATCTGATGGCGTGAGGGCAGCGCATTGCTGGAGTCGTGTCGCAAGCGCGACGCAACTCCAGCAATGCTCAGGGGCCGCCCATACATAACGTGCTGCGCCACTCCTTACGCCTGCTCCAAGCAGGCGTAAGGATTTGTCGCAGAGGCCTCTGAAAAGTGACTCAGTGAAATCTTATAGATTTCACTGCGCCACTTTTACGAGGCTTTTTCCGACAGAACGCCCACCCTGCATACATTAAACCTGACGCAGGTTTAATGTGGCGCTGGGCTTTACAACGTGACGCATCTCCCTAGATGCGTCACGTTGTAATTAAGTCGCAACGTGCCACCTCTGCATCACAGAAGTGACGCAACGGCGGCGCAAATGTGTCGCAAGGGGCTTGTAAATCTGTCCCAGGGTAATTTAGTGACTTTTGTGGCTCACCCTGACAAGGTTTGTTATTGTTGCTTGAGTGGGACTTCCACCCCCTCAACCAATAACCCAATTTCTTACATAGGGCAATCGGATTAAGTTGTCCCCTTGTGAGATTGTGTGTGTGTGTGCGCGCGATGGGTGTGTTTGTGAATGTGCGATCATGTGAGTTTGTGTGTGTGTAACCTGTAGGTCAAATGTATAAAGCCAGCAGAACCTTTGAACCTTCCATGAAGGAGAGCAGGCCAAAATGATAAGAGTGCAGAAATACACTACTCAAATGCTGATACCATGACACAAAATAGTAAGACTGTGTCGGGATACAGAAGCGTTTGTCATTCCAGCAATTGTAACACACTTAGTTCAAACAGTTTGTAAAAAAAAATTGTTTTTTTTTTTTTTGTCCTCATCTCACCAATAAGCTTCTGCGGATCTTTACAAAGCCAATATTTCTGTCTAGACGCCCTTTGACTTACCGCACTTGCTTAGGTCGCCCAGACCGGCCCAAATTTAGTTGGAACTTGGTGTAATCATAGGACTGATTATATTAGTCTCAGGTTATGACCCCAACTCAAAAGCGGCTGCCAGATATTAGTCGTGCTTTCCCCTGCACCAACCAAGTCAATGCGCAGCATAGCAAAAGCAGCCTTCAGCCAGTCATCACTCTTCGGGGGTAGGGGGTCTTTCCATTTCTTACAAACCTCTCTCCGGGCGAGAAGTATCAAGTATAATAACAGTCCACGCTGTAGCTGTGATGCATTCAAACTGAACGATCCATCGTCGCCAAAAAACACTAGAGATAGGTTGACTTCAACAGGCGCTTTAAAAATGCCACATATAGCGTCTCCCACCTCTTTCCAAAACTTTCTCAATTCAAGACACTCAAAAAAGAAATGGATATCATCAGCTTTGGAAGTCATACATCTGGGGCATTTAGGAACAGATTGCAGGGCAAACTTGGCTATTTTGGCTGGCGTATAGTAAAGCCTATTAATAACAAAAAAGTGATTCTTTTTTAGGCATGCTGGTTTAACAAATTTGTATAATATTTTCAGGGAGGGCTCATACAGGTCATCGATGATTGATTCAAAGGGAGAGTGATTCCACACTGAGGACTGTGATGGGATCTCCTGGTCTTCCGCATCCAAAAACTTGTTATACCACAGAGAGATCTCCTTCTTTATTGGATGCGGTGTTTGGAGAGAAAACTCAGTTTCCCAGTTACCTCTAACCTCCTCCTTTTCTGCTTCAAACCAGGAAACAAGTTGTAAATACTTAAACCTGGAGAACCCCATACCGATCTTGGCCTTGAGCAGTTCCCAGGGATGGATCCCCTCTGTGTCTAACAGTTCCGACCAAGTATTAATGCCCGCCCTCTTAATAGGTACTGCCAAACTATCCCGCAAGCATTGGGGGTACCGGGGAGTCCCATATTGGAGCGAAGTCTGAATAATATCCAATCCCCCATCTACACTTCACTTTATGCCATGTTTCCAAGGCTGCCTTAAGAACTTTGAGACGTACTCGCTTAAAGTACTTTGGGGCCCCAAATTTATACAAAAAACCCTCTCCACCTCCACCACCCTCCATTGTAACCATTTCCCCCAACAATCTTCCCCACGCTGACTCCTCCGGTTTTAAGAGCAACATCCGAGTACCTTTAAATTGGAACGCAACCATATACCACCTAATATCCGGAAGAGCCAGGCCCCCTTTAATTAGCTTACGCCTCAGCTTTTTCCAAGAGAGCCTCGCGCCTTTCTCGCCCCATATAAAACTCCCAATCTTGCTCTGAACCTTACTTAAGTTCTTACTTGGAAACCCCAATGGGATCGCATTAAACAGGTAAGTCAATTTAGGGAGTATGACCATCTTTACCAAATTTACCTTCCCGTAAATAGTCAAAGGAAGATTCCTCCACCTACTAAAGAGTCGGTCTATTTCCTTTGTAATTTTATTTAAATTAATCAAGGGATTTTATCCAAATCTTTGACAATATGGATACCTAAATACCTAAAGTCACTACTGATTAAACCCCTCCATTGGTCAATGTTCCAACACATCACCTCGGTCTTTAAGGTATTAACTAGGTAACCAGAGAAAGAACCGAACTCCATTAGTAGGGCTTCAACCCGAGGGATAGTCGCCTCGGGGTTGTTAGTATATAGAATCAAATCATCAGCATATAAAGCCAACTTACAGCTATACTGTTGAGACTTGAAGGGGTAAATTAAATCGTCCAATCTGATAGCTTGGGCTAAAGGCTCTATATAGAGGTCGAACAAGAGAGGGGAGATGGGACAGCCCTGTCTTGTTCCTCTCTGAATATTAAAACTGGCGGTTAACATGCCGTTCAGAAGAATCCTAGCAGTGGCCCCTTGATAACAATTCTTTAAGGTTTGAATAAAGATAGGGCCAAAGCCCATTGCTTCTAATACCTCCCAGAGATACACCCAACAGACCCTATCGAAAGCCTTGGCCGCGTCCAGGGCCACAATGGCCAGAGGATCAGATCTTCCAATGGCCAGGTCGATGTTACCTATTAACAATTGTGTCTGTTCCTGGATGTACCTCCCCGCTATAAAACCCTTCTGATCGGCATGAACCAGATTTGGTGCTATTTTAGCCAATCTCCCTGCCAAAATGCCCATAAAGATCTTATAGTCGGCATTCAGCAGGGAGATTGGACGATAGGAATCAGCTTTCAAAGGATCTTTCCCTGATTTTAGTATCAAAACAATAGTCGCCTCCTTCCACGATTTGGGGACTTTACCAGAAAGACAATATACTGAGGCGAAAGTGGCACCCAAAGCTGGAGTCAATTCTTCCACTAGAAGTTTATATACTTCGTTTGGAAGTGCATCAGTGCCTGCTGCCTTTTTGCTCTTGCATTTTTTTATTTGATCTTTTATCTCTTCGAGCGTAATAGGAGCCTCTAAAATGTCCCGACTTTCAACTGTGAGAGTTAGTAATGATTTACTCTTCAGCCAAGATTGTATATAGCCTATCGACGGAACTAAATCTTCTTTATAAAGGTCTGAGAACAGGGAAAGCAGACACGCTTGCAAGTCTTCAATATTACAAGACTTATCTCCATTACTGTTTATTATTAATTCATTGATATTATTTTGTGAGCGGTCCACTCTTGCTTTCCAAGCCAAAAGGGCACCAGCCTTCTCCCCGTATTCAAAATTTTGCATACTCTTTATAAGCCATTGTGCCTTACATTTTGCATCTAATATGCCCCTGTATTCTTGCCTGGCACATTCCAGGTCACCCTGAACTTGGGACAGCTTCCTTGGACTACCATGATTTAATTTATTCCTCTCGTCCTCTAACTGGAGTATTCTCTCCTCCATGGTACGGAGCTCTCGAGCCTCGGCCTTTTTTTAAAAGCTATAAGTCCAAGAAGCCTACCCCGCAAGTTAGCCTTAAAGGCATCCCAGATAAAATCCATAGAGGTTGAACCCATATTCAAAGAGAAGAATTCTAAAGATGATATCTTAATGGCCTGAATTATCTCTAAATCCAGGAGCATGGCTCTATTTAGAGTCCATCTAGGTAGAAATTGATATGTTTTACTAAGATAGGAAAAAGAATTGGGGCGTGATCAGAGAGATGGCTTGGTAAAACTAACATCTCTAATAAGCCGACCAAAGTAGGCCTATCTGTTAAAATATAATCGATCCGAGAGGAGTGACCATATTTTTTGCTGTAATATGTAAAACCCTGCAGGTCTCCCTCCCTTGCCCTCCAAACATCTACCAGATCTAAGTCGTGAAACATGTTTACCAAAGCACGACGGACTCGGGGGCCCCTACGTAATGACTTAGATTGGATCTATCTTTTAATGGATCTATAAGGACATTAAAGTCACCACCTATAATCAATGGAGGAGTTACCAATAGCAATTTAGATTGTAACTTACATATACATGACGGATCGTCAACATTAGGTCCATAAAATGATACACATATTAACTCCGACCCTCCAAGGTCCATCTGCGCTATTATCCACCTCCCGGACTGATCCGTCTGTACTGATTTAATTAAGCAATTAACCCCACGCTTAACCAAAATTGCCACACCTCTACTATTGATTGTCTGTTGTGAAGTGCAATAACATTGTATCCAAGACACTTTTGAAAATATTGCACGACTTTCTATGAAACTAAGATGGGTTTCCTGAATGATACATATCTGAGCTGAAGAGAGTTCAATATACTTCAGAATCAATCTTTGCCTACGGGGGCACCTTAGGCCGTTCACATTCCAAGAGATAAATGTGACCTTTTTATCTTTTAGTGAAATACCTGCCATTAACTTGCAAACGTTTTATACCAACAGAGCAGACCTTCTTCAAAATTATGTGAGATGAGTTTCCATTTTTTTTATTTTTTACCCACAGCTCCCCACCCAGTGAACCTCTCGCCCCCTCCCCTTACCCATCCCCTCCCTCTGTGCCCCTAACCTAAACCCCGCTTTCCCGTGAGGAACCCTCCCTTCCAATAGGCGCAGCCTATTCGGTCTCTACTCCTCCGGGGCTAATGAAATATATTAAGTCTAAAGTCTTACTTGGGTCCAGCTGCCTATTAGTTACATAGCTCCTTCCCCCCGCGGTCCCCTCTCTCCCCTGATCCAATTTAATTTTTGCGATGAGGGCATCAGCCTCTTCGGTTGTATAGATCTGATGCATATGATTATTCCACATTATGCGCAGGAATGCGGGAAACTTCAGCTGAGCCTTTGCCCCCATATTATTTAACTCCTCAAGCCTTTTCCCCAACTCCCACTGCCTTACTGCAGTAATGTGGGAAATATCAGATCTTATGAGAAATGAGAATGGACTTAAACCCTCAAATTTTATTTTGCCTTCCTTAAGGGCTAAAGACAAAATCTCCTCCTTAACGGAGTAAGACAGAAAATTGACCAAGATCTTCCTAGGTTTTTGCCTAGCTAGATTCCTCTTAAACGGATCCCGATGCACCCTTTGTATCTCATGGACTAAGTCCACTTCAGATGAATTCTTGAGAACAGTCCCCTTTAACAAAGAGATCACAAAGCCTTTAATATCAGACCCTTCAAGGGCTTCGGGTACATTCAAAAGCCTTACATTGTTCTTCCTTGAGTGGTTTTCTAGACGTTCAAGACCTTCTTTAAGTTCCTTATTCTGAACCAATAGCTTGGCCACTTCTGAAGAGGTTGAACATGGCGGCCGCAAGCTAAACGGCCGTGGTCCGCTCTCCGGGGTATTACGATCGTAATGTCCTAACAGGTCTAGCTGCAGTTTAAAGCTATAAGGTCCCCCTCCCCCCGGCCATGCACGATGACCCCCTGTTTTTGGTCCCGATGGGGGCTTGGGCCGAGATACCTGCAAGGAGCTCGGCGTGATCTGTTGTTGGCGCTGGGAGGAAGCGGCGTCTGGGCTTGGAAGATCGGATTCGGCTCGGCGTAGGCTCCGGGTCGGCGGGGGCAGAGCCAGCACTGGAGCTGGTGCGCTTTCCTGTTCCTGGGTTCGTGAGGAGCGCGGGTGGAGGTTGGATTGCGATACCCAGGTAGGAGCTGCAGATTTGGGGTGTTGTCCAGTTGGAAGAGCCGGCCGGAGTGGAGGTGAGAGAAGGCTTTTTTCTTTTCCCTGTTGGGAGGCATGTGTGGAGGTTTGAGTGGCAACCTCCCAAGGAAAAGGGCTATTTCCATCTCGAAATTATTCACAGTGGAGGAGGTTCACCTATACTGTATGGAGAAAAGTGGTGATACAGTGACAGAGAGAGCAGGCGCCTCACCACCTAAAATAAATAGGTATATCTTGCGGACAAGAGTGGCGCATTCATCCAACAATATTGATATCATCAAATCTAATTTTCCTCCTAGAGTCTCTCCACCTGTCTCTGAAATAAAAGCCTTTGCACGAAAGCGCAAGCAGAAAGGTGACACGAAAGGTGAGGTTGCTCCCAAGGGGAGGAAGTAGGTAAGAAGAAGGGAAGAGGCAGGGGTAAGAAGATATCACTCCCCAAATTAAATTTACTCCCTCATTGAAAACATATTACAAGGTTATGTCCTCCATGAATACTTCAACTGCCTCCGGCTGTGATCTCCTGAAGAATAAGAGCCAAGTGAGCCCCCAGGTGGGTGAATATAGCTCTTTGAGTCCGCCGATGGCATCTATAAGTCATCTTCCCCTCATTCACAGATGGAAGCATGTATAGTAAGCGCAGAGATGTCAAGTGCTCAACAAGAAGATTTATCAGTGGTGCACTCAGAAGTGAGCCTTTCGAATAGGTACTCCGTTTTGGCTGCACATAATCTTCAGGGAGCATCTTCGAGTACGTTGGAAATTTTAGATGACAACGCGATTAAAGACCCCATAGATACAACACGTCCTCTGGCAGAAATCCTACTTGCATTGAAGGATGAAATGTCAAGTAGATTTACTATTTCTGAGACGAACCAGGCTGAGATGACCAGTAGATTTCTGGTTTCTGAGGCGAATCAGGCTGCCATTCAGGCCTCCTGCGAAGTACTGACCAAGAGATTAGATGAAGTCACCTTAAGAACTGATGCAATTGAGCTAGAGATCCCTAAGATCAAAGAGACTATCTGTACAACCTCTTCAAAAAAAAAATTGTTAGAATTATATACTAGACCAGTTGAAGGTTTGCACTGTACTAACGAATGAATGACTGGAATGCCACTCAAACAGATAAATTGTGTCACTATGAAAAGGCACGTCAGATTCCAGGCATGCACAATGCTTCAAAGGATTCAATTAATATTCAATTTTGCTAAGAACTGCAGTGTGTAGTAAATTCAGCCTGGCATCATAAACAGAAAAGATAGGCTGTTAAAGGTGTTTCCCTAGAATACAAGGGAGCTTGAGGTAATAATGATATTTCATCTGTACACTAGGAAACCTGAGTTATGTAATCACAATTTCAAGTCCTGATTACAAGTTGCACAGTTCTTGGGTAATGGAATAATTGCATGTGATTTTACGTTTACAGTGTGGTCATTTCAAATGTATCCTACAATTACAAGTAATACCCCATGGAATGGGGAATTACTGTGTGGGGTAGATTTTGTTTAGTCATAAACCATGCAGAATTCACATACATTTGCCACCTGCACTGTCCTTGGATAACTAAGCACCCCTAACATTAGTCACACATATTTTTGCTTCTGTTCCTAATGGGATTCCTAACAATGTTCAGTAATTAAAGTTAATTAGTTGAAACAGAGTGTGTTACCGAATTTCTATCTGGCCGGACATGTATTATCTTCATCATAGTCAGATTTCCGTTTTGCAGGAAAGGTGGTGAAGGAGGACCTAGCTGACCTTCATTTTGTGGATTTAAGGCACCCAAAGGGAGTTAAAGTCTAACTTAAAATGTTCCCAAATGTAAACACAGTCATCAGCTTCACTGAGGAAATTCTTTTTTTTTTACCTTCTTTAGGAATAGATGCAAGAGTTCATGATAGGTTTTATGATTTGATATGAATTGTGACATTTTTGAAAACACATTTAGATCTCAAAATAATCTAATGGAATAACTACCAAAAACTTAGCACTTTGCCAATTCATATACGAAACCTAATGAACTAAGCTGTAGTATTTTTCGACTATGCGTTCCGAGGGGCTCTTTTACAGCCTGTCCTCTTCCTCTTAATGGGGAGGCTGTCCGGAACAGAGTCACCTTCCACCATTGTCAGGGCCGTCTCAGCATTAGAGGCACCGAGGATAAGGTAGCGGGACGTAATAAAGCCAGCCCGGGACTTGTCCCTTCTGCTCCATGCTTATCCATTATAATTAGGTCCTGAACAAATTTCCCTGTGTCCAAGGAAAGCCTCCTTTCAGTCAGGGCTTTCTCCTTTGAGATAACATTGGCTGCCCTGGTTAGAAACGAGTCAATGGTCGCTGTAGTGTTACCCCCTGTCCCTCCAGCTGTCGATTTCCTTTTGACACTAATTAGTTAGTCTGAGATTACCTGCTCTTAATAAAAAAGCCCAGACCAATCCAATGCCCAGCAATACGAGTTCCTAAAGTAGTCCACTGAGGGGAGGGCACACTTTCCTTGACTATAGTTCACTCGCAATAAAGTACAAAACAGGTGAAGAGCAAATCAAATGGAAAATAAAGGTAACAATACCTTAGCCCGTATGTCCGATCGAAGAACCAAGAGACCTGGCCAAGCCCAGCCTCTGCCAGCCGCTGATGGGCGCAGGACAGCCTCACCCTTGGCCCGGGCTTTGCCCGGCGCGTCCACGTGCATCCCGTGCTGCAGGAGCCCCGAGCTGCTGGTGAAGCGCCTCCTGGCGTGCTTGCGATGCTGGCGGCAGGCGTTGGCTGCAAGGAAGGCTGGGGGTTGGAGTCTTCCGCTCCCCTAGGGGCTGTGTCGGGCTCCCCTGATGGACATACATTTCCAATACAGCAACTGAAGTCACCACAGTCTAGGCAGTATCAGTATGGATGGTCCGACAGCATAGCATTTCAGTGTGTTGTCGAAGGTACTGTTTGTTGTTAGTGCTGTTAGTAGATGACGACGTGGTGGTGTGGTGAGCAAAAGAATGATGGATTAAACCCAGATTCTTGTGACTGGGGGTGAATGTTTGCATTGTACAGCATTCCGTCCATCAATTGTTTCTTTTGCATATGTCGGCCTAAGTGAGAAGGGTATGCCCAGACGTGGGTCCTGAGCTCACTACACCACTGGATTCAAGATAGCCTGGCTGATGAAGGGTGATGCCCCGAAACCAGTCCCAGGATACTTGTCTCCAGTCCAGGGAGGACCTGGCTTGGCAGTTCGGGCTGGACTGTTCCCACAAGGAACAAGGTCAAGACTGATTTGCATATGGCTGGGTCCAAACTGGGGTGATGTGGTGAGCAAAAGAATGATGGATTAAACCCAGATCCTTGTGACTGGGGGTGAATGTTTGCATTGTCCAGCATTCCGTCCATCAATTGTTTCTTTTGCATATGTCGCCTTACGTGGGAAGGGTATGCCCAGACGTGGGTCCTGTGCTCACTACACCACTGGATTCAAGCTAGCCTGGCTGATGAAGGGTGATGCCCTGAAACTGGTCCCAGGATGCTTGTTTCCGGTCCAGGGAGGATCTGGCTTGGCAGTTCGGGCTGGACTGTTTCCATAAGGAAGAGGGTCAAGACTGATTTGCATATGGCTGGGTCCAAACTGGGGTGGTGTGGTGAGCAAAAGAATGATGGATTAAACCCAGATCCTTGTGACTGGGGGTGAATGTTTGCAAAGTCCAGCATTCTGTCCATCAATTGTTTCTTTTGCATGTGTTTGGTTCCTCGGCAGAGCTGGCTGACAGGAAGACAGCAGCCCCAGGGTATGAGTATTCTACTCCATAGGCCAGTTAGCTTACACCAAAGCTAGCAGAATTCATCCAAATCCCTTGCATCTTCCGGATATCCTACAGTTCGGTTAATCGCTCACCCAGAGGCTGGCAAGATCCCAGGCCACGGGCTTCCTCACAGACCAGTCAATCAACTCCTGAACTAAGTAATTCCCACAAATGCTTTCAACATTCTCAAGCTGTTTATTTTCTAAGTTCTTGCTCATAGTTTGAAGCCTCAAGTTTGTGTTTGTGAGAAACCAATAGGTTTCTTAAGAAAATCCTCACCCACCAACCTAGTTGGTGGCATGCTTCATCATAGGGTCCCACCTATGGTGCCAAGTGCACCATGGGTGTGCAGCAAGGCCTGAACTACAGCGGAGCGGGTTTCTTTTTTTGGATGGTGTGGTGCAGTCAATGTGGTGTTAAAACTATCTATAGGGTCCCTTTTATGAATTAATGTTAATAGTGGGCGCTATGACAGGGGTCAAAAATAAAGAAATGCGAATATGTGTAGAGCTTTAGGTTTGGACTCAAATATCCTCAGGGTAGGTCTACATGTTTGAGCCAGTCTATTTAATATGCTGGCTTTCGTCAGGACCAGTGTGAAAAAGTGTATAAACCGGTCACGGTTGAGTCTTCCAGACCGCATTGCGTAAAAAGTGTCACACACACTAAAAAAGTGGAGGGAAAACAGTTGTTTCCTCCTAATAATCCTTAGATTGTGCCGTAGTGATCTGCAAAGGAAATGAGACAAAAGACAAACACAGATACATAAAACATATAGTTGTTTAAATATGAGAAATTCATGCACTCATGTGTGCCACACGCAGTGTCAGACTTGATCCTTAGTCGATCTATGCGGTGGTGACAAAATGTTACACCCATGCGTGCATCGTGGTTTATTATCGGGCTGTATGCGCTACAGTGAAAATGTCTGTAGCGGCTTGCTTGCGGCATAGTGTATAGCTTCAGAAAATTGTTAAATAATGCTTACTATGGTAGATTAGCCATAGATGACATGAATCCCGCAAGGGGGCAGTGCCTGTAGTCACACGCTGAAATTAGAAAGTAAAGGGTTACTAGCTAAGTACCCGGGTGCCGGTTTTGGCATATCGCGCTTCCCGGTATGTGAGCCCGGGTGCTCTACTTACTTCATCAAGGTCCACTGCCCTCAGCAGGCTTCAAACTATGAGCCAGTTCTTCTTGATTATATTTATTCATATAGGTGAAATAAACTAGCTCCTCTTAACTCTTCCTCTCTCTCTTATTAATTTGCATACAGAAGACAACGCACAGCTGTGAGAGTTCCTTTTTTGCAAAAATTACTCTTCCGCAAAGATGGCGGAAAACCCAGGTTTAACATTCGCAGAAGAGAACATAAATGAAATCCTCTCAGGCCCACCGTTACTCGCTGATTTTAGTATTTCTCAAACCATTTCACAAACCACTGATTGGGAGAAGCTCACGGAGCAAAAGAGAAACAGAATTCGGACATTCTTACATGGAGTGATTCTTACCAAATACCTTCGCAACAACACAGCCCCTAAAGGGCTACTGGTCACCAATGCACCCAGGATCTTTTTAGAAAACCCTTCCTTCAGGAAAGACTGGGCACAGGCAGCAACCCAAGACAATGAGGGAGGGGCAAACCCCGCCAATGGCCACCACAGTGGGAACCTTTTCCCAACCAAGGCCAAAGATTTTTTCCCACTACATTTAACCATTTAAAAAGTTCACCCCACACGAGGGCTCTCTCTGATTCTTTAATTGAGAAACTCTTGTCGGATAATCTGCTGGTGGGTAATGGAGAACCACAGACGGGTAGCACGCAGGTCCGAAGGATCAAAGATGTGGGGTCGAATGAGCCCCCCTGCCTAAGGGTCACTCTGCTAAACACCCGGTCCCTCCAAAAACATAATTTAGAAATCTTCACGTTGCTCCAAGAGCAGAAACCTGATATCCTCGCATTAACAGAAACATGGCTAGATGATGCTTCAGGCCCTGATATAGTGGCCTCCCTCCCCCAGGAGTACGATGTTCTGACTTATAATCGGCAGGGGAATAATTGAGGGGGTGGGGTCACAGTGTTCTGCGGAAGGGCTCTGACTACTGAGAAGATAGTGGAGGAGAGCCTTGATGAGGCGGAGGTCCTAGGGATTAAGCTGTCTGATAGTGGTGGTGGTATACCCTCCTCCGCGGCCTACCCCGCGGTTTAATGATCTGTTTCATGAAGTAGTTAGTGACCTGTGTACGAAATACCAACAGATTCTTGTATTAGGGGACTTCATTTATCACTGGGATTCGATACCAAGAGATCGCGTGGCTAGTGGGTTCGGGGATGATATGACCATGATGGGGCTGAAACAAATTGTGGAGACCCCCACTCACAAGAAGGGCCATACCTTAGACCTTATTTGGACTACTTCCTCAGCTAAGCTATTAACAGAGTGCAGACCTTGTAGATGGTCAGATCACTATCTGATCAGCCTTGAAATTCCGGCATGCAGCCGACCAGATTACCCTCCTCCAGTGTGGAGGTCGGTACGGAATTGACGTAAGATAGAGGACGGTAGTCTGAGGGTAGCACTAAATGAGACAGCTTACCGAGAGACACAGTCCGGGGATCCGGATCTGGTATATGAGGAACTTACTCATCAGCTGAGGACAGCAATTGATGTTGTGGCCCCCGCATGAAGGGAAAGGATAATGGATAGAACAAAGGGTGCCCCATGGTACACTGAAGAACTGCGAAGTGAAAAACAGGCCCTTCGTCAATGCGAAAGGCACTGGCGGAAATCATATGCACCATTGGCTCGAGAAAACTATAAAGTAAAATTAGCCCTTTACAAAGCATTATTGATTGCCACAAAATCTTCGTACTATGATTTGAAGATCAGGGAAGCCACTGACACTCAGAAGGAGACGTTTAATGTACTCAGGGAGCTGAGCCAAAAGAAGAAACAGAGGACAGTTGTCAATCAGGAGGACTGTGATAAGATACAGGACTTCATTTTAGTTAAGGTTATAGACATCATTAGAGAAATAGGCACTACTCGCATAAGTCCATGTCCCTTCCCAGGGTTTGACGCACCAGACTTTCAGGGAGGCAAACTCTCTGTCTTCCCTGCACTTGATTTAAACGGTCTTGTTCATATCTTGGACAAAGTAAAGTCTGGGTCACAGGAAGATCCCTGCCCTCATAGGGTGTTTAAAATGGGTCTTCCAGTGGAAGGGCCAGAGATACTGTCCCTACTGAACCTGTCCCTGGCAACAGGGAAGGTCCCACACAAATTTAAGGAAGCCATGGTAATCCCACTGCTAAAGAAAACAGGGGCGGACCCTAAGAACCTGAAGAATTTTCGACCTATCTCCAGACTTCCATACCTGGCTAAAATGCTTGAACAACATGTGCTTAGAGTGTTTTCATCCTTTCTGGAAGACCATCAGCTGCTACATGTTCGGCAAGCGGGATTTAGAGTTCACAATAGCACCGAGTTGGTGATGCTCTCAGTACTGGATGAGCTAAGGCTAACAGCTGATAAGAAGTTCCCCTCAGTGTTGATCTTATTGGACCTCTCAGCCGCGTTTGACACGGTGAACCATGCACAGTTGGTGGCCCGTGTCCGCCGGCTGGGAGTTACTGGGACGGTCCTCCAATGGATTGTCTCCTTTTTGGAGGATCGGTCTCAAAAGGTCCAAATAGGGGAATGTACATCTAGGCATGGCGCTTTGCCATGTGGGGTTCCGCAGGGCTCTGCGCTGTCCCCTTTGCTTTTTAACCCCTTCCATGCTCATGACGAGCTCAGCTCGTCATGCTGCGCAGTGCTCGTGTGCGCATGACGAGCTGAGCTCGTCATGAACCCGTCCGCTTAATGAAACGCCTCGCACAGGGCGAAAATCGGCCGCGCATGGAAGGGGTTAATATTTATCTTCAGCCTCTGATAAAACCACTGGCCAAACTGGAATGCCAGGTGTTTAATTATGCCGATGACACTCAACTAATTGTTCGCATTGATAATTCCTCTCAGGCACAGCTCAAGGTACAGAACATCCTCCGGTTCATTATGAACTGGATGACTCTGAATTCACTTAAAGTAAATCCGGACAAGACAGAGGTTCTTGCTATCACTACAGGGGCTAACCCCTGGTCCAGTCTCTTCTGGCCACAAGAGTTTGGTACTACTCCGATACCGGTGCCAGCTGTGAAGAGCTTGGGTATTAGGTTAGATTCCAAGTTAACGATGGATGATCAGGAAGCTGCTGTAGTGAGGAGCTGTGTGAGACTGATGAGGCAACTACGAAAACTTGTACCCTTGTTGTCATTTGCTACCATGCGTACCGTGGTGTCGGCTTTAATCTTGTCACGCCTGGATTATGGCAACGTAGTATACATAGGGCTCCCCGATAAACTTCTGGGGAAACTTCAGGTGGTTTTAAATGATGCAGCAAGACTGATCCTTAAACTGCCGAGAAGAACACTCGCCACACCCCTGCTACAGCAGTTACACTGGCTCCCTATTAAGCAGAGGGTCAGGTTTAAGGGCCTGTGTATTGCACACAAAGCTAAGTATGGAGCAGCGCCCAGCTAAATCAAAGACCGTCTGAAGCTTTATGTGTCTGGTCGTTGCCTTCGCTCATCAGAGACACACCTGTTGGCTTGTCTGCACTTTAAAAGAACCACCTTGGGTGGGCGTGCCTTCTCGGTTGTGATTCCCCAGCTTTGGAACAAGCTACCAGAGAGTTTACGCAGGGAGGCTACTCTACTCCCATTCAGGAGGAAACTTAAGACCATCCTGTTCACTGAGGCGTTTGGATAAGTTTACCCCAATTCTGCCCGACCTGCAAGTTATATGGCATCCCTGGGTTCATGGTCTGCAGCGCTTAGAGACCGTTGGTGATTTGGCGCTTTACAAATATAAATTAACATAACATAACATAACCAACCACCCCATACCCATAGTTTGGATGGAACCCCCAGTTTCACCCGGCCCCCCAGCACTTTTTCACACAAAATCAAAGGCTGCCTTTTTTAGGGAGAGGCAGGAGAGGAAGAGGCAGGAGAAGAGACAGACAACGGGTACACTGGGGAGAGGAAGAAGCATCAGTGGGAGCGAACACCAGGAGCAAGTCCAAGGAGTCCCAACCAGGACCGAGCGGACAGAGAACATGAGGAACATCAGTCAGGAACAAAATCTAGTATTTAACCTCTCCTCTGCATTCCTCCCAACAATAGAAAAGAGAGTCCTGAACAAAGGACTCAGCTTTGTACCAACTGTTCGCCTGGACAAATTCAAACTTCACTGCAAACTAGCTGAATTTTTCAGAAAGCTGAAACTTAAAGCGTTCTTTGAAAACCAGACACCAACTGACAACACAGGTAATCCAAGTGACACAGGATTAAGAAGCAAAACCACCTTCTGTCCTCTAGCATCCACCACACCAGTGGAACCAATTGCCTTCAAACAGGCAGTCTTCAATTAGATAGAAGAAACCAAGGAAAATGAGACCTTCAACAACCTGAACAATGAGGAATGGGAAGCCCTGCGAAAATTGAAAAATAATGACTTAATCACCATCAAACCAGCAGACAAAGGTGGAGGAATAGTCACACAGAACAAAGATGATTACACAAAGGAGTGCAAACATTTACTCAACGACGGCCGAAACTATAAGAAACTAAAAGAGGACCCGTCTGAGGCACTGAAAAATACAATCCATGCTCTAGTGGAAGAAGCAGAAACAAGGAACCATATTTCAAAACAAGAAGCAGAGTTCCTCTGTACTGAAAAAGCCAAAACACCATATTTTTATACGATGCCCATAATACACAAAAACACAAGACCACGCCCAGGCTGTCCGAATGTGTCCGGAATAAATTACCTTCTAGAACAATTATCGCAAGTCTGTGATTTCTTTCTGAATCCGTTAGTACAAAAGTCGACAACCTACCTAAAAGATACAAAACATCTCCTGAATCTCATTAAGGATATACCCCTTGAACCACTTATCAACCTACTAGAGGGTCTTGATATAGAAAGCCTATATACAAGCCTCCCCCAGGATGTTTCCTTACAAGTCATAAACCAGACCCTAGAGGAGACCACATGGGAATTCAACACCCCCAGAGAATTTGTAATGCAGTGCACAACTCTTGCCCTCAAAGACAATTACTTTGAGTTTGAAGGGACTTCTTCCTACAAACCAATGGGACATCTATGGGCAGCACATTTGCCCCTAGTGTGGCGGGCATCTACGTGTACAACTTTGAAAAAACATACATCTTGAACACTAACAACCCATTCAAAGACCACATCAGATTCTGGCGCTGCTTCATTGACGACATCCTGATGATATGGGAAGGCCAAGAAGAGACACTTCCCACGTTCCTAACATGGCTCAATGGCTGTGACCCTTTCCTGCGCTATACCAGCACAGCGGACAAAAGGAAACTCACATTTCTGGACTTAACCATTGAGGCAAAAGAGGGCCTTTTGAAAATAACTACCTTCTATAAACCTACAGCCAGAAACACTCTTCTCAAATTTGACAGCTTCCACCCACGTTCACTCAGGGAGAATTTACCATACGGACAATTCCTCCGGATCAGAAAGAATTGTAGCAACATTGAGGACTATCAAGAACAATCAAAAAACCTAGCAGAGAAACTAGGTAATAGAGGCTACCCCAAAAAATAATAGGCGCATCCAAAAAAAGAGCACGGAACCAGAACAGGGAGGCCCTATTAGATGAAAACCAATGAACAGACACGACAATCCCGCTCACCTGCATAACAACTTATAACACCATCTCAAATAAAATGATCAAAATCATTAACAAACATTGGAAAATCCTAAACACCGGGAAACTGAAGTGGTAGAAACCACTATTCTCATTCAAATGAGCAGACAGCCTGAGAGACCGCCTGATCTCCACACGCCCTAGACAAACCAACAAACTAAGGGACATCACTGTCCTCAATGCGTGGAGCCTTCCCAGTGTGACAGGCCATTTCCCTTGTGGAAATTCTAGCGTATGCCAACTAACCACAACCACGAAAACCTTGGAATTGGAACAAGGCAAAACCTGGTCCCTGAGAAAACATACCAACTGCAACTCCACACATGTTATATACATGATTGAGTGCCCATGTGGTCACGATACATTGGCATGACCAGTAGAAAAATAAAGATCAGAATCGGAGAGCACAGAAGCAACATCCGCTTCAATGGAAATACCACAAGAATGACTGACCACTTTATCAAAACAGGGCATACTCCAAATGATATGCAGTGGGTGATCATAGAATAGATCGAGGCCACATCTGGGGCAGGGGAAAACCTACTACTGCAAAAAGAACAACATTGGATCTATCGCCTTTCAACTCATGAAAAACGGGTTGAACGACAACATCCCATGGAATGCACTAAATATCTCTTGAAATTGGATATATTTGGTTCTCTGTAATATCCTAAAAGAGGCACAGCAATCTATACTCGGACAGGGGACATGAAAATGTCTGGGGCAATAATCTAATACCTGAACTGCACCCCACACATGGTAAGGTGTCACCCAAGCAGTGTACATTTGATGCTGAGCACATCAACCCCAAGAAATATCAGTCAAAGGGGCAAGCAGCATTCACCATCATTAAACCGGTCTATTTAATTCCTAGATAATTGCACCACCCTAACACACAGAATGTTGGTACTGCACCCGTTTCCGAAAAGGTACCTATGTAAAAGGGGTACACAATTCCGCCAATAACACTCAGCGGCATATGACAATCAGCACATGCTGATACGAACTTGCTACAATGAGTTAACCACACTTTGTACATAATCACTCCAAATGTCAAGCAGCCCTTTGGGCACCCTAAGGCATAGTCTGTTCTCGATCGCAAGCATTCACCATCAATAAACTGAACCATTTTATCCTTTCACATTTTTACTACACAACACGCAGTATGCTTGCACTGCACTTGTATCCCAAAAGGTACTTGCATCATGGCTCTCCCATCAGACGAAATTTGTACACAATTCCGTCAATACACTTAGCTACATATGACAAAAGACATATGCAGAGACAAACTTACTATTTTAATTTGCACATAATTATTTAACATGTCAAACAGCCCTTTGGGTATGTCCTTGCACTCTGAGGCATAGTCTGTCCTCGACTCCTAGTGACCACGCCCTCGCGTGATGACGCGATCATGCCCCCGCGTGATGACACGATCACGTGCACACCGGGAACGGACCGTGGAAGCCTGCACATTTAATACGGGTCTCCGAAGCGGCAAAACATCCTCGGTATCCTGGACCAAGGCCGCAACAGGTATTAGCTGAGAGCAGTGGACCTTGATGAAGTAAGTGGAGCACCCGGCCTCACATACTGGGAAGCACGATACGCCAAAAACGGCACCCGGGTACTTACCTAGTAACCCTTTACTTTCTAATTTCAGCGTGTGACTACAGGCACTGCCCCCTTGCGGGATTCATGTCGTCTATCGCTAATCTACCATAGTAAGCATTATCTAACAATTTTCTGAAGCAATACACCATGCCGCAATTTAGCCGCTACGGACATTTTCACTGTAGCGCATACAACCCGATAATAAACCACAATGCACGCATGGGTGTAACATTTTGTCACCACCGCATAGATCGACTAAGGATCAAGTCAAGTGCATGAATTTCCCTTTTTTAAACAACTATATGTTTTATGTATCTGTGTTTGGGTTTTGTCTAATTTCCTTTGCAGATCACTACGGCACAATCTAAGGATTATTAGGAGGAAACAACTGTTTTCCCTACACTTTTTTGACCCCACCTTAGCGTGTGCAACACTTTTTACGCAAACCAGTCTGGAAGACTCAACCGTGACCGGTTTATATACTTTTTCACACTGGTCCTGACGAAAGCCAGCATATTAAATAGACTGGCTGAAACATGCAGACTTATCCTTAGGATATTTGAATCCAAACCTAAAGCTCTACACATATCCGCATTTCTTTATTTTTAGCCCTGTCATAGGGCCCACTATCAAAATGTATTCATAAAAGGGACCCTATAGATAGTTTTAACACCACATTCACTGCACCACACCGCCCAAAAAAAACCCGCTCCGCTGTAGTTCAGGCGTCGCAGCACACCCAGGGTGCACTCGGCACCTTGGGTGGGACCGGATGATGAAGCATGCCACCAACTAGGTTTGTGGGTGAGGGTTTTCTTAAGAAACCTATTGGTTTCTCACTAACACAAACTTGAGGCTTCAAACTACGATTGATTTATTCATATAGGGGAAATGAACTAGCTCCTCTTAACTCCTCCTCTCTCTTTTATTGATTTGCATATTTTCTAAGTTCACCAAGTCTACTTTGAAAACTTAGACGTGGCCTAGATTCTAATTTCTTATTTTTTTTCCTTTGGTAGTCACTGCTCTTCTTAAGAATGTAGTGGTTCTCAGTGCTTCCATTCTACTGGCCTCATACATAGCAAGAAACTAAGCTGTCCCAGGATTGTATGAGAAGGTCTGATCCAGTGCACTGTGAACTGACTGTCCATTTACATAGTCATTCCTGCCTGGTAGTCATGGAGCTCTGGGAAGATGTTACTCCTAGCTTGCCATGGCCGCTCAGGGTCTTTGTCAGTCGTAGCCTCCATGCTCCCAGTCAGCCTTTCCTAAATATGGACATGCACCCACTTAATGATAACTTATGGAAGATGATGACCACTGACTTCCTATTTAATTTTGGGGGGGTATTTTGCAAAGAATGTATACATTTAAAAATCTGTCACTAAAAGTAAAGATATTAGAAAATAATATTTTCATCCCATCTGGTTGTAAACTGAGGTGGAGGGGGCCTGTAACAAGTTCTGGCTGAAGTTCTCCTTTTAGGTATTGAATTCTTTTGAGGCTTAAGGGGAGGAGAGGCCAAATCAGTGACAGGAGTTTCTCTGAAGGAGAGAAAGTTTGCATCTTGGCTGGAGGGGAACACATCTATTAAGAGTAGTTTACTTCATTATTTCTTTTTCATTTTTAGAGTATATACAAATCACATACACTCTGTGTGATATTACTCTGCATTATTGCATTATGTTTATAAAAAAAACTAGTATGCAAGCAACATTTTTATTATTATTAATTAGATATTTGCCACTCTTCATCAATACCCAAAAGGCCTTTTATAACAACAAGGGGTATGCTCAAAAGGCTCCATTTGAGAACCAAATTGGCCCCAAAATGAATTGCCATGCAAATAGCGCAGACTCATGTGCGCAAATTCTGCAAATTGCAAACCAGGTAAATATCGATTGCAAAGGATTTATCAGAAGTCCAGTGGTGAACCATTTGGATTCTTGCAGGTCAGAATGGGTAATGACTACCAATCTGAGGTCTGCAAACTGTGCATGTGTGTTATTTGCCTGACCACTTTAAATGCGCCAAAACAGGGAGGTGAATGTGTACCTAGGTTCTATCACTGAGTCAAGCCTAAACAGTAATGTGCACATGACTATTTGCAAAACCAATCAGGATTAAGCCATAAGTATCAATTACAATAATGTCTCCCTCTTTAGCCTTGCTAGTGATGAACAAGAAACATCTGTGGTTCATTCTCAATCCAAACAATATGGCCACCTCACCCGTGATGGTCTGCAAGGAATCTTCACCCTGACAAACCTTGGCATTATTTTAGCTAAATGTGAATGGCTGAGCTATCTTTCAGGAGGATCATATCTCCTTGTAGGGCATGCTCCCTCATCTGTTTTTATCTAAGGGACCAACATTTTTAAACCCTAGCTTGTTTAATCCTCCCTTAGATATGAACCGCCTTACAAGAATTTCTGTCACCATTTGCCAATAAGTGAGAACAACTGTAACCAATCTCATTTTTCCTTCTCATTTTTCCTTCTCATTTCGTGTTTATTTAGCTCTTATTTAAAGCTTGGCATGCACCATATTGGTCAGCCTTCCACATTGTATCAAAGGCAGGGATTGGACAATGTTAGAGGTACTACACCCAAGTGAGGCAAAGAGGTGAGCATTCTCCTACTTTTCCACGAGGATTCTTCATTCACATCCAAGCACTTGATTTCTGACCTACTCTAAAATGGCACAATATTAGCAAGTATGTGGTGATGACCAGTAACAGAAAGTATCCTCCATATTTATGAATACATCTATTATAGGTAGCATTTATGACGATTGCAGGCAGTTTTTTTCGATACTAATAGCAGGTTTTTTTCAATATTAATGCCTACTTCAATTTATTATCCAGTTCAACACCTTATTGCACCTAGGGATGGACATTTTTAGAATTTGGGTTACTATTTGACTGGAGCAAGCCCTGGTCAAGCAATAATCACAATCCTAGTCAGAGTAAGGGGCAGGCAAACCCTAAATTAATCTGTGCTCACACTCTGTTATCTTGGGACAGAGCAGTCAGGCTTACCTTTGGATGCAATGTTTGAAGTATTTAGATCTAACCCGGAAGTCTCGGACGTTTGTGTTGGAGCGGAATAGAGAGGTTCATAGACACGTCTTTAAGTTCCATCTCAATTATTAAAAAAAGAGAGAGAGAGCACCAGATGACAGAGAAATTACGGCATTATTTATGTGCCCGTTTTTAATATAAACTCTTTCCATGAACGTTTTTATCTGGTAGAAATATACAGAGCTCTTATCCGTGGCTCCACACAACGCAGTAATGTTTGGAACAAGTATCGCATTTTAAGGCATTTCCTTGATTTTAATCAAAATTGGATAAAACTCTTATCCCTTATTAATTATTGAAGCTTAGAGGATTACACTGATAGTTATCTTAGTGTTTAAATCTTATCGAGGGTTCCAGACCTAACTATAGGTTGAGGAATCGCCATACATCATTATAGAAAAATCTGTCCTGAAGAAGGTGGTTTAAGAAATTTTCACCGAAACGCCGCGTCGACTTTTTAACCTGTAGTTTTTATTATTGTTTCTTTTTATGATGAATTTCTCTCAACATTATATGTTGTATTTGATGTACTGTACTCAAAGTGGGATTCTGCATTGATGCTCAGCTTGAGATTAGTTGAAAACTTTTTAATATCTGTAATAAATTTTGTATTTTGTAATTTGAATTTGATTGTTCGTATTTTTGTCATGTTTTTGCTGAAATCAAGATATTAGTGTGTACATAATACATAGGACCAATAGCTTCAGTTCTTTGACACAACACATGATCCGAATTTGTTTTTTAGGGACTTTTTTTGTTTTCTGAAGTATTTATGCAACACTTCGAATAGTAAAACAGTAAAAACACCACACAAAAAGATTCCACACTAGTTTAGAAATTTTTTATTTAATTTAATAAATAAAATAAGACAAAAATGACAAAAATCCAATATGCAGAACTTGAAATATGATTTTTTTTTAAATAAAGTGTAAAATAGTGCTCAGAAGCAATAATTGCTTATTTGGGATATCTGGTCCTGCGGGACCAGAACAAAGTCAAAAGTTCAGGCGGACCATGAGGGAATGTGGGTAGGATGCAGGGGCCCAGTGATTCCTGCTGAACAAAAGTGTTGATGCGCCGGTCCTGAACCGTGCAGAAGTATTGATGCGTTGGCTCCAATGAAAGAAGAGTTGCAATGAAGAGTCTTGCGCAGTGGTGGATCCAAAGGCGATGCGTTGGGGCCAATCTACGCAGCAAAGGCAATGCACCAGCTCTGGTCCATGCAACAGGAGCGATTCACCAGTTCTGATGAATGGAACAGGAATGATGCACCGGTTCTGATCCACATAACAGGGTCAATGCACCGAGTCTGATCTACACAAAGGTGGTGATGCACTGGTTGGACAGAGGATGTGTGGGTTTGCCATGCAAGCACCTTATGTCCAATTCCAAGGGTCCAGGTGTAGAAGTAGAGTGGTTGGAAGTCTTTTATGTCCCTGAGACTTCAAATCAGGAGGCCAGCCAGCTATCCCTTGGAATCACTCTGGGTTCTAGTAATGGATGTCCAGTCCTTCTTATCCTTCAGAACAGCAGGCAGTAGGTCAGTACAGCAAGACAGGAGTTAAAGAAAGTAGAAGTCCAGCAGAGTGGCAGTCCTTCAGCAGCACAGCAGTCCTTCTTCCTGGCAGGGTCTTCACAGGTAGAGAAGTGTACTGAAGTGATGGTTTCAGACGTCCATTACTTATCGCGAGTTGGGCCTTTAAGATGGGTGAGACTTCAAAAACAGGTCTTTGAAGTGCACAGAGGTCTTCCCTTCTTGCCCTGGCTCCATAATCACTACAAAGGGGCATGCAGCCCTTTGTGTGGGGATAGGACACAACCTATTCAGGTGTAAGTGAGTCTGGGTCCAGGTCCTCCCTCCCATCCTCCCAAGATGGCCCTTCAAGTCACACCGAAGCTCCCTTTGTGTGTGCCTATAGAGGCGGAATACACAAAGCATCGCTTTCACTCACCCCAGACTGATCAGAGACAGGCAGCAGGCACCAAATGGCTAAAGTAAGAAAATGTCAACTTTCTAAAGTGGCATTTCCCGAATTGTAATTTAAAATCTGACTTCACCATAAGTTAGGATTTTAAATTTGGATTTCAGAGAGACCAGACTTGGGGGTCTTATCTCTTCGCTTATAAAATGTAATAAGGTAATCCAAATGTTATCTTATGAGAGAGACAGGCCTTGCAGTAGTGAAAAATGACTTTGAGAGTTTTTCACTACCTGGACATCTAAAACTGAAAAGTACATGACCTGCCTTCTAAATACATTGCACCCTGCCCTCTGCGTTGTCCTGGGCCTACCTTAGGAGTTGCTTATATGAAATGAAATGAAATAAAATGAACTGAAATGGCATTTGTAGCGTACACATACTCCAGGGAGTATCCTGGTGCTAGAGAGTAAGGTAACTTGCAGACTAAAGATGAACATTCTAAGCCACTTGCTGGAAAAGCCAGGTTTTTCGCCTTTTCCTGAAAACTGGATGCTCAGAGATAGCACACAGTTCCAGAGGGAGTTTGTTCCAAGCCCTTGATCCGAGATTGTTTAAAAAGGGAAAGTTTGGACCTGGCAAATGGTTAATTTGCCAGGTGAACATGGCAGTGTGAAACATATGCACATATGCTCTGCAGTGGCAGGCCTGAGACATGGCTAAAGGGCTACTTCAGTGGTTGGCACAATCATGCTGTAGGCCCACTAGTAGCATTTAATTTACAGGCCCTGGGTACCGGGAGTACCACTTTACTAGGGACTTATAAGTAAATTAAAGTTGCCAATTGAGGCTGAACTAATGTTACCATGTTCACTTTATCACTGGTAAAGTGCACAGAGTCATAAAGCCAGCAAAAACAAGGTCAGAAAAGTGGAGGAGGTTGGCAAAAAGATGGGAGGAAACCACCCTAAGGCTGTCAGTTCAAACAGACATCCTCTAACCTTGTACCTTTTTGTACCCAATCAATGTACTATTATCACAATGAGTATGTTGATCTGGTGCATGAAATAGCATCACAGATTAGGTAACAGCAAGTAAATATCAACCTATCACTGTTATTGTGTCAATTTAGACCGCAGGCAAGCAGCAGTAACTTTGCTTTTCACGCAGTGTTTTGAAGTATTTCTACGTATTGTTTTAATTATCTTAACCTCGTTTTACTATTAGGCTTTGCATGAGTAGGCTTTACTTTTAAAATGTACCTACTTGGTGTTGCCTCGCTCTCCATTCCACCGTGGATTCGTCCACGTGATGCGGAGAGAGCGAGCAAGCTTTCCCACTTCCGGTTTCCTGCTGGGGACTACGGGGGTCAGCAGTCTAGCTGAGCTCCAGGTCTCCTATCTAAATCAGATGTCCTGCTGATGCGCAGCAGACACGTGCAGTGGGCGAGCTGAAGGCACGCCAAAGGCAATCCCGTCTGCACCCGTCCATGCCCGACCGTCGCCAGGAGCCAGGACCCCTGCTCCTTTTTCCCCAGAAATTAGAAACACAGTTAAAATCACCTATTCTGCGGAGGAACTTATCCACATAAGAGGTCAAGGTAAGGGTTTAACCCCTAACAAACCCTGCTGCAAACGAAGTTTCCTCTTCACCTCGAAGGTCCATTAACTTGCTTAAGATGTCATTTGCAAAGCCTTATGCTGAACCAAGGAGGAAAGCACCCTTTGAGCCCCCCTAGTGTGACTTATACCTCTGGTCATGACTTACCCTTCTATGTCCTTTTAGACCCTCTCCTCGCCCCCCCGGGTCTGTAAGGGATTTCTATGCAACATAAGATCACTACCCAAACATGCGATCGAAATCTGGGACCTGTTGGCCTCTATGACACCTGAACTGGGACCTGGCTAAAATCTACCTCAGCTGCCTCCATTGCGTTAGCTCTACCGAATAACTATCACATACTGAGATCGGATAGGGAAGGCAGAATGGGTGGAGGAATAGCTTTAATTTTTAAAGACTCATTGAAAGTCTCCCTAATCGAGACCCTTTCTGAGGAGTGGGCAGAGATAGGTGTCTTGCCACCCACGTGGAACTTATTGCCACCCACGTGCTTTCATCTAAACACTTCACTATACTGGGTGACTTCAATGTATACAGTGAAGACCCCTTAAATAAAGATGTATCGCAACTCCTTGCTGACCTGTCAATGCTAGGTCTTCAACAGATTGCCAAAGGATCCACACACACTGTAGGCCACACTCTGGATTAGATTTTTCATCATCATAAAACTTTATTTTGATCATATATAAATCTTAAAAAGTACATAGCACCTCATAAAAATAATACAGTAAAAGGCATAGGAATCATAAAATACAATATATACACTAAAAATATAGGAGAATTTCATACAATACATTTGGCACACTTTATCCAAAGAGCATACCAAAATTTAGCCAAAGAAAAAACAATTGGCCTGGGTGTATCGGTGGACAAAATTCTTAGCACCTCCAAGTAATGGCCGGGATCAACTAGTCTGCACAGAGGAATGATCCACTTGGCCCTCAGATTTTGATAGTGAGGAAAAAAAGAGCAAGTGGACTAAAGATTCAGCACTTGATTTGCAGGATGGGCAGAGATTATCCAGAGAAACATTATGGCTCCATGTACTCCAAACAGTTTGGTTGGCAGAGTCTTATAACAAAATTGTAAAAATAGTTTGCGAACCAGAAGAGGCACAATTTCATCAATTGTTTCTTCATAACTTGCAGTTGGCTTAAAATCTAAAAAAAACCCTGGTCAAGGAGCCCACCAGATTAGAGGATTCCTTCTCCATGACTTTTTCCCAGTAGAACAATTTAACCCTTGCCTTAGATATTATCGATATAGTTTCCCGATTTAACCAATAAGACTCCAGCCCTAGACGCCGGAGTAGGCTCCTCAGAGAATTAAACCAGGGAATCGAGTTTATCTGGGAATAGTGCAAAAGGCCAGTCAAAGCTGCTCTGTATGAAACTAACTCATCAACAGACCACAGGCGATGCCAGAACATAAATAATTTGTAATCAAACTTGTGAGTCAGTTTTCTCTGGGCAAAATCCAGGTATAAAGGAGTCAACGGGGTGCTAGGAGGTAAGTTTAAAAGAGATCTTAAAAAGCTGTTTTCTACAGCAATAAGACAGTTTATATTTCCACTACCCCATAGTTCCGCCCCATAAGGAGCCTCCAACCCCCGAGTTTTGATGTTGTAAATCTCCAGTGCAGTGCAGAAGCCACTTTTCTTGACACAGCTTTTTTCTGTATTTTAGAAATGTTGTCAGTCTGCTGTATTAGCATTAGCTTCGCCTTATCAGTGTGGGGAGCCCAATTTAGGCTAGATGTGAGGTGAATATGCAGGTAATCAAAAGCAGATACTTGCTCCAAGGAGTGCTTCCTACAAACAGACTTTTGTTACTAGTATTTGCATTTCACTTAGTAAAAACCATATATTTAGTTTTCGCAGCATTTAAAGCCAGACTCCGCTCGTTGCAAAATCTTTAAAAAATGTTTAGCAATAGTTGGAGGCCTTGAGGGGATTTGGAAATTAATAGAGTATCATCTGCAAAGAGGAGCGCTGGGACTCTTTTCTCCGCTATTTTGGGGGCATCACACCCGTCCCTATCTAGAAAATCAACCACCCCATTTATAAAAAGTGAGAAAAGCGTGGGCGCGAGAACGCACCCCTGCCTCACCCCACGTTCAATTCTAAATTTCTTCGTTAGTTGGTTATTCTTGCCCCATCTCACTTGGGCTGCATTTGATAAATGCAATCTGATTAGGATGTGTAGTAGATTGCGAGGTAAGCCCATTTCTTTCAGCACTCTCCAGAGGGTGGCTCGTGGAACTAAGTCAAATGCAGATCGTAGGTCGACAAAGGCCACATATAGTTTCCCACCTTTGATGGTCACTTCTTTCCAATATAGACAGAGAAAGCGTAAAGCCTGGTCCACTGTGCTAATATTTGCATGGAACCCAGCTTGATAGTAACTTAAAGTGCTGGACTTTATGATCCAATCCTGGATTTTGGCTAGGACCTGCTTGCAAAAGACCTTCTGAAGAGAGTCAATGAGACTTATGGGTCTATAGCTAGCAGGGTCCGCTTGATCACCCTTCTTGTAAATAGGCACTACTTCAGCTAGTTTCCAGGATGGTGGGATCTCCATGCCCAGTGTAATGCCGTTCGTCAGCATGTTAATGTACAAACCTCAGACTGTTGGGTCCTCCCTGTACAGATCATTTGGAATTTTATCCGGGCCAGGAGCTCCAGCAGGGACACATGAGTGAATTGCGACTAGTGTTTCTTCCAGAGAGAAGACCAGAGCATCATCCGCTCCTGATGAGCCCACCTCCCCCCTCTCTTTAAAGTCTTCTAACTCTAAATTGTCCACTGCAGAGAGACGTTCGAAGTGAGACACCCATTATTCAGGCTGGACAGTGAACTCCAATGTAGTCCTGTTGCCATTTAGCCATTGGGCCACCTTTTTCCAGAAGGACTTAGCATCTCAATCTGTTAGTGCCTTGTGCAGGGAGGACCATATGTAATCTTCCCAGTTTCTGTTGGCTAGCTCAATAGCTTGTCTATATCTAGCTCTGCAGGCAACTACCTCAGGGTGCGTAGTAGATTTAACAGCCTGTACCAGGTCCCGCTTGGTTTTCCTACATTCCTGATTATACTACATTGCATGGGGATCGCTGTTCGACTGTTGCTTTTTTTTACCAATTGTGGTCTGAACACGGTTGGCCCAACAGATCTCTAATCTCATTGTTAAAAGTTCATGGCGAGTGCGTTGTTCCCTCAGGACTACGTCGTTGGGTTTTTGGCTCAGATCTTCCACCACCAGACGCACCTTGCCTTTAGCTGTTTCCAGGGCCCTTGAATTTGATTTTTACTAATTCTCCCTTTGTGTCCAGTTAGCCCCCTTGCCCCCTCCTTTGGACAGATCATTCACTAGTCGGATTTCGGAACACTTCTACATGTGTATCCGAACACCTAAAAAACCTAAGCAAAAACTTGTGAGACAATGGGGCAAAGTCACCCGGATGGCTTCACAAGGGAATTCACCATCCCGACAATAGGCAAGGGTGAGGAAATAGACAAGGCACAAGTCCTTAAATACAGACACCTTTGAAAAACCAACATGTAGTTATACATGGTCCACATGCTCCATGGTATAATCCAGATTTGCGCAGGTAGAAAGACCGGTGCAAAAAAACTGGAGAGAAGATGGCGACAAGCCCATAACCCCAGTGATAGAGAAGCTTATAAAAAAACTTAGCACTCTACCATGGCAACATCAAAAAAGCATGCAAGGCACACATTTCACTACAACTTAGACAGGCTGGGAACTCCTCCAAAGATGTATACAAAGTCCTTAAGTCCTTAAATCCTTTGTAAACCCGCTCAACAGATACCCTCCCTTCACAAGCTCTATGTGATGCCATTGCAAACCACTTTGAAGAATCTGATTTACAATAACTTTCCCAGGCCGGTGGATCAAATGGGATTAGAATCCAATTCCACCCTCTCTAATGTTGCAAGTACTTGTACCGTTGAGAATTTTGTACCTCTTAGGTCAGACTCTGCTAATAAAGCTTTGAAGGCAGCGAAATCAGAGTCTCCTCTAGACATTGCTCCAGCTAAGATCTTAGCAACTCTGTCTAATCAGCTCGCCCCGGTCATCTGCTCTTTACTAAACCTCTTGATCAGCTCGGGAAGGATTCCATTAGACTGGAAAGCCGCCCTGGTCATTCTTATCCGTTAGAAGGTGAATCTCCCAGCCACAGACTTGTCTAATTATCGCCCTATCTCGCTTCTTCCCTTGATTTGTAAACTACTGGATGAACACTTATGGAGTTTCTAGAATCCAACAGGATCCTGGACTCCTCCCAATTCGGGTTTAGACCCAGGCATAGTACTGAAACTGCTCTCATAGCGGTCACCGACTATATCAGATGCTCCCAGGAAGAAAACTAGCCCTCACTGTTAGTGCTGCTTAATTTGAAGGCAGCTTTCGTTATGGTGTCTCATCTCAGATTGCTACAGAGACTAGAGGAGATAGGTATTTGTGGCACAGCTCTGCAATGGTTCACAAGTTTCCTATCACAAAGAACCCAAACCATGAATCTAGGTCCGTTTAAATCCCGCACCATAGAGCTCAACAAGGGGGTGCCTCAGGGCTCACTTCTTAGCCCCACACTATTTAACATCTATGTAGCCTCCCTTGCCAATACCATCAGATCTTATGGATTGACACCTTTTTCATATGTGGACAACACTCAACTTCTTATCTCTTTTGACAAAGACTTCCACAATATGAATCACGTTTTGCAGATGGGATGAAAGCTATATCGGCTTGGATGACAGAGAACTTTCTCCAGTTAAATGCTAGCAAAATGGAGAACATGCTCTTCGGCAAAGCCCAACTGCTCTGGTCCCCAGATTGGTGGCCAACCAATTTAGGCACAGCACCTACCTCCAAATCTACAGTAAAAAATCTGGGCGTTCGCGTAGACCAGACTCTAACTATGAAAGATCAGGTAGTGGCTACCACTGGCACCTGCTTTCATATGATGAGTCTGTTGCGCAGAGTTTTTCCTCTAATCCCACTCTCACTGCACAAAACCTTAGTTCAGGCCCTGGTGATCAGCCGCCTGGACTATTGCAATGCCCTCCTGGCCGCCACAAATGAGTCGCTACTTGCCAAACTTCAAGTGGTCCAAAATACAGCGGCCCGCCTCAACCAAAAGATGCCTGCCAGATCAGCCTCTACTCCCCTTTTACATTCACTTCATTGGCTTCCCATGCACAAGAGAATCATTTTCAAGATCTGCTGCACAGTGCATAAATCACTGAATGGCAAAGGACCCAGATACTTGGCTGAGAAGCTTATTCCCTACCAGCCTGGCAGACCTTTAAGATCTACGGTCAAATCATTTCTTGCTATCCCACGAATTAGGAAAACACGCTCCGAGGGTAGAGCTTTCTCCTACCTGGCCCCATACTACTGGAATAAACTTCACACGCACATACGGAGGTGCACTGACCACCTTCATTTCAGAAAGCTTCTCAAGAATGAGCTATTCTAAACCAGTGCTGCCTTGCTCGTGATCACTGCGGTGCTGAGATACCCCTCCCGGGGTGATTCATGCGCATTATAATTTAAATTAACATAGCATAACAATTTATTGATCTGATCAAAGTAGGATTAAATTGTATTGAGCAGCTGAAACATTTATAACGTGTTCATTAATATTTATTGTGTGTGATGGATATGTTGTCAATGTAGAGTAACATGTGAAAGGATCACTGCAAGCAAAAATATCTGAATGCAAAAATATTCTGTGAAAAATATTGTTGTCAAAAACATCTTGGTTATATAATTATAATGTAAATTACAAAAATATTGTGTCAGAAATATTTACCGAACTACTGCTTTCAAATATTTTTAATAGAGTAGTTAAACTAACCTGTATGGTTGGAGATAGTCCCCTCAGAACAGGGTAAACACTGAAAGCAGCAGGTAGGGCGTCCAGCAATGGCAGATATCCTCTCTCCTGGGGGACAGCTTTTACTGCAGACCGACGTAGGGGCCTAAGAAAGAGAGAGGGAGCAAAAGAGAGAGAAAGAGAGTGAGAGAAGAACAAATCGAGAGTGAGAGAGAAACAGAAAGAGGGGAAAAGAGTGAGAGAGAAAGAGGGGTGATGAAATATATCCATTGGAGCTGTCTATCTGTTGAAGCATATACCTCTTCTATTAACTCTGCATGAATTTTGTTTAGATAAAAATGTATTATTCTTTCCACAAAGTACCTACAGGACTAACTAGATGCCATTTATTTACTTGAAACCTAGTGACCAGGTTAGGTTTTGGCAGTAACAGAGTGCTACCACAAGGAGCATTCTACAGGATGACTTATTATATTCAACCCAGAAAGATGGGAAGTTAATTCAACAAACTCGAATGATCATTTTTCAACACCATGTGATAGACAGGTCTATGCTGTTGGTGCCTTAGCCTTCCGACCCCTTTAAGGTTGTGCAAGAGTTATGTTGCTAGGCATTATCACATATTATAAAAGCCTCAGGCCACCATTCTGGTCATAGGAATCCTGCATCATCTAGAATTGAACGCTTAGACTTTGAAATAGCAGAATTGGTACAGAGGTAAAGAACATTCCACATCTCGTTGTGATCAGGAAAGGGAAGAATAACATGAGAAGGTATGTGTAATCCAATGTTTCTCTAAGTAGAAAATAAAACTAGGACTCCTGCCTTCCGAGTCTTTCTTTCTAGTCAGAGTTTGAGTTCATACATGCAGTTTGTGACATTACAGGTGTTGCAACACAAGCAATTACCATGCAGCCCTTTCAGATAGGGGCTTGTTTCTTTGGCAGAACCCGCCTGTTTGATCATGGTGCATTTTAGAAAAGAACCACCAATGGTTCCTAGAAAGTAAACCCGAAAGTCACTAAATAAACCTGAGCTCAACTTCCTGGTAGTTAGGCACAGGATACAAGGCTTAAATTAGGGTAATATGTAAAGCATGTGTACCAAAACAGTAATAAAGTCAAAACAACAAACAATAAAAATCCTAAACCAAATAGAAAAATAGAGTACAATTTAATAAAATGACACCAAAACCTCAAAAATCCAATAAGGGAAACCTGAGATGTGAATTTGTAATATTTTAAGAAGAAATAGTGCTAAAAACCACTAAACACCAATGACCATCTATGGTAGCAGTAGACTAGGACCTAGGCGTGATGTCAGGGTGAATGGAATCAGCACAGGTTGGATATAAGACACATGTTCAACCTTGTCAAAGATTTTACTTTCTTGACTTTGTTTTTTTATGATGCTCAAATTCTTTCAGTGGGGCAAGCCTGAAGCTGTATGCAAAGAAAGTGCATCAAAATTGAACACCCTTGCTGCAGTGTCCCTCGAATGGCTTGGAAGGGCTTGGAAGTCCAAAAGTGTCCAAGTTTAGGATTTTCAAGGTCTCTGCAGCTGCTTCTGTGGGTCACTTAAAAAGGCTCTCATGACCTCAGAGGTAGCATTTAAGAGTCAGGACTCACTCCAGCAAGGCGACCAGAAAGTTCTAGTCCAGGTCCAGTTGGTACTGGTCAACTAGTAACTTCAGGAAAAAGGCTTCTTGCAGCTTGTTGTGTCCCTCTAGCCACAAAGGAGGTCAGCCAGCTGACCCTTGGAGTCCACTCATTTTTTCTGGGTATAAGACCAATCTGAACCAGTCCTTTAAGGTTCCTCTAAGGCTACTGCTAGCAAGGTACAGTCCTCTTCTGATCTTCCAAAGGCCTATAGATTTTCTAAGGAGGGTTCCTTGGGGTACTACATTTATGGTTGCCACTAGCCATTGGGTGGGAGTAACTCCTGAACACTCCCTAACCAATGGGGAAAGAATTTATGGGCGCAACCCTACCCACTACTGAAGCAGTTCTTGCTTGTCGTAGTGCAAACATTGCCACAGTGTCCCTCTTTCCCAAAATTCAAGATGGAGAAACCCTTTCTTCCTTGTGAAGAGCTTGTATGTCCACATGAAACTATGACCAGGGAAATGAGCAGTTTCCTCCCATGATAGGGATCAAATGCCCCACACCCATCCAGCCTGTCACCAGACTGAAGCTGTTGTTCTTCTCTGGGACCAGTGATTACACCTCAATAAGAGCAATCACTGGCATACCACCTGTCAATAGGATAATGCTAGTTAGTCTACTGGAGTTCCAAGTAGGTAAACAGTAACTTTCTAAAATGTACCTTTTCTAAATATTTATTAAAAACCTTAACTTGGACTTTTATTAAATATAAAAAAGCACATGAATGACTATTTTATTCATTTCCTGTCAAAAGTTACAGATTAAAGTTTATAATCTGTACTTCGAGTTTTTACTACTTACAGCACTGCCAGTTTTGGGGGGGTTTTCACCAAAGAAAATGCCTACTTTAATTTTGCACATGCTCTACTTTTAAATATCAGGCCCCTACCTTTTGTGTGACACGGTGTACTTAGAGGTGACTAATTATTATGTTAAAGCAGGATTTCCCACCTGTCTAAAAGAGGTATTTTGACAGGTTTGACAGTAGGATATTAGGTTACTACATTTAGGGTGCACAGAGTCAGCCTGAGGCAATGTTTTATGGGCTCACTCAGTGGATGGCTAAATAGTTGCTGCAGTCCACCAGAAGAATTTAACTTCTATGACCTTGGTGTATTTTCTACATCATATACTATGGACTTATAGGCAAATTAATGAGGTAGAGCATGGGCACTTTACTCCTGTTTAGCAGGGGTGAAGGTGCAGAGTTTAAGAACCAGCACAAATAGGGTCTAGGAGAAGGTGACAAATCTCGGATGGCCATACACTATAGGAGGACATGCTACACAAGTGGGAGAAAATGATGGAAGTTGTATGTGTTAATCTCTATATGTGTGTGTTTTCCAGGTGCCACTTCCTGGTAAATAAATCAGCATAGGGCAGTTGGTAACCTTCCTTTACATAAAGGACATCAATCACATAATGTAGTCCCTCTTTGGAATAATGATGACACAGGAATAATGTGGGACACCCTTATTATATTCTGTCGTGAGCATCTATGGCATTATATATTACTATTTCTGACATAATGTCTACTAGGCATAATGTTAGGCATCAACTGCTTATTGTGGTATTTATGAAGTAATGGGGGCCCCCCTTACATATTGGGGGTTATCATTGACTAGCTGGAGGCGTTATTGGCATTAGGGTGTCAATTCCTGGCACAATGGATGCCCTATCTTAGGAATTCCCATCACCATAATATTGTAGGGACATTGGAATGATGATTACCACCCCTTACTTAATAGGAGCCACCTTAACACATTTTTAGCATCCTTTGAAATAGGGTACTCATTCCTGGCATAATAGAGGACATGGCAAAATGATGGCCGTCCTTGCTATTTTTGTGGACATTCCTGCTGTATTTGTGGTGGGGATCCCGGCCATAGCTTTCGAGGCCTAGGATAGTAATACATGGGCATGATGTTTGAGGGGTGTAGAGACTAAGGGGCCGAATCCGATTCGGGCCGGAAAAAATACCGACCGACTCGGTACGGGATAATAGTCCGACCGACACGTACCGGCGTTGCCCGACCTGGAAAGTACGATGAAATGCATGTGAATCACGACGGACTCGTACGGAACTCAAGGCGAACGACCGACCCGGACGGAAACAAGCTATCCGGCCGGAAAACCACGCGAATCGAACCGACCGACACGCACCAGGAAGAAACCCGAACGAAACGTACCCGCGCAGTACGATGCAATGGGTGCAAAAGCAGACCGATTCGCACAGAGCCCAAGCCGTACGACCGACACGCATACAAAACACAGCCGAACAAACACAATACACCGGTACCGACGCGTACGCCGCATATGAAACCGAGCTGAAACACAGCGGGAACGACACGGAGAGGCGCGCACGAGATAACTGCAACGTCCTACTCGGTCAGAAGAACGACTCCAACATGCACAATAATCACAAATGAAAAAAAACAAAAAAAGAGGGCCAAACAAGCAATGACAAAGCCAATAAATACAGGGGGTGAAAAAATGGAACAAGGACACATCCCCAACTCCACCTACATAAAGGCCACAAATCCCTACCATGATCCTTTGCAAATTCCACTGACCTGCCAGCAGAGAACACCATCACACAGCAAACACAGACACACACACAGCTCATCCAACACAAAAGCCACACACCATTAGCACCTCAACAAATAGCACACTCATACACACACAGCAAAACCTACACTCACACACCCTCACTTGCACACACACACACATCAATCACCACCACCACCCATCACCATGCCCCTAAAGAAGAATCCAAAGTTCCTAGATAGTGAATTGGAAGTCATGGTAGACGAGATCCTGAGGGTAGAGCCACAGTTGTTTGGCACATTGGTCCAACAGACCCCCATGTCGCAGAAAACCAAGATGTGGGCGAGGATCGTCGACAGGGTGAACGCACAATCACCATGTTTGCGCACAAAGGAAGACATCCAGAACAGGTGGTATGATGTGCGCAGGAGGGTCAGGGACCTACTGAAGAAGGATTACCTCCTGAGCCAGCACACCGGCAGTGGCCCTCCTGCCAAACCAGTATACCTCAGGCCCTGGGAGGTGAAGGTGCGGGCCATCCTACCACCAGTGAGCGTATATAGACTAACAAACATCCCAGAGCCTGGTGAGTACACAACTAATATACACAATATTGTGTGCCAATACACACACATCACTGTCAAGGGGACAGTCAAACCATGCACCCCTAGCAAATCAACAGCAAACAAAAGATAATCATCCCAAAAAGTGTATGTCAGTCAGATAAACACAATACATGCCATCTCATAGTGATATGTAACTGTGTCATGACATGTACAAATGCAATACCAAATTGAGCTAGGCAGTGGCACAAATCTAACCAACAGATATTTAGCCACCACTAGAACACCACCTCACAGGGAAGCTCACAGAAAGGAAGGAATCCTGTGTATGCTGGTGAAGTCAGTGTAGCCAAGAGCATGATGGGACTCGTAGTAACAGATAATGGGCAGCCTCACATTTGGACCATCAACACCACTCAGAACCATGCTCACAACACAGGGAGTGGATAGGGACTGACAAGATGGCTGACACTGGGTACTTCTGTGGGGAGCACAAGGCCCTGCTGGGAACTGTGCACCAACAAACAGTACAACACCACTGTCTGACATCCTGAAAGCCAACTTGCACTCCCTGCAATGCAAGCACGTTGCATGGTGGGATATCTGGCTGGGTGGGAAGGAGGACTCACAGCACTGACCATAGTTACAAGCAGCTCACCTCACACACCCCCTCAACACAAACTCCACATAACCCACCTGGGAGAATGCAATGCCTCACATACCAAATGAAGATCCCACAAAGAACCACCAGTCTGGGTAATGCCATATGAAGCACAGGGACACTCTTGGGACTTGTAGCCAAACAAACGCAAGGACAACACTGTCAGCCTTCCTGTCAGCACAGGCACACTACTCCACAGGGAAGCAGAGTCCAAAGGAAGGAAGTACGGGCATGCTGGGAAGGGGGGTGTAGGCAATAGCATGATGGGAGTTGTAGTCACAGATTCTGCTCACCCTCACAATTGGCCCATCAACACCACTCTGAACCATGCTCACATCACAGGGAGTGGATAAGGACTGACAAGATGGCTGACACTGGGTACTGCTGTGGGGAGCACAAGGCCCTGCTGGGAACTGTGCACCAACAAACAGCACAACACCACTGCCTGACATCCTGTAAGCCAACTTGCACTCCCTGCAATGCAAGCACGTTGCATGGTGGGATATCTGGCTGGGTGGGAAGGAGGACTCACAGCACTGACCATAGTTACAAGCAGCTCACCTCACACACCCCCTCAACACAAACTCCACATAACCCACCTGGGAGAATGCAATGCCTCACATACCAAATGAAGATCCCACAAAGAACCACCACCCTGGGTAATGCTGTGTGAAGCACAGGGACACTCTTGGGACTTGTAGCCAAACAAACGCAAGGACAACACTGTCAGCCTTCCTGTCAGCACAGGCACACTACCCCACAGGGAAGCAGAGTCCAAAGGAAGGAAGTACGGGCATGATGGGAAGGGGGGTGTAGGCAATAGCATGATGGGAGTTGTAGTCACAGATACTGCTCACCCTCACAATTGGCCCATCAACACCACTCTGAACCATGCTCACATCACAGGGAGTGGATAAGGACTGACAAGATGGCTGACACTGGGTACTGCTGTGGGGTGCACAAGGCCCTGCTGGGAACTGTGCAACAACCAACAGCAAGAAACCACTGAATGACATCCTGAGAGTCAAACTGAACCCACTGAAAGGGTGGCATGCTTCATGGTGGGATAACTGGGCTAGGTGGAGAAGGATGGCCGGATGTCCACCAAATACAACAAATGCTGGCCATGCACACACCTCAACATTCACATTGAAATGCCCCAGGTATGCATGACAATGTGCTACACCAATATCAACCTCTTACTGTGACAACTTAGGACAATGCAATGTACATGCCCGCATCCAGAGGTACAGTCACAACTGTCAGGTGTGTGAACCATTGATGCCTGTAGAAACATAACATACAATGTGTGCTCTTCCAAATACAGGTGATGATGAGGGGGACACAGCAGCAGGCGAGGAGGAGTCCCTGTCCCAGGCTCCGGGGGACACAGAGCTCACTGGTGTGGAACAGCCTCTGCCCTCCTCGGAAGGCGAAGACCTACCTGGCACCTCCGGTGTGAGTCATCATGCAGCACCAGCTGGACCAACACCTGCACCCCCTGCACCCACCCCTCCAACAACTGCCAACACACAGACCACCCCGCTGACACGGACAAACCAAGGACCACCGATGGCAACAGCACAGGGCCCCAGGCCCAGCGTGGAGCAATGGACGACAACACCACTAACAACCCCCAAGGGGGCCTTGGGTCACCTGTGCGTGCCACCACAGGTCCTGCATGTGTCGCCAGGGGTGGTGGGAGGGGTGGTAGACATAGGTCGCTGCTTGCAGAGGGGTCTGGACTGCATGATGACCCACAACTGGCACGCATCGCTGATGCGTACCAGGATAGCACCGGAGAGGTCAGACAGGTCGTGGGGATCCTCAAGGACATACAACAGCAGCAGGCTGCCCATCATGCCCGCTTGGACTCCCACATGTCCCGTGTGGAGACACACATGTCTCGCATGGAGTCCAAGTGGGACACATTGCAAGAACTCACAGCGGTGCATAGGGACATATTGACATGCCTCCGCCAGATTAGCACCAACATGGCCACACCTCCCTGTGTGCCCACAACATCTGGTGCTGCAACAACTGACACCGCCACAGGGAGGGAGGAGGACTCTGGCGGAGACTCCCCTGCACCGTCGCAGCCTGCACGTGAGGGTCCCCCCCCCAAAGAAGAGGGGTTGTCTGAGGAAGGAAAACTGAGAGGTTGATGGCCACGTACATCCCCCAGGAAGCCAACACCTGTTCCGGAAATTCTCCTTTGTGTGCAAACGTTTCACCCTGTCGAATGCAACACTACTCTCCCACATGACATGGGGAGTTCAAGTTGGACTAATGTATCATATGACTGTGGACTTCACTCAGGACATTTCTGCTACCAAGACTTCCAACTCATCTGGGAACTTTGGATCACAATCCCAATGTACAGCACCCACCATCCTGTGCACTATACACACACACATTTCTGTAAATAAAATCACTAGTACACCATACTTGCCTCTGTTGTTATTCAAATGTGGATACTGTTATGGTGATGATGATCTGCTAAATTACACTGTGTATGCTAACTGCTACAGCAAGTACAACACCGTCGTGAGTCATGGTGACGTGACACATATGAGGGAGACACACCACTAGAACTACACAACACAGAGACACCAGGGCCATCGGACTCATCGCCCACAGTGATGTTGCCAGGAAATACAGTGGAATGCACAGACACCACACCTATTCAGAGTCTGTGTCAACTAGCCCACAGGTGCAGTAAGCAAATGTCAGTCAGATGTGTGACCACAGACAACGCACATCCCAAAGTGAAGCACAGGTTCATTACACATTTGTAACATGTTGTTTCCACTACAAATGCAAGGTTTACCCACATGGCAGTGGCCACACAGTCAACAAGTGCAGAAGATATGATGTCCAGGGGTGTGTGGCACATCTCTTGTAGGCAAACTACTGCTGCCACCCTGAAAGCTGAATCATGGTGTTGGGGGATCCAAGTTGACCAAAGTACTCAGTCAGCACCCTGTGATGGACAGACATGACACACAGTTAAAACCACTGAAGAACAGGACAGAACTGCAATACTCATGCCCAATACATGTCACAAGACAACTACACAAAACCAAGTTAGCATGTGAAAACTGTTGGGGAGTACAGACTACCTGTAAGGACACATTGCTGCACGCATCCAGTCAAGTAGCACATGGCCACACTCAAACAGCACCAGAGCACCACCCACACATATCATGCAAACTCACATCATTCACATTACATCTCCCTGGATACTCACATTCAGCTGAAGAAGTTGGTGATGAGCTGTGTGCGGACATCACCATCATCATCATCATCATCACTGGCATCGTGGTCCAGGCCAGGATCCTCCACAGGTGGCGGACGTTGGTCATCGTCATCCAGGATGAGAGGCAACTCCTTCCGCACTGCCAGGTTGTGTAGCATGCAGCAGACGATGACAATCTTGCACACCTTTGCTGGGGCATATGGGAGGGCCCCTCCTGTCTTGTCCAGGCAGCGGAAGCGGCTCTTCAGGAGACCAAAGGTCCGCTCAATCACTCTCCTGGTCCGACCATGTGCCTCATTGTAGCGCATCTGGGCTGGTGTCACAGGGTTCCTGAGGGGTGTCAGCAACCACGGCATGTTGGGGTATCCGGAGTCACCTACAGACAGACAAGTGCACATTAGCTGAGTTGGAAAAGTGGGTGGAATACTACAGATCAGAACACACACAATGATACAAAGTCAGTACACACCGACAAGCCAGGCACGCTGGTTCTGCATCTGTGCCATCATCCTGGGATGCGACTACTCCTCATCACGTAGGCATCGTGTGCTGAACCAGGGAAACGGGCACACACATGTGTGATGCTCATATCTGCAAGACATACCACCAGAGCATTGATCGAATGGTAATGTTTACGGTTCCGGTATGCCTGCTCATGTGCCTGTGGTGGTATCAAAGCCACATGTGTCCCATCAATGGAGCCAATGACATGTGGCATCCTCCCCAGGGCATAGAAGTCACTCTTGACGTCAGTGAGTTGTTGACGTGTAGGGAAATAGATGTACTGGTTCAGGCATCTCAACATTGCCTCCAAAACATCGCGTAGCACACGGCTGAACATATTCTGTGACATCCCACCGGCAGTCGCCACAGTGTGTTGAAAGGTACCGGTGGCAAAGAAGTGTAGGGCTGCCATTACCTTCACATTGGGTGTCAGCGCCTTAGGGTACGTCTGGCCAGGTTGCAAATGTGG
The DNA here is from genome assembly GCA_963921515.1 of Calotriton arnoldi. Lineage (NCBI taxonomy): Eukaryota > Metazoa > Chordata > Amphibia > Caudata > Salamandridae > Calotriton > Calotriton arnoldi. The sequence goes on along the minus strand of CAWUFW010000713.1, from coordinate 3,607,136 downwards.
TGCCAAGCGCACTGCCAAATCATCAATCAGCTGCCTGGTGAAGCGGTACCGTCGGATGCTGTCACGTTCCACCATCGTTGCCAGGTCAGGGAATGGTCTATGGACAGCTGGAGCCCTGCAGTGCATAGGTTGAAGAAAGAAAGATTGTCAGTCACCCCACATATGTGCCATTCACCATACTCAATTTCACATGATACATCATTACGAGACACAAGTACTTGATGTGTGTGCCGTTCTGTTCGGACATAACTCACACCTACATGCCCATCATCTAACTTCTCAGTACAACATGTGTGCACAACAGGTACCAGGTTGTGCTATGGGAAACCATTAGGCTGTGTCACAGTACCCATTTCCTGCTGTCACGTTCCACACACACACCACAGTGAAATGTCTGGAAAGATGCGACACAGGCATCACAGCTCATTGACAGGTAGATTCCCAGTGACCCTGTCTTGCCACATGGACACTGGCATGACATGGTGTATCATGTACACGTCAGAAAAACAAACATGACTCCCACAGGTAGTGGCCCCTGTCGCCTCCGCAGGACAGACATGGACGCCAGTGACGCACAACATCAAAGTCCATGCACAAACAATGTTGATGTGGAGACTGTCTCCCATCGTGCACATGGAATCAGAGACATCTGAAACACAACATGCACACAGACTGTGGAGGGACATCACTATTGTGGCAATGGGTCATCCTCTGACGTACATGCCTTCCCCCAAGGGACCCTGGGGGTATGTGACATGTCACACACATACACAACCTGGAAATGTGACCATGCCACATGCTCCGAAATGAACTGTTGCACATCACAGTGGTCATGTGCACAACACACAAAGGACCCTGTCCCCATTAACACATGCACAGCCTGGGTGTGGCTGCCCACAAGTGCCACCACAGAAACCACATGTTAACCCCCATACACAGAAAAGGTAATGCAGCCTTACATGCCTTAGGAAACAGTGTGGACTGGGTGTGGTGTTGTAGGTGTGCCCCTGTGTCTCTGGCAGGTATATGTGGCTGGCATACGTTCACCAGTGACAAGCATGGTGACATATGCGACTGACCTGTACAGGTACGCGTTGTAAAGCAATGGACCGATCAGTGTGCCCGGCCGGCCCATTGCATCTGTTGTATCCCGAAATACGCGTTGTACAGCAATGGACCGATCGGTGTGCCCAGCCGGCCCATTGCATCTGTTGTATCCCGAAATACGCGTTGTACAGCAATGGACCGATCGGTGTGCCCGGCCGGCCCATTACATCTGTTGTATCCCGGAATACGCGTTGTACAGCAATGGAACGATCGGTGTGCCCGGCCGGCCCATTGCATCTGTTGTATCCTGAAATATGCGTTGTACAGCAATGGACCGATCGGTATGCCCGGCCGGCCCATTGCATCTGTTGTATCCCGAAATACGCGTTGTACAGCAATGGACCGATCGGTATGCCCGGCCGGCCCATTGCATCTGTTGTATCCCGAAATACGCGTTGTACAGCAATGGACCGATCGGTGTGCCCGGCCGGCCCATTGCATCTGTTGTGAGCGGGTACGCGTTGTACAGCAATGGACCGATCGGTGTGCCCGGCCGGCCCATTGCATCTGTTGTGAGCGGGTACGCGTTGTATCCCGAAATACGCGTTGTACAGCAATGGACAGATCGGTGCGCACGCATTGGCTGGGGCCTGGCATGGCAACGGACGCGTTTCGAAGCTCCAACGAGTCTGATGCAGTGAATTCAGTTGGCCAGCCACAACAATGTTGCAAAATCATGGGTGTCATGAAGTTGAAGATTTGAAGGATGCTGTGGGCGTGTATTAGTGCTGCTATTCCATGGATTGGTCAGATTCAGAAGATGCAAACGACTTGGACCTATCACTTTGGACACATGGGACAGTATCTGCCTCTGCAGCACACATATAATGCTGGCTGTTCCCCTGAGAGCTCACTTGCCTGCACTGCATGATCCAGGACGACATCTGCCACCAACACTGCTGCTGTCTCTGCATCCTCTGGCTACTGCAATGGCACGTACTGTGGAGAGAGCCCCAGTCTTCAGCCTTGAGGAGAACCAGGCCCTGCTGGACAGCCTCCTTCCACAGTACAGCAAGCTGTATGGGACACCAGGGGAGCAGGTGAGTGTGCTGTCCACTGCCTTTCTAATTTTGCATGTTGTCTGACTAGCAGGACTTACAGTGTGCACACCACTGGCTAGCATGCTTACTGAGTAGTTCTGAGCCCCCAAAGTGTGTAGTTACATGCACTGAACAGGTACAGTGCAGTAACAGTGCATTCCAACAAGGTTTACTTTCCATGCAATGATACCATGTAGTAACTGCTGGCAAACTGTTCATAGCCATCGTTGCACTGCCTGTGTACATCATGTGCCCCAGTGATTGAGACATGTATATCCAACTGTGTGATGCACGGATATGTTACATGTGTAGTAATGGCATTTTCACTTTGTCATCCTCACAGGTTGATGCCCACCAGAAGCAGAAAGTCTGGCTGACCATCGCCCGGGCAGTAAGATCCGTGGGGGTCTACAAGCGCCGGATCCGCAACTGCCAGAAGAGGTGGCAGGACCTTCGAGGCTGGACCCGGAGGATCGCAAGGGTCCAGCTGAAGCTGTCGCCTCCTCGCAGGAGGGGCGGACACCGGACCCTGACCCCCACATGCTCAGGATCCTGGCGGTGGTCTTCCCTGACCTGGATGGGCAGCTGAAGGCCAGACAGCAGCAAGGAGGGGTGAGTCCATGACAGCACTGTGCACTTTGTCTGACATGCTATGTGCCCTCCTCTGGCCTGGTTAAACTTCCACAGTACATCAGTCTTGTGGTCCAGGACCCATGTCCCTCTATTGTGACATGCCCACTCCTCATCTGATACGCATATGTGTGGCCCTTACAGTCAGGAAATTGTGTCACTTGGGGACTGTGTCATTGCATTTTGCTTTGCTCAAGGTGGGGGACAGCATTTGTCAATTGCTCACACAATGCCCAAGTCCTGACATGTAATCTGGGTGTAACTTTGATATGTGGTCCACTTGCTGATCTGATTCACCACATGTCCCTGGGGTATTTGGCACACCCCCATGCTGTGGGTGGGAACAATGTTTGGGCCTCAGGAGTATGTATATCAAGTGTGTCACACATGCTTAGACACCTGCCTACTGTCCAGGACTCATCCCTCTTACAGGTGGAGCTGGACAGTCATGCCTACTCCAGGGCATACAATAAACTCTGTACTCCCACTCCCGTTGATCATCTGACATGTTGTGATCAGTGACATGTTGCCTCAGGTCTGCCTCTGTGTCATTGTGCTGTGGCTTCGTTGTCAGGACTACTGGTATGTTTGTCTGTGACTTTCAGGCAGCTGTTTTTCATTCACAGCACACTGTGAGGTGCTCATGTTCAGAGAGTTGTGTTTCGTGTCCCCCATATGTCCAATTGGTATGACGTGGACAAATAGTAGTTCAGATGATGTTGTTTTTGGGGGATGGACATGTGCACTTGTCAGTTACATAACTTGCATTCCCCATGTCCTAGGATTGTGACACAGTGCAGACTGTTGTTGGCTGGCTGCCATGGCCATGTGACTGGAGACAGTGATGTATGACTTTGCACGCATGCCTGTGTCATGGCATTAAACTTCCTAAGACTGATCCTGCAGGGGAGTGAAATGTGCAACATGCACCCCATTGTGGCATTGACTATCCGGACATGGGTCGATCATGGTGTCTGGTGCTGGTATGCATCACATGCATTTCTATTTAGACTCTGGCCATCCCTTTCTCTGGACACCTGCACTGACTCAGTGGCAAGAGATGTGATGTGTGCATGTTCACATACTTCACCGTGTTCCCTGCAATGTCCAACAACTGTGTAGGTGGTGCATGTGTCCACACTGGGGTCTTACCATCAGACAGGCACCAGACAGATGGGTGCAAGGGCAGGAGGGGTGTGAGTCCCATGGTTGACCATCAGACTGACAATTGGCTTCCCGAATCTGTGTGAGGACTTTAGGCAATGTTCAACTAAGGATGCCAGGGCTTGCTCTGTGATGTGCTGTACTTACTGTGGTGTGTGCGGTCAGTGCAGGTGACTGATGTTTGTCTGTTTCCCTAATTGTTTGCAGATACATCCACGGCCACAGGAGGGGACAGCTCCATGGACCAGGAGGAGCAGCGGAGCCAGAATTTGTCAGCATCCGACGAGTGGTCAGAGGGACCCAGTGGCACAGACGGCGAGGGGAGCCACACCGAGGAGTCCTCAGCACCATCCACCTCAGCTGAGGACCACAGCAGCTTGGAGGATGACTCCCTTGTGGAGGCGGGTCTCAGCAGCCACCAAAGGCCAGCTAGTCTCTCTGGCCCTGCCACCACCACCACCACCACGGCCCTCCCATTGGCTCCCATTCCTGAGGTCCGTGGAGGCTCCCGTGCTCGGGAGCGTGTCTCCTTCGAGCCAGGCACCGCACCCCCTGCCCCTGTGTCCCCTGCTGCCCTGAGTGAGGAGTCTGTGTACCTCCTTCGGCAGCTCCATGTAGGGCAGACAGCAATGCTGAGTGTCCTCCATGCACACACCACTCTGTTGACACAGCTGGTGTCGTTCATGGAGGGCATCTCGACGGGTATGTCTGCCCTACAGAGGAGCAATAAGTCCATGGACTCCTCCCTGACGGCAGCCGTGTCCCTCCTCCAACAGTCCCTCACCCCTCCCACCTCTGCCCCATCCACACTTCCTGTCACCCTACCTGTCCAAAGCACATGCACACCTGCACAATCACCCAAGCACACAGACACGAGCAGCACAGACACACTCAAGAGAAAGGCAAGACGTGCACAGAAGCATCCTCAGGGGACTGATACCACACACACAGGGGATGGGGAACAGACACACACACAGGCATCCACAGTCACTCCGCAGTCCTCCAAATCCTCTCCCTCCAAGACCCCTTCCCTTGCCTCACCTGCTACTCCACCTACACAGCAGATCTTCCTGTGTGACCTCGGCCTCTTCCCCTCCGATCCTGCTGATCCAGCATACCGGGGGAAGAGGAAGTCCACCCACAAAGAGGGGAGTGCCCCTCGCCCCCGGACACCCTCCCCCAGGCGCAGGCAGACACAGGACCCCATTCGGAAGTCCCCCCGGACCAGGAAGAGCAAGACCCCACCACCACCACCACGCAGCTCCACCACCCAGTCTCTCTCCTCCATCCCCCAGGCCACCACTCCACAGGTTCCCCCGCCACACCCTGCCCCAGGTTCCCCCACACACCGATACCACATCCCCAGACTGCTTAGGCCCTCCCCCCTGCCACTTGCTCTTCCACCCCCAACCCAGACGCTCTGCCTGTTAGTGCCACTGGTGTGGAGACCTGGTCCCCCCTCTGTCCTGCCCACCTCATCTGCCCACCCTTCCACTCCCTTGGAGTCATGCACTGCAGTGGAGTCCACAACCACCCCGTCTGACTCGGGCACTGCAGTGGGGACCCAGTCCACTACATCAGACCAGCTCACTGCAGTGGTTGCAGCACCCACACCAACTGACTTGTGTACCACAGTGGTGCCGGCCCCCCCTGAGTCAGACACCTCCACTGCAGTTGCCGGTGACACTCCTGCACCCACCACCCCTTCACTGCCTCACTCTGCCATCCCCTGATCCTGTCCATGCGGTGCCTGGCCTGCCCCTTGTATGCCCCTCCAAGGGGGATGTCCCCTGTCCGTACCAGTGCAGGCAAGCAATGGGTGACCAGTTGTCACTTATCACCCTGTTGGGACTGTGATTTTGGACTGCCCATTGGCCTTAGTTTCCTTTGGACTTCAGAGTTTTCCTTGACATTTGCTGAATAAAGCCTCTTTTTGTTTAATTGTGGGTTTTCTTTTGATGTACATGATGTGGATGAGTAGCATCCTGCATTTGCAGTTGTAATAGTGTTCATATCAGGAAAATGAAGTGTTGCTGTGATGGACTCCATGTGGTCCATGGGATATGTGTCCTGTTGTAGTCTGGATCTATGGCATCCTTTGCTGCAGTCTGAGGGTGTAATGTTCAGCATTTGACACTGGGATGTACGTTTAGTATTTGTAAATGAACATCTTTGTCTTACACTGATGCACATCTGGTGGGCTTACCACTGTCCAATGTTCCGATTTCCCTGACTGTGTGCCCTGCTCCACTGGATATGCAGTTTTGCACATCAATGTCGAAGGACTCATCTGTGTATACAGTGCAACTTGCTTGACACGTGTTTTGGGTGTATGCAGATGACTGACGTGACACTCCCGTACCCAGGCTGATGTGAGCAGAGCCTTCTGTGTGTTGTAGTTGTTGACTCACTGACGAAGTGTTCTGCTGACATGTTTGGGTCATGCACAGACAAGGTTTGGCACAGCGGACCTTCCACAGGAGTGGAGTGCCCTCATGGCAGTGTGTAATCCAGTGACATTGCGTGGGCCTGTGTTGTGTGTTGTGTAAGCATGTCTGTGCGTGCTCCCTTCCCTTTTCCTACACAGGCTGTGTCCCTAGGGATGTTCCTGTTTGTGATGCTTGCTGAGTTGTTCTGTGTTCATCCAGGATCTTGGACCTGGTTTCTCCGTGATGTGGGGTGCATGGCAAACTAATGTTCATGAGGTTGTCATCCCAGGTTGTCTTTGTTGTCAGGGCTGGGGATGTGGTCAAACGCAGATGGGACACATTCAGGATTCCCCTTGGCACTTGTTGTTTACACAAGTCATGTGATTTACAGTTTGTGGTAGCTTTCAGTGATTGTGACACGTTGTGTGTGTGACTGCTGCCACTCCTCAGGGTCAGAGCTGCAATGTTGGAAGTTGTGTACGTGTGTTCTTAGTGTGTCACCTTGGCTTCTTCGTTGGTGTGTGACTATGGCCAGGATCCCATTGATTGTGGTGGATTTCACATCATGCCCATGTACAGCGTACTGTGCTGTGTGTCAGACATTGACGAGTCTTGTTGACTGGCCATGTGTGATGGTTTCTGCACCTTAGTTCCCACCACCACCCCTGGTATTGTCATGGGTGCATGTGCAATGTCACCAGTCCATGTGAGCTTCACTGCTGCACATTGGTGGAGATCAGGGTGTGTGGTGTTGAGTGTGTGCAAATGTGAGTTGTTGCACGGCTAGACCCCTAACTCCATATTGGCCTTTGCTGGCAGGCCGTGCTGATTGATTAGAGCTTGTGTAGGTGTGATGGTAGTTTGTTGCTCAGGACACATGGCTGTGGTTCACAGTGTGAATGACATCTACCTTTGTCATCACAGTGGGATTATCATGCAGGCTAGTGCCAGCACAATGTGGGGTCCCTGGGGGTAGTGCTGTGGTGGGTCTGTCTCTTGCTGTGTTAGTTGCTGTTCCTACAAGCTTGTGTGACATGTGTAATTTGGGCTCCCTCTCATCTAACAATGCCTGATTGCCCACATAGGGGTATCCGATCCATGAGTAACTTTTGTATGGCACTGTATACACATCTGTGTGGTTGGAATTCAGGCCTCCTCATGTGTTGTGTGGATGCCTGGGGACACTGGCACACCCCCCCATCACCCGTTGTGTTTGATATGCAGTGTGAGTCTGCCTGTTTGTGTTTGTGCCTTAGCACCACTGCATTGGCATATCTTGAGTGTGCCATTGGCTGTATATTGTTTGGTGGCTTTCCCCTGCTGTCCCTGGGACTCCTAGGTCATCAGTCAGCACAATAATCATGGTTTGTATGTCCCATTGCTGCCATGGTATGGTATTTGTTCACCTCACATCTACAGTCTCCACAGGATATCTACATTTGTGTGTCCATTGGTGCAGATATGTGGGTCAGCATTATGATGGTCACTTCTGTCATTGTGTTATTTGTGAATGTTGACAATGTGGGACCCCATGGGTGATGTTTGTATGCACATGGCCAAAACGATGTTTCAGTGACACTGCACTGTTTGCCTCGACCAATCTATGTTGCTATGGGACACAAGCACTACTATGCCACTGATGTGTTTGTTGTTGTGTGACCAGGATTCATCCATGCAGTTTGGCTTTGGCAGCTTTTACCATGACTACACTTACCTTATGATCACTGTGGTGATGGTGCTTTCGGCCCCATTGCCACACTGTTCAAAAGGTGCATCAGCTATGGACCCCATACTTACCTTTTGGTCACTGTGGTGATGGGGCTTTAGGCCCCATTGCCACACTGTTCAAAAATGTGCATCAGCTATGGACACCACACTTCCCTTTTGGTCACTGTGGTGATGGGGCTTTAGGCCCCATTGCCACACTGTTCAAAAAGTGCATCAGCTATGGACACCACACTTCCCTTTTGGTCACTGTGGTGATGGGGCTTTAGGCCCCATTGCCACACTGTTCAAAAAGTGCATCAGCTATGGACACCACACTTCCCTTTTGGTCACTGTGGTGATGGGGCTTTAGGCCCCATTGCCACACTGTTCAAAAATGTGCATCAGCTATGGACACCACACTTACCTTTTGGTCACTGTGGTGATGGGGCTTTAGGCCCCATTGCCACACTGTTCAAAAATGTGCATCAGGTGTCTATGGACCCCACACTTACCTTTTGGTCACTGTGGTGATGGGGTGTTCGAGCCCATTGCCACAGTGGTCATGGTCAGCTTGCATTGTGGAGGCCACACACATTTATGTGTGACACATGTGATAGGGGGTCACATTGTATGTTCAATGTCATGTTCAGTCTTGTAGGCATTTGACACAGACTACACACGCTTGTCAGGGTGTTGGGGGGGATGTAATTTTCTGTCATTCCTTATGTGGGAGTATGCTGGTTGTGTCATGCATTACCCGTCCTATGAGTAGGGGTGGTAGTGGTAGGCAGCCATCCCCCCATGAGTGGGGATGGTAGTAGTGACAGGCATCCAGCCCCCTGAGTAGGGGTGGTGGTGGTGGCAGGCATCCAGGCCCCCTGAGTAGGGGTGGTAGTAGTGGCAGGCATCCAGCCCCCTAAGGGTGGGTATGGTAGTAGTGACAGGCATCCAGGCCCCCTGGATAGTGGTGGTGGTAGTGGCAGGCATCCATCCCCCAAAGGATGGGGATGGTAGTAGTGACAGGCATCCAGCCCCCCCTGGATAGGGGTGGTGGTAGTGGCAGGCATCCATCCCCCTAAGGGTGGGGATGGTAGTAGTGACAGGCATCCAGGCACCCATGATTAGGGGTGGTGGTAGTGACAGGCATCCAGGCCCCCTGAGTAGGGGTGGTAGTAGTGGCAGGCATCCAGCCCCCTAAGGGTGGGTATGGTAGTAGTGACAGGCATCCAGGCCCCCTGGATAGTGGTGGTGGTAGTGGCAGGCATCCATCCCCCTAAGGATGGGGATGGTAGTAGTGACAGGCATCCAGCCCCCTGGATAGGGGTGGTGGTAGTGGCAGGCATCCATCCCCCTAAGGGTGGGGATGGTAGTAGTGACAGGCATCCATGCCCCCGAGTAGGGGTGGTGGTAGTGACAGGCATCCAGGCCCCCTGAGTAGGGGTGGTAGTAGTGGCAGGCATCCAGCCCCTAAGGGTGGGTATGGTAGTAGTGACAGGCATCCAGGCCCCCTGAGTAGGGGTGGTGGTAGTGGCAGGCATCCATCCCCCTAAGGATGGGGATGGTAGTAGTGACAGGCATCCATGCCCCCTGAGTAGGGGTGGTGGTAGTGACAGGCATCCAGGCCCCCTGAGTAGGGGTGGTGGTAGTGACAGGCATCCATCCCCCTAAGGATGGGGATGGTAGTAGTGACAGGCATCCAGGCCCCCCTGAGTAGGGGTGGTGGTAGTGGCAGGCATCCATCCCCCTAAGGATGGGGATGGTAGTAGTGACAGGCATCCATGCCCCCTGAGTAGGGGTGGTGGTAGTGACAGGCATCCAGGCCCCCCTGAGTAGGGGTGGTGGTAGTGACAGGCATCCATCCCCCTAAGGATGGGGATGGTAGTAGTGACAGGCATCCAGGACCCCCTGAGTAGGGGTGGTGGTAGTGGCAGGCATCCATCCCCCTAAGGATGGGGATGGTAGTAGTGACAGGCATCCATGCCCCCCTGAGTAGGGGTGGTGGTAGTGACAGGCATCCAGGCCCCCCTGAGTAGGGGTGGTGGTAGTGACAGGCATCCATCCCCCTAAGGATGGGGATGGTAGTAGTGACAGGCATCCAGCCCCCCCTGAGTAGGGGTGGTGGTGGTGGCAGGCATCAGGACCCCCTGAGTAGGGGTGGTGGTAGTGGCAGGCATCCATCCCCCTAAGGGTGGGGATGGTAGTAGTGACAGGCATCCAGCCCCCCCTGGATAGGGGTGGTGGTAGTGGCAGGCATCCATCCCCCTAAGGGTGGGGATGGTAGTAGTGACAGGCATCCAGGCACCCATGATTAGCGGTGGTGGTAGTGGTAGGCATCCATCCCCCATGAGTGGGGATGGTAGTAGTGACAGGCATCCAGCCCCCTGGATAGTGGTGGTGGTAGTGGCAGGCATCCATCCCCTAAGGGTGGGGTGGTAGTAGTGACAGGCATCCAGCCCCCTGGATTGGGGTGGTGGTAGTGGCAGGCATCCATCCCCTAAGGGTGGGGATGGTAGTACTGACAGGCATCCAGGCACCCATGATTAGGGGTGGTGGTAGTGACAGGCATCCAGGCCCCCTGAGTAGGGGTGGTAGTAGTGGCAGGCATCCAGCCCCTAAGGGTGGGTATGGTAGTAGTGACAGCCATCCAGGCCCCCTGGATAGTGGTGGTGGTAGTGGCAGGCATCCATCCCCTAAGGATGGGGATGGTAGTAGTGACAGGCATCCAGCCCCCTGGATAGGGGTGGTGGTAGTGGCAGGCATCCATCCCCTAAGGGTGGGGATGGTAGTAGTGACAGGCATCCATGCCCCCGAGTAGGGGTGGTGGTAGTGACAGGCATCCAGCCCCCCCTGGATAGGGGTGGTGGTAGTGGCAGGCATCCATCCCCCTAAGGGTGGGGATGGTAGTAGTGACAGGCATCCATGCCCTCCCGAGTAGGGGTGGTGGTAGTGACAGGCATCCAGGCCCCCCTGAGTAGGGGTGGTAGTAGTGGCAGGCATCCAGCCCCCTAAGGGTGGGTATGGTAGTAGTGACAGGCATCCATGCCCCCCTGAGTAGGGGTGGTGGTAGTGGTAGGCATCCAGCCCCCCCTGAGTAGGGGTGGTGGTGGTGGCAGGCATCTAGCCACCCATGAGTAGGGGTGGTTGTAGGGTGGTGTTGGTGGTAGGCATCCATCCCCCTATGGGTGTGTATGGCATTGGTGTTGGCCATCCCACCCCTATGGTTCTGCTGTTGCTTGTGTACGTCATTTGTGCATCCCTATGTGTGTGTGACATATTTCGGGTACGTGTAGTTTGTTTGTATTGTTGGTGTTTGACTTACCGTTTGCGCCGTACGCGTCCGTGCCGGTCCCGGTAATAGATGTAGAGTATAGGTAGGACCTGTGCAATGGGATTCATGCTTGGATCGTCTCGTTCGGGTTTCTCGTGTCTTCGACTCGTACTCGTCGCTGGCTTGTTCGTCTCGTAGCCGTGGATCGTCTTGTGGCGCACAACGGAGCTTATGTACGGCTCGCCCGGATGCTCAAACGTGCCGGACGTAGCGACGGGTTCGGCGCGTACGGAATGCGCATCGTACTAGTATGGCCGGAAGGTGCTGTGTATTTGCTTCCGTGCGCTCGAATCGGCGTTTACGGATCCGGCTCGGGCGGGGAACAGGAGCTGGATTGGGTGAGTACGGCTCGTTCGGTAACTGGGTTGTTATACGCATCGTACTTGTTCGTCCGGACAAGTGTAAGATTCGGTCGGGAAACACGCATTCGGCTTGTATTTTTTCCGGACGAATACTGTTAGGTGCGCTTCCGGCCGGGATCGGAATCGACCCCTAAATATCGAATTTTTAATATCAAAAGGACAAAATATCGAGTCCAAAATATCGAGAGGGCAGAATATAGAAAAGACATGATATAGTTGGAAAAAATATCGACATATACGTAAGTAATATCGAATGTCATTGTAGCGAATTTTATTATATCAAATTTTTTTTAAATTGTTTTATATGTTACTATATGTGTTAAAAATATATAATATTTTTTTAATGTATGTAACAATTTTTTTAAGGTAATGGATTTTATGTGAATTAATTTTTGCGTATATTAGTTCCGTAGCGGGTTGTGGGTTTATAGGGGAATAGGGTGTGAAGTAATTTAATTTACATTATAAAAATTAATAATTTATTAATTAATAATATAGTGTTGCATAATTAATATTGTTTAATAATTTTTGCGTATATTAGTTCCGTAGCGGGTTGTGGGTTTATAGGGGAATAGGGTGGGAAGTAATTTAATTTACATTATAAAAATTAATAATTTATTAATTAATAATTTAGGGGCCCATTACGATACCCGGCGTAAATAAATCCGCCAGGCATGGAAGCGGCAAAAATCCGCCCGCACACACCGCCTGAACACCGACCACGCCATTACGATTACACAAACCGAAAACCGCCATCGGCGGAAAAAGCACACAAAATACCGCCCGCCAACGTCCGAGTCGGAGTCAAACCGCCCGCCACGGACGGAAACACGCACGACAACACAAAACCGCCCGCCCTCACGGCCGACACACCGCACGTGAAATTACGATCGCACCGACATGAGCGCGGAAAAACAACAAATATACCGCCCGCCAGCGCAAACAACGCCGATGAGAATCGACACGGCAGAAGCCATGGCGCCAACGTACCTGCACAGAAACCATCTGCACACAAAACCAATAGCACACAACATGGCCAACAAGTCCACACAGCAAGGCACGCACAAATACACAAGCACAGTACACATCCCGAAAACACCCCCCGGACAAACAAAAAATACAAAGGCCAGAACCCCAGACACAACACACCTGAAAACAACAGACCATGAGGACACACCCACATAGGTGAGTACAAAAGCAGCACTCCCACAGACCACAACCCCTTGCTACATTGCAAACCAGAGAGGAGAGGAGAGGACACAGTGACACAGCAAGGACAGCAGCACACCACAGAAACGCACACATCACAACCACCACCACCACCACCACCAAACACCACCACCACCACCACCACCACCACCAAACACCGGCACCACAAACCCCCTGCACATTACACAACACACACCGCACCAGCACCACAAACACCATGGCACCACAAAGAATGCCCAAGTTCACGCCCATGGAGCTGACGGTCATGGTCGACGAGATCATCAAGGTGTACCCACAAATCTATGGGAACATGGTCCAGCACACACCACTAGCCACCAGAAACAGAATGTGGAACCGGATCGTAGACCAGGTCAATGCAGTCGGGACCCTGCCCAGGAACAGAGTCGAGATTAACAAACGTTGGAATGATGTAAAGAGCCTGGTCAAGAAGAAGGAGGGCAAAAACAGAGAGCTGGCTGCCGTCACTGGCAGAGGGAATCCCGCGCTCTTTAAGACCTTCAAAGCGTGGGAGGAGAAGGTGCGAGTCGTAATCCATCCGGAGATCCTCGCCGGATTAACAGGGGGAGTGGAGGCTGGTAAGTACAAACTAATGTATACCAGCACACCGCTATGTACTCACATGCACTACCACCATGCCACAGCTCCCAGGGACAAACACCCCCATGTCCAGCACACAATACACAACACATCACACACACATGCAACAGACACTACCACACACAGCCCAAACCGAACAACTGTAAGATGCGTGGGGACATGTGTACACTAAGCCAGCCACGTAACCACCAACAGGTCCCCAAATATGCCAGAAGCGCCACAACGAGCACCCACCACACCCATGTGTCCGCCACAGCTGCACTAACCGACAAGTAACAGGTAAGTGGCAGGAACACAAAGTGCAGTGGGTGGGACGGTGGACAGCCCAAGTACAACACACACCAGGCCCCAGTCCCACAGCACAGCAAGGAGGAGCATCCCCCACACCCCACAGCCACGTGTCAGCCACCGCAGTGCACAACGACAGCCGAAAGGCAGACATCACGGTCCACAGCAATCGGTGTCAGTGGGTGTCCAGCCACCCCCACGACCCACAACACCCCCCACCCCCACAGACCTGCAACATGGAGCACCCCCGCTTAGAGCCATGTGGCATCCAGTACAGTGCACGCACGAACAACTTGCAGGTGGGAAACTGGACAGGGCTGGATTACTGGAGGCATGAGGACCATAACACGACCAACACATGGGACATGTCACGTAGCAGACGAACACGCAGCACCGCCCACCGTCACGAACAAGTGAACAATGTGCACACGGACATGAACAACAGACTCACACCCCACATGACCCATCACAGACATAGCAACACCCAAGGAGCCACGTCTGCATGCACAAGCCACACTGAATATAGTCCCACACGGCAGCCACTGTGCAACTCATCACACACAACCGAAACACCATTGAAGTCCTGTCCATGTAGCCCCTACTGCCTGTCAACAACACACCCCACAACTACGCCTATGTAAGACAAACAACACTAGACGCAACAGAGCGGAACAACATAAATGCACACGAACACCACTGAACCCATCAAACTCACAGACACACCATGCACATACAACATACCATCCATCCCATCCGTCAGCCCCAGTCTCATGAAAGGCATGTCATCCGCACAGCTGCCACACATACAGCAGTCACGCTAAGACACATGCCCATGACCAACCATGTGCCAGAAGTCAATGAAGCGCACGCCACACTGTGAGCAACAACACACAACATGGGCCACACCCCCCGAGCACTGCAGTGATGCACATGGCACAGGGCAGCACGCACACCAAGGAGATGGGACAACTGCAATACGTTGGCTGGCACACAACTATCACTCACTCATAACGATGCGTCCAATGCCATGTCCAGTAATCACAACAGACAGCAAATATGCAGGCCATGTCAAGCATGCACACACCTCAAACCATGCACTGTCATGCTGCCACAACACATGTCACGTTCGGCACCCATGGCTCACAGCATGTACCCCAAAAGCATATCCCCTCCCAAATGCGAATCTGGGGCATGGCCCCCATGTTGCCATATGCGTTCCTAAGCGTTCCATTTGAACCCCAAAAGCATATTCCATCCCAAATGCGAATCTGGGGCATGGCCCCCATGTTGCCATATGCGTTCCTAAGCGTTCCATTTGAACCCCAAAAGCATATTCCATCCCAAATGCGAATCTGGGGCATGGCCCCCATGTTGCCATATGCGTTCCTAAGCGTTCCATTTGAACCCCAAAAGCATATCCCCTCCCAAATGCGAATCTGGGGCATGGCCCCCATGTTGCCATATGCGTTCCTAAGCGTTCCATTTGAACCCCAAAAGCAAAGTACAAACCAGACCCAGGATGGGCCAGGATCCCGCATACACCAGAGTCACAATAAGTAGGGGCACAGCAACACACCCATCGGCATGGCCAATCCGTCCCATGCCACATGTGCACAGCACACAGTCCCATTGCCAAGCACACACAACTACAGATGCTACAGCCACACACACGCCTCCGGGAAACCCATGTACGAGATTGCACGAACTGTCAATGTCAGACGACAAATACATACTTCGCCAGGTGCAACACAATAACAAATCTCATTCTCTCCACAGGTGACGAACTGCTGGATGCTGGGGATGGAGCCAGCAGCCAGCACAGCCAGCCTACAAGCCCCCAACGAGGACACACGGATCTGGAGGATCTGTCCTCCTCTTCGGACACGGACAACCAAGCAGTCCCATCTGGTGTGGCAGGGCCCAGCCGCTCCCCAGGACCCCTCCTACCCACCAACCCATCATCCAGGGCTGCTGAACATTCACAGCCCCCTGCTGCCACTGTCGTTGCGGCCACACCCACGGTCATTGTGGCCACTACCACTGCCGCAACCGCCACCATCGCCGCACCGACCACCACCGCCGCCACCACCGCCACGTCTTCGCTGGCACCAGCCCCAGCGCAGGTGGTGGCCCGGACGACTGGATCCACCATGGGAGCCACAGCGAGGACCGTGGTGAGCAATGTGGCTAGTGGGCAGGGCCGGTGGCAGCAGGACTGGTAGGAGGAGCAGGGTCAGGGAAACGCCAGCCTCCCCTGGGAGCCATGCCCTGCCTCACATGGCCAGAGTCCTTGGGGCCTATGAAGAGGCCCAAGGACAATGGGTCCGGTCTGCTTCAGACACGCGTGAGGTGCTGGGGGTGCTGAGGTCCATGGACGCCCGTATGGGCCAAATCGTGGACCTCATGGGACAGCTGGTGGTGGCGGTGAGGTCACAGCCAGGGACAGCAGCTCCCCTCCGCCACCACCTGCCGGGGCGCAGGGTGGAGCAGCAGTGTCCAGTTCCCCTGCGTCCACAGCCAGTGATCACACCTCAACCACCAGCATGTCGCAAGCAGGCACCCCCCTCGCAAATGTGGAAGGGGCCGTCCGAAGAGGAAACAGATCTCCCGGGAGGACTTCGCACGCTCCAGACGCAAGTGAGGCAGCCAGCCAGCCTTCCGCCAGCCTTCCTTGACCAGCCACTGCATTGACTTGGACTACGATCCCACTCCACA
Source organism: Calotriton arnoldi (assembly GCA_963921515.1). Classification (NCBI taxonomy): domain Eukaryota; kingdom Metazoa; phylum Chordata; class Amphibia; order Caudata; family Salamandridae; genus Calotriton; species Calotriton arnoldi. The sequence goes on along the minus strand of CAWUFW010000713.1, from coordinate 3,590,539 downwards.
CAGCCATCTGGATGGCATGTGTGTGTTGGACTATGGACATAGAACCAGTGGGTACACCCTGATCATCATGCAGCCATGACCGACAGCTCATTGTCACTGCACGCACCACTTTTGTCATCACCTTACACACAATCACATGTCACAGTTTGTAATAAATGCACCTTTTTCACTAACTGCTGTTTGTGCCCTGTGTCTTATTTGTACAGAATACAACGGCCACCTTGGGCGGAAAGGCACCTGATGCGTGGCATGGCATTTGAATCCGGAGGGCCTGTAGGGACCTAGGGGTGGGAGACAGAACAGGAGCACATTCAATGAGTGTGTCACACACCCATCACACAGTACATGTCAACAACTACAAGCAATGTACACACATCGCACAGAGCTATAGGGCACAATGCCACAGCCACCAACAGTGGCATACTACCCTGGCCATGGAGCGTTGACACACAGCACGCAGTGAACAAACGGCCACCCTGACACAGCACACACACACCTGCACAGATACAGCCACATCAGCCGTCGTACATGGACACTCACCGTCAAGTGAAGTAGCGGGCGATGAGCTGCTGCCGCACATTACCAGCTTCCTCCTCTCCGCTGTCCTCCTCACTCGAGCTGTCCTGGTCTGCGGGCTGGGGCCCTGGTTGATCTCCGTCATCCACGATGAGGGGGATCTGCTTCCGAATGGCCAGATTGTGCAGCATGCAGCACGCCACCACTATCCGGCACACCTTCTGTGGGGAGTACGCCAGCGCACTCCTCGGTGCGGTCCAGGTACCTGAACCTGGACTTGAGGAGGCCAAAGGTACGCTCGACCACACGTCTGGTCCTCCCATGTGCCTCATTGTAGCGATCGTCTGCTGGGGTGCGAGGATTCCTCAATGGACTGAGCAGCCATGCCCCATTCGGATACGCAGAGTCACCTGGGTGTGAGGGACACAGAGAACCGTTGCTAATCCAACTGGACAGGGGACAGCATCGCACAGCCAGCACGCTACACCACTCCACATACTCACCGACAATACAGGCACGATCCTGTTGCATATTGGACATCAGTCGTGGCAAGATGCTGTTGCGCATTATGTGTGCGTCATGGGCCGAGCCTGGGAACTTTGCACACACGTGGGTGATCACCATGTCCGCAAGGCACACCACTTGCACATTCAGGGAGTGCGTGTGCTTCCTGTTGCGGTACAGGTGCTCAGTGGCCTGTGGTGGAACAAGGCCGACATGTGTGCAGTCAATGGCTCCAACGACGTGTGGGATTCTGCCAAGGGCATAGAATGCACCCTTCACTGCCGCCAATTCACGAGCCCTGGGGAAGCGGATGTACCTGTTCCGGTACAGCATCATGGCTGCCAGTACATCCCTCAGCACCTTGCTGAACATGGGCTGGGACATCCCTCCTCCACTGCCCACTGTGTGCTGGAATGACCCAGTGGCGAAGAAATGCATGGCGGCCATCACCTTAGCCGTGGGGGTGACAGCAGTCGGATACACCCTGCGGGGACGGAGATGGGGTTCTAACATGGCACACAGTCGATGCAGGGTTGGCCTGTCCAGCCGAAACTTCCTAATGACCTCCGTATCCTCCATGTCTGCCAGCAATTGGTATGGGCGGTCAATGTTCGGTCTCCGCCTAGGGACAATGGCAGAGGACACATGTCAAAGCAACACGACACATAGCAATTTCGCATACACATCACTGACATGACTGAGCAACCACATGAGCCACAGCCCAGCTGTCAAGCTGGGACGGCACGGCCACAATACACTTACACAGGTCTCCCAACAATGGCAATGGCTAGTGATACAAACCACTGCCATGTGCATGCACATGGGGATCTAGGCCCCAATGACTTGCGGGGCGTGCTGATGGGGACTGACTGCATATCCGTCAAGCGGCAACGCCACGGCAACATGAATGTCTGCTGAGCATGGAACTGCTTCCGCGGCTGGATGAGTATGGCACACGACGACGACGATGTGGGCACAGGCTGAGCGGCCAAAACAAGTGGGACCTGTGGCACGAGGGGATATGAGACAGTAGTAGGTGTCAGCACTGCACCCTATGTACAGCACTGTACGGATCACACCTCCCGAAACATTGACAGGTGTCCACGTTGACAGCCCCATGCCAAGACGGCTGTGTGCTTGCAGTCACACGTCACAGGTGAGAGGTTACATTGCACGTGCCAGGTGGCAGTCGTACATAGTGGGAGCTGGCATGTGTGTGCATGTGTCTCCTGTTCAGGATCCACCAGATGGGCGCTGACTCTGTACTGACCATTGGACACAGCATGTTCCGTGGAAGGCTTGTGTGTGTGGGATGGTGGCACTGGATGTGCCTCCGTTGGGTGGGGGGCCATGCACAGGGCGGGTACGTCGATGATTGCGCATTGTTGGTCACGGTGGGTGCACCCACTGAGATGTGTTGCCCTGTGTTCAATTCCTATGTCCGCATGATGATGGACTGTAGATGTGGGCAGACTACACATTGGTCGATGTGCTGTCTATATGCATGTGCCTTCACACCAGGCACAGCTGCCCCTGCACATGTGACCCCTGCTGGACTCGCTGCTGGGTCTGTGGAGCTGATGCACCTTCTGCGCGTGGGGCGGGCAGCTCTCCTCACTTCCCTCATTGCGCATGTCATGACTTTGCCACAGGTGACATGGATCATGGAGGGCCCACATGTACGCGTGGGTAGGCTACACATGATTGTACACTGGTCGCCACCCCCAGTCAGTGTTTCGAATGGGAAGGTTGTCGTGCTGGTGGTATGTTCGATGTGGCGGATGGGCGGGCCTAGTTGCGGGCTTACATTCCGGACATGGGGGTAGTTGGATTGGCGACTAGTTGCAGTACACACGGGACACGTCTCTTCCTTTCCACATCTGGGTCATCCCTTGTACTAACTGACAGTGATACAGTCATCTTCGCCCCAGCCCTCATGTCCTCCCCTCGCTCCCCCAATATGCATGCTCACCTGCGAGGCTAGCGCTTGCACAGGCAGCCCCAAGCTCGCACCAGAGAGGGCAAGGAGTGTATGTGTGGGTCCAGTTGCACGAGTGGGCTGTCTCAGGGTATGATGTGTTGCGGGACACCGTCCACCTGCGTGGTGCCCCAAATGGAGACCCGGCCTGCATGGACTATGCATCACAGTCTTCGCCTTCCGGATCCGCCACCTGCGACACCCAGTGGCTGTGGCTGCCCTTGCGGCCAGGCCGCGTCCGTCTGTGGCTGATGGCCCACACATTCACTCTTTGGCCTCTCTGGGGAGGGCTCGGGGGTGGTGGCGCACGCGCTTGCACTTAGTCGCAATGGCATGTGGCGTGGTTGGTATGATGGGCAATGGATGGGATGGTGCGAGCCACCTCCCGTGACGTCAGTGCTGCTCGTGCTGTGGTGCGTCCCCCTACACTTCCATGTGACTTGTGCCATGCTAGACGTTGAGGTTCTATTGCCTGCGTGATATGACCAGGAGGAGCGCGAGGAGACCTCTCACACACCATGCTCCACTGCCATCCCGTGCCCTGTATCGCCTGTGCGGATTGACTATGTTGGGGTTACACCTGGTCGACTGGGGCTGTGTGTGCCTTGTCAAGGGGCATGGCGGGCGCACAACAGGATCCAGCTTGTCCACAGAGGGTGGGCTGAGGTGCGCCTGGTACCGCTTTGTACGTGTGCCCGGCTGCTGTGCACACACGTGTTCACTCCCCCCGACAGGTGTCCTCTCACAATGCCCAGGGAAGCGGTGGTGTACTGTTCATGACCCCTCCCAACACGGCGTGCTCCAACTTGGCATGTGCGCATCTACCCGTCGCACCCACCCACCTGAGCACTGCGTCCATACGACTTCACACGACACATGTGTGTCTTCCACAGTGGTGCTACTCATTTGCGTTGACATCCAATACCAGTGGACTACATGGTCATGTCACGACTGCCGTGTACTTCACATACTCTCATCCTCTCTCATTCGTACTTGTGAAATGAGTCAGCGGAGACAGTTTTGGTTTCAAACATTATATTGAGTCTTCTGTCCTCTGTGATGCAGTATAGTGGACACTACTGGCAGCGGAATACATGTTGAGGATATACTAAGCATGATTGCAAATGGGATAGGGTGTGGGGTTACATGTGATTGGCTGTTGCATGTGGGATGTGGGCTTCAGAGTGACATCTGCTTGGCCAAGGCTGTGCTAATGTACATTTACGTATAGCTGCGGAGCTGCGGACTTTGACACAGACGGTATACATGTAGCCTACCAGACCGCTTGGCATCATGGGCACAGTCCATCTCAGTTCCATGTGACAGGTTTGCTGCGGTTGTTCCTCATGCACGCGTGCATGTGAGTTGACATCAGGGCATGTGCTTGCGTGCATGCAGCGGCGTGCCACTTGTTGTTGCACTGTGGTGGTTACTGGACATGTCACAGTCACTGGGGTCGTGTTGTTGTTGTATGCACTTGTCGTCCATGCAAAGGTCCTGGTATGGGATTCCCGGGGCGGGGGTGGGAGGGGTGCAGCACCCACAGACTCCAGGCGACCTATTCATGTCCACTGAGCGGTGTGTGTGTCCATGTGCGCTGGATCCATGTCGTGTCCTGGTTGTTCGTGCAGTTCCGTCCATGTGGGTGCGATACACAGAGCCCATGCCACTGCCTCCCACGATGCATGCAGTGTTCCTGGATGTGATGGGGAACAGTGTGCATGTCCCGGTCATATCCGATGTCATGGCGATGTCGTTGATGGTGTGGTTACAGTTGCCGGTCGTTTGGTATGGCTGTTGTGGTGGTGACTGGCCAGTCCGTGCGGAAGCTAAGCATGGGTGCGGGGTTGGACATCATAGGTCACTCGGGGAACCTGCGTTGTGGTCCGACGTATTTACAGGTTGTCAGGTATGCGATGCCGTCCAGCAGGGCTTCCATGTCATTGGTGGTGTACATGTTTGCCAGCCAATGTAGCGGATGGTGGCTGTCAAGGTGTTGTTCGTAAGTTGTCCCTTGGAGGACCATGATGGGGCATGCTGGGTGACATTCGATGTAGCTGTTCTCGATGATCCGTCGTGTGGAGGCACAGTGGTCCCATTTCAGTGCGGGTGCGATGTTGGCCACATACGCCATGCCCCCATAGGCAGAGCAGGCCCTGTCGTGTGCGTCCAGAGGGAGGAGTAGTGGTAGCAGGTCCGCCTTCAGACATGCCGGGTTGGAGAGGCATATCTCGACGGGATGCTGGTAGGGACACCTCCGACAGTAGAAGACGGGCATGACGCAGCTGAACAATGTGATGCGGTAAGTCAGTCGGTAACTTACGTTCAGCAGGGACAGGAGATCGCATCCCAATGTATGGCACAGGTTGGTTTTGTACAGCTTGAGCTGTTCGGCGTAGTTGGGTAGGTGTGCTGCGGTTGCCATTTCGCAGCGGTTCGTTGAGGTGGCGTGCTCCGGCTGTGTGTGCAGTCTGCAATGTGCACGCTCCGGGGTTGCTGTGAGCTCTGTGTAGTCGTGGGGAGACAGGACTTGTGTTCTGTTGGCTTGTTTGGAGGACACGGGCCCTCTTCCCACATGCTTCTCAGACAGTTCAAGGTCAGTGCTGTGTGACTCCTTCCAATTAACTTGCATGTGGCCGACATGGGGGAGTGTTTTCTTCTTTCTTCCCCGTCCGTTGTGTGCTTCTGTGATATGCGCTATCTGCCCTGTGGTCGGTCTCCTCGGCATGCCTGTGTTGGTCTATTCTTGGACAATGGCTGTATTCACCGGCTTCTGTCGTAGGGCTGTGGTTTCGGAGTTGGAATGGAAGGTCATTCAGTGCTGTCTGCTCTCCCTTGTGTGGGCGGCAGGCTGCCTTTCCGCTCTGCGTTGGGCCTTGTGTGTGGATGTTATTCTTGGGCCACCTGTTGTCGGTCCCCGGGCTCTTTGGTGTTCCGTTTTATATGTCTTGTTCATATGTGCAGGGTGGTATGGGTGTTTCTGTGAGGTACTGGCGTTCCTCTTCCCGAAGGGGCCCTGCTTCTCCTAGTTGGTGTTGCCGCCGCTGTGTGCTACGCCATGTTTGTTACACTGGGGTGTGTCCTGCTGTTGCGTGTCTTCACTGACATGTGTGCGTCGGTTGTGTGGCGTTGGGTGTTGTCCGTGAATTGGGCGTTGGGGACATGTCTGTGGCCGGCCTGTCACGTGTCATGTGCGTTCGGGGTGGGGCTGATGTGTGTGCTGCTTGGTTGTGTCCCTGTGTCTGTGTGCGACGCATGCATGGCGCTGCGGTTGGCCTCTGTGTTGTGCGCATGTGTGGCGGCGTCATCGGCGCTTTTGGGCCGTGACGGGGTGGTTGGTTACTAGTCCCAGGTGGTGTGTACACATGTGTTCTGCGATGTTACGATTTGGCCTGTGTGTCATATGTGGATGCGATGGTGGATGTGTAGTGTACACGCGCTGGTGGGGGGTTGTCCGCTTTTTCCGCCCTTGCACTGTGTGCGCTGTTTGCGTGCACTTGTTGTGTGTGTGCCTACCTGCGTCTCCGCGGTACGTTGCGTCCTTGGTGGTGCATCAGCAGAAGCATGGGGAGTGCCTGCAGTGCTGGATTCATGCTCGGGGAGCCGCTTCTTCGTTGTCCGTGCTCGGCATCCGTGTTACCGCTTCGGTTTGGCGTACGGTATCTCTTGGCCGTGGGAGCCGTTTGTTTGCGGCATCGTAATTTATGCGCCGGGCGGGACGTGTTTCGTCGGACGGTGTGTGTCAGTTAGCTGCGCCGCTACATGTACGGGCGCACTTTGATGGCGGACGGTGTTGCTGGCTTGCCGGCGGTGTTTGGCCTACTTTTCGCATCGTAATTGGACGGGCGTGTGGACTGCTGCGTGCCGGCGGTAACTGGTGGTTTTTGCATCCGCCAGCACGGCGGTGGTGCTTCCGCCCGCCATCGTAATGGGCCCCTAAGTGTTTAATAATTACTATTGTTTAATAATTTTTGCGTATATTACTTCCGTAGCGGGTTGTGGGTTTATAGGGGAATAGGGTGGGAAGTAATTTAATTGACATTAAATTTTTTTATAATTTATTAATTAATAATTTATTGTTTAATAATTACTATTGTTAATTAAGTTAATAAATGTATTATTAAATATATAACAAGTGAATAATAATCTTTTTTAAATAATTGATAATTATGCAAGTTGTTTATTTTTTTTATTAATTACATATTAATTATTAAAAATTAATTTATTAATATGTTAATTATGTACTTTTTTTAGTAGTGTGTTCAGTGTTGATAGGGGAGTAGGGTGGGATTTAAGGGAAATTTAATTCAAATTTTAATAATTTTTAAGTATTATTTATTCAAAGTTATTTTATAGTGTTAATTGTGTTAATTAATTTAGATATGATTGTTATTAATTTCATTGTTAATTGTAATTAGCTAATTAATTAAATGTTAATTAATTAAGTTTATTCATTAATATTTTACACTATTGGAGGTGACGTTTATAGGGGAAAATGTTGGAAGGTAAATATATTTTTATTAATTAATTATTTGTTAATTAATTTTAATTATATTGTAGGAGTGGGTCTACTCAATTATTCCCCTACGCTTCCCAACACTTTCCCTACTGTTGCACTCACTGGAGTGGGAATAGTAATTTTTACACTCCTGCTATCCAACACTTTCCCTACTGTTCCACTCACTGGAGTGGGAATAGTAATTTTTACCCTCCCGCTATCCAACACTTTCCCTACTGTTCCACTCGCTGGAGTGGGAATAGTAATTTTTACCCTCCCGCTATCCAACACTTTCCCTACTGTTCCACTCGCTGGAGTCGGAATAGTAATTTGTACCCACCCGCTATCCAACACTTTCCCTACTGTTCCACTCGCTGGAGTAGGAATAGTAATTTTTACCCACCTGCTATCCAACACTTTCCCTACTGTTCCACTCACTTGAGTGGGAATAGTAATTTGTACCCACCCGCTATCCAACAAATTCCCTACTTTTGCAGTTGTTGGAGTGTGAATACTAATTTTATTCCATTAGCTATGCAACGTTTTTAATTTTGTTATATTTAATGTAGTGTAAATTATTAATTAATTAACATAAAAAATGTACTTTAATTATTTAAATTATTTTATATTATTTATTTTTATATTTATATATGTTTATTTATATATATATATGTAAATATATTTTAGTTAACTATATTTTAAACATCGATATTTTGTACTCAATATTTTAGTACTTACCTGTTTGTAGATAGGGACTCGATATTCTGTCCCTCGATATTTTGGCATCGATATTCTGGACAGTCGATATTCTGTCCCTCGATATTCAGCCACTGAATCGTTTGAGGATCAAACCTCCATTCATAAAAAATGAGCCAGTGGCTTTTCAGGACATCATTAGTGTTAGACTTTGCATCCTTAACATGATTTTCCCGTAATAATTTGACTTCAGACCTTCTGTTTTTGCTGACGTCTTTATTGCTGGCCTTAGGACTCTGCACACTTTACCACTGCTAACCAGTGCTAAGCTGCTTGTGCTCTTTCTCTAAAACATGGTAACATTGCCTTATTACCCCAAGTGGCATATTTAATTTACTTGTACTACCTGTGCCCAGGGCCAGTAAATCAAATGTTACTAGTGGACCTGTAGCACTGATTGTGCCACCCCCTTTAGTAGTCCTTTTAAACATGCCTCAGGCTTTCCATTGCAGAGCCTACCATTTCGACTTGGCAAAATAAACCCTTCGCCAAGCCCAAACTTTAATTTTCACTTCATAAAAGTCACCCCTAGTGTAGACCCCGGACAGGCTAGATGGCAGGGTGCAATGTATGTAAAAAGTTGTCCATGCACTTTTAAGTTTTACATGTCCTGGTAGTGAAAAAATCCTAAATTTGTTTTTCACTACTGCAATGCTTATCTCTCCCATTGGATAACATTGGAGTTGCCTTATTATATTCTATAAGTATCATTTCAAAAAAGGAAGAGATAATCAACTCATGATTGTTTTATCTGAAATCACAATTTAGAATCTTAAAGTCTGATTTTAAATTGCAATCCTGAAAATGCTACTTTTAGATGTTGATATTTTCTTGACTTAGCCATTTGGTGCCCGCAGCCTGTCTCTGATCACATGAGTAGGTGTGGGTGACAGTTGAGCTTTGTGTATTCCTTCTAGATAGCCCCATGCAATGGGGAGCTTAGGTGTGAATGGATGGGCCATCACTGGCAGTGTGGGAGGGGGGAGCTGGGCCCAGCCCCACTTGAATAGATTGTGTGTTCTGTCTCCATACAAAGGGCAGCATATCCCCTGTAGTTATTTTGGAGCCAGCGCTAGGAAGGCATGGCATCCCTGCACTTCAAAGGCATGCCTCTAGATGCCTCAGACACCCACTCTTCAGTACACTTCTGGACCTGTGGATACTCTGCCAGGAAGAAGGACTGCTATGTTGCTGAAAAGATGGACACTCTGTTGGTCTGCAGCCCCAAAGGAAATGCTACCTTGCTGTGATGATGTACTGCCCTCTTGCCATGGTGAAAAGGACTGGACCTGCGTCTCTTACCCCAGAAGCCAGAGTGACTTCAATGGCTAATTAGCTAACCTCCTGATCTGAAGCCTCGGGGACATAACATGCTTCCAACAAACCTTGCACCTGCACCTGGACATCTGTGAGTCTACACGCCCAGTGGTGCTGCTACCAGTCCTGTACTCTTGGAAGTGGGCCTAAGGTGCTTGCCAGCCTCTGTGGATCCAGCAGAACCAGCACATCTCCTCTGCTGCACGGCGCAATCCCTAACAGAAACAATGCATCTCCACTGCTGAAAATTGGACCCGTCACACAGACTCACCTCACCTCCACAGCCTGCATCGCCTTTGGAACCACTGCCTCTCATTTCTTATCGACGGGAGGATTGACAATGCAGGAGTATGCATCACAGCCTTTCAGCTCTTTGGAATTGAAGCTTCATGCTGACTGCATGCCACATTCCCGATATTAAACTTCGCATCACAAGCTCAGTCAATGGGATCCTTAATGGCGTCGCAGGCCCTCGCATCGCAGCCTCACAATGATTCGGTTACATGACGCAACTTTGATGCTACTCCATGCAATGCTCCTCAAACCAGGATCCAAAGTACTTTGTTCAGCAGGCCTAACTGGGCCCCTGTAGCAAGCTCGTGCTCCATTGAGGTCGGCCTGAACTTGTGACTCTGTCCCTGTCCAGAGCAACCAGATAGCCACAGTTGGCACTTTGTGCTTTTTGGCACAATTTTGACCTAAATCCTTAAAATTTAAAATCCCCGGTTCTAGTAATTGGATTTTTGTTGTTTTGATCTTGTTTTATTTTCTAAAGAAAGTTCTATTCTTCTAACTTGGGGGCCCATTACGATAACCAGCGTTACAAAATCCGCCATCCACAATAGCCTGATAAAACCGCCCGCCTGCCCCATGGGAATACTGACCGAGCAATTATGATGTCGCGAAGCAACCTCCGCCCACGGCGGTAAAAACACACAAAATTCCGCCCGTCCCTGCCAGAGTAGAAGATCATCCGTCCGCCACGGATGCAATCCCGCCCGAAAACCCAAATCCGCCCGCTCTGCCGATCGAGACAACGACCGTGAAATTATGATCTCCCAGACATGAGCGCGGAAAATCCACATATTCCCCGCCCGCCACGGTTAACAACAGTGATGAATAACTGACATGGCGAAGGCCTGGCGCCCACGTCCGTGCAAGGAAATCATTGGCGGAACAAAGAAATACACATAACATGGCCAACAAGTCCACACAGCAAACTACGCCAAAATACCCAAACACAGAACACATCCCAAAGACACATCCCCCCTGGCAAAACTAAAAAACTACAAATCCCAGGACACCAGACACAACACACCTGAAAACGACAGCCCATCATGACACACCCACATAGGTAAGTACAAAAGCAGCCCCTTCACAGACCACAATCCCTTGCACTACTACAAAGCGAAGACGCCATCAGAGAACCCAGAGAGCCACAAAGGAAAGCAGCACACCACACGCACGCACACATCACACTCATCACCAACAACACCACCACCATCACCACTGAAACAACGGCACCACGAACACCCTGCACATCACACACCACACACCACACACCCACCACACCAGCACCACAAATACCAAACCACACACCATGGCAACACAAAGAATGCCTAAGTACACTGCCACTGAGTTGACGGTCATGGTCGACGAGATCATCAAGGTGCACCCACAAATCTATGGGAACCAGGTCCAACAGACACCAGTAGCCACCAGAAACAGAATGTGGAGCAGGATCGTAGACCAGGTGAATGCAGTTGGGAACGTGCCACGCAACCGGGGTGAAATTACAAAGAGGTGGCACGACCTGAAAAGCGTGGTCAGGAAGAAGGAGGCCAAGAATCGTGAGCTGGCTGACAGGACTGGCGGCGGAAATCCAGCGCTATTCAAGACCTTCAAGGCGTGGGAGGAGAAGGTGCGAGGCATTCTACATCCGGAGAGTCTCACCGGAATACCAGGGGGAGTGGAGGCTGGTAAGTACAAACAAATGTATACCAGCACACCGCTATGTACTGTCATGCACTACCAGAATGCCATAGCTCCGAGGGCCAAACACCCCCATGTCCAGTACACAATACACAAGACATCTCTCACACATGCAACAGACACTCCCACACACTCAGCCCAAAGGTACCAACAAACAAAACCATGGGGGCATGTGTACAGTCAGCCAGCACCACAACTCCCACCAGGTCCCCTTGTACCCCAGATGCGCCGGAAGGAGCACTCCCCACACCCACACCCATGTGTCAGCCATAGCTGCACTAACCAACAAGTAACAGGTAAGTAGCCGTACCACAAAGTCTGTGTATCTGAGGGGGGACTGCAGAAGTACAACCGCCACCAGGCCCCTAGTCCTACAGCGCAGCAAGATGGAGCACTCCCCACACCCATGTGTCAGCCATTGCAGTGCACACCTTCACCTGACAGGTAGATATGTATCCCTACATGGAGGGGTGTCTGTGGGTGGTAAGCCATCACCACAACTCACAACACGGCCCCCACTCCCACAGACCAGCAAGATGGAGCACCCCTCTCTCTCATAACCATGTGATAGCCATTGCATTGCTCCCTCCAAACCAACAAGTAGGTAGACTACTGTACAGGGCGGGGTGTCTGTAGGCATGAGGACTGTACTACGACTAACATTTGGGACATGTCACGTAGCAGAGGAACAGGTAGCACTGCTCCCTGTCATAACCATGTGACTAATGTGCACACGGACATGAATTACAGAGTCATAGCCCACATGAGCCATCTCAAATACAGTAACACGTAAGGAGTCACGTCTGCATGCACAAGTCTCACTGGAGTACTGACCCACATGGCGTGCACTGTGCCAGTCATCACACACATCAGCAACACCATCGAAGTCTTGTCCATGTAGTCGTGTCTGCTTGTTCCGTTGACATTGTACAACATCACCCATGTAAGTCTATCTTGTCTCAATGTAACAGAGTGGGACCCCAGTAATGTCACATACACCACTGGACCCATGAACCACACAGCTACACAATGCACATTCAAAATCTCATCCATCTCATCTTTCAGCCCCAGTGTCATGAAAGGTATATCATCTAAACAGTTGTCCCATATACAGTAGTTCAGCAAAGATCCCTGCCGATGACCAAACATGTGTCTGCAGTGTCTGAAGCGCACGTCACACTGTGATTTACAACATACCTAATATAGTCAACACCCCAAGAGCACTGCATTGCTGCACATGGCTGAGGGTAGCACGCACACCAAGGAATTGTCCCATCTGCAATACGTTGTGTGGCACACAACCATTACTCACTCACTACAATGCTTGCAGTGTAATGTCCCCAAATGATAACAGTGAGCAGATATGCTGAGTATGTCAGATATACACACACCTTTGTCTCTGCAGTGTCGTGTGGCCAAAACACATGTCCCCTTCTGCACCCATATGTCACAGTATGTACCACAAAACCATATTTCATCTCAAAAGCTTTCATGGGGCTGTACCCCGTTTCCACCAAAGCCACAAAATGTAGGGGTACTGCAACACACACCGACTGGCATTCCAAATCCGTACCATGCCATATGCACCCATCACACTATTCCATTGCCTTGATCACGCACACACATTGTAGAGCCATACACACGCATCTGGGAAATCAGTGCACAACTGTGCACAAACTGTGAATGTCAGACATCGAACACAAACCTTGCAAGGTGCAACACAATAACCTTTCGTCTCCGCCCCACAGGTGACGAACAGCATGATGCTGGAGAGGGAGACAGCAGCCATCACAGCCAGTCCACAAGCCCTCCACCCGGACTCACGGATGTGGAAGACCTGGACACCTCTTCGGACGAGGACTCCCGACCAGGCACATCTGGTGTGGCAGGGCGCAACCGCTCCCCAGGACCCCTCCTACCCACCAACCCATCTCCCAGGGCTGGTGACCAGTCCCAGGCCCCTGCTGCCACGGTCATTGCGGCCACCACCACCACCGCCGCAACCACCACCACCACCACCACCACCAGGGCCTCCCTGACCACTCACCCTGCGCAAGGGGTTGTACGCACGTCGACACCGACCCTGGGAGCCACAACGAGGCCCCTGGTGACCACTGTGGCGAGTGGGCAGGTCAGTGGCAGCAGTTCAGGTGGGAGGAGCAGGGTCAGGCCAACGCCATCAGAGCCTGGGAGCCAAGCCCTGCCGCAAATCGCCAGAGTCCTTGGGGCCTATGAAGAGGCCCAGGGCCAATGGGCCCGGTCAGCTGCCGATACGCGGGAAGTCCTTGGGGTGTTGAGGTCCATGGACGCCCATATGGGCCAATTCGTGACCCGTATGGGCAAACTTGTTGACCTCATGGGCCAGCTAGTGGTGGCGGTGAGGGCCCAATCAAGGCCAACCACACCACCTCCGCCACCACCTGCTGGGGCGCAGGGTCGTGCAACATCCAGTTCCCCTGCGTCCAAAGCGAGTGGGCAATCCTCAGCCACCACCAGCAGCCCACAAACACAACCCCCCCTCTCAAACGTGGAAGGGGTCGTCCGAAGAGGAAACAGGTGTCCAGAGATGACTTCGCACGCTCCAAACGCCAGTGAGTCAGCCAGCCACGGTGGCCATCTACTGCAATCACTTGGACTACTATCCTACCCCACACTGCCATGTGAATGGCATGTGTCTGTCGGACTGTGGACCCAGAACAACATGGGTACACCTTGACCATCACGCGGACATGTCCGTCAACTCATTGTTCCAGCATGCACCACTTTTGTGATCACCTTGCCCACAATCACGTCACCGCTTTAAATAAATACACCTGGATCACATTCTGTTTTCTCTGCTCTGTGTTTAATCAAGGATGTGCAACCGTCACCATGATCAGAAATGCATCTGGAGTGTGGTATGTCGATAGGCCAGGAGAGGCTGTAGGGACCTAGGGGTGAAAAACAGAACAAGAGTCCATTGAATGTGTGTGTCACACACTCATCACACAGTACTTGTCATCAAGTTTAAGCAATGTACACACATCTCACAGAGCAACAGGGCACAATGCTACAGCCACTGTCAGTGGCATACTACCCTGGACATGGACCATTGCCACACAGCACACAGTGAACAATAGGCCGCCGTGACAATGCACACATACACCTATACAACTACAGCAACATCAGCCGTCGTACATGGTCACTCACCGTCAAGTGAAGTAGCGGGCGATGAGCTGCTGTCGCTCATTCACTGCTTCCTCCTCTCCACTGTCCTCATCACTGGACACGGCTTGGTCTGCAGGCGGGGGCCCTGGTTGATCACCGTCATCCACTATCAGGGGGATCTGCCTGCGAATCGCGAGATTGTGCAGCATGCAGCATGCCACAACTATCTGGCACACCTTCTGTGGGGAGTATGCTAGTGCACCCCCGGTGCGGTCCAGGCATCTGAATCTGGACTTCAGGAGTCCAAAAGTCCGCTCCACCACACGTCTGGTCCTCCCATGTGCCTCATTGTATCTGACATCAGCTGGTGTCCTAGGATTACGTAGTGGGCTCAGCAGCCAAGGCCCGTTAGGATATGCAGAGTCACCTGGGTGTGAGAAACACAGAGAATCGTTGCAATTCCAACAGGATACAAGACAGCATGTCACACTCAGCACGCTACACGAGTATGCATACTCACCAACAATCCATGCACGGTCCGGTTGAAGATTGGCCATCATTCGTGGGAGGATGCTGTGGCGCATGATGTGCGAGTCATGGGCGGATCCGGGAAACTTCGCACACACGTGTGTGATAATCATGTCCGCCAGGCACACCACTTGCACATTCAGGGAGTGGAAATGTTTCCGGTTCCTATAGATGTGCTCCATGGCCTGTGGTGCAACAAGGCCAACATGGGTGCAATCAATTGCACCAACAACGTGGGGGATGCGTCCAAGGGCATAGAAAGCACCCTTCACTGCCGCCAAATCACGAGCCCTGGGGAATCGGATGTACCGGTTCCTGTACAGCATCATAGCTGACAGGACATCCCGTAGCACCATGCTGAACATGGGCTGGGACATCCCACCTCCACTGCCCACCGTGTGTTGGAAAGATCCGGTTGCGTAAAAATGCAGTGCAGCCATCACCTTAGCCGTGGGGGTGAATGCTGTAGGATACACCCTGCGAGGACGAAGGTGGGGTTCCAACATTGCACATAGGTGATGCAGGGTGGGTCGGTCCAGACGGAATTTCCGTATAACCTCCACATCCTCCATGTCTGCCAGCAATTGGTAGGGGCGATGTATGTTTGGTCTCCTCCTAGGACAGATGGAAGTGGACACATGTCAATGCAACACACCACATGGCACTTTCACATACACAAAACTAAAATTACTGACAAAGCAATAGAATCACAGAACAGCTGACAAGTAGGGACAGCACAGCTACAATACTCTTACACAGGTCCCCTTACCAATAGCAATGGCCACTGACACAAACCATTGCTATGAGCATGCACATGGGGATTTAGGCCCTAATAGCTAGAAAGGCATGATGATGATTTCAGACTGCATATGTGGGAAGCGGCAACACCACGGCAATATACCTAGCTGCTGTGCCTGACACAGCTTCCGAGGCTGGGTGAGTATGGCACACACCAACAACACAATGTACACAGGCTGAGCGGCCCAAACAAGTGGGTCCTGTTGCACAACGGGATATGAGACAGTCAATGATGTCCCTAGTTCACCCAATGTACAGCACTGTACGTATCACACCTCCAACACACATTGACAGGTGTACACATTGACAACTCCATGACAACACAGCTGTGTGAATGCAAACACACATCACAAGTGACACGTAACGTTGCACGTGCCAAGTGGGAGATGCACATTGAGAAATATGGCATGTGTGTGCATATGCACATCCCATGCTCCCATGCTAATGTGTACATGATGATGTGCCAACAGACATGTGGAGGCTGAGCACTGGCCGTCAATGCCTATGCACACAGCATGAAGTGGCCCTGTCTAGTGTGGACATGCTCCCACACACATATCATGGCCACACCTGCAAATGCATGGCGCACATTAAACTGTGGATTCCACATGGCACCAGCGGACTGTACCCGCCATGGACCAGGAACTTGAGGCCAACTCTAATGGCCCTCGCGGTTGCATCCTGCGTGTTCGACTATAGAGGTAAGCGTACCGGGACAGCTCGGAGCAGGCCATTGTGTGCATTTGAAGTAGGCAGACATGGTACACCAATTGCAGCAGCTTGGACCCACTGAAACAGCCCCAGGGGGCTATATGAGTGTGGGAGGGAGACCGGCATTACCACAGCTTCCAGGGACTGCTGCATGGCATCCCTCAACAACACCTGCTGCTGCTGCCACATGTCCACCTTCATGTCGACGACTCTGAAGATATGTCCAGGTCCACTCACCAGCGAGGAGCTGGAGATCCTGGATTCCGAGCTCCACGCACACTGCCCAAGGCTATTTCTTGCAAAAGTTGTGTGTGTAAGACAACTACAGTGTGTGTGGGAGTGCATGTGGGGGACACACATGTCGTTGATCCGCAGCACTATGAGTCTGAGCCTGTGGGGTTCCAACATGCACTGCTTACCATGCTTACTACAGGTGGAAGGGGTATGTAGGCTCTCTGGCGCTTTCCCATGCATGTCCCTCCCGAGTGGTGGTACATGGCATTTTCATGTCAGACATCCAGTGACGCAGCCACTTGGCAATGCAGGACTCAGGGCAGTTATTGCTTGTGTGAATGGCTGGCTGGGTCCCTGCTGGCCTTCTCAGTCTCAGCAGACCTGGGCTGCACATTGACCGCCCAATCCTAGAAGGAAACAACACTGACTGTACAGTGGGTTACATGTGTCTTTTGTTCACAACTCACCGGAAATGCGCAAACTCAGCCCTGTCGATTGAACACTCCAGGCCTTGTGATAGGGATGTGTGTGAGAGATAGTGGCACTGAATGTGACCTCCATTGCGGGGTGAGCCATTCACAGGGCGAGTACGTTGAGGGCTGCGCGGTGTTGGACACAGTGAGTCCACCCACAAAGATGTGTTGCCTTGTGATCTATGTGTTGGTCCACCTGACAATGGGCAGTAGATGTGGGCAGACTACACATTGCTCAATGTGCTGGCATCCTGCATGTGAATGGGATGGACAGGTACTGTGTACACACTCCCACCAGCATGCATTCACGTGTGGTGTACACATGCTGTTAGGCCATGTCCGATTACTTCTTGGCTCGGTTACACATCTCTGAGTATTTTGGATGGATCAGCATCATGCCACTGTGATTGGTGGATGTGGGTGATGATGAGAAGTGTATGAGTGATATTCCAACCCTCTTGTGTACCATCCCTGCAGTTGGAAGTCCTCCAGCCCAAGGCCTTGTGATGAGCCATTGCATCCAAGTTGATGCCTCTGTGTATGTGTGACCGACAGTGCAGCCAATTCCACAAAGGGTGTGACGTCATCTGCCGGATGAGCGACTACGTGGCGATAACGAATCGGGGGCTGCCCCCTCGTATTGTCAGGTTAGCACGGCGCTGCATTTCACCACTAATGGTCTGCATCTTGACAGTCACACAGCCTGTGCCGGATGCACGTTTGTAGGGGCATCAGCAGCAAGCAAGTGTACAGTATTGTGGGATGGTGTCTTTTGCTGTGAGAGGCAGCATGTGTCCACAGCCTACCCATAATCTGGGTAATGTGATGTTTGTTGTGTGATGCAGTGGGTTGTAAGTGTACTCTGTGCTCGGTGCATCTGACATGCATATGCGATTCCTGAGGGTCAAGATGTAATTTGAGCACTCTGCATTGTCAATGCATTCAGAGTCGTAGCCCTCAGGAACAACCTGTAGTAGGCTGGAGTGGCAATTCACATGTATGTTTGAGGCACTGTGCCTACTCTGATTTCGTTCGGACATATGTGTGCGATGCCTCACCTCATATTTCTGGTACTTACACATCCGGCACACTGTGCAACAGTAGTTGTGCTCTTGCGAACGACAGGTGGATGGCATGGGCTCATGACCATTGTGGACTGTCATGTTGCAGTCTGTGTGAGTGGTGTCCCATTCTGCTCCATGCAGGTATGTCCTTGGCCTAATTACGTAGTGGTCATCCTTGCCACCATCAGGACAGTGGGTGTGCACACAGCGATTTGTGGCTATGGTCGCAGGGTGACACAGGCCGGGTGTTGTGCTATGTGCACAACACATGTGCCACTTATTAGCGGCTTCATTTTCTGTACGCCAGCCATTACGTGTTGATTGTGGTGGCTGTATACAAGTGCACAGGTATCGTGCAACATGTGGATTTGGGAATGTTCTGTGCTGCTTCCCTTGCACATGTCTGTTTAATTGATGCCAAATGAGTGGGGCCACCTCGCTCTCTCTCATGTAGCATCTCCCGTGGGTGCTGAGGGACAGGGGACGGTCAACAGTGGTGAGGCATCGGATGAAGCAGCTGCACAGGAGCTGAGTGAGACAGATGTGACCAGCGCCTCGGAGGGGCCAGACGTGTGCTGGATGAATCAAAGGCCGAGACGGCAATTTCAGCGTCATCTGAGGACAGAGGTGATGCATCCATGTTTGCTAGCACAGGGGACGTGGACTCTGGCTCCTCTTCAGCCACGCGGAGGCCAATGCCCGCCCTCACATCTACTTCCACTGGTGCAACACGTGTCGGCACAAGGATGAAGGATAGAGTGTCCTTCACACCAGGCACAGCTGCCCCTGCACATGTGACCCCTGCTGCCCTCAGTGCTGGGTCTGTTGAGCTTGTGCGGCATCACTGCGTGGGGCAGACAGCTCTCCTCAATAACGTCATTGCCCATGACATCACTTTGCCGCAGGTGACATAGTTCATGGAGGGCCTACATGTACGCGTGGGTGGGCTACACCAGACTGTCCAATGGTTGTCCTCCCCAGTCAAGGTGGGCCTTCAACTGGGCCAATCTCAGGCTGACATTCCTGACCCTTTCTCCACCCCCCTGGAAAGTGGCACATCTGACAACAGCAGGGCACGAGTCCTAAAAAAAGAAGTGGGGGACGCAGACGTCATGACAGGAAGTGACGTCACTAAAGGTGGCTTGCACCATCAGACTTATTGCCTCCCTTCGCCCACCCCTTACATGCGATTGCAAGAGAGAAGCCAGCGCATGCACCAGCAGCTCCGATCTCGCCCCAGAGAGGCCAAAGAGTGAATGTGTGGCTCCATTTGCTCCAGTTATCGAGCTCGCAGTGAAATAAGTGGGGGGACGCCGTCCACCCGCGTGGTACCCCGACTCGAGCCCTGGCTGTGCAGGCAAAGTGTCCTATTGGCTTTGCGATATGTGTGAGTTGCATGGCACTCATTGGCGGGGGATGGCTCGGAGGCCCGTCACCCTGAGGCCCATGTCTCACTCCATGGGTCCCTTGTCAATGGCAGCGGATGTAATGACTATGCGCGCAGGGGTGGGTCTACCTTTCGTCTGGGATTGTGATTGCGGCCTGGCCCGCTAGGGCAGCTACAGCCTCTGCGTGTTGCATGTGGTGTATACGGACTCCGGAGGCTCTCATGCATTGTCACTGTTGTCCATGTCTCGAGTCGGGGTACCACGTGGGTGGACGGCGTCCCCCCACTTATTTTACAGCGAGCTCGCTAACTGGAGCAAATGGAGCCACACATTCACTCTTTGGCCTCTCTGGGGCGAGATCGGAGCTGCTGGTGCACGCGCTGGCTTCTCTGTTGCAATCGCATGTAAGGGGTGGGCGAAGGGAGGCAATAAGTCTGATGGTGCAAGCCACCTTTCGTGACGTCACTTCCTGTCGTGACGTCTGCGTCCCCCCACTTCTTATTTAGGACTTGTGCCATGCTGCACACTGAGAATGTGTTGCCTGCGTGATGTGACCAGGAGAAGGGCGCCATGACCTCCCACCCACCAAGCTCCACTGCCATCCCGTGCCCTGGGTAGCCTGTGCAGGTGGACAATGTAGGGGGTACACCTGGAGGACAGGGGATGTGAGTGCCTTGGCAAGGGCCTGGCAGACGCACAGCAGTATCCAGCATGTCCCCAGAGGGAGGGCTAACGTCTACACCTGATGCAGCATTGATCGTGTGCCCGCCTGTTGTGCCCACATGAGTTCACATTCATCCCCAGACAGGTGGGCTTTCCAAATACCCAACACAGTGGAAATCTACCCCTCCGGAATCCTCCCCACACAGTCTGTTTCAACACTGCATGAGTGCACCTACCCATGCCACCCACCCACCTGGGCCAAGCAGCCCTCCCGCTTCACATGCCACATGTGTGTCTTCCACAGTTGTGCTTCTCTCTCAGGGGCGGACCCCCAACTGTCCCGTAGCACACAGACAGCACCGAGTCGGACTGGCATCCTGTTTGAATGGTAGGCACCCTCACACATCTAAATGTGACACAGTGGTGGCTGTAATGGCTATTGTGACTGCCATGGCAGTGTTGCTGGCCATGGCAGGGTACACTCACACACATTGCATACGCAGCTTTTCGTGTCACTACTCGGCACATCGGACTGGCCACTGTCCCTGGTGTTGATCAATATTGCCGCCTGTCTATGTAATCTGTGACTGGATGCTGTTGTTCCTGTAGTCTGTTGTGTCTGTGTAGTTGCTGATTGCAGTTGTTGCTGTGTGTGCATAGTTAAGTGAGGCACATGCCGTGTATGGTACCTCAACAATTGCAATGTCTGGTCTCACATTCCAATGTGTTTTACACGTGGCAGGGACTTCACTTCTTTCAGACTCTGCTACTTGTGTGTGTGATGAAGAAGTATTTTTGTGACACGGATTGTCTGCATGTATTCGGTGGTATTTCTGGGAAAATGTATACGTGTCATGTTTGCATGCATGCAAAGCACAGCGTGTGAGTCTAGCCACAGGATGACAGGTAGCATGTGCAGAGTATGCGGGTATATGTGAGCTTACTTTCTGTGTGGCCAGCAGTGTAGGTGTATGTTAATCTTGTGATGAACATTGAGCCTGGGCACATGGCTTACTTTCAATGTGTGCATTTGGGAGGTGTAGGTGTGTGTGGTGTGAAGGGTGTGACTTTGGGGTAGTGTTGGTGTGTGTGTGTGCGCGCTCTGGCAATGTCGACTACACACATGTGTTACCCAGGCCCATGGTGGGTGTTTGTATCCGTGTTCAGGTCTGTGAATGTGATCACATGTGTGTATTGTATGTTGCACAGTGTGCAGTGTGTGGGTGTGTCCTTGCAGTTCAGGATGACTCCTACTTGATATGTTTTGGACATTGTGTGTCTGCAGGGTGTGTGACTGTCAAGATTGTGCCTTGTTTAATTGAGCATGTATGTGAATTTCTGCAGTTCGTACTCACTGTGCAGACCTGCCCACCCACACTGATATCGTGTGTGTGTTTTGTCATGCATTGTTGTAGCATGCTTCTTACGTGGCTCCTACTTTTGCTTGATGAGTGTGATGTCAGACTGTGAAGGTAATTATACACATATGTAGGACTGTGCTTTGGGGTGACCAGGCCGTCAGTGTTAATGTGATGATCTGTTGGGCCACATCAGAGTCTGACAAGCCAAGGCCCACGACCTGTAGTATTTCACTAGGTCCACTGTGGCGGCAACTCATATGCATTGACATCCAATGACACTAGACTACATGGTCATCTCACGACTCTCGTGTACTTCACACACTCTCATCCTCTCTCATTCGTACTTGTCTTCGTGAAATAATTCTGCAGAGTCACATATTTGCTTCAAGGCATGTATTTGGACTTACTTCCTCTGTGATGCAGTATAGTGGACACTACTGGCAGCAAAATGCATGTGGAGGATATACTTAGCATGATTACACATACAAAAGGGGGTACAGGTAGATGTCATTAGTTGTTGACTGTGGAATGAAGGCTTCAGAGTTACAACTGTCTTGCCCTTGCTATGCTAAAGTACATTTGCTAATTACTGAAGAGCTCTGGACTTTGACACAGACAGTATTCATTTTGCCTACCAGACAGCTTGACATCATAGGCACAGTACATCTCAGTTCCATGGTACAGGATTACTACAATAGTGACTCCGACACACCTGCGTCAGAGGTGACATCAGAGCATGAGCCTACATTCATGCAGCAGCGTCTCAACAGTTGTTGCAATGTGGTGGCTACTGAACATGACACAATAACTAGGGCCATGTTGTAGGGGGTTGCATTTGTTGTCCATGCAAAAGTCCTGGCACGGAAGTACAGACAAAGGTGAGGTGACAGTTCTCACGTAATACAGCAGACAGATAAGTGTGCACTGACAGGTGCATGTGTCCAGGTGCGCAGAATTCATATTATAGCATAGTTGTTTGTGCTGTATTGGCCATGTGGTTACTGTACACAAGTCCCATACCTCTGCCTCCCCCTGTTCATGCAGAGACACGGGATATGGTGTGGAACAGAGTGCATGTCCCGAAAATGTCAGATGTCATGGCAGTGGAGTTGATGGTAAGGTGTTAGTTTCAGGTTGTATGGTATAGTTGTTGTACAGCTAACTGCCCACTCCGTGCGAAAGTCAAGCATAGGTACGGTGTTGAACATCAATGTTCAATTGGGGGTATTGAGTCGGGGACCCATGAATTGACAAGTTGTCGTGTATGCGATACCTTCCAGCAGGGCATCCATCCCATTGATGGTAAACATGGATGTCATCCAATGAAGCGGATGGTGGGTAGCAACGTGTTCGTCGTAAGATGTCCCTTGTAGAAGCCTGATGGGACATGTTGGATGACATTCGATGAAACTGTGATCCAGAAGATGTTGTGTGGAGGCACACTGGTCCCATTGCAGTGTGTCCCCGATTGCTGCCACATACGCCAATCCCCCATACACTGAACAGATCCTGTCGTGGGCGTCCAGGGGTGCAAACAAGTGTACCAAGTCCGCCTTTGGACATGCCGGGTTGGAGAGACATAAATCCACAGGCCAGTGGAACGGACACCTCCGACAGTAGAAAACGGGGATGACGCAGCTGAACATTGCAATGCGGTAAGTTACTCGGTAACTTACATTCAGCATTGCCAGATTTGAACAGCCCACTATGTGTAGCAAGCTGTCACTGTACAGTTTGACCTGTCCGGCGTAGTTGAGAAGCACTGGTGCAACAGCCATTTTGCTACAGGGTGATGTGATGGCGTGCTCCGGCTGCCTGAGCAGTCAGCAGAGTGCAACCTCCGACGATGCAGGGAATTCTGGAATGGATGTACGGCGGCAGGACTTGGGGTATAGCTTGGGCGGAGGACACAGACCCTCATCCCACATGCTTCAATGAATAGTCAAGGCCAGTGGTGTCTGACTCTTTCCAGATTACTTGCATTTGGCCCACATGGAGGAGTGGTATTATTGTATTTTGTAGTATTATCTTTCTTTCATGTTAGGCGCTATCTGCCAGTGGAAGTTTTACTCTGCATGGCTATGTTTGGCTTCTTGTTGGTACAATGGCTCCATTCTCCTGCATAATTTGTTGCAATGTGATTTCAGAGTAGGAATGGAAGGCCATTCAGTGCTATCTGCTCTCCCGTGTGTGGGCGGGACACTCCGTTGCCGCTGTACATTGAGGCTTCTGTGTGGGTGTAGTGATTGGGAACACCTGTTCTCAGGCAGCAGGGTTTTTCTATTTTGTACATTGCATGGGTTGATATTGCGAGCAGGATGGTATAGGTATTTTTGGATGAGACTGGCGTGCCTTTTGCGGACAATGTCCATATTCCTCGCTGTTATGTAGCAGCCGCCGTGTGCTTCTCCATGTTTTGCACACAAGGGTGTGTCCTATTTTGCCATCACATTACTCCCCTGTTCGGGACACTTGTGTGACATCAAGTTGACAACTGTGAGTTGTCGGTTGGGGACATGACTGATGCAGGGACGCCACGTGACATGTGCCTTCAGGGTGGGGCTGGGGTGTGGGGTGTGTAGTTGTGACCCTGTGGTGTTTGTGTGCAGCCCATGCATGGTGCTGTCGTTGGCCTCTGTGTTGTGCGCATGTGTACCTGCGTCAGCGCCGCTGCGGTGCCGTGACGGGGATGTCATTTCCTGGTCCCGGGTAGTGTGTGCCCAGGATGTTGCGAGTTGTTTTATTTTGACAGGTGGGACATGTGTGGGTACAGTGGTGGATGTGTCCTGTCCACACAGGGGTGCCTGGGGGGGGCCATGTACAGTTTTTCCGCCCTTGCATTGTGTGCAGTGTTTGCGTGCCCTTGTTGTGTGTCTGCCTACCTGCGTCGTCGTGGCGCGTTCACTCCTAGGTGGTGCATCAGGTACAGCATGGGGATGGCCTGGAGAGCAGGATTCATTTCGGGGTGGGCCGACTTTTTAGTCTCCGTACTGAACAGTCGGGTTTCCGCCTTGGTATCTCGTGCGGTGTCTCTTTGCCGGTGAGGCTGTTTGGTTATGGCATCGTAATTTGTACGCCGGGCGGTACGTCATTTCGTAGGACGGTGTGTCTCCATTGGCTCGCGCCGCTACGTAGACGGGCGCACTTTGATGGGGGCGGCGTCGCAGGCTTACGGGCGGTGTTTGCCTGACTTTTCACATCCTAATTTTGCGGGCGTCTGGGCCGTTGCTGGCGGACTGTAACTAGCGGTTTATGCCTCCGACAGCACGGCGGTAGTGCTTCCGCCCGACATCGTAATGGGCCCCTTGGTGTGGGATCATTTTTTGTGTGGTCTTTTCACTTTATTACTGTTTGAAGTGTTGCACAAATACTTTACACCTTGCCTCCAAGTTAACCCTGACTGCTCTGTGCCAAGCTAAGAAAGGGTTGAGCACAGGTTAATTTAGGGTTAGCTTGTGCCTCACATTTACAAGGCGTGTGTTTGATGCTTGACCAGGTCTCACACCCCAGTCAACCAACAACCCAATTTCTCACAATTAGTATTTTTCTCAAAATTACACACTTATGTTAATGTGAATTTCCTATATCATTCAAAAGAAAAAACTTGCATTCATAGCAAAATGTGTGCCAGTTTGAGAAACCAACAAGTTAGTGTTTGTAGCCCATGTTGTTGCATTTTAAAAATATATTTAAAACTTATATTTGAGTGCTATTGTATGCTTAAATGGAAAGGCTAATTGCAGATATTAATATACTGTTTCTCATGTGGAGGCATTTCCTCATATACACGCCTGGGGTTGTAGGATTGCATTAATGTAAAGGAAATTCCGACATCTAAAACTGGTCATTCTCTGGTATATTAACAGTATCTCAGCTCTTTGAGCCTGTAAGAGTGGTCTAATTTGAGGAAATTTCTCATGTGTCATTTTAGATTCTCCCACCCTGCACTTTCCAAGTAGGTTCTCAGATATATGAATTGGAAACTACTTTGAAGGGTAGGATAAAGAAATTAATGGGAGCACAATTAGCAATCAAGTATGTTTTTTTAGGAAAAGATAATGAGAGGGCATGTCAAATTGCACAGGCACATAGGGGGTCATTACGATGGCGGACGGACTTCAGTCCGTCTGCCATCGTATTGTATTTAGGACCGCCCGCCTACAAGGCGGTGATCCCACTGGGCATATTAAGATGCAACTGCCACCGTGGCGGTTGCATTGCCCATGTTTTGTATTGTGGCGGGTGCCCCGCTCTGTAGCACCCACCGCAAGACAAAAAAGACATTCCACACATATCCCTGCACTACGTGGCAGGCACCATGCAGTGCCTACCACATGATTCAGGGATTGCAGGGGCTAAGTCACTGGCCCAGGTGTGTCGGGGGGCCCGCCACGCACCCCCAAATCCGTTTCTGCCTGCCTTTTTGCAGAGGGTTGACCGCTGCAGAACGACCAGCAGAAAGGGATATTGTAATCCCTACAGCGGTGCCTGACAGGCACCACCGACATTCTGGACTACAGGGAGGTCCGACAGGTGGTCGGATAAAGACCGCCTGTCAGGACTATGGGGTCGCAGTTTCTGACCACAACCCGTCCAAATGCCATTACAATATGGCAGACAGAGATCCCTGTTCCGATGGTGGGGAGACCACCATCGACAGCCTATCAGTGGCGGTCTCCCCACCATCGTAATCAGGCCCATAGTTTTGACTCCCAGTAAAAAAGAACTACCCCTGACCCTTTTTTCTAGTGTGGGAAAGGCTTAAGGTTCACTGCACCAGCCAACTGAGTTTAACATTCCAGGAGGTCTATGGTAGGTGCTGATGTTTTAATCATAGGATCATGGGTTGAGTCACCAGGATCAACATAATTTATATTAGCAGGATCAAAGACCTTTTGCTGACGGAAGACTGGAAACAAGTAGATAGGTATGATAAGATTATCTTGAAGGCATTCCCCCGACTTATCAACTCATAAATATTATTTGACCATATTGTGCTAAAAAGTATGACTACACTTATTTACAATAAAATCAAAAACTAAAACATAATTTAGTATATTAGTGATTTTATGTTATTGTTTTATTGTACTGCATTATGTTTTTATTGCATTGTTTATGTTATTGTTTATGTTATTGTGAAATATATTCTTGTTGAGTTTTTTTTAATAGTATGATAATAATGTATTTCTGGTGGTTGGGGAAACCCAGAGTTTGGGTGAGTAGTGATTTTTTTAAATTATATAATAATTCATCCTAATTGATTTATTATTTGCTTTTCATTTGTCATTTGTTTACATGTCCAATAAATTAAATTATTAATTAAATCTTATTTTTGTGTTGCAGTATTTATCAATGTTAGCATTATTATATATTTGTTTTCCTGTTTGTTATATTTTTTAATTATTTAATACATTTTAATTTTGTGTTGTGGTGGTAATTCTGGTTTTGGGTGGAGAATCTTTTGTTGATTCTACTTGATTCCACTACAAGGAATCACATGAGGTACGGCCACCTTTAGTTTTAATTTACTGACACCACCACTGTTTCTCATGGGAAGACTAGTACCACCGCAGATGGCGAGCCCAATTGATTTCTCTAATTTGGGTCCTCAAATTGAGACAGGCATGAATAATAGGGTCCCAGGTAATCTTGTCCCATCCGATAAATGCTTAGGAGAACCTTGTTTGTTACAAACCTTTTTAGCATGGTGACAATTAGTCTTTGAAGCTAAGATAACATTTTCCTTTTAATACGTCAATGGTTAGATTTTCCTTGTCTTATTTAACAAATTACACCTTATATGGACCACTCAACGTATCTTAAATCAGAGTCCTTATTTATACAATTAACAATGGAAGAGGGTGAATTATTAAAACATTTCTGCAAAAAAACTTGAAAAAGAGGTTTATTCACAATTCCACCTCACCTGCAGGTACCTCAATCATTTTTATACTACAATCAAATAGGAAATATTGGCCACTCATAAATTATCAAGAGTAAAAGGCCATCAACCTCAAAAACCAATACCCTGTCCCTCTAAAAAATTATACTGTTTGATCAATTCAAAGGAGGCTAAAACATTTTCCAAGCTGAATCTTTGAGCAGCCTTCAATTCGGTTAGAATTCATAAGGGAGATGAGTGTGAAACAGCTTCAACACTCGTTATAGCACAATGTGCGTCTAGTGATGCTTTTCAGTTTAGATAATGGCCCTGCAGCATTCCAGAATTTTGTGAACAACATTTTTAGAGATCCATTAGTGATTTACTCCAAAGATATCCAACAGCATCACACACATGTTCGAGGAAGAGAAGTTCTGTCTTGGTTAACAAAATATTCATTGTACACTAAAGCAGAAAAATGTGTATTTAAAACAGATCAGGTTTTGGGCTTTAAAAATCACCCCTATGGCTTTCAATGAAATACTAAAATTCCTAGGCTTTTCTAATTTTTATATCCATTTTATTAAACTGTTTTCCTCAACTGTGAGGCCAATCAAATTGGTTGCTCTAAAACTGCAATCTTTTACCTGAGGCACGAAATATGAGGAAGTCTTTCAGACCTTGAAGATGTAATTTACAACTGTGCCCATGCCCCAATATGCTAATCTGCAACATCCTATCATTGATAAATCTGATGCTTCAGAATTTGCAATTAGATTTGTCCTGTCATAGAGCGATATCACAACAAAAGCTGTGCTTTTAGGTGCATTTTACTCCAAAACGCTTACCATTTCTGAATGTAATTATAGTATCTATCATAGAAAAGTTCTTTTGATAAATAGGCTTTCACACAGTGGCAACATTACTTGAAAAAAGCAATACAAAAGATCACAATCTGAACAGACCAGAAAACCCTTTCATATCTGTTATCTATGAAGTTTTTGAACGCCAGACATGTGAGATGTGTTTCTTTGTGTCCTGATGTCAATACAAAGGGGCCGATTCCGATCTCGGCCGGTAGGGCTCCGAATCGGATTCGGCTTAACCGGATCCGATTCGGAGCCCTATTTCCCGACTGAGTCGTACGCGCGTCCGGGCGAGCGAGTACGATGCGTATTCGCCGACCGACTCGTCCGGGCGTCCCGACCGCTCCGACCGACTCGATCCCGGGTCGAACCGCACCGACCGACTCGCACGGACACGACTCGCACCGCGCAATGGAGACGTTCCCCGGCCGGGTAAGTACGATGCGCGCGCCGCGAACAGTCCGACCGAGCCGCGCACTCCGGCTCGAAAGAGCTGTCGGAGCCGTACTTTGGGGTCCGTGTCGGACCCCCTGTACGCGTAGCCGCACGAGTCACACACAGGGGGACCATGGGTCCCCCTACCTGTGCGTGTACGGCGCGAACCGCCTCGCCGCGTACACGCTGTAGGGGGCGCACTTGTCCGCATCGCACCCATTGAGTCAATGGGAGCCCGCGTACGCAGTTGTACGACAGGCTCCCATTGACTTCAATGGGAGTCCGACCGACTCGAGTCCGATGGCATACGTGCGCATCATACTCATTCGGTCGGACTGCACGGGTCCGATTCGGTCGGAAATCTCTCCGGGTCCGGCTCGGTCGTGGAGATTTCCGGCCCGAATCGGAATCGGCCCCAAAGTCTCCTGTATACCAGGAGATAGATATTGCAAGGCTAATTCATTGTCCAGACAAGGGGAAGACAAAGAAGAACCGGTGCCTGCTCTTAATACCTAATTGGACACTACTCAAGAAAGAGAAAATTTACATCAATTAAAAAACCATATCCAAATCAGACAAGGACAGATGAATGATGAACAATTTCTACAGAAAGATTTGCAAGGTTGTAGAAAGGAGGCAACAGAACTATACATGAAACATTCTTTTTATTTGCCTCATTGGGAACTGCAATTTCAAGTCAGGAAGTGGTGCCACAATTCTCCCATTATAGAACACAATGGGCCAAGAAAAATGCAAGAGTTAGTACAAAGGCACCTTTGGTGGCCAAATTAGTTCAGATCTTTTAATAATAACATGAAGAAATGTTCAGTTTGCACTAAGGCAAAAAAAGATAAAGCTAAACCTTTAGGATTATTTCAACACCTTCACACACTGGCCCAGCTGTGGTCCATGATCTATATGGATTTTGTTATTGAATTACCATTATCACAAGGGTTTCATACACTGTTGGTGGTGGATTAAGGGATTCTGAGAGGATTGCTAACAGCTTTAAAAATAGCTTATCAAGGTTTATGGATTAGCTGATGTTATTATCACTGACTAAGAAGCTCAAGTCAATGCCAATTGTTTTTTAAAAAGTGCTAAACACCGTTGATGTCAACATTTTTCCATTTCCCAGCTATTATCCACAGCTTGCTGGGCAGACACAAAGACTTAACCAAGCCTTGTAACATTGTTTCTGGTGATGTCATGAATATCAGGAAAGATTGTGCCAGCTCAGTACCCTTACACATGCACGGAGGGATATAAACCCCACTTTAAGTTCAGAGGTCAAACTTGGTGAGGATGGAGGATAGGAGTAGTGGAAGCTAGGCAACTCCTTAATTCATAGTTGCAGACAGGACACCTAGAGTCTCATGGATCAATGATTAAAAAAAGGTCTGTGCAAGGATTGGGTCGGTGCCTAGAAATATCTCTCAGTTGTTTTGGCTTACTTTGCTTCAGTCAGCTTATCACTCAGCATATGTGAGCCCTGACTGTTATTTTTACTCTCCTCATTTTCTTGCCCCTGCTTGTCCTCTGAATCCCTGGCTTTCTATCCTTGGTTTTCTGTTTACCTGTTTGTGTCTGCAAAGTGCTGTTGCTCCATTACATATTTGTGCTTTGTGGCATTGTTATAACTTGAAGATGTAATATCTGCAATCATCCTGCTGACCTAGTGTGCTGCCTCACTACTTTCTGGCAGTTCTGGATCCTCTTCTCGGCCATTCGTCTCCTGGCCTGATTCCTGGAAGGACTGGAGTTAGTCACAGTATGACCTTGCCCTATGAGAGGTAAATTATAAATACCTTTGATGTGATATATTCAGTCTTTATTGATTTACAAAGTCTTATGCTGTTACTTTTTCTATTTCTTTCTCTACAGCACACTTACAAAGTAGGAAAATGGGTTAAACTATGTCAAAGCATATTATTTTGTACTGGAATGACACACTCCCAGCACAAAACCTATGCTTAACATCAGGCATGCAACCTTGCACTATGGAGCAAAGGTGTATATGTTAGTGCTTAACAACCTAAAGTACGCCAGCCCAAGGATAAAAGAAGACAGCACTATATAATAATAGATATGGTGCTGTTCTGTTCTCTCCCTTTCCTGCAGCACCGTTTGTTTTGTTGTATTTCTTATATAGCTTACTAAACTAACAAACTAAATGTTGTGTGCTTGAAACCAGGGGTGCCTCTGTTCATTCTTATATCAAATGACACTGCGGAGGTGCTATAACTGAACTGTATGGTAAGCCGGAAGGTAAGTGATTTTGTGTTAAAACACACAGGTAATATGCATTTACCGTGAAGCAGATTTACTTATAACACATTGAAGAGGGAGAGCAGAGCTACAGTCACCATCCATCTCTAGCTTTTACTTATCCTCTCATTGTGACCTATGGCAAGACATTGCCCATAGTAGAATCTGGGAAGATCTACTTTCCATTGTGACCAGCCCTGGTCCGAATGTAGTCTTCACAAATTCTTTGTCTATTTGTGTACTTCTGACTTTATAAATCCAAAGTTACTTTATACATCTCATTCTTTATGCTCTAGAACTGTGCTAATGAGAAAAGAGTCACAAACCAACAGTAAACAAGTCTTAAAGGTGAGCTCAGAAGAATATCACCACATTTTGACCTCAGTGTACTTTCCACCCCAGTGGATGGTGCTGATGTTGATAGTGAATTGGTGACCAGCTGGGGCATTTCCATCATAGGTGCCAACCCTGACAAAGCTACTAGTGTTGCTGGATGTCATGTGCCAGTACAACAGATCAAGAAAAGGTGGTGAGTCTCCGTTGGCATCAAAGAAAGCCTCACTTCCAGCAGAGTTCTTCATGCGGGCATTCTTCACATAGTGCAATATCTACATACAGATGAAAACATATAATTAGGAGTTATGCTTGCCTTTTCATCTTTTTAAAATTTTTATTTGCATTCGATGTACGTCATTTAAATTTCACAACATAAGAACACGCCTAAGGGAAAAAACATGCTGTGGTAATGCCCACTCAATACAAAGCTACCCTTTGTTACAAAACCAGACATAAATGGGCATAGTTAAATGACACCTTTCCGTATTTTGAAAATCAAGAATATAATAATGTTTTAGCACAATCACCGGCTCATTAAATTTGCATGTAATCAAGGTCACCTGGTTGAAAGGTTAGCAGCTTAGCCATATACAATTTGCAAGTAAACAGGGGCAGGTTTGTGCCATTCACATGCTACATACTTACATACATAGAGGTCTATTCACAAACTGCATTTAGTAGTACTACGTTTAGTGCTACTCACGCTCTACAAAATGCTATTCACTAACAAAAGTGTGGAGGTTCTGCATCTCCGATATTTTCTGTGTGGAAATATGACCATCTGCGGACATCTGCGAACAAGTACACCTACATTTTTGTAGTAGGAGGTAGGGGGTTGTCTGGAAAAAAGGAATACTTGCAACTAACTTGGAGGGGTTTAGGGGGAAGTAAGATAGGGTTCAGGAAGTATAATGGATTGATTTTGGGAAGGACATGCAGACACCCACAAAACATGAAGCCCCTTCTTATTTACACACTGCCCTTCTAAAGTTACAACAGCCAAAAAGTTCTCAAATCAGAACTGTAGTAAGTCTAGCACCATCCATTGACAATCACAGGTACTGGAATACTATCCTGCCGAAAACAATGGAGACAGACTTAAAATACAACCTCACAGGAAATAGTGTTAAAATATAATAATTTATTTTGATTGAATAAAAATAAAAATAACTTTAATTTAATGTAAAATCATTATATTTAAATAATAAATAAATATGTTAACGTTGTTTAAATTAAAATTAAACTTCATTTAAAAAAGAATGTAACAGTTTAATTTTGTACATAAATTTAGAAATCTTTAAAACATAATACATATATTTAGATTTTTAAATACTTTTTAACTCAATAATTTTGATTTAAATAGTGTTTTTAAAATAGGTAAATATTTCAAACTAAATTAGTAGGTATGTAGCCTTTCTAATTGTCTTCTATTTTTAATTAATATTAAATTATGTTTCTTAATTTATTTAAGATTTAGTAAACTTTATTAATGTTTATTTTACTCTTCCAATAGGAGATCTCCATCGTTATTTCGGAGAGCTTCGTCTTCATGTCAAAATTTACAACTAGTAACTAAATTTAAGAGGTAAAAACATTTAATTAACACTTTGGGGCCGATTATGATCTCGTCTGGAAAGCATTCCTACCGAATCAGTCCTGGAATGCTTTCCGGACGACTCGGATCAGGTGAGTCTGAACGAGTGATTTGGATGTATTTGGATGCTTCCAGATATGATTCGGTCGGACTCCCATTGACTTCAAGGGGAGCCTGTGTTCTGAAGGAGAACACAGCCTCCCATTGAAGTAAGGGGTGGATGGGGAAAACCTTGCACCCTGTGGCAGGCACCCCATGGTGCCTGCCACACTGTGCATGGTTGGAAAGGGGGGTCCCTTGGGTACCTTCACCCGGGCCTGATTAGGAATGCCCCCGGTGAAGGAAGGCCTGCTACGGGCCCCCAAAGACAGATTCCGGCAGCCGATTTGTTCTGGAGAAACCGATTCAGAACGGGTGTCCAAATCGGTCATCGTCATTGCTCGCTCGGAAAACGAGTCCAAAGAGCTGTACGATTCGGCTCCGAAAGACTTGACCTATCGGAATGCCTTTCGGAACAGATTCGGACAGCCCTACTGGTTTACGGGCATCGTAATCGGTCATTGGGAACTGTTGTAAGATTTGGTCATTAACAAGTGTTCCGAATCGGATTTGGCAAACCCGAATCCGGATCGGAGCCCTTCCGAACAGAATCGTAATCGACCCCTTTGTAGTAAAATTTTCACTTGTAGAGTCGGAATAGTCAAAAGTAGTAAATTTACTTCAAAGCGTTAGAGTACGTTTACACATGTGCATTTACTCATGTGTACATTTACCTTTGGGATTATCTCGACTGATATAAGTGATAACTGGTTTCATAAGAATCAATCATATCGGATGTATAAAGCGTGCAGCTGCCCACTGGGTATCCCATCGTTAGAAAGTAAGCAGTTTAGCTGATAAGAAAGGAACGATGCTACAGGTTGAAGAACCATATCTTCCAGAGTCTTCTGAAGAGATCCTCATAGGAAGTGTTTTAGAACATAGACGACAGGCCATTCTAAGGCCTTGGAGGCTTGATAGGTAAAAGAACAACAGCCTCATGTCAACCTCATCCTGGGTGTCCTCAGGAGGTGGACTTCTGATGATCTCAGAGAACTGGGGGGATGATAATGAGTGAGTCTATTTCTAGGATATTTTGCAACCATCTCAAAAAATGCTCTATGAGCTAGGAAAAAGGATATAAAAAGAATTTATTTTATTACTCACAGCAAATTCCATGTTTTGAGATATGGAACTATAGATTGTCTGCGGAGAATCATGAAGATCAGTGTGGCTGCTGCATTATGGACTATCTAAGGGCGATCAATTAGATAATTTAGTAGTCTCAATTAGAGAGCATAAGCAAAATCACTTCTAGATGCAATCAATGCATGAATTATGGTTTTGCGGGTTTCCAAGGGAGTATGTCCAAGGTGTACCTCAATGCACACAGTAAGGAAAAACAAGTGCCTGCTATGGCCAGATTTTAAGGATGATAAGACAGCTCATTATCAA
This sequence comes from Calotriton arnoldi, assembly GCA_963921515.1. Classification (NCBI taxonomy): domain Eukaryota; kingdom Metazoa; phylum Chordata; class Amphibia; order Caudata; family Salamandridae; genus Calotriton; species Calotriton arnoldi. The sequence goes on along the minus strand of CAWUFW010000713.1, from coordinate 3,555,737 downwards.
ATTTTACCCCCAGATTCTTGGCTACAGATGCTGATTTGGTGGGAGGAGGACACCCAATTCGGTCAGCCACCAATTATTTAACCAATTATCTGTGGCTTGTCCTGGAGCATATGCAAAAGAAACAATTGATGGACGGAATGCTGGACAATGCAAACATTCACCCCCAGTCAAAAGGATCTGGGTTTAATCCATCATTCTTTTGCTCACCATCCCACCCCAGTTTGGACCCAGCCATATCCAAATCAGTCTTGACCCTGTTCCTTGTGGGAACAGTCCAGCCCGAACTGCCAAGCCAGGTCCTCCCTGGACCAGAAACAAGCATCCTGGGACCGGTTTAAGGCCATCACCCTTCATCAGCCAGGCTAGCTTGAATCCACGGGTGTAGTGAGCACAGGACCCATGTCTGGGCATTCCCTTCCCACTTAGGGCGACATATGCAAAAGAAACAATTGATGGATGAGCTGGACTGTTCCCACAAGCAACAGGGTCAAAAGACTGATTTGCATATGGCTGGGTCCAAACTGGGGTGGTGTGTTGAGCAAACGAATGATGGATTAAACCCAGACCCTTGTGACTGGGGGTGAATGTTTGCATTGTCCAGCATTCCGTCCATCAATTGTTTCTTTTGCATATGTCGCCCTAAGTGGGACGGGTATGCCCAGACGTGGGTCCCGTGCTCACTACACAAATGGATTCAAGCTAGCCTGGCTGATGAATGGTGATGCCCTGATACCGGTCCCAGGATGCTTGTTTCTGGTCCAGGGAGGACCTGGCTTGGCAGTTCGGGCTGGACTGTTCCCACAAGGAACAGGGTCAAGACTGATTTGCATATGGCTGGGTCCAAACTGTGGTGGTGTGGTGAGCAAACGAATGATGCATTAAACCCAGATCCTTGTGACTGGGGGTGAATGTTTGCATTGTCCAGCATTCTGTCTATCAATTGTTTCTTTTGCATATGTCACCCTAAGTGGGAAGGGTATGCACAGACGTGGGTCCTGTGCTCACTACACCACTTGATTCAAGCTAGCCTGGCTGATGAAGGGTGATGCCCTGAAACCGGTCCCAGGATGCTTGTTTCTGGTCCAGGGAGGACCTGGCTTGGCAGTTCAGGCTGGACTGTTCCCACAAGGAACAGGGTCAAGATTGATTTGCATATGGCTGGGTCCAAACTGGGGTGGTGTGGTGAGCAAATGAATGATGGATTAAGCCCAGATCCTTGTGACTGGGGGTGAATGTTTGCATTGTCCAGCATTCCGTCCATCAATTGTTTCTTTTGCATATTGTCTATGGAGCAGCACTTCTGTTTTATCAGACTTGCACTTCAGGCAACTCTGCTCCATTCATTCAATTACATGAACCAAACAATTTTTATAAGAATGTTGGATACGTGAGCCTTTTCACCAAGGAGAGAATAAGTATTATGTGCGTATGAGATAACCTGTATGCCATGCCATTTTGTCATAGAGGCTAGTGGGGCCATGTACTCATTGAAAAGTATAGGACATATTAACAATCCTTGACGGACCTTGTAGTTGAGAGACTTAGTAGCAGAAGAGAAGATGTCCAGTGATACCAATTGACCTCTGCTGCTGAGGACCGATTATAGCTATTGCAGGGCAGTTGCACAGAACCCCCATATATGCCAGTCGCTATAGAAGTATCTGTTGGGAAACCGTGTTGAATGCTTCCGGCAGATCGAAGAAGACCAGTCTTGCCTTGATCTAAACAAGTCTAAATGGAGGGCAGTTTTGATACAATAGCTAGGTCTAAAGCCATACTGCGGCAGATGAAGAAAGTCAAAAAACTTTAGGCATCTTCATAGTTGGATATTGATAAGCCTCTCCACCATTTAAGAAGCTGCTGGAAGAAGGAAGATAGGTCTGAAATGTGAGAGGGTGGCAGAATCAGCAAATGAATTATTTTTCAACAGTGCTTATACTCTGGCCTGCTTCCATATATTAGGAACCATGGCTGTGTCTAGTGAGGTATCGAATAATGCCTTGAAGAATGGATTAATAACATCAGCAGCCAAGCTTAGTATCCTGTGTGGTAAAGGGATGCTTGATGAGCCTGAATCACAGCTAGGAATGGCCAATGTCTAGATTCCTCTGAAGGATTTTACAATTTGAAATATTTCATGCAGGACATTTGTGGCTGCACTGATTTATATGTCTGAGCTGTTTTAATGGCTTTACAAATGGACTTTAAAGCTTTTATAAACTTTTTTATCCTCTGTAATATTGCTCGTTCCCATTTCATCTCTAGATATTGACAACATTTTTTTCCCTCATGAGAGTGGGTGAAAACCAAGGGACTGAGACGGACAGCTTAAGGGAATTAAATGGTTCAACTAGGGCAAGTTGACCTGTAGAGGAGGACAGTCATAAATGTATTTGTTCAACGTCTTCCTCCATAGATCCCTGTAAGGAGGGTGAAGATTTCTCCAGTAATTGGTAAGATCCTGCATACCGAATTTGTTCCAGGTGCATGTTTTTTTGATAATTTCATCCCTAACGTTAAGCAAAGGTGTAGCGAGACCAAAAGGAATAAGCAGACTAAAGGTATATGTGGAGTCACTTCCATCCTCTTAAAATTTGAGAAAATCAAGTAAATAATGTGTCCCACAACATGGGTGGGGACGAATACCAGTTGTTGAAGATTTAAGTCTGCTAGAAAGTCCAGTACGGTGCCAGCTAGGGTATTGCTTGTGCCATTTGCATGTAAATTAAAATCTCCCGCCAAGGAGAAGTTCAGATATTTCACGCAGAGAGGAGCTAGCACCTTTCCTATTGAGTTCACAAATTCTGCTACATAGCCCAGAGGGCATTAGACAAGAGTCCTTGACAGGGAGAAGTTAGGAGATATTTTGATGTTAAATCGCATCCCTTCCGCTTCTGCTAAAATGCTCAGTCGAAAAGGGTGCACTGATATAGGGTTCTGAAATTGATCACCAGACCTCCCCCGTTTCACTCTCCTCTGTGGGGTTGCATGATCAGTAGGTGGAGAATTCCAAAACGTACTTCCTGACATAAATAGGAACATAGGGTCCTAGTCACAAAGGTAAATTCAACCTTAAATGTGTGTTTACTGTTTACCTTACTGTGGTGATGTGATGCTGGCTGAGATCAGCAAGATTACTGTGATGTCATCTGGAGTGTTGACAAGCATCCTGTCCTGAGTGTTCTGTCAGAGATAGTTATTCCTTGTGCCTTGGCTGTGCCAGCTGGGATGGCTCTCTGTATCACTGCAATAAATACTTCTTATGGAAATCCACAACAGCGTCTAATGTACATCATTTCAGTGGCGACAGAAGACGGGATGCCACTCTGCCTACTCAAGGTCACCTGCTGTCTTTCAAGTATCCTTTATCTACAACTCAACTGTGAGTCAAGTAACTCGTGCCTGCAACTCAACTGTGAGTAATATTTTTTTTTTACTACCCTCATCCAAGGCACTCCTTCTTCAACTAGTACAGTACAGAGAGCCATGCCCATCTATTTTATTTTATCCTCAAAGCTATCTCTGCTCTAGACTTGCTTTGTTTTTTTTAATGAAAGAGAGCTGCAAGGCCTTTTTGCTACTTTATTATTCTGCCCTGCCTGCTTGCGCTGGATTTGAACTTTGTTTTCTTTCTGCCACCGTGTTTCTGCTTATATCGGGACTTTGACTATCTACTTGAAGCTAACGACATTGAGGCTGTCGCGCGCTCACCCTCACGAGCTGCCTTTCATTTCTCGTGCATCGACTAGTGCGCTCTCAGGCACAGGCGCATGCCACAAGCATTCTGTTGCCTAGCGACCAACTTGTTTCATGGAGTGCAGTTTCGCCAAGTCTCCGCTTTTCTAACGCTGTCATCCACAGCCATTTTGAACTGTTCTACTTTGAAAGAAAGAAGGTTACGCTGATACACACAGCTTAATACTCACTTTTGTGTGTCAGCATCTTCTCAGGATTTTTCAGTGTCCACATTGAGCAAGCAGAGAGGGTGCACTGTAGTCTTCCCTCGGTGGTTCAGCGGAAGTCTTTAGGCTTCTTTCGTCATGCTGACATGCCCAGCACTGGTTATTGCGTGTCAGAAATCTTCAGGCTCCTTTCGTCACGCTGACACGCATAGCACTTATCATTCCGTGTTAGTGCCTTCCAGCGTTTCTTCAGCAATCCTTGTGTTTCCGATTTCACGGTTATCCCGCCTTCTACTTCCTACTATTCTGGTATTGGCTGGACTGAACTGCCCAACAACATTTTTTTTAACAAGGCTGCAATCCAGCGATTGTCTAGTTTTTTTTTTTTGTCTACATTATCCAAGGCTGCCATCTAGTGGCCAAAGTCAAGAGTAGCTTTCTATTAACCCCTTCGATGCTTCTGTCGGCCAACGGCCGTCACGAGCACTACCTCGGTATTGTTGCGCACGTCCGTTGGCCAACGCGGCCCCGCCCGCTTAATAGAACGTTCCGCACAGGCGCGGAACGTTCGAAGCAGTCAAGTGGTTAAATTGCTCGTGTGTCACTTCTGTGATACACACACACATTTTCCAGACAAAGCATTTTGAAGAAATGAAATGATGTATATTAGACGCTGTTGTGGATTTTCATAAGAAGTATTTATTGCAGTGATACAGAGAGCCGTCCCAGCTGGCACAGCCAAGGCACAAGGAATAACGGTCTCTGACAGAACACTCAGGACAGGATGTTTGTCAACACTCCAGATGACATCACAGTAATCGTGCTGATCTCAGCCCGCATCACATCACCACACCTCCCCCCTTTTAACAAAATGATACTGAAACCAAGGGAAAGAGAAAATGATACAGGAAGAAAGAGGAAAAGGGAAAAGAAAACCAAAGGTCACTATAATCATTAATATAATTAACAAACATAAAGCTTAACAAACATAAAACTACACATAATCTCGTAAACTGCTTGGCCTGGTGTGGATCCTTGAGCTCTTCCTGACACCACCCCCCCCCCCCAGAAATATTTTTTGTCAAACTTCACATTTCTGGGGAAGAAACAAGGATCCTTAGCCACACGTGAGGTACTCCACCAATTTCCATTGGCCAATTTCACAGCATTCTTGCAAATTTCTACAACCTGCTGAGAATCCAAAAACTTCAAAAGGCCTTTTCTTACAGAAACAGGGTTTTTTACTCTAACCCAGTCTCTAACACGTATCCTGTGGATTTCTTTCTCAACAGTAGGATCAGTGTTTTTTACACATGTTTCAGACGATCTTTTGTTGGCAGACTCCCACATGCTCCTCATGTCACCACCATGGTGGAAAGACTTAACCATCCAAAAGGGATAAAACTGTGAAGAAGCTTTTCTTCCTCTCATAAGTTCGAATGGACTGAAATTGGTGGCGACATGAGGCGATGTGCGGTATGACCAAACCAAATCTTTCACAGCTTGAAAAATACAAGACTTGGATCTGAAAGCTGCTTGAATACACTCTACAACAACTCTGTTGAATCTCTCAGTTTTGCCGTTGCTTTGCGGGTGATAAAGAGGGGTTCTAGTGCGTTTAATACCACAAGCTCGCAGAAAGGAATTCATCTCATGCGAGACAAATTGGACACCGTTGTCTGTAAGAATTTCCTCAGGATAACCTTCCCTGAGAAAGATGCTATTCAAACAGTCAATGACACTCTTGGAATTGGGGATACTAATAGGCTCAACCTCAATGATCAGTAGGTGGAGAATTCCAAAACATACTTCCTGACATAAATAGGAACATAGGGTCCTAGTCACAAAGGTAAATTCAACCTTAAATGTGTGTTTACTGTTTACCTTACTTATGCCTGCCAGGAATTTATAGAGTGATTCCTTGCAGCTGTAAAGCCATTTACAAGAATAGAGATCTCTATTTCAAGTGTGGAGTTTTCCACACCAGGGAATCCTCCTCATTGATGGGAATGTGGCCATTCCTGTGCTTACCAAGATATGGATAGCCTTCAAAGTTTGTGAACCCTGCTCTTACATTTGTTGGGCATTCGTAAATTCCTATGCATACCTTTCCCAGCCACAGCTACACTGTGTGTGTGTGTGTGTGTGTATCTGTAATAAGTATTTTTTTCTGCAGGTAATATTTTTGAATTGCTATTGCTTCTTTGGATTTTTGGATGTTGTGGATGTTCTGGATGACGGGAGCAATATGAAACAGCATTGAGGTCCTTTTTCTTGAACATGTCCTCTGAGGTTACTGCTATATAGGTTGGGCAGCAACATATGAGAAAGTCTGTTCAGCTGTGTTAGTAAAATACCATATAGACCTTTAAGGCTGGAAGAGAAAGATTTCACTGTACCCAAAGGGGCTATGGTAGATCATAGACATTCACTGAGAGTGATCCTGGTATGGTAGATGTCCAGACTTCCTTGATGATGAAGGCCGGTGAACCATAAGGTGTAGCTGGGTGTGGAACTGCGCACAGCTGTTAAGGCAAGGGTAGGCACATTCTCTGTGGGCAGCTGGGTTGTGGTAAGTAGATGTCCGGTGTAAGGCATCAGCCTAAATAATGGCTCATTATTAATAGTGCAAGGGGAAGAACCAAGACCTCCAAGGCAACAGGATACTGACATTAAATACTGGGTTCCTAACAAGTTGAGGTCTACTGGGAGCTGGAATTGAAGGATGGACACGTCTGCAGAAATCATTTGTTGCAGGCATACTTCACTCATTGCAGAAGGACGAGGCCATGTTTACCAAACATACTGATTAGGCAGTGGGTTATTTATTTTTAGCAACACATCAGCCTGCTACTTTTAGGGAAACTGGATTTTACTTACTGATAATTTCCAGCTATCTGAATAATAAAGAAAATACCACAGTGATTAGCAGCTATTTTGATGCATGCATTAGGACTACTGTTGGAATTAATGATGCTGTGCTAATGAGGGGAAGGGTGGTCACAGGGGCCAAATCATGTGATTTTCTGTGATGCCCAAGAACATGGGGTGAGTTTTCCAATGGTAACATCTTTATTGTTGATTTCCTTTCCATACATTAGTCATTCCATCTAAGTAGTTGTAGTTTTTGAAAAAATTGTATCACTTAAATTAAGGTTTGAGTTGGTGCTAAGTTATGAGAGAGAGGCCACATTCTAGTGGTGATCTGTGACTGAGCTCTGAAAAACCAAAATAAACTGATTTCTATTAGAGACGTAGTTTCTGGAAGGAATACCCAGCTCATCATTGGTAGTTTGGAACAAACTGTAGGACCTTCTCCAGAAGAAAGGCATATGGTACATATGCAACAGCATCAAAACATTACAGCTACAAACTAAATTACTTAATATTTCAAAACCAGCAAGTGTTCTCCATCTCCAGGGCATTGTGCACTCTCCATATTCAGAAAATAACTTGCCTAGGGCAAGTTGACTTCACTGGACAGAGCTTGAACCTTTTGGGTTCAGAAACAGTTTAGCCCCAATATACCTGAAATAAAAAATGCTTCATCTATGGAGACTAGGTCACTCATTTACAATGAATTGGCGTAGGCCAGCTCCACAAGTCTTTTTGCTGCGCTGCCCTATGCCAATTCGAAAGGGCAGGAATGCACCGTATTTACAAGATACAGTGCATTCTTTTGGCTCTTTTTTCATTGAGTGATCTCGAGTGGCACAAGTTTATCGTCTGTTTACATGTAGATCGAATTACAGTTATGCTGTACAAATCATGTCATCTTTCAATAACGTTACAGTACATACAATGTTCATTACTTTGTGTCCATATTAGTATATCTGGAGACATCCAGAACCTGTTAAATGTCTTCTGTTTCACGATTCATCACTGGTGTTGCACATATACCTCCTCTATAGGTGTTCCATCCGCCCCAAATATGCTCCCATTTTTTGGGGCAATCCCTGTGCATATATACAGTTTTTTCAGCCACCATCGCCATATCCATATCTTTACACCATTCTGTAATCGTGGGGGTGGTGTGTGCGCCCCAGTGTTTGGCTATATTCCTCTTGGCAAGCGTCATTCAGAATGTCGGCCAAGTCTGTGCCATGGAGTTAAGGTCTATTGCCTTCCAGACATTCAGCAGGCAGCGTTTGGGCTCTGGTGTGACCGGGCTCCCGCTTATTCTCGTTATGGTGGACATGACTGATTCCCAATATGGCACTACCATGGGACACTCCCAAATTGTATGGAAAAAGGTGCTGGGCGCCCCGCACTTCCGCAGGCAGAATTGGTTATCAGCTTTTCCTATCTTGTAGAGGGTAGTTCTAGCATAGTAGGTCCTATGTAGGATCTTAAGCTGTATCAGGCGTAATCTAGATGTGATCACTACCTCTCTAGGGGATGCTAGAGCCTCTTGCCACTCGGTATCATCCAGTTCGCCCACCTCCTCCTGCCATTTATCCTGAAGCTTTTGCACAGGGTCAGGTAGATTATTAACGATTTTACGATACGTCATGGATATGGCCTTTGTGTCCATGTAATCTGTCAATAGTCTATCCTCTAGTGGTGAGGCTTCAGGCAGACTAGTGTCCGGGGGAATTGCTGCCTCTAGGGCGTGTTTGATCTGATAATATCGGAATCGTTCCGTGGGTGCATTTCATATTGCTCTTGCAGTTGCATGAAGGGGATCACCTTTCCCCGGACCCATAGATCTCCAACTGTTGTTATCCCTATGCTGTCCCAACGCTTGAAACCTTTACTCTTAACTGGCCTACCGAGCCTATCCGTTTCCCAGAGGGGCGTCGCTTGTGTGATTTTGTTGTCCCATCCCAACCTTTCGAGTACGACCCTCCATATCTGGAGTGTGTGTTTCGTAGGGTCTAGCTTGGCCTGAGTTTTATTGTATAGTGCCCGATATATCCCTCCCTCTCCCAGCTCCAATCTGTCAAGTCTATAGGCAGGGTCTGTGTGAGGGACATGTAGCCAGTGATTCAGCACTATCAATTGGGATGCCCAGTATTACGTCTGTATACTTGGGAGTGCGATGCCACCATCATACCAAGTTCTGAACAATTTCGACATAGCTATGCGAGCTGGTGTGTTATTCCAGAGGAGATTGGTAACCTCTGCCTCTATAGCTCGGAAATAGGACTGGGGGACCAGAAATGGTGTGTCTTGAAGGGCGTGGAGGAACCTAGGGAGCGCCATCATTTTAAAAAGTGCCGCTTTTCCCAGTTGCGTTAATGGCAACGACTGCCAGTGTTTGGTGTCTTTCTGGAGCCGTTTCAGGGGAACCTGAAGATTTAGAGTCATGAAGACCTCAGGGTCCGGGGTGACATGGATTCCCAAATATTTGAAGCTGTTTTCTGCTATCGTAATGTTGCATCCCGTGGGTAGCACTGGTGGCAGCCCATTCAAAATATATAGGATGTATTTATTCCAGTTAATCATGTATCCTGTATGCCTTCCGTAGGAGCCACATATATCCAATATTCTGGCTAGGGAGCGTTTCGGGGAGGCCATGTAGAGGAGTACATCGTCTGCGTAGAGGGAAATGCGATCTTTCCATTCCTCTGTCCATTGGAGTCCGCGGACGACTGGGTCTTGCCGTATCCTGGCCGCCAAGGGTTCCAGTACGAGGGCGAAAGAAGCGGCGACAGCGGGCAGCCCTGTCGTGTGCCTCGGTTCAGGGGAAACTCTTTGGACTTATCCCCATTGGCTACCACATGGGCGAGGGGCTTTGTATACAATAATCTAACCCAGGAGCAGAATTTAGATCCGAACCCCATCCGCCTGAGGACAGCAAACAGGAAGGGCCATTCGACGGTGTCGAAGGCCATTCGCGCGTCGAGGGATAATATAATGGCTGCTTCTTGTATGGTGTGTTTGCGTCCCAGTATGTTGTGGCGGCGTCTTAGATTTAGGGCTGTGTTTCTCCCTGGCATGAACCCTGACTGATCCGGGTGTATTAGTGTGGATAAGTGCGGCGTAAGTCTGTTGGCCAAAGTCTTGGCCAATATCTTGGCTTCTGCGTTTATCAAAGATATGGTCGATAGGAGGCGCATTCTTGGGCAGGTTTACCGGGTTTATAGATGGCCACTATTGTTGCCATTCTTTGGTCTCATGGGAGTTCTCCCCTTTCAAGACTAGTCTTATACATATCTAGTAAGTAGGGTGTAAGTGTGGTTACGTTTCATTTATACCATTCTATAGGGATACCGTTCGGACCCAGGGCCTTCCCCGATTGAATCTTTCCTATCGCAATCGATAGTTCTTCCGTGGATAGTTCCGCCTCCAGCAGGTGAGACTCCTCCTCTGGGAGCTGGGGGAGTTGGATATCGCGAAGGAATGCCGCCGCTTCCTCCTGTGTTATGTTAATTGCTGGGGTGTAGACTTGCTAATAGTGGAGCGCCAAGAGGTCTGTTATTGCTTGGGGGTTTGCTGTGAGCGCCCCCGTAGGGAGTTGGAGTTATGCGATCCACCTGTCCGCCCTGTCCCATTTGTCAAGCCAGGCACGAAGTTTGCCAGCTTTATCGCCAACTTCATAGATTGTATGCAGAGTGTGGGACGATCGCGCCCTCGCCTCCTCCCATAGGTGATCTTTATACTCTTGTTTTTTGAGGGAAAGCAAGTGCTTGTTTGCGTCTGAGGGATCCTGCCCATGGAGTCTTTCTAGGTGGCAGACCTCCTGTTCAAGTGTCTCTACTGCTCTGGCCTTTTCTCTTTTATGATCCATTATAAGTGAAATCGCCTGTCCACGCAGAACAGTTTTATATGCTTCCCATAAAATAAGTGGGGAGGAGACCGAGGGTTTGTTTTCACTGAAATAGTATTTGGTGGTTTCAGTCAGTCTCTTCCAGATCTTTGAGTTTTTAAAGTATCCCGGGTATATAGGGAATGTTTGACGCTGTACGTGTGTATGCCACGTGTACCTAATATAAATAGGGGAGTGGGCCGAGATGCCCCTTGGTAGATGTGTCACTTCTTCGAACCTCCCCACCTCGCCTGCTAGTGTCAGTATGTGATCTATTCTGGAGAGGCTGTTATGTACGCCTGAATGATATGTATATTGTCGTGTTTGTGGAAAGCGAAGTCGCCAAATATCCACCAGGCCTATTGTGTCTAAATAGTCGGCTAGATTGGACTGCGTCCAGTGCTGTTGACGGGGGGTGTCCGGTCTAGAGTGTCATCTAGTGTTGCGTTAAAGTCGCCCGCTATTATTAGGTCCCCTTGTGGGAGTTGGAGTAAGAATGTGTTGAGCGCAGGGAATGCCAACGTGTGAAGTGCAGGGGGGATATAGACTGACACTATATTGATCACGTGCCCCTCCCATTGACAGGATATTGCAGCGAATCGACCCTGGTCGTCTGTGTACCTGTGTTTTATCATAATCGGGTATTGTTTTTTGATTAAAATCCCCACCCTTCGCGAACCCGAGGTGAACTCCGAATGTACTGCTAATTTGAAGCCCCATCTATCAAGAGCTTTGCAAGTCGCCCCAGTCAGGTGGGTTTCCTGTAATAGGACTATTGTTGACGCCTTGCGTTTTAGGTATTGCAAGACTAGTCCCACCTTCAGCTTATCTCGGAGACCATTTACGTTCCAGGATATTAGAGGGAGGTGTTGTGTATGCACTGCCGCAGAGGCAATAGGGTCAGGGGATGATATCATGGATGGTACTAAAGGTGTGGGCGATAAGGTCTGGACTTGTGTACTGAACGATAGAGTCTGCGTAGGTGAATTGACGATGTTTCATGAAATGTGCCAAAAACACAAACAGCAAAAAAACGTACAAACTGAACCTTTATTCCCTCCCCCTCCCTGCCTCCCTGCATGACGGTTTAAATTCTGCCCACCACCCCAACTTTGCAGAGTGCTTATTTCCCATTACCCAGTACCTTCGTAGGGGGTGAGAGCTCCTTCAGTGGTTCCCCCAGGGCCCCCTCGTATGCCCACATACCCTCTCAGGATTGCATAGGAGGTTATTGCAAGAGGCCCAGATATCACAGCGTCACATTAAGCCATGTTCATAATATGCTGATGCACCTTTTTTGGAAACATCACAGCTACAGTAAGTGTTCGTGTGCATTTCGTCGTAGGTCACCATGACCTCGGTGGTCATATAAGTCAGCAGAGGAGTCCCATCGTCTGTTCTCTGGTGATATATCACCACCATGCAATGGAGCATGTCTTATTATCCGTTGATGAAGGAATATTCATGGTGCTGTTCAGTTCTCCTTATCTTGAGTCGCAGTCATGGCCATCGCTACCTCCCAATCTGCACGATGCGAGACCTGGCACCATCCTTCAAGCCAGTCATGTGCCTCTTCCGGAGTTGTAAAGAACCACGTCTTCCCATCCGCTTCTACTCTTAACTTTACGGGGAACATCATTGAGTATTTAAGTTCGCGGTTCCGGAGTTCCTGCTTTACGGTAATGAAACTGCGCCATTGTTTGGCTACCGCAGCCGTATAGTCCGGGAAAAAGGAGATTGTACTTTGCGGAGGGGCTGCTCTCGCTGCCTGGAGGATTAAGTCCCAATCACGAAAGTTAAAAATGCGGGCCAGCATGGGCCGCGGAGGCGCACCCGGCCTGGGCCTACCCCCGGGAACACGATGGGCCCGTTCGACCGAGAAGTAGTTGGAGAGTCCCCTGGGTTGCAGGTGGTTCTTGATTAAATCTTCAGCGAAGAGATCCACTGCGTGGCCCCCCGTTCCCTCGGGCACTCCCACAATTCTTACGTTATTGTGGCGGGAGCGACCTTCATAATCGTCCAGTTTCGCAGCCATGTATATATTTTCCATTTTCAAATGTTTCACTTGTTTTTTCAGGGCGGTGGTGTCAGTACAGAGAGTAGCTGTAGTCGTTTCCACCTCTGCCACTCTCGAACTGAGTTTTTTAAAGTCTGCGTGGATTAACGAGAGTTCTGTATCAACAGAGTCTATACGGGACTCCAAGGATGCGTGTACTTTGTTTAACGTGGTCATTAAATCCTGCAGCGTGATTTCTTTTTCTGCCCTGGGCCCCTTGTCCATTGTTTCGGCATCAGTTTGATGCTGTAGATTTGGAGTCAGCTTAGAGTATGCGTATTTCTCGAGCTTGTTTTGGCTATTCGCGCGTTGGCCGCGGCCTCCCATTATGCCTTGTCTCGTGGCGATGAAGCTTGGGAGTCGATCGCTAGCTAGTAGTACTCACCACCGCCTGCCAGTGCAACACCTCGTTACACGCGGCCTGTCGTGTTTCCTATGCACTAGCTATAGCGATGGCGTCACCGCCAAGGAGGTTGGATAGTCCGCAGTATGGGTGTCTATCTCTACTGACTCTTCGTGGGCAGCTCAACAGCGACATAGGCACCTGCAATGTCACAACTAGGCGCACCAGCACTGCGGGGAGGGGCTGATGGAGTCACTGGGTCCCCGCTATGAGCGATCCATATCCGGGCACCAAGATTTAGGGTTAGTGATTCTATGTTGCCGGGTAGGCCCCCAGTTGGGGATAGCACCTCTAGGCGCCCCGTCAATAATGTGTGTAAGTACCAGTCACTCCCCACACCGGGGGTCCATTTTTTATTATCTGTGCCCCCGCTGCTATGTTAGGCGCCATCAGCTGAAAACAGAACCTTCCCTGCCGAGGCCGCTGTTATTGACTATTCGCGCTCTTGCCTGCGCGCGGGCGCGTCTGGATGCTCTCGGTTTCAGCCTCCGGGAGATTGGATCAGTGTGCTGTCCCTGTGGTGCCCAGCATGGGCGTGAGACCTCACCTCAGGTGTGCAGTCGGGGCTACGGTCATCATGGCCTCCTCAGGCAGCCCTGGACATCGGGGTCAAATCATGGCGCGTTCCTTCTGCGTGTGCCGTAGGGAGCCTGGTGTTGGTAGTGCTCGGCTGGCATACGCATTAATAAAGGCCCTGGTCGTAGCGCGACTCATAGGCTGCACCTCTTTCTTTCGGCGTATCTTCACCGGATCGCCGAGTCGCGGCATCACGGGCAGCTCAATAGGAACCTTGGAGGCTCCGATGTTTCCTCCGCTGTTCGTAGGCGGTTTCCGGTCCGGATAATTGCTCGGATATACGAGGAAGCCCCTGGAGGATCTGAGCTCTCTTAGGCGGCGGCCATCTTCATCGGCTGCCAGCCACGCCCCCGATACAGTGCATTCTTGTCCTTTCAGCCAGCGCACAAGTTGATGCCTATTGCCAAAGCAGGCATCCTTGCATCATGGTGCAAGAGTGTCTGCGTTGTTGGCAGGATTGTTTTTGTGCAGGAAGCACACCTTCCTGCACAAAAACATTCCATGTAAGCTTCTACAGCACACATAGAAAGAGGAAAAAACAGGGAGAAATAAAGATATTTCACCTCGCTAAGCCTCCCCTGGGGTGGCGTACAGTTTTGATGAATTTCCAGGTTTACAGATCCTTGTAAATCTGGGAATGTGCCAAAACCCATGGGCCCCCTTGACGCAATGTGAGGCAATGCAGCGTCTTGCGCTAAGTTGCCTTACACCATATCTAGGAGGCAATGAAAAGTGGCTTTGCGTGGCCTCATAGATATGGATCAGCACTCTGCACCACAGGAGCATTATAAAAACTGACAGACCAGCAGCACAAGGGGCTTGTAAATAAGCGAGTAGATCCATAGATGAAGCACTTTTTATTTTGCATATAACGTTGGTGCCGTTTGACGAATCTTCACCAAATGTTCATAAGTAGTGTACTGGACACCTCAGCTGCTGCCTGGAAAGTTTGGGGGTGATACGTCAAGCGGGCCAAGAAAAAGGTGGGTCCCAAAACACGTTTCCCCCATGAAATTTCCCATTGAGATTTTAGACACGACTACAACCCAAATCACTGAATGGAATTACACCAAATTTGGCAGAAAGCTAGCTCTTAGTCCAGAAAGAGCCTTTTATGTAATTTGGTGAAAATCTGTTCAGATGTTTTGGAGTTATTAATGAAAAAAGATTTATAGATATCTAGGGATGTGAATCCTCGACAGATCTGACAAATCTCAAGATGTTGGCTGCCATCTTGGAACTCAGACACTGCTGGGTCCCAGGAAAAAAAACATTTGAAAAAAGACAAGGGGACACAGTAGGAATACCCTGACCCCCTATGCCTCATGGTGGGGTCCCACAGGGACCCAACGGGTGGCCATAAGCGTTTTTTTTTTTAGATTGGTGCTGCAAAAACACTGTGGATCCACAAATTTGAGCAATTTTTTTTTTAAAAAACAAGTGCGGTCTCCTAATCTTGTGTTTTTTTAAGCCCCGGGAGGGGAAGGTCTCGGGGGGATTTATATGTAGTTTTGGGGGGAGACGGAGGACATGTACTCTCTACCCAAGTGAATTTCGGCCCCGGGGACCCCATTTCCTGGCGCCCAGCCATATTTTAGAAAGGGGGATGGGGACAGAGTCCTGCCATGGATCGCAGTTATTCACGGCTGAGCGCTGAAGACAAACACTGATTCTTAGACTAGGCTGATGTGTGGGACTGACGACCTCTCTGGTTCAAAATTTACACTGGATACAAATATTAACTCCACCGCACCTGCCAAAGCATGTACTCCACTCTCGCTGAAAAGGGGCTTCTGCAAGAAGTTGGCAAAAATGAAAGCACACAAGAGGAGAGTGGGGGATTCTCTGAGTTAGCCACATGGATTTTTCCCGGATTTGTGACTTTAGAACTCGAGAGGGTGTTTCTTTGCCCGTGGTGCACTCTCCTTTGAGGATGAATGCCTAATGGGGTGGCTCATTGTTATACCTTATGTATTATCACTTTGCCTTACTGTATTGTAAATACCTTTTCACAATGTTCTTAGAATGCTCCCAGCTCCTAGCAACTGTGCTGTGTTTCAGTTGGAGCTGGAGCTGCTGTGGGAGTTGGCGCTTGCCTTCTCTCTTCTCCATGTAGCCTTAATAAACCTTCTTACTTAACCATGTCCAGCGTGGTTACTACAAAATTACTGGCGACGATCTAAGGCTACATGGCAACTACCCTCGCGTGTGACGCCTTTGACATCCATTTTCTCATCAAGTCTACAACCTACTCTCCAACCATCACTCTTCATCGAGTCAAGCAAGCAACATAAGAAAACCTACGGCAAGCAACAGAAGAAACCTACGGTACCACACGGCGAAGCCTGGTCAATCCTTCTACAACGGTAGGACCTTTACTCCTTGCCTCTCGCCTCACCTCTCAACACGCTCACGTTTTCACATTGAGGCTATCTACCATGACTCATTCCGCCGCTACTTCGTTTTAACCTCTCTAGCTTTAATAAGCCACCCTTTCACAAGAAATTTGACTTTTCTGCTTTTTGAGACTTTTTTCTCAACCTTTACCACGCGCATGTGGCATTTTGAAACTCAGTGTTGCTCGCGCCCACCCTCGTGCATCTACTATCACCTAGCAACACTAACCTGGCAACGTTCTTCCTCTTCCAGCATTTTTTCCGAGTGCCGGCATTTCCCTGAGTCTTCATTCTCTTCTGTTGTGACGTTTTCTCCTGCTGTTACGTTCCTCACGCAGCGGCTGCCATCTCTGATTGGGGTCATCTGGGAGAACGCTCTTTTACGTACTTCACGCAGCGGCCACCATCTTGGATTGGGGTCCATCTCGTGAAACGTCCTTGGCAAACAGTGTACCACACGGTGATACACACACCTCGTAAAAAGCTTAAATACAGTCGGCAACAGCTCCAAACAGCGTGTCACGCGGTGATACACACACCTCGTTTTTCTTTTTAAAAAAAAGGTGTACCACACGGTGACACACACACCTTGGAATTTGAATTAGTGCAGCTTGCACCATCTTTAAACAGTGTGTCACGCGGTGATACACACACCTTCCATTCAAATTATACAACTTTATTTGAAGTAGTGCAGGTTGCACCATTTTTAAACAGTGTGTCACGCGGTGATACACACACCTTCCATCCAAATTCTACAACTTCTTTTGAATTAATGCAAGTTGCACCCTCGTTAAGTTTGACATTCAAGGAGGCCTCCTTCTCAAAGGGTGTGCACTGCTTTATGCTTACAGTGACACACACCTTTACGACACTTTATGCAAGTTACCTTCTCTTTGGTTTGCAATGTTTGTTGCATCACTACATTAGTCTTAGACACTCATTGTGTATTTCTATTTCTTTTGGTCATTTCACTGTCTAAGATTTCACTTTAATTTTGGTTTTAACTATAAAAATCGCTAAAAGCATTGAAATCTCAATGTTTTCTCTCAAAGAACTCGATGACAAGCTTAATGATGTTGTCAATGTTGTCAAAGTTAATAATTTATCTAAGCAGCGGGTTAAGCCCAATGCTAGCTCTTCCAATGTTTCCTCTATTCTTAAACCTCAAAACTCAAATTTTGTGAAAACCAATAGTAACATGTGTCTGAGATGTGGCAACCCATTTCACCAAAGAGGAGTTAAATGTCCTGCTATGGAAGTGATGTGCGATTATTGTAAAAAAATGGGGCACTTCGCTAAAGTATGTCTTAAGAAAAGGAACTTCAAGAAACCTACTGTGTGTTCGGTTGAATCAGACAGTAACTCTGATTCAGAAATTATATCTGTAGTCACTTGTGATCAAAACATAGCATATGGTTGTTCTCAAGTTGTGGTTGAGGGTGATCCGTCTTCATGCGTAGATCCTGTTGTTGACATTAGGATAGGTCCCCACACAGTTAAGCTTCTAGTTGACTCAGGAGCTAAAATAACAATGATGACACAAAAACTTTTTGAAGATGTTTGGCAGGGGTCCTATGAAGGACGGAAAATTGAACTCTTGGGATTTTTCGAAGAGGAGTTGGGATTCAAGGATAGAAGGATCAAGGGGAAAATATATGTTGCTGTCAAAGGGCTCAACATTTTGGGATGGTTTCACCAGGGACTTTTTGGCATGATACTTAAGCCAGGTGCCAAAGAACAGGTTTTAGTGGTGGGGAATGAAGAAGAGAGTCAGGGTTGGAAGGATAAGTTTCCAGAGGTTTTCGTGAACGCATTGGGGAAAATAAAAGGTTTTAAACATAAAATAGTTGTGAAGGACGGAGCCGTGCCAGTTAAGCACAAACTTAGAGGGGTTCCGTTTAGTGTAAGAGAGGATTTAGACAAAGAACTCAAAAACTATGTTCTAAAGGTATCATCGAGCCCACAGAATCCTCTTTGTGGTTGTCGCCTTTGGTCGTGGCCAGGAAGAGGGGAGGAGATCTCCGCGTTTGTGTTGACTTAAGGTCCTTGAACAAAGAGATCTGGATAGACTCCCATCCATTACCCAGAATAAGTGATCTTCTGGCTTCCACCAAGGGTGCTCGTTACTTTACCAAGTTAGACCTAGCCAGTGCATACCACCAGGTTGAATTGGACCCTGATTCTCGTCACCTGACTGCCTTCGTCTCTCCATTAGGCACTTTCCGGTATTGTCGCATGCCCTTTGGGCTGGCGTCAGCAGCCTCGGTTTTTCAGAGGATCATGGTCAACATCCTCAAAGGGGTTGAGAGTGTCTTAGTCTTTCAAGACGATGTATTGATTTTTGGGAGGGATCTGGGCTCTCATAATGCTACACTTGACAATGTTCTCACTCTCTTTAAAAAGAATGGTGTAGTACTAAAGGAAGAGAAGTGTGAGTTTCTCCGTTCTAAGGTAGACTACTTGGGTCATGTCATTTCTGATGAGGGCATCAGTCCTAAGTCTGGCTTGCTAACAGCAATTATAGATGCACCAGCTCCTGCGGACAAGACTGGGGTCAAATCTCTTTTGGGTCTGTGCGAGTACTACTCGAGGTTCGTCCCGAATTTTGCTTAAATTGTCAGGCCCATTAGCAGTCTTCTCAAAAAAGGGGTGAAGTTTGAATGGTGCAATGACTGTGAAGTTGCTCTTAATACTGTTAAATCTTCCTTAAGGGATGGATCTGTACTCAAGCCGTTTGATCCGAATCTTCCCTGCTGTGTCACTGTAGACGCCAGCCAACTGGGTCTAGGTGGCATGTTGACTCAGACCGACAGAGGGGTTGAGAACACTATATGTTTTGCTTCAAGAGTCCTGAGATCTGCTGAGCTTCAGTACTCAGTCATAGAAAGGGAGTTGCTGGCCTGCACGTGGGCTATTGAGAAGTTTCGTTTGTATATATGGGGGAAAAGGTTTTTGTTGCAGACGGATCACAAACCTTTAGTTAATATCCTTGGAGGTGGAATGAGCAAATGTTCTACTCCCAGGATCTTACGTATGGTCTCAAAGCTCCTCCAGTATGAGTTTGATGTTAAACATATATCTGGGGGAAGAAATGGGCGAGATGATTTCTTGTCCAGATTCCCTGTTAAATCAGATGAATCAGAAAATGTCAATTTATGCGAGTTTTCCAATGAGGACTGCGAAGATTGTTTAGTAGCAGCGTTGGAGGTACCTTGTATGAATCTAGGCTCAGAGAATGAGTGGTTGCGAGCCATGGAGTCTGACTTCGTGCTTCAAGAGGTGTGTTCTCATGTGATTGTAGGATGGCCTAAGGAGAAGGTTGTTAATTCTCTTGTCCAACCTTTCTGGAAGGTACAAGATGAACTCACCCTGGAGGATGGTTTACTCCTAAGGGGGGATACATTTGTTCCTCCCCATGTTTTCTGCATTGAAATAATACAGAGAGCTCATGAGGGGCATCTTGGCTGTACTCTCACTAAACGTCGTGTAAGGGACACTTACTGGTGGCCAAGGATGGACGCTGAAATTGAGGAGGTTGTTTCCAAATGTTATGTCTGTGGTGCAGCTGACAAAAGTTTCAAAGTATCTGTTCCTCCTTTGATGCTGATTGAGTGCCCGCAGGGACCATGGTTGAAGCTTGGAATAGACATCATGGGACCCTATGACAATCTTCAGGGTGGTTTACGATTTGTGTTGGTTCTCATGGACTATGCATCCAAATGGCCTGAAGTTAAGTTGGTCAGGGAGGCTAACACCAAGGCCATTGTCTCTTTTCTGAAAGAAGTGTGGTTGAGAGAGGGGTGTCCAGAAATCCTTGTCTCTGACAATGGCACACAATTTGTGAGTCATGAGTTCCAAAGTTTTTTGTCAGAATCAGGTGTCAAACACTGTAAAACATATTTGTATCATCCCCAGTCAAACGGACTTGTGGAGAGAATGAATCGTTGGATTGGGGAGTGCATAAGATGGGCAAGAGTGGGGAATCATGACGTTCAGAAGGCTCTTGACAGTTTGGTTTGGTCCTATAGGACGACGCCTCATTCTTCCACCAAAGTTTGTCCTTTCGAATTGTTAAGAGGGAGAAAGGCCAATACCAGTTTCAGACCTGGTTGGATGACTAAGTGGGTAAAGTCTGATTCAGATGTTTCCAGACTAATGTCTACGGTGGTTGAAAACATGACCAATTCTCAGGTCAAACAAAAGGAATGGTTTGACGTCAAGAAAGCAGTCAAGGTGGTTCCTCTTGTGGTAGGAGACATGGTCAAAATAAAATCTCCAGTGCATACGAGGAAAGGAGACTGTAAATTCAGTGAACCTATTAAAGTTGTTAAGATTGTTGGGAATGCCGTGATGGTATCGGGAGGACATTGGTGGAACCTTAACAGAATTGTGAAGGTCCGCACCAAAGCCTCAGCCTCCCCTTGTCTAGCCTCTGAACCTTCTTGCTCAGATCAAACCATTGTCAAACGAAGTTTCAGACAAATAGTTAGACCTGCTAGATATAGGGATTAAGTTTTTTCTTTTTGTGTATTGTGTTTTGTTTTGGGGAGAGAGAAGATATGTTATACCTTATGTATTATCACTTTGCCTTACTGTATTGTAAATACCTTTTCACAATGTTCTTAGAATGCTCCCAGCTCCTAGCAACTGTGCTGTGTTTCAGTTGGAGCTGGAGCTGCTGTGGGAGTTGGCGCTTGCCTTCTCTCTTCTCCATGTAGCCTTAATAAACCTTCTTACTTAACCATGTCCAGCGTGGTTACTACACTCATCCTGCAGCTTGCCTCGTACTCCCCGCACAGGGTGCATGTCGAATATGAAATAATTCTCTGCGGGGAACTAGGCTGCAGGCATGGAAAATGAAGGTCCTATGTTTTACCAGAGTATGAAGATTTGGATATGGGTATAACTGGTGAGTACCCCAGAGGAAATCTTAACATGCTAAATCCAGGGGGCTGGAATTAAGGTGGCTGGTAAGGAAGTCTCTGTGTGTGCCCAACATGCATGTTAGTTTGCAGTTTTTACTTTTTGCTCAGCCTTGTCTCACCTTCTGCACTTTTATGTGTTCGCCAAAAAATAGGTGCTTTGCAGCCCAGGGAACTCCCTTTGTGGGCAGTCGTTGCCGCTGACAAGTCAAAGGTTGCCGAAGTGCTCGAGCCCATTCTCGCTTCCCATCGTTGCACGTGTCATAGGCACAGTCTGGGAACTGGCAGCGCTGTGCTGCCAACCAACCTGACAATCGCGGCATTAATTCGATGATATATCGCTACATCTCTAAACAGTAACGATCATTACGATGCAGCACCTTGAGACCCTTACGGGTGAGTATTCATGATTTACAAGACACTTGATTGATTGATTGATCATAAAATGGAGACATACACATGAAAAGCGAGTGCGGGCATGAGGAGACATAACTTCTAGATAGATAGAGTTAGTTTTAGTGCAGATCAGCGATGCATGGTCTGTACTTCATATGTTTAGTTTTCTAAAATTGTTTACCCATAGTGTCAAACTTCAGACATAAACTCCCTCAAAGTAGAGGAAAATAACTGTAAATGCAAGATGAAAAGGGATTTGTTTCTTTCAAATACGCTTTTATATGCGCAGCCAATATAGCGTTAGTAAGGCAAGATAGCTCATTGGGATCATGCCTTTTTTTAAGAGTTCTTAGTGTAAACTGCAAGTTTTGTGTTCAAAAAACAAATTACAATTCAACAATATCTGGTGAACATTTTATGTGTTCAGTTTAATACATAAGATCATACCGGTGCCCAAAGTAAAATTTATTATGAAATAGTTGTTTTTAAACATCAACTTAGAAACATTCAAGAATACCTCCGGCCCCGGAAGTGTTGAGTCAACAAAATAAGAGATAGTTTATCATGTGCACTGTTTATACAGTCAATACTGTTAAATGTGAAGCAACATCATTGCCTATTAAACCATATAGGAGTGACGTTTTGTACAGTACATACACTAAACTGAATTACTTCATGGTGCACTCAAATTTGTGGATCAGGCAAACTGAGGCACTATGAATTAAAAAGATTTGCCTAAGATCAATTTGTTCAAGTGTAGAAGATGGGATTGAGCCCTGGATTCCTGGTTTTAATTCAGCTACTGGATGGATACATTCTTCAATCTCCAATTTAACAACAAAATGCATTCTGTACTTAACTAGGTTAGTACACTATGTTCAATAATTTAAAATACAAATATCATGTTAAATCAAACTGACATTCCTCCACACCACACACACATGGAGGCCTATTCACAAACGTTAATTTACACATGTCAGTTTACTCACATGTAAATTTACACTTTTGTGCTATTCACCATTGCGGAGGGTGGATTAACACCAAAGTGTAGACTTACATGTTTCAACCTCCTGAAACTAGTGGTGGCAACGTCTGAGAGTACTAGTACCTTTTCATAACAAAGGTTACAGGGTCATTATAGTTATGGAAATAGCATTAAAAAAAACTTAGAACTTCACCAAAAAAAACAAAGGTTACAGGGACTTTATAATAAGCTTCAGATTTTACACACACAAAACCATAGAAATTCAACAGTTATAGTTATCTCAGGTAGCTACAACTCGTGCCCTAAGATAACTATAACATGCACCCTAGCCATGCACTGTTAATTACCCCACATGTTACATCATTCATTACATCTTCTATGACATAATTGATAATATCACTGCAACATTTGCAATTAAATTATTAATGAGAAAACTGTGCATGGCAGGGGCACGAGTTATAGTTATATTTCTGTATATATTATGCAACGGAGTAGTCACGGATCTAGCAGATCTAATGATAAGATCTGATTAGCTGCCACACATCAAACAAAGATGCAATGGCAGCCATTTTAGGACTCGGGGACTCAGTCCCAACTCCTGGAAAAACATTTTTAAAAACGTATAGGGGAACATGGTAGGGATACTCTGCACCACTAAGCCTGGTTTGGGAGGATCCCTCTAGGAAAATACATTTAATTTTTTATTTGGGACTGGACCAGGGATCCACAGAGGATCTACAGAATTGTGGTCCAATTAAAAAAAGAGACTTGGCTCCCACCCCTCTTTAATTTTACTCCCCGTGTGGGCCAGCACCAGGAAGGTTGTACTTATTATTGTTTGAAAGGACGGCGCGTACAGCACCCATCCCAGAGCCCTCATCAGGCCCCGGAGACCCCATCCCTGGGGCTGCATTACATTATAAAAGGGAGGGGGTGTGGCCCCCTCCCCAGGTTATGACGAGGCATCAGAGACCCCATCCCCCGGGCCGCAACACCTTTCAAAATGCAGTGGGTGCCCTGCTCCCACCCAAGACACCCACAACAATTCCAGCCCATTGGGGCTGCAGAGGAAGGCCAATGGCTCCAAAGGCCCCTGCCAGCTCCCCTGCCTGCACCTATGCCTAATGTGGCAGGAGCAGGATGGATTTGCTTGCTTCCACCCAGTGAGAGCAGTTGTTCTCTGGCGGGAGCATACTGACGTCCCCTGGCAGGGAGCTGAAGTTCTCCCTGTCCATGCTTTTGCAGGCAAGGAACTGAAATGTCACAGAGGATGGGGTCCCAGGGACACTGCTTCTATTGGGCCATGGGGGAAGGGTCCTGGGGCAACTGGATGGCTCAGGATGAGGGTCCCCATGAGCCTCTTCCCCAAAAATTGCTATGACTCCAAGGGATGGGATCCCAGGGCCCTTACATGGCCTGGGGAGGATCCCTTTCCCCCCCAACAATAATTCAACCCTGGGGGAGGGGTCCGTGGGACCCTTTCAAGCCTCAAGGAGTGGGTCCCAGGCAGCAGGTGGCTGGATGAGAAGGGTTTGCTATTGGTCCAGTTTAGGAGATGACCTACAAAATAGACATTTACTGGGGAAAAAAAAGTTATATTATAGTTACTTGTTGGAATGATTCATGAAGAAAATAAAGACTACAATACCCAATATACGACACAGATACAGACACAATTGGACAAATATGATCAAGAAATCAAGGAGAAGAAGAAGCATAACTTTGTGGGAGGGAAACTAGATTATTCCTTAGGCCATATTTTACTTTTGCAAACTGTTTTGATTATTTGAGAAAAGCCATCATCAAATATGAAAATCAGCTGAAACTGGATTTTCAGATTAAATCTAATCCTATTTATGCAATAGGCTATCCAAGAGATGTTGATTCTTTGGATTAAATTGGCTCAAGTGACAATGCAGTCAACAGTACTCACCAGATTGTATTTTAGATAAGCATTGTCTACAGCAGAAGATGCAGGGAGCACATATGGTAGGGAGAAGCCGGGCAAAGGCACAGGTGTAAGATCAAAAGGAAAAGGTTTTGGAGGGGGCAATGTAAAGGTAGGTGAGCAGCAAAATTGAAGTTTCACCAAGAGAGCAACCCAAGGTATACAATTCCCCACAGACTGCAGTGAATTCGCCTTCACGTGTATTGACTGAGGGAGAAATGCAAGTTTCACGACTGGGTCTTTCTTACTGTCAAAAGCACCCATTTGGCTTTGTGCAAACTCTATTTGAAATGTTCATATTTTGTAGAAAATTGTACCTATATAAATACTATAATAT
Organism: Calotriton arnoldi; assembly: GCA_963921515.1. Classification (NCBI taxonomy): domain Eukaryota; kingdom Metazoa; phylum Chordata; class Amphibia; order Caudata; family Salamandridae; genus Calotriton; species Calotriton arnoldi. The sequence continues at coordinate 3,531,065 of CAWUFW010000713.1, read as the reverse complement.
AATCTATTAATATACTGTATAAATACTGAACTGATACGATCTGTCAAAATGGTTGTATATAGAAATGTTGATATTGGGGAGATTGAACAATTAAAATTATTATATATTTAAGGTGTATGTTCCAGGCTCCCAAAAGCACCCCAGATTTCTCTGCCTATGATGAGCTAGGCATAAAATACATAGAAGACATAATTGTTCTCGATCCATTGGATCACGGTCTGGACCAGGGTGGAATCTCAGTTGAATAGGCTGATCCTTACCGATTGTCTGTCCCTTGACCACATGGATAAGATCCCCTGGATCGCATATATGAAGTCTGCTTCTAACAGACTAGGTAGAGAGGATGTATTTTACAAACCCCAGTCCGTGCGCCCTTCGGAGCTGAAGTGGGTGAGGGACCAGTTTTTAAAACACAAATCAGTACAAAGTGAACAAAGAGAACTGATGAAACCTATGGTACAGGGGAATATGCTTTAAAAATCAGTTCAGGCTACGGAGCCATATTTATCCATTGTAACTAGTGATAGGGATAGATTTCTGCTGACCAGATTTAGATTTAACATGTTGCATCACCTTCTGGCCTCTCCCAGTGGATGGAGCCTACCTGGAACTCTGGGTCACTCAACTGCAACAATGTGTCTCTGCAGGACACCCTACATTTCACACTATCTTGTAGATATTTTATCTCACACAGAAGACTGGTCATTACGCCACAACTGAAATCTTTGAATTTGATGCAAGTTCTACCTGCTCTCTTGTTCCTTCAGCTCCTATCTAATGTACATGTCATTTTCAAAGTTTCCTGTTTTTTAAGAGCTGCGCTAAGATCAAGGCATTTTAGGCATGCCTAATTTTTTTGCTGCTATTGGATAACTTTTTATATAGGCGATTGTGGGCTGTTATTCTTTTTAAGGGCTTTTTATTTGCTGGGTTTATTATTTTTATAGTTTGTATTTATATTGTGAACGCTGTTCTTATGTTTGATATGTATGTATTATGATACTATGTTCCTTTATGGTTATGGGCAAACATTTTCAAAAAGCTCACAAGCTTCTTTTAATGCCAAAACATCCACAGGGGTACACTTCTGGGATCCGCCAGACCTCACCGGGGGGCAATTAGAGACTCTGCGGGTGTCGGGCAGAGGGCAACAGCAAAGTCCAGTCGAGGTCTGGTTGCCACTGCAGCTGAGCTATTTCACAAGAATGTCTTCTTTAGCGTTTCCATGTTCCTGGAGCAACCCAGGGATCATCCTTATGATCTTTGGAGGTCTTACATTCCTTGGATTTTAAGTGGAAGGGGATCCAACCTCACAGGTCTTAAATGCCAAGTACAGCAGCTTCAGTCGGTCTGGTATCCTTTCACATGCCCAGTAGTGTTCTGATGGAAGTGCATTGGGGTGCCCCATTTAGGTGTTGTACCAGCTAGTTGGTCTGGTTGACTCTTGGGTACTCCTTAACCAATGGTATAAAAGTTCCCTGGGGCAACCCCACACATTTTGTCACTAGTTTATGTTTACTTTACAGTAAACAGGCTCAAAATTGAATGTGCCAGGGCATTTTCAAGATGGTGGAAGTCTTCGGCACTCCAAACCTTGGCTCTGAGGGCTGGGTTTGTGTTTGGGAGTGTCACAGGGAAATCACTAGTTTCCTCCCACATCTTAAGCGATAACATCCAGTTTGAAGAAAGCACTGTACCCACAACAAACCCCTGAGACAGATGTCTGAAAGGGCAAAAGTGGGATCCTGCAGCAACCAGAGAGGGGATAGTGACAAGTATCTTGGTATTCTGTTCTCTCCCTTTCAAGTATGTGAAAGTGTTACATGTGCCCCAACGGAGATGTCAAGCAGGATTTGACACTTTGTCACAGGATGTCAACAGCTTAAACCTTCATGTGCTGTGTAGCTCAGAGAAGTCATCTCTGCCCATCCTGATCCCGAGTAGCCTATTGTTTGCTCTTAGGAGGCATTTCACATCTCTTTCTCACTTATTCACAGGCTTGCAATGAAAGCTTCTGACAAGGGTAACTCTTTATTATATTTTAATTTTTATTTAATATTTATTGAAATCTGACTTTGCTATTGAATTGGATTTTGATATCTATTAAAACAAGTGGTTTATTAAATGTTCTTAGCTTGTCCCATTTCTGAGATAGCAGTATTAGTATTTTAATTTGTACTCTAGTATTTTGCCTAGCTAGGCCTGCCACAGTGAGAATAACTTTTTAGGGCCTTTGCACTACAGTGCTGTGGTAACATTAATTTTCTACATGTCTCACTATTAAATGCCATGCACCCTACTTTGTACGTTATAAGTCTAACATAGGCATGAATTACCTATTTTTATAAGGGAGTTTTTTTCCTGTCAAAAAAGTTTATTTTAACATGCCCCACTATAGGTTGTACACTGCAGCAGTCAGGTTGTAATGGTACTCCTAACACCATATTTTCCTCGGTCATGTAAATGGAACAATGAGTGCTGCAGTCAACAGGTGGCACTTAACTTTTCATGCAATCTGTGTATTTCTGCACCATATACTGAGACCTTATAGAAAGGTTAAATAAAACAATATGTGATTAGCCAATTTCTACATGTTTTAGGGGTCATAGAACATACACTGGACGGCAGCGCCCCAGTGTTTATGCTCTCAGTAATACAATTCATCAAGAAATGGGGTGGCCAGGCAAAAAGGGGCATTTTTTCATGTAAAGTATTGCTGCATGTAAACATTTTCTGAACACCAAATCCATGAAATATCTATAACATATCAACACAGTGTTAAGTATGCTAGAATTTAGCTTGTTCAATAATATGTTTTGTTTCAAATACTTTGTATCAACAACTACGTGAAACATCCATGTGTATCTGGCTTGCTCCCAGTTTTGCCACAGCTACACATATCTGGTCATAGGGATGCAGAAGAAGCAGTTAGTCTGAACAGTAGATATGACAAGGTATACTGACAATGTAATTTTCTTGTTAAAGGACATCAAACAATCCTTTGTGAAATGGAAAGGAGATATTTCAATAGCAAGATAGTTTTTGTCTCAACTTAATAGGAATAATTTGAATTTGCAACCCACATATGAAATTCTAAGCATAAAGTTTCATGTCTAGGTATCACTGTGAAAGAAGAACATTTTATGCTTTTATCATTCTTATTTTAATTTTTTGTAACTTCTTTTGCAGGACACCCCGGATATTGACTGCTGATTGATCATCAATTTTTACTTTCCCTATTTTAGGAGTATTTAGTCACAGAGGAAGACAGTCCAGCTTTGTTATCAGAGCAGCCCAGGGTATGTAAGGCACCAGCCCCCTATTTCCTGGGTTTGTTTGTCGGTCATTTTACAGGCTGTACACACTTTCTCAGCTCCTAACAAGGTGTGGTAGGGTCAGGAAGGATCTCTGATACCATCCCACCCTGTGACAAGTTGGGAAAGGGTGGGGGTACAATGAACATGCTGCCTGTGAATGATTGGGGGGCATATGACCTGACACCACAGAGTCATCGGGTGACATGCATGCAGTAAACGGATACACTGCACAGGCTTGCAGAGTATTGCTTTACAGCATTAGCTTCTGAATGATCGGCGGCTTGAGGTTGAGAAAGCAGCAACGCTAGACGATGCCACTCTCCCCCGCTTGGGGCCTCCTCTCCTGACTGGCTCAGCAGCATATGGGCCAGCGTATGTGCTGCTGTAATCTAGCCAGATATAAAATCAAGGTGATGGATATAATGCTTGAATTAATCTCAGCCACTGGCAATCGCTCAGGTCGCATTCTAATCCATTGTTTTTCACCCACCATGCCAACTCAGTGTGGACACAACCATGTGCAAATAGGTTTTGACCTTGTTCCTCATGGGAACAGTCCAGCCCGAACAGATGGGCCAGGTCCTCCCTGAACCAGAACACAAGCAATCTAGGGCTAGGTTTGCCCTACTTAGGGCTCTTCAATCAAGAATTCCTTGATTCCAGTGGCACGGTGGGTCCCGGGCTTACATTTTAAAAAAATCTAGAAATTCGCTGAAAAAACAAAGGTTAGAGTGATGTTATATTTAGCTGAAAATTACAGTGGCAACATAATATTTTAAACAAAAAAACTGTAAATTTACCACCTATAGTTATCTCTAGTAACTATAACTTGCACCCTCTCTATACACTATTAATTTCCTCACATCTTATATCACTCATGACATGTTCCATGAATTCATTGATAACCTCACTGCAACATCTGAAATGACATCATTGATATCAACACTCTGCATGGCAAAGGCACACGTTACAGTTACTTTAGAGCTCAGACACAGCTACAGCCAAAATGGTGGCACAGAGTTACACCAAATTCCAAAGGAAAAGGAGTTCTCACGTTCCTTCTGTACTCTCACATGTTTCGGTCCTTTATCTAAACGAAGCTTACAAAAGTCTCCACCAGTGCAGAAAACAGAACAACCTTGAACGTGAATAGCCTAAACAACTTGAGTAATCTGGGGGCCTGCCTGTGCACAAAGCTCAAGCTCGACAGAGTCAGAATTCAAGATGGCATGAGGGCATGTCAAAGCCAATAGTAAGAACTTCATAATACTTCCCAATGTGTGTTTTTGAGACTTCCATTCAGTAGTTATTGAGAAATAAATGTTAAAAAAATAAAGATATTTCATAACACGGATGTGAGTGCTCAACCACGAATTGAGATTGGTTGGCCACAACCTCAAGAAAAAGTTGTGGCCACCATTTTAGGACGCTGGGGCAGTGTCCCTGAGTCTTAAAATAGAAACATTATAAGGGGGCATTATAAGGACACCCCAAACATCTGTGGCTCGTAGAGTGTCTCACAGGCATCCCCCTGGGGTCAATTAAAAAAATAATAATAATTTTTGGTATGGTTCTGGATGCACCGCAATGCCCAGCTTGACACCCCTGGGTCATAACAGTGGATCTGAGGACCAAGACCGAATGTTAAAGTTAATGTTAATGTTAGGTAAACTTGTATAGCGCGCAGCTGCCCCAGCAAAGGGGCGTCCCGGCGCTGATAGCAGTGTCGGTAGAGAACAGGGGCTAGACTGTAGGAAACAAGTGAGTTTTGATGGCCTTACGGAAGGGTAACAGGCAGTCTAAGCGGCGAATCTGAACAGGGAGAGAGTTCCACAATTTAGCAGCAAGACAGTGAAAGGTCCGGCCCCCCGCTCTGATGCGCTTCACCCGGGCGACCGTGACCAGAAATTGTCCAGCGGAGCGCAGCTGGTGTGCGGGAACATAGGGGACCAACAAATTAGATAAAATCTCTGGGGATGAGAGTTTTAGTATTTTGAAGGCCAGACAAAGTGCCTTGAATTCGATCCTCTTGGGAACGGGTAGCCAGTGAAGGCACCGCAAAGCACCCGATGTAGAGTAGGTTCTTGGGAGCCTGAGCAGGACTCGAGCGGCTGCATTCTTGACTCGTTGAAGGCGATTCACTTCCGCCTTATTGGCGCCTAACATCAATGAGTTGGCATAGTCCAGTCTGGACAAAATAGTCGCCTGTACTATCAGCTGGCGTGTGGCTGGGTCAAAGAAACCCAATATAGGCCTCAGACCCCGTAAGAGTCCAAAGCAGGTACCAGCGGTCTTTTTGGTGTGCTCCTGAAACCCAAGAGTGGAGTCGAACCAGATCCCTAGGTTCTTTACCACCGGCTTAGGGGTGGGGGCTCTGCCCAAGGACGCTGGCCACCACTGCCCCTAAGGGGGGCACTGGCATCGCAGTCGACCCGCGAATCAGCAGAACCCAAAATAATTTTTAAAAGGCAGTTGTGTGCCTGCGGGGGTTTGGGCTCCTAGAGTGGGTTGGGTGCAGGGCCAGGCCAGATCCTGCACCCAACCCCACACCATGCATGGCCAAAGGACATCTGTGGCAGGGTGCTGTGTGCCTCGCCCTATGCCGCAGACGATGATGAACTTCTTACTTTATGTTAAAAATAAACAGACAATTTACAGAAAAAAACAGATGTTAAAGTAACGTTGTAGTTAGGAATTGGAATAATATTTTACTTTATAATAAAAAAAGATGCTTAGAAACTTACTGAAAATCAAGAACATTAAAGGGCCATTATAGTTAGGTGAAAATGTCAGTTAAAGCATAGAGTTTTTAATGAACAAAATCACAGAAATTCACCAGTTATAGCTATCACAAGTAACTATAAATTTTGCCATACAGTAACTATAACTCACACCCTGGCCATGCACTGCTTCTACCCTCGCATATTACATCACTCATGACGTATTCAGTGACTGCATTGATAACATTCCTAATGACATCTGACATTACATAATTGATAACAAAATTGTGAATGGTGGGGTGTGAACTATAGTTACTTTAAGGCACGAGTTTTCTTACAGTTGCCACATAATTCGAAGAATAATGTTGATAGACTTGCAACATAATTTAGTCCTCCATGACACATAATTCTAATTGTCCTGACAATGGTAAAGGTCATCAGAGTGGTTTGGGAGGCTACCATGATGTAGACGAAATCCATGTTTACAAGGGAACCATGAAATATTTTCCATATGTCTCTGTTCACTGAGAAATATGGGTTTTTCTTCCATGCATTTTGTGTAATAAAATCAACCAAACATATAGGGTGAGTGTGTGTGTGTGTGTGTGTGTGTGTGTCTGTGTGTGTGTGTGAATGAAAAAGAACAATGCTGAGAATTCACAAACAGGCTGGTGCCAACCTGTCAGGAACCTCAACACCCGCTATGTACTTCATATTTACTTGCACAGTTGTAGACTGCGGGTACACGATCAGCCGCTAGGATTGACTTTATTCAGTATGGATGGCAAAAAGTTGTTTGTGGCTGCGGAGGGAGTTTGGATCATGTAACTTTTTAATGAGGACAGACAGACCAGGAGACTAAGGAGAGTTTATGGAGTAGTAAAAGGCTTAGGAATGCACTGACCAGGTGTCAACACAAAATCGTGCAACAATTGAACTCTGAATATTGTAAGAGTTGATTTTAATTTAGTAAATATGTATGCCTAGCATTATGAAAATTTCTGATTAATACCAAAACACTGCCCTTTGGAATATCATATATTTCCTGACCTTGACACAAGCAGGCCTGAACTAGGCCTCAAATCCATTTTGATTCTTAATACATTCATGAAGTGCATTTTCATTTCCCTTTTCACCGAATGTAAGCCAAATGTGCACTATGTAATGCCCTGTATTGACATGCTGTTCTACAAGAACCATGGAGAAATCCTTTGGCAACATTAAAGCCTCTTTTTGCCAGAACTACTGTAGGCCCTATTGTAGGCCATTTATGAGATTTTCATTGTTTTGTGTAACCAGATCGGTATGTTACTAGGGGGCATTAATATTCATTTAGGAAAAGTACTGGTGGAAATAGATGATGTTGTATATTTCTAAACTGTGATTCATTTAACTTTGATCGCCTTATGCTGACTGTGCGATTTCCATTGATTTTTAAATGTGAATTGTCCCTTAAAAGTTGGTACATTTTGGAGCCAGTTTAGTTTGCCCCGACTCTATGAGAGTAGAACTTTGGTCAGGCTGTTTTTTGATTTGGACTTTGAGACTTAACTTCATGTCAGACTTTGATGCATCTACTTGAGCCTTTTGCTTATTCCCTATATTGATTTACCATGCTTCTGATTAACCTTGATTTTGCCTTCTGTATTGCTCTTCAATTTTAAAAATAAACCTTATGGTTTCTCAATTTTACTGGACACCATCCTTTTTGATTTTAGGCTTATTTAATTGACTGTAATGGTTTATTTGCTGACAGAACTGTAAACTGTCCAGACACATTGTCTCATATGTTCTTGATATTAACACCATCTCTGATCATGTCAAAAATGTTAATCTAAGGTCCTTTTTACTTTATGGTTTAAAGTGTAAAAACTATATCAGTTGACATTATGTTAAATTAATTGACAAAGCAGTAGGTGGGGAGTAAACTCCTTAATGACCTTCAATGATGTCAATTATAGGTGGTGACCCAACTGCCAAAGGGTCATCATCATTCAGGCGTTAGGTTGTCCATCTTTTTTAATCCCAATTCTTAGCAAAGCTTTTGATTAGTGTTTTACATTTCTCGCCATAGGTGTTTTCCACTTTTACAGCCTTTAATCCTTTGGAGATTCACAGGGTTTAGTGTGGTTGATGGAGATCTTGAGCAGCATCAGTAACTAGAAGATGTAAGTGAGCCAGGCAAATAAACACTGTACAACTATCACACAGTTAATTAGCAGAGGTAGCAGGAGTAGTGATTGGAAAAGTGTGAGGTTGTGTTTCTTTCATGTTCTGATGGACTTGCCATTTACAACAGTTTATATAGTTATATGGTGTGGTGGTATCTCCAGTTGATGGTAAGTTTCCTTTCTCAGTCACAGATAAATGAGATGCAAAGATGGAATCCAGGGTGTGCAGTCAGACTGAATGAGACTGGACACCTGCTGGTGAAGGTTCAGAGCTTCTATCTTGCTTTAAAAGAAACTAATTTTCTAATAGGTTATACATGTTAAATCGGGGCCATGATGTACATCGACTTTGTATTGGCACAAAGTTACACAAAGCAATTTAAAGTCTTACAGGTAAATTTACTTTCCAGCGCAAAAGGTATTTTGACTGAAATAGTGCATGTTTCTGAGCACCAATACACTTTGCTCTACTTTACACCACTTTGCATCATGTGGGCTTTACTCGGTTGCAACATGGGTGGATCTGTGCACGTCTACTTCTTTTTTGAAGCTCAATCTACAAAGATAGACACTCTCGGCTTCGCATCAAAAACCAACGCCTCTTTGAAGCCAGTACTAACAATAAGAAATATTGAATCTCTTCAAACATACCACACATTGCATGTGTGTCGCACTGTTCAGCACACATACAATGTGTGGAATGTTTCAGAATTGTCTTATCATAGGATTTTGTTTTTGTACTGGAAGGGTATGCTTTCATTGCAAATTCTAGGCTATACAGCATGCTCACTCATTTGTACTAAGGTTTAAAGGTTGAGTGCCGTGCAAGGCAGCATTTATAGTGCACCAGCACAGGGATGACACCAGCAGCAGGCCATTTTTAAAAATATGGCTATGTACTGATTTCTCCCTGTTGAACAAAACAGTGCAGCAACTTAAGTTGTTGTGCTGGTTGACCTAAAAAATTATAAATCTGCCCCTTACTGTTCGAGTTACGCAGGATTCAAAGGCTGGAGTGATTGACTGATGCAAATTCATATGTTCACTATACAAATGCTGCACAGCAAAATGTCATTTACACGTACACTAGTGCTCTCACCTGCCACGGTTTGAAGTTCTGAGGATCTGCACATGAATTATTAGCAAATGGACCTTCGTGTGGTTTGCAAGAAATCAAATCATGGAGAGCTAGTGCCAAAGCATAGATGGCATTGTATGCAGTTAATGTAAACTTTGCTTCAAGCACTGAAGAATCAAGCCCACGTAGATTTTCTGTCCCAGAGCAGAGCGTAGTCCAATTTAAATCATTTCCTGGACCTTGCTTCAATTCTCTCACCCAGGTGCAGCTGAAGACATGCTCCCAGATCGTTGTCAGAAATATGTCATTTGGGTTCCTAGATGGATGGATTCCATAGGTGAATTCTTTAAACCCAGGAATTTCTCGGTTTGGCACTGCCATCCCCAATGTGCCATTCAGCATTTTCCATAATTCTCTTGGAGAAAACATAGGGGATGCCATCAGGCTTGTGATTCCAATCCACATTTTGTCAGAGAAGCCAAGCATAGACATTTCCTTCAGTAATGGGAGAATATGAACATCATAGGCATAGCAGACAATCACAGTGGCTGTGGATCGAAGCAGTAACCTGATGAAACGGTCTAAGGAAGCACGGCTAGGAGCTGTTGGCAGTGTCTCAAAAAACTCAACACAGATCCTTCTTTTCTCTGCCTCTTCTTTCAGCATCTGACTGCCTTGAAGACAAATATCATTGTTGGAGATCAAAATTCCAATCCATGTCCATTTAAATGTGAGCAAAAGCTGAACTAATGCCAAAGGCTGAATGTCGACACTGGTCACTGTTCGGAGAAATGATGGGAATTGGGTTTTGTCACTTAGGGCAGGGAGTGCTGCCCCATGACTGATCTGTTTAAGAGGGAACAAAATGTGATTAGAAACTTTTCAGAGTAAAAGTTTCAGAATGAGATTTAGTCATCAACTCAATACTATGATACATATTTCTGTAGATAATGCTTTTAGAAGCATCATGACATGGATTGTCTTTGTCTAGTGTATTCAGCCTAGTAGAGTATTGCTTTTCTTTTTTAACCACTTATTTATTTTTACAACAACATACTGTCATGGACCATTCAATAATGACCATTCATTACACTATTACACTGTTCATGTTACACTGCACACATAGCTTGCCAAGCCAATTTTCGTACCCTTGTGTATTTGAGGGTGTCAGATTGTGATGACCTTTCCTACGCCGGCTGCATCACATTGAGTCTGGCTTTCTGTACCAGTTAGGGACCAGACCTAGGTTGGCCTCCACCGCCCTGTCGCGTTCCATGAATGTTGTAAAAGATAGCTGTGAAAAAGTGGATTATTAGTTGGGGTGGCTGGAAGTTCTCCACAAGTGAGTTTTGTCACGATTCATGCAGGGTTTCAGTAATTTAAACAGCCGCGGTCCGTAGAGGTAGAGCGGTGGGCGTTTGGGCCGGGTGAGGTGGGATTTCGACAGACGATGGCGAAGGAAAGTTAAATAAATAATTAATTTTCCCTTGTTGTCGCCTGTTGAAATCCCCCACCCGGCCCCACTGCCCCACCGCTCAACCTGCACGGGCCGCTGCTGAATTTAAACCTGAGTTCAACCCTGGTAGCTAGAACACAGACAAGACAGGCTTTACTAAAGAAAAAGTTTAAAGCAGTCAGAAGTACGAAAATACTCCAAAAATCAAAAACAAAGCACAATAAAAATCACGCTGGAATTTATAAAAAGAGAGAATATTTCAATGAACAAAATGACTCCAACACAAAAAAATTCTAATAAGGGCAACTCTATATATGAATTTCTAACATTTTAAAAGGTTCACTGACAAAATATTCACACCCTAAATATCATGATACAAACATTTTCTGTCAAAATATCAAGTACAAAAATATGGTTTTCCTATACATATAATGGTAAGTACAAAAATACTGAAAACAAAATATCATTTTACACCAATATCAGAAAATATATAAAATAATATCATTTTTAAGATACATATAGTTAAAAATGATAAACATTAAATATATTAACATGTAACAGTAATATAATGTAAATTAAATATACTTAAATAATATAAAATATATATATATACATTTATACTTATTCAAACATATATGTAAGTGTGTATGTTTATTTATACATATATAATGTAAAACTACTACTCTATTACTAAAACAATAGTTGTAATTTAAATTATAATTTATAATTTTTTAAAGTTAATAATATAAGAAGTATATATATATAAATTTACATATATTACCTACTGGCGGTCGCAAGTAGGTAGTTATAGTTAGGACCTTGTTTCTATTCAAAAAGCATTTTTTCTTTTGCCAATATCTTTGGCGCCGTTTGAGGAATCTTCGCAAAACTTCCCAAACTAATGGTTCACTCAGGTCAGCTCCTGTCTTGAAAGTTTCGGTGTGATTCTTCAAGTGGGGGCCGAGAAAAAAGGGGGGTCCCAAAACGCATTTTCTCCATGTTAATTTCCATAGGAATTTTGGATCAGGCTAAAGCCCGAACTGCTGAACGGAATTACACCAAATTTGGCAAAAAGGTAGCTCTTGGTTCAGAAAGCACCCTTTTTTTTAAATGGTGTAAATCCGTTAAGTAGTTGCTGAGAAATTCAAAAAATAAAAATATCAATATCTGAGCACTGAGGAGGATTTCCGAACCCTCCCGAGCACAAGCTTAATTCTGATTGGCTGCCAACACTCCAAAGCAGAATGTGTTGGCAGCCATCTTGTGACTCGGTAAAATGGAGTCACAAGAAACCAGTTAGAAAAGGATAAAACAAGAAAAGGGGGCAGGGTAGAAACACCCTGACCCCCTAGGCCTGCTGAGGGGGTCCCTGCCCAAAATAAATCGTCCGAATTCACGCTGGGTGGCGAATCTGGGCGAATTTTTTTTTTTTTAAACGAAGCCCCCCCGCAGCCCCGGAGACCGCCACCTCCCCGGGGCTTATTTATAAAACAAATGCATGGGGGCTCCTCCCCCCCACGCTGCCCCAGGAGGGACCGCCAACTACCCGGGGCTTTAATTTAATAGGGGTGAGGCCCTCACAGGCCCCCCATGCCCCGGGGACCGCCACCTCCCTGGGGCTCCAAATAAATTATAGAAGTGGGGGGGTTCCTGCCCCTCCCCACACTGCCCCGGGGACCACCACCACCCCGGGGCACACTTAATTTTCAGGGTGGGGGGCCTCACGGACCTCACCAAGCCCCAGGGACCACCACCTCCCGGAGCTTCAATAATTTAAATTAGTGTGGGGGGGGGCTCCTGACCCTCCCCACATTGCCCCGGGGACCACCACCTAACCGGCGCTTTAAACACTAAGGGAGGGGGCTGCGCAGCCCCCTCCTAGAGCCCTCGATGGCTCTGGGGAGCACCACCCCCCAGGGCCGGCTCCTAAAATGTCCCGGGGTGCCCACCCCCGGGACATTGCCGTTTGCTATGGCAGGGCGGGAGCACAGCTGCCGCTCTGCCATAGCAAACACTGCTTTGCTTCTTGGAAGTGAAGCAAAGCAGAATTGCTTTTGGACAAGGGGAGCTGCATGTCAGCAGCTCCCCTTGCCCAAAAGCAATGCCGGCTCCCGCAGGAGGCGGGGAGCCGGCAGGGAACGTGGGGGCACCGGGGCTCCCCCCACGGTCCGCCGCGAGAAGGCCGGCCCCGGGGGATGGGGTCCCTGGGGCCTGAAGTGGCCCAGGGGAGGGGGGCCACGCGGCCCCCTTCCCGGGAAGATTAAAATAAAAAAATATTTTTAAAAACGAGGCTAGGCCCCAGGGGATGGGGTCCCCGGGGCCCATAGTGGCCCATGGAAGGGAGGCCACGCTGCCCCCTTCCCATTTCTTTTTTTTTTGTAAATGAAAAAAATGCTCATCCCCAGGGCCCAAAATATACTAAAAAAAGGTGGGCCACATAGCCCCCCTTCTAAAAATATATTAAAAAAAGAAAAGCCGGCATCTCACCAGAGGCCCCACACCCTCTCTGCACCACTGTGCAAACGTACCTCCTGGCGCGTTCTGAATTGGGGGGATTAAGTCCCCTTCAATCCTAAGGGTCCTTAGGGGCCAACTAGACCACCAGGTACCTCCAGTAATCCCCACACAGTGGGATTGCTGAGAGGTGGTCCGAGGCCACGCCCCTTTTTACACCACTCTGCAAACCCGCCTCCTGGTGCACTGCTGGTGGGGCGATGAGGTCCTCTTGTGTTTTGAGGACCCCAGAGTGGTGTAAAAAGGGGGGGTGGCCTCAGACTGCTATCAGCAATCCAGCTGTGTGGAGCTTACTGCAGGTACCTGGTGGGCTAGTTGGCCCCCAGGGTCCCTCAGGAGGCAAGGGGACTTACTCCCCCAACCAAGAGCACGCCAGGAGGTGCGTTTGCAGAGTGGTGGAGAAAGGGGGTGTGGCCTGTGTCCACCTCTCAGCAATCCCACTATCTGGGGCTTACTGGAGGTATCAGATAGGCTAGTTGGCCCCTAAAGACCCCCAGCAGCGAATGGGACTTTAATCCCCATCGAAGAGCGCACCCAGTGAGCACGTTTGCAGACTGGTGGTTAAAGGGGGCGTGGCCTGCTATGTGTACATACCATTGCTGCTGTGTGGGACTTACTGGAGGTAATAGCAGGGGTAGTTGGCCCCCAATGTTGTCCTTGGGGGCCAACTACCCCTCCTGTTACCTCCAGTAAGTCCCACACAGTGGGATTGCTAGAAGGTCTTCGGAGGCCACGACCTCCCTTTCTCCACCACTCTGCAAATGCGCCTCCTGGCACACTATGGGCTGGGGGATGAAGTCCACTTTACTCCTGAGGGACTTTGGGGGCCAAGAAGCCCTCCTGGTACCTCCTGGAGGTCCTATGCAGCGCTGGTTGGAGGCCCAGCCCCCTTTCTCCACCACTCTGCAAACCAGACTACCAGTTGAAGAAGCATTTGCAATGTAATAGGTTTCGCATTTGCGAGAGTTAGAGCTATTGGCGTTGTAAATGTAAAAGCCTTTTATTAATGTTTCTTGGAGTGGAGTGGATGTAGGTTGTGTGTAGTGGAATTATGTGGTATGTTGTGCAGTGAAATTATGTGGATAGAAAGTATGTGGTATTTAGTGTATAGGAATTATGTAGAGTGGGATTATGTGTTATGGAGAGTAACAGTAGTCTGTGCTGTGGAGTTGTAACCTCAGGTTTAGTCTTCCTCATTTCCATAGAAGCTAAACTACAAACTCAATGAGACAAAAAAAAAAAAGGAACCACTGAGGAGCACTTCTGGACCTAGTCAAAGGTATGAACAAGGCAACTGGAATTATGCAACTGTTTGGCTGCACCGACTTTTGCACAGTTATACATTTTCCACATTTGCCACATAATCCATCATCTGCAGATTTGAACAAAAAAAACCTTGTTTCCAGCTCAAACGGCTCAAACATTACCAAAAATGCAGCGACAAGTGTTACAGCATGGTGGAAGGCCCTTTGCAAACCTAGAATGGTCACCTGTTACTTATTCCTAAATGTGGGTATTAAATTGGTAATAATGGTGTTTAAACCACTCTTGCTTCTTTCTGCGCCTCTCTTGCCTCTTTCTGCATTTCTGTTGCTCCTGTTTGCACCTTTCTTTCTTTTTCTGCACTTCTTTTGCCTCGTTCTGCTCATCTCTTGTACTTGCTGCACCTCTCTTGCCTCTTTCTCCATCTCTGTTGCCTCTTTCTGCACCTCACTTGCTTCTTTCTGTACCCCTCTTGCCTCTTTATGCACCCTTTCTTTCCTCTTCCTGCACCTCTTTGCCTCTTTCTGTACCCCTGTTCCCTCTTTCTGCACATCTCCTGCCTGCTTCTGAACCTCTCTTGCCTCTTTTTCACTTCTCTTGCCTCTTTCTGCACCTCTGTTGCTTCTTTCTGCACTTCTCTTGCCTCTTTCTGCACCCCTCCTGCCTCTTTCTGCACCTCTGTTGCTTCTTTCTGCACTTCTCTTGCTTCTTTCTGTACTTCTCTTGCTTCTTTCTGCACCTCTCTTGCTTCTTTCTGCACCCCTTGGGCCTCTTTATGCACCCTTCTTCCCTCTTTGTGCAACTCTCTTGCCTCTTTCTACACCTCTCTTCCCTCTTTCTGCACCCCTCTTGCCTCTTTGTGTACCTCTGTTCCTTCTTTCTGCACTTCTCCTGCCTCTTTCTGCACCCCTCTTGCCTCTATCTGCAATTCTGTTGGTTCTTTTGCACTGCTCTTGCTTCTTTCTGCACCTCTCTTGCAAATGTCTGCATCCCTCTTGCCTTTTTCTGCACCCTTCTTTCCACTTTCTGCACCTCTCTTGCCTCTCTCTGTACCTCTGTTCCCTCTTTCTGCACCTCTTTTTCCTGTTTCTGCAACTTTCTTGCCTCCTTCTGCACCTCTCTTGCTTCTTTCTGCATCCCTGTTGTCTCTTTCTGCACCTCTCTTGCTTCTTTCTGCATCCCTGTTGTCTCTTTCTGTACTCGTCTTCCCTCTTTCTTTACCTCTCTTGCTTCTTTCTGCACCCTTCTTCCCTTTTTGCATCCATCTTGCTCTTCCTGCAGTTCTCTTGTCATTTTCTGCACCTCTCTTGCCTCTTTCTGAACCTCACTTGCCTCTTTCTGCACTTCTCTAGCTTTTTTTACACCTCTGTTGCTTCTTTCAGCAATTCTCTTGCCTCTTTCTGCATTTCTCTTGCTTGTTTCTGCACCTCTCTTGCGTCTTTCTGTACCTCTGTTGCCTCTTTCTGCACTTTCTCTTGCCCCTTTCTGCACCCCTGCTCTCTCTTTCTGCAACTTTCTTGCCTGTTTCTGCACCTCTCTTGCCTCTTTCTGCATCCTTTGCGCCTCTTTCAGCACCTCTGTTGCTTCTTTCTGCACGGCTCTTGCGTCTTTCTGCACCTCTTTTGCAAATTTCTGCATCCCTCTTGCATCTTTCTGCACCCCGCTTCTCTATTTCTCCACCTCTCTTGCTTCTTTCTGCACTTCTCTTGCTTCTTTCTGCACTGCTCTTGCTTCTTTCTGCACCTCTCTTGCAAATTTATGTATCCCTCTTACCTCTTTATGAACCTCTGTTGCCTCTTTCTGTACCTTTCCTGCCTGTTTCTGCACCTCTGCTGCCTTTTTCTGATCTTCTCTTGAGTCTTTCTGCACCTCTGTTGCTTCTTTCTTCAATTCTCTTGCCTCTTTCTGCACCCCCTCTTCCCTCTTTCTGCACCTCTGTTGCTTCTTTCTGTACTTCTCCTGCTTCTTTCTGCACCTCTCTTGCTTCTTTCTGCACCTCTCTTGCCTCTTTCTGCACCCTTCTTCCCTCTTTCTGCACATCTCTTGCCTCTTTCTGTACCTCTCTTGCCTCTTTCTGCACACACAGGGCTACTTTTAAACTGACCTCAGGCTCAGCAGTGCACACATGCAAGTGCAGAAAAGGGCTGCTGGCCTCTAAACTGCCATGCCCTATTATATGCTAGGGACTTAGAGGTAGTATTAATCCCCCTGCCCTATTATGTACTAGGGCCTTACAGGGGAGGTCATGCCAGTCACAGGGGTACCCTAACCCATTGTGTACCCTAGTGTATGTAGGTGTTTTCACTGTATTCTAAGTGTCTTTCAGCATAGCACTGGCTCCGGGCCTGGTTAGGCAGAGCCCAGGGTCAGTCAGAGTAATTTACCACCAGTACCATTCAGCAAAATGTAGGGGGGTGCCCAGGGCACAGGATGACTGCAACAAGGCCTCTTTCTGCACCTCTGTTGGTTCTTTCTGCATATCTCTTGCTTCTTTCTGCACCTTTCTTCCTCTTTCTGGACTTCTGTTGCCTCTTTCTGAATTTCTCTTGCTTCTTTCTGCGCCTTTCTTCCTCTTTCTGCACATGTCCTATCTCTGTAGGCATAGTTAGAAATTAGCATTTAAAAACCTTAGAAATTCACTGAAAAAACCATAGGTTTCAGGGACGTTATAGTTAGAAATTAGCATTTAAAAACCTTTGAAATTCACTGAAAAAACATAGGTTTCAGGGATGTTATAGTGAGAAATTAGCATTTAAAAAACCTTTGAAATTCACTGAAAAAAACATAGGTTTCAGGGACGTTATATTTAGAAATTAGCATTTAAAAAACCTTAGAACTTCACTGTGAAAACCACAGGTTTCAGGGACGTTATAGTTAGTTGGATATTTCACTCATACAAAACCAGAGAAATTCGGCCGTTATACTTCGTTGAGATAACTATAACTCGCACCCCCGTAATGCACTGCTGATGACATCACATATTACATCATTCATGACATGGTCAGTGACATCACTGATGAGATCTCTGATGACATCTCAAATGACTGATGGGGCTATGTTCAATTTGGGAGGGGGGCCACACAGCTCCCCTTTTAAAAAAATAAAAAGAAAGGAGAAGCTGGCATCTCGCCGGAGGTCCCGCCCCCTCCCTGCACCACTCTGCAAACACACCTCCTAGTGCGTTCTGAGTTGGGGAATTAAGTCCCCTTGAATCCTAAGGGGCCTTAGGGGCCAACTAGCTTACCAGGTACCTCCAGTAAGCCCCACACAGTGGGATTGCTGAGAGGTGGTCTGAGGCCACGCCCCTTTTTACACCAATCTGAAAACGTGCCTCTTGTCACACTTCTGGTGGAGCGATGAGGCCCTCTTGTGTCCTGAGGACCTCAGAACTAAAGTGGACGTCATCCCCCAATGAGCAGTGCACCAGGAGGAGCATTTGCAGAGTGGTGTAAAGACAGGGCGTGGCCTCGGACCACTCTCAGCAAAACAGCTGTGTGGGGCTTACTGGAGGTACCTAGTGGGCTAGTTGGCCCCCAGGGACCCTCAGGAGGCAAGGGGACTTCCTCCCCCAACCAAAAGTGCACCAGGAGGCACGTTTGCAGAGTGGTGGAGAAAGGGGGTGTGGCCTGTGTCCACCTCTCAGCAATCCCACTATCTTGGGCTTACCAGAGGTATCAGGTAGGCTAGTTGGCCCCTAAGGACCCCCAGCAGCGAAGGCGACTTTGATCCCCATCCAAGAGCTCGCCAAGGAGCACGTTTGTAGACTGGTGGGCGAAGGGGGCGTGGCCTGCTATGAGAACTTAGCAATCCTGCTGTGTGGGACTTACTGGAGGTAATAGGAGGGGTAGTTGACCCCCAAGGTTGTCCTTGGGGGCCAACTACCCCTCCTGTTATCTCCAGTAAGTCCCACACAGTGGGTTTGCTAAGAGGTCTTCGGGGGCCATGCCCCCCTTTCTCCACCACTCTGCAAACGCGCCTCCTAGCACACTACGGGTTGGGGAATGAAGCCCACTTTACTTCTGAGGAACTTTGGGGAACAAGAAGCCCTCCTGGTACCTCCTGCAAGTCCCACGCAGCGGAATTCACCACTCTGCAAACACATTACTGGGGCGTGAGTTATAGTTAGCTCAGCTAACTATAACGGCTGAATTTCTCAGGTTTGGTACAAGTGAAATGTCAGACTAACTTTAATGTCCCTGAAACCTGTGGTTTTTTTCAGTGAATATATATATATAGATAGATAGATATATGTTCACTGAAATAAACAAAGATTACAGGGATGTTATAGTTAGGAAATGGAATTAAAAAACCTTAGAGATTCACTGAAAAAAACAAAGGTTATAGGGACATTATAGTTAGGCTCAGCTTTCACTCATTTACAAAACCAGTGAAATTCAGCAGTTACAGTTAGCTGAGCTCACTATAACTCGTGCCCCCACAATGCACTGCTTATGACCTCACATATTACATCACTCATGACATGGTCCTTCCTCAATTTAGGGTGCCTATGCCCACCCTAGAAATGTGGCCAGGGCAATGACTAACCCCATCTCTTTAGTCACTCAAAGCTGGTTCTAGGTGCAGCTTCTCTCCCACTGGAATTGGAACCTGGCTGGCTAAGGAAAAAAGAGACAAAAGGGAAACAGGCCCAGATGTGAGCTACATCTGCCAGTGACAATGTAGGCATCTTTTGAAGGTATGCATCGGGCTCAGCACAGCTCCCAGGCTATTCAGTCAAGTGAATGTCAACCTCTCCCATACCCAGGGACTCAGCTCTGGGAGCCAATTCACACATCATGAAGGAGCTATTCGGCTCCTGGGTGGAATTTGGAAGCTCAGGCAAATGGGCTTCTAAAGGGTTTAGGCAGGTTAAAGGTGACTTTATTTTGTAGAAATCTGACATTACCAATGAACTGGATTCATAATAAATATAATACATTGTATTATAAAAGTCTAAGAATTAACTTGTATCTTGTTCCTAGAAGGAGTGTTTCCTGGTGCTTTTCTATCGAGCAGCTAACAATGCTACAGTGAAAAGAGCTTTTAGGGTTCTTGTCACTGTGAGGACATGTTTAACATTAAGCTTTTATATGTTCTACTTTTACATCTTTTTGCATCCTTCCTCATGGCCTACTTACAGATGACCTATTAATATTTAAAAGGAGTATTTAGGCCTGTCAAAAGGTTTTATTTTGAGACTTCAAATTTGCAGTTTAGCCTGCACAGGCTGGTTACTTGTGGCAGGCCTGCGGTCAGGTTTTGCATTGTTACTTGTGTGATGGCACAAAATGTGCTGCAGTCCACTAGTGACTACTAGTGACATTTAAAACTTACAGGCCCTAGATACACTTTCTACCATAATCTAGGGACTTATATGTATGGTAAATATGCAAATCAGGAGTATAGCCAATTTCAACATGTTTTAGGGGTCAGAGTGCATTTACTGGGGATAAGATAGAGGAGTCCCCGGGCATAGAGTGAAAAAGCTAACAGCATCAGTCCAAAAAAATTATGAAAAAAGAGAGGATTTCTGTGTAATATGATTGGATGAATCTATATGACCACCATATGTGCAGGAAAGTGTCCCTTTCACCACAATCTTTCCAATGTTTATCCAAACTGCCAAACAATGCCTGAAGCGGTGTTGGGACAGGTACCAACTGGTGAGTTGTTTATGAGCAATTTCTGTATGGCAAGTACAAATAAAAGTTCTGACAGCCCCTATTTCATGTCCTAGATTGATTTCCAATTGAGATGTGTAACTATGTTTAGCTTTGGGGACTAGATCTGTAATTGCCCTCTGTAACCATGCTATCTCCTTTTGATGTAGCTTAGTTTAAAACATCTGCTCTAGTGTTGTTTTCTCACATATAGCCCCTTCATTCACCTCCCAAGAACTGGTCCAATGCAGGAGTTGTGTGATTTTAAAGTCATCTGAAAGATCCAAATGCCATTCTTCCTGGATTTGGGCTTGAGATTTGAAAACATTATCTACCTTCATTCTAGCCTAAGAAGCAAGAATCATTAATCATTAATGCTTTATTAAAATTAGTTTACCTTCAAATATCTTTTGCTATATATTTTAACCGATTATTATTTTAAGTCATTCTATATATGTTTTTATAATTTGGAATATTATGGGGCTGATTATGTAGCTGAGGTGGCGGTGTGGGCACCACCGCACCGGCGGTCTAACCACCCTATTACAAATTTGGAGGTTGGACCGCTGCAACCGCCGGAGATCCTAGATCCCCGGCAGTGGCCCAGTGGTCTGAGGCCTGAAATATGCTTTGCGGTCCCACTGCAGCACCACCAAGCATATTATGAGTTCCCTCTCTGCCACAGTTTTCATGGCGGTGACCCACCATGAAAAATGTGGTGGTGACGAAACAAAGGGGGCCCTACAGGCCCTAAAGGCCAGGGTATGCATGCAGGGGTGCACATGATGTGCCCCCCTGTATGCATGCACCCCAGTTCCTGAATGGCATGGACTTAATAGCCCATTTCGTGCAGGAACATGCTGTGGTGGTCCCACCTACGAGCCTTTGAAAGGCATGACCATAGGCTAGCCGCTGCAGGACCGCCAGACCAAGATAAAAATCCTAATCTGGTGGATGGGGCTTTGGCGGTCTCACAGCAGGGCGCTGATGTGGCGGCCTGGTGCGAGACCACCAAAGGTATAATCAGGCCCTTAGTGTTTATAATTGCAATCAATTATTAGTATTTTTAGCTTATTATTTATATTTAATTCCTAATTTTATGTTTTCATTACTGTTTACTACTTTTTGTACAATATTTTTAAAGTTTATATTTTAGTTTTATGCTTATAAATTATGCAATGTTTTATATATTTTTAAAATATAACATTATTTTTAAATGTTATATAAAGTTCAAAGTTAATATAATTTTTAATGCTTACAATTTGATATACTTACTTATTTTATTGCAATATCGTGGTCTTCTATATTTTTGTTGTCAATATATTTTGCTTCCATACAAAGAAGGTAAAGTCAATATTTCTGTCTGTATTGTTTTTGTAACTGATATTGTTGTTGCCGATATTTTTGTCTCTGATATTTCAACATACAACCCACTGAATGTCACATAGCAGCAGAAACAACCTTTTTACTTGAATATCGATGGCTTACATCCATTAATGTTTCTATGATATTTAACAGCCTAACAAAATGTATATGCCAAAAATCAGTACAGATTTAATTATAGACCAGACATTGGAATCAAAGGCCAGAATATATCCAGTTCACACTCAACACACACACATCTGAGGGCAACTGAAAAATGCAAAGGTACACTAGGCTATACTAGGCTATATTAGGGTGCAAATAAATGTCCCATAAGTGTGCCATGCGTGCAAACCTATCACTGGTGGCCCTTGACTATAAAATAGACTGCTGAGCTGGGGGAACTTAGTGTGCAGCGCCACTGGTCAACGTGTCTGGGTTTTTGGTGAAGGTGAATCAGGTCACTTGATCTAACACAGGACTCCACCATGTGGGGAGTACACTTTCTTCCAAACTGCTCGTCTGCCCACTCTATTTAGAGTCAGGCAGATGATCATATTTCTGCCGGTGGTGCCAACGCTGGCTCTGCAGGTAGAAACCTTACTCTGATGACCCAATGGATTTGGGATCAGCCTTGGAAATACATCTCTCCATCCACACTATTCAGAGCAGATAGTCTAATCTTCTTGTTTTAACTCTTTCTGGGCCAACTGGAAAAGCCTAGAGATTCTGGTGAGAAAAAAGAAAAATTGTCTATGCTTGCTAGGAAATTTATCATAAATAAATATTAAAATTTCTTTGCCCCTCCTACGAGCGGTCCATGTGTTATGAAACTGTAAATAAACTGTGGGCAGTTGACCTCCAGCATATGTCTACGGCCATACTTTCTTAAAGGAAAGAATTGGAGTAATTGACAGATTGGCCCAAAGCCGTGGATTGTCACTCAAAACTATTTTTTTTTAAACTTGTTTAATTAATCACTGCTTCCAGCTTATCCATAACAAGGACATGCATGTACATTTTCAACATCTATAGCCATCGTACATCCAAAGCTTTGAACATGACATCCCACTTTTTCGCTTGATCTCACTCCCCATGAGCCAAGCTACTCTCATTTTGAGCAGCAGTACATTTTTTGTTAAAAGTAGTGTCTGCATCCTAAAAAACAATATAGTAACACGATAACCAAAATAGGGAATCTAGATACCCCCTTATCTAACCCCCATGCCCTTCGCAGCGACAGGCAGGCGACGCAGTACCTCTAATATAGAAAATCTAACAGTGCACTTATTACTTGTTTATGGTTCATGTGTTCATGGTGCGAGAGGGCGCGCTTGGTGGCGTTGCATTAGCTGGTTTATGAAGTGGGCCCTACGCTTGGTGAACTATGCGTGCTCTCTTTCTCACTCTCATTCGTTGCCATGGACACTTCATTGAACATTTGTCCCCATAACAAGAGATCACTCTCCGCATTCTCATCGGAACGTACTGCTCTGAGGCGGCATTCCTCAGCTACACCCCACTCCTGAAAATCATCCCTCCATTTTTCCCATTTGGGTGGTGCTGGGTATATCCAGTGGATCGCTATCCACCGTTTTGCCAGGATCAGTTCTAATAACGCAAACTTATAGCACATCCTAGTCCCCTTCTTGGGTGTTGGAACCACGCCCAGGATACAGCGTTTTATGGAGGTGTCTATTCGCACTGCCGTTGCTGTACTAAGGGACAGCACCACCTGGTTCCAGAACCGTTATAGGCGCGGACAATTCCAGGTCATATGCAGGAACGTGCCGGGTCCATGCCACATTGCGGACACGCAGAAGACAACCCTGGGGTGAACCGCGCTTGTCGCTGTGGGGGCAGGTATGTACGGTGTAGGTAATAAAATTGTATTCCCTTGAACCGCGCATTACTTGTAGCATCTGCTACCTGTGCCAATGCTCTCCTCCACTCGCCGTCTGTCAGAGGGATGGGCAAGTCGTCGTCCCATCTCGCCATGATCATCTCGATATTCGATACCCGGTCCTCCTTTAATGTCTTATATATGCGTGAGATGAGCCCTCGACTAGAACCTGGATCTAGCAAAGTTACCAATGTACAGGACTTTTTCGGTTTATCAGAAATGTTGTCCACATCTCTCGCACAGTGCATGATATTTTGTCATATTGTAAAAATTGCCCCGGTGGCACCTGAAACCAGTCCTGAGCTCCCTGAAAGGTCATGAATGTACCATTCTGGTTTAGATCTCCTGCGGTCTCACAACCCCCCTCGTACCACTTTGAAATATCCATGACCTCCTGAATATTGTAGGAACCCTTCAACCACCGCAGAGGCAGTGCACTAGCATATGGGGCCTTTCGGACCACCAGGGTCACTGCTTGCTCCCAGACTTCCGTAACCCGCCGAATTATGTGCGGGCAATCTTTAGGGACCCTAGAGCCCATCATTAGGAACTGCTGTAGTTGCGTGTCCTTGTTCCATCGTCCTAGTAGGTCTGTCTCAATTGTGCGCTCCCCCAAGCACCATTGTGCGACGTATTGCAGCAGGCCAGCCATATAGTATAGCCTTAGGTCTGGCAACCCTAGCCCCCCCCCTTTCATGTCTAGTTTAAGTGTTTCCAGCTTGGCTTTGCTCCGCTTTCCAGCCCAGACCAGGGAAGTCAGGAGACCATTCAATGTGTCGAACGTAGACTTAGGGATTTTGCAAAAGGAGTTTAGGAGTACGATGAGGCAGCGAGGCAAAAGTACAATTTTTGATACCGACACTCTCCCCATAACCGTCAGTGGCAAGTCAACCTATTCCAAAACGTTATTGATGCCCGCAGTCCATCGAGGACCCTCCCCATGTTCAATTCATACTTGGACTACGGCTGATGAGCAATCTGCATTCCAAGGTAACGGAAGCAATCACACTTCCAATCCATGCCAACCACGGGGAGATTGTGAGCTGCCCCCCACGCCAATGCAGCGAGCAGGGACAATATTGTTTTCTGGCAGTTGATAGGTAGGGCAGAGGAAGCCCCAAATGAGTTCAGTATTTCCTGAGCTGCTGGGATCGCCCCTTCTGGCTCGCACACATAAAGAAGAGCATCGTCTGTATATAAGGAGACCACATGTGTACGACCGTCTACCTCTATACCCCATGGTTCCATATCCCTGCGCAATCGAACCGCCAGAGGCTCCATTGCCAGAGCAAACCGCAGCCGGGATAATGCGCACCCCTACCTTGTGCCCCTCCTAATCTCTATAACTTCTGACATATGCATCCCAGTCCGCACTCTGGCCATCGGTTTGTGGTATAGAATTTGACCCAGGCTATGTACTCACTTCCAAACCCCTTTCTCCGCAGCACTTCCCAGAGGTAGTCCCACTGGAAAGTATCAATGGCTTTTTCAATATCCAGGGCGACTACTGCCGCCCTGAGGTCCGTGTCTGCTACCGAGTGCAGAACATGTGATGGTCTACATAGGTTCATATGAGTTCCTCTCCCTGGCATGAATTCGCATTGGCCCTAGTGCCCCAATGAGTTCACTACTCTCCGTAGTTTTAGAGCCAGAACTTTGGCCAGTAATTTAGCGTCCACTCCCAGCATGGACAAGCGGTTATATGCAGCAGGGTCCTCGGGGTTTCTGTCAGGCTTGGGGAGCATGACAATCTGCGCCTCACGCATGGAATGGGGAAGGATTCCAGCCTGCTTAGCCTCCTGCAGCGTATCCAACAGACGTGGAAGAATTACATCAGCATACGCCTTTATGATGTGTGGGGCCCCGAACGGGCAAGATCCTGCACGATTTTGACGCGGGCGGGCGCGGAGCTCATCTAGGCAGCGTCCGCTCCCGTCGCCATCTTGGCCACGCCCCCCCCCACTCAGAACTCTGAGGTGGAAATCATCTCTTCCAGAGACTTTTATTCCATCCAAATGTTTAGATTTAGGAAGAAGTAAAATTGAGCAAAAGAAACTAATACCAAGAGAAAACTTCACTGCTCTTCAACAGTTCCTGTTTTAATGGAATCATGTTCAAAAAATGTATTTTCCTGATAAAGACAGAATTTTGTAACAGGTGATTTGTTTACCACTTTATTGTCTGAAAGAGTTTCTTAGGTTCATAGATCACCAAATTAATAAGCTGGTGCCATTGTTGGACAGTCTCCTTCTCATCACTGCACACCACCTGACTTGGTATGGGAGATGCAGGCTGCCAAATCACATGGTGCCACTTTGTGAAACACAATATCAACCCCCTTAACACAGTCTGCCAGTAAATACTGATATGATACAGTGGCACAAAAGATGAACTGGAAACCATTGCAGAGTGGGCTTCCAGCTTGTGTTTCGAGGCCCAGCACAGCCGATGTGCATGTGGGGTGTGAAATGTGGCTGTGCCCAGGCTTGGAAGCTTTTTTATATAGATATATTTTTTTGTCAAGGTGTTGGGGGTGGACAGTAGTGCCTGTGGCTGTGCCTGGCTAAATGACTGCCCGGTCAAAGTCCCAAGACCTCCTCGCACAAGGTGACATTTTATCAGATGTCGGCAGGTCTGAGACAGACAGTGCGCAAGTAAGGAAGTCCAGCTAGGCAGTGCACGCACAAGCAAAGCATCAGTGTGGAATGACTCATCAAAATGAGGAATGCACAGGGCTGTTGAAGTGTGACGCTGATGCACTGACAACATGTAATGGCGTAACATACATGATATGATGCCTGTTGAGGCAGTCTGGAAAAAAATTATTAATCAAATATCAAAGAGAAGCAAAATTACTATTGGGACTGCTACCTGAAGGACTATTCATTGAGTTCTTGTCCCCAAAAATAAGAGCCAATGGCGTTCACTGGCAACCACCAACACAAATTAAGCAACAGTTTAAAGTTCAACAATAACAAAACTACACATCTTTATTGTTAGTGGAAGCCCGTATGTTTAGTCCCCTCTACTTGCAATCTGGGATTTATTATTGATCTTGTTTTTAGTATCTCTCTGATTGCTACAGTCAATACAACCTGCTTTTTTTTTTTAACTTAGAGTTCCTTAGAAAGGCTCTTCCTTTCATTCCAGGCCAGAATCATTGTGGTGATTTTGGTCATTCTTGAGTGTCAACCTTGATTAAGGATATGCCCTTTACCTTAGTCTACTCACTGCCTTTTGCAGCTCATTCAACTAATTCAGATCTCTTTTACACACTTGCTCTTAAGAGTACCATGCTGTATGTCAGTTTCTAATCATCTGGCCCATGTGCACTGGTTGCTGATGGTCAGGTGTTCAACATCCAGGAGCTCAACTGTACTGTTCAATTCTACCTCTGTCTGTCACCTGAAGATAGAAAGTTTAGCAGAATATAGGCAAAGGTAGCTATTCATTTCCATATCCTCCTAGCATAGTAGAACTCAATTCCCTGAGCACTTCCCAACTCTGTTAACCAACCAGAAAAAGTGACAAAGACACAATGGGGGATATTCTCAAGAACGTGTGATAATTATCGCAAATTTAGCTTAACGCAACTTTGCACATCGCAGTCTATCGCGGGAAAATAAACCGTGTTAACGTTGTATTCTCAACCCGGCGGCACCATGCGATAATTCCACGACAACGCGCTAAATGACCGCGTTAAAATTAACGTGACACCAAAAAAAACGCGAAACACGAACGCGAAAAAAGTTGCGATGTGGCCAACCGCGATAAAAAAATCTGCGAAAACCAGCGACAAGCCTGCAATTCCCAGGCGTCATGCGGGAAAATGCACTACAAAAGCACCGAAAAACAGAAACAAAATTATTCAAACTGAGTAGCACCATGGAGGAAGCCGGAGCAAGTACAGAGGATGACCAGAACCCCACAAGCCCCCAGGAGGACCAGCCTGGGACCTCGGGGTCACGGAAGGGCAAGGAGAAGAAGACGAGGAAGACGAGGTTCAGTCCGCAGGAAAACAGGATCATCATCATGGAGGTGATAGAACACCACCGACAACTGTTCGTCACCTCCAACGTGTCATTGGCAAATAAAAATGCAATATGGAAGTCCATCCTGAACAAGGTGAATGCAGTCGGAGTGAGGAGGAGGACAATTGGAGAGGTCAAGAGGCGATGGAATGCTGCGAAGCGCAAAACCAGGAAGAAACTCGCTGACAACCATCAGGCAGCAATGCAGACTGGAGGTGGCAGTCCAGCGGAACACCAGGAGCTGGATGAGATGGAGGAAATGGTGGCCACAGTCATCAGTGGGGAGACGGTGGCAGGAGTTGGGGGTCCGGACACTGCTCAACATGACCTGACACAACAGCACCAGGGTGAGTACCGAACAAAGGACTGGGGGGACGGGGGGAGATGGGCACAATGGCACACATGCACAATTAAGTACAGCCCACTGCACATCCACAATGACTCTGGATCATGTCCCTGATCTCCTTGGCAGACTGCAGCACACATACAAACAGCAATTAGGCCCCCGTCCACCATGGGCACAAAGGGGTCCCTCCCCACACAGCACCAATCTCACAACCAACCCATGCACATGTGTCAAAACGAGCAAAGCTGCGTGTCAGACACTGACAATGCAAGTGACACTGCATGATGAACAGCATGGCTGCAGTCCAATTATCATGACATGGTGCACGCCACGACACCGAGGTGGCTGAGTGTGGAACACATCCGTAGAGGATAATTTTGAAAAGAGACGGGGCCCCTGAATCTGGGATAAATTTGCCCTAACAGGGAATTACAACTATGGGAGAACAAACACCTGGGCACGGTGGTTTTAGACAAAAAGCAGGCACATTAATACCAAACATGCCTCAAAATAACATTGTTTTGAAACCCACACACAAAAGGTATGGTGTATACTTCGTTTATTTTTTCACTTTTTTTCAATTAAGAATGTATACTTTTTTTAAAAAAATTACAAAAGTATATGTCCAAATATTAACAAGTAGTTTTGAACAGCTCACAGAATATCTTTATCTTTTTGTTTAAATTGATATACACATTTTCTTTACATTCTGGAAATCAATGTCCAAAAACTCACAGTTGTCATATTTCTCTTCTTTGTTACTTTCAAAAACATTTACATATTATCTATAATCATATAAGCAATATTATTGAAAACGTTAATCAAGTTAATAATCAAGTGATTGGCAGTTTGTTGACCAACTAGTCATATAATTAATTTTATAAACCATCCATCATTATAATAATATGAGGAGACTGGCGGCTTGTTGACATACTACGCGCGTTTCGGCATAAGCCTTCGTCAGGACTCCGTCACAGTTGTTGCTAAATGAAAAATAGACAACAATATAATCTGGAATTAATTAGCCTGCTGGATACATTTATTATTCTGCAATAACAAGATCTACGTTAATTATTAAAATAATGCACATCCTTGGTGTGTCAAGTTGACTCAGTGCCCACTTCCAGATATGAATAGTGCTCAAGAAATCAGAAAGTGAGGGCCACTCAGATGACCCAAGAATAGAACCAAAGAACCCAATATATATTTTGTAATAAATTTAATAGAGAGATTCCTGTTCTCATTTAACATTGAATCTACTTTCCAAACGAAGAGATTAAGAGAATCAACTTCAAGAGAAGGGGAAAGGGTGCTGTAAGATAGTTTAGCAGACCCTTGGTGTATACTAAGCTAAGTGATAGCAGTCTGGCCACGCGTACCTTGAAAATATATACAAAAGTTGCACAGCTCTGGTCTTCTGATAGGTGGCAGATCTTTCAGTTGCTGATTTTTTGTTGCTGTTTGAAACATATGAAACAATATTGAATAACATTGTCTATTCTGTTTATGTCAGTTGGCTAGTTTTTAACTGGGATTGAAACTATTTTTAATACCTTATCGGCTTTGATTTGATCTTTAGAGGTGGATAGCTCTATTTTGAATAGTTTCCTATCTTGACAGGATGTCTGTGTGCGCAACAATAATTGGGCCACTAATCAGAATAAAAGAAAATATAAGATAAGTGGCAACAAGATTTATATAATATATATATCCTCCTTCATTTTTAACTAATCTGGAGAATATTATGATGCCCTATCTTAGTTAAAGGTGTAAAAGACAAAATAATTTGGCCGGGGAGTAAACAATTAAATAATTTACCTACCCCAGGGTGATTGGGGTCGTCACTCCAACTAGAATTAACCATACAAAGTGCTTGGTGCTTAGTGCACATGTATCAGAATGGGCAAACACTCCAGAAAAATGATATGGAGAGGATTGTCTTTAAGCAATGTAAAAGCGAGTTTATACTAATTCAAAGCCTAAGAGATTACACACATTGGTCAAGATATATCGGGGTACATAATTTACCTGTCCCGTATTAATAGGGTTGGCCCACAGACTAGGACCAAGCGTCCAGGATACTTAATACCAGTGTGTCCAAATAGGTAAACAACCTGGAAAGTGATGGAAAAAGGGGTTGCTTATAGTCAATTGGCAACGAACCGAATGTTTTTAAAACTCAGGGGTCACAATGATTCTACTTTACTAACCTTTAGTCCTAATGGTGCTGGTTTAGTTATCTATGTTTTGTAGGGCTTGTATGCACAATCAGTTGAGGAAGAGGTGGAGGTAGAAGTATCCAAGAACTTGCAATCGGTTTCCACTCCTCCTTAATTTCTGAAACACACAGGCAATATCGTTCACTGCATTAAATTACCTGTGCACACTTTCTATTTGTCTTTTTTATTTAAAAGGTTCGCTTAAAATACCTTGCCCAATCTGTATTGGGCAGAGTCCATGCGCCAGGCTCCTTAAATTATTTCGGGAGAACTATACACCACGCTCACTTTGTGCCCCTTACGTTATCTACTCCCTACACCATATGAAAACTGGCAGTTGATTATTTCAGCCGACATGTATGTATGGAATTGCTTTTTATCATTTTTGATTAAAAGGTTCACGTAGAAATCCTTTCCTGCCTTGTGATTGAGCAAAATTAAACACCAAACATTCTTTTTCTAGTGTCTAACTGACTTTACTGAACGAGCCCTTTGTCCGCATTGCATTGCTTACTGCCATTAATGTTTAAGTGCTGGGGGTTGACTGTTACCAAACCCAGCCAGCTCAACAATAACTAATGAAAGTCGGCATTCTTCTATGTAGGTCAAAGTACTACCGCATGTTTAGTGGCGCGCTTACCGTCCGTATTAGTCTCTGGGCTTCACCTCTTGCAAGACACCGAAGGATGTGTGTCGTCTGTCTTGTTTTCGTCTGTCAGATTCCTTCTGACAGTGGTGAGTTTTTGGATACCGAGGCGGTAGCCTCATTACTCCACATTCATTTTGAGTTTTTTTAGTCGCTGTTTAGGTTGTCTTATTGATGTGTGACGCTTTGTCACAGTTGAGGTTGGATCACGGGGTCAGCGCTGTGATAGGCCGTGGGTTGCGGTCAATTGGGTTTGCAGAAGTGTCAGCAAGTTTTATCGCAGAGTCTTGTTTTCGTCTGTCAAATGTCTTCTGACGGTGATGAGCTTTTGATGGCTGCCGCGGCGGTTGCCTTCTGACAGTGATGAGTTTTGGATGCCTGCCGAGGCGGTTGCCTTCAGGCAGTGATGAGTTTTGGATGCCTGCCGAGGCGGTTGCCTTCTGGCAGTGATGAGTTTTGGTTGCCTGCCGAGGCGGTTGCCTTCAGGCAGTGATGAGTTTTGGATGCCTGCCGAGGCGGTTGCCTTCAGGCAGTGATGAGTTTTGGATGCCTGCCGAGGAGGTTGGCTTCAGGCAGTGGTGAGTTTTTTGGATGCTGTGTTGCTGTTTCAGTTTCACAAGGTTAGCGCTTCGATGGGCCGCGGGTAGCGGTCAAATGGGTTTGTAGAAATGTCTGCAAGCTTCCTGATCAGTGGGTTTTCTTTTTGATCCAATCCTTTGTAGAATGTCCTGTTGAGTTTGCGGAGATGGTCGTCCAACATCTCAACGCCTAGGTCTCTGTGGAGGTCTGCTGTTCTTGTGAAGATAGGAGCACCTGTTGCAATCCGTAAGGCCTTGCTCTGTAGTCTCTGTAGGTCTTTCCGATGCTGCGGGCGGCAGCCACTCCAAACTGGTGAAGCGTATGTCATAGTTGGTCGAATTATTGCGGAGATTGCTCGCACCTTGCTCTGAATGGGCATCGACTTGGTCTTCAGGAGAGGGTATAATGCAGCCAGTTTTGTTGCTGCTTTCTGGCAGGTCTTCTCTATGTGGTTTCTCCAGCTGAGATTAGAGTCCAGAGTCACCCCCAGGTAGGAGCTGCTGTTTTCCCATTTGATCTCTTCCCCATTGAGGAGGATCTGTGGGGGTTTCCTGTTCAGCTTCCTGGTGAATAATGTTGCTGTGGTTTTGCTTGTGTTCAGGGTGATCTGCCAGTCGCTGTACCATTCGGAGAGTCTGCAGAGCGATGTCTCAAGGTTCTTAGCCACTTCTTTGTCGCTGAAGGATTGGGAGAGGACTGCAACATCATCGGCGTAAAGGGCAAGATCAGTCTTCTTTAGGTCCGTGGGGATGTCGTTTGTAAATATGTTAAAGAGGAATGGTCCTAGGATTGATCCCTGAGGCACTCCAGCAAGAATTGGGCGTGGCGTTGAGCATTCCTCTCGTACCGCCACGTGAAAGGTCCGTTTTGACAAGTAGCTAGACAGCAGCTTAACCAGGTAGCTTGGAAACTTGAGCTTGATAAGTTTGTAAAGCAGTCCCTCATGCCATACTCGGTCGAATGCTTTGGCTACATCCAGAAAGACTACTCCAGTAGACTTGTTGATGTTGAATCCGTGGCTAATGATGTCCACAACTCTGAGGAGTTGGTGATTGGTTGAGTGGTCTTTCCGGAACCCAAACTGTTCTTTGGCGAGGAGGTTTTCGCTTGTCGCAAAGTCCACGAGGCGGGCAAGGATAACTTTTTCGAAGAGCTTTGATAGGCCAGATAGCAGACTTATGGGGCGGTAATTTGCAGGATCTCGTAGTGGTTTCCCAGCCTTGGGGAACACGACGACTCTTGCTTCTTTCCAGGCGTTAGGGTAGTGCTGGTGCTGCATACATGCGTTGAATATCTCAGCAAGATGATCCACTGCGGTATCTGGGAGCATCTTGATGGCTTGGTTGGCTATTCCGTCCTTTCCTGGTGCCTTGCCATTTTTCAGTGTCTTTACCAGGGCCAGTAATTCGCCCGTTGAGCATTCCTCAATGATTGCAGCTTCTGTTTCTGGTGGGTGCTCCCGGTGGTGCTTAGCAACCTCTTGCTCGACTTCTACTGCCAGTTTGCTTGCCTGGTTAGGCCTGAAGGATGCCTCCAGTGTGTCAGCGAAGACCTCAGCCTTGTCCCTGTTGCTGCATGCCAAGTGAGTCTTCCCTTGTATCGGTGGGTTTGGTTCCTTCTTCCCAGTCAAGCGTCGGGTCATTCTCCAGAGAGAGTTGTCTGAGTCCTTCAAGTTAGCTGTAGCTGCTTCCCATTTTTCACCTCTGTGCTGGCTTATTTGCATCTTCAGCTGTCTTGTCAGCTCATTGTACTTCTTCAGCAGGTCGAGGGTGCGATTCCTTTACCACTCTCTCCGGGCTCTGTTCTTGTCAGCTATCGACTGCTTGATGCCCTTCGGGAGGTCGTAGATAGAGCATCGTTGGAGTTTCTGCTCAGGAACGCTGCGCTCAATAGCAGTGTGGACTGCCGCTGTGAAGTGGTGAACCGCCTGGTCAATGTCTTCGATGGAGCAGAGGGGGCCAGGGACCAGTGTCTCCTCCAGGCTTCTCTTGTATAGGCTCCAGTCTGCCTTCTTGTAGTTGTGCCTGGTGCCCTGTTGCTGGTTTTCAAGCACGTCTCCAACTGTGATCAACACTGGGTTATGGTCAGACGTCAGTGCTGTTAAGGTTTCCAGCTCCATAGATTGGGAGAGATTCTTCATGACGACTATGTCCAGGACGTCCGGTTTATGCAGTGCAGAGCCTGGATAGTGTGTTGGTTGAGTCGGGCCAGCCACTACGAAGTCCTCCTTCTTTGAGTGGGCAAGTAGAGCGTGTCCTTTGCTGTTTGCAGTGCGAGAATTCCAGCACTGGTGCTTGGCATTAAGATCGCCTCCAATTAATGTTGGGATGCTGGGGTCCAGTAAAGCATCCAGGTCCTTTGGGCATAGCTTGCCTGGGGGTGAGTAGGCGGCAATCAATCGTAGAGGGCCAGCAGATGTCTGGATCTGTATACCAGTTGCTTCAATGCTCCCCACTGGTGGTAGTGCAATCTCGTGGTGCTTCACTTTTGTGCTGACGATCACTGCTGTTCCTCCGCCCTTGGCTCCAGTGGTGCGATCTGTGCGGTACACCC
Organism: Calotriton arnoldi; assembly: GCA_963921515.1. Lineage (NCBI taxonomy): Eukaryota > Metazoa > Chordata > Amphibia > Caudata > Salamandridae > Calotriton > Calotriton arnoldi. Next base: position 3,497,247 of record CAWUFW010000713.1, on the reverse strand, counting down.
TGTGGTTTGCTAGATTAAGCTTCTGGCTTCCTTGGAGATGGGTCTCAGAGATAAGCGCTACACTCATATCCATGGTTTCCATCAGGTGCAGGAGTTCTGCGGTTTTCTTCTGAATGCTGTGGGCATTCCACATCAAGAAGAGGGAGTTTCCTTTAGAATTGGATGCCATTGCGGGTGTTTTCTTCACCGTGGAAAAGTCCGGCGATGAGGTTCGCCACCATTGTCACCACAGGGTGGATGTTCATGTCTGCAACTGTTTTTGCAATCTTTGTAATGAGTTCCTGCCAGTTGATGGCTGAGCCTATTTCACAGGATGGTGCTGGGGCAGTTGTTGGTGGTGGGCTGTCCTGTTTGGGTCCTGTTGCTTCTGCGTATGTTCTTCCATCCACGCGCGCATTGCTATGGCTGTTGGTTGGATTGCCAGTTGGGCTCCTGTGTGCTAATGCAGGTTTGTAAGTCTTCCTTTGTCCCTGGTCTCTTGTTGTTGAGTGTAGGGAAGTCTTTTGTGGTTGCGGGGGTTTGCGCGGTCCATCCTTCTTTGCCTTTTGCAGGTAGGGACAGCCGCGATAGCTTGCTGGGTGTGGTCCTGTGCAGTTAGCACATATTGCTGGTTCAGTTTCCCGGTTCCTTGTGCATTGGTTAGAGGTGTGCTCGCCTCCACAGCGAACGCACTTTGGCTTCTGATGGCATAAAGCAGAGGTGTGCCCCAAGCGCTGGCAGTTGTAGCACATGACTGGTCCTCGTTTCCCTCTAGGCGCTTCTGTGGTGACGGTGCAGCTGCAGAGCCGTGTGACTGCTGAGAGGTCTGCTGGCTTCCCATCATGGCTTGCCGACAGGGTTACAACAAAGAGGGGAAATTTCTTGTTTTTGTCCGCTGGAGAGGCAATCTATGTTATGTTTTTGACTGGAAGTCCAAGTTCCGATAAGTCCTGAGTGATGTGCCCAAGGGATGCGTTTGCTGGGAGTCCCCGTATTACAAAGCGCTGGGCTTTTGCAGTGGTCAGTGAAAAGGTGTGGTACTCCATTTTCTGTTCTGTAAGCATGCTGGTCACACTCCTGTAGTCCTCTGGTGTGGTGAGCATGATCTTGGCCTGGTCCTGCCGGGGCTTGATTGTGAACGTGGAGGAACAGTGTTCGTCCAGTAGCTCCACGAGGTCCTTGTGGGTGGTTAGGTTCTGCAGGATGATGGGAGGGATCTGTAGTCGCTTAGTGGGACCTGAAGAGTTCTCAGTTACGTCAGTCTCAGGGTCCTGAGTGTGGGCGTCAAGGTCCTGGGTAGTTTGAAAAACCTGAAAGCGGTTTGAGAGTGAAATTCTAGAGCTTCCGGGAGGTGCGCAGGCATGCTTGGGGGCTTTTTCCGGTGAGTTCTCGCATGAGTCGCGTGCTCTCTTTGACGGTGTGTGCCACTCCATGTTGGTGCTTTCAGTGTTGGTGGGGGGAGCCATGGCGCCAGTGATAGAGCAGGAAAAATAAAAAATTTTAACCCCTAACAAATTTTATAAATTATTAATAAAATGTTCGTTTAAATGTATTAATCAACACTGTATGTGTGGGAATGGTAATATGCCAATGTGTGTGCTAAATAATCTATTAATAAATGTCCGTGTGTCTAAATTATAACGTAAAAATAAATGCATGTTATTGTGCTTCATAGAAATAAAACGTGTCGTTGCAAAAACAAATAGTGATGGTAAGTAAGGAACAGCTTAAATGTTGCTTTCTGCTAGGTAACAACTAATTGGGGTACGTAGACGGGAGGGAAACGAAAGGGATATTTTTCTCTATTTTAATTATGTTTTGTTTGCCTCAAATTAGTGCTTCTAAAGTATAACCGAGTGGCGAGATAAAATGGCCGCCAATGGGAAGATGTGCGCAGGCGCAAGGGAACACATGACACGGGATGAAATTGGAGAAAGCTCAACCTCGTGATGTTTCTGAGAGGCTAGGATGCAAGAAATGGTCAAGGCTGGTGTGACCTAATTGAACTGATAGTGTGCCATGATGATCAGCAGAGAGCCCGTGGGAAACAAGTCTAAGAGAAAGGACAATGACTGCGGAGTTCTCGAATGTGTCGAAAGAAGTTACAAATGAACTGATCGAATCGGATGGAAATGTTTAAGCGTATGGGAAAGGAAATGATCCAAGGACCCTTGAATCCAAGAGAACTTGATTAAAGAATGAATAAGCTGACATGCATGGACCAATGAAAGAAAAGCGTGATATTAATGTTGCAACAGTTAGTTAGCAAAGTTAGAATTAGGGTATAAGAGGGCCTACTCTTAGTGGGAGGGGGTCAGTTGATGTCAATCGTGGTTGCAGGCACAGTCAGGAGAGGAGTTGAAGAGTCGTGTTGGTGGCTTCCAGTGCTGGGTGGTCCTGATCGATCCCTTACTGAGCGGGAGATGCTGAAAGACTGTTAGAGGAGACGGGTTGCAGGTAGCTGATGCTGACGAGCTGAAGTTGCTGTTGCTGTCTTTATTTTACAGTTGAGTATGAGAATCAGGTTATTTCTAATTCCTAACTTAGGTTAGAAATCATTAGGCTAAATTAGGAAGCTAGGCAGGAAATTAGGGTTTTGGCTTCATGACAAATTTTCCTTTCTGCAATAAATTGATTATGCTTAATAAAAATTGTGAATTTAAGAATGAATAATTGAATAAAGTATTAAAATTCTTTTCATGCTTTTTAAATTATATAAAATTTAAGATTCTTTAAACACAAAATGACTCAGTGGTTATTTTCCTAAATGATTGTCACATAAGTAATTGGTTATTGTGATTCAGCTGGTCTTAATCACTATGAACTAATTTCTTAAATGAATGATTCATCGACAAACAATAAGCAGGAATATCTTAAGAAATAACTAAAAGAAAGGGACAAAATAAGGTAATAAGATATCCTGGCTCTTCCAGCGGTACATAAAATGGTGTTCTCCATTTAGTTCTCATGCTTCTCCTAGGAGTACAGAATTTCACAAAGGTGTAAAGGAAATCCAGGAGTGTGCGTGTGTGTTAGACGATGTTTATGGGCCCCATCGTCATGTGGATATGAGAAATATAGTTTGCCCCTGGATGACCTATAAGTAACCTAGGAGGAGAATAGTTTTTATTGTACGCGCTGCATCAGATTTTTGGTAGCAGAGTTATGGTTTTCTATAGATTAGTTTAGTGATTATTGTTTATTGATTATTGATTATTTTTAATGACTAACACTTTATGTTGAGTCGCGTTATGTTATATGTAAGTTTTCACGCTTCTGGGATGTAGGAAGTGGAACACGTGTGGCAAGAGAAGTCACATGGAATTTGGTACATGGTCTGAATTCATTTTTGGTTATAACGCAGGTTGTGTTATGTTAGGGATTTCTGTGTGAAAAGTGTGTAAACGAAATAGCAAATCACGTTTACTTGTGAAACTTTGGCCTTAATTCTCAGGAGCCTAGTCTCCACATGTGTCTTATCCCCAGAGAAACGAGTAAATTGTTTGTTTGAAAGAAGGGTAAGGTAGAGGGAAGTGCTACTTTATCGGTGAGAGTAAATAATTCTGTGGTAGGGTAGAGGTAAGCGCTGCCTACTGGAAAAACAGGATTCTTGTGTAAAAGGACAAGGCTGTCACTTTGTTTAGCGAATCAGACTATGGAATTGTTTATTTGTTGTAACTAACGAAGAAAACAGAGAAAAGAAAATTGCCGATAAATTTTGTAAAGGAGGGGTAAAGAGTAGAAGTGACGTGGAAAAGTGCCGCGCTAGGATTGGATAGTGCGCTAGTCACGTGAACACAGAGCAGGAGTGACGTAGAAAAGTGCCGCGCTAGGATTGGTTGGTTCGCGGACGGTGGGAATTGTTCTGATTGGTACTTTAGTGTGAATCGCGCTGTAATTGGTCGAAGTTCGGTACACAGAATCAGCGTTAGAGTAAAGAGAAAACAAATAGAAAACATGCCGTATTACGAGTATGAAAGGGAGAGTACGTCATGGACGACGAAATTGAAGAATTTCTTTAAGAAAGACAAAAAGGTTGTGACTAGAGAGGGACAAGTAATTCCTCCGCTGAAATCAGCAGCTTCACACATGATGCTGAAATATGGATATCATACGTGCATATGGTTGGACAATTGGGTAAAATATACAAAGAATGATGGAGCATTGGCTTTCCCTGAAAATGGTTCTTTTAATGTAGCGGTTTTACGGAATTTAAGAGAAAAGATGTTTAAATTGGAACCTAGACCTAGACCGACACAGTTTGAGGCTTTAACAGAATGGGAAGATGAGATGTACGAGCGAGAAAGATTCAGAGGAATGAAAGGTTATGAGTTTGTGCCCGGAAGATTGTGGGGAATGAATCATGAGGACAGAATAAAATGATGGAGATGTGCTAACATGACAGGAGGTTTGTTTCCAGCTTTTACAGTTGAGGAGGGGACTAAGAAAAACGGACTGAGAAAAAGAAACATATAGAGAGAGAAAAGTATATGCATGAGAGCGAAACGGATGACGAATTGCTGGAAGATATATTAAATAGAAATCCACCTCCGTATCAGCAGAGTTCTACAGTGGTGACACCAAATGCGCCACCAATAGAGACTATGCGAAATAAAAGTCCGGAAAAGAGGAATGAGGTAAATAGGTCACAAGAACAAATGAGAACTACTCAAAATGAGGGAATAGAAAGCGAAAATGCAAGCGAATTGGCAAGGACAACAAAAGAACTAACTGAGAAAATTAGAGAATTAACGAAAAATATGGAAGCAGTTACTGTGCCTGTAACAATAGGTCCAGTAATACCAGTTTTTGAGAATCAGAAAATTGATGAACGATCTTTGGTGATTCCCTTGAGTTCACAATTTCAGAGAGAAAAGGAAAGAATGGAAACAAGTCCAGGTACAAGCAATTTGGCTAGTGCTTACAGACCAAGTCCCCCTGAAAATTTGACAATAAATGAGTGTAACGGTAGAAAAATACCTATGGTAACTGAATCTGCAACAGTGACACCTGAAAAGAGTGGAAATTGGACAGAAATAAATAGTACTCCCATAGGTCCGACTCCTGATGAGTTAAATGAGTGGATGAAAGCTTTTAAAATAAAAGAAACAGAAGAAAAACCATTAGATGTGATCAGATTGAAAATAGATATGGAAGAATTAATTCTAGGAACGATTGGTACTGAAAAGATAAAAAATTATCAGGATGATGAAATAATGTTTCTGTGCAAAAGTATAACATGGAGGGCAAAGAATTTACATGACAAATTAGAAGAAGTGGCTAGTGAGATTGGGATAGATTTTGCAAAAGTAAAAACATTGCAGAAACCATACAGAGTAGACTTTTGTGAAAAAGATATTGAAAATTTGAATACAGCAGGAAGGCTGACACAGATAAAGGAGTTGATTGTGTTGTTAAGAAAATGGGGTGATGTGGACAGGTGGAAGGTTAGATGGACAAAGAAGAATGAGAAAAGTATAGACAAAGGTTCATTGGCTTTTATGATAACAGAAAAAGAACCTGTTGCTAAAGAATACCCTATGAGAGAAACTCCAGGTGGTAGTTACGTGCATGTTCCCTGGACTAGGCAGGACATCCTGTCATTTACAAATGACTTTCCAAAGTTAAGAGAGAAGCCAGTTGAGTGGTACAGACAAGTAGAAAGGTTTGTAAAGGTCTCAAAAGTGTTGTGGATAGATTTGGATGGATTTTTGACATAGTGGTACCAACGGATCTGTGGTCAGAATGTAAGATTACGGTTGACTGGCCAACTACAGAATATCCAAGAGATCCTAAGACAGGAGCTCCAGGACCAGATGTGATGAAGAAATACGACAAGGTGATTACCTTTTTGAAGAATAAGATTCCTCCCAAAGAGACAGATTGGGTTAAGATTGATAGAACTACACAGGAAAGTAAGGAGTCTGTACATGCATATTATGAGCGATTGTTATTGGTTTTCAAGCAGTATAGTGGTTATGAGGAATTGAGTGAAAAGGACATGAGTCATTTTGTATACCGATTTGTGTTTGGCCTGAAACAAGAAATAAGCGATATGATTAAGCAACATATGATAAACTGGCAGAATGGAAGTGTAGATGAGGTGCTGAGGTATGCTAAGTATTGTAGTGATGAAATAGAGAGTAAACAGCGTAAGTTGAAAGAAAAGGCAATGTGGGCACAAGTGAAAGTGGCAGAAAAACAAGAAGCCCAATTGGACAATAATAATGGAAACGAATCAGGACAGAATAAGATGCGACCAAACATAGGTAAAGGAAAAGGTCAAGTGAGTCTAGAAGAGGCAAAGAAGAAATGGCCATGTCATAATTGCGGAAAATTAGGGCATTGGAGAAATGAGTGTAAGTTCCCACCTAAACCTAATCCGGAACATCAATCATTAACTCCACAGGTGCAGAATGAGGTAGTTGTTCAACAAAGTCAGGTGCCACAACCACCACTTCCCAACACTGTTAACCAGCAAAGATACAGTACAGAAACAGGATTCTACGGAGGAGAGCAGGTAACACAGTTGCCGCGAGCAGCTAACATTTCTCAGTATTGGTTGCGTCAGAGTGAGGATGACCCGGATGAAAGTTTCTGACGGTGCGCAGGAGAGGGGAAAGAGTGCGTGCTTGGCGCAACTCTAGAGGTAGATCAGTCTGGTCCCTTTGTGGATGGAGAAGTGAATGGTGCAAACGTAACATTCCTTGTCGATACTGGAGCTACCCGTTCTACTGTTAGATCAGTGGAAATTCCAAACCTTCCTCTCTCAGGTGAATACATCCAAGTGGTAGGAGTAGCCAATCAGCAGATTAAAACCCCACTTACTGAATTGGTGGAAGTAAAAATTGGTTCTTTTAGCAAAATGCATAAATTTGTAGTGTGCGATTGTAGTCCTGTAAATCTTTTAGGTCGTGACCTTTTGTGCAAAATGAATTGCACAATTTATTGTACGCCAGATGGAATAGGTTTCCAGACTTCAGATGAAGATGTTTTGTATAAAGTAACTTTGATGAATCAAGAACCTGAAACGAATGGTTTATTTCCTGCATTTGATGCAGAAAAACTTCCAGAAGAACTGAAAAGTACAGTAAAAGAAAGTGTGTGGGATTTTACAGGAGAGGACATTGGATTAATGAGAGAAGTTGATCCCGTAAAAGTAACAGTGAAAGAAGGGATAGTTTATCCAAACACGCCACAGTACAAATTAACTCCAGAAATAATTGAAGGAATAACTCCTGTGATAAATAAGATGATTGAACAGGGGATTCTGAAAGAAATCATGAGCAGTCCATGTAATTCACCTATTATGGGACTGAAAAAGCCAAATGGAACATATAGAATAGTACAGGATTTGAGAAAGATCAACAAAATAGTTGTACCATGTTGTCCAATAGTGCCAAACCCTGCAGTAATTCTATATCAAATCCCACATGAAGCTGAGTGGTACACTGTGATAGATTTGTGTCACGCATTTTCTCTATTCCTTTGCATCCAGATAGCCAGCCATTATTTGCATTCCGGTTCGGAGAGCGTATTTTGGCATGGTGCCGAATTCCACAGGGGTATACAGAAAGCCCCTCAATTTTTAATCAGATTTTAAAGAAATCTCTGGAAGATTTAAAAATGCCAGAAAAATCAGTGATGGTGCAGTATATCGATGACCTATTGGTGGCATCGAAGACTAAAGAAGCATGTGTAAGTGACACAATTGCTTTACTGAACCATTTGGAGAAAAGAGGACATAAAGTGTCCCCTTCAAAATTGCAGTTTTGTCAGAAAGAAGTCCAGTATTTAGGGCATAAAATTGAGAAAGGAGTGCGGAAAATAGCGACAGAAAGAGTAAGAATGATTCAAGGAATGAGAGCACCAATGACTCAAAGAGAGGTAAGAATGTTTTTGGGAATGGTTGGATATTGTCGACAGTGGATAAGTGGATTTTCTTTGATTGCAAAACCCTTACAAAAATTGACATAGAAAGATGTAAAGGACCCTTTTGAGTTAAACAAAGAAGAAATGAAATCTTTCAAAGATTTGAAAAAGAAACTGTGTGAGGCCCCTGCTTTAGGCATGCCTGATTATGAGAAGGATTTTGAGTTGTACTGCAGTGAAAGAGATGGATGTGCATTTTCAGTACTGGTACAAAAACACAGGACCATGAAAAGGCCAATCGCTTACTTTTCAGCTGTTTTAGATCCTATAGCAAAAGCATTGCCTGGGTGTCTGAAAGCAGTTGCTGCTACTTGTGTAAGTCTAGAACAAAGTGAAGGTATAGTGATGGGGTATCCACTGAGAGTGTATGTTCCCCATTCAGTAGAAATTCTTTTGACAAGAACAAAAACACAGTACATGACACATAGTCGGCTGACTAAGTACGAAAAAGTCATCTTGAGTGCTGAAAATGTGACCATAGATAGATGCATAAATGTAAATCCTTCTACATCATTGCCAGATGAAGAGAGTATAATTGAACAAAACGAAGTAGATCATGATTGTCTGAATGTGCTGGAATATTGCACAAAACCAAGAGCTGACATAAAAGATGAACCGTTAAAGGAATCGGATTATGTCATGTTTGTAGATGGTTCATGTTTACGCACAAAAGAAGGAGTGTTAAGCGCAGCTTACGCAGTATGCACAGTGGCAACTGTGATGGAAGCGTCTTGTCTGAAAGGAGTTAGGTCTGCCCAAGTTGCAGAACTAATTGCTTTGATTCAAGCATGTAAATTGGGGAAAAATGTACGAATCACGATTGTGACCGATAGCCAATATGGTTTCGGCATCGTACACGATTTCGGACAGATTTGGTCACAAAGAGGATTTCTGACATCTGCAGGAACACCTATTAGAAATGGAGATTATGTTAAAAAACTGCTTGAGGCGATACAGTTGCCTAAACAAATAGCTGTAGTGAAGTGCAAGGCGCATAAGAAAAACGAAGACTACATAGCGGTCGGCAATAATTATGCTGATGAGATCGCTAGATATTGTGCGGAAAACATGGCGTCACTGAACAAAAATAGAGAAAGGGAACATGTCTCTTGTCCTTTGCTTTTCACTAATACAGTCGAAACATGGGATGAAGTAAGGCAGTTACAAGAAACAGCAAGAGATGAGGAAAAAGATTACTGGATAAAAGCAGGATGTAGAAGACAGGAAAATAATGGTGTGTGGGTATACAGAGATGAAAGACCAGTTATGCCTGATAGCATGATTGCAGACATGGCACGGATGTACCATGGACAAGCTCATATTGGGAGAGATGCAATGATTAGACTTTTTAGACAAACCTGGTATAACCCAAAATTCAGAGCCATTGCTGAAAGTCTTTGTCAAAGATGTCTTATTTGTCAACAGTTTAACCCAGGAAGAAAAACAGTAGTGAGTCTAGGAACAATAGGACGAGAAGGAGGTCCATTCACAAGAATGCAGTTGGACTTTATTGAGATGCCCCTAGTAACAGATTAAGATATGTTCTAGTGGTTGTCTGTTTGTTCTCTCGTTGGGTGGAGGCATACCCCACAAGAAGGAATGATGGAACAACAGTGGCAAAACTTATGCTGCGAGAGTTCATTCCAAGGTATGGTTTTCCAGTCACGGTTGAGACAGATAGAGGAACACATTTCCAAAATGAGTTGATACAATTGATTTGTGAAGCACTAAGTATTAAACAAAAACTACATTGTGCTTACAGACCAGAGGCTTCTGGGGTAGTAGAGCAGATTAATGGAACAATTAAAAACAGGTTGGGAAAAATGTGTCAAGCTACAGGACTCAAATGGCCAGATGCACTGCCTCTTGTTCTGATGACAATCAGAAGCATCCCTGAAAAGAAAACTGGACTCAGTCCCCACGAGATGATTATGGGACGAGCAATGAGACAAGCACACGTACCCGTCAACAAGTTATTAACTATAACTGATGATCTAGTACTGGATTATTGCAAGGGACTGGCTGATGTGGTGCGTTCTGTGTTTCATCAGGTTGGACCGGATGCGACCACTCTTGAAAGAAAACCAGCTCACGACTTGAATCCAGGAGACTGGGTCCGCATAAAAGTCCACAGGAGAAGAAACTGTCTAGTTCCGCGTTGGGACGAGCCACGACAGGTAATCCTAGTGACAACAACTGCAGTCAAGTGTGCAGGAGTGAAGAACTGGGTTCATGCCAGCCACACAATCAGAGTTCCAGAACCTACAGATCGACATGTGAGTAGGCGTCTGGAAGTGTGGGATAAAAGTTTAACGGCTGGGACAACAAAGATAAAGGAAAGGGTGCCAGAACTTGAAGATCGACCTGAAAGTCGACATCTGGAAACCCCAACGGAAAACACCTCTAGAGAAGAAGAGGAACAAGAAGAAGAAGAAGAAAGAAATTCAGAAATTCCAGAACTTGAAGATCGACCTGTAAGTCGACATCTGGAAATATCTGACACAACTTCAGGATCTGATGATTCAGCTGCAAACTGGGAAGAATTCCGAAAGAAAACTTGGGGTTATAAACCAATTAGAGAAGAAACTGAGCAAGAAATTGAGTTAGATGAACAACCAGGTACAAGTTATGGTGGAACTCCTTCAGAAACAATATTAATAGATGAAGTAGGGAAAGAAGTACACAAAAGATTAGAACATCGAGAAGAACCCCGAGGAGCAATAGGGACAGATAGAGAAATAGAAGAACAGGGAAATTTAGAAACAGAAAAGGAGGAAAACACCAAATCGGAAAAACACCGAGGAGGGACAGTAATAAGGGAAAACCAAAAGGAGAAGACAGATCCACCAGTAGGAGATGACGAGATTATCAGTTTCAAAATAAGAGACAATAGTGAGACAGTTGAAACAGAAACAGAAGAAAGTGGAGGAGAGGAAAAAGCAAAGACTGAATCAAGAAAAAGAAATTGGAAATCAGAAAGAGAAGAAAGAGAAGGTGAAGCCAAAAGGCCAAGAAAAGGAGATAATTGGCCTAACAGCTATGTAAGAAAATTGAGATATAGAATAATAAGAGCGGAAGACGAAGGTGCTGAACAAGTAAATGAAGTAACAAGTCAAAAGGGACAAGAAAAACCCAGTGGAAAAAGATTACAAAAGTCCAAAAGGACAAAGAAAGTAAATTCAAAATTTAAGTCACCTGAGTGGCTGTATATTGCACTAACTGATTACAAAGAAGAAGAAGAAAACACTCACGGAAACCAGAGACTGAGAAGTCGGATGGGCAAAGGTGAGATGCAACAAAACTGAAGTGAAAACTTATAGTGCTTCTGCCGGACATGACAATTTTACTGGATGTGACAAATCACCGGATGTGACAACGAAAGAATTCTGGAGAGAATTAAAAGAAAGTACCAAGCAAAGACTTTTTGAAAGCAGAGTGGCATCTAAGTCATTTCTGAGGTGTTGTGACACAATTTTCTGAAACTTAACAAATAGAAAAAGAAAAAAAATGGAAAATAATAGGGATAGAAGAGATAAATGTGAATTTATAAAGAGATGGTGCAAAATGTGCTGCTTTTGTACAGGGTTATTAATGACAATATGGATAGTTTTAGCAATCACAATTCCTATTAGTGTAGCTGTGATAGAAGCAAAAAATGATACTAAACTAGAAAAAGAAACTAGTATTAAAGAACCAGTTATTTTAAGAAGTAGTGCAGAGTTGCATAAGGATAGGTCAGTAACAGATTTTTCAAAGAATGTTTTTACAAAGTTGTTGTATGAGTACGTAGAAACAATGGACGTAAGAGATTGTTATGTTTGTATGCAATTGCCTGCATCAGTATCAGAAGGTGTGACTTATCATCACCTACCTCTGACTTATGGAATAACATGTAGTGTAATAGCGAGCTTATTTTATAAAACAGGTAGATTAGAATCTTATTATACTGATATAGATAAGATTTTTGCAAACATTCCAGTAGTACCAGAACTTAACAAAGTAAAACCAGCAAAAGTTTTAGGAGAATTCTTTTTAGAACATAGAAAATTAACGTTAGAAGAAATAATTAGTAACAACCTTACCTGTGAGTTAAAGAAAGAAGAAAAGGTATTTTTAGAAATGGTTGAAGAAAGAAGAATGAAATTTCAAAAGAAGCAATAAAAGAGGAAGGAAAATGCTTATGGACGTTTGAGGAAGGAAATCATGAAGGGAAAAAGATAAATGCAGCAATGACATTAGACTGGCCGCAAACAGGAAAGTTGTGCATTAGGAGAAATAAGACAGTCTATGACAATTACTTTGTAGGTTCCAGTATCTGCCATGACAATTATCAAATTCTGGGAGGTTGGGGATTCAAAGGTGGAAAGGACCCAATATTTCCAGGTATCTATTATATTTGTGGGAATAGAGCTTATTACAGGTTACCGGACCATTGGTATGGAACTTGCTATGTAGGCCTGGTCTTTCCAAAAAATTTTCACATGGACAGAGAAGAAAAGGGAACATACAAGATGATTAATAGATTTACACGTAGAAAGAGGGAAAGTTTTTCAGAAATTGTAGGTGATATTTTTGGAGCATTGATACCAGCAGTGGGAATATCTTTGAATGCATTTAAAATTCGGAAGTTATCCACAGTAGTAGATCGTTTGTCTACAGATACTGCGGGAGGGTTCTTAATGGTAAATACCAAAATGGTTGCCATGAGAGCTATGGTGATGCAAAATCGGCTTGCCCTTGATATTCTTTTGGCAAAAGAGGGTGGAGTCTATGGAATGTTGAAAGTCCAACATTGTTGTACTTACATTCCTGATAACAGTGAAAATATACAGAAGTATATTACAAATATTACAAGTTTGCACAAAGAATTAGTTCCACTGGAGGTTGAAAGTGTTTTGGGAAAACTTGGTAGAGGGTTTTCCTCAGTAGCGAATTGGTTAACTAGAATGAGTAGACTAGTGATAGGGAAAGTTATAATAGTAGCAACAATAGTAATATTGTTAGCCATGATATTGAAAATAGTAATAACATGTATAAAGAGAAAAGTAAGACAGAATAAGATAAGAAGAAATAACAGATTAATGAGAGAAAGAGAGAGAGAAATGGGTGAAATTGAGTTGGAGAAAATGAAAGAAAGCATGTACAAAGAGACTAAAAGGCAAGATGAAGAAGAAACAGATGTATAAATAACAGAAAGCAAAGGATGAAAGACATGCTGCCTGAAAAGAAGTATGACTTGGGTTTTATGTGGTGATTTAAAAATCACCAAAGGGGGATTGATAGAGCAGGAAAAATAAAAAATTGTAACCCCTAACAAATTTGATAAATTATTAATAAAATGTTCGTTTAAATGTATTAATCAACACTGTATGTGTGGGAATGGTAATATGCCAATGTGTGTGCTAAATAATCTATTAATAAATGTCCGTGTGTCTAAATTATAACGTAAAAATAAATGCATGTTATTGTGCTTCATAGAAATAAAACGTGTCGTTGCAAAAACAAATAGTGATGGTAAGTAAGGAACAGCTTAAATGTTGCTTTCTGCTAGGTAACAACTAATTGGGGTACGTAGACGGGAGGGAAACAAAAGGGATATTTTTCTCTATTTTAATTATGTTTTGTTTGCCTCAAATTAGTGCTTCTAAAGTATAACCGAGTGGCGAGATAAAATAGCCGCCAATGGGAAGATGTGCGCAGGCGCAAGGGAACACATGACACGGGATGAAATTGGAGAAAGCTCAACCTCGTGATGTTTCTGAGAGGCTAGGATGCAAGAAATGGTCAAGGCTGGTGTGACCTAATTGAACTGATAGTGTGCCATGATGATCAGCAGAGAGCCCGTGGGAAACAAGTCTAAGAGAAAGGACAATGACTGCGGAGTTCTCGAATGTGTCGAAAGAAGTTACAAATGAACTGATCGAATCTGATGGAAATGTTTAAGCGTATGGGAAAGGAAATGATCCAAGGACCCTTGAATCCAAGAGAACTTGATTAAAGAATGAATAAGCTGACATGCATGGACCAATGAAAGAAAAGCGTGATATTAATGTTGCAACAGTTAGTTAGCAAAGTTAGAATTAGGGTATAAGAGGGCCTACTCTTAGTGGGAGGGGGTCAGTTGATGTCAATCGTGGTTGCAGGCACAGTCAGGAGAGGAGTTGAAGAGTCGTATTGGTGGCTTCCAGTGCTGGGTGGTCCTGATCGATCCCTTACTGAGCGGGAGATGCTGAAAGACTGTTAGAGGAGACGGGTTGCAGGTAGCTGATGCTGACGAGCTGAAGTTGCTGTTGCTGTCTTTATTTTACAGTTGAGTATGAGAATCAGGCTATTTCTAATTCCTAACTTAGGTTAGAAATCATTAGGCTAAATTAGGAAGCTAGGCAGGTAATTAGGGTTTTGGCTTCATGACAAATTTTCCTTTCTGCAATAAATTGATTATGCTTAATAAAAATTGTGAATTTAAGAATGAATAATTGAATAAAGTATTACAATTCTTTTCATGCTTTTTAAATTATATAAAATTTAAGATTCTTTAAACACAAAATGACTCAGTGGTTATTTTCCTAAATGATTGTGACATAAGTAATTGGTTATTGTGATTCAGCTGGTCTTAATCACTATGAACTAATTTCTTAAATGAATGATTCATCGACAAACAATAAGCAGGAATATCTTAAGAAATAACTAAAGAAAGGGACAAAATAAGGTAATAAGATATCCTGGCTCTTCCAGCGGTACATAAAATGGTGTTCTCCATTTAGTTCTCATGCTTCTCCTAGGAGTACAGAATTTCACAAAGGTGTAAAGGAAATCCAGGAGTGTGCGTGTGTGTTAGACGATGTTTATGGGCCCCATCGTCATGTGGATATGAGAAATATAGTTTGCCCCTGGATGACCTATAAGTAACCTAGGAGGAGAATAGTTTTTATTGTACGCGCTGCATCACCAGCATCCATCATTGGTGATGCTTGGTGGGGGTGCAGTGGAGCACCTTGGGTAGATATTTTTAGCTCTGGTGCGTTTTCAGATACTTCAGCTCAAATGCTACTGCTACTACGCCAGCGGCCCTTCTAGCCGGTCTGGTCCTACCGCTGGCTGTAGCGTCTTTTGGAGGCCCTTCCCCTGAGATACCCGTCCCCCTCAGCGCAGCCTTGCTCCGGGCAAGCCAGAGAACGAAGGCCCAGCCCTGGGATTCAGTAGCCCTGGGTATGGACTCTCAGCCCCGCTCCACCGAGGCACGCAGCCTGGCCCCGGTCAAGCCAGGGAGACGCAGGCCCAGCACCTTGTTGGATCTGGTGAGAGTCTTCTGTCAATTCAGCTTTTCCCCACCCTGGCGCGCGCAAAAACAAAACAAAAAAAAAACAGGGTAAATCTATCACAAAGGATAGAAAATGGCGCTTACCAGGTCGGAGCAGGAATCAAGTCCTCCTCATGGTGGACATCGGAAGAATCAGCAGGTTGGCGACCAGGCGTGTTCTTCTCTCGGTGATGCGACCTCTCTCGGTGCTGCGACCCAGGTCAGAGCAGGAATCCAAATCTAAATCGGAGGGAGAGTCCCGATAGGAGCGCGACCTCAGGGCGACCTCAGATCGTCAGCATCCAAAAACGGGAGCGGCCGGCTCGGAGCGCGAGTCCGATCCGCGAATCCGATTCAGGAATGACCGGTCAAAAGTGGGCTGTCTGCTTGTTGGGGGCCATGGCGGGAGCGGTCTCTCTCAGCGACGTACGAGGAAGCAATCCGAATCCGGATGTGTGTGTCTGCCTTGACGCTTTAAATACTGACGATTTCCGTAGACGCCGTGACGCGCATATACTTCCGGGTTAAATCGCGCTGTTAAAATAGACTGTTTTTATAGGCGCCATCTTGACCTCCCTGCATATTGTTGTAAGCAGGATATCAAAATGCTGACTCGAATCAAACGTTCTTGTTATGCAAACTATGTTTGACAGTCACATGCATTTTAGAGACATAAGTATGGGTGTCAAACAAAACGATCCCTCCTCCGAAATCACATGCTTTTATAGTGATAGTGGGGGTCTGTTTGAGATCTTCTAGAGCTTTGTATTCTTCTCTATTAAGATTAAAGGGGGTCTTTGTACATGTCTGGTAATTTTGATGATCTTGTTGTAGACCACCTGTTCAAATACAGCCACTTCTGGTGGAAGCTGGTCTAACGTGGGAGTAAATATGGACTTTGGAGCAAGTCCTGACAAATTCACATTTTCTGGTTGTTGATCTTGATTCGCAAAAAATATACGCAATTGAATTTTTCTGAAAAAGGCCATCAGATCTCTTAACAGTTCAAATTTGTTTAGGCCCGAATGAGGATCAAACGTCAATCCTTTTGCCAATAGTGCATATGTTGAATCTGATAGCGGGTATCACTTAGGTTAAAGATAGGGATAGTTTCTATTCCCTCCAATATTGGGCGTTTCGAGTTACCAGGTACTGATTGTGATCCATCTGTGGATTTCCCTGGAACCGCGGTTGGTATTGAGGCCTCCAATTGGTTCGCCTCGTGAAGCGCCTCCCTAAAAAAGGCTGCGTAAACCGTTGTCTCCTGCCATTGAATCCATTACCTCTGGATTCATAGTGGCTAGAAGGACCTTCATTATCCGAGTCTGAAGTGTCCGAAAAAGAAGTGATCTTACGACTGTATTGTCTATTCATGGTTTGGTCATTGTATGTTCCCTCAGATTGATTGTAGTAATTTTCTGATAGGTACGGGTAGGTGTTTTTGTCTTGTGGATTGTTACCTGCCTTGTTATGTTGGCCTAGGCCTGGCTGCCATGCTGCTTTTCTTTGCGCACGTTACACTGAGCCGGGCCTTCCTCGCCCTTTGCTCGTGCCAAGTTCTTTTGCACTGTCTGCATTTTCTGTTGTTCACCTTTTTGGGCTCAGTCTGCACAAACATGTACAAGGTCGCATAACAATGTATTTCGGTTCTTCCTGATATGGCCAGTCTCGCGCACCCAGACATAACATTATGTGCAATTGCCATGAAGAATTTGGTATGCTTTTAATACTGTGGTTTACTAGCGCTTAAGCACACTTGGAGAAATCCCTTTCAGTGAGAAGAGCTATGATGTCCTGCTGATGTAATTCTGCATCTAGAGACTGAGGTATGGGGGTTCGCTAGTCAAAGCCCAGAGGTCTTCTATTTTATAATAAACTATCTTACTGCAAGGGGAGGGTGGTAATGTTATTTATACGTTTATCCACTGAGCTCTGAGATGCTTTCCCCGTTTGTATTCTATGGAATTGTAACCATGCTGCTTATATTAGTAATATGCATTATGCTATTAGTACTGACACGTGTACTGTACATTAGAGCACGTAAGTTGGAATAAATATTTTAACCTATCCAGTGTCTCTTCCTACGCATCTTGTGGACAAGTACGAGTGAGTGATGAAAGAGTGTTCTTGCTTCTGCGAGTCCTGAGATAAAGATACCGTGTTCTGGGTTGTCCAAACATTAGTACTTGGGTGCTAATGGGATGCTAAGCTAGTTGGGTTGGGGTTTTTGGGTGCTACGGTATATGGTGGCAAACCACTGTATTCCGGGGTCCCATTTTCCTGTGCATAGCTCTGTGTATGTGCAGAAACCTTATGACATGGCGCGACCACCGTGGGGCAGCTTATCTGCGAGACGCTTGAGTAGTACTTGTGCTTGTCCACAAACCCCTCGCGTACGCTTCCGGAGGCGTATGTGACGGTGATACCTCCTATATTGAATGTTTTATAGGTTCTTTCAAGCTTGATATTCTTAAAAAGGTTAGTTAATAGACCCATTTTTGTGCTCCCTGTTAGGTTGTCGAATATAATTATTTAGTAATGGCTGGTGTGGCGATAGCTGCACATAGTCGAGGAGCACTCCGAGACCACTTAGCTGTGTATGGAGTGCCCGATACAGGGGTCGAGTTGGTCTTTGTGGTTCAAGCCGATCCGGCTTATCACTTTGAAGTGTTTTACACTTGGATCACTTTTGAAGCGGTGGATGCAGGTGACAAGCTGTTTCATGAATATAAACCCACCGCTATTCCCGCTGCCTATCGACCCTATACTGCTCTTGAAGTGCCTCTCACGGCTTGGCAGCACCGTGTTTGGTTTAATGGCGCCCTACCACAACCAACTACCGCAGTTCGTTTAGGCCCCTTGTCAATTCAGGGGGCCACTTGGCCTGTATTGGCCGGGTATACCCCACATCCGAATTATCTGGCATTACCGCTTGCGGAACTGCGCACTATGCATACCGGGTTGGTACGAGTGCATCGAGCCCTAGTGACATACGTTACAGGTAGCCTCCATGGAGCTGCTCCTGTAGTCGCAGGCCAACCAGCTATTGCAGCTGGAGTGACTATAAGTCCTGTCATGGTAAATTCTGTGATGGGCAAACGTCCACAAAATAAGGACGACTATCCTTACTGGCTTGCAGAAAAGTTCGATCAGATAGAAGCAGTGTTTCCACATACATCCCCAGTAGATAAACACCGCATCCTCACGATAAGTTTGCCAAAAGACATAAACCCCGATTTGACATCATGTGAAAACTGGGGTAAGGTATTCGCAGCAGTTTATTCAAAATGTTTTGGAACTCCTTCCATGACGGTTCTACCCTCTGTAATTAAAAAGTACAGGATGAACATGGCCCTGAAGCGGCTGTGGAATTAGGGATGAGACTAGTGGGAGTGTTTGATGTAGTAGCAGAGCTGATCCTTGGAAATGTCAAGGGCGATGCTATGAACTTTCAAGTAGCGAATGCTTTGGCTTTAGTCCCAGAGTTGGACAGGCCTCGCGAATTACCGAAAATCATTGCCCGGGCTTATAAAACAATTGGACGAAATAGCCTAGGCAACAAGCCTTTTGTAAAAACGCAAACTCAATCGCAAACACAAGTTGCACAAGCAAAAAGTGCATCTGAGAAAGATGATAAACCAGTCTTCACTAAAAAGAGTTGGAGACAGAAAAAACAGGGTAAGCAACAAAAGAAGCCGGGGTCGAGAGGCGCTTCCCCAGTTTCGGTTTCTTCTGAACGTACATATGATTTACGTGATAGGTCGAGAATTAAATCACCGGATAGGTTTCAAAGCTCTGATACGCGTTCTCCTCGTTCTTCACAGGCCCAGACTTCGTCACAGGCTGGTGGAGGAGAACGGCAAGACAGAGGAAGGGGCCGAGAGGCTCCCCAGGAGCGAGACCAACCTCGACAACAAGTCAGAGGGAAAGCGGAAGACTTTCACCATTCCTCGACCACAATTTCAGAAGAAAAAGGTTGCCGCTGTAACAGCGAAATATGCCACAGACGGTGAGAACGAGACTCCAGAATTGGACGTGGGCAGTAACCCTCCTAGACAGCGCCGCGGAAGTTACCATAGTGCGGGAGGCGCTACGTCCTCATATGGAGGCGACAGCAACTGAAACAATCGTTACTGTAGAGACAGCTGACACGAGAGTGGCACCCCTGACAGACTATATAATATAGTCATACAAATTGAAGGTGACATACCGCGTGAAATAAAAGGGATTTTTGGGAAAATCTAACCTCTTCATATGACATTTTGTTAGCAGAGGTGGATTGGCCACCCCCATTCGTTTTAGCTGCACATAAAGGAGAGGAGGTAATCCTTCCAAGCTTATCAAGGCATGTCCCAAAGGACAAAGCTGAAGCACTTGCAGCTGAGTGGGCTGTGTACCTGGCACCAGCGTTATACCGCAACCATGTGGGATGGGATGAAGAATCACCTCCTCATGCAATACCTTTGCGGTCACTACCGCAGCCACAACCCCAATATCCCATTAAACGGCAGGCAAAAGGCCCCGTCTCCGAAATTCTGACACAGTTGGAATATCAGGGAGTAATTGAACCATGCGTATCACCTATGAACAATCCCCTTTTCGTGGTTTCTAAACCCGACGGATCGTACCGCTTAGTTTTGGATTACCGGCATTTAAATACTCATTGTCGGAACTTTGCGGTGCAAAATACACACAGTTCTGCGCTTGTAGACAGTCTTGTTCGTAAAAAATACAAAACGACACTTGACCTTTCAAACGGTTTCTACACGCACAACCTAGCCCCGGAGAGTAGTCAATGGACCGCATTCACATCCGGTGGTAAATTATTCCAGTTCCGGCGATTACCCATGGGCTATAAAAATAGTCCGGGTATATTCGCCGCCCGTGTTGTTTCTTTGTTAAATGACATTGATCAAGACGCATGTTCGTACGTTGATGACATCTATCTGACAGACGACGAGTTATATCAGCATCTGTCTCGTGTGGACCGCATTATTCTTGAATTTGCGGAGCAGGGTTACAAATTTAACTTTGCTAAGTCACACATTGCTGAATTTACTGTTCTGTTCTTGGGCTATGAGCTCAATAACGAAGGTAAGGGCTTAGCCCCCATTTCTTGGAAAAATGTGCACACTTGTGCCCCCAAATACTCTGAAGAAACTTCAGTCTTTGCTGGGGTTCCTGAATTTCGGGCGTACTTACATTCCCGAATATGCCCAGCGTATCAAGCCTTTGTATGCTTTGATACAACCTACTTATTCAAGGTCTTGCTGGCTGCCTGAGCACACCTCAATTCTGCAGTCTTTGCAGACAGACCTTTTGGAGTCTAAATATCTTTTGACTCGTGATAACCACACAAACCTGGTGATTAGAATAATTCCGGGGGCGGTGGGTTTCACATACTTAACCTTTAATGAAGGTGATACAGTACCCATCGCATACAAGTCACATCTGTACACTTCCGCTGAATTGCGCTTTACATCTGTCGAAAAAGTTCTAACTGCAGTGCAAATGGCGATTCTGAAAGAACGCGCACTGGCACAGGGAAAGCGGATTCTGGTGGTAACACCCTGTCCTGCCCTAGAGGCAGTAACAAAGGCAAGTGTACCGAACTCAAAAGCAATGCATCCCCGTTGGATACAATGGGCTACATCCTTGACGTCTTCGGACGTCACTTTTGTTTTTGATTCTTCTCTTCAGACTCAGGAGTATTTACAGTATGAATTCGTTCATCCTCCTCCTTTGTTTTTACTACCGCTTGAGGATTACAAATGTGTGATCTACACAGATGGTTCGGCGCAACCGGCCACTGGGTCCAAACACGCTTATTCTGCTGCATGTGCTATTGTTGCGGGATCCTTTGTGGATGGAAAGTTCAAATCCACTGTAGTGCACACTCGCACACTTGGAGATAGTACCGCACAATTGGCCGAGCTGCATGCATTGCTACTTGCACTTGAGTTCGCTTCTCAGGATGAGACCACTCTTATTGTATGTGATTCTTTTTACTGTGTACAATCTTACAATGACAATCTGTTTTTCTGGTCGAAAACGACTACAAGGACGCAAAAGGGAGCACAATTAAGCATAAAATGCTTTGGGTTCGAGTGGCAGAATTGCAACAACGTCTGCCCCTCACACAGGTGGTTCACACCTTAGGCCATCAGCGGGTGGGCGCACACGCTATTGGTAACGATCTGGCAGATGAGGCTGCCCGTTCAGCAGTAGTCACGTGTTCAGTAGCAGCGGTTACCAGGTCCATGTCTAAAATAGACCCTGTTATTTTAGCAGCTATTGCTGCAACCAAGGAAGGTGATAATTACCCTACAGGTTTCCCTTCCAAGTATTCTTACAAATTAAGTCCCGATCAGGTTCCTTATGTAACTATACCTGACGTTGGAGATCGGCTGATCCCCAACGCGGACCGCAGGAGTGCCTTGATATCAGCTGCACACGAAGGCATGGCTTCGGCACATGCAGGTGTGTCAGCTACGGTTTCCATCTTGCAGCAGCGTTATTGGTGGCGTGGGTTATATAAAGACACCCGTGCTTTTGTGCTTTCTTGCGACGTTTGTCAACAGATTAAGCCTTCCACGGTAACACGTCCACCACAAACACCGCTCTGCATTGCTAACAGACCCTTTGGGTGTGTTTACTTGGATCACTGCGGTCCATTCTCATCAGACACTGCTTATAAATACATCTTAGTGGCAGTGGACTCGTGCACACGGTTTCTCTGGGTCTGGCCACAACGGAGTGCTGACGCCCGAAATGTAATCAGGGATTTGCGTGTCTTTGTGGGAATTTTCGCATGCGGCACCTTCCATTCGGACCAAGGTCCAGCGTTTGCCTCTAGGGCTTACAAGGATGCAATGGCTTCGCTTGGGGTGCGGGTGAAATTTTCGTCTCCGTATAGGCCTGAGGGCAACTCTATCGTTGAACGAATGAACCGTGACTTAAAGCAATCCTTAACAGCTAGGGTTTTAGGTACTGGCAGGAACTGGCTGGCCCATTTGTATACCGTTCAGCGTGCACTTAATAATCTCCCTAGAAGACCTCTGGGTGGGCGGACCCCATACGAAATGCTCTTTGGCATACGAATGTTTGTGCCTGACCTTGAAGGTCCAGACATCGCGGCGCAATCCGCCAAGTTTGATGTAGATAACCACTCTGCTATGTTACAGGACTTACAAGAAGCCCGAGACAAACTTGCAACTACACATTTGCCTTCAGCCACAGATCCTGCGTTGCAGATTCCGGTAGCCGGCTGGCTTCCGAAAGTTGGAGAACTGGTTCGAGAGAAGGTTGAAAATAAAAAAGAATTTGGCCCCTCTTTTCGTGCACCGGTTCCAGTTCTTGGCCTGAAGGGAACACGTACAGTCATTTTACCACCGCTTCCTGGTCGCAAAGAGAACAGATACATCTCAGTTGAAAATGTCAAGCTACAGCGCCTGGCCGATCCTGAATAGTGTCACACCAGCGGTCTCTTGTCCTGCCATTTATCGGACATATGTTCATAGTCCATCTGCACGAACGATCGCTGATGCTGTAATTGAGATGGTTGATTTACCTGAAACTACGATTGATCCCCAACTCTCCACCAATATCGACGAGGACGAGTATACTTATCCTGCATCAGAATCGGTGGCACATCAACCAACAACGCCACTAAGCCCGACTCGTTATTCCTTTGATTCGGATTCCATATCTTCGAAAGTTCCATCCAAGTTCAGTATTTTTATATCCTGGTTTAGAGACAATTTTTTGATTCCCCCTGGACATACATCTGGTTGGTACTTTTCTTGATATTTTTGTTCATGTCCATTGGCTTTGTCACAGTGTTTTTTCTACTAATCAATGGTCACTATTTACCTGAACGCTCTGCTGTAGACTATGTTTCTGGAACTTTGGCTCCTCATTCCTCGTCTCACATCATGAAGCGTGACCACACATTTGTGAACATTTCAGCCTTCCCAGTTGCTGATGGCATCGTATGGGATGCAGTGAACTATCAAATCCATGGTCCGACGGAAATTATTAATGTACCTAATGTCCTTCGTGTTTCAATGGGTGATGTAGTACAGAACAATATTCATTCTGATGATTGGGATGTGCATGCCGTTGAAGCATTGTTTGCCGATTTAAAATATTATGCATCTTTTAATGCTGAAGATTTATATATGAATTCTGCTAATTATGCCGATTTGTATTGTTACCAACATTGGGGTAATCATTTTCTCCATAAGCCCAGTGCCCTGCGTGGTTCTGTTAACTATACCCAATGGGAACATTGTCCAAACCCCTTGCCAGGTAGCTCTCAAACTCTTCGAAATAAGTTTAATTATTTTACTGATTTTAATCGGTCGAACCCTGCATCCTATTATTTTAGACTTAATAACACATCAACTCAGAAAATTATGTTGACACACACCAAATTGCTATATTCAGGTTCCTTTCTGAGTGCCCTAGCTGTGGGTGGTTATGAGTACTGGGATAATACAGTGGATTTAAAATCTATTTGGGGCTCCAAGCCATGGCAGGTACAGGGAACCGAGGCGTTGCATCGTGCTTGCCTCATCCCTACCCAAATTATGTTCCTAAATGCTTCCATCTATCAGACTACATGTTGGGGCTTAGCAACCACTAAACAATTGAATACGCCATCAATACCATCCCTGTCGAGTTTTCCAAATGAAAGCTCACGATTCAATATGTCCCTCGTGTCCCTGCAGGCGATGTTACAAAATAATTCGTTTAATGTTTCTGAGCTGGTTCAGTCACCCTGGTTAGTATGGCCTATATCATCTAATGCATGTCAAATGCGTTTTCATGATACTGGTGCTAGCTACACACAGAATAGGCCTGATCCGAGGTTTACTGATGCCCGTACGGTCACTACATACTCTGTTGGTAAATTATGCAAACAATGGCTGCAACATTCGACCCTTGATTCTGTTAAACAACATTTGTCCCTCCTTTCAGGCAATATTGATCTGTCCGACTTTGTTTTGGGACCTCGTGGTCCCCGACCTAAAAGATTCATTTATGAAACATATAATGAACTCTGGAAGCTATCACAAATGGAAGCTGCTTCCCGTCTTCGGGAAATAGATCAAGCAAATTTGGAAAAGGTGCTTGCTGTTGTGGACAATAGTATTAATACCCTGTCTTCTCGCATTTACACTTTAGAGAATATTGTGTCCTCTGTTGTTGATATTGTACAAGATGATGTTTCTGTGTTATATCATGGTCAGAATCAATTGCGTTCGGTTATGCAGTTTGCATGGACTTTACAAACGCTTAAGTTAGGTAAAGTGCCTTGGCATTTTTTGAACACCTCTGCCTTGTTTCTACCTTTTAACTTAACTGACAAACAGCAATTTATGTCCATGAAGGATGCAACTTACACTCTATTACATATCGAAAAGGTGGATCCTTTGCCGTTCTCTGTTGCAGAACTCGATTCTGCTGTATGGCTAGTCCATGGGGTTATAGCTTTACCATTTTCCTTATTTGAATTTGACTCGTGCATGAAACATTATCCTGTGGGCCGTTACCGGCCATTGGGCAGTGCTTTCCTGCATGAACTCTGGTCCTTGCCTTTCATGTATAAATGCCTTCGGGACGGCAAGGAAGTCTTTCTCACGGGGAGTTCTGCGACTCGACTATAGGTCATTCGCTTATTTGTAAACACATTAAATTGCATGGCTCATGTAGCGTTTCCTCTCCTAATCTTGCTTGTGTGCTGAAAGGTATTCCTGCTCCTGTTATTTCTCCTACTTTCACTCTCCTTTCCAATGGTAGTTATTTACTTTTAAATAACGAAAACTGTTGTGGCCTGCAGGCTGGCATTCCTTACATTGTAACAGTTTCACACAGGGTTGTCTGCTGCAAAAATGTGCTTTTTCCTCCCCCTCATGGCAAGGTTGATATCTCTATTTGGCCTTCCATCCCTACCATGGAAGCAGATTTCAATAGACTGAGCAGAATAAAGGCACTATTATTAAACGAGGAAGTTATGCTCACGTCCGCCCGGGAGACATTCATTCTCCAGGTGGCGAGTACCCACAGTGAAATACAGGCCCTTTTAAACACTAATCTCCCCCAACATTTTGGGGAGTTAATACATCGTATTTTTAACGCATCTAACACTGAAGGCCTAGTACACTTTTTTAAGGTCGTTGGGTCGGGCTTGGTGTCCTCCTTCCAAACTATTTTTGGTGTCATCCCGGCTTTCATACATTCTATTTTTTCCAGTGTCTTTGGCGGTTTCCCATTGATCCTCGCTTTAGCGGCTGGTGTCTTGCTCTTAATTTGCTTTCTGCGCAATGGCTGCTCCCCGATGGGACCTGCTCGATCCAGAACGCCTCCAGCTGCTCCGTGAGCGCCTTTTGGCCGGTTTTGGTGTACTGCCATTGGCGACACTGAGTGTGTCATATGCTCTTTCATTTCGCTTTGCGTATTTCACTTGCGTGCAACCTGTGATGACTTGTGTCCGCTGTCCTTTCACCTGGACTCTGGATTATTGCCTCTCCAATTCGTCATTGTCTGTTCCGGATTTTGTTCAGTTGATGGGTCCCTTAGAGGCCCATGAGCAGGACTGTTCCGTCGCTGGCTGTATGGCGCGTGCGGCTGCACTGGGGATTTTGGCGCAATGGGATATCTGGGCGGCTGCCCAGGATCTCCTACAACGAAGCTGTTTCAATTATCACGCAAGCTGTCCCGCATTGCTTCTGGATGCTCCCTTTGCTGAGGAGCATTCCTGCTCTTTGAACTCATGGATTGGATGGCATCTATGTTTTTTGACGATTCCAATGATGAACTCTTGGAGGGTATGGCTTTTTTCTGCACTTTCACTTTCATGGATTGACCTACCCTTCGCCGTTTGGGCGCTCCCTGTGCTCCGACGTCAATTTTCTCCTCTGATGGGCCTCTGTCCTGGCCGCCGGACTGTCCAGGGGAGGGTGTCTTGTGGATTGTTACCTGCCTTGTTATGTTGGCCTAGGCCTGGCTGCCATGCTGCTTTTCTTTGCGCACGTTACACTGAGCCGGGCCTTCCTCGCCCTTTGCTCGTGCCAAGTTCTTTTGCACTGTCTGCATTTTCTGTTGTTCACCTTTTTGGGCTCAGTCTGCACAAACATGTACAAGGTCGCATAACAATGTATTTCGGTTCTTCCTGATATGGCCAGTCTCGCGCACCCAGACATAACATTATGTGCAATTGCCATGAAGAATTTGGTATGCTTTTAATACTGTGGTTTACTAGCGCTTAAGCACACTTGGAGAAATCCCTTTCAGTGAGAAGAGCTATGATGTCCTGCTGATGTAATTCTGCATCTAGAGACTGAGGTATGGGGGTTCGCTAGTCAAAGCCCAGAGGTCTTCTATTTTATAATAAACTATCTTACTGCAAGGGGAGGGTGGTAATGTTATTTATACGTTTATCCACTGAGCTCTGAGATGCTTTCCCCGTTTGTATTCTATGGAATTGTAACCATGCTGCTTATATTAGTAATATGCATTATGCTATTAGTACTGACACGTGTACTGTACATTAGAGCACGTAAGTTGGAATAAATATTTTAACCTATCCAGTGTCTCTTCCTACGCATCTTGTGGACAAGTACGAGTGAGTGATGAAAGAGTGTTCTTGCTTCTGCGAGTCCTGAGATAAAGATACCGTGTTCTGGGTTGTCCAAACATTAGTACTTGGGTGCTAATGGGATGCTAAGCTAGTTGGGTTGGGGTTTTTGGGTGCTACGGTATATGGTGGCAAACCACTGTATTCCGGGGTCCCATTTTCCTGTGCATAGCTCTGTGTATGTGCAGAAACCTTATGACATTTTCCTTGCTGAAAAACTGACATCTTTTTTAGTTTATCTACTTTCCGTTTTGTTAAATACTCAGTATATGAATGAAGATCTCTTTCTATCTCTTCTAGCTTTTTTTTTTGGCTTCCTCCACTGTACCTGCAGCTTTGATTTTATTTTCTAGGTCTAATATTTCAGCTGCTAATTGTTCTATGACCTCCCTAGCCGTTTCGACAATTAGCATCATGAAATCACGGGAACATCTGTTAGCTATCATTGCCCATCTTTCCAGAAATTGTTTAATTTGGACTAACAGTCTGGGGATATTTCTCACTGTTAAGCCTTGGGGGATTACACCCGCTTTGAGGTATTCCAACATGTACTGTCCGTGGAGCTCTATCCTTTTGATCTTTTTTCTAAGAGCTAACAATGCTGCCGTATCTGCCCTTTTGTTTGTACTATTTGTTATTTGGTGGCCAAAATTAGCTGTACTTCCCACCATATTCGCAAATTGCTCATCTGTAAACCTAAAGGTCTGTAGGTTTGCCATCGTTCAGATCGATAACCTAAAAGGCTGTTTAGTTTTGATGGAGCAAGGTTTCATAAACGAAACTTGCTTGTATTCAATCCTCCTCACAGTATTAATTTATTAAACTTGTATTGTTAATACTAACCTTTGCATTCACAAACACAAAAGGGAAAGACGCTTGCTTATGTGTTTTATTAATGAATAACGCTTGTCTCTAATCCAAAATGGCCGCAAAAGCGCGGGAACCTCACTGCGCATGTCGCAACCATATCACATGGTGTGATGTCTTTCTTTGCTTGGTGGGAAACTTCTGCTTCTGCGCAGTGTGCATTAAAATGGCTGCTTGATGTTTTCACATGCTTCAGCTTGCTCTCATGTCATTATTAAATTGTCGTTTTCTTAACGCTACTAATGCAGGATAGTATTATAATTAAATGGGAATAGAGTAGGAAAAGTGGGCATACAGTGAAACATTTTATTCTGTGATTTTAATGTTTTCTTCTTGCATTTTATTAGTTCGTAAAACTTGGGCCTGTGTTGTTGACCTGAAACTCGAGACACAGATGGTTCTGCGCATGTGTCCTGTATGCCTGCCAAGTGAAGTCAACTTGGACATCACCCAAGGCCATGACCCAATGGCTGAAGATGCTGTATTTTGCCTTTCTGTCACAAAATGTGATACATTTGAATACATTTTGTATAACATTTTGTTATGAGACGGGTGGGAAATAAAGCGAATGTATTAATTTGAAGGGGTGGGAACGTAAAGACAATAGGCTTCACAATTTAGGCCAAATCGACATGGTGCGAGAATCCACCCCCTGTCCCTGTCCAATCAGAAGTAGTGGCCCCATATTTTAGCAACATTAAGGGGAGGTACATGGGCGTAGAAGGGTATAACAGATATAGAATTAGCTAATTAGCTAGAGCTGACTCTCAGAACACACAGAAGAGCTCCAGGCTGCCATGCTGAGTGGTTTGCTGACTGAATCGCTGTCCTGAAGAGGTCCTGAGGAGGGGCGGCGGAGTCCATTAGAACGGGAGAATCGAGGAGAAGTTGAGTACCAGAGAGGGGAACGGCGCAGGCGTCGTTATAGAGAGGTTACCGGTCCTGTCCTGATCCTGGAGGAGGTCTTTGCTTTTCAGCCTTCCTGGGTCCTATTCTTTCCAACTCCTTGGCTAAGGGGCTTGGTTCTCGCATTTAGGTAACTATACTGCAACCTTTAGTTGCGCTGCTGTCTCTATCCTCTCCTTTTCCTTAAACACCGTCATTTATTAGCAAAAATCATTTCTATGCCTTTTTCTTGGGTATTGCGATCAAGTACCGTGTTTTCTGTATTTTACTCTGCTAAAACTTTAGATAAACATTTTAAAACTTCCTGACTCAGTGGGTATTTCAGGACTATAAACTGTAATGAATGTCACTCATTTTAAACTTCCCAATTAGCAAAGGATCCATTGGTAAGTCATTACTCTTCAATCAGAAGGTAATTGGTAGCAGGGATTTTGATAAAAGGGTATATCTGACACCCCAGCGTAAGTATTAGTGTAGTATGAATGTATGGGCCCAAGTGAGTATCTGATGTATGAATGCTGTTTGCTAATATTGCGCTGGATCAGTTTTCTGGTAATCAGAGGATGGTTCCTCTTTGTTAATTGGGTAATGAGAATTTTATTTTGTATTTTTATGAACTAACATCCGCTTATTTTAGAGTTTGTTTTATGTTGTCCAGAATACCCCGGGGTAAAAAGAATAGCGGTTGGCAAGTGGAAGCCATACTGCAGTGAGGTTATCTGCCAGGCAGAAATAGTACTGAAAAGTTAAGCAGGACTTTCAGTACTCGTTAGGGACTCTATGCGCGTGAGTAATAGCAAAAGAGTACGCTGGTGAAAATTTGATGTTATATCACCTAGAAAGGGTAACATTGAAGAAGTAACAGGTATTTCTGGAGCTTGTGTGAAGAGTAAACGGAAGGGTTTTACTCGTAGTGTATGTTAGTAAACGGAAAGGTTTTACTAAGTGTGAAAGAAACTATCTTTTCGAATTTAGAGAAACTGGCACGATAGCGAATGTTTTATGTTGTTACTGAAATTTAATTATAGAAGAAATAAGTTTTGCGTAAGATTTTTGTAAAGGGAGGGTCAGTTACCGGAGAGGGAGCTGACGTCACAAAAACACCGCGCTGGGATTGGTTGAATCAGCGGGTGTGGAGAGACTCTTGTAAAGGAGGGGTCAGTAGTCAGGAGTAGTACTGACGTGACAAGTGCCGCGCTGGGATTGGTTGAAACAACAAGGGACAGAAAAGAGCAGATTGTAAAGGAAGGGTTGACAGACAAACGTCACCAAAAGGCCGCGCAAGGATTGGTTCAGAAATAAAAGTTAGCAGACATTTGATTGGACGAAATTATAAAAGCGAAATTCGTAGTGGATAAGGATTGCATGTTAAAACGCGATCCGACTTTAACAGGAATTCGTCCAGATAGGAGATATTTGGGCTTTGCAGAATATAATTTTATACATCGGTACTTACCTAAGATGTACGGAGAAAGGAAAAAAATGTAATTTTTACAAAAGATCAAGAATTATTTTAAAAAGGACAAGCCAATCAAAACTAGAGAAGGAATTATTATTCCACCAGCTAAAACGCCCGCATCATACATGATGATGGAGAGAGGTTATCATACTTGTGTATGGATGGAGAATTGGATAGAATACACCAAAAATGATGGAGTATTAGCATTTCCCGAGAATGGTACCTTCAATGGAAGAATTCTTCAAAATTTGAGATTGAGGATGAATGAATTAGAACCCAGACCTAGATTAACTCAGTACAAAGCTCTAGAGGAATGGGAAACCGAGGCATTTGAGCGTGACCGACCTCGGAGAAATATGAGTTATCCAGGATTTTTCCCCAGATACTTACATGAGTCTAGGGACGGTCAGATGAAACAATGGAGAATGGCAATAATTACAGAAGGATTATATCCATTGTTCTCAGCAGAGGAGAAATTAGGAAGTAAGTGCACAGAAAAGACAAAACATTTAATGAGAAATGAGGATTCTGAAGATGAATTTATGGAGGAAATGTTAAGAAACCCCCCACCATATCAGGAAGGGACAAGTGGATGCACCCCAAGTGCACCACCAAAAACTCCATTAGTGCCACAGGTAATGCATGAATTCACCCCGAGTAGAATACTTCATGACAAAGAAAAAGAAGCCCTAGAAAAGACCAGAACAGAATTAATACAGAAAATAACTCAGATAAAAGTACACCCTGATTCATTGACCATTCCTGTAACAATTGGTCCAGTAGTTCCGTTATATGGTACTCAGGGAAGCTGTCCTCCACTGATACCTGCACCTACTACTGTGAGTAATCCCAAACCTGAAGCTCCAGTTATAATTGAGGATCAATTTAGTGATTGTGAATCCACAATATCTCTCATGGACTTGCCTATTACAAGTTCAGTAAAGGGCACTCCCAGAAAAGAGGTACCTGAGTGTTCAAAAGATGTGAGTTTAATAACTTCATCAGGGGCAAAAAGTGCCACCATAGTAACACCTGAAGATTTAGAAAGGTGGGTACAAGGATCAGACAAGCTGTGCACACCTCCAAAAATACTGGATATTCAGAAATTAAAAGTCGAATTAGAAGAAATAATAGCAGGAAATGTTGGA
Organism: Calotriton arnoldi; assembly: GCA_963921515.1. Classification (NCBI taxonomy): domain Eukaryota; kingdom Metazoa; phylum Chordata; class Amphibia; order Caudata; family Salamandridae; genus Calotriton; species Calotriton arnoldi. Next base: position 3,466,015 of record CAWUFW010000713.1, on the reverse strand, counting down.
CTAGAACGCTTAAATACCTATGATGAAGAAGAATTATTGTTTCTGTGCCGAAGTATCACCAGAAATGTAAGGTTATTCCATGAAAAATTATCCAATCTAGCACTACAGATGGGAATAGAAATAGGGAGATCAAAAGTACTACAGAAACCCTATAGAGCAGAATTTTCAGACAAAGATTTAGAAAATATGAATGCCTCTGGAAGATTACAAATAAGAGAATTAATGTTAGTTTTGCAAAAATGTGGAGACTTAGATAAATGGAGAGCTAGGTGGGCCAAGAAAAAGGAAGAAGCACGAACGAGTAGAACAGCATCCGAATATGTGATGAAAGAGACAGAAAAGGCTAACCAAATGTATCCCATGCGAGAAGTTGCGGGAGGAGGATATGTACATGTCCCATGGAGCAGACAGGATATTTTGTCATTTACGAATGATTTTCCAAAGTTGAGAGGAAAACCAATTGAATGGTACAAGCAGGTTGACAGGTTTGTGAAGGTGTCAGAGGTATTGTTGAAGGATTTGGATGGGTTGTTTGACATAGTGGTACCTGCCGATTTGTGGACAGATTGCAAAATCACAGTGGATTGGCCAAGTGACAAATATCCTAGAGATCCGAAAACAGGTGCCCCGTCAAATGATGTGATGAAAAAGTATCAGCAGGTGATAACTTACCTGAAAGGGAAAATACCACCGAAAGAAACATATTGGGTAAAAATAGATCGAACTACCCAAGAAGCTAATGAATCAGTGCATTCCTACTATGAGCGTTTATTGCAGGTATTTAAACAGTATAGTGGATTTGAAGACATTGGAGACAAAAACATAAGTCAGTTTGTTTATCGGTTTGTTTACGGTTTGAAGCCAGAGATTTGTCAGATGATTAAACAGCATATGCTTTGTTGGCAGGGAAACCTATCGACGAGATTCTGAAATATGCAAAATATTGTGGAGACGATATTGAGGATAGACACAAGAAATTGCAGGAAAAGGTGATGTGGGCTCAGGTGAAAATGGCTGAGAAACAGGGAATTAATTTGGAAAATCCAAGTGAAAATCAAGGAAAAGATTCTGGAATGAGTGGTGAAAGTGAGAATGGTGGAAAATTGAGAGGACGAATGAGTAGAGAAGAAGCTAAAAAGAAATTTCCTTGTCATGGATGCGGAAAATTGGGGCATTGGAAAGACGAGTGTAAAAAGATTCGAAATAATAATGGCCCAAATCAAAATTTAAATTCACAGACGCAGAATGACTCACAGCAGGGTGTAAATCCTCAGAGTCAGTTGCCACCTCCACCTGTTCAGGGTAATGTAAGCAGAGCAAAAGAGCAAAGCACGGTACAGACATCGGATACCCAGGAGGAAGTGGTAAGAATGATTATATAAAAGTCACAGTTTCTTTTACAGGACAATTTCTGTCAATACAACTCATGACGGTGCCTAGGAGAGGGGAAGAAGGAGTGCGTACTTGGCGCATCCTTGCAGGTAGATCAGTCAGGTCCATATGTTGAAGGAAATGTGAAAGGTAATGATATTACTTTTCTTTTGGACACTGGTGCTACCCGGTCTACTGTGAGAACAGCAGACATTCCAGACCTTCCTCTCTCGGGTGAAGATATCCAAGTAGTAGGGGGTGGCTAATCAAAGAATTAGAACACGTCTTACCGAACCAATGGAAGTTAAAATCGGAAACTTCAGAGAAATGCACCAATTTGTAGTGTGCGATTCTAGCCCAGTTAATTTATTAGGTAGGGATTTATTGTGCAAAATGAACTGTATAATTTTCTGCACACCGGATGGTGTGGCAGTTTAGACACCAGATGAAGACCATGTATATAAAATTATGATTGCAAAACAAGGTACAGAAGTAGATGAGATGTTTTCAGTATTAACAAAAGATGAGTTGCCAGAAGAATTAAAAGGTACAGTAAATCCCATAGTATGGGATTTCACAGGAAAAGAAGTAGGACTTATGGCTAAAATAGACCCAGTTAAAATTACTGTAAAAGAGGGTGCGATTCTCCCAAAAACCAGACAGTACAAAATGAGTGCAGAAGTAAAAGCAGGAGTCATTGAAGAAATAAATCGAATGGTCAAACAAAATATACTGAAAGAGGTAATGAGTAGTCCATGTAATTCACCAATAATGGGTTTAAAGAAACCTAGCGGAAAATATAGGATTGTTCAGGACCTGAGGAAAATAAATAAGATTGTGGAACCATGTTGTCCTATAGTGCCAAATCCTGCAGTAATTCTATACCAGATTCCTTGGAGTGCAGGATGGTTCACAGTAATTGACCTATGTCAAGCGTTCTTTTCAATTCCATTGCACCCAGACAGCCAATATTTATTTTCATTTAAATTTGAGAACAAAGTCTATGTTTGGAATCGTGTTCTTCAGGGGTACACAGAAAGTCCTTCCATTTTCAATCAGATACTGAAAAGGTGTCTTGAGAAATTAGTAATGCCAGGAAGTTCAGTCCTAGTCCAGTATATTGACGACTTATTAGTGGCGTCAAACACTAGAGAGGACTGTGTTGTTGATTCCATAGCACTCTTGAATCTTTTGGCAGAGGAAGGGCATAAAGTCTCACCTGAAAAGTTGCAGTTCTGTACAACAGCTGTTAAATATCTGGGACACCAAATTGAGAGGGGAAAAAGAAGAGTAACCTCTGAAAGAGTAGAATTAATAAAGAAGATGCAAATGCCTGTAACTCAAAGACAAGTGAGAATGTTCCTAGGAATAGTGGGCTACTGTCGACAATGGATACCAAGTTTTTCCATGTTAGCTAAGCCCTTAAGCAAAGGACCCTGTTGAGTGGGATGATGAAAGTGTAGAAGCATTTGTAAAATTGAGAAACGCCCTTTGTTCAGCACCTGCATTAGGCATGCCTGATTATAAAAGAGAATTTGCATTATTCTGTCAGGAAAGAGAAAATTGTGCACTTTCTGTCCTAACTCAAAGACACGGATTAGACAGACGTCCTATAGCATATTTTTCTGCTACATTGGACCCCGTAGCAGCCGTGTTGCCTGGATGCTTAAAAGCAGTGGCAGCTACTTGTTTGAGCATTGAACAAAGTGAGTCAATTGTGATGGGACATCCTGTAAAAGTGTATGTTCCACATGCGGTTGTGATTCTGTTGACAAGAACTCGAACTCAGCATCTTACTCCTAGTCGGCTGACTAAATATGAGAGAATAATAATGGGTGCCGAAAATGTGACCATGGTAAGGTGTACTATAATAAATCCAGCAACCTTACTACCAGACCCATATCATGAGACAATTAAAGATGACGAAGAAGATGAACATGATTGTGTACAGATTACAGAATTATGTACAAAACCACGCCCAGATATAGAGGAACAGCCTCTTAAAAAGCCCGACAGGGAGCTATTTGTTGATGGTTCATGTCAAAGACATGAAGACGGTAAACTAACTGCTGCCTATGCAGTATGTGAATTAACTGGAATAGTTGAAGCATCCTATTTACCAGGAGTCAAATCTGCACAAGTAGCTGAATTGATTGCGTTGATAAAAGCATGCAAAATTGGGAGGAATCAGAGAGTAACCATATTTACAGATAGCCAATATGGTTATGGGGTTGTGCATGATTTTGGCCAACTATGGATGCAGAGGGATTTCATGACTTCTTCAGGATCCCCCATTAAAAATGGACAATTTGTAAGGAATTGCTAGAAGCAATACAATCACCAAAAGAATTGGCTGTGGTGAAATGTGCCGCACACCAGTCAGGAGATGACTGGGTGGTAGTCGGCAACAGATATGCGGATCTGGTGGCTCAACATTGTGCCAAAACCAGAATGTCAGTCAATAAGAGGGTGGAAAGAATGGGAATCAGCTGCCAACTTATGCTATACATGCCACCTGAAACTTGGAATGACGTCAAGAAATTGCAAGATGAGGGTGATGAAAGTGAGAAAAATTTGTGGATCAAAGTAGGTTGCTCCCAAAGAGGAGATGATGAAGTGTGGATCAGTGCTGATGGCAGACCAGTCATGCCAGACTCTTTACTCTCACAAATGGCTAGAATGCACCATGGAGACACACACATAGGGAGAGATGCAATGATTCGGCTGTTCAGACAAAATTGGTACAATCCCAAATTCAGGGCTGTTGCAGAGAGTCTTTGCCAGAGATGTCTAACTTGCCAGATGCATAATCCGGGGAGGAAGACAGTAATTGGATTTGGAAAAATTGGAAAGGCAGAGGGTCCATTTATGAGACTTCAGTTTGATTTCATACAGTTACCACCATGTAGAGGGCTGAAATATGTACTAGTCATAGTGTGTCTGTTTTCAAAGTGGGTGGAGGCTTACCCTACAAGAAGAAATGACAGCATTACAGTCGCCAAACTGTTGCTAAGAGAGCTCATACCTAGGTTTGCTTTCCCAGTAACTTTGGAATCAGATAGAGGAAAACATTTTAATAGTGAAGTGATCCAAATAATCTGTGAAGCACTTCAAATCAAACAGAAACTGCACTGTGCATATCGCCCAGAGGCTTCTGGAGTGGTTGAACAGTTGAATGGCACTATAAAGTCAAGATTGGGAAAAATGTGTGCATCAACATCATTAGAGTGGCCAGATGCATTGCCAATTGTTTTAATGGGACTCAGAAGCATACCTGACAGAACCACAGGACTGAGCCCGCATGAAATAATGATGGGAAGAGCAATGAGACAAACACATGTTCCTACAAACAAACTGGTGAATATATCTGATGATATGGTTCTGGACTATTGCAAAGGGTTGGCTGACCTAGTGCGTTCTGTCTCTCACAAGGTTGGAGAAGACGCAGTTTCCAGGCAGCCAGAACAAGAACATGATCTGAATCCTGGTGATTGGGTGGTAGTGAAGAATCACACCAGAGAAACGTGTCTATCACCCAGGTGGAGCAAACCTTGTCAAGTCATATTGACCACAAATACAGCAGTGAAGTGTGCAGGATTTCCGAATTGGATTCACGTAAGCCACACAAAGAGAGTAGCAGATCCCGAGGAAGAGAATCCTCAGACAACGCCAATCACTGAAGAAGCTGAAGGTTGCCCAGCTGAAGAATCTCAGGCTCGAGGTTCGAGAGAAGCTGACGAAGAACAACCGAGCACAAGTCAGGATTGGATACCAGTGGTAGAAGTCCCTGAAGTATACCACAGAACAAGAAGTCAAACAAGATTGGAAGAAATCGAAGAAGATCAGATAGGTGAAGAAGAAGCAGTTCAGGATCAAGAAGAAAAGACATTAAAAGATCCTGAACAAGGTCAGATAGGGAAAGAAAATTGGACTCAAAACAGTGAAGATCTAATAGACTTTGAGCAGGGAAAGACAGGTTTAGAAGAATCCGGTCAGGCTGCAGAAGTTCACAGTGCAATAAGCCCTGATCAGAACAAGTTATATCAAGAAGAGTGCATAGAAGAAGAAGACGTTGAAAGAAATAAACTTAAAGAAATAAATCAAGAACAAAGTCGAAATTTCGAAACTCATAGTGGAGCTGCTGAAGAGAAACAAATTACACCTGAAAAAGAGCAAACAAAAGAAGCATTAATCGAAGAAAACAAAGCAGGACTAAGCAGTGAAAATAACGATCTCTGAAGACGAAAACAAAGAAACAGTGCCAACAAAGAAAACAAGAAAAGGAGATCATTGGCCAAGTGTCATTAAAAGAGTAAAGTACCACATAACAACCAGAAGTGAAGATCCAGATCAAGTACATGAAGTAACAAGTCAAACTGATCAAGAGAAAAAGTCAGGGAAAAGAAAAAGCAAAAGACTGAAACTTGTGAATAACAAATTCAAGGGTCCTGACTGGACTTATATCATTCTTGAAGATTTTGAAAGCTCAGAGTCAAGTGACAGTGGTGGCGAAGGAACAAGTGCAGAACTAACGTACGAAGAAGAAACAAGACCACACTGACTAATCAAAAGAATAAGCTAAAGAAAAGAAGAAAAGATAAGAAGAGCAATCTTCCTTGTCGAAAAATGCCTGATGATAGAGTTACTAGGAGACCAAAACAGAAATGTTGTAGAAGATGCTGTGCAATTTGCATATGTAGTCTAGTATTGGTGCTTATAGTATGGTTAGTCCTGATTGTAGCAGTTCCTTACCTTATGATAATAGATAAGAAGATTAATAATGAAACTAAAGGGAGGACAGCAAACATGAAGGGCAATAGAGTAGAACTAATGGCAGAGGATGATGCAGAAATTCATCATGAAATAGCTGATAACGACACTAGTTTGAATGTTTTCACAAAGTTATTATTTCAGTATGTAGATACCATGGAAGTTAGTAATTGTTACGTCTGTATGAAGTTACCAGAATCAGTAGCAGAAGGATTAACATACCATCACTTACCACTGACATATGGCATATCATGTAGTGCTTTGTCTAGTTTATTTTATAGAACAGGGAAACTTCAGTATTATTATTCAAACTTAGATGTGATATTTTCAGAGGTTCCGATTCGCAAGAGTATGAACCCAGTGCTTAGTAGTCAAGACGCACAGTTTATGGGAGAATTTTTCTTAACAATGAAATCAATAGACATAACACATGCACATAGACACAATCTAACATGTTCTTTACTTGAAGAGGAAAAGATATTTTTGAATTTAGTAGAAGATAAAAGACTAAGGGGCATATTATCAACGGCCAGCGATAATTATCGCTGGCCGTACATAGCGATAGAAATATTATCGCTGGCTATCGCTGAATATTATCGCCATGATAAAGCTATATTTACAACGCATAGCGCTATGGCGATAATATTTCAGCGATAGCGGTGTTTTCAATGGAACATCACTGGTTTTCCAGCGATGTTCCATTAGCAGCTATGACTATTGTGCTGATACGACCCTGTGGTCGTATCAGCATAATCCATCTCCCATTAAAAGTATGCCTTAGTCAGGAATTTAACAGACCCAATGGCCGAAGATGCTGTATTTTGCTTTTCCGTCACAAAATTTGATACATTTGAATACATTTTGTATAACATTTTGTTATGAGACGGGTGGGAAATAAAGCGAATGTATTAATTTGAAGGGGTGGGAACGTAAAGACAATAGGCTTCACAATTTAGGCCAAATCGACATGGTGTGAGAATCCACCCCCTGTCCCTGTCCAATCAGAAGTAGTGGCCCCATATTTTAGCAACATTAAGGGGAGGTACATGGGCGTAGAAGGGTATAACAGTTATATAATTAGCTAATTAGCTAGAGCTGACTCTCAGAACACACAGAAGAGCTCCAGGCTGCCATGCTGAGCGGTTTGCTGACTGAATCGCTGTCCTGAAGAGGTCCTGAGGAGGGGGCGGCGGAGTCCATTAGAACAGGAGAATCGAGGAGAAGTCGAGTACCAGAGAGGGGAACGGCGCAGGCGTCGTTATAGAGAGGTTACCGGTCCTGTCCTGATCCTGGAGGAGGTCTTTGCTTTTCATCCTTCCTGGTTCCTATTCTTTCCAACTCCTTGGCTAAGGGGCTTGGTTCTCGCATTTAGGTAACTATACTGCAACCTTTAGTTGCGCTGCTGTCTCTATCCTCTCCTTTTCCTTAAACACCGTCATTTATTAGCAAAAATCATTTCTATGCCTTTTTCTTGGGTATTGCGATCAAGTACAGTGTTTTCTGTGTTTTACTCTGCTAAAACTTTAGATAAACATTTTAAAACTTCCTGACTCAGTGGGTATTTCAGGACTATAAACTGTAATGAATGTCACTCATTTTAAACTTCCCAATTAGCAAAGGATCCATTGGTAAGTCATTACTCTTCAATCAGAAGGTAATTGGTAGCAGGGATTTTGATAAAAGGGTATATCTGACACCCCAGAATGTATGGACCCAAGTGAGTATCTGATGTATGAATGCTGTTTGCTAATATTGCGCTGGATCAGTTTCACCACCTTGAAATAGAGAAGTTTTTACCCCCCCCTTTTAATAAAAGAGCCTTATTGTAAACACCTATAACCAGAATGTGAGTAGAAGTGAAAAACCAAGTCAACCCAAGGACACCAAGGACATTGTTTTTAAAAATTGTATAATATACTGAACAACCCCTCGCAGACAGGCTGCAAGACAATAATTTTGAAAAGAGACCTGGCCCCTGAATCTGGGATAAATTTGCCCTAACAGGGAATTACAACTATGGGAGAACAAACACCTGGGCACAGTGGTTTTAGACAAAAAGCAGGGACATGAATACCAAACATACATCAAAATAACATTGTTTTGAAACCCACACACAAAAGGTATGGTGTATACTTCGTTTATTTTTCACTTTTTTCGATTAAGAATGTATACTTTTTTTTTTTAAATTACAAAAATATATGTCCAAATATTAACAAGTAGTTTTGAACAACTCACTGAATATCTTTATCTTTTTGTTTAAATTGATATACACATTTTCTTTACATTCTGGAAATCAATGTCCAAAAACTCACAGTTGTCATATTTCTCTTCTTTGTTACTTTCAAAACATTTAAATAGTATCTATAATCATATCAGCAATATTATTGAAAACGTCAATCAAGTTAATAATCAAGTGATTGGCAGTTTGTTGACCAACTAGTCATATAATTAATTTTATAAACCATCCATCATTATAATAATATGAGGAGACTGGCGCCTTGTTGACATACTACGCGCGTTTCGGCATAAGCCTTCGTCAGGACTCCGTCACAGTTGTTGCTAAATGAAAAATAGACTTTCATTAGTTATTGTTAGTTATTATTAGTTGTTGTTATTGTTGAGCTGGCTGGGTTTGGTAACAGTTTGGTAACAGTCAACCGCCAGCACTTAAACATTAATGGCAGTAAGCAATGCAATGCGGACAAGGGGCTCGTTCAGTAAAGTCAGTTAGACACTAGAAAAAGAATGTTTGGTGTTTAATTTTGCTCAATCACAAGGCAGGAAAGGATTTCTACGTGAACCTTTTAATCAAAAATGATAAAAAGCAATTCCATACATACATGTCGGCTGAAATAATCAACTGCCAGTTTTCATATGGTGTAGGGAGTAGATCACGTAAGGGGCACAAAGTGAGCGTGGTGTATAGTTCTCCCGATATAATTTAAGGAGCCTGGCGCATGGACTCTGCCCAATACAGATTGGGCAAGGTATTTTAAGCAAACCTTTTAAATAAAAAATGACAAATAGAAAGTGTGCACAGGTACACAGGTAATTTAACGCAGTGAACAATATTGCCTGTGTGTTTCAGAAATTAAGGAGGAGTGGAAACCGATTGCAAGTTCTTGGGTACTTCTACCTCCACCTCTTCCTCAACTGATTGTGCATACAAGCCCTACAAAACATAGATAACTAAACCAGCACCATTAGGACTAAAGGTTAGTAAAGTAGAATAATTGTGACCCCTGAGTTTTAAAAACATTCGGTTCGTTGCCAATTGACTATAAGCAACCCCTTTTTCCATCACTTTCCAGGTTGTTTACCTATTTGGACACACTGGTATTAAGTATCCCGGACGCTTGGTCGTAGTCTGTGGGCCAACCCTATTAATACGGGACAGGTAAATTATGTACCCCGATATATCTTGACCAATGTGTGTAATCTCTTAGGCTTTGAATTAGTATAAGCTCGCTTTTACATTGCTTTAAGACAATCCTCTCCATATCATTTTTCTAGAGTGTTTGCCCATTCTGATACATGTGCACTAAGCACCAAGCACTTTGTATGGTTAATCCTAGTTGGAGTGACGACCCCAATCACCCTGGGGTAGGTTAATTATTTAATCGTTTACTTCCCGGCCAAATTATTTTGTCTTTTACACCATTAACTAAGATAGGGCATCTTAATATTCCCCAGATTAGTTAAAAATGAAGGAGGATATATATATTATATAAATCTTGTTGCCACTTATCTTATATTTTATTTTATTCTGATTAGTGGCCCAATTATTGTTGCGCACACAGACATCCTGTCAAGATAGGAAACCATTCGAAATAGAGCTATCCACCTCTGAAGATCAAATCAAAGCCGATAAGGTATTAAAATTTGTTTCAATCCCAGTTAAAAACTAGCCAACTGACATAAACAGAAAAGACAATGTTATTCAATATTGTTTCATATGTTTCAAACAGCAACAAAAAATCAGCAACTGAAAGATCTGCCACCTATCAGAAGACCAGAGCTGTGCAACTTTTGTATATATTTTCAAGGTACGCGTGGCCAGACTGCTATCACTTAGCTTAGTATACAGCAAGGGTCTGCTAAGCTATTTTACAGCGCCCTTTTCCCTTCTCTTGAAGTTGATTCTCTTAATCTCTTCATTTGGAAAGTAGATTCAATGTTAAATGAGAACAGGAATCTCTCTATTAAATTTATCACAAAATATATATTGGATTCTTTGGTTCTATTCTTGGGTCATCTGAGTGGCCCTCACTTTCTGATTTCTTGAGCACTATTCATATCTGTAAGTGGGCACTGAGTCAACGTGACACACCAAGGATGTGCATTATTTTAATATTTAACGTAGATCTTGTTATTGCAGAATAATAAATTTATCCAGCAGGCTAATTAATTCCAGATTATATTGTTGTCTATTTTTCATTTAGCAACAACTGTGACGGAGTCCTGACGAAGGCTTATGCCGAAATACGCGTAGTATGTCAACAAGCCGCCAGTCTCCTCATATTATTATAATGATGGATGGTTTATAAAATTAATTATATGACTAGTTGGTCAACAAACTGCCAATCACTTGATTATTAACTTGATTGACATTTTCAATAATATTGCTTATATGATTATAGATACTATGTAAATGTTTTTGAAAGTAACAAAGAAGAGAAATATGACAACTGTGAGTTTTTGGACATTAATTTCCAGAATGTAAAGAAAATGTGTATATCAATTTAAACAAAAAGATAAAGATATTCTGTGAGTTGTTCAAAACTACTTGTTAATATTTGGACATATATTTTTGTAATTTTTTAAAAAAGTATACATTCTTAATCGAAAAAAGTGAAAAAATAAACGAAGTATACACCATACCTTTTGTGTGTGGGTTTCAAAACAATGTTATTTTGATGTATGTTTGGTATTAATGTGCCTGCTTTTTGTCTAAAACCACCGTGCCCAGGTGTTTGTTCTCCCATACACATCCGTAGAGGAGCAGGTCACACTATGACACATCCACCTGCACAAACAACCCCTGACGTCAACAACACATCTGCGGATAAACCATGTCCAAGAGTCCAAAATGAGAACTAGAGCCAAAATTAGCCAAGTCTGCAACATCTCAGCACTGTAGAAGCACAGAAGTCAAAGGCACACCGCCTCAAAGGGATAAGGGGCAGCAAAAACACAGCTGCAGGGTCGACTCCCCCACAATGCAGCACACACACATAGCAATAACAGCACATCATCATTGACGACAATGTGGTACAAAGTGCAACACTCTCACTACAGAACAGAGGACACAACTGGTTCCGCTTGTGCGTAGAAACTGGCCAATCACATCTGGCATAGCAGGAAACTGTGAGATGATAATATACGTGTACAACCTCACATCCGTGATGTAGTTCAAATGTCCACTGTCCCGCATCAAATAGTCAGCTCCTCACAAACATTCACAATGTACATTGTCATGCAGTCTGTATGTAAACTTGAACAATGCGTCAACATATATGTCAACACAATGTTAAAATGCATCTCCCCTTCACATTGCAGAGGGACAATCAACACCTCCTGCAGAGCAGACCAAACAACTCATCAATGATGATGAAGAGGACATCCACACCTTCGACACCGACGCCCTACAACAGCTCATGGACAGCTACGGCAACCCACCTCCAGGAGCAGGGCAACCCAGCTGCATCGAGGAGACCCCACCCCCTGCACAGACCACACAGCAGGAAGCACCCACCACCACGGCTGTCTCCCAGGACCTCACCGAAGAACACCTCGCATTTCAAGGCCATGTGTTAGACTGCCAAAAGGAGGTGGCTGAACAGATGCGGGTGGGGTTCGACCTCATGGTAGCCAAACTAGATGACATACGTGGGTGTCTAAGTCCCATCAGGGACCACTTACACTCCCTAAAGGACACCCACAGTTTGCTGCATGATGTCCAACAATCCATGCCCGACATCGCTGGAGTCATGACTCCGAGAGGAGAACAACTGTCTAGTCAGAGTGGCCTCAGAGATGTCAGATGAGAGTTGGCACAGATGCTGAGGATAATGGAGTACATGGAGCGGATGCATGCGGAAAGAATGGCTGCCACGGATGCACACCAGCGAAAAGTTGTTGGGATATTCCATGCCCTGCAGATCCTCATCATGGCATTGCTGCCACTAAGGCAGTCACTGATTAATGCTGCTGGTACTTCTACACACACATCTCCGGCCCCTGATGTGTCAGTGGCACACAGTGCTGTAGACCAAACATCAGCACCCACATGTCAGACAGATGACATAGAGGACGAAGATGCAGGTGCACCTTTGTAGTAAGAAGGAGCCAGTAGCATTCTTCTCCGCCATATGCCCTGTTTCAGCTTGGTTCTGCCCTCTGCATCATGCCCTGTGACAACACCTCCCACTGTCCCCCGAAACACTCTGCGACACTCACCTTGGACCTCGACATGGACTGCCATATTTTGCTTGCTTACCAATGACACAGCAATCAGACTGCGGACTGTACTCCTCCTTTTCCGATGTACTTGTCAATCCCTAAATGACTCTGGCTGGTCCTCCACTGGGCTACAATGTAATGTGGGGTTTGCATGGCCATGTACTGCTCCAGCTCCGACACTCCCCCGAATGTGAATAAACCATTCAAATTCACACAGATGTGGCATGTCCATAATCGATCAAGTATGAAAGTATGGATGAATGTAAGGACATTGATTGCCCAAAAAGGTACACCCTGGGAAATGAAAGCAATGCGCATGTTTGACCGTGACACACATAGGAAGTGGGATGACTGGGAATGTGTGCACTAGCTGTGGCCTCATTGCTATGAAACAACAATCGCGCAATTTCTCAACTTTGCCCCACGCAATGTTAGAAACAGGGCTTGGTATGAAATGTCAAAGTCGTTGGCAGGCCTAAAGTGGTGTCCCCCATCACATTTGACAACAGAACATCTCTTTGCATACCTACTCACACTCAACTGGGTGGACACAGCCTGTAGTGATGGATCACATTGATCCACATGGCAAGAATATGGACACCATACTCACATTGCTGAAGACACGTAAGAGCACAGGTCTATCAGCAACTATCCCAACCACTACGTTTGGCTCACAGAGGTGGAGCTGGCAATAGGGACTCACCCCTAAGTGAAATGCATCAGTCAGTCCCTCCCTGTGTATGGACAATGCTCATTGAGGCACACGATTTGTCATTCTAATCAACACTCATCACAGTTGAACACTAGTGAAGTTGCGTAGACTTCATTGCCATGTGCGTGTCAGTACGGGCAAGACAAGGGCCACAACATGCAGACCAATGCATCAGACACTAACAGGCAGCATTCGGTCACGGTACAGTTCCACGTGACAGGCGTTGTGCATGTGCCCGGGATGTGCTGCCATTGCGTTGGTGGCTCTCGTAGAACCGGCACTCTTTTGACCTGCGGCAGTTCTGTGGATGATATGCCACAGCTCAGAGCAATGAGTTGTATGTGTGTGCAACTTTTGGACATATGGGTTGTTGTGTACATAAGTGTCAAGGGCATTCCATGCAGGAGTACCTCTAGCAAGAACCTCTGTGTGTGGGGTGTGGATACGTTGGTCTTTCATTAGCGCTGTGTGTAGTGTGGGAGTCGTCATCATCTGCTATGGTATCTCTCTCAGGGGGTGCCTGCCGCATGCAAGACCAAGGTCGGAGGTGCAGATGTCCTTCCGCTTTATGTATTGAGACAAAGGAGCTTTCATCCCTGATGTTAGTCTGACTACTGCTTGCATTCTGGAAAGGTGGTGTGGCTTTCGCACTGCAATTGAGGCTAGGCCTTCGGCTTATGGTGCACCAATTGTGATACACACACAACAGTTGGCATGCATGAGCCAAGAGCCCGAGCGGCCTTGCGCTCCTTGTACAATCCCTTTGTGCGCGTCCGCCCTCCGGGTGCATGCAACATTGTCGATTTCGGGCCGTGTGGCGCAGACACTGCAACAGGGACACATGCATCAGTTGGTTTCCTCTACAGGCCAGAGATGAACCACGCCCAGTGCCCAGGGATAATTATTCACACCCCTACGCTGGCCTGGTGTACGCTGAGCCAGCCCACTCGGCTTACGTATAAAGGGGGGACGACGACGCTACGTGTCCCAGTTCTTCCCCACTGCCGGAGGTGACATGGCTGCGTCCACCTGGCATATCACGGGACTCAATCAGAAAGGGTCCATGACTTGCGTTGCACAGAGTTGGTGGCACCAGATACACTGCGGCCGGCACGGGCCTACCGCCACGGGACAGTGACTTTCGGTGCACTGAGGTAGGGGCACCTTAAGTGCTGAGCGGGTGAGCAGCCTGCGATGATGCGCTGTCGTGGTGTTCCAGACTGGTAAGGATTTGTGTGAGCCCTGCTGGACCGCATTGTGGGACTGAGCCAGCGGGCAGCGCAGGCCTACCGCCACTTGGCGTTGCCTCGCAGTTCACAGAGTTAGTGGCACCTATGGAGCTGAGCGGGTGTGCAGCCTGCGATGATGCCGTGTGCACTGATATGATCTCTGCCATAGCGAAATCAAGACCCAGAATCATGTGTGTGACCTGCTGGCCCGCGGTGCGGAACTGCATGATGTGGGGGCTACCAAGGTCGCGGGTCCCGGGCTTGGAACTTGCACTGGCACGTGGTGGGCCCTCTTGGAGACACGCTGGTGGTGGAAGGTGAGCAGTGAGGCCTGGGTGTGCAGGGGTGGGCAAACACCGCTGGGTGGCGGGAGGGGCTGGGGTGCAGCAGCCTGTGTGCGCAGGTGCGGCCAAGCGATGATGGCATGTGCAATGATATGGACTCTGCCATTCATTAATCTGGACTCTGTTTCAGATAAGGGACCTGGTGGACTGCATTGTATACCGGCACGTGGTTGGAGACACACCGGTGGCAGCAGGTGAGCAGTGAGGCCTGGGTCCGCAGTGTCCTCACTGTCTCTCCCTCTCTTCCTTTCACTGTCTCTCTCTCTTCCTCTGTTACTCTCTCTCTCCTTCTCCCTCTCTTCCTTTCAGTGTCTCTCTCTCTTCCTCTGTTACTCTCTCTCTCCCTCTCCCTCTCTTCTTTTCACTGTCTCTCTCTCTTCCTCTGTTACTCTCTCTCTCCTTCTCCCTCTCTTCCTTTCACTGTCTCTCTCTCTCTTCCTCTGTCTCTCTCTCTCCTTCTCCCCCCCTTTCTCTCTCTTTCTCTCTCTCCCTCTCTTTCACTCTCTCTCTCTCCCTTTTTTTCTCTCTCTCTCTCTGTCCTTTGATGAGTGCATGACACACCTTCTCATCTTGAATTTTGTCTTGCAGGCTGTGTCTTACAGATTGTCCAGAGAAGACCCGCCATGTTACTTCCGAATCATTGTTTTGAGTTGAATTTGAATAAAATTATTAGTTTGGAAATTCAAAGATGAGTAAATGATTCTCCTTTTTCTGACCACACATGAATGTTGAATGTTGTACTTGTGCGACATCAGGCGAATTATTTTGTTCATGATTTTGTAAAGTTGATGTTAAATTTCTTTGTCCGGGGTAGTGCCCCGGGGGGGGGTTCTGGGGGGGGGTGGCGGTGGGTGTTGTGGCCCTCTTGGGTGTCCGGCTGCATGATCAGTGGCTCCATGGCATCTGTTGTTCTTCTGGTGTGGCTGTGGGCTGGGCTCCCATTTCTGGTGCAGGTTATCATCCAACTTAATACCAGGAAAGAGCAGGTGTTAATTCCCTGCTGCTAACGCGCCTTAGCGCATGTTTTGTGATCTTATCGCCGATCTGGCTGGTCGTTGGGAATGTTGCGAAGTGGTGTTGTCACGGGTTTGTGCACGGGAACCCCTACTCTGCATCTCATTAGCGTTAGTTACCGGTGTCATCCGTGGCGATGTTTTTTGCGGCTGCTATCGCAGGTAAACTGGCGATATCGGCTGTTAGCACCAGCTTGTGAATGGGGCGATAAATCTATCGCCACTTTGGCTGCGATAAAGTGCCGTTAACTCGGCGATTGTCCTTGAGAATATGCCCCAATAAGTGGTCTCTCTTGCTTGAGTCACATCAGTTATGTCTAGCAACAGGATTCAATAACTGGTGTTTGTATACTTTACTGAAACGCCAAAAAATAAAATGAAATTAAATAAAATTAAATAATATGCATATAAGTCGAGCTGCTGTAAGAAGCAGTTTATCATGGAATCCAAACAAGTTTACAATGAATTCTCAACATTTCAGAGCAAGCTTGCTTTTAGATGTTTTCTAAGATAAAAGTATGGCGTGAGCTCAGTGAGTAAAGAGCACCAGCAGGAAGTAGAAATGGAATGTAGTAAAATGAAACCATAATTTAAATTCTGGTGGAACATGGCAGTACTCTCTCCACTCCCCTTAACCAAGGTTTGACTTCCTGCCTCCCATCCATCAATTTCAAGGCAGGGGGGAATGTGGGGATCGTGTCATTCAGATGGTGGTATTGCTGCCTTTCCTCAGGCCAGCGTTCCTTCAAACACTGCCAAGTAAGAGTGCTCAGTTTTCGCATTGCCGTAGCAGAGGCAGGATGGTGGTGATGTGGTGGTGGAGCCCAAGAGCTTGAAGTAGCCACTTGATACCCCTCTTTCCCGGGCTCAGGGAACACCTGTGGATTCCTTAAGCAACAAGGAGATTGAGACAGATTCAATCTCTCCTGCAGCCTAAGGCACCATGGTAATCCCTATGTTTACTTCCTCGGAATGCACATGCACTTACAACTGGAAGACAATCCCAGGAATGTTCTGTTACCACATGGGGATAATAGAGGCAGATTCAATACCAGTGTGTAATGTCCTTAATAGAAAATGCATGTCATAGATTAAATTCACCAGGTTGTCGTATTTATTTACCATATCAGGTATATGCTACTGTCATGCCGGCAAATAGAAGTAATCCACACAGATTAAGCTGTGGAAAAGAATTGTCATTCTTGGGGGTTAGGCCAATCACCGAAGGGACTGCTATTAGGCCTTTACTTTATTGAAGAAGACTCTCAGCAGCCCTGGAGTAGCTCTCTTACAGACGAGGGCTGGAAGAGATATTGGGCATTCAGGGGGCAGGGGACCTACCCTGACTCAAAGACATCAGAGATACTTTGCGAAGTATGGGGAAAGATATGCTCTGGAATGACCCTGGGGGAGCCTGCACGCAAATCACTAAGAACTATAAACCAAGTAGTCTTCTATCAACCCCAACTTTGGTTGCACTGGCAAATTGTTTTTTTAATACGCAATGTCTAATATAAAGCTGAAGAAGTTTTGGATGAGATGGAACCCAACCTAGCTAGGAAGCTCTACATCTAATTGAGACATGGGGCACTCTCTGTGTGTTCATTCACCCAAGGCCTAATAACACAGAGGAGCAGGTCTGTCCGACTTGCGGCTTGGCTGACAAAAACTATGGTGCATGCTCAGAGTATTATATGGCAAGGTCAAAATGGATAATTCCCATCTGCAGGAACTTAGGGATAGCTCAGTAAATAGAGGCACTTAGAATCCTCCGAACAGACACTAGCCAACATTTAGGGCCTGATTATAATGCTAGTCGGACGGTCCAATTCCACCCACCAAGGCTGCAAAAGATGCAATTGTTGCTACCGTGGAGGTCTCATTGTCGGCGGTGTCCCTCTCCCCTAACATGTCACTGCAAGTCGGTACAAATGCACAGGAAACATGTGCAGTTGTACACACATGAATGACACATGTGGGGCATGCCTTGTACACCATCGCTGCAGTATGGCAATATGTGCACGAGGACCTGGCCTGGCAGTTTTGGCTGGACTATTTCCATGGGGAACAGGGTCAAGAGTGATTTGGATATGGCTGGGCCCAAACTGGAATGGCGTGGTGGTGAGCAAAAAAAACGGATCTCTTCACTAGGAGTGAATGTTGGACATTGTTCAGCATTCCATCCATCAATTGCTCTTTTTGCAAAATCCAGCCTTTTTGCAGCTCTTCTCAAATTGGCCAGCCTCTGCCAGGATGAGTCAAGCTGTCTAAATGAGGTGTGAAGTGGCCGGAGCTGAGACAAAGAAGCCTCTGGTGGGAGGAGAACTGCAGCTGTAGAGCAAAAGGCAGGGTGGGGGTGGGGGTGGAGTAGCCAAACTTTGCTTCAAAGAGGGAATGGCAGTCAGGACAGTACACAGGCTCAAAGTGAAGGAGCGGGCTCCCTGAAAGACACAGGTCAAAAGAGCTCCACCTTTATTATCTCCACCAAGAAGAACCCAGCTGCACAGCCTCCAGTGGACCTTTAAGGATTTGTCCAGATGCATTGTGGGAAACATAGTCCCACCATCCCAAAGACCATCACAGAGCTTTTAGACCCTTGGATTGGTGTTTTGGACACTATGAATACACAAATTATCCTTCTGCAAGAAGTTCCAGAGATTTGGAGTTCCTTACAGAAAAAGCTCCATAAGGTGACCTGACCGACCAATCGACAAGAGTCAAGCCACTGATGTCAAACCAAGACCCGGCCTGTATTTCGGGTTCGTCTAGCTAAAGGCTCCAGGGCACAAGACTTCCAGGATTTCAAAGAGGCCTAGTTGCTGTGGTCAACTCTAAGCCAGGAGACAGCGTTTACAACGCAGTCATCACATCGCAGTTCCTTTACAATGCGGTCATTACAACGACCGTGTTGTTAGAACGCGATGCCTTTACAACGCAAGTCATTAGATCGACTTGCTGTAGGGGGCACACTAACATAAGGAATAGTGTAATTTACTATTCCAAAACTTCCCTACTGTTGCAAAGGCTGGAGTTGTAATAGTAAATTATACTATTCTTAAGTCCAGCGTGCCCCCTACAGCAAGTCGATCTAATGACTTGCGTTGTTAAGGTATTGTGTTCTAACAATGCGGTCGTTGTAACGACCGCGTTGTAAAGGAACGCGATGTGATAGCGCACGTAGTAATATGCTATATTCCTCTAAACCTGACCTGACAAGGAGCATCGCTCCACACTGAGAGAAAATGCTCCAGAAAAACGACTAAGTGCGAAGGTAAAGACTTGACCGAGGCCTCCTACTAAGTGTATCCGACCCCACTCCATTGCAGTCAGCCTCAAACTTTGACTTTGTCCCGGTCAAGCACAACCAGATTTCCCAAAGTGGCGATTTTGGCTTTCAGGTACTAGAAAGTGTTTATGATTTAAAAATTCATCCCTCCGGTTCCCACATTGGATTTTTGTCATTTTGGTATCATTGTAGTCAAAAGAATATTTCCTATTTTTATAAATTGGTGTTGGGTTTTTATTGTGTGTTGTGTCTTACTTATTTATTGTATTGGTGTTTGTAAATGCTTTACACACCTGTCTCCTAAGTTAAGCCTGCCTGCTTGCAGCCAGCTACCAAGGGTTGAGCAAGGAGATAATTTATTGAGACTTTGACCGGACCTTATATTGTGATTGTGGCCTTATTACTAGTGACAGGTACCTAATTACCCCTACTAATAAACCAGCTCCCAACAATCAACAATACACTGCCAATATTAGCAGCTTTGCTGTTTGCATCGAATACAGCAGTTTCTCTAACTCAGAGCAGGGCTTCCGCATGTTGGGTGGATGGGATACTTGGCACGTTTTTGTCATACTATCCAATCGGTCACACTCTAAATGTGGGCTGCGGGCCTTTTTTAATGTTTGGTGGGCTGTACTCCATTCATTGATGCATAGTAGAGTCTTCAGTGTACCTTCAGCAGAGCTGCCACCCCGCATCGCCTCTGAAGGCACTGAAGCTTTGCTATGTGCATGTTATGTTCACTGGCCCTAAAACAGTAGGAGTTTTCCTGTTCAGTACCACGGGGCTTTCCATGACTGTCCCAAACAGGAAAAGCATATATCAGAATGTACGACCCTAAAAAGGGCAGATGGTTTAGGAACTATGACTGACATCAATAGAGCCATCTGTCAAAGGCTTCCACTATTGGAGGCAGAGGAAGAGAAACTCTCAGAAAAATGGCAGTACACTCAACTATCAATAGAGGGGGGAACAGCAAGACTCAAAGGCAGGGTACCGATTTAGAGCATTGCGGATGGGATACACTGTTACAAACAAGATGGATAGTCCATCCACCCTATTACAAGTGAATTATGTCCTATTTCACTTGTAATAAAGTGGAAGGGATAACCATCATGTTTGGGATGGAGAATTCCAACAGCCTATCTCCAAATCAGGCCCTTAGTCACAAAAGACACAGTTTTTTGTAATTGCCAGCCAATTTGAAATATCTAGACTTAAACCAAAAGTATTTTCCGGCCATCTGCAACTTGCCTTTTCTTTAGGATGAACTATTATTTCTCAAACGTATTTGGAGTTCCTGATCTGACTAATATCCGCCATATTTGCTAACATTTATTTTCTGTTGATACCTTCCAAGAAAATTGTCCCCTGAAGTTATTAATTGATATTAGCCTCAGATTTGCATGTTCATGCTTGTGTTTGTATAACTGGCCCATCTGAAGAATATCCCCAAATGTACTCTATTTCACATAGTTATTTATGCCAATATTTGCCTCGTACATGAGGGGTGCTGTTGACCCATAGACCTCTGGCCATGGACCGTCATTTCAAGATGGCTGCCACATATATAAATAGATACGTAATTCAATGATGAACCTCAATAGCAGATTTTTTTCTTTTATTTATTAATCTATATTTCATGCTGCGAGGTTCTACATTGTTTGTGATCTCTACAACTGTGTTTGAGAGATTGAGACAACATATTTACAATCTGGCTATGGTATTTTTTGCACCTATCAAGGATGGCGGCCCCCGTTTCTCATTCTTTAAACTTTTCCTTGCATACTGTCTTCTTGGGGACACGTAATATCGCGATAACACAACGATATTTTGAGATATAAAACAGTGCCACAATCAGTAACAAAGTTTCAGCTCAACCTCCGTGTGGGATCAGAATTGAACGGTCTACCGGTAAGAGATCCACTGTTTTCCGCTCCCGACTTGGGGAGTTGCGTTCTGTCATTACCTCTTGGTTTAGGGCTTTTCACTCGAACGAAAGCCTCTACCTTTATCGTGCACTGATATGGTGACTTGCAGAGTTGTGGGGCTTCTCAAGCTCCTTTTTAGCTTCCTGAGCTCGTTTTTTAGTTTCACTCTATCCAGCTCGACAACTTTGATAGCTGGTGTTGGTCCAATAAGGACTCCTACATAAGTTAGGCAAAAATGGCCTCAGATATGTCCTGAAGGACGGATTTCTTTATGTATTACAGAGGGTCAACCAACCTTTTATATATCCGGTGATACACTTGTGCCCGGCCCAGACGTGAGGAATAGTGCGGTCCGGTTATCCTGCGATTTATTCCGCACTGGTAAGCACTGTTATTCATTAAGACATCTATGCAATTAGGATACTTTTCCATATTTTTCCTCATTAGTCCACTCTATTCACATTCAAATTCTCTTCCCCATCAGGATCGTGTTTTTGATAACTGGAGCGACACCATTTGACTTATGTCTCTTATAAGGGCAATTGATACGCCTCAACAGTGGATTGATTTAAGACACTGTTTACCCAGTAAGTGGGACATAGAATTTTGAGTATCATTACTTCAGAGTACATATTGCATATCATAACGTATGCAGCTTATCCTTGTATTCTGTGGTTTTCCTAATTTTATTTTTGATTGTTCATCTCGAGGTTGCCTTTTTAAAAAAGGAAAGCACCCCAAAATTCCATTTATCCAAGGTTCATTACCCGAAGCATCCATTTAAGACCATTGGGAACAATTTGAGTCTCTAACTGAATAGTTCTTTAGGTAAGAGACCACTTACCATCTATTTTGATGGATCCTGTTTCGCTAATGTTAATACAGCTGTGGGAACAATTTGAGTCTCTTACTGAATAGTTCTTTAGGTAAGAGACCGCTTACCATCTATTTTGATGGATCCTGTTTGGCTAATGTTAATACAGCTTTGGGTTTATACCTTGTTTGGGATTTGCAACATTTATCTGCTCGAACCCCAATGTTTCAGCACTAGTACATTTTTCAATTGTTTAACTTTCAACATTTGGCATGTATGAGTGAACATAAAGTGAACAAAGTATGTCATGTTTTGTTTTTTAGCTATCATAGCTATATATTACTGATATAATTTTTTCTTCCTCTTGTTTTAGAAAGGTTTTTAACATACATTTTGTCCTGAAGAAGGTGATGAATACTGTCAGTTTCACCGAAACGCCGCGTCGACACATGTTTTGAGTCAGCTAGCTCATTCGGAGCTCGCTGTTTTAATAGAAATTTATTTTCTTGTATTATTGTTTGTATTTTGTGAATTATCATTTGTATCTATGAAATCATGAATTTGATATGTTGAGCACTATAACTATGCAATAACAGCATCTCATGAAGTACAGCTTTTTATTTATTATTTATTTATATAAATGCTAATATTTTGTTGTCTCTGGAGGAATGATAAATATTTTATTGTGAAGCACTGAATTGTGAGTTTTGCGATTTGACTTGTCTTATGTACTAGTTGTTTAAATAATAAAAGATATAAAAGACACAGGGGCCGATTCTGATGCGGGTTGGAAAAGCTTCCCGACCGAATCGGTTGAGAAATGGTGTCCGACCCACTCGGATCGGGAAAGTACGACCGGCGGAGTAGGATGCATCCGGATGCTTCCAGATACGATTTGGTTGAACTCCCATTGACTTCAATGGGAACATTTGTTCCTAACCGCATCAGAATTGGGCTCTCAGTCGGAAAGACACGTTCCCGATCCGATTTGGAAGGAGCAAATGCCGTTAGGAGGCCTTCCTAACCGCATCAGAATCAGGCCCTCGGTTGGGAAGCTTTTCCAACCCGCATCAGAATCGGGCCCACAGTCTTTTTTAACAAATAGAATGGCTGTTTATGAAATTTATTGTTTTGATATTTGGCATATGCCGTCGTTTACCTGTTGCTTTTTGTTCATGGATACAGTTGAAACATCAGAACTTTTAGACCAACATTATTTATCGACAATCTGCACTTCACCTTTCCTTTAGGATGATCTAGTATTTCACAAAGCGTTTCAGATTTGCTGAAATGACTGATCATCTACCATATTTGCTAACACATTTTATCTGTTAAAACCTTTAGTTTGTATACACGACACTCTACATGAGTGCATCTCTGTATCTGTACCAAGATAATTGACCTTGAAATTAGATTCTATTTCAGGATACCAGTCCCATTGCAGAGAAATGGATACGGTTACCATATGCTAAAAGACGGTGCTAAGTTGGGCTCAGATTTGCATATTCATGCTTGTGTTGGCATAACTGGCCCATCTGAGGAATACCCCTAAATGTACTCCGTTTCACGTGGTTATTTATGCCTATTTTATTAAATTAAAGATTTGCCTCATACCTGAGGGATTCTGTTGACACCTAGGACTCTGGCCATGGACACAGCTGATGATGAGCGACTATCTCCAATAAATCCAACCATCTTGGGTGTTGAGCAACAGATGAACTTTGGAGTGGTCTTATTTCTGCCTGAGAGCAAGTGCAGTGTCACTGCAATAGGTCCAGAATCTGAACCACAAGAGTCGAAAATCTTGAATCCAAAAGTTGTTTTGGGCAAAAGCTTTTCATTTTGATTGATTTCATTGGTGGCAAAGACCATGGCCAGGATAGCAATGTAGGAGTCAATAGAAGGACTGAAGATACAGCGGGAAAGAAAAGAAATGCAATTGAATTTAGATTATGGTTAAAGCCAGGCATCTAAAAATGAATCCACTGCAGTAACTATCTTTAAAAAAAGACAAGTGATCGAAAAGGGTATTTACCTTTAAAATGTGTACCTACAAAAGTGGCTTCAACTTTGGAATACTCATTAAAATTAGTGTTTTAAAATGTTGTATTTTGCTGTGCCCAAACCATTATTAAATAAATTGAAGATGGAATGTAGTCTGAAATAGTGCCTTTCCAGTATGAGTACTAATTTTTGCCATGGGTTACAATAATAGCAGTGGTGTTATTCCTTCATACAATATATTCTTTTACATACTGCATGCACAATATTGGTGCACATATTGATTATTCCCTAGTACAACAAAGACTGTGCTGAAGTAATGAGCTGTGCATCCTGGGCCACAAATATTTGAAGTAAAACTCAGTATGGTTTGTGACAGTGCATAATAATTGCCCCAGTGCTCTTTCACCTCTAATAATAAGATCTCATAGAAAACATACAGGAGACAAATTCATTGATGGCTAGGGCTGAATGCTAAACTGTTAATATCCAGTGCGTAATTTGTAAAAGAATAACTGCCTGGGAGAAAAGTTTTGCTCAGAAGCCCTCAGCCAGCACTATTGAATATTGGTGTCCCGAATGCCAAGGCTGCATAGTCTTGATTCTAACTCATGCCGCCTTAGTCCACCACTAGACATTCCCTGCACTTTATCTCACTGTTGAAGCTTCTTTTTCATCCATACCTGCTCCTATTCTTATGTTTTATTTCTTTCTTTCTCTTCCTCCTTCTTTCCTCCTTGTATATTTTACTCTCTCTTGCTCTGAGTCAAGGTCTGATGAGTTAACATAAGTGCCATTTTCCAGATATTAGGCTGCTGGGCCCCTATATGTAACCAATGGTTCAAATTAAGCACTGATAGTATCCAGTATTCCAGATATACTGTCAGGCAAGGCACAGAAACTGTTACTAAAGCCAATGAATAACAGGAATTGGCCTTGGTTCCTGAATATTCAAAGAGAAAGAAAAGAAAGTAAGAAGCAGTGTAGATGCTGGTTTGATGGTCCTGAGATTCTGACACATGTACAATTGATAACCCAAATAATAAATGCATTTTCAGATTTGTAATACCTGTTGTTTTTTTTTAAAAATACGATGTGGGTATGTGATCATATGCTCTAAAACAGTGCTTACATTTTGAGAGAATGTAGCTCATAAACTTTAAGACTTCTAATTATCTATGTTGGTTTCGGAAATGGATCTTGGTATGATATACAATCTTAGCCACAATAAGGAGCTACAGAGGGTAATGCGTCAGGTCGCCCTCCACTCATTTGCATTGCAAAAACAACAAAGACCTGACAGGCCAGGGGCTTTTTTATTTCATGATATTGGAAAGGAGAGGTGCATTTACTTTATGTCCTTAGTTCCTCTGTTCAATATACAGATTGATTTCATCCAGTATCATACCCCAACAATTAAATAATATTTTCTATCAGTCAACATTCCAAAAGCAGACCCATATATAAAAGAGTGTATGCGAAAACAAAAAATTGTGTGAGGGTGAGAGAGTCCCTCATGTGCGCTACACCAGGGGGGGCTACTGGTAGGTTCTCACCGGTATGCCCACGTTTTTTATCATCGAGATCTCTCTCACCTATGAAAGGAAATATAATAAACTGTGTCCAGTGTAAAGAAAAAGGGTGTAAACAAAGATATGTGTATCACAGACAACCAGAATGTGCAAGCAGGAAGAAATCTTTTCCTCCAAGGTAAAATTGAGTTAAGGTTTCACACACACCGATTTTCAATTTTAATCACACTCGTGAACCTTACTCAAAGTTAAAATCAGGGTTGCACGTTTATGGACCATTTTAAGCTGGGCCAACATGTTTCATTGCCTTTAGTTCCTTTTTGGCAAATTCATCAGGGCATTAGGTCGTCCTCCACCTCCCTGGACATCAATATTCATAATTGGAGTGACATGTGGTATCTAAAATCAGTCATACCGGCTTCCCATCATGACAGGGTCAATCAATTTATTTGAACCCCTTATACTGGCGCTCACAGTCACCGGAATTAAACCGCGTTTCGTTGTGCTGGTCACCTTCACTCGTTCCGACACCTCTATGGTAGACCCTAAGCAGGCAATAGGACAGGGTGTAGTGCATTTACAAAATGCGGACATGTACATTTAACTTTTATATTTCCTGATAATCGAAACCTCATCAATTTGTTTATCAATACTACAAGGTCTGTCTTTCCCATAAATTAACATTGGCTTAACTTATAATTTAAAAAGTGATAACTTTTTTTTTTTTTCAATTCAATAAATTTTTTATTGGTTGTTCGAAACAAAACAATGTATAATACATAGAGTACAACAAATAAATAAAAACTAAATAAATAATATACTAATTGCAAAAGGAAATACAGCACAGTTCAAATCTTAGAGAACATAGATAGAGACAGAATAAGTGAATAAACCATCAGCACTGCGACAGCAAAATGACATAAGTGACAATATTATAGATGGCACTAGGGATCTATCTTAAGGCAGAAACAGATAACATGGAAGGCTATTTCGTTTGGCATATGTCTAGTGGTTGTAAGACTTTCGGCTGAAACTCAGAACAGATATATCACACCGCGCTAGATATGGACGGTGATTAGAGGTTAAAGATCTTTGATGTGTGTGACATGGTAAAGATGTCGGTCATGAAGGGTCTCCGTACGGTACTATGTAAGAGCGTAGGGTAGTTTGAGAGACAGTTCACGGTGGTTTGTATGATTCAAAGAAGAGATCAAGGGATTCCCACATGCCTCTATTCGGGGACTTCCACGGGGAGTTGTGGAGCGCTATATTATCAGCACCTCGCAGGTTAGTGACCCAATTCAGCCAGTGTTTAAAGGACGTTTTGCGAGTATCCTTCAAATTGTTGAGTATTATCTTAAATGCTGCTGTGAGAAGTAGGTCAAGGAGTGCCTTGTCATTATCACACAAGGAGTCTGCTCTAGTAGGAGGCGAATAGTAGAGCAGGGAGGTCCCTGCTTGTATCGAGGGGAAAAGTTTAGATATGAATTCAAGGACTTTATCCCAATAGGAAGTCACACACGGGCAAAGAGTTAGTAGGTGTTCTAAGTCCCCTACTGCTCCATTGCAGTTCCAACAGATATCGTCTTCACAGATTTTGTGTTTGTGTAGTCGGGCTGGTGTCCAGTATGCCCTGTGTAGGAGCCAGAACTTTGTGTGGGATAGCACCGGACTGATTTTATTTTTAAATACTGAGTTCCATGTCCAGGACCAATCTGAGTCTGAGATCGGGTTTTTGGAATTCGATTCCCAAAAGGATGTGACCTTCTCATTAAGTGTAGAGTGTTGGGGGCCTAGTAATTTGTAGACTCGGGAGACCTGGTGACCCAATGCGTTTATTTTCGAGAGATATTGCGGGAGGGATGGTGTTAGGGCTGAGAGTTTTGCCTTAGCTAGGGCAGCTTTTATTTTCA
This sequence comes from Calotriton arnoldi, assembly GCA_963921515.1. Taxonomy (NCBI): domain Eukaryota; kingdom Metazoa; phylum Chordata; class Amphibia; order Caudata; family Salamandridae; genus Calotriton; species Calotriton arnoldi. The sequence goes on along the minus strand of CAWUFW010000713.1, from coordinate 3,438,637 downwards.
AGAAGTAGTAGAATTCTATTGGCTCAAGTTGATATGTGGACTGCAGGTCCTTAAAGGATAGGGGTTGTGTGTCTGCGTAGAGTTGGTGGGGAAAATAGATGCCTTTACTGATCCATATGGCATTGTACAAGGTGCATCCTTTATATAGAATTTTGCGATTATACCAAATGGATTCTAAATTAGATTTCTTAACGCTGATGTCTAGTAGTTTGTCTATTTTCAAGAGGGAGGATTTTGTGTTTTTGAGGATGGTGTTTGAGCATGTAATTCGGTTAAGATTCGTGGTGAGGAGGGTTGCTGGGGGGATACCATTAAGGATATATTTCTCAATGTCAAGCCATACCGGTGTGTATCCTGCTGGGGCTGTCAGCCAATGAGAGCCCTGTCTTGCGAGGAAAGCCGACTGGTAACGCTTAAAATCAGCTAGATTAACCCCACCTAGCCTTTTGGGGAGCCTGAGTTTCTTCATGCTGATTCTTGCCTTCTTTCCTTTCCATAGGAAGTTCGAGAGAAGTATGTTTAGTTTGTGATGGAAGTCTTCCGATAAAACGAGGGGCAGCATTGTTATCAGATAGTTTACCAGGGGGGAGACCATCATTTTTATGGTCTCAACTCTGCCCCACCAAGTTATGAATCTGGGCGACCAAGCATCCAATAATGTTTTGATCTTCTCCAGTGTTTTAGTCTCGTTATGTTGGAGTGTCTCCAGAATAGTGGAGCAGAATTCGATCCCCAGGTATTTGATGTGGTTTGGTTGCCATGTAAGGCCCGAGTTGCCTAGCATTTCACGCGTACTATGGACATTAAGGGGTTTGACCTCAGATTTGTCGCGATTGAGTTTGTAACCAGAGTGTCTAGAGTATGCGTCTATCGTGTCCATCAGGCCTTTGATGGAATCTTCCGGGTTTTCCGTGACGACCAATATGTCGTCCGCGTATGCGGCTAATTTTACTCGCGTGTCGCCAAAGAGAACCCCGGTGATGTCCTTATGGAGCTTAATGTCTTGGATCAGTGGCTCTAATGCTAGGAGGAAGAGAGCCGGAGAGAGGGGGCAGCCCTCTCTTGTTCCTTGTTTTAAATGGAATGACTCCGATAGGGAGCCATTAATGGCTATCCTGGCAGTCGGGTTAGAGTATAAGGCCATAACCATGGAAATGAATGGCTCACCTAGGTTGAAAGTTTGCATACATTGTTTCAGGAACTGCCATGATACTCTATCGAACGCCTTTTCCGCGTCTAATGTGATAGCAATTAGGGGGGCAGGAACGCTCTTGGCCCTTTCTAAGATGTGACATAGAAGTCTAGTATTGTCGTTAGACATACGGTGTTTGAGAAATCCCACCTGTGAGTTGCTGATTAAAATGGGAAGAAATTTATTTAATCTATTTGCTAGGATTTTGGCGTAAATCTTACAATCTACGTTTATTAAGGAAATTGGCCGATAGTTTTTGGGTAGGAGCGGATCTTTGCCTTCTTTGGGTCTGACAATGATGTTGGCTTCCCTCATTGAATTCGTGATGCTCCCCTCATGGACTACAGAATTGAAAAGCTTATTTAGGGTCGGTTGGAGCGAGGTGCTGATTTCTTTATAGAAAGAGGCAGAGAAGCCGTCTGGCCCTGGAGCTTTGTTACATTTAAGTGTTTTTAAAAGTGATAACTTTTAATTGGAAGCAGGTGGGAATATCGAATTTGGTGTCAAAAGAACTGTAAACCCCTCTTTAATGGTAAAGTCATATTTTAAATTACTTTTAGAAAGTTTGCATTTTCTTGTCCCAAACATTTGGTGTCTGCGGACTGCATCCTGGGCCACATGACTAGCTGTAGCTAGCTGTTGGCCTTTGTTTATTTCTCCCAGACAGTGAAAAAAAGGGCAATATGTGCTGGCAAAATGGGCCAACTCTGACTTTATGAGGGGGAGGAGCTGTCTCCTACCACACTTACACATCACAAAGGGTCTGCCTGGGCACACTCACAAAGGGTGCAACACTAGCTTTTGTAACCTCAGACAGGATGGGGCCAGGGCAGGGAGGCAGAACATGCCAAACACCTCTAGGGGTAGAAACCTCCAGAACCTTCTACTTCAAAGGTGGCATTACGTATAAATATTGGTCTCTCAGAACCAACGCTTCAGTACACCTCTGAACCCGAGGAAGACTCAGAAGGACTGTTGTGCTGCTCTGCAAGAAGAACTGCTGCTCTGTTGCCCTGCTGCCCTGCTGCCTGAGTGAAAGACTGGACCTGCACCTTGAACCCAGGACCACCAGAGTGACTCCAAGGGCTAGTTGCCTGGCCTCCTGATCAGAGCATCAGGGACTTAACAACGTCTCCCGCGATGCGGGCCCGGAGCTGGAGAGAACACCGCTAGCACCCGCTCGATTCAGACGGTGCTCGGTGTGCGAGGCCCTTACTTTGTGGGGATAAGTTGATCTGTTTTTCAGCCCTGTTCACTCAGGGCATGTCGTCATATAGCGGATTTTCGGTATTAGTGCACCGGGGCAGAGCTACCGCACGGCCATTCCCTTCGGTAGTTGGCCACGCCCCCGTATATGTCTTTTTTTATTAGGTTTTTCATGTTAATTGGTTTTCAGCCCTGACGAAGTTCCCACGGTTGGGAACGAAGGCGTTGGCTGAGCTGTTTTGTTGTAGAAAGGAACCGTACTGAAGACAGAATATGAATAAAGGTTTTTGAAAAAATACTAAGGCTGCCTTTACTTCGTCACCTGGCGCACCTCCTATTGCTCAATGGACTAAATATCTGGAAGACCATTCTGGTCTGGAGGAGGTGTGAAGCACCTCCCTCAGAGCATGCTTTGTCTCTGGCCTCTGAGATCACAGGCTTTCACCCCATGAGATTAGAACCATGTCTGGTGCTGGCAGACTGGCTATCTAGTCAGAGACCACACCAGCATTTGCTAGGTTTTCAGGGGACTCTCTAAAGGATCTCCTGTGTGCATTTATTAATAAATCCTACACTGGCATCAGTGAGGATTTATTAAGACAAGATGATTGGTACCAAACATCTTAGGGTACAGGAAAGCCCTCATGGAGCTACAAAAATTGTAATGACAAGTATCCAGCCCATGCACTCCTTATGGCTTCCCTGTGCACTTACAATATCCAAGAATGGCTCAGATATTGCAAGGTCATATCTACTCATGCAGCTATGTCCACACATGGATATAGTGCATCCTGCCTTAGGGCTGTAAGGTCTGCAGTGGGGGTGACTTACCAATATCTCATACAGTGTAAGTGTGCATGGCAAATAGGGCTGTGTGCCATGTTGACTCTTCGGTTTTCTCTGCACCAAGACATGCAGCCTGCAATGGAAGTTTGTATGGTCTTGGTTAGGGGTCTCTGGGGTGGCACAATTTGTGCTGTAGCCCAGTGGACCCTCTTCAGTACCATGACCTAGGTACAAGGGGTTCCATTTATTAGGGACTTACAAGGGTGGATGAAGTTGTGGCAATTGTGGTACCGTTTTGGGAAAGACATCTGGTACTGGGAACCTAGTTAGCAGAGACCCAGTGCACTTACAGTTATAAATTACATCAGACATCAAGCAAAAAGTGGGGCCTAACCATGTAATAAGAGGCACATTCCTACACTCCTGATTGCCAAATTTAAGTTGCCTAAAAGCCCCTAGTATGGGTACAAAGTGTAGAAAGGGCCTGTCAACTGAATATCATTAGTGGCTGCAGCACATATTGTGCCACCACTACATTGACAATGCCAATCATGTCTCCAGGCCTGCCCCTGCATACCGGGTATGCAGTTTTAAAACTGCCAATTCGGCCTGGCAAAGTAATCTTTTTTTGCCAGGCCTAAGCCTTCCTTTTTAAAACGTATACATCATTCCTAAGGTAGGGCTTAAATGTCCATAGGTTAGGGTGATTGGTATTTAAAAAGTAGGACATGTATATTTTATGTTTTACATGCCCATGGGGACAAAACAACCAACATTCATTATTTCACAGTATGAAGGCAGGCTCTGGGTTACATTATAATACTTTATAAGCCTAACTTCCATTGGGAGTAGCTGGAGACAATAGTCATAGTAATTTAAAATCAAACTTGAGGATTTCCGCTCTTACCTGCACGGGCAATCAAACTTCACAATCGGACAGGAAGCTCTGCTGCCATAGCTGACGCAAAGAGGAGGGGCCGCAGGAGCCGCGGGAGCCATAGGGAGCCGTAGGAGCCGCGGAAGTCTTGTGCATCGGCAGAGCCGCGGGTGTTTTTTTTTTTTTTTCCAGTTTTATTCTCCCCTGCGAGATCAACCCGCGACTGAGGGGGGGGAGCACTGAGTTTGCTGATTTCACCGGCGAGTGTGGCGGGTGCAGCCGCCGGAGAGCGTGCCCCAGGGTGCCTGATTTCCACGGAGGTGCAGCGGAAAAACGTGATGCATCAGCTGTGCATCAGCCATGAAGAAAGAGATTAGAGAGCTGGGCTGTGGCAGATACAGCGCGGTCGGAGGCAACGCCGTCCACTAGAGCCACAGAGTGGAGCCAGCACTGAGAGGTGAGGCTGGGGGCCTGGAGCAGCGGTAGACCTGACAAGAGCTGAAAAGTGCGGGGGGACATAAGGCACCTAGTGAGTTAGGCGGGCCCGGTCCCTACCCCCCCACCCCTACCCTCCCGGAAGCGGCATAGCTGGTCTGGGTGTGGTTTGGTCATCTCTAACTGGGTCTCTAGCCAGGCTGCCTTGCCGTGCACTGTTTATCAGCTTTGCTCCTCTCGGGCTGTATGCATTTTTGCCTTTGCCCACAGTCAGCCATACTTAGCTGCCGTTGCCAGCTAACAACTCAATTTTAAACGGAGACTGACCACTGAACAACAGGACCACCCTGTACATTTACATTCAGGGAACTGTGGTTACATATCGATAGACAGCAGCAGCAGTAGCCCAGCAGCTCAGCAGCAAGGTACAAAGAGCGTGGAGGGGGGCTAAAGCACAAGGTTTTGGTGTGTTTTTCTTGCACTGTTGTATGGGGGGTTCACTGACTCATTGAAGCCGGCGCAGGAGTGGAGAAGAGCCTAGAATAGGCTAGACTAGCAGAGGCTAGCAGAGGCAAAAAAGGAAAAAAGAGAGTGAGAGCGCAGCCACCGTTAGCAGTGGCCGTGGAGTGTAGTGCCCAGGAGTCCCGCAGAGGTGGCCCAACTAGGTGGGGTGCGGCTAGCGGTATCCAGTGTGCCCTGCTCTTGTGCTCTTCCCTGCAAATCCATTGCTCCCCCAAGCCTCCCGCCGCCACAGCTGCCCCCGACTGCACCCCCCACTACATCCAGTCCATTATTAATCCATTATTAGTGGTACCTACCTACCATTTATTTACAATAGGAGGTACAGGAGGTGAAAGAGGTGCAGGAGGGTCAGTAGGAAAGAACTAAAAAGAACCAAAAGGAAAAACCTATTAACCACAAAGGGAAAATAGGATGATATTACAGCCAAGTGATCAGATTGGATATTACATACTTTGACTGTTGGACCGTTATCACCCAAAAAAACAAAAAGCCAGTATGCGTTCAGGGAAAGAGAGGGCAACAGGACCCTCAACAAGACGAGCAAAGAAAATACAAATACCGAAAGTGATAAAAAAGGCAAAAGCGAATGCAACGGGATGGAACCAATCGTTAATTTCACCGATAGCACGGATGTTTGAAAAATCCACAAAAGTCCCACATAAATTTGATTTTATGAAAGATCCATCTGGAGCCCTAATAACAATGCAAATAGAGTCAGAAACAATTAAACTACAATCTCCGATTAAGCCAATTAGCAACTTGAGACAAAGTACACAAACCAGTGGACAAGAGGAGGACCGTCAATCACAAGACAAGAAATACCATATTGATGTCAATGAATCCCAAATTACCGGCCAGGAAATGTTAAACATAATATCACTTACCTACATAGGTCAAAAAGATATGGATGTGCCAAGAAGACCGCAGGATGAGATATACCAGGGAGACTTAAACCAAAAAAAGCTGGCACTAAGGACCATGCTACCTTTAGAAGTGAAGGTAGAAATACGGAAAAAAATAGAAACAACCGGCGACATCATAACACATAGGCAAGTAATCAATCAAAACCCGAGCATGAGGGTAGTAGATGTCATCCAGGATAATCAAGGTAGAGGTGAAAGTTACACTAGACTGAGCTCGGAGGTAACATCGCCAATAAAACACAAGGGAGGAATGAATACAAAAATTAAAAATGAGGATACGGAGGGTCAATCCCACAACTACCAAAACCTATTGATCACCGAAGAACAAAATGTAGAGACTATACAAGATAACGCTCAAAGAATAACTGAAAATTTAGGAACAAAAACAGAAATAGCATCTAACAATAGCACTAATAGTAGTAAAACACAATATAATGGACAAGATCATAGCGAATATATTGATATGGACAATCTCATAAAAATAACTGAAGTACAAGAAATCCCGAGTGTTGTACTCAAAAGTTCCACTAATGTTGTGCATGAACATTTGAATAACCAAAAGACACAAACTGTAGGTAACCAGGACTTGGGGTCTATCTGGGATATTTTCTACCAAACTTCATCATTAACGTTAGAAGCACTAACATATCAGTCGAATAAAATGGACATTCAAATAGAACTACTCAGAGTGATGGCAAATGCAATAGCTGGGATAGATCATAAACTTGCTCAGCTGAATAGCTTGATAGTTAGAGCTCAAACCGAAATTGCCAAAAGAGATACCGATTGTACATGTGCTCCTATAATAGATAAATTGGCCACAATACCGGAGGTCATGAATACCATACTAGAAGATGTCAAAATGAGCCTTCAAAAGGAGAAATATAACTATAAAGAGGACAGTTGTAAAATACAAAAAAACAATAATAATATGATTACAGTTAGCGATTTGGAACATCTTAGTCCCATAAAAGATCTGGATGGCCGGGATCAATTAACTCCCATAAAATTGCTGATTCTGCATCAGGATGGCCAAGATCTAGTAACACCGACAAAATTGAGGAATCTGCTTCAGGATGCTGAAAAGTTAATGGGCACAAAACCTTCGGCTCCTCAAATGGAAAAGATAACGGATGACCAAGAAGCCAAAGAACCAGCTTCCCCATTGTTTACCACGACAAAAAGACCGAGGAAAAAACTACGTAAAGCAAGAAAAAAGACTAAGCAGAAAATTATAGTAACAACACAGCCTGAAGATAAAGCACTTCCAGAAATAGGCAGAGAAGAAAAAGATCCAGGGAAGGAAACATCGGGAAACAAGAAAAAGTATTGTACGGAAAGCAGTCTCCAATAATAAAGAACAAGAATAATAAGTATTTTGCTATATTCACCAAAAAAGAAAAACAAACTATTGACCAAATAAGTACTCAGACAGATATAGTCATTACAACGGACAAAATGAAACGAACACCTGAATGAATCAGAGATGGAGGAACGAAAGAATGAGGGAAAAGAAACTTAGGCTACAGGGAAACGGGTGCATTATAGAACAGGCACCAGAGGATATAAAAAGTATACCACCTGAAGAGCTGGTGAAATTAAAGAGCGTACCAATTCCCCTCAAATCCAAAGATATGGTAAAAGAAAAAGAGGAGAAAGAAATATATATTGGTCCGGTAGTACAGAGTCCACAGGCTTGGGATCATAACATACTCCATAGTTTAAGCTAAAAAATAACTCAAAATCAGAACCATCAATATGGGTCAAATCGAGACCAGCAAAAGAAACCAAATCAACTAATTGTGAAACAAAGCGGTATAGAGCAAGCTGAAATCATCCGGTGTTTACCAAACTTGGATCATCTGGTCGTTGAAAGATATGGTGAGGAGAAACAAGTCACATATAAAGTCCTACAAGATTTAGATGAAGAAAGGAAAAAAGATCTTCCAGTTAATGAGGAGGTACAGTTAATTTTTAAACCTGTATACGACTCTAGAGGTAATCATGACACACTAAATAGAGGAAACATCCTTCGCCTCTTCAAATTGATCCCGTCACTAGCAAAAGTGACGAGTAAGGATATTGAATCTATAGGATTCCTACCAAATGCTGAGGGCAGCCAGACATCGACCTTGATAACCGTAAATTCTGTGTCCTTAGCAGAACAAATCATAAACGAAAAAGAAATATTCCATAGCTGGGGGATAATAATCAGTAAGCCAGTTCCAAAAGTATATCCAACCCCTCTCATTAATGAAGAGGGTATGACACAGAAAGGAAAGAACAACAAGCTGGTTTTCTCTGTACTAAAAAATGCCCTTGGAAGATCAGAGCGAGACATTGAGGCAATACTGGCCCAAAGTAAAATAGAAAAGCCAACAGGAATAAACGAAAAATGGATATCGTCGGCTTTACATGGTAATAAGGATCCATGACAGAACACAGCTATATCCACAACAAAAGAAGAAAAAAAGGATAGTGAAATATTCATGATGTGTTCATGGAATATAAACGGGGTAGAAAATAAGGTTAAAAATGCCCACTTAAACTCTATGTCTAATTCGTATCAGATCATTTTTCTACAAGAAACATGGGAAACCAACCCTATTATGCTACAGGGATATAAAGGCTATTATGAGCATGCAATTAAACAACATAAATATGGCTGTCCGAGCGGGGGTTAGCAACATTCATATCCATCGACTTGGAAGTAGAACATGAACAACTGGATACGATTAGTTCTAATATCCTAACGGTAAAGCTAATATATAAAACAAACAACCAAATTAAATTAAAAACCCTATTTTTGATCAATGTATATATACATCCAACACAGAGTTCAAGGTCTAATATGTGTGCTACCCTTAGCAGTTTTTTGTTGGAACAAATGTTGGATGACCCACTTGTAGATTTTATCCTCACAGGGGATTTTAATTTAAATCTTTTAGTACCTTTTATCAGAGATGATATCACACAGTCACAAGACCATCAATTTGGGCAATTCCTCACCAGGTACAAGAAACAGAAACGAAACCCCTTCGAAGTAAAGTAGGAACGAATTTTGTAAAGGATTTAGAAGCAATGGGTCTACGAATATTAAATGGGAGACTCAGGTTAGATTCACCACCTGCATGGACTTTCCATTCACACAATGCAAAGTCACGTATTGACTATACGATTGTATCACTTAATATCTTTAGCAACATTACCTCGTATCAATTGAGGAAGGTCCCTGGCAGTGATCATAGTCAACAAATAATCACCACAAATTTGTTGAGTAAAAAGCACCAAACGTACCTGTCCACGCAAGGTCAGACGGGAACTATCAACTATAGGAAACTCATCTGGACGGTACATAACAAAGAGGAGACCAATGAACTGGCGCAAAATCTCATTAGAGAGTGTTTTGAACAAAAATCTTGATTTCCCCAATTGAACAATGGGTAAACTTTACTAGTAAACTTGTCAAACCCCAGGACTCTGTATCTAAAGTTACGGAAAAACAAGTGATACAAGGAGAGAAAAGGAAATCCGATATTAATTTACCTTACACAATAAAGAAACTGAGAAGGACTCGTAACAATCTAAGGAGACAGATTACCAATTTTCCGCATAATGAGGAATTACCAATCATATTAAAAACCTTAAATCAGAATTTGAGGAAACTGATCTGGAATGAAAGAAACCAAGCTAAGCAAGACCTGTGGTCGAAAACATTTTATGCAAGCAACCAAACAAATTCAAGGGAATTTTGAAGAATGATAAATGGCCTAGTGAGACCTAATAAATCTGTGGTCTCATCTACACTAACGGAAAATGAATGGGTTAACTTTCTGGTAAATCATTTAAACTCTGACTGGAAAATAAAAAATCAGGAAGGCAATCAGAGCAGGATGGATACTTCAAATTACGACATTGGCGGTGAAATTGATATATCAAAATCACAAGTCTCTAAACTAATAACTAAACAAAAAGATGGGGCTCCAGGACCCAACGGTATCCCGTTCGCCCTTTACAAGGAAAAACTGGATTTATGGTCAGAATACCTCACGGAAGTGTTTAAAGAAGTAGTACGGACAGGGAACATACCCGAATCCTGGAGAGGGTCGTTAATATCCCCTATTTATAAAAAAGGAAACTGGGCCCACCCTGAAAATTACCGACTAATAACCCTTCAAGATACAGATGCTAAGCTGTTTGCGGGGATTTTACTTACAAATCTCGCTGAATGGGCAACAGGATAATAAGATACTCCCACCGAATCAGACTGGATTTATTAAAGGACTTGGAACTACAACAAATATACTAGCCTTATCACTTTTAATGGACAAAACAATCTTAACGAAACAATCTTTGTACTTGTGCTTTGTAGATTTTAGATCTGCTTTTGATTGTGTGCACAGATATCTTCTATGGAGAAAACTGCAGGAAAAAAATATTCCGGAGCAATTGTTAAAACTAATACAACTTTTGTACACCAATACATGGGTTAGAGTGCGGATGGGGGATGGCCAGACATTAACAAAGGAAATATTAACGACAGCAGGTCTCAAACAGGGAGTGCGTATTGGCCCCTTTACTTTTTAATTTGGTTTTAGCGGACCTAACGGATGCTCTGAACGAAATAAATGCACACCCGCCCAAACTAGCTGGCAAACAATTATCTAATCTGCTGTATGCAGACGATGTCATTCTCCTAAGCCAAACAAAAGTGGGGTTGCAACGCCTAATAGATCGAATATCTTCATACTCAAAAGAAAATGGGATGGTGATAAACGAAACAAAGACTAAAGTTATGGTTATCACTAAAAATGTAAGATTAAAACATAAATTCAAATGGTTTCTGGAGAATATCCAATTAGAACAAGTTGAATCATACAGATACTTGGGAGTATTATTCAACGATAATGGGAACTTTCGTCCGCAAAAATTGGATATACAAAGGAAAGCAAACGCTTTGACAGCAGCATTCAGGATCCTGCAGAAATCTTTAGGTAATCTTACTTATCGCCCCTTTTTAAAGGTTATATCAGCAAAACTCCTGCCTACCTTAACATACGGTAGTGAGGCGCTAAGTGGGAAAGATACTGTGATTATAAACAATGCAGTCACAAAAACTTTTAAATCCCTTTTTCATCTGCCAAATAATGCATCACCGGCACAAATAAGGCTGGAGTTTGGTCTAAATAACCAGTTGTACGCAAGAAAGGGCCAATTTATCAAAGCATGGAACAGGATAAAAAATGATCATGAAAAACAAATGTCTCAGCTATTATGGCAAGAAATAAATGAAAACAAAAAGCTACAAGCCTGGAAATATTTAAATACAGCGCTGGAAGAATTTGATGTGATGCCAATCTGGAAAATCACAATAACCAAGGAATCGTTTAAAAAAGTAATCAATAAAATAACAAATCATCTATCAATTGTACGAGATAAAGATATATTTGCAAAAAGAAAACATGCATGGCCAATAATGAGTGGGTTTTCAAAAAAGAAGATTCAACCATATTTAGAAATACCATGGTCATTAAAAAACAAACAAATATTTATAAAGGCACGATTTGGTGTATTACCTGGACTATGCCACCTCCCTCCATGGATAAAGTCGGTAGAGGACACATTATGTAGACTATGTAAAACAGGAGAGGAGAACATTATTCACTTATTATGTATCTACCCTGAACTACAAATTGAAAGAAAAACCATACTTAAGACACTTTTTAATGCTCGAGGAATAAGGTCATGTAGGCAAGCTTTGATAATGTGTCTGCATTCTGATGATATAATTATGAATTCTGCTTTTGTAAAGTTTTTATTAAGAGTAGGAGCCAAACTGGAAGATCATAATTAAGAATCCACTAGCACAGTATGAAATATTTTTTATATCATGAAATGAATATTTAAAAAAAATATACCATGAAATGAATTTTATCTATCGCAACTGGCTTAAAACAAATTAGATGCTGCATTTTAATTTTTGTTTTAGTTGTTTTATATTGTATTATATATTATATGTATAATGTCTCATTGTAAGATTTTAAGTAATCAAACAATAAAGAATTCATCATCATCTCAAAATCAAACTTAATGGTCAGTGTTAGACCTGTCAGTCATATTATGATCTCGCCCCAAACCTTTTGCCTTCCTCTGCCACTTTTGCTGATCTCATTGTTGCTGGCCTTAGGACTCTGCAGACTTTACCAATGCTAACTAGTTCTAAAGCACTTGTGCTCACTCCTCAAAAGATGGTAACAGTGGCATATACCCAATTGGCATTTTTAATTTACGTATAAATTCCTAGTAAATTGGCCCCACATATGACCAGGGCCTGTAAATTAAATGCTACTAGTAGGCCTTCAGCACTGATTGTGCCACTGACTTTAAGAAGCCCTTTAAACATGCCTCAGGCCTGCCATTGCAGCCTATGTGTGCAGTTATATAACTGCCATTTTGACCTGACAAGAAAACTTCTTGCCAGACCAAACTTTCTTTTTTAATACATGTCACCCTGAGGATAGGCCCTGGACAGTCCAGAGGGAGGGTGCAGTATATTTAAAAAATCGGACATGTAACTTTAAGTTTCACTTGTCTTGGTAGTGAAAAAGTCCTAAATTAATGTTTCACTAATGAGAGGCATGCCTCTCCGATTGCATAACATTGGAGTTGCCTTATTACATTTAATAAGCTGTAATTTCCAAATCAGAGTAGGTATACAATTCATGTTTGGTGTCTTTGGAATTTTATTTTATGGTGAAGTTGGATTTCTCATTACAATTTTGAAAATGCTACTTTTAGAAAGTAGGCATTTTCCCTCCTGAGCCATTTTGTGCCTCTAACCTGTACCTGGGTCACATGACTGGGTATAGCTGACAGTTGAGCTTTGTGCATTTTTCCTACACAGCCAGGCACAATAGGGAGCTCAGATGTGCCTATATGGGCCATCCCAGGCAGGATGGGAGGGAGGAGCTGGGCACAACCCTAGTTACACTTGAATAGGCTGTGTCTTGCCGCCATACAAAGGGCTGCATACCCGCTGTAGTAGCCTGGAGCCAGGAAAGGAGAGGCAGGATGCCTGGGGACTTCAAAGGGAAACCTATAGAACCTTCTCCTCCACTTCAAAGGCACGACTGAGAATTAATAATGGACCTCAGACACCAACTCTGGACCTGTGAATACTCTGCCAAGAAAAAGGACTGCTGTGCTGCTGATAGGACTGCAACTCTGCTGGGCTGCTTGAACCCAAGACACCAGAGTGACTCCAAGGACTAGTCTGCTTACCTCCTGATCTGAGCATCAGGGACATACTGCACCAGCCCCGGGACCCAGCTGAAGTAAGTTCCTGACCCCAAGTGGTGTCCCTCAGGTCTGAGACAATTGATGTGGCTCAGGGAGCTGTATTCAAGCTTTTGGTCTCTTTGCAACTGCAAATGGGCCTGTTGGCACCTGGACCTCATCTCTCGTGGCGCAATTCAATGTAAGCTCCAGCAGCCACCTCTTCGCACTACAGTATCAACTGCTAGCGGGGGCTGGCAACACGAAGCTCCAGCATTGCCCACCCACGACAACTAGCCTGCTCTTCACGCTACTCCAGCAGCCTCCTCCAATGCTCTCCCTGCTCCTCATGGCCTCCTCCACCAAGAACGGGACTCTTGCATGCAAGTGAGAAGGTAAATTTCAGCTAGCCTAACCTGGTGACTGTACCAGATCTGCGCCCCATCACGGTCGTCATGATTTTCAACCAGTCCAGCGTGACCAGATATCCATGGTTGGTGCTTTCTCCTTTTTGGTGATACTAATATAAAATTGTTTAAAATGTGTAACTCCAGTTCTACTGTTGTTTTTGGTCTTGTTTTATTTATTAATTTTTGCTCTAGTTTTCTAAACTGGTGTAGAATCCTTTAGTGGTGTTTTTTTACTGTGTTACTGTTTGAAGTGTTGCTCAAATTCTTTAAACTTTGCCTCTGAGTCAACCCTGACTGCTGTGTGCCAAGCTACTCTATGGTTGAGCTCAGGTCTATTTAGGGTTGCTTGTGACTTCATCCGTAGATGGCCTGTGGTTACTGCTTGACCAGGGCTCAAACCCCAGTCAACCAACAACCCAATTTCTTACAGTCAAGTCAGATTTTGTATTACTATTTTGAAAATAACACTTTTAGAAAGTTGCAATTTTCATTCCTGACCCAAATGTAATTTCTTCCAGTGTTCACTGTCAACCAAGACCTGAATCATGCATTTGTTAGGTATGAAGTGGCTCCTAGAGTGAAACAAAGGGAGAGGAGCTGACCTCCTCCTGAAAGCATGGCCATCTGGTTTGTTCCCAGCAACCTAATCAACTTTAAAGGTTGCCTATCCTGTCCAAGGCAGATGTAGCTCAAACCTGGGGCCATACCCTCTATTTTCATGTTAGCAAGTCAGGCACCATTCCCAGCAGGAGTGGAGCTGCCCCCAGAACCAGGTTTGAGTGACAACAAGGGAGGGTCTGCCCATTATCCTAGCCACACCTCTGGGTGGGCACATGGCGCTCTGCACAGAGGAAAAAAGCTTCTGCCATCTTGGTTTTAGGTAGAGAAGGGCACTGCGGGATAGGTTACAGTGAAACAGTGAGGAAGTGCTGCAAATGCGGGTAGGGTCACCTCTGGGAACTTTTGTCCTATTGGTTAGGGAGTGGACGAGAGCTTCACCCACCCACAGGCTGTCACTAGGCATAACTTTGACATGCCCAGCACCCTCTTTAGAACACTAATAAGCCTGTGAAAGACATAAGAAGGACTGCTCCTGCTGTTGCGACCTGTGACAAGACCCTAAAGGGTGGATCTGCTCCCACTTATAATCAGGACCAACAAGTGGAATACATAGATTAGTTGGCTGACCTCCCGTAGACCCAAAATCTACAAGAAGCCCACTTGCCTGAACAACCCAGCTAACCTGTCCTAACTAGCCCTTCCCTGGACCCTGCTAGTGGCTTCTATTGGAGGGAGTCCTGACTCCAATGTGGTGTCTCTATAGTCCTGGGTTCCTTAGATATGTGTCAGAGTGCACGCCTCCTGCCCAAACTTCAAACGCTGGGACATAAAAACTTTCTGCCAACTTTTACTCTGGAGAACTGGCAGGAACCAGGACCGCCATCAACTTAAAGCCGTCGACGTCAAATTGCGACTTTGGTTCAACTTACTGGTTTCCCCGGCTGACGAAGATCTGACTTCTAGAAAAGCTTCTAAGGCCAAACGCAGAAGGCTACACCAATAGTGATGTCGAGCCAAAGCCTATGAACTCTGAGTCCTTCTGGGGCATGGACACCAGACTTCTCTTGCTCAGAGCTCTCCCACCTTCATCAACAACCTCAACAGGACCTGGCTCTTGTAGTTGGCCGATGTAGTTGAACCCCGAAATCCAACTTGTAGCTTGTCCCGCTAATAACTAGTTTATGACCACCGTTTCTCCAGAACAATTTATAAGTCCGAAAGTAACTCTTTGACATGCCTGCGCCTCATATCGCCGTTCGCTCCATCACTGTTGGACTCAAACCTTAAACATGCACTTATTCAGAACACACATCAAGTAAACAGTAAGCATTCAAACCAACAAAGTGCTCACAGCACACACATATAGATATGTACTCACACCTAAGATTTTGCACAGAAATAATACAGCTTATTCCAGGAAAAACGTGTCGAAAATTACTGCTCTCCAGAACAGCCAAGATATCACTTCATATTTAAAGCACACACACACAGAAGATACAACTTAAGCGCTGCACACACTTACACTCTGCTGCCTAACCTCCCAAATTTAACACTCAAGAAAAACATATTACACAGTCGAAATCACAACGGTGTACTTATGGTTTAGCGCATTTTCCATTTAGAAGGAATTTTCTGATTTGCAGCAACAATTGATCCTGTGGACGGATTTGCACCAAATCTATGAGTTTGAACATGTAGGCAAATAAAAAGTTTTTAAAAAACATAAAACGAAAGATTTAGCAGAATCATGACAACATTTTGGTGAAATAAAACATGTCAAATAACAAACAGGAGCACCAAGGGGTAAGTAGTCAGGTCGCCCCCCGCTCAACAATATATTTCAAAAAGACCTGACCTACTCAGAACAGTATCTTATAATTCCAAGGACCAGGGGTATAAGTTCCCCTTACACAGCAGTACAATTATAACTTGCCTGTATGTCCTACTGTTCATAATTTAATATCCAATTTCGTCATGTACCACAGTTTCCAACAAACATAAAACAAAAACTAATTTTTGTCTCACCACATAACTTTGTGAAAATATGTGAAAGAATGGGAAGTACCTCACGGTAGTAACACCAAGGGAGCTGCTGGCATATATTTACCAGTATGCCCACACTTATCATCATCGGTAGCTTTCCAAGTGAAAAAAAGAAAAAAGGTGAAAGTGAAGAGATTCCTCTGTCCTGAGGAATCTATGAGAAAATGAGTGACAAAGGATGACACAGTCAGTGCAAGAAATCACTGCGTGCCTACCGTATCCCACACACAGCACAAAAGAGGAGATGCAATCCTCAATTAAAAAGAGGTACCGCTTACTTGCAATAGGAATTTATTCAATGCAGTAAGTGTCCTTATTTAAAAATGGCATCTAATTGGCCATTCATAACCATGTACCAAATCAATTATAAAAAATAACAATTGTTTTCCTTCTGTCACTCATCAATCTTTCTCATAATATTTAGATGGGAAGATCAGCATTTGTACTTCATTATCTTGCAGCTTTTTATTGTAGGTGATTTGACACTTGTGAAAGTCCTGATTGTCATGCGAAAGCTCAATCCGAGATAACCTAGAGTCATACTTTCAATAGTTTTTGCAGTAAATATGTGAGTTTCTTTCAAAGATTAGGGGGCATATTCACAAGCCTGCGCTAACAGACGACATCGTCAGTTTACCTGCCATAGCTGCCGCTAAAAACATTGCCAAGGCTGACAGCGACAACTAATGCTAATCATATGCAGAGTAGGCGTTCCTGTGCAAAAACTCACGATAACACCACTTCGCGATATTCCCAATGACCAGACAGATCGGCGATGCGGCCCAAAAACAGGCGAGAAGGCACGTTGGCAGCAGGGACTTAAGACCTGCTTTTTTCTGGTCTTAAGTAGGACGAAAACCTGCAGTATAAAGGGAGCCCAGCCCAGAGCCACATCTGAAGACCAACAGATGCCATGGAGCTACTAATCATGCAGCTTGGAGACCCAAGAGGGCCACAACACCCACTACCACCACCCCCAGGACCAGTCCCACCCCCAGGACCACCCCCCCCGGACTGCCACTCAGGCAGCGCAGAACAAGACAGCGGACCTTCCGAAAATGCACCAGCCTCAGAGACTTAACGCCAGAGGATGTCATTGCCCACTACAGCCTCAAAAGGGCAACCATCCTCCGCATCCTGACCCACATTGCCCACAGGCTGACGGTCCCAACACAGCAGACAACCAACATCCCTCCGCAGAGAAAGCTGCTGGCTGTGCTGCACTTGTTGGCCTCTGGTACCTTCCAACCAACAACTGCCAGAGTCTGGGGAGTCTCACAGCCAGCCCTATAAAAGTTAATCACACCTGTATTGGATGCCATCATCAGCTTGATACCCCAGCACCTTCACTTCCCCCACACTGCGCAGGAACAGATGGAGACCAAGCAAGGCTTCTACGCCATAGATGGCTTCCCGCACGTGTTGGGGGCAATTGACTGCACACATGTCCTACTTGTGCCCCCTGCCGACACTGCACACAATTACCGCAACAGAAAGCACATGCATTCCATCAATGTACAGGCAATAGTGGACCACCGGGGACTGCTCACCAATGTCGTCGCCAACTTCCCAGGCAGTGTGCATGATTCCTACATCTTCTGACAGTCCATCATCAACCAGAGCTTTCAGGATGGCACCTATGGAAATGCACTGCTCATCGGTAAGTACCAACGGAACACACCGCACACCTCAACTCCACAATCATACAACTCACAACTGTGGGAATGCACACGTAACAAAATCACATACAACATGCCAACCAACATGCCCACCTACCAGACACGACAACACAAGTAACTGTGGTAACAGTGACCAGACATGTAGACAAACCATCCACAAATGCATAGCCCCTCTGCCACACAATTGCAGCATGTGGGGAGAGGTGGGAATCAAGAATGTGCGAAGGAGGCAATGGACCCATGAATAAGAATGTACACAATGCCAAGTGTGGCAGTGATGTGCTAGACAGTCTTGAGTATGCAGAGCACAGACATGTCCATGTGGACATATACTGCTGGTGTTTGTAGTGTTGTGGACAGTGGACGCAACCATGTTACCTCAGGCAGTGGGGAAGACCTTGGACATGTAGCTATGTCGCCCCCCCCCTGTAAGCGTAGTTGGCTGGGCAGGCATATGCCAGTCCAGCGTAGGAGTGTGAATAAATAGCCTGGGGCTCTGGGCATGGTTCACTCCCGGGATGGCCACCAAAGTAACTACTGCGTGTGTCTCTGCGTCAGCCATATCCTGACCATAGGCCTACACACACGTGGCCAACCACCTTCAATGACCAAATTTACACCGGCGACGAGGTGGCTACGTTACACGCCACCCGGCGCACATCTCGTCATCGCCTGCAGGGGCGTGTCTGCCAGGGCAGCGCCCCTCACCCTGCCATGAGGCCTCCGCCATGACCGGTGGTACCTGCGCGATCCTGTGCGCCTGCTGCACCCCAGCCCACTGGTCCCCAGACCCGTCCAGCGCCCAGCAGTGATTGCCCGCCCCTGCGCACCCAGGCCTCACTGCTCACCTGCCGCCACCGACGTTTCTCCAAGAGGGCCCACCACGTGCTGGTGCAATCCTCAAGCCCGAGGCCCGCGAGCTTGGCAGCCTCCCCAGCTGATCGCTGGCTTCCGCGCAACAGGCCCCCAGCGCACCCTGCGGCACCGCCGAGTTCTGTGTGTGCTGACTGCTCCCTCCGGGCTACACTGCGGTCCAGCAGGTCTCAGACAAATCCATTCCAGTCCACCCCTCCAGGCCTACTGCATCATCGCAGGCTGCACACCCGCTCAGCTCTTCAGGTGGGCCGGACGCAGTGCCTCAGGTGCCACTACCTCTGTGCACCACAAGTCATTGTCCCATGGGGCTACCCCACAAGTCCGCCTCCAGCAGCCAACAGCATGTCCTCGGTAACGCCACTGGAGCCCTTCACAGTCGGACGTCATCCATCAATAGTAGTGAACAGTGTCAGCTAATAGGTGCAAGGTGAGAAGTCACACGCCTCCTCACAGCTACCTGTACCCATCACTGTCATATCACTGCCTATCTGGGTCACGGTCAAACATGCGCATTGATATCACTTCCCAGGGAGTACCTTTTTTTGGAATCACTGGCCCTACATCCATCCATACTTTCATACTTGCTTGATCATAGACATGACACATCTGTGTGAATTAGAATGTTTTAATCACATTCAGTGGAGTGTTGAAGCTGGACCAGTACATGGCCATGCAGACCCCACTTTACATTGTTGCCCCGTGGAGGGCCAGCCAGAGTCATTTAGGGATTGACAAGTTCATCGGAAGAGAAAGAGTTCAGTCCGCAGTCTGATTGCTGTGTCATTGGCAACCAAACCAAATATGGCAGTCCATGTCGAGGGCCATGGTGAGTGTCGCAGAGTGTATCGGGGGACAGTGGAAGGTGTTATTCCAGGGCATGATGCAGAGGGCAGAACCAAGCTGAAACAGGCCATATGGCGGAGATGAATGCTACCGCTTCCTTCTTATCACAAAGGCAGGATCATCCACATCATCGTCCTCTGATGTGTGATGTGCCTCACATGTGGGTGGTGGTGTTTTGTCTGCAGCACTGTGTGGCACTGACACATCAGGGGCCGGAGGTGGAATGTCTGCTGCACTGTGTGGCAGTGACACATCAGGGGCCGGAGGTGGAATGTCTGCCGCACTGTGTGGCAGTGACACATCAGGGGCCGGAGGTGGATTGTCTGCCGCACTGTGAGGCACTGACACATCAGGGGGCGGAGATGTGAATGGAGTAGTAGCAGCAGCATTCATCTGTGCCAGGACTTGTGGCAGCAATGCCATGATGAGGATCTGCAGGGCATGGTGTGCAGCCGTGGCAGCCATTCTTTCCTCCTGCATCCGCTCCATATTCTCCATGATCCTCCGCATGTGTCCCAACTCCCGGCTGACATCGCTGGGGCCACTCTGACTTGACAGTTGTTCTTGTATCAGAGTCATGACTCCAGCGATGTCAGCCATGGCTTGTTGGAGAGCATGGAGCGGACTGTGGGTGTCCGTTAGGGTCTGTAAGTGGTCCCTGATGGGACTTAGACACCCACGTATGGCATCTAGTTTGGCTGCCATGAGGTCGAACCCCACCTGCACCTGATCAGCCATCTCCTTCCTGCCCTCTAACACATGGCGTTGGAATGCCATGTGTTGGTCGTGGGGGTCCTGGAAGCCAGCCGTGGTGGAGGGTGCTTCCTGCTGTGTGGTCTGTGCAGGGGGTGGGGTCGCCTCGATGCAGCTGGGATGCCCTGCTCCTGGGGGTGGGGTGCTGAGGGTGTCCATGAACTGTTGGAGGGCGTCGGTGTCAAAGGTGTGGAGGTCCTCTTCATCATCAGTGAAGAGATGTACGGTCTGCTCTGCAGGAGGTGTTGATTCTCTCTCTGCACTGTACAGGGGAGATGCAGTTTAACAGTGTGTTCCATGTATGTTCACGCATTGGACAAGTTTACAAACAGACTGCATGACAATGTACATTGTGACTGTTTGGGAGGAGATGCCTATTTGATGCGGGACAGTGGACTTTCTACACCATCAGGATGTGGGTTGTACTTGTACATTATCATCTCGCAGTTTGTACCACATTGTTGTCAATGTTGATGTGCTCTGATTCTTATGTGTGTGTGCTGCATTGTGGGAGAGCCGCCCCTGCAGCTCTGATTCTGCTGGCCCTTATCCCTTTCAGGCGGTGTGCCTTTCACTTCTGTGCTTATACAGTGCTGAGATGTTGCAGACTTGGGTAAATTGGGCTCTTGGTGGGAGTTGGGACTCTTGGGCATGGTTTGTCCGCAGATGTCTTGTTGACGTCAGGGGTTGTTTGTGCACGTGGATGTGTCAGAGTGTGACCTGCTCCTTTACGGATGTGGTCCACACTCAGCCAATTAAGTGTCGTGGTGTGTACCATGTAATGATAATTGGACTGCAGCCATGCTAATCGTCATGCAGTGTCACTTGCATTGTCAGTGTGGCTCACGGACCCGCAGCTTTGCTGGGTTCAGCACATGTGCATGGGTTTGTTGTGAGATTAGTGATGTGTGGGGAGGGCCCCCTCTGGGCACA
Organism: Calotriton arnoldi; assembly: GCA_963921515.1. Classification (NCBI taxonomy): domain Eukaryota; kingdom Metazoa; phylum Chordata; class Amphibia; order Caudata; family Salamandridae; genus Calotriton; species Calotriton arnoldi. The sequence continues at coordinate 3,417,323 of CAWUFW010000713.1, read as the reverse complement.
TTGTCGACGGGGGCCTACTTGCTGTTTCTATGTGTGCTGCAGTATGCCAAGCAGATCAGGGACATGATCCAGAGTCATTGTGGGTGTGCACTGTGCTATTCTTAATTGTGCATGTGTGCCATTGTGCCCATTTCCGCCCATCCCCCCAGTCCCTGGTCGTTACTCACCCTGTTGCTGTTGGGTCAGGTCATGTTGAGCAGTGTCCGGTCCCCCAACTCCTGCCACCGTCTCCCCACTGATCACTGTGGACACCATTTCCTCCATCTCATCCAGCTCCTGTTGTGGCGCTGGACTCCCACCTCCAGTCTGCATTGCGGCTTTCCGGTTGTTAGCAAGTTTCAGCTTGGTTTTGCACTTCACATCATTCCAGCGCTTCTTGCAGTCATCCACTTCCCTTCTCTTCACTCCGACTGCATTCACCTTGGCCAAGATTGACTGCCATATTGCATTTTTAGTTGTCAATGACACAGTGGAGGTGGTGAACAGTTGTTGGTGGTGTTCTATCACCTCCGTAATCAGGATCTTGTTTTCCTGCGGACTGAATCGCGGGTTCCTCTTCTTCTTCTCCTTGCCCCTCTCCTTCCCCGAGGTCCCTGCCTGGTCCTCCGGGGGGTTTGTGGGGTTCTGGTTGGCCTCTGTAGTTGCTCCAGCTTCCTCCATGGTGCTTCTCAGTTGTTTGGGTTTTGTTTTTTTTGTTTGTTTTGCTTGCAGCTTTTATGGTGATTTTTCCCGCCTGACGTGGGAATAGCAAGCCTGACACTGCTTATCGCTGATATTTTTATCGCTGTTGGGCCCATCACCACTTTTTTCACGTTCGGGTTTCCTTTTTATTGGTGGCCCGGTAATTTTAACACGGACATTTGACGCGTTATCGGGGAACTATCGCCTGTTGCCGGCGTGTTGAGAATATGTCGTTAACACGGCGTTAGTTTCCCGCGATAGACGGCGTTATGTAAAATTGCGTTAACCTAGGTTGGCGATAATTATCGCCTGTTCTTCAGAATATCGCCCCCAGTTTCTACTTCCCACTCTACTAATGACTATGTGTAGCCTACTGTCAGTATAAATTTTTCTTCGGCTTTGGTTTCCTTCTGCAGCGATCCATGCTTAATATTTAGTGCTCTCTCAATTGCATAGTGTTGTGAATAAGTCAGTTTTGTGGCTCTTTCTTGATGATAAAATATAGATGTTGTGTAGGGCCCCTAACCTGTAGTGACTGTCCTGGACGACCAGATATATGTCCTATGAAACCAGCCTTTCTTTTAAGACATCACTTGCAAAGAATAAATGTACCTTATGTTCGAACATTTTCCCAGTTCTTAAAAAATGGTCTTCATGCTTGCGTATGAATCTCTGCCCTTCTAATATATATCCATTGATGTACTCTGTTGCAAATATCATTATGTTGAGACTTATATTGCATTGAAGACTTAACACGTACGTGAGGGATTCTGTTGACCCCGAGTACTCCGGCCATGGCCACAGCTCCTAAGGAAGGAACATCTCCGATGAAGCCGGCCAGCTTGGGCCTTGAGCTGCAGCTGTAGTTGGGAATAGTCTTGTTTTGACCAGTGAGCAGCCACAGTGTCACTTCGATGGCCTTAGATTCTGAGGCCACAATATACATAAACATGCTTGATGTGAGCATAAGTAAAATACAAGTAGGTAAGTTCTTATTTCTTTTTTCCTTTTTATTTTCCGATGTTCAGACAGCCGACACGTGTTTCAGTCGCTTACATGGGAATTAATCCCGCGACTTTATCAAGGCTATTGTCTTCCTGTGTATAACCTTTATTAGTGGTGTTAATTCCAACCCACACTGGGATTCAATATCTCGCGACGTCTCACTTCTCAATGTTAAATCCAAGGGATCCCTGTATGTCCCAGAAGTCCAGAATCTTATTTCTTAGTAGTTTGATCCCACACACGGACGTCGCTCCTCGTGTTGCCGAGTACGGTGCGGCTACTTGTATTTTACTTATGCTCACATCAAGCATGTTTATGTATATTGTGACATAACAGACGTGTGCTGAGGAATTCCTTTGTATATCTGTCAATTGGCCTAGGCCATTTTGTATTTTGAGGAGGTCAGTGGTTCTCTTCACCTTGCAGCACCGTGATCAATACAGCAAGTAAATATCAAATATTTGTGTTATCTCTCCCGAGTGGCGCCTTCATTTACCCAACTAAATACCACTGCTCATTAGGTGCTCTTAGATTCTGAGGCGCAAGAGTCAAAAATCTGGAACCCCAAAGTTGTTTTGGGCAAAATCATGGCATCCTGATTGATTTCATTAGTGGCAAAGACCATGGCCAGGGCAGACTGGTATAAATCAACAGAAAATCCAATGATGCAATAGGAGAAGAATTGATAATATAGTTAGAATCTGCAATATAAAAAGAAATACATAATATGTTGTATTTCAATTTGTAACAGGTTGTATATCAATATATATTATGCTGATTGATTCATTGTCGATCACTATGATCATAAAAGCAACATACACTGTACAAATATAAATATACACACCTACATATGCCTAAAAGACAAAATCAATTATCCTCCCAACACAACCCCATATTAGGACCAAACATATCTTCTACCCTTAAATCATTTCCAGATGTAAAACAATTTTTTTAAAGTGCCAGTTCGAGTGCAATCAACATGCTACCATGAAGTGCGAATTCAAATTGTAAACAATTAATATAAAGTGCCACTGCAAAAGGACCCTTTTGGTGCTTGTGTCGGCCAATGGCCGACGCAAGCACTACCTCCCTGGTGCTGCGCATGTCCATTGGACGTCACCAGGGAGGGCCCTAATTAATCGTCCGGTGCATCGCACCGGAGATTCCTTTTTATTTCATTTTCCCTGGGGAGACGCAGAAGGCTTTCCGCGTCTTCCCCCACCCCCTCCCGCCCATCTGTGACGTCAGCGCGCCGCGAGCGCCCTGCAGCGTCACTGATTTCCCACCGGAGCCGAGGACAGCAGCAGGGAAGGCCGCGCACGACTCCGATGGGGAAATCTGGCCGTAAACGGCCTCCCCAGCTTTCAGGGAGGCCTTGTTTGAAAGGGGAGAGTCTCCCATTCAAACGAGGCCTTCCTGAAAGGGTTTCCTGGCCGTGGATCGCGGCAGCGCTGCGATCCACGGCCAGGAAACCCCACTAGACACCAGGGATGTCTTTGGGGGGGTCGGCCCTCCTGGTAATGGGTCGCCCCCCTCCCCGGGGGCATATTTAATAAATTAAATACCTGGCTTTTCCTGGGGGGCGCGATCGCCCCCCAAAACTGTTAAAAAATGAAGTTTGAAACATTTTTTTTTTTTTTTTAAATGGTGGTGATATTGGCAGGGGGTCGGTCCTTCTGCTCAGTGGCCGACCCCCTGTGGGGGCAATTTTTTTTAATAAAAAACCATGTGCTTTCCGTGGGGGCCACAATCGTCTCCCAGGGGAGCCATAGGCATGCACATAACAAAGTGCATATAATGTAAATAGGTCAGTGGGTTACTGCTTCTGTGCCCTTTTGTTTTTCGTGGTTTTCCAGTTGAATTCCTAATATAGAACATTGGGCTATAAACTGTCATACTAATGCTGCATGTAAACTTCAATGTATATGTTAGAGCTTTATGTTTTTTGCCCAGTCTTTCATCATCCTAATCTTGTGAAAAGGGTTCATTTGGGTAGAAAATAATTCTTATTATGAAAGAGAACCCCTAACAATGATGGTACGTTTTAAATTCTGGATTTGTGCTTTCCCAGAATAAGGACTCAAACTATATTGCCTGCCAGTATAGATGACATGTTACTCCTACACTACACCTTGTCCTGTCTGATGTAGCATTTCGTATAAACTGATGTAACATTGTCTCTGTGCAATGTGTGTGTGTGTGGTGTAAAGTGCTCTGACACCGTACACTGGTGTGAGTGTTGCTATGAAACTAAATGAATCTGAGAGACAGTGGTTATTGAGACTTGAGGGGCACTGTTAAATGGTGCTAGTGAGGGAATCTGTGGCAGAGGTGGTCATTGGTGGGGCACCAGCAGACATTGTTGCACAGGGTGCCACCAGCGCTAATGTCGGCCCTGGAGTGAATGATATATGTATATGCATCTATATACATATATATATATATATATATATATAAAATATATATATATATATATATATATATATATATATATATATATATATATATATATATATATATATATATATATAGATAGATACATGTACTCTTTGACTGCTGGCCATTAATTAAAACAACTTTTGATACCTGCTTTCTCGACTGGAGGGCTTCCTTTGTGCTATAATACGGCATGATTTTCATTTGGAATAGTTAAGCGGTGACGTCGCTAGGAAGCCCTGGCGCGCCTGGAAGGGCGCCTTTTGTGGTCATGATGCATATGGATATATATATATATATATTGCCCACTCGTTGCTTGCTGCAGTCCGTCGCTCGCCTGAACAGAGGGCGCGTCGTCGCTACGGACCCACCAAGCCCAGTCCGATTAAATTCCAACTATCCTTACTGCATAAGGAAATGACAACGCCGTGTTCTGGCCAAAATATATCCTTTATTGTCGGCTAAATTGGACGCGTTTCGCCTGTCCCGCAGGCTTGCTTGGTGAGCAAGCCTGCGGGACAGGCGAAACGTCGCGGGTACTTGGGCCTCCCACACGAGTGAGGCACCATTTTTATCGGGAGACCCGGGGGAACGCTGGGTGGTAGGAAATTTGTGTCAGCCCGGTGATGCCACAACTTTCCCACACAAAAATGTGTGGAAAAAGTGATTTTTTCCAGCTAAATTTGAGGTTTGCAGGGGATTCTGGGTAAGAAAACGTTCGGGCATCCACGCAAGCCATACCTCCCTGGAATCTCCCGGGAGTATACTTTTCAGAAATGTGTGGGTTTGGTAGGTTTCCCTAGGTGACCGCCGAGCCCCGGGCCAAAATGTCCCCCTTGCAAAACCAGGTTGTTTTGTGATAGGCAATTTTGATGTTGCCTCAATACGTTTTGGGCCCTTGCCTGTCGCGGGTACATGGGCCTCCCACCCGAGTGAGGCACCATTTTTATGGGGAGACCCGGGGGAACGCTGGGTGGTAGGAAATTTGTGTCAGCCCGGTGATGCCACAACTTTCCCACACAAAAATGTGTGGAAAAAGTGATTTTTTCAGCTAAATTTGAGGTTTGCAGGGGATTCTGGGTAAGAAAACGTTCGGGCATCCACGCAAGCCATACCTCCCTGGAATCTCCCGGGAGTATACTTTTCAGAAATGTGTGGGTTTGGTAGGTTCCCCTAGGTGACCGCCGAGCCCCGGGTCAAAATGTCCCCCTTGCAAAACCAGGTTGTTTTGTGATAGGCAATTTTGATGTTGCCTCAATACGTTTTGGGCCCTTGCCTGTCGCGGGTACATGGGCCTCCCACCCGAGTGAGGCACCATTATTATGGGGAGACCCGGGGGAACGCTGGGTGGTAGGAAATTTGTGTCAGCCCGGTGATGCCACAACTTTCCCACACACAAATGTGTGAAAAAAGTGATTTTTTTCAGCAAAATTTCAGGTTTGCAGGGGATTCTGGGTAAGAAAACGTTGGGGGATCCACGCAAGCCATACCTTCCTGGAATGCCCCGCGTGTCTAATTTTCAGAAATGTGTGGGTTTGGTAGGTCTCCCTAGGTGGCCGCCGAGCCCCGGACCAAAAAGTCATGGGACCCCCCTTGCAAAACCAGGTTGTTTTGTGGTAGGCAATTTTGATGTTGCCTCAATACGTTTTGGGCCCTTGCCTGTCGCGGGTACTTGGGCCTCCCACACGAGTGAGGCACCATTTTTATCGGGAGACCCGGGGGAACGCTGGGTGTTAAGAAATTTGTGTCAGCCCGGTGATGCCACAACTTTCCCACACAAAAATGTGTGGAAAAAGTGATTTTTTCAGCTAAATTTGAGGTTTGCAGGGGATTCTGGGTTTGAAAACGTTCGGGCATCCACGCAAGCCATACCTCCCTGGAATCTCCCGGGTGTCTACTTTTCAGAAATGTGTGGGTTTGGTAGTTTTCCCTAGCTGGCCGCCGAGCACAGGGCCAAAAACCCAGGTGACCCCCTTGCAAAACCAGGTTGTTTTGTGATAGGCAACTTTGATGTCGCCTCAATACGTTTTGGGCCCTTGCCTGTCGCGGGTACTTGGGCCTCCCACACGAGTGAGGCACCATTTTTATTGGGAGACCCGGGGGAACGCTGGGTGGTAGGAAATTTGTGTCAGCCCGGTGATGCCTCAACTTTCCCACACAAAAATGTGTGGAAAAAGTGATTTTTTTTCAGCTAAATTTGAGGTTTGCAGGGGATTCTGGGTAAGAAAACGTTCGGGCATCCATGCAAGCCATACCTCCCTGGTATCTCCCGGGTGTCTACTTTTCAGAAATGTGTGGGTTTGGTAGGTTTCCTTAGGTGCCGGCAGAGCTAGGGTTCAAAAACTACAGCCAGGCACTTTGCCAAAAAAGGGTCATTTTTCACTGCGAAATTGAGGTGTGTCCACATTGGGTTTTGCGCCGTTTCCTGTTGCGGGCACTAGGCCGACCCACACAAGTGAGGTACCATTTTTCTCGGAAGACTTTGGGGAACGCGGGGTGGGTGGAAATTTGTGGATCCACGCAGTTTCCAGAACTTTCCACCACAGAAATGTGGGGAAAATGTGGTTTTGTTTTACAATTTTTTAGGTTTGCAAGGGATTCTGGGTAACAGAACCTGGTGGGAGGCAGTCAAGTCACCCCATCCTGGATTCCCCTGGGTGTCTAGTTTTAAAAAATGTATAGGTTTGCTAGGTTTACCTAGGTGCCGGCAGAGCTATGGTTCAGAAACTACAGCTAGGCACTTTGCCAAAAAAGCATTTTTCACTGCGAAATTGAGGTGTGTCCACGTTACGTTTTGCGCCGTTTCCTGTCGCGGGCACTAGGCCGACCCACACAAGTGAGGTATCATTTTTCTCGGAAGACTTTGGGTAACGCAGGGTGGGTCGAAATTTGTGTATCCACGCAGATTCCAGAACTTTCCACCACAGAAATGTGGGGAAAATGTGTTTTTTTGACAATTTTTAGGTTTGCAAGGGATTCTGGGTAACAGAACCTGGTGGGAGGCAGTCAAGTCACCCCATCCTGGATTCCCCTGGGTGTCTAGTTTTCAAAAATGTATAGGTTTGCTAGGTTTACCTAGGTGCCGGCAGAGCTATGGTTCAAAAACTACAGCTAGGCACTTTGCCAAAAAAGGGTCATTTTTCGCTGCGAAATTGAGGTGTGTCCACGTTGCGTTTTGCGCCGTTTCATGTCGCGGGCACTGGGCCGACCCACACAAGTGAGGTACCATTTTTCTCGGAAGACTTTGGGGAACGCGGGGTGGGTGGAAATTCGTGGATCCACGCAGATTCCAGAACTTTCCACCACAGAAATGTGGGGAAAATGTGTTTTTTGACAATTTTTAGGTTTGCAAGGGATTCTGGGTAACAGAACCTGGTGGGAGGCAGTCAAGTCACCCCATCCTGGATTCCCCTGGGTGTCTAGTTTTCAAAAATGTATAGGTTTGCTAGGTTTACCTAGGTGCCGGCAGAGCTATGGTTCAAAAACTACAGCTAGGCACTTTGCCAAAAAAGGGTCATTTTTCGCTGCGAAATTGAGGTGTGTCCACGTTGCGTTTTGCGCCGTTTCATGTCGCGGGCACTGGGCCGACCCACACAAGTGAGGTACCATTTTTCTCGGAAGACTTTGGGGAACGCGGGGTGGGTGGAAATTCGTGGATCCACGCAGATTCCAGAACTTTCCACCACAGAAATGTGAGGAAAATGTGTTTTTTTGGACAATTTTTTAGGTTTGCAAGGGATTCTGGGTAACAGAACCTGGTGGGAGACAGACAAGTCACCCCATCCTGGATTCCCCTGGGTGTCTAGTTTTCAAAAATGTATAGGTTTGCTAGGTTTACCTAGGTACCGGCAGAGCTATGGTTCAAAAACTACAGCTAGGCACTTTGCCAAAAAAGGGTCATTTTTCGCTGCGAAATTGAGGTGTGTCCACGTTGCGTTTTGCGCCGTTTAATGTCGCGGGCACTGGGCCGACCCACACAAGTGAGGTACCATTTTTCTTGGAAGACTTTGGGGAACGCGGGGTGGGTGGAAATTCGTGGATCCACACAGATTCCAGAACTTTCCACCACAGAAATGTGAGGAAAATGTGTTTTTTTTGACAATTTTTTAGGTTTGCAAGGGATTCTGGGTAACAGAACCTGGTGGGAGGCAGTCAAGTCACCCCATCCTGGATTCCCCTGGGTGTCTACTTTTTAAAAATGTATAGGTTTGCTAGGTTTCCCTAGGTGCCGGCAGAGCTATGGTTCAAAAACTACAGCTAGGCACTTTGCCAAAAAAGGGTCATTTTTCACTGCGAAATTGAGGTGTGTCCACATTGCGTTTTGCGCCGTTTCCTGTTGCAAGCACTAGGCCGACCCACACAAGTGAGGTACCATTTTTCTCGGAAGACTTTGGGGAACGCGGGGTTGGTGGAAATTTGTGGATCCACGCAGATTCCGGAACTATCCACCACAGAAATGTGGGGAAAATGTGTTTTTTTTTACAATTGTTTAGGTTTGCAAGGGATTCTGGGTAACAGAACCTGGTGGGAGGCAGTCAAGTCACCCCTTCCTGGATTCCCCTGGGTGTCTAGTTTTCAAAAATGTATAGGTTTGCTAGGTTTCTCTAGGTGCCGGCAGAGCTATAGTTCAAAAACTACAGCTAGGCACTTTGCCAAAAAAGGGTCATTTTTCACTGCGAAATTGAGGTGTGTCCACGTTGCGTTTTGCGCCGTTTCCAGTCGCGGGCACTAGGCCGACCCACACAAGTGAGGTATCATTTTTCTCGGAAGACTTTGGGAGAACGCGGGGTGGGTGGAAATTTGTGGATCCACACAGATTCCAGAACTTTCCACCACAGAAATGTGGGGAAAATGTGTTTTTTTGACAATTTTTAGGTTTGCAAGGGATTCTGGGTAACAGAACCTGGTGGGAGGCAATCAAGTCACCCCATCCTGGATTCCCCTGGGTGTCTAGTTTTCAAAAATGTATAAGTTTTCTAGGTTTCCCTAGGTGCCGGCAGAGCTATGGTTCAAAAACTACAGCTAGGCAATTTGCCAAAAAAGGGTCATTTTTCGCTGCGAAATTGTGGTGTGTCCACGTTGCGTTTTGCGCCGTTTCCTGTCGCGGGCACTAGGCCGACCCACACAAGTGAGGTACCATTTTTCTCGGAAGACTTTGGGGAATGCGGGGTGGGTAGAAATTAGTGGATCCACACAGATTCCAGAACTTTCCACCACAGAAATGTGAGGAAAATGTGGTTTTTTTGACAATTTTTAGGTTTGCAAGGGATTCTGGGTAACAGAACCTGGTGGGAGGCAGTCAAGTCACCCCATCCTGGATTCCCCTGGGTGTCTAGTTTTTAAAAATGTATAGGTTTGCTAGGTTTCCCTAGGTGCCGGCAGAGCTAGGGTTCAAAAACTACAGCTAGGCACTTTGCCAAAAAGGGTCATTTTTCACTGTGAAATTGGGGTGTGTCCACGTTGCGTTTTGCGCCGTTTCCTGTCGCGGGCACTAGGCCTACCCACGCAAATGAGGTACCATTTTTATCGGGAGACTTAGGGTAATTCAGATTTGTAAAGCAACTGCTATTACCTATTGACTTTCGATGCATTTCTGTCTTCCAAATGAAAGACATTATGTAGAAAAGGTCATTTTAAAAAATGACCGATAATTCTCATGCTAGTATGAGTATTCCCAATTTCGGAAATGTGCAAATATCTACTGTTTCTAAACTCTATATTTTGTTCCCATTTCAGAAATACATAGGTGTCTTTCATACCGATTTTTCCATGTACACATTTTTCCAGAATAATTGCTATATACCCGGTACATAATAAAAAACCATTGCAAGTTGCTGCTCAGTTTTTGGCTCTGGGTTCGTTGGGTTCTTGGTGAACCTACAAGTCCTATATATCCCCACAACCAGTAAGGTCCAGCGGATGTAACGGTATATTGCTTTCAAAGAGCTGTCATAATTAGAAGAAGTTACAGGTGAAAACGTTGACACAAAAGGCTGTGTTTTTCAACTAATTTTCAATTTTTCCTATATTTAACTGTTAGTTTCTATAAAGAAACCTTGATGGATCTACACAAATGACCCCTTGCTGAATTCAGAATTTTGTCTACTTTTCTAAAATGTATAGCTTTCCAGGATCCATTATTGCTTTCATACCCATTCAGTCCCAGAAAAATGCCAAAACTGTGTAAAAAATGTTGGTTTTCTGACAAAAGTCTGTCATTCCCTAAAAGCTGGGAAAATGGTGATTTCAGCCCCACAAACCCTTTTTGATACCATTTGCAGGGAAAACCCAGACGCTTTCATTTGCAGCCCTTTTTTCCCATTTTTCCCCAAAAAACCAAAATGTAGCTGTATTTTGGCTAATTTCTGGGACCCCTCCAGGGGAATCCACAAACCCTGGGTACCTTTAGAATCCCCATGATGTTGGAAGAAAAGTACGCAAATTTGGCGTGGATACCTTATGTGGTCAAAAAGTTACAGGGGCCTACGTGCGAACTACCCCAAATAGCCAAAAAAGGGCTCCGCACTGGGGGAGAAAAGGCCCAGCAGTTAAGGGGTTAACATACTACCATCTGGTTCAGATAAATACATACATAAAAACATGTTACTGATTAGAAAAAGATTTTGACAAGCCATTTATACAAAGTGTAGGATATTTGCCCTATCTTTGTTGTTTTGCAGATAACAGACAACCACGTACTTCCAAATGAATATGGCAACAACTCAGCATAGTACAACTATTAAAAATGTTTTTAATTATAAAAGACACTTACTACACCAAATCCAAACAGGCAATAAAAATCTGGCAATAGCAAACACTATAACTCATATTGTATTCTGAAGGCCATCAGGGACTTTCTACTTCCCAGAGACCTGCATAGGGGTAATATCCATTTGTGTCTTTGTGTAACATAAGCTGGACAAAAGAAAAACACGAGTAGACGTCATTGAGGCTCCTATGAACGCAGGACATGTCATCTTTGGCTGCTACCCCAGTCCACTTACTACAAAAACCCTTTGTCAGTAATGACTTGTCTCTAAACTATATATACAGTTTACATGCATTCATCGGCACTATTTCATCTATGGTGAGTTTGTATCATGGAAAAGGTTTAAAATCCCAAAATTCCCTGGTTAACCTGCTAATATTTCAAGTGACCCTTTGTACTGCCATTACTTCCCAGCAGATGTTTTTTAGACTGGCTTTGGAGACTGAAATCAGATCATCAGGGTTTAACTATAATCTCTCCAGTCCCAGTCTGCCCAAAAGGTTTTTCACAAGTTTGAGCCATGGGATTTTCATAGCCTTCCCTGGCACCAATGAGGTGCTCATTGGTTAACCCAATAAGGATTTTAGGAGCTTGTGTTCAGATATTTGCAATAGTCTAGTGTTTGCATAGCCCCTGGTTTCCTAATCATATAAAACAGCCCCTAATACCTTCACATTGTATACCTCAAGGGCTGGGATAACCCTCTTCACAAAAGTCTTCTTTTTAAGTTTCATAATATTAGCACCTTGATATGATAAGGATACATGTGCTTTTTGGATTTGTAGGTCTCAACTAAGATTAGATGCTAGTCTTATGCCCAGATGATCAAAGCTGGATACTTGCTTAATCTAGCTGGTGCCAATGTGCATCTGCATTCTTCCCCATTTCTTTTGATGTGCTGTTCTAATCACCATAAATTCTGTTTTTGTACTGTTTAGCTCAAGCCCCCGCTACCCACAAAATGCAATAAAATCATTTAGCAGCTGCTGCAGTCTCCAAGGAGATTTTGATAACAGGAGCGTATCATCCGTGAAAAGTAGGGCAGGCACCTGATGACCCCCCCTACCTTTGGGGAGTCAAACCCATTCCTGCCCAGATGGTCAACTACCCCATTTATGTACAGGGAGAACAGGATTGGTGCAAGGATGCAGCCTTGTCTGATACCACGGTCTATACTAAAGGATTCAGTCAACTGGCCCTGTTCCCCCCTCTTACTCTGGCGCAATTATACAAGTGCAGCCGGATAAGAATATCCAGAAGACTCTCTGGTAGGCCCATTTTTTTTTTAGCTCCCTCCATAGTATGATTCTAGGTACTAGGTCCAAATCAGCATGCAGGTCAACAAAGCCAACATATAGTTTGCCTCCGCCGATCACTACTGTATTTCAGTATAAACAATGAAAGTGAACCGCCTGGTCTAATGTGCTGATATTACTACGGAAGCCTGTCTGGAGAACTGATAGTATATTATTATCTTGTATAAAATTGTAAATAGGCCTGTACCTGTTTACAGAAGATTTTTTTGTATTGCATTAATCAAACTGATAGGTCTATAATTCGTAGGTTTGTTGCCTGGCCCCTTTTTAAACATTTGAATAATCTCAGCTGAGTTCCATGATGGTGCAATATCCATTCCCTGCAACATGGCATTGGAGAGTAGATTTATGTAGGGGCACTGACTTCCGGGCCAGCCAGGTATATAAAATTGTGTAACATGTCAAGGCCGGAAGCCTTAGAGGAATTGCATGATTTTATTGCTACCACAGTTTCACTTATCTCAAAACTCGGACAGCTATTGTTGCCTTCCTATGGAAAAACTAGAGAATCCTCACTCCCTCTTCCCAACTCCTCTGTCCATGAGTATATGTTTCCAAAATGAGAAACCTATTCCTGGGGTTGGATAAAGAACTCCACCTCCCTTTTGGCACCAGTGGCACAATCTGCTACAGTTGTCCAAAAGGATCTAGTATCCATTGTTGTCATTGCAACATGCATATTTTCCAATAATTTACTTTCACGCTCTCTCTTTGCTTTGGCTAATCCCTCTTTATAGGCAACTCTGTACTTCTCCCAGTCTACTCTACATTTAGATTTCATTGCCCTCAGCAAGTCCCCTTTGGCTTTCATACAAACATTATTGTACCACGCCACTCCTTTATACCTGGGGGGCCAGCTCTTTTGTTCTGGGCTAAAAGATCCTTCATCTTGTTGAAGAGGATTTCATGATTTCTCTGCAAATCTGTTCATCCCTGCTCCAGGGGGAGACTATACAATGTTTCAGTTTCTGTTTTTGCCACTTTAAGGGTTTTTTCTAAGGCCTCAGGATGTTTAGATACTCATTCCCATTTAATAGTTTTCCCATTGTTTGACTTGAAGATCTCCCCTACTGTCCTATTACCCTTGTTTAAATGTTTCTTAATCATAGCACCCTCCAAAGTCAAAGAGAGGGTGTTGTGGTACCTATCCATTCTATTTAGAACAACCATGTCCTTCAGAAATGGCTAAAGCCCTTTAGCTCCACTAAAAAATAATCCATACGACTAGTGTGGCCCGTTCCAATTAAAAGTGGCCCTGCCCTCTCTGTTGAAGGATGTCCTTCCATTTGCTGCTCTTAAATCATAATTAAAGGTTACTGATAATATTTGTGCTGCCCTTGTGGAGAATCTTACCACTGGGAGAGCTAGGTATCCTCCATATATTATCTTGTTCAGAAGTCAAGTCTTGAGGAGCTGCCTCCATTGGTTCAAAGGTAGTATTAAAATCACCCCCCCAATAAAAGGAAACCATTAACAGGTAAGACTTTAAGCACGTCATCAATTGCCTTTAGCATCAAGATCTCAGAGTTTCGATCTCCCACCCGATTATAAACATTAATAATGGTCAAACTAAGTCTAGATGGGAAAGATAGACTAATATCCAGAATATCAGGCAAATCAATGCTTATTTGGTGTATTTTGCAGCCTAGCTGTGTCTTAACCCAAACCGTTAGACCGTCTGAGGGTCTCCCTCTGCCGGATTAAAGTGTATCACTACAGTAGGAGTTAAACCAATTCCTATAGATAGGGGCAGTACACCATATTTATTGTAAGACGCAGATGTCATAGGCATCAATAAAAAGACCCCAATATGTTTCGGACAGCTTCCTGTCAATTCCTGCCACATTCCAGCATAAAAGCTTTACGTCATCCCGAATAGCCTCAAATGTGCCACTATCTTTGCCAGGCCTCGTTGCCCTACTTTCTTCTCTACAAAACCCTTCAATCTCACCATTTGTTTCCATGTGGGGGGTAGGATAGCCCTTAGTGTCACTGTCATCATGGCTCAATAGTCTATTTGTGCTATATATTATGCTGTATATAAATACATATGAAGTTGACTGAAGTTCTGGCTAGCATTAAAGTGGCACTGGAGCACACTCATGTGCTCATGTGCTTGCTGAGCATCTAGTGTGGCTTGGCTTGTACCTCCCACTAGGTTTGGTCCCTCTGGTACCTCCTAGCTCAATCCTGGTCTGACCGTGGTTGTAGGAGATGCCTGCAGGACTTATAAATCAGTGCACATTGCTGGGATATTCAAGCCTATGAGGTTCTTATCTAAAATGATGGGCTACACCCCCTCTGGTGCTAATGGTAAAATTATTGAAATAACTGGCATGGATTTTACATGCCGGGTATAATCCTTTCAATGGATGGTTTGCCTTGAATGTTTTATTATGATTGTGTTATTCTGAATGTTCGATTGTTATAGTCTTTTGTTGGTTCTATAAGCATGGAGTCAAGAATGTTGGAGTGGAGTCCCATCATTTCACATTCCTTACATGCTACCGTCTTAAAACTGGCTGAGCTTTCAAAGCAGTGCAGTTATATTAATGAGACCTATGACTACTATTTGTTTTTGTGAAAAAATGAATGACACCCATGCTAGTGACTACTAGTGTACTTGAACAATCATGAATGATTGGTCTTCTCCAGGCAATAATTGAGCATGACCTGAGATAACAGTGACTTGGGGATAATTTTTCTACCTACTAATTATTGGTTGCCTAAAACCGTGTGATATGTGTAGAATGTGAAGTCTGAGAAAACCCTTGCTCAAACAATTGTATCCTGGCGCATGCCTGTTTAAGAGAAAGATACTCTGCCCAAACCATGCAATGATATTGTATAAATTCACTGCAAAACATTGTTCTCAGTAAACTATGGATTAGTTTCCTGCAATACAATGCATTAAAAATACCTCAAACTCATGGACAAAAAAATGAAGTTAAAGTGATGCAATAATGGTGATATGTGCAAAACATAACTCAAGTGCTCTGCCAATGCCCTCCTAATGTTCATCTCTGTTAACATCTCAATGTAACATGTTCCATTTTAATATTGTGTAATCTGTAATGAGTTTATCTTTTATGATCTCTTGGTAAAATCAAATGAAGATTATTGAAATTGAATTGACATTTCAAGTTATATCAGTGACATCAGTGATGACATCTTAAATGACATCACTGATGTGATAATATATGACATCACAAATCAAGTCATAGATGACAGTGTGCATATATTAGGCAAAAATACAAATGATGGACGGTATGCTGAACTATGCAAACATCCACCCCCAGCCACAAGGATCTGAGTTTAACCCAATGTTTTTTTGCTCACCACGCCACCCCAGTTTGGACCCAGCCATATGCAAATCAGTCTTGATCCTGCTCCTCATGGGAACAGTCCAGCCCTAACTGACAAGCCAGGTCCTCCCTGTACCAGAAACAAGAATCCTGGGACCGGTTTCAGGGTATCACCCCTCATCAGCCATGCTAGCTTGAATCCAGTGGCACAGTGAGCACAGGACCCACGTCTGGGCATACCCTGCGCACTTAGGGTGCCAAGGGCACAACGAACAGATGATGGACGGAATGCTGAACAATGCAAACATGCACCTCCAGTCCAAGGATCTTGGTTTAATCCATCGCTCACCACACCAGTGTGAACATGTTAAGCACACACAATAAAGGATTAAAAACACACTATATATCTCTACCAAAAGCTAAACAAACCAACATTTTATACATTCTGTCCCCAGGAAAAAGGTTGACATCTTGCAGACTGTTAAAAAAAACAGTGCTTGTATACCATTTACTAAGCACAAATCTATTCTGTGCATGTATGGTGCAGAGGATGATCAACTTCATTCTATGGTATGGACTCAATATGGGCATGAGACCTCAGAGCATTTACTCGTTGCATAATATGCCACTTTATGATCTGGTTGTGTATCATTAATGTTCAGAGTGGTCAAATTAGTTTAAGATGTTCTCGGAGATGATTGTCTAAGCGAATCATGCACTTGACAGACTGGATATGGACAACACACAGAACAATGTACACTATCAATTGAAATTGTCTTGTGTATATGCCAATAAGACAGTGTGTACATATCCTAGTTCTTGTGGGCCAAGAGGGAGAATAAAATGTCTTAAACGGCACCTGCAAAAAATAGTTTATCACGTATGTATTATTAACATTGGGGAACTATTTCTTAATACCATTTGGAATCAAAAACAGTGATGTCATTGAGTTATGCTATCAATGCATCACTTAAAATGTCAACAGTGATGTCATATGTGAGGTTGTGAGCAGTGCACGGCACCGCATACATTATTGTTTGTACAGATAACTACCCAAACTTAGTGATTTCTAGAAAAGCTTGAATATTTTCTGAGCTAATAAATGCAAACAGTCTGCATATATTTGGTTTTGTAGAAAATGAGCATCCTTAGAATCTTTAACATCTGTTGTTTTTATTATTGTTTATTTAAGAAAACCAGTTTTTCACCAACCAGTTTTCACTCTACCTAGCTGTCTCAATGCATATTTAATTTCATAATACTTAAACTTTATATACACTCTAGGCTAGTTGAAAAGTTACACCAGGGGCACCAAGGCACAGGAAATAAAAACTGTTAAATGACATACTGAGAATGAGTAAGATGCAACGAATCCCAGCAGTATGACACATGTTAGCTGAATATTGTTGGAAAGAAACAACCATAATAAACAATCGGAAGTCATAGACTCAATAAGGACCTGGCTACGAGTTTGGTGAATATGGGGCATCTACTACAAATTGAGGATGTCTCATGCACCCTAATTAGAGTGCTTAGCTATCTACGAACTCTGAATTGGGTGGACAGGACATTTGACAGTTATTGTTGGATGTCCGAGATCTGACTTTTTCTTTCTTAATATCAGAAAAGATTGGAAGCCTTTATTTATTAATGCACTCTGATTTTGGTTTATTTCCGAATTTCACTCGAAACAATTCTGTTGCTTAATTTGTTAAATGTAATGTATTACGTGTTTTAATTATGTTGAACAAAAAAACCAAGAACGGAAAAAGCACCGTTGGCAATTCATCAAAATAGAGCACAAGATAAAATCTAAGACTGTCATTACTTTTGACATTGTCTCGTTGTACATTTAGCCGACTTTGGCTGCGATAAAGTGCCGATAACTCGGCGATAGCTCCTCGAGAATATGCCCCTTAATTGTTTAATAAAAGAAATGCTGTGTGACAGTATAACCTGAAAAAAGTTGTTAAACATATAAATGCAAATGAATACAAATGGAAGTGTTTATAACAATATGAACAAGAACTGTTGTAAAATTAAGTAACCTTGAGGAGGCTCAATAGAAAGAAACATGTATTGGCTAATATACATTTTTTTTTTTAAATCAGTAAAAAGTATTTATTATAAAGAAACTAAATATCAGCGTTTTCTGATTTAAAAAAACTGCATATGTATGTAAGTACATAACATGAAAAAAACGGTTTTAAATTTGAAGAAAAAAGCCATGGCTTTTGTAAAGGCCTTTGTACCATACATTCTGCACTTTGGAAATTTCATGTTTCAGGTCCGTCCTAAACCTTCCACTCTACCTTTGTGGGAGTAATCGATCAGGGCTATGAGATGTGCAACAGATGGAGAAAGGTATTCTCATATATCTCTCAGAGTAAAGACATATGGCAATACAATATCTCTCCGATAACGTATAGCTGAGTCAGTGCCATATACCTTGTGTGTAGAAGAATTAAAGTTTGGAACTTTGGTAGGTTCCCACTCAGCTTAAATGGTTTGCTGGTTGCCATGTATTGATGTCTCAAAACTAGGCGCAGTCGTCTATTACAAAATATGGCTTGCTGCAGACCAGGACTCAGGTATTCTTCCAGTGCCTGCATAGCTTATGAGACTTGGGGGTCGATTACAATACAGCTTCTAAAGGGGGTCGGAGCCTTTAGGGCCGCCTCATTATGTTGGAGGCGGTCGGAAAGTAAACCTGCTGGTCATTCGGGCTAGGCTTCTGACGGGCTGAAAGAGCCCGTCCGCCAGTCGGAAGCCAGCTAGTAGGGCAGACCTTCCGCCCTTGAGAATACAATCATGGTTTCCATGCCGGCCTATCCGACATGGAAACCATGTCGAAGCATATGTTGGGGGACCCAGCAGGGACCCCTTTGTGCACTGGCCTCCCTATGGTGCCCCCTGTTGATCCCTGCACCTTGTTGCAGGCACCTTGAGATGCCTGCCACGGGGTGCAGGGATGAACTGCACCTCGCTTTTCCGAATGGGAGCTTGTGTTACGGCCGGTTTATGGCCGTAACACAAGCTCCCATTGAAAAAAGTGGAATGCGACCGAACAGTGTTTGGTCGCATTATAATCTCTCAGTCTGGACCGCCGACTGGGTGTCGGTCGGTCCATGACCAAGTCGGTGACGCGCGAAAGTGATTCCGCCCGACATCATAATAACCCCCCTAGTGTATGAGACCTGGAACAGACTTTTTCTTTCTTAATATCAGAAAAGATTGGAAGCCTTTATTTATTAATGCAATCTGATTTTGGTTTATTCCCAAATATCACCCACAACAGTTGTGTTGCTTAATTTGTTAAATGTAATGAATTACATGTTTTAATTAAGTTGAACAAAAACCCAAGAACAGAATGAGCACTGTATTTAATTTATCAAGAAAGAACGAAATATAAAATCTAAGACTGTCATTACTTTTGACATTGTCTCGGAGTTGGGGGTTCTGAGAATCGTAAGTTTGAAGCAGGAAAAAAGCTTTCCAGATGAAAGGGGATGATCCCCCCCCAAATATCACATCTCCTTTCACTGAATATGCCTCCAAGGTGGCGTGGGCAAGCTTGCAATTTGGTGTGGGTACCTCCATTGCAGTCAAGCAGTGTGCCCAGATGAAGTGAAGTAGGGACACTTTAGTCAGTGCCATGCTGAGCTTCTTTCCAGTCAAGTAGCAATACTTGATCTAGAAATGAAAAAACACAGATAATGAAAGTGTATTGCGTCATTTCATTTATTTATTGGTTTTGAACAATACTAGCACAGCAGTCATTTCCTTCTAAGCAAATAGGCGGTAGTGGAAAG
Organism: Calotriton arnoldi; assembly: GCA_963921515.1. Lineage (NCBI taxonomy): Eukaryota > Metazoa > Chordata > Amphibia > Caudata > Salamandridae > Calotriton > Calotriton arnoldi. The sequence goes on along the minus strand of CAWUFW010000713.1, from coordinate 3,397,999 downwards.
TAAGCGGGTGAACACAGAGAAAAAAGTGATACAGAATCCAGACTTTACACTTTGATGAGGGGTTCAAGAATTTGCATTATTTTATGTAGTCTTCTTCACCATGAGGAATTCAAATACGATCAAAATAATTACTGGGAACTTTGCATTATAATGCATTTTTCCAACCATTCACTGAGCACAGGCAAAATATGTGTTTAAATGTGGAGCTGGGTAAATATGATACTGAATCACATAAATTCGCTGAATAAAAAGTGATTTTATACTAAAGTGTGCTAATGAGATCTTAATATAGATAAAAAAAACTAAAAAAATAATTGAAAAAACCTATGGTTGAAGTGACATTATAGTTATGTTATGAAATAACCACAAAAACTAATGTTTAAAAACAAAAAAAACACTGAAATTTTACAGTTATAGTTTAGTGAGTCCCTGCAATGCAATGCTTCTGACCTCATATATTACATCACTCAAGACATGTTAACTGACATTATTAATGACACACTAATGACATCTCAAATGGCATCATTGATGAACGTCCTATAGGGTTTTAGCCTTGAAAAAATCAAACAGTACAAGTGTTGTCAATTTGTTTTCACCCTAATGGAGTTAGCCGCTTAAATGCTTCACATCACCAGCATTGTTAAGTCAAGGGTTTAACATGTATTCTGTAAAGAAGCTTTCTTGCAGGCCCTTTGGACTACACTTCATTGTTTAATAAGATACACTACACATGTTACTAAGAAGCGCACAGTGTCATGCTACCCTACAGCCATGATTACAACACCAGTGAGAGATAAACCACTACTATGTGGGACACCCATACATTCTACATAATTCAACAATCTCGAATACCTCAAAATATTCAGCAAAGTTCTTGAAATAAACATCCACACCTTATAAATGTTAGACCTGTCGGTCTTAGGGGCCCATTAGGATGGCGGGCGGTTCGCCCCCGCTGGCCCGGCGGTAGCCACCGCCGGCCCGGCGGGGGCGAACCACCCACCATCCACACCAGAAAGACCCCCCGCCATATTATGATGCCTGGGGGGGTCCGCGGCGGACGGAAAGACCGTCCGCCGCTTTTCCGCCGGTCGACTCGTCGACCGGGCGGAAAACCTGCATAATATGGTGGCGGTGTCTGCAAGACACCGCCATCCATATTATGATGATGGCGGAAAGCAGCCCTTCCACGTTGCCGCCATGGAAAGGCATGTGGTCTTCGCTGTTGGGGGCCCGTAGCGGGCCCCCAGGATGTTGGGGGGGTGCACATGGGGGGTACCCCCCTGAATTGGCATGGACAATGTGGCAGGCACCGCACGGTGCCTGTCACCTTGTGCATGTCAATGCACAACGTGCATTCCCAGCATTGTGGCAGGCGGTGCTGTGAGCACTGCCCGCCACAATGCTGGGAATAGGGGATGCCACCGCCACGGTGGCGGTGGCATCATAATTGCAGGTGCGGGACCGCCGCACCTATAGCGGGCGGTCCCTATGGCTGTTGCGGTGGCGGGCGGACTTTGTCCGCCCACCATCGTAATGACCCTCTAAGAGTGGTCTTCCCCCAAACATTTTGCCTTACTTCTCCATAATATTCTTATCTAGTTTTTGTTGGCCTTAGGACTCTGTCTGTTTTACTACAGCTGACCAGTGCTAAAGTACTCTTCCTCTCTCCTCCAAACATGGTAAAATTGGCATACACCAAATTGACATATTTCATTTATGAGACCTTGTAAATTGGTACTACATGTGGCAGGACCTGTGAATGAATTGCTACTAGTGGACTTGCAGCCCTGATTTTGCCCCCACTTGAATGGCCCTCTAAACATGTCTCAGGCCTGCCATTGCAGCCTGTGAGTGCAGTTTTAAAGAGGCCAAAACCTTCCTTTTTCATACATATATGTCACCCCTAGGGTAGGCTATAAAAATGCCACAGGGCAGGGTGCAATTTAAAAAGTAGGACATGTACTTTTAAGATTTACATGTTCTGTTAGTAAAAAACTCTTTTTCACTATAGTAAGGACCACCTCTTCCATTGTATAACATTAGAGTTACCTTATCACATTTAATAAGATGTAACTTCCACACAGGTAAACATTTCAAGTTTGGTGTCTTTGGAATTGTAGTAAAAAGTCCTCTTGTATGATGAAGTCAGATTTTTGGTTACAATTTTGAAAATGCTACTTTAGAAAGTTGACATTTGGTCTGCCTTAGCCATTTAGTGCCTGCAGCTTGGCTCTGGGTCACATGACTGGGTTTAGTTGGCAGTTGGTCTTTGTTAATTTCTCCTAGACTGCCACCCACAATAGAGAGCCTAGGTGTGCCTAGATAAGCCATCACTGACAGGATGGGAGGGCGGAGTTAGGCACAGCTCCACTTACACATGAATAAGCTGAGTCCTGTCTTCACATAAAGGACTGCAGACCTCTGTAGTTAGTCTAGAGCCAGGGCAGGGGAGGCGGGAAACCTGTGCACTTCAAAGTGAAACCTCTGTAAGCTTCCCTCACTTCAAAGGAGGCACAAGGTATTAATATTGTACCTCAGATACCAATTCTTCAGTACACTTATACTCTGCAAGGAAGAGGAAGACTGTGCTGCTGAAGTCAACAGACAATGGGATAGTTAAATTAAATAAAAAAAGAAATAAAGCCACTTGCGTTACGCTCGCTGCATCATCGGCGATGAGGCGGGTGCAAGCCCTGAAAATTCATAGTAAATATGTAAAACTTGTTTTAACCGCTGGGTTTTCTATTTCTGTGCAGATCTGAAGTCATGATGTTTTAACTGCTCAGCATTTTGCTTTTTTACAAATCTGTAACAATAGTGTATGCTTTTATTCTTTTGTTTTTACATTTTTTAAACCCATATGTTTTTTTTTTGTGATGATCGTTTTTTGAGTAAATGACTGAATATTACAGTTATATTAAGAGTTAATAGTTTAACATCTTCTTAAAATATTTTTTCTATCTTCATGGGGTTACTGCTATATGTGATATGTTTGAAGTGAAGTACTTTCCCTCTTGCTTAGACTGCAATGAGAATAGTAAATTGAACCTCTTTGCGATTTGACATTTTCCCTACTGGTGCGCTGTTTGGAGTGGGAATAGTATATTTCACACCTCCGAAGCCCAACGCTTTCCCTACTGTTGCATAAACTAGAGAGGAAATAGTATATTTAATTTTCTTTAATTCCAACAGTTTTAATAATATTGGTTACACATATTTAATAGAATTGTTTTTTTATATTTTATACTATTAGTTTTATTTTTTATTTTTTTTATGTTCATAGCAATTTTAGTACACATGTTTCTTGGGATTTAGAATTTTTAATATATTTATTAAATAATTAATATGTATGTTGTTATTGAATTGTTTATATATATATATATATATTGCAGGCTTCGTCTCCAAACATCCACTGCACTCGGACAGACGAACGCGGACCCAAAGTTCCTTGTGCAAATATGTTTATTTCATATGCCCTGCATCTCCGCCATGACGCGTTTCAGCCCCACCTGGGCCTTGATCACATATATATATTCACTGAAAAAACAAAAGGCCACAGAGACGTTATAGTTAGAAAATAGAAATAAAAAAACCTTAGAAATTCACTGAAAAAAACAAAGGTTACAGGGACGTTATAGTTAGGCTCATATTTTACTCTTACAAAACCAGTAAAATTCAGCTGTTATAGTTACCTGAGCTAACTATAACTTACGCTTTTCAATACACTGCTTATGACCTCACATATTACATCACTCATGTGCTTCTGTATTTATCGGACAGGTCCCAGGGGCATTTTTCAAATAAAGAAGGGGGGTGCACGGGCCCCCCTCCGGGGGCTTATTAATGCCCTGAGAACCACCACCTCCCGGGGCTTGTTTCATGATAAATGGAGAGCCTCTCAGATCCACCTGGAACCACCACCTCTCCGGGAATTATGCATTTTATGGGTGGGCCTCTCAGAAAACCCTGGGCCCGGGGGACCATCACCTCCCCAGAGCCATAAACAAGTTGTAGTGGGGTGGCCTAAGCTACCTTCCCGGGACCCGGGGACCACCTCCTCCCCAGGGCCAAGTTAATTATTTTAAAATGGGATGGGAGCCACGTGGCCCCCCTCCTGGGCCATTCTCTGCCCAGGAACCTCCAACTATCTGGGGCAGGCCCTAAAACAAGAAAGGAGGGGGCAGTGTGGCCCTCCTTCTGGAGACAATATTGGCCCTGGGGACCGCCACCCCCCCAGGGCTGGCTCCTGCAATGTCCTGGCTTGCCCACCACGGTACATAGCTGTTTGCTGTGACTTGGTGTAAAATTTACCACTCCCGCCACGCCACAGCAAACAATTCCAGCTTCCGAGAGAATTAAAAATGCTTTCGCTTGCTGGAAGCGGAGCAGAATTGCTTTTAGACAGAGGGAGCTGCATGTTTTGCTGCTCCCTGGGTCTAAAAGCAATGCCGGCTCCCGCAGGTGGTGGGAAGCTGGCAGGGACCATGGGGGCTGTCATGCCCCCCCCTCAGTCTGAGTGACATGCGAGGCCCTGGGGAATTGGGTCCCCGGGGCTGAATAGGCCTGTGGAGGGGGTGCCACATGGTCCCTCCACCATTTGAGAAAGGCCAGGCCCCTGGGGATGAGGTCTCCGGGCCGAAATTGGCCTGGGAGGGGTAGGGACACATCCCCCCTCCCCTAGTAAAAGTTTTTTTTTTTTTAAAGCTGCCCGGCAAGTCACCGGAGGCCCGCCCCCTTTTACCACCACTCTGGAAATGTGCTTCCTGACGCACTACTAGTTGGGATTGAAGTCCCACTCACTCCTGAGGGTCTGTAGTGTAGTTCCTATTTCCCTAATAGGTTCTGCGCATTGGAATAACATACACTATAGGCTTGGCATAGGACTGAGGTCGGTATGCCCCTATCGCGTATATTAAACTTAAATACTGTGTCCCAGCTAGCTCAGAGGCCACTAGAAACTTCTTGACAACAAGAAGGGAATAGCTTCTGGCAACCACATAACATAAAACCCTGATCCCTCAGGATCGTGGAAACAATATACTACTTTTCATTCAGTCACTCATCTCAGAGAAGTACATAGAAGAAACAGTCGGGTGTGTTTACAATAAAATGTATTGCACAGTTGTTATTCTAGTATTGGTAATATGTGCTGGAACAACTGTTGGACAGTAGCAGAGAAATATGGCCAGCAGTGCAGTTAAATAAAAATACATTGCACAGTTTTACCATTGTGCAATAGTAATGAACACATACATGAAATACAGAATGCATTTAAGATAAAGCCTATACCCATATGATGCCTAACTAGATGTACCTAAGTGTACCTAGCATGTGTGTAGGTCTTAGAGAGCCAAGAATCCCCCTAGGAATTAGTTCTAACCCCATTACCTTAGTGGGACTTCATCCTGATCTCGAGCTGGACACCCCAGGATGGGTGGATGGACCTCTGCCAGCTGGAGCTGTGGCATGACGCAGGTTGCAGCGTCTCAGGTCAGAGTGTCGGCATGGAAGTCTCGGTCCCCTCTGGTTTGCTTGGGCAAAGGGAGGTATATTTATACCTGATAGATGTCTTGGAATGTTAGTATTGACGTAAAGTCGGTCAGAGGAAGACGTCAGGAATGAACCCTTAGGGAATAGTGGTTCATGCATATTTAATGAGTTCTTGGAGAAATCAATAATCCTGTGCTAGGGAAAATCCCAAGAGCTTAAGGGTCTGTTTCTAAGAACTCGTTGTGACGTAGGTTAGTCACTGTTGGACATGGAGATGACGTATTTAGGATGGACCGTCTTCTGCACCCAGAGCACACGTCAGATAAGGGACAGCCTCTGTTGCTCGTTATTGTGAAGGGAGGGCTAATGTAGGTGAAAGGGCCTTTAGTGGGTGAAAGGGCCTGCCTGTCTTTGTGGCACGAAGGATTTGTGCCTCTGAAACGGCGCACCTATGTTAGGGCCTCAATCCAGCACATAACACCCACTCCAATCTACGGACAATCGTGAATAACCCATTAAAAGCAAACTACGTGACTAAAATAGGCATTTGCATATGATTGGCAGGTAGTTGCATGAGAGTGGTTTATGAGCTGAAAAAATAGCAGCTGTTAAAATATGTAAAATTACTATAGACTCTGTGGAGACAGGAAAAATCTATAGTCTCATTAAAAAAGTACTCTTTAGAGTCAGTAGTTACTTATAAAAGTTTCTGTTTATAAAATTGAAAACTCTTACAAGCTGTTCAGAAGACCATGCTTTCTTTAGAAAAAGAAAAAAAAAAGGTAAATTTAGAGGGAAAGCTCCAAGCACTCGGTGAGAGTTGAAACAATAAGAGAAAAAATGTGTTTCAGGACATGTTTTAGCAAAATAGAGATAAAAAGTGCTGGCTGGGAGACACAACATTTCTGTTGCTAGTTACTGCAGGGGACGGACCTTTGTAATACCTTGCAGAATCGTTGTGGGAGCACAGAATAGTGCAGCCAGTTGCTGGTTCTGAGGCAGCCGGTGCTATAATCGATACCTTGGTGCTGCTAAAGGAAGCAAAAAGGCACCCACTGGATTTGCAAGGAATGCTTTGGTTTAATGGGAATACGCTTGGGACACAGCCAAGCATGGGACTTCAGCAGTTCCAGCCTGGTGGTAAATGCTGCTGGTGTTTCCTTTGGAAGTGTCAGACAGATGATGACCACGCATTCTTCACTGCAAAAAACAGGCATCAGAGAACAGGTATGTTGCAGTTGCAGTCTTTTCAGACTGGTCTTTTAAATATTAGAAACCATGAAAAGCATAGTTCCTGTTCGCGAGGTATTCCCAAGGTGTATCACACTGCTTGTATGTGAAAGATAAAATTTATCAAAAAGGAAAGAGGGGCAGTCTGTATTTAAGAGTGCTATTTTGCAAAAAAGAAAAAAGATTTCTTTAGCTGATGTGAAATGAAAAATAAAAGTGCTGCACAAGCATGGTTTTCAGATTGCCTAAAGCACTGAATTTTACAAAGGAAACTTTCGTTTCACTACTGTCAGTGTTGGGGCTTCTAGCCATAAAAAGGCACAACTTCCCTACACTGTAGGATTTCACTACCTCTGGATGTTATCTGTACATAACGTAGGTCTGGCCTATGTATACTGAGTCCCTTGGTGATGTTCAGCAATCATTTTTGTGACAGATAATTGTGTCAAAAGGTCAAACCACCCATACTTTCCTAACTGGGTCTGTCCTGTTGTTTTGTAAATGGCATCTAATGTTGCCCCTGCTGATGTATGTCAACTATTCCACCCCCGTGCGATGGTGTTTGGTGGTGTTTGGCAACGTTCCTACTGGTGTTTAAACAACCACATTTCTAGATGCATTACAATTGTGTAGGAGTTGATAACCTTAATGAAGGTAACAGGTATAAAGCGTCACAATAAGAATAAATCTCTAACATTTCATGATCTGAAAATGTAGCAATTATTCCTAAAACAGACAGCACATTATTCACTGTATCAGTAACCCAATTTTCAGAAAAATGTACTGCAGGTAATGACATCACTGAATGAATGATAAAACGAATGAAAATGAATGAAAGTTCAAAATACATTAATCAGAATTAAAAACCGGATGATTAAATACATCATTTAGAATACAAAGGCTTGTTCAGGCCGAATACATTTATAAGTCTCTTTTGCATTTGAATTGAAAATGGACGTGGCTTCAGTTTTATGTTGATCCTGTGTTGTAGAAAGTGTCCACTAAGAGTCATACTAAAAGCTAGCTCTAAGCAAAGCTAGAACAGAAAAAGATGAACCCAGAAATACTCCATAGTTCTACCCATGGTGAAGCCAGGTCTGTATCTTTTGGAAAAGAAAAGGTTCAAAAGTTTGTACTTGCATGTTCGTTGTTTGTTTTTGGGCTGGCTTCGCTTCCTGTTCACGTGGAGCCATGGAAAACGTATCACAGTTAATGAAATAGCCAGTAGCTGTATGATCAATTGTTGAAATTGCATCGTGTTTAGCTGAAGTTATTTCTGCTGTTTTTGTTGAAAAACGTTGAAATGTTGAAGTTAATAGTTGATGTCTTTGCTGAAAAACGTTCAGATGTTGAAGTTAATATTTTATGTTTTTGTTGAAAAACATTGATGCGATTTATTATTTGATGTTTTTGTTAAAAACGTTGAAGCTTTTATTATTTGATGCTTTTGTTGAAAAACGTTGAAGCATTTATTATTTGATGTTTTTTTAAAACGTTGAAGCTTTATTATTTGATGCTTTTGTGAAAAACGTTGGTGTACACATTTGTTTTTGGCCAAATTGCAACTTGAGTGTTGTCTTGACTTTTATTTTGAATTTGAAAGGTTGGTTCAAGGAGAACTAGTTCCATTGTATTGTTGCATAGTCCCCCACTCCATGGATTTGATTTCTCAAACGTGATGAGCTTTTCAGTTTGAATTTCTTGAATTGTAGTGAGAGGGACGTCTACTACTGTGGAGTTCACGAGGCCTACTGCTCAGTATTGGCCACATAGTTTTTGGTTGATTCTTTCATTTGAAATGAATCTGTTTTCCTTTTTCACGGCAAGATGCGGCAAAAGTACAGTTCTTGTTCCTTTCACTTCAAGGAATGGCACAGGTTTTCCTGTATGAGGGGCCAAATTCCTTTGTGTCCGCGCTCTTTATCTCTCTCTCTGCCCAGATCCCCGACTTTTGGGATTCAGACAGGTCTTGACGTGATTACCTCGACATCCCAGTGGCTGCCTGTTTCACTTTGACAGAATCTTTGTTTGTTTGTTTGTTTCCTTTAGTTCCTGTAAAACAGCCAAACGATCATAGATACAGAATGGTTTTCATCCGCCACTGTGCCGTCACATTTATGATCAGGTTCCCACATTCGTAAATGGAGTCAGACCTCCTAGAGAGCTTCTTGGCTGGGTGTGTATTGCCCCCTGAATCCATATAAGTGTTTGACCTCACTAACGCCCCGCCTAATACCCTAGCCGTTAAGGATTGCTCTATGCCCCAGTGCTTCCTCCCCTCTACCTAAATTCCCTCAGGATGGCGTTGGAGAGGAGTACCGCAATACTACGTCCATCCCTTCCATGGCCTCTTTGTCAGCCCGAGAGCTAAGCGTGGAGCCACAGTCAGGGTGTAACGTTGATTGCGTATCTCCTGTTATGGACTCGCAAATCTTTCTATAACAGTTTTGAGCGTCAGCCGAGTGCTGAGGCCATACCTATAGGAAACTTGAGCACGGATCCAATGCCACCAAGATATATTTTTAAGCCAACTCAAAATTTGAGGGGCCACAGTGGTCCTGTTACATGACACGATCAAGTGGACAGTCTGATGCTGTCTAGCAATGGGACCTGCGCGGGTCTTGTGATGGTGTAGCCTGGCATTTGTTTGCAGATTTTGCAGTTCAAGACAAAGCCAATAGTCTGACTTCTGATCCCTGGCCACCAATTGCACTGTTGCAATGAAGAAATAGTAGCTATGACCCCTGAATGCGCGGAGCCCAAGCCCTTGTGTGTTTTAAGCATTAATTCCTGCCTACTATCCATATTTGGAAATACTCTATCCCCCACTCCAGGAATCTGAGCATATGGAATGTTGTTTGCACCTAACTTGTAGGAGTATATGAGTGGAAATTTCTTAGGCACTGCTGTGCTGCCTTTGCGTGAAGCAATTACAGCCACCATATTCTAACCGTCTATTCTCGTTGTTGAACGAGTGTGCGCAGCTACGGAAGCTGTGTGAACAGCCCCCTGTGTGGCTTCTACAGCCAATGAATTCCCTTCAACGTGCACGCCATCACGTTGATGACTCAGCGTGTTAATCACGTGAGTTTTTGGTAGGTCGTTTTCAACTCCACTACCTGTTCCCATAATTTTTGTGTTTAATTATGCCACCTTTTTCATCTTTAAACCCATTTTGTTCCCAATGGTGTAAATATTTATTATATGATTGAACACAGTAAAAGGAATCTCACACAATAAGTGTGGGGAATTTGCGATCTGTATTTTCAAGTGCGAGTTTGAATGCTTGTAGTTCAGCTCGCTGAGCTGTACAATCTCCTAGAGATTGAGTTTTAGTGACCATTGGTCTGAAGTTACCATCGCGCATGCGACCTTTAACGATTGCGCATGCTGCACTGTAAGCTTGCTTACTCCCTGTAGCGGGTTGTGCTGATCCGTCAGTATAAATTATAAATTCGTACTGATCGAGAGGCAAAATTTCAGTGGGCAGAGGTAGTTCGTTTCTCAACTGAACTACTTGTTCCCAAAGCGTTTTATGCTTTATTGTATGATTGCACACAGTAAAAGGAATCACACACAATGAGTGTGGGGAATTCTCGATCCGTGTTTACAAGTGCAAGTATCAGGGCTTTTAAAGCTGCTAACCGAGCCATGCTATTACCTAGAGGTAGTTTTTTGGTGCAATGAGGACGGAACTTGCCATCCAGCATCTGATCTTTAACAAAGGCGGCCGGTGGGGCAGACCCATCAGTGTAAATTTTAAAAATTCATGCTGATCTAGAGGCAAGATTTCATTTGGTAGATGATGTTCTTTTTCATATTGCAGGAATGCCTGTGTTTTTAAACTTGGATCAAATCTGGATTCAAAGTCTGATGCAGCAAAAGAATTAGCCCTTTGTATCCATTCTGGATGTAAGGCTTTGGCATTAGGAATGCTAGCCCCGGTACTGGGGTGACGACAATAATGCATCTTTCCATGAGCCAGTGCTCTTTCTTTTGCTACAGCAGTCTAAATGGTTGTCAGAATTTTTTTCTGTTGAATTAAAACTCATTTCTGTGTTTGTGTACAGATGAGATTTGTATGCGATTGGTACAGTTTCACCTTCATTAAAGGTTTAATAAGTGTACCCGCATTGACCCAAAATGATACTGATTACCAAGTGGTGCAAGTTTACATGTGTGTGTATGTGTTTGGAAGCAATAATATCTTCCTGGAGTGAACAAAGAATATTGGTGTGTTCTTGTGTCCAGTGTTTGACTGAAAAGTCAGGTTTGAAAAAGGTCGTAGAAAGGTTTTACTCTCTCTGCGAAATCCAAAATGTATGTTCTGCCAAAATCTAGGAATCCCAGTACTGATTGGAAGTTGTTTTAATGTCTTTGGAGGCTGGAGCAGCGCACACTTTTCTAAAAGTTAGCTGCCAGGCTTTTCCCTTCACTTAAAAACTAGTATCCCAAAAATAGGACACAGAGGTGGGCAATTTTTGATTTCTCAAAATTAAATTTGTAGCCCTCAGAGGCGAATCCCATAATAATGGTGCTCACCCTGGTCAAGTGTTATCCCAATAGGTCGTCCGTTAGATAAATATCCATATAGGACAACGCTTCTTCATCAAAGTGCTTTAGCCATTCAGTAACTCTTTCAGAAAATACCCATGAGCTGTTCTTATACCCACGGGGAGATGACACAAAATTGTCGCTGGGACTCTAATATACTAAATGCTGTTAGGTACCTTTTTTCAGGTGCTATAGTTTGACAGAAAAATCCATTTGAGACAACAAGTGTCATTTTGTATTTTTTCCCGCATAATGTTATTCATTAATGCGGCACTATCTGCATGTTGGACAGCATATGTCTTTGTGCAAGTGTTCAAGTGTCTGTAAATGAAAACTAGACGAAATGTATTATCATATTTTGATAAGTGAAACAAGGGAGTGTTCTTTTGTGAAATGCATTTTTCAATGATCTCCTGGTATTCAAGTTGATCTAAGATCTCCCTGACCTGTGTTTTTAGCTTCTTGCTTAATACGATATTGTCTTTGAGCATGTGGTGAAACTATTAACGGGATCACGTGGTGGGTTGAGGCATCATCCCATCCAGCGTGATTTTTATACAATGCTGGAGCTTGGGCTACTGCCCACTCCCGTGCATATGTATGTTTAAGGTGAACGGGAACATGGTTGGAAAATGCAGGAAAAATATACTTTCTCCCTTTGGGCGCTCCCTGACGAATGCTGGCGGCTAATCTTGTTCTGCTAACAGTATGTCAAAACCAGACAATAGGTTCTTCGCAAAGAGACCTTTTACTTTCCTGTGTTTGTCCTCCTCCATGCGGAGTGTTATTTCATATAACTTGTGTGGGACTCTCACCCTTTTGTCTGGTGTTCCCACCGTGATGTAATCATTCAATTTTGCTGTCCAGAAATTCCTTCAGGTTCAGGCGAGCTATTGTTACTTCTGCCGTGCTGTCTAGCATTGTCTGAGCCCATTCCCCGTTCAGAAGTTGAGTCCTTAGGATTCTGTGCATGTCTAACTTTGAGACCTGCAACTTTCTTCTTTCTAAATTGAGGTTTGGATTGTGGCTTGTCTTCTGTTTTAGAAGAGTCCTGAGCGTGCTTGTCCCTGGACTGCTTGCGCTCTTCTTGGTGTGCTGACTTTCCTTCTCTCCCTGTGTTGTTTGTCGAGAGGAATGTGTATCAGTATCCTGATACCTGTCAGGTTTCCTAATATTATCCCTATTCCTAAGGTTATACCTCTTTGCAGAGGGCTCCTGTTGAGGAGACCTACCTCGGGACTGAGAATCTTTTCTGAAAAATTGTTTTTTATTATTATCCCACTTCTTTTTAGAAGAAGTAGGTGTCTGCTTAGAATTGTCCTTCTCAGGACTGCCCATTAGCTGCGGGTTTAAAAGCTTTCCCACCCAAACTGTCCCTTCCCAGTTCTGCATATGCAGTTTCAATTATTTTGGGAAGTTCTTGTGGTTGGTCTATAAGACTGACCTCTCTTAGGTGTTGGCGGATCGCCACTGAAGCTGCTTTCACTTTAATGTTAGCTAGTATTATTGTTGATACCTGGTCGTAATTACCTAGTAATTTCATACCTAAGGTCAGAGCTGGTTCAGCTCCATACTTGTTCTGTATCTGTCGTAAGACATCTGGAATAACCGCTAAGGAAGGAATACCATGATTCCTGGTATATATGGAAGCAAAGACTGTACCCCAAGTGGTGCAGTCCTCTAACTGTGGTGTGATCCCCATGGGCAAGCAGAGTGTTAGCATTATATGCTTTCAAATGGTGTGGTATTTGGAAATACTGCTTCTAACTGGGTAATTTTCTGAGCTACCCAGAAAGGAATCTGTTCACATTTTGTGGGCAGTTTACCCATTACTGTGTGTAATGTTTGTGGAGTGATTTTAGTAGTGGTGCTCTGTGTTGGAGCTGTGTCATTTGTAGCTACTGTGGGCTGGACACCAAGTGTCCTCATGACGAGTTGCGTCATGGCTCTGTAAGAGTTTTACCAACTCTTTGTGTTGTAAGAGCAGTGAATCTTGTGGCATTATGTCAATGTCAGGATGTGGTGTGTAGCCGGCTAATTATGGCCATCTAGCTCCTGGTCTACCTAGTGGACCGAACCTGGTTTTATTTATTTGTTGTAGGGCGCCATTAAACCAGAAATTGTGGTCCTGGTCAGTGAGCGGAATCTTAATCTCCTCGAACGGAGTGTAGACCGCTGGGACTTTTTCATGTATGTAAGAATGAAAAGTCTGAGTTGTTGCATTTACTGCTGGGAATGTAACCCAAGAATAGAACACATCTGTTTGATAATCTTCGTGTGCCTCTATTAATATCACTGTGCCTCTATTAATATCACATGTCTGAGGGGTTTTTGTGTGAGTGTATGCCTGATTTTCGGTGCAAAATGTATTGCATTTGCTTCCTCTTCGTCGTTTGAGACCTGTGTCCCAGTGACAGGAGAAGCTGCCTCGACAGACATTGTGTTGTGAAAACAAAATGTCCTAAAAAAGGGTTTTAAGATAAGGTTTTAAAAGGCACAATTGTTCGGGAACTATTTCCTTCAAGCTTGATTAACCAACAGCCAATACATAGGAAGTTTGCCTACTCAGCTGTGGCGGAGTTTTGTGCCTACCCACTCCAGACGTCTCTGGCGTTTTGTGAGTAGGGGTCTCTGAGAATAAGCATGACTGAACTACTCAGATTCCACTGTTAAATAAGTGCCAAATTCAAGTTGGGTACCATGTAGTGTAGTTCCTATTTCCCTGATTCTGGTTCTGCGCATTGGAATAACATACACGATAGGCTTGGCATAGGACTGAGGTCGGTATGCCCCTATCGCGTATATTAAACTTAATTACTGTGTACCAGCTAGCTCAGGGGCCACTAGAAACATCTTGACAACAAGAAGGGAATAGCTTCTGGCAACCACATAACATAAAACCCTGATCCCTCAGGATCGTGGAAACAATAAACTACTTTTCATTCAGTCACTCATCTCAGAGAAGTACATAGAAGAAACAGTCGGGTGTGTTTACAATAAAATTTATTGCACAGTTGTTATTCTAGTACTGGTAATATGTGCTGCAACAACTGTTGGACAGTAGCAGAGAAATATGGCCAGCAGTGCAGTTAAATAAAAATGCATGGTACAGTTTTACCATTGTGCAATAGTAATGAACACATACATGAAATACAGAATGCATTTAAGATAAAGCCTATACCCCTATGATGCCTAACTAGATGTACCTAAGTGTACCTAGCATGTGTGTAGGTCTTAGAGAGCCAAGAATCCCCCTAGGAATTAGTTCTAACCCCATTACCTTAGTGGGACTTCATCCTGATCTCGAGCTGGACACCCCAGGATGGGTGGATGGACCTCTGCCAGCTGGAGCTGTGGCATGACGCAGGTTGCAGCGTCTCAGGTCAGAGTGTCGGCATGGAAGTCTCGGTCCCCTCTGGTTTGCTTGGGCAAAGGGAGGTATATTTATACCTGATAGGTGCTTTGGAATGTTAGTATTGACGTAAAGTCGGTCAGAGGAAGACGTCAGGAATGAACCCTTAGGGAATAGTGGTTCATGCATATTTAATGAGTTCTTGGAGAAATCAATAATCCTGTGCTAGGGAAAATCCCAAGAGCTTAAGGGTCTGTTTCTAAGAACTCGTTGTGACGTAGGTTAGTCACTGTTGGATATGGAGATGACGTATTTAGGATGGACCGTCTTCTGCACCCAGAGCACACGTCAGATAAGGGACAGCCTCTGTTGCTCATTATTGTGAAGGGAGGGTTAATGTATGTGAAAGGGCCTTTAGTGGGTGAAAGGGCCTGCCTGTCTTTGTGGCACGAAGGATTTGTGCCTCTGAAACGGCGCACCTATGTTAGGGCCTCAATCCAGCACATAACAGGTCCTTTGGGACCAACTACCTGTCCTGTTACATCCAGTAAGTCCCATACAGTGGGATTGCTGAGAGGTTGTCAGAGGCCAAGTCCCCTTTCTTCATCACTCTGCAACCATGCCTCCTGGCATGCTACTTGTTGGGGAATGAAGTCCCCTTGGCTCTTGAGGGTTGTTGAGTGCCAACTAGCCCTCCTGTTACCTCCAGTAAGTCCCATTCAGCGGGATTACTGAGAGGTTGTTGAAGGCCACTCCCCCTTTCTCCACCACTCTGCAGACCTGCCTAATGGTGCACAACTGGTTGTGGGATATATCCTCTTGGATGCTGAGGGACCTTGGTGGCCAAGAAGCCCTCCGGTTACCTCCACTAAGTCCCATTCAGTGGGATTTCTGAGAGCTGGTCAGAGGTTCCGCACTCTTTCTCTACCACTTTGCACATGCGACTACTAGTCAAAAAGAAAAAAAGAAATTCACTTACAAAAACCAAAGGTTACAGGAATGTTAAAATTTGGTAATAGAACTTTAAAAAAGTAGAAATTCACTGTAAAAACTAAAGGTTACAGGGATGTTATAGGTAAGAAGTAGAATTAAAAATAAAACTTATAAATTCACTGAGAAAAACAAAGGTTACAGGGATGTTATAGTTAGGCTCGGGTTTCACTAGTACAAAACCATAGAAGCCATAGAAATTCAGCAGTTATAGTTAGCTGAGCTAAAAATAACTTACAACCCCTCAATGCACTGCTTAGGACCTCACATATTACAACATGGTCAGTGATATCACTGATGACATCTCAAATGACATCATTGATGACATCATCCAGTCAGTGTAAGTGTTGCAGCAACTCGCTAACACCACATATATATATTCAATGAAAAAAAACAAAAGTTAAAGTAAAGTTATAGATAGGTCACCAGTTATAGTGATCTCTGGTAACTATAAAACACATGGCCTTAGGTAACTTTAACTTGTGCCCCCGTCATGCACAGTTTTCTCATCAATAATTGCACCCCAAATGTTGCAGTGATATTAGTATTGATGTCAAAGAAGATGTTATGAGTGATTTAATATGTGGGGTAATTGGCAGTGCATGGCGAGGGCGTGAGTTATAGTTACCTTAAGCGGACCCTCCAGCATTTCGCGATTTGCAAAATAATTGCCAAATCAGCTGAGGAGTGCGATGACTGTAATATTTACCTATTTAAACGCGAAAAAAGGTCTCCGTCAAACAGGAAAAAAATTGTGCCATCTTATTGGCTTTACGCACACACATCACTACATGACACCGTACCGCCGTGATAGCTACCTGCTTCCTCCTGCGGCATTAGGAAATACAGAAGCGAATGCACAAGTGTGTCAATGGGCCCGGCCCAATGACACAATTGTACATGTTCAAAGCTTGCATTCTCAGCTGCATGCGCCTCACAAACCAAAGGGGAAAACAATGCTGTGAAAGGAAGATCATAAAATGAAATTATCGCTTTACGGGCAAACTTTGTAAAGTGGTGCTAATGTGTTTGGGTGTGAAGAAAACCAATCTGGCCACTTTGTCTTGCTTGAACATTTTTTTTCTTTCTTTTATTTCTCTGTCCCGAGGGTGCACTTTGGAAGTGAAAAACAAGTAACAACATTTTTTGCTATGTGTTTTTTTTTCTATTTTGGATCCATTTCACAGTGGAACGAATGAAGGAAAGTAGAGGATAAAAAAGGTAAGAGCCATTTCTTGAAATCGCAGTTTTCAGCAGGTGAGGAGTAGCAAAATAGAGACAGAATGAAGGGGAAAGAGAGAGAGAGAGAGAGAGGAGAGGGAGAGAGAGGAGAGACCAGACAAGGTGAGAGCACAGGCAACAATAAGCGAGCACCGAGGCACATTTTTAATGTTTGCTCCGGTATACATTTTATCTTCCATGGGCCCTGCTGGGCCAAGCCTCTGCCCTCTTTTTCAGAATGAGCAGACAAGTTCTCTATACAGGTATGGCAAAATGCTCCAGTCTGTCAGATCTGAGGTCCCTCGGTGAATATGCGTGCATCTTAAAACTAGAATTGCAGAGGCTGCTGCCTGTCAGGTTTGAGGAGAATTGTTTTGGAAGACCTGCATGCCTTAGTCCCAATGCTGTTGAAAGAAAGACGAGAAAACAAAAGTTGCACTGCATTGAAAAAATCTGTGAAGTGGCGCTAATGTGTTTGGGTGTGACTAAAATCAATCTGGCCAGTTTGCGGGCACTTTGTTTTGTTTGACATTTTTTTTTCTTCCTTTTGTTTCTCTGTCCAGAGGCTGCACTTTGGAAGGGAAAAATGCCTGAAAAAGACGACATTTTCATCAGGTGGGTTTGTGGTTGTTGCCATTGGGGAACCATGGTGTACTTATATCAGGATTTGTGACAAGGAGATAAAGGTTCCATGGCCTTATAGTTTTTCACCTGCATTTGAGTTCGTGCTGACTCCCCCTGAATGGCCTTATCTCGCAATATCAGACTGTATTATCCTCAGGTCATGTCATTCTGTTCCCTCTACCTAGCTGCTCAGCCAGTGTGAGTGTTCCGGTCAGAATGTCAGTGTGAGTGGAATGCTTGGGTGCCTGGTGTGTGTGAGACAGTTGGGAAGATGGACTGAGCAGCTAGGAGGCTGCTCCTGGTGGGCCTGTTACAGCTTGATGTAACTACTTCCTAAGAACTTAATAAACATCTTCTACATTTACCTGGCCACGTCTACAGCGTCTACTTTATCACCTGAACATGTGGGACAAGACTACTACACTGACCTTAGCCATAAGTGCTTTTTCTCTTCACTTTGGAATATGGCCTCATGATTTCTGATATCTTTTCTCCCTCCCCTTTTCTCAAAATAATGATTTTTACTTGAAAGAGAGACTTAATCGACTATATGTAAATGAAATATGGTGATCTGTCTTGCCTGCACTTAAGCTCACTGTGTGAGCTTGCTGGACATGTTTCACCTTGAAGTCTCTTGTGGTGGTTATCCGTGTTTCATCAGAATTTTAGCTTAGGCTATTCTTTTTGTTATCTTTCTTGATACTTGTAACTGATGAAGTCGTGATTACGATGAAACATGTGTTGGCTACTGTGAAAACTAATGTTAAGAGCCATTGGAATCACAATAAACTACTTGTAAAGAACAAGATTGAAGAACCT
Organism: Calotriton arnoldi; assembly: GCA_963921515.1. Lineage (NCBI taxonomy): Eukaryota > Metazoa > Chordata > Amphibia > Caudata > Salamandridae > Calotriton > Calotriton arnoldi. The sequence continues at coordinate 3,379,716 of CAWUFW010000713.1, read as the reverse complement.
ACATCAATTGAAGAATCCATTATTGCTATAGAATTGTTAAACATAAAACCAAAAACATTGTTGCGTGTGCCAGATGGGCTTATATAGATTTACCTGTAACTCTGTAGAGGGGCTCTAACGTATGAATGATTGGGTGAACATTCATCTATCGTGTGCACCGTATCCACTTGATTTGTGCAAACATTCTGTGGTAACCCCCTTTTCACCCCTTCTTTTACAATATTCGGCCATGTGTGTAGCTGCTCAGTGGCACGTGCCATGGGCTTTTTGGACAGGTATTTATTTCATGCATCATTTATAACAACTTCAGACACTTCTATTTTTTGCCATCAGAAATTTGCATTTTGAGGACATGTGTGTCTGTCTTGGCAGTAATAAGCACAGACTTAAAAATCCCAGTATGCAAAATGTTGCTGGTGAAAAAATCTCAAACTGCCTGATGGTGTCACACTTGACTGGGGTCACAGCAACACAGCTCACCTATTGTACACCATCATGTGCAACCATTGTAATCACCCTGTGACCCTGAACTGCACATCCTCCTCTGATGTAAGAATTCTAGTGGTCATCTCATGCACAATGATCAGTGCTCCCCCTCCTCCCCCCAGTGGACAGAACCTGATGCTGTAATGCACATATCTACCTGTTCACCCCTGAGGAACATTTCTCAGTGTCCTCTACACTAAAAGCTCCCCTGAGATGCATCACTGGTGCTCGTTGCTCTGTGTGCATGTGCGCTTTTATGTTAGCTGGGCTTCATTAAAATGGATGGCGTCGGCCTGTGTTATGATCTATCTGTGGATTTGTACCTGTTTGTTGTGTTCCTCTTCATGCATGTTTTATACAAGAGCTGTACCTACTTGCTTTGTCAATGACTGTTTCGCTAAACAATTATGATTTTCCTCAACCAATCTGGTTACATTTCATAACGTCGTGTCCTACAGCAGATGGCTCTGGGGCTTGAAACGCTAGCCTGAAGGCAGCGCAATGCCACAGAAAACAGGATGACTAGCAACCCTGTGCTATTGTGCTTGGCTTAACCTATGATCCAGAGTGTTACCACAAAGGAGAATATAACAAACAAACCCTCAGACACTTTGAACATGCCTATTTCAAAGTGCCTATTTCAAAGTTGAATACTCTGCTAAATCAGTTTCCACTGATATAAGGCTGAAAAGGAATGATTATAAGTAAAATAAAGTGCTGCAATAATTCCACTAAATTTCCATTTTTGTGCTGCAAAGTTTCAGTTATTGTTCCACAAAATTTGCAAATCTATACTGCACCATCCTGGAGGGTCTGCTTGGGGCACGAGTTATAGTTACCAGAGATAACTGGTGAATGTCAGTGATTCTGTACGTTTGAAATGTTACTTTAAAAAAATGACATTAAAATGAGGGAGGCCGTACAAACCCCAAGAGCCTTATTAAGCCTTAGTATGTCCAATGGACACATCACCTGGTGCAGCATGATGTTAAAATGGAGTGGGGAGCCACATGTCCCTCCACCTTTAGCCTTAATAGTCTACGACGACCCCATCTGCTGAAACACAGTGCCATTGTAAAGGGGAGAGGGCCTCTTTTAATTATAGGTGGGTGCCCTGGTGCCCACCCAGGGCACTCTTCAAGCAGCACGTTAGGGACACGAGGGCCCCAGTTGGCTCTCTGCATGGTACAGGAGATGGTATTTCCCCCACCCAGAGGGTTAAAGTATGGACCTTAAAAAAGTAGAAATTCACTGTATAAACTAAAGGTTACAGGGACATTATAGTTAAGAAATAGAATTAAAAAATACCTTAGAAATTCACTGAGAGAGACATTATAGTTAGGCTTTGAATTCACTCAGTACAAAACCATGTAAACCATTGAAATTCAGCAGTTATAGTTACCTGAGCTAACAGTAACTTACGACCCCCACAATGCACTGCTTATGACCTCACATATTACATCAAATTCAAATTCAAAACAGTCCATAGGCATAGAACCATAAGCGTACACAATAAAAACATTGCAATCAATTAATAGGTTAAAAACAATACAGAGCTCATGTGTGGATACCCATTCCCAGAGTCGAAACCCCGTAACAATTGTAATGTAGCAGCATGGGAACCATCTCTTAGAGACTGGCCAGGGCCTACATAGCAGTCCAAAAATTATTAATGATCACACAGCTTCAGGTCCTCCTGCTGCTCATTCAATACAGTTTGATCAATCAGTAAAGTTCATAATATTCAAGCAAAACAGAGGTAGTAAGTTTATTCTGTAGCCTCATAAGTTAGGGCTTCCAGGTGTGCTAGGTTTTTCCTTCTTCCCAGAACCGATGTAATAAAAGCTAAGACAGATAAACAAATATCCCTGTTTTCCAGAGCACATATATATTTAAAAGCATCCTGATAATAAATATATTTGCCAGTTTTAAAAATCGGGGCTAAAAACATTTCCTAAGTTCCTTTTAAAGGCTGCAGAGTAAGATAAAGTGCATTGTGCTTTCTCTGGTTCTGCCATCGCATGGACATTTTGAGAGGTTATCAGTCCATGCCCCAATTTTTGGAAATGCAAACCATAAGTGCAGTATTCCTAATCATAGTCTGGTAAGGTAAAATCTATGTTGTCTATTCTTGACAATTGTCAGATAATTTGTAAGGGGTCTGACAAGTATCTACACACCGTGGATCATTTGCGTGTCTCTCTCTTTTTCTCCCAGGTCCCTGAGTATAGTCTTAACTTCTTTTTTGGAGTAAGTTAGGACTTCAACTGTGTCCTTAGCTCCAATGGCAGGATCCATTTTACTTAAATGACTGTCTATATAGGACAACCATTTTATTTTCTTGCATGCATCTAATGTAAGGCAATCTAATATTATCACCTTTGTGAACTCTGTCCCAATTTTACTCCATATGCTATGCCAAAAAAGGATGGGATTAATGTATAGGTCATCCTCTAAAAAAGGAACTGCCACTTCCTTATGTGTTATGTATGTTGAGCTTGTTTTTGGAACAGCCAATAATCGAGCCAGAAACAAGTTCTCTAGGATCTGCAATTTGGCACAGTTTATGCACCCCCAGAGGGCAGCGAAGTATCCAGCGCTTGGGAGACATTTGCTTTTATACAATATCAGTATCTCCCTGATAGGTTTCCGGCCTATTTTACTAGCAAACCTGAAGATGCATTCTATAGCTATCAGGAATTTCATTTTAGAGATATTTATTTGGCTTTCCCAAGACCCTGATGCAGTAATCTGAATTCCCAGGTATGAGAACATTTGAGTCACATCTAATCTATCATTTGAGTCCCGATTCCTAATATGGCTGCTGCCACTTTGTTGTTGATGTTGCTCTTTTCATGAGATCTGGTGACCCTGCCGATCCTCAGTGGCTTAAAATATACAATCTTTTTTAGCATTCTTTGCTCAAAAACTACCAAACAGATTTATACCAAATCACAAAAAGCACTCTTTCTGGAGCAAGTTCGAGCTTTCTGCAAAATTTGGTGTAAATCTGTTCTGTTTCTTGAGCTGCAGCTGTGTCTAGAGTTCGTATGGAAAAATGAACGGGGAAACTCTTTTTGAGACATCCCCTTTTTCTCCACCCCACTTGACGAATCCCCCAGAAACTTTCAAGGTAGAAGCTGAGGTGGAAGAAAATTGTTTGAATAGTTTTGTGAAGATTTGTCAGAGGGCACCAAAGTTATTAGGAACACAAAAAAAATGCTTTTCATATGGAAATGTGGTCCTAACTATAACTACCCAGTTGTGACTGCACATCTAAAATTCCAGTTTATCATCACAGCAGAGTGAATTGATATGACAGCACTGGTTATTGCCTCGCTTGCATATTACAGTTATTTTACACAGGGAAATAGCTCTTCTACATTTAGAAGGACTCTTTCAAATTGTTGGTCCTGGTCCCCTCCGCAAAGAAACACCTAAACCTTTTTCCTTCACCCCTTCTGTTTTGTTGAATTTGTTTTTTGTAACTTTAGGACTCTCTGCACTTTACCAATGTTAACCAATGCTAAAGTGCTTGTGCTCTCTCCCTAAAACATAGTAAAATTTGGCTACACCCACTTGGTACATTTAATTTACTTGTACGCCTCTACTAAATGGTACTGCATGGACCCACGGTGCCCATGCTTAAGCCTTCCTTTTCCTTGCTTATAAGTATAAACTTTTAGGGCACGGAGCATGGTATTTAAAAGGTAGGACATGTGGGTTTTACATTTTACATGTCCTGATAGCGAAAAACTCTTAAATATGTTTTTCACAATTGTAAGGCTTATCTCTCTCATATAATTAGAAGGAGTTGCATTATTGAATTTAATTAGTGCAAACTTTGGATTTCAAGCATGTGGAAAAATACTTCTTGGTCTCTTTTAAATTGTAATTCAAAATCCACTTTAATGGTAAAGTTCGATTTTAAGTTACCATTGTAAATATGCCATCTTCAGAAAGTTGGCATTGTTGTGTCCAAATCCACTGTGCCTGTCTGCCAGTAGCCTGAGTCATTTGGCTCTGCTGTTGTGGGTTGTGTATTGCTGCCAGACATTAAAACAAAGGGGACCGGATGTGAACAGGATGGGCCATCCTGCTAGGGTGGCTGGGATCAGAGCAGTTCCCATTCCCACTTACACTTACACTTCAATGGGCTTTGCTTCCTGCTCACACAATGGAACCTGCCGTTAGCCTTTTGTCACCCGACACATTTGGGGGACAAACCCATGAAGGATAAAAGAGCGGGCCTGGTGCTGCCCTCCACACAAAGACTGGGACTGAGGTAAACGATGGCATTCTCAGACCCAAATCTGATCAGTCATGGACCTGTGGAAGATTCGAAAGAAAGACTGCCCTGTAAGGGTTGCTATTCTGCCTTGCTGTCTGAAGAAGGAAGCCTGGACTTGCTCCCTTGAACCCAGGACCACCAGAGTAACTCCAAGAGCTAGTTGGCTAGCATCCCCTGCAATCTACAGGGAAAAGCATTAAACTCTGCTGCTGGCCTCTGCTGGAGTGAGTCCTAACCCTCCAAATGGTGCACTGCAGGTCCTGGTCTCTTCGTAGTGGTATTGGTGGTACTCCTACCATAACTCAAAACCTGCAACTTAGAAAATTGTTCGCAAAAAACTGCTCGGAGAACCAACAGAAGTGAAATATACCTACAAGCACCTATGTCACTCCAAGCGTGTAGTATACTTATTTGAAGCGCACACACACACAGTATTCATGTTGATCGCAGCGCCCTGTAGAAGCATGACAGGCGCTGCGATCAACATGACTACTTTTAAAAAAGCAGACAATCTGCCCCCAACTGCGCTCTATTAAGAAAGGGCATGCAGCAAGCCTAAATGCACGGCATGTGCTTTCACAATCACTAATTTATATCAGTGATTGTGAAAGCACATGTCGTGCTTTTAGGCTTGCTGCATGCCTTTTGTTAATAGTGCGTGGCAAATTGCGTGCTTTTTGAAAGTTTTCCTGCTAAATGCAGCCCCATATATTAGCATGTTAGGCGCTGCAATTAACATGAAATCTTTCAAAAAGGCAAGCAATCTGCCACGCTCTATTAACAAAAGGCATGCAGCAAGCCTAAAAGCACGATGTATGCTTTCACAATAAATCATATATGTTAGTGATTCTTAAAGCAAATGTCATGCTTCTGGACTTGCTGCATGCCTTTTGTTAATAGACTGTGGCTGCGGGCAGATTGTGTGGATTTTTTTTAAGTATTCATGTTAATTGCAGAGCTTCTCATGCCTATACACGGCGCTGCAATTAACATGTATACTTTCAAAAATGCACACAATCTGCCTGCAGCCACGCTCTATTAACAGAAGGCATGCAGCAAGCGGGGGGCTTTAAGTGGGCCAGGTCCTAAAGCAGGTGCTGAGATGGGTCCCTATCAGGCTCTTTATTTTTGCCCTCACCCTCAGGGTAAAAACAAAATCTCAACCCTGCAGCAGTACAACTGCTCAAAGCCTTTGGTGTTCTTTCACAGTCTGATGATTTCAGAACTGAAGCATTTTCAATATTATATTGAACAGAAGCTGTAGTTGTTGCTTATTTATCTTATGCAACTAACAACCATTGACAAAGCCAATAGTCCTGGCTTGTTGTAGATATAATGTTACTTGTTGTATTATATATCTGGATGCAATGACAGAGGCAGCAAAATAACAGTTGGGCGGCACACTATGCTAAGCACAGGTTTTTAACTTACATGTTTTTAAGCCACGCCCTTAATTACATTAGCCACGCCCCTTTGAGAGACCCCCCCCAGTTTTTTCATCTCACTTAAAGCCCTGAGCAAGTCCAAAAGCACCATAGGGCAGATTTACAAGCCCCCTGCGCCACTTTTGCGTCATTTTTAACATGGGGAAAATTACGCAAAAGTGGCGCAAGGGGCTTGTAAATCTGCCCCCATGTGTGCTTTCAGAATCACTTACATATATTAGTGATTCTGAAAGCAGACGTGGTGGACTTCTATGTACATTCCTCCCTCTGAATATCCAGGAAACCATCTTCAGAGCAGATAAGTGAACTAATGATTATCAGTTCTGAAAAGTGGAGTGCTCCCCCCCCAGTAGAGCCAGCTCTGTTCTGCAGAGATTCTTGCCCTGATGACCTTGAATAATTCCTAAACAGATTGTTGCAAATAGCATTTTCCTTTCATTTATTTTGAATCTGTGTAATGTGTGAGAGTCTATTAAAGACAATTTATGACAAATGTGTTTTTGTTTCATGCAACCTCCATAAAAAAATGTTTCTTTTTGATCCAAACAGGATCTCAGCAATGAGAAATGGGAGGGTGTCACAGTGATTATTTGCAGTAGTATTAGTGAGCTTCTACTGTGTTACAATATTGGAAAAATACATCACTATCCCTGAATATTAATTTGAACCATTGTGTCTGTGCACTGTTTGTGACCTGGCCAAAGAGGACACAAGAGAACTGAAACTGGATCATAAATTCAAAGCTGATCCGCACAGGGGCCCCCAAAAAACTTTTGGCCTAGGGCGCTCAAAATCCTTAAGATGTCTCCAAGCCGCTGCTGTGTAGAAACCTGTTGCCCCGGTTTCCAATTATATATTAGTGTAGCTTTATCATGGTTGCAGATGCTCTGCACTGCACCTGTTAATTGGAAATTAACATGATACAACCAGTGTACGCCAGTCACCAACACAAATGCCTTACCCAGGGCCAGACTTCCCATAGCAGGCATTGGACATTTGCCTGAGAGGCTGGAAGGGTGGGGGCCTGTTTTATAGCAGTGGGGGACGATTTTTGTTACTGGGGCCGATCTGACAAAATTGCCAGGGCTGCTTTGGGTTCCCAGTCCAGCCCTGCCTGCCCCATCAAACAGGCCTCCTGTGTTCCAGTAATTAGGTCAATTATCTGCACAATCAAGATGGAACCCCCGTGTTAGAACCCCTGTCACTGCACCCACTTGAGTGGTTGGGTTCTTGGCGCACATAGCCTTGGCTGGAGCGCCAGAGACCTTACACTGCTGCACACAGAGGAAAAAAACTTAGAGGGAACATTGCCTGCAAGTCACTGCGATGAAGGGGCATTGCCAGTCTGATTGACTTTGACGCAGCTCCCACTACGTTCTTCTTCTTCGCAGCAAATCCTTTTCAGTTGGGTGTCTCAACGAAAGTATCCACCCTTTACACTGCTGCAAAAATTATATGGGAAACCAGAGGTGGAAGTAATAATCAATTCACAGGTGGCTGGTTGTGTTATAATTAGAAGAGGTAAAAGATAGTGTTGTACCATGTCACCACTTCTTTTTGATCTCTTCATCGATCATCTAGCTGTGGCAAGCAGACAGGATCCATTTATTGAAGCCCCTCTATCAGGATCACCTAAAATTAAGCTTTATGCAGGCAACATGATTCTCTACTTAGCAGCCACTGAACAAAATATTTGTAATACGTTTGCACAGCTCCAGACATTTACCAACATTGGGGGGTATAAGGTAAACAATAGCAAGTCTGAAGTGCTACTCTTTCATTGCTCTCCCAAAATACTGCCCATAGAAATAAGACAGCATTACTCTACTACTCGCTCAATAAGATACTTGGGTATTTATGTCTCCCATGATTTCACAGAACTCTTTTCCTTAAATTATTTTGAGACACTGAATAAAGCATGGGCGCTTTTATTGAAATGGCATAATCTACCGCTTTCCATCGTCGGCCATGTAACCCTAATTAAAGTGGCAATATTGCAGTTGTTTTTATTTATAATTTTGAATGTATCAATAAAAGTCAGACATCAGTTTTTTGTTGAGATCAATTAGGCAATTCAACACTTTTTGTGGCAGGTTAAATGGACTTGTACTAACCTTCAGACGATTCAAGTGAATATCGAGCACGGCGGGCTGGCTTTACCACATATCCAGATGCATTATCAAGCCACCCTTCTTGATTGGCTGACCCGGGCTGCAGCAATGAATAGCAATTCTCACAGTTTTTATCTGCAGCACATGCTCCAGGAAGTAGCAATACAGCTACCCATTTTCCTACAGATCCCCAAATTACCCAAGTGGACTCGTTATAAAGTCCCACATATATTATAATATAGATTCAAGCAGATAAGAGAGCAAATACAATTCCCCTTGTTTCATCCCCAAATGAGAATCAGGAAATGTACAGAAGTACATTCAATCATAGGTACAGGTGTTATTGAGAAATTGGAAAGGGCGGGGTGTTTAGACTCAGGGATTTTCTGGCAGCAGGAGTCATGACAACTTGGGATCACCTGACACCAGTTTTTACACTGTTCCCCCTGTGTTATCATTTTCCTATCTACAAAATAGACATTTTATGGATCACAATTTGGTTGAGAGGGATTCTTTTTTGGAACAAATTAGTAAAGCTACTTTGTAAGTGGTGTTAAAGGGGTAGGGAACTGGTATTGTTTACTCCAGCAACAATTAGATCACAGACTGGTACTTGCAGTATTAGCTAAATTAAGATACTGAATGGCTGGGAGATTGTGCAGGATACTGGGGCTGCTACAACACTATGACTCATAAAGCGATTCTGGGCGCTAATTTTAAGAGAATTAATTTTTACTGTAAATGGTTGCTCTATTACACTCCCAGCCTTCTCCGGGAAATGTTCTAAGCTACATCTGCAGAATGATTCAGGTGTGGCCTAGAGCCAGGGGATTGGTTACATATTTGTTTCCCATGTCCCTCTCTATATGATTTTTGTCATAGAATATTCATTGCTATCAGTAGGCTAGGTTAGATTCAGGTCATACCAGGACCTCTACAGGCTCTTTTTGGTATGTTACTTCCATCAAGACAGGCCTTGGGTATGGCAGAGGCAATTTTGGTTCATAGGCTCGCTGGTCACCAGCTCTGCAATTTGGCAGATCTACAAATCCTCCTAAGTACCTAATTTTGAATCATGGGTGCATAAGATGCAACAGGTCAATAGGTAAGAAAATGTATATGCTCAAAAAGTTGGGGCAGTAAGAAAACATAGAGGAATTTGGGGGGGATACAGAATAATATGGGTTTAGGAATAGTTATCATGAGTTTCTCCTGATCATGAATATGGCTTATAAGGGCTCAAGTATTTGATTGATAAGCAATGTATTGATTTACTGTATGGAAAAATGTTCTATTTTAGTTGTTTTCTTTGCCTTCCACCTGAAGAATATAATAAAGCCTAAAAAGAAAAGAAGATGTCTACCCTTGTGGAACGCTCTTCAGCTACAGCCTGCAGCTTTGTCCCGCTAGAGGAGTCTGACTTCCAGAAATCACCTAGGACTAAAGGTAGAAATCTTCACCACAACCTTTCCAGCAGCTCCCCGACAACAATGGCCTCTTCTTGGATATTGTATGCTGCCATGCTCCGATGAAGACTCTACCTTCTAAATGATATATTCAAGATTTTTTTAAGTACAAAGGTAACTCTTAGATCAGGGCAAACCTGGTACCTGTCGCCGACCCCTACTCCATCTTGGTCAGCCTTAACTTGTGACTTTGTCCTGATCTCGTGCGGCCAAATACCCGCAGTTGGTGCTTTGTTCTTTTTGGCACTATTTTTCACAAAAAAGTAAATCACACCAGTTCTACTCATTGGATTTAATTAATTTTAGTGTCACTTTATCTATTAAAAATTCCTCTAATTTTCTAAATTGGTACTGTTTGTGTGCTGCATAAATACTTTACACATTGTCTCTATGTTAAGCCTGACTACATTTGTGCCAATGCAAATTGGTATTAGGAAGGGACGCCCTAAACATGCCCCTTCCAAATACGAATGAACAATCACAAATTGCGATTCGGTAACAGGTTACTGAATCACATTTTGGGCTTTGTACATTTGAAAATGCCTTTTACGTTCTCAAATGGCCCTATTCTGTGAATCAGTCAGTTTGCGATTGCAAAAAAGCTTTGTACATCTAGCCCATAGTTCTCAAACAGTAGTCACAAATTGCACAGTGACATTTTGCCTTGCTCTAATTTTGCAATACAACCTGTGTAGAAGTAGGTCGAGTTCAAAAATCTCCAGTCGCAGGTCATCACAGAATGACTTATCCAATGAATATTGTATGGGCCTGTCGCTATTGCGACCTCTTGTGATTAACTATGAGGACAGTGATTTTTTTAAAGCTGCTACATTGTCTCCATGAGGTCGAGGGTCACAATACCAAAAGGGAAAGCTTTACAACAGGGGCAACCTATGCTTTAGAAATCGGTTACAATCTCTTTGAGGAGTCAATAGCTTATCTATGGTTTACAATTGCAATATATTGTATTCCAAAATAAAATTAGCAGGGGACTCCCTTCTATGCCCTCTTCTAATTGCAAAAAGTGCTTACCGCAGAATGCAACTCTTCCCATTAAAAACGCGCCAGCGTATTTGAATATGACGCCTATGATCCAATTGCCAAGAGGCAATGCAGTTTGTGGTGTGAGATATACCAATAATACATTTTTTATTAAAATGTCATGTAAATTTAGGGCAATTTCATTAATTTAATTACATGTGGTGTTTTTATGTCAGAACTGGTATAGCACTCTGAAGATTTTGTGAATGTTTCACTAATTGTTTACCTACAGATTTTATAATTCTACATGTTTGAGAGATAGTGAAGGATCAACTCTTCATCAGACAGAATTTTCAAGCAGTCTCCTGTTCTAGGTCAACTAGTTGGACCTTGTCTTTAGTCCACAGCACCCCACTTTTTTGGGCATTGTAGTCTCAGCAACCCTCGCCTCTCATCCCAAAAGCACTGTGACCCTCTTACCAATCCTCAAACTCACTGGATATCCAATCCTGCTCCTGTTCTCACCTCCTTGTGAGGTCACTCCACGATGTCTGCACCCAGGCTGCAGACTCCCAAAGCAAAGCAGATAGGCATATGTGTGGGTGGTCTGTGCGTATGTAGGCTTTAGGAGAATGAACCAAGACAAACCAAAATCCGGTGGGGGGATGCTGGCTGTATTATACATTGTGTCCCGGGGGCACAGCGGGTGTGTGCCCGGCATTGTTCATCCCCAGGGCACAATGATATTGCAGAGGGAACCGCAGGAGCTTTTGTGACCGCTTCTGTAATACTGATAGCTCTGGTGCACATGTTGTGGGTTGCCACCTGCACAGTGAAAAAGGCAGCAGCTTTTAAACAGCTGCTCCATATTTCACTTAAATGTGTTGCTGCCAAGGCAGCATAAGTTCGGGGCTGCCCGGGGGGCAGTGCATTCTTTTTAATATGGGGCACTGTCCCTGTTTGCGCCTGATACACCTTTTGAAAGGTGCACCACGAAGCAAACAGGGAAAGTGTGCTGTATTCATAATTCAGCCCCTGATGGGCATGGACATGGCAGCGAAGGCTTACTTTTCTGAAGCAATGCCAGCACAAGGATTTTTAGGCATGCATGACAACAGTACATCAGTATCCCAGAAAATGGCTAGGGTCAGATTTTTTGTTTGCCAAAAGCTTTTGGCGGAAAACGCTGACAAACTGCCATTTTTTGTGCTTTGTGTGTTAATGTCAGACCTAAAAATGTATGGCCAGGATATATTTTTCTGGAGAAAACACACTATTGTGTTCTAAATTCTGATGTAGGTTTCATACGTGTGTGTGCATAGGGCTTTGCTAAATCTGTAAATTGACCATTTCCTTCTTCTTTTCTTCCAGAATGATTTAGCTATCTGTAAAGGCTTCTGAGCAAGGAGATGTGACAAGAATTTGTCACGTAGTCCCTATATGTTTTTAAGTATGCAAACATTAATATCCAATTTTCCAGCATGTTTTTTTTTGTACTTTGGGAAATTCAAATATGTCTACTCGATCCATAATTGAGATCCCTCCTCAAGCCCGCACTCCCACCACTTAAAAAGTCTTCATGAATCTCATCCATAGTAGGAAAAAGTACAACTCATTGTTCCAAGGGAAGTATGATAGTTGGTAAAGGAAAGCAGCTGTGGGTGCAAATCTGTGATGTGTAGCAGTGAATGTAGAAGACGTTCATAATGTGGGACACCAGCAATGTTGTACACTTTGGGATGCATCACTTTCAGATGCAGAATAGGGAGCGGTCCTATATAATGGTGGATGTTGGAGTAGGTGTGAGGTAGTCGCAAACATAGGACAATTAGTGGTGAATAGCAAAAGATGAAGAAGATTTATTTATGTGAGACAAGCATAAGGCGAAGGACTGGTATGGTAGTGTCAGGCTTTCTGATCAGGGTATTCAGAGTTGCAGGATAGTGACGTTAAACACTGGGGATGTGTGGCGAGTTACTGTTTGATGGTTCATAATGCTATGGTACAGAACTGTTAGGACTATGCTACAGGCATGAGTACAGATCAGCATGACCTGGGAGGGTTGGTGCTGTGTGTCAGTTGGTGATTCAGGGATGTGGAACAACCAGGGTTGTGGATTATTTGGTGGTGAATTATCGTTTGCCATTCAACGCAGCAAGTTTAGGCTATTAATTGATTGTAAGAGTGGTGACTGAAGATGGGTACATTGACTTTGATGAGGTTGGCAGAAGGGTATAGGCAGATGCCTAAAGAGGAGAAAAGAGCATGACTACAACTTGGTCACACTCATTGGACTGTACACAGAAAGTTAAAGGAGGGTCCGAGGGACATTTTACTGACCCGCAATGATTATATCCCCAATTAATTACACAATACCACCAAAGAAATCCTTGGGTCTAAGAACAACTAAACAAGCATGCCAAGTGACGTGCAAAATCACAGAGGAAAACCTGAGGGATAATCCCTTTAAGGACTAAATTCCTCACCCACGAAGGTGGCATGCTTCATCATTTGGGTTTCTCCTCCTGGTGGGAATTCCTGGTCCCACCAAGGGCTACAACTCCCTCTCTGAGACGAAGGAGCTCAGGGATGTTTTTATATTACTACTCTACCGAGGATTTACTAAATCCACCAGATGACAAGCAAAAATCAGTTGGGTGAGGGCGCACCGCAACTAAGAATCAAACTGTACAGGTAGTGATATTAAAACTAACTAACGGGAACAACAAGGTTGCCTTTATTTACTTGTTCTCGCTGTCAGGATTAAAAAACAGTGCGCCTGCAGTATGGATTTAAAACTGCATGTGTGAGACGAAGAGGTCTACATGTTTCAGCCAAGTCGACCCGAACAGGTGTCAAGGCTTTCGTCAGGACCTAGAAGGGTACTGCTGCCACTAAACAGTGAAGTTATGTGAAAAAATAAGAATGCTCAGATTTCAAACCAGTAATCCTGCTATTTTCAGGTCCGAATTTTACTGGTCGTACCTAATGAAAAGGAGAAACAAAACACAGTGGGAAAACAATAATTCAGTCACTTTGACCATGCTTGCACAAAATATGTACGAATAGTGTGTGATAATCTTTTCGCCACATCTATAAAATGCAACTCACATGTGTAAACAATATTACATTTGCTTACCCGTAGTGCACGGATAAGTAGCCTCACCTCTACCTGGCGACAGCTCAGGGAAGGGGGCACCGCTCTGTAAAGAAGGGGTAGTGAAAGTGTCAAACATAACCATCATTATGTTGACATTACTCCATCCAGTGAATGTATTAAGGTTCAGACAGATCACTTAGACCAAGCTCAAAAACAAAAAAACTAACTAATTCATCAACTTAAAATCCTATGGAACTCATACGGGAATGATCTCCTAGTGCCATAGACAGTATCTAGAATATAGACCAAGGAACCATGTAGTAACACAAGCGGTCCTAAAAATATGTTCAGAGGCCATGTCAGGTTATAAGAATAGGACTCACCCATGATGTCACCTTGCCTATCTTACAAAGAACTGGCAGCGTAAGATCAGCCATTGTTATCACGTGATCTAAGTCGCGAAGGCTGCACGTGTATCACCAACACTACAGAACAAAGTTTGTCAATAAGTGACGCGGACAAAGCCCGATTAGTGGCAATGCCCTCTGTTGCAGATCCCTATATTCTCTTGCACACATATCAGGGCGGTAAATCAAGAGTTTATTGATTTTCGTATAAAAAAAATCAGGCTAACCATATATCTGCAAATACACCATGTATAGACACTAGCAATGTCGTGTCTCATTTCCAGTACTCTCGTCGTGCCCCAGGATCGAGAGACAACCCCTCGAGGAAGTGTGCATACACACACTCAGGCAATGCCCTGTACGAAAGTTCCATGCGGTCAAAGTCAAATATAGTGCCTCACTCTCAGTATTTTCAATACGCCCCCAAACAGGGAAACTGGCATTGCTTTCAAAAGAGCATGCACACACTTAATATGGCACTACTCTCTGCTTTGGGTAACTGTATCCTCTATTGCACCCATTAGAGCAATCATTCAAGTATTCCTTCATAACGTAATCAGTAAACTAACTTTCCTGAATAGCACTAACGTGCCATAGCGTGAGAGAAGCGGTCTTCGCTCTCCACATACGTGCATGCAAAAATTACTCATAGGGGCATATTCTCAAGGACTTATCACCGATTTATCGGCACTTTAGCGCCGCAAAAGTGGCAATAGACTTATCGCCCTATTCTCAAGCTGGTGCAAACTGCCGATATCACCAGTTTACCAGCGATAGCTGCCGCACAAAACATCACCACAGATGAGTGCAACAACTAACGCTAATGATATGCAGAGTAGGCGTTCCCGTGCAAAAACACACGAAAACACCACTTCGCGAGATTCTCAACGACCAGCCAGATCTGCGATGTGACCCAAAAACAGGCGATAAGGCGCGTTAGCAGCAGGGATTTAACACCTGCCTTTTACTGGTGGTAAGCAGGATGACAACCTGCAGCATAAAGGGAGCCCAGCCCAGAGCCACATCGGCAGACCAACACATGTCATGGAGCTACTAATCATGCAGCTCGGAGCCCCAAGAGGCCCACAACACCCACTGCCACCCCCCCAGGCCCCCACCCCCCCAGGACCACCCCCCCCGGACTACCACCGAGGCAGCGTAGAATGAGACAGCAGTCCTTCCGAAAACACACCAGCCTCCGAGACTTAACGCCAGAGGAAGTCATTGCCCACTACAGGCTCAAAAAGACGACCATCCTCCGCATCCTGACCCACATTGCCCACAGGCTGACGGTACCAACACAGCGGAGAACCAACATCCCTCCGCAGACAAAGCTGCTGGCTGTGCTGCACCTGTTGGCCTCTGGTACCTTCCAACCAACAACTGCCAGAGTCAGAAGAGTCTCACAGCCAGCCCTGTCAAAGTTCCTCACACCTGTCTTGGATGCCATCATCAGCTTGGTACCCCAGTACCTTCACTTCCCCCACACTGCGCAGGAACAGCTGGAGACCAAGCAAGGCTTCTACGCCATAGCTGGCTTCCCGCACATGTTGGGGGCAATTGACTGCACACATGTCCTACTTGGGCCCCCTGCCGACACTGCACACAATTACCGCATCAGGAAGCACACGCATTCCATCAATGTGCAGGCAATAGTGGACCACCGGGGACTCTTCACCAACGTCGTCGCCAACTACCCAGGCAGTGTGCATGATTTCTACATCTTCCGACAGTCCATCATCAACCAGCGCTTCCAGGATGGCATCTACGGAAATGCACTGCTCGTCGGTAAGTACCAACGGAACACACAACACACCTCAACTCCACAATCAGACAACTCACAACTGTGGGAATGCACACGTTACAACATCACATACGACATGCCAAACAACATGCCCACCTACCAGACACGACAACACATGGAAATGTGGTAACAGGGGCCAGACATCCAGACAAGCCATCCACGTAATGGCACCTCTGCCACACAATAGCAGGATGTCGTGAGAGGCGGGAACCAAGTATGTGCGAGGGAGGCAAGTGACCCATGAATCAGAATGTACTCAATGCCAAGTGTGGCGGGATGTGCTGGACAGACTTAAGTATGCAGAGCACAGACATGTCCATGTGGACATATACTGCTGGTGTTTGTAGTGTCGTAGACAGTGGGCGCAAGTATGTTACCTCAGGCAGTGGGGTAGACCCTGGACATGTAGCTATGTCGCCCCCCCCCCCTGTAAGCGTAAGCGGAGTGGGCTGGACCAGCATAGGAGTGGGAATCAATAGCCCGGGGCTCAGGGCGTGGTTCACTTCCGGGATGGCCACCAAGGCAACTACTGCGTGTGTCTCTGTTTCCGCCATATCCTGACCATAGGCCTACACACACGTGGCCGACCACCTTCAACGGCCAATATCACAGTGTCGTTGTCAGGCTTGTAGACATGCGCAGACAGTCATGACAATGGTGTGTCCTAGTAGTGCAAGTGATGCAACCGCGCAGCGCACACAAGTAAATAGGCTCGGGGAGAGTGAGGAGCAGCTGTGAGGCAACGTACTACACATGGATGCCGCTCATTTGCCACATGAAAGACATGTCAGACATGTATCCCAAAGTCCCACAAATCACACACCAATATACTAATAAGCCTGCCAACACAGAATGCCGAACCACCGATTGACACATCCCTCTCCCCTGTTACAGGTGATCAAGGATATGCACTCTGCCCGTGGATGATGACACCCCTCCGAGCCCCGAACACCCAGGCCCAGAGGCAGTACAATGCGGCCCACATACACACCAGGGGCATTGTGGAGTGCTCATTTGGCGTGTTGAAGTCACGTTTCAGGTTCCTGGACATCACAGGTGGAAGACTACTGTACAGCCCTCAAATAGTGTGCAAGATGATCATTGCATGTTGTATGTTGCACAGCATATGTGTACGCACCAATGCCCCATGGATCCATGTGCCTGATGCACCAGACGATGATGATGAAGATGAGGCAGGTGGACCACACCACAGTGCAGCAGCAGCTGGAATAGCCCGAAGGGACACTATCATTCACAATTTCTTCACATAGGCACGTCACATGGGGACTGTCCTTAGCAATCATGGGACAGGTTGAAATGACCACATGTGCAAATAAATTCATTCCTAGACACATTCCCTGTGTGCATGTCACTCCTCTGCATTGGCACATTGCTCGGACAAGTCTATGTGCAACATTTAGTGCTGTCAATTACACCAATGGCAATTGGATGGTGGGAGTGTCACCTCCGTTATCGGGATCCTGTTTTCCTGCGGACTGAACCGCGTCTTCCTCTTCTTCTTCTCCTTGCCCTTCCCTGGCCCCGAGGTCCCAGGCTGGTCCTCCGTGGGGCTTGTGGGGTTCGGGTTGTCCTCTGTACTTGCTCCAGCTCCCTCGATTGTGCTTTTTTATTTCTTTCTGGTTTTTTTGCTGCTTTTATGGTGATTTTACCCGCCTGACGTGGGAATTGCAAGCCTGCTGCTGCTTGCCACCGATTTTTCTATCGCGGTTGGGCCCATCGCAACTTTTTTCACGTTCGGGTTGAGATTTTTATCACCACCCCGGTAGTGTTATCGCGGACATTTGCCGCGTTATCGGGGTACTATCGCATGTTACCACTGTGTTGTGAATGCCACGTTAACACGGGGTTATTTTCCAGCGCTAGACGGCGATATGAGGACTTGCGTTAACCTATTTTGGCGATGATTATCGCATGTTCTTGAGAATATCCCCCATACTCTGATTTAAGTAACACCAATGGTAATCGTAGTGAGGGAGAGGTGAGTGATGTGCCGAGTGGTTGTTTGCTTCATGTCTAATCTTTAACTTGTTTTTCGGCTAATGTATGCGGGTAAACTGCTGTATATCGGCTTGGGGCACCTTTGGTCTATTGGTCACTACGATTACCATTGGTGTTACTTAAATCAGAGTATGAGTCATTTGCAGAGTATGAGATCTGCAACAGAGGGCATTGCCACTAATCGGGCTTTGTCTGCGTCACTAATTGACAACCTTTGTTCTGTAGTGTTGGTGATACACGTGCAGCCTTCACAACTTAGATCACGTGATAACCATGGCCGAACTTACGCTGCCAGTTATACGTAAGATTTGCAAGGTGACATCATGGGTGAGTCCTATTCTTATAGCCTGATATAGCCTCTGAACATATTTTTAGGACCACTTGTGTTACTACAGTGGTCCTTGGTCTATATTCTAGACATTGTCTATGGCACCAGGAGATCATTCCCGTATGAGTTCCGTAGGATTTTAAGTTGATGAATGGGTTCGTTTTTTTGTTTTTGAGCTTGGTCTTTAAGT
This sequence comes from Calotriton arnoldi, assembly GCA_963921515.1. Classification (NCBI taxonomy): domain Eukaryota; kingdom Metazoa; phylum Chordata; class Amphibia; order Caudata; family Salamandridae; genus Calotriton; species Calotriton arnoldi. The sequence continues at coordinate 3,361,088 of CAWUFW010000713.1, read as the reverse complement.
GATCTGTCTGAACCTTAATAAATTCACTGGATGGAGTAATGTCAACATAATGATGGTTATGTTTGACACTTTCACTACCCTTTCTTTACAGAGCGGTGCCCCCTTCCCTGAGCTGTCGCCAGGTAGCGATGAGGCTACTTATCCGTGCACTACGGGTAAGCAAATTTAATATTGTTTACACATGCGAGTTGCATTTTATAGATGTGGCGAAAAGATTATCACACTCTATTCGTACATATTTTTTGCAAGCATGACTGAATTATTGTTTTCCCACTGTGTTTTGCTTCTCCTTTTCATTAGATACGACCAGTAGAATTTGCACCTGAAAATAGCAGGATTACTGGTTTGAAATCTGAGCATTCTTATTTTTTCACATAAATACACTGTTTAGTAGCAGCAGCACCCTTCTAGGTCCTAACGAAAGCCTTGACACCTGTAAGGGTCGACTTGGCTGAAACATGTAGACCTCTTCGTCTCACACATGCAGTTTTAAATCCATACTGCAGGTGCACTGTTTTTTAATCCTGACAGCAAGAACAAGTAAATAAAGGCAACCTTGTTGTTCCTGTTAGTTAGTTTTAATATCACTACCTGCACAGTTTGATTCTTTGTTGCGCTGCGCCCTCACCCAACTGATTTTTGCTTGTCATCTGGTGGATTTAGTAAATCCTCGGTAGGGTAGTAATATAAAAACATCCCTGAGCTCCTTCCTCTCAGAGAGGGAGTTGTAGCCCTTGGTGGGACCAGGAATTCCCACCAGGAGGAGAAACCCAAATGATGAAGCATGCCACCTTCGTGGGTGAGGGATTTAGTCCTTAAAGGGATTATCCCACAGGTTTTCCTGTGTGATTTTGTGCATCACTTGGCATGCTTGTTTAGTTATTCTTAGACCCAAGGATTTCTTTGGTGGTATTGCACACTCATTGGACACCATCTGGTCCTCAAAAGATTGCTGTAGCACTGCAAGTGAAAGTCGGAAGTCGTTGCCATCAAATTGCAACTGGTGTTGGGAGCAAGAGTGGATGCCTGAGGTGTTTTTGTCTTTTTATTTACTTCTTGAGAATTCTGAAGGTGAATGCTTCAGTTAGTTTATGTATGTGTTGTTCTAGGTTATCTTAGAGGGCTAATGGAACCACTCACAAATCCTTTATGTCTAACCTGAAGAGTACAGGCTTGGGTTATTGCTCAGACAATTTAGCCTTCCATCGGCGTGCCTTGGGTCAACTAGTAAATGCAACCAGGCCCAGATTTACTAACATTTTGTGTTGTGGGTGTGCAACCTTTTTTGGTACAGACATGATGCAAAACGTATTTTAGGATTTACAAAGACACGCAAAGTCGGATTTGCGTGGCTTTGGAAAAAACAGTGCTGCCCTGCGTTACTTTGTGTGGTGGCATTCCATGGGCATTCCATGGGTGGAGCATGGGCATTCACATGCATCCATCCTTGTATTTTGATACTATCAAGATTTACTAAATGCTATAAAGTTGGGTTTGCACCAAAATTGTGTGCCTACCCATCAGAAGCATAACAAGGAGAAATACCTTTATTTTCCTTGTTACTTCCTTGCAGGTGTGCTGCATTCTGTAGCACACATACAAACAGGAATAAGCCACCAAGAATAGTTTTTGTGCAGGGAGTTATCCCTTCCTGCACAAAACCTATTCTGACCACAACACAGGCACTCTTACATCATGGCGTAAGCCTGCCTGTGTTGGCACTAGGCTTCCACAAGTGTGCCCGAGCAAGGAGCGAGCAGTAGTGCTCCATATCTTAATAATGCCACATTTCTGCTCTATCCCTTTCATGCAATGCAGTGCAGCAAGTTCCCTTGCTGTGTTGCATTACATGAAAGATTAGTAGATTTGGGTCTTAGTATTCAAGTTTTTATAGACAACTAGTTTTTAAAGCAAGAACCATTTACCTAGCTAGTTATAGTTATATTATAGGTACTCAACATTATTAACTACACTACCTCTTGCCACTCATGTTCAAGCCTGCTTAAAAATCTCACCTTTGCAATTATGCCCAAGTCAATTTCAGGTGGTTAAACCTGCTAAAGGTTACTGGGGGAAAAATGCCAAGTAGTTACAGGTAGAGATGGATTTTGATGCTGAAGGTTGCTTGCTATTCACCATTTTGGAAAGGGGAACTCATGATAAGGTTTTTTTTTAATCTCACCGACTATTCCATTCATTCATTTTTATTAAGGTATGGAACTCAAAAAGAGGTCCATTTAAGAGGTTACAGAGAATCACACTATAAAATAACATTTTACACTGTGCATATAGAGACCTTTACCATAGAATATTATTCGTATCACTCACTTTTTAGAAGGATAAAAATAAACAAAAAATAAAAGTGTAGCAGCATATCATGAAAGTACAATATTGTAACACATAAAATCACAGCCATACAATCGACAGGGGATATATCTTGAAAAAGAAAGAAGAAAATGCTTATATAAAGATAAGTGGACATCCTTCATTCTAGCAGCAATAGTTAAGTGCAAAATTCAGCTAATAACAATGACATTAAAGAGGAAAGTTCCTTTACCGCAGTAACTAATTATTTGAGTACATACATTCATTAAGTACTAGAAATAAAATGGGAGCCATTAAAGCCAGTAATTGAATCTGCAGTTAGGAAACAGAAAGACTAAAAAGCATGAAACCATTGTGCCCATACCCCCCTATCTGGGCAGAAATTTAAGATACAACTAGAACAAATTAAAAAACACTGACTAAATTCTGAACCCAAGAGTATTACATTTTACCGTAAGTAAAAAATATCGATCACCAAGCAGCGGAACTCAAAACTAAATAGGTTCTATGTTAGAATTTAAAAACCTGATTGGCAAAAGGCATCTGGGACAAAATAGAGTCCCCCAAAATTCGCCTCCCCTGGGCTGGGGGCAGATCTTCAAGGGTTCTGGAAGCTCAAGCGCTCAAGGGTGGAACCAACTCCCGGCTTCTCTCAGATCTACGGCTGACCTGGTGGTTTTTAGGAAGCTTCTCAAAACCTGGCTCTTTCAGTGCTAGGTGTATGTGTCAGGTCTGTTAGTTTGAGACCATTAGTGCTGGGACACTCTTGCTAGGTAGCCGTGCACTCTATAAATGTGTTTCATTCATGCATTCATTATCTAGAGAGTGCTTAGTTTGTTGCTGGTGAAGGGCACCAGCACTCATTTTTGGAGGCCAGAATGTCATTTTCTTCATCAGACTTTAACCCAGAACAAGAGAAAGAAAGGCAAAAAAGGAGGGTGGAAAAGAAAGATGGTGAAACGGTGACAAGATGAAAAAACTGTGACAAAAATAATCCTGCAAGAGACAGTAAGGTGATGGAAGAAAGAAGCATGAGGTGGGATAAAGGCTATCAAACTTGACATGCAGCAGGCCTGACATTTGGCATTCGTTATTACCAGCAGCTGACTCTTTAGGGAAATGTTGGTCCCTCACACTTATCTTTTTTATAAATTAAACTCTCGACCTAGGAAGGAAAACCTAAGTACAGATTGTTTGCAGTCTAATAAATCAGAAAGCACCAGCGCAACAACATCCTTTTCCATTGGAGAAAGGCAAAGTAAGGACCAATGCTTCTTAAACATCTAAAACGAAAATAAACAGCCCAATGTCTGCTGAGGGTTGTGGGGTCAATAACGAGAACCTCTGGATACATCATCATCCTCTTTTTCACGCTGCATAGTCACAGAACTGGTCTATGCTTTTGCCCGGCCAGACAGACCACACCTGCAACCTCAGCATCATCCTGAACAGCAAGCAATCTATGAAGAAACAAGTCAACAGAGTCTCATTCATCTGCTTCCACACCCTTTGCATGCACCGCAAGATCTTCAGGTGGCTCGCAATCAACACCCGAAGGACCGTCAGGCAGGCCCTTGTAATCAGCAGACTGGTCTACGGAAACACACTCTACATAGGAATCCCTGCACGCCTCCTGAAGAGACTCCAGATGGTAACAAACTCAGCAGCAAGACTCATCCTCAACCCCTCCAGAAGGACCCACATCAGACCCCACCTCAAGAAACTTCACTAGCTTCTGATGAAGAGACACCAGTTCAAAATGCTGACCAATGCCTTGTCCATCAAAGGACCAGCACAAATCAAAAAACACCTGACCTTCCATCAACCGACGAGACACCTTTGATCTGCCTCCCTCTCCCTCGCAGACACCCCGTCGAACCACTGAACCAATGTTCCTTCTTGCACCTGACGGCCAAGGAATGGAACAACCTCGCCCTGCATCTTAGGACCGCACTGTCACTCCATCAATTTAGGAAAGAACTGGAAGTTCGAATGAGCAAACCACCACTCAGCAACCAACATCTACAGTACCTTGAGACACTCGTGGGTGATTTGCCATGCTTTATAATTGCCTGATTGATTATTTTCCCCAAAATTGCGCTGTCTACATTGTATACTTTTTCTGGGAGTCAGAGCATAACCTGCAGACAACAAAGCTCAGAAAACGCAGAGCCATAATTACTTCTCCTTGTTTCCTAGCTGTACGTCTGAAGTTTATATATTAACCCATGCTGAGGTAGTGTATTTAATGTGAGCATATGTATGTGTGTGAGCTTGTGCATATGTGAGCATCTGAGAGTAAAAGTGTGTGAGAGTGAGTGAAAGGGAGTAAGTGAGAATAAATGAGAGTGTGTGACAGTGAGTGTATGGGTGAGCGAGAATGAATGGGTCAGAATGAGAGACAATAAGTGATTCTGAGTGAAACGGTATCAGTGAGTGAGAATAAGAGTGAGCTCAATTGAATGAGAGTGTGAGTGTGAAAGAGAATGAGTGAGAATGAGTGTGAGAGAGTGTAAGAATGAATGTGAGTGAGTGAATGTAAATAAGCATACATGAGTGAGAGTGTATGTGAGTCTATTCAATTCAAACCAGCTTTATTCGGTGTAAAATGTACATCCATAAAAGCATACTTGTAAGAACAGTAATAAAATTGATCAAGGGTCCAATTTACAAGTTTAAACGTTCAAATCATTTACAGTTAATTTTTCATAGAAATTCCAGGGGATCCATAGTCAAAATACATTTAGGGTCAGAAGCAAGGACTAGTACCATACAATAATTTCATATCAATATACATACTACAAAATACATTCTACCAAAACATTATTTAAGTACAGCGATCAATACGTTTTATTCTATGGACTAGTCAGTACGCAGTGCATTAATAAGGGCAAATATGAAAAGTGTATATTTTACGAATTCATTCAATCTAGTTGTACGTTCCCGTTTAAACAGGGATACCATAAATACAGAGTAAAATTGTCTTTGTGCGACACACAAACATAATGTGCATAAAAAAAATGTCTGCGCATGTTTTATAACACAACTAGTTAATATAGTCACTTTTCTCATATAATAGCACATCTAAATGTGCTAATTCCTTTCTTCTCCTGACTGCCCTTAATATAAAACGAACAACAGTGCACATAATCTTCATGTTGTCCAAGCTACATAAAAAGTTAAAAGCATTTTTATAATTATACAACCTAGTTGTTAAAAAAAGAGGTTTTAAAACAGATTTCGAATATCGCTGTACAAAGTACAGAACAATATAAAATGAAGTGTGGACTGTGGGGTTTTTCCATTACATGGGCAATTTGGTAGATTATAAGGACCCTTTTCCTTGTCACGAAAAGCAGTTATATAGTGTATTATGCCAAATCTTAACCGTGTTAAATAAAATCTGTGTTGGGTATTTCCTATCATTGTAAGGTATGTCTGTATACCCAGCACAGCAGGGATTTGACAATAGGTGGTAACACTATGTTTATCTTTAACTTCATTGGTTCTAACACAGTCCATGGCCGAGATATATCTTGACTTCAACTCATTTTTACTGATATCTTATATGGATGCCGGATCCCTTTTATCAAAGTCTATCCTGCAATCTAACAGTAACTTTTGGATATACTCAAGCCATGGAATTTTTTTCCAGTGATCAAGGGCCAGGCAGTCCTTTATTATATCCGTGGTAAATTTTGTCTCTTCTTTTACCCACAACCCTCGCCAGAATGTAAGACCCGCTGTTCCGATGGTATCATTTATGTATGATACAGCCAATTCTTTATGTACAATGTAATTGGCTATGGAGTTTGGTACTGCCAGTACTCTTTTTAAAAATTTGTTTTCTTGTATTTGTAGAGATATGGTATTTGCTCTCCCCCATATTGCAGCCCCATAACAAGCACCAGTGACACACTTAGTTCTATATAAAGGAAGTATCTCCCTCACAGGCTTGTTTCCCATTTTGGCTGAGAATCTAAAGATTCCCTCAGCAATTCTTAAAAATTTCAGGTTACATGAATCAATGTGAGGTTTCCAGCTGCCCTTTCTATTAAAAAGTAAGCCCAGGTAAGCAAAGGTTGGCACTCTACCTAAGATTACACCTCCCACATTATGTTGTCTAATTTTCAATTTAGTCTTTCCACATGTCATAACAAACGTTTTGGTAAGATTTAACTTTAACCTCTTCGATGCTCATGACGAGCTCAGCTCGTCATGCTGCGTGGTGGGCGTGTGCGCAGGACGAGCTGAGCTCGTCACGACCACGCCCGCGATTGGAATGTCCAGCACCTGAGCGGAATTCCAATCGCAGCGAAGAGGTTAAATCCTTTTCTGACATGTACTGAGTAAATTTCTCGATTAGAAATTGTAATCCATTCGCTGTCCTTGATAAAAGGACAGCGTCGTCCGCGTAGAGTAAAACCGGAGTTGTGCGTCTGCCTACTTTTGGGTAATCTACATTTTGCTTTTGCAAAAAGAGATCCACATTATTAATATATAGTGAGAACAGCAAAGGTGCCAATACACAACCTTGGCGTACACCTCTTGTAACCATAAAATCCTGTGTACATTCGCCCCTCATTCCAAAACGAACTCTTGAAGTTAAAAAGGTATAGATTTGGGATAAGTATATAATAATGTCATTTGGTGCTCCTAACTCTTTTAAGGTTTGCCACAATTTGCCATGATTGACAAAATCAAATGCACTGGTGAGGTCTACAAAGCATAGATGTAGAACCCCCTCCTTAGCCAGTGTATATTTTCCTATTAGGAGTTCCAAATTTAAGCATTGTTCTACCGTTCCGATACCTTGTCTGAACCCAAACTGGGCTTCTGAGAGGATGTTTTTCTCATTAACCCATTCTTCTAACCTCCCCAGGAGAATTCTTCCCATTAATTTAGAGGTTGAGTCCAGAAGATATATGGGACGGTAGCAGTTCGCCATCCCTCTATTACCCTTTTTAAAAATAGGTACGATAATACTTTGTGACCACGATGTGAGTCTATTAAGATTGTGAGTCTGCGGCTGGTACTGAAATGCTGGAGATATTTTTTGGTTACGGATGCACCCATGGCAGTATGCTTGTCCTGGTATATTAGAGGTACTTTGTGGCATAATGGGTACCCATTAGAAAAAGGTGATACTGCCAGACTAGAAATAATTCTTCGCAAATGGGACTCCATTCTCAAAATGCTGGTTCTTGTGTATTGGCCATAATTGTTGTCATATGGTGACACTGCGACACAATGCTGTCACTGGCATATTGGAGGTAAGGCAAAAGGGGCAGAAAAATTGCTGGTGCTGCCATATTGGAGACAACTGCTGTTATAAATCTGGCATAAGCAACACCCCCGGAAAAATTATGGCACTGTCATAATTTAGGTAACCCTTGGCATAAGGGGCACTCCTGGCAAAATGCTAGCACTGGCACACTAAAAGTAATTCTTTGCATATGAGACACTCATGACAAAATGCTGGCACTGACATACTGGAAGAAATTCCTGGTATTATAGAGGTCAACCATAGCATATGGAGATGTGGGTGGGGGTGGCAGGCAGCCATGACAAAATTTTGCCCCTGACACACTAAGAGCATATTCTGATATTTGTGCCACACATAGTATATTGAAGGCGGCAATTGCAAAATCCTGGCACTAGCATGTTGTACGTAATTCATGGCATAAGGGGCATTCATGACAATCATGGAGGACTTTGAAAAATGCTGGCCCTACTACTATAAAGGTAAGTATTGAGACATGGGGGTGCAGGGGAAGTCAAGCCCTGAGGGGTGTTAGGTTTCTTTAGCTTGGCACACCATGAAAGTAGAAGAATATTTAATGAGTACCCTTTCAGAGCCTGTGGCATTTGATCAAATGTATGTGAAGGTTATGCTTTAAAATGCAATGTTTAACTTCATTTCCTTTTCAAAATTGTCTCTGGATAGAACCCCCTTGAATCCTTTTTGAAGAAGCCTGGCAGGTATTTCGTCCCACCACATTCAGCTGCTACCTCAGTCCTGTTATCGGTCTGCACACTGGGTGGATGCAGTGAATCATTGAGTAGGATGCAGTGCGCAGTGAATGGATGCATTGAAAAGTGAATGGATGCAGTGAGAAATGAATGGATGCTGTGAGCAGTGAATGGATGCAGTGAGCAGTGAATGGATGCAGCGTGCAGAGACTGGTTGTAGCGAGTATTGAATGCATGTAATAAACACAATATAAAACTCAGTGAACCAGAAATAGATTTAGCGATTTAATGGACAAATATTGTGATGCAGTGAATAGGTGCAGTGCTCAGTGAACACATCCCATGTGCCCTGGATAGAACGCAGTTGTTAGCCCATGAATAGATGCAGTACTCCAGCGAGGAGATGCAGTGCTCCAGTTTGGATGAAGTGAATAAACGCTTGGATTTAAGTGAATGTTAAGGGGATGCCCTGAGTCATCAAGCATGCACAATGAGTCGGTGAACAGACTCAGTGCACCTGGACATGGCTGTGGCAGCAGGTAAGTCACCAAGAGTACCTGCAACAACCAACAAACCTGCTCAGCCGCCTTGAATGCAATATTTATCTGACCCTACAAATATCACTTGTGCAGGAAATCAACCCACCGGAGACTGGCACTTCACGGATGATGAACATCCTGACTTTTTGCTAAAATAGCAGCGCTTCTGATGAACAGAATTATTATTTTCCTTCATACATATTAAATGTAAGCCAGTAAAAGCAGAACTAAGTAACACAGGGATAAGGAATAGACTATAGGTGCTGTTTGTTTCTGGGGGCTGGAAATCCTCCATCCTCTAAATTGCACTCAAATGGGCTATTGCTGTAATAGTTTCCAACACTCTACAGGGATTTTAGTTTGTATTTAGCAGTCCGCAAATGTTCACTAAATACAATTGCTTAAAAACAAGTATGTTACAACAATCTGTCTCAAAATCCCGAGCATTATGGCTCATTCATAACACATAATTCCAAAAGACAGAAGGCGAAATTCTGACTCCATGAGAAGATAATGCTTTTTGCAGAAACCCACAAGACACTTTGTAGTGGTTATCAGACCTTGAAGCTTGCTTTTGAGGCACTTTATTAATGAGCCTCTAGCAGGGTCTGGCAAGAAATACCAGATGATGGAGTAATCTGTTCATTCTTTGATTCTGATCCTCAATGAAGCACCATCTGAAGCCCTGCGGCTCTGCAATCATCCAAGGCTCACCGAAGCAGGTCACAACCCATGTTCTTTTTTTTAATTTGTGTTTATTGTCATTTTTCATAACCAATTGAACGATATTTCGTAGAAAACAACAAGCCAGCATGTTACAATACAGTACAAAAGTAGCAATAGTCCTGGTCCATACATATTAAAGCAATACAATTAGTACACGACTCGTTCCGTTGCGTCAGTGAAGCAAAATCATAGCACATCATTTCCACATTATGTCCTTCGTATTGCACTACAGGGGCCACTGTATTCTCCTAGCGTATACTTCGCGCATCTAATCATGTGGTGTTAGCGCTCTTACCACTCAATGCCTACCCATGTATCTACACGGATACGTATAGTGTGTCCCACGTATGTAGCAAATCCCATATTAAGTGGAACTCGCAGTCCGTGGTTCCTCCGCCTCCACCTCCTCCTCCTCTCCCCGTTGCTGCCGGGCCCAGTCTAGGAATGGTGCCCAAATATCTCGGGGTCTAGATGTGGACTGTGGTACTGAAAATTCTGGACCTGTGTCATTAACATCATTGTAACATGACGATTTTGGTATCAGCAGACCGGTAATGACAGGTATGCTATATCTGAGTATTTGCGTCATATTCGAGTGACGGGATCACTCTAATATTAACGATTCCCTTGTGAACCCTCGGGTTCCATTTTGTGTACGGCAGCCATTTTGTGGTTGCCCTCACATAAGGCAATGACTAAAGCCAAAACGCGCCTTAGGGGACACGTACACTTTCAGTGACCTGGGCAAGCTGACTCCACTGTCCAGAGCCAGAACCTGTTCGGCCAGTTTTAGTTCCCAGTGGCCGATCGAGATTAGGGGCCCAGGTGCAGCATGCCATAAACCCTTCATTGCACACATCTATATCTAAATCTTATCCACACCTGTCACTGCTCTTTCTTTATGACCTGCTTTACGAGGAGGAGGTGCCCGATTTTATTAGGGGTCCAGATTATATCTGTTGCAGGTGTTGGGCCTCACTGGGTATTTGGTTGTGGGCTGGACAAACTGAAAATGGGCTTGTCATCATGAATCTGTCTTTGTTTTGTTGTAAGAAATATGTGAATGACCCACTGTAAAAATAAGGAATGTTTGCCTAAAGCATAATATTCTGTATAAAAGAGATAGCTGGTTTCCATGAAAGAGAGCAGTCTCCTGAGAACATACACATTGTTGTACTTCTAGGATACCTGTTGCTGGCTGCAGCCAATACATTGATCTTTGAAGCCACCAAGAAGACTCTGTGTTTCTGTAGTCTGAGACAGGAAGAACTCGAGGTCATTGGGTGTGTTCCCTGGCACCGCTGGGTCCAATAAAACCCAGTACTTCAATTGGCGCCCAACGTGGGGCGATTTCAGCGGTACCGGTCCAAGCCAGAGGTCGTGAGGGGCTTCGTGTAAAATTCTGGAGGAAGGCCAACCACTTCATCGACCCCTGTATGTCGTTCGTGGTCCGAAAGTCTTTGCTGCGAGGTTCCCCGCGTCCCGACGGCTACGAAGGACTGCTGCCCTGACTATCGCCCTGTCTTGGACCCTTTTATGATTTGTAGAGCGAGACAATAGACGAGTCTTCTGGTGACGTCATCGATACCTCAGTTAAGTATAAGTGGAGCGTCTCCCAGTCCTTAGTCTTGGTTCTTAGTTTTGGGTATCCCATGGGATCTTTGATTTGTTAGGATCTTTTTGATTTGGAACTTGCAAGTACCAAAGCCGAAGGACTCGTGTATTCACGAGACTGTCGTATTCGATAATCCTTTGAAGTTTGAAGCTAGACTAGTGAGCGAAGATGCCTGGTCTTAGCAGACTTGGAAATTTGTTTTGTCTTGGTTGTAATAGGGATTCCCGATTGGAGGACTCGTGACCGGTTCCTCCAATTGGAACTCCAACCTATGAGCTCTACGTGAAGCATGGAGTGGGCCCTATCACGTATAATAACGTATGGGTTAGGTACACAAGGAAAGATGGTGTCCTAAAGTGGCCCCAATATGGTAGTTTTGACACCGAAATTCTGGATAATTTAGAGGTTAGACTTTTTAAGAAGAAAGCCCGGCCGGCGATGTTTGACTCTTTCCGCCTATGGCGAAAAGAAGCCAAACAGAAAGAAATTAAATTAGTAAAGAAGAATAAAAGAGAAAAGGGTATTTCAATAATGCAAGCTGCTATGCAGTATAAGGATGATGAAGAGGAACAAGCGAGTGAACAGCTGCACAGGCAACGTAAATTGGCAGTTGATAAATGTTATCCAGTTTTGCCACCTCTTCAGCAAGATACAGTGAAGGAACTTGAGAAGGATCCTTTAATGTCTCATTTGTTGAATTCACCACCTCCTTATGCGCAGAGTGCTACAGCACCTCCGCAACCTTTAGTTGTACAACCCCCAGTTGTTGTACCTCCGGTTCTTCCACAACCACCAGCTGTTTTTCAGTTGGCTCCTACTACTATGGCGCAGCCCCCTCAAGGGCTGCCACCTTTACTACCTGTTCCATCTTTACTTCCTATGACTTTGCCCCCTGCATCTATTTCCCTCCACACTATCCCTTCTGACACTGCCTCTGCATTTGCTTTGTCTCCTCCTGTTTTTCCTCCTGTTCATTTGTCAACTTCTCCTTCTGTCCGACAGAGAATGACAAACACTGTTACTAGTATTTTGTCTCCTTTCTTTGGGTCACCGACTACGACCCCCGTTTTAGAGCGTAAACAATTGCGTAGCCAATTGCCCGATTCTAGAGAGAAGGGAGTATTGGATCATTTGGCGCATAAATGGGTCACTGACCCTACAAGATATGAGTTAGAGTCTGTTATGGATGTCTTCCACCAATGGCAAGCACCGAAACAGAGATATGTTTTTGACAAAATGTGCGAAGTTCTTCTTGAAAGATTAAAAGATTGTGATATGGAGGCCAATCCGCCTGAGTTGTGTCGTGTACGGTTTGAGTTTTCCAAAGGCACGATTGTGGGTTCCGATATTGAGAAAGCAGTTGCGACATTATTATCATTTAGGAGTGAGGGTATTTCTCGACTGTTGTTTGAGCCAGAACCCTCTGTTAAAAGGAAGGTCAGACAGTATCCCATGAGAGAAGTTCCCCCAGTTTGGAAAGAAGGAGACCTAAATGCTGTTCCACCTATTCAGCCTCATTTTCAACGTGTGTGGGTACATGTTCCATGGAAGCGAACTGAAGTCCTGGCTCTTAAGCAGACTCTACCCGACCCCCGTAAAAACCCTGCAGGTTATTATAAGGAATTATCACAGACTGCAGACTCCTGTGTTATGAATTTAGCTGATATAGACATGTTGTTTGGAAATGTGGTCCCACAGCCTTTATGGAGAGTGATCCGTCACACGGATCATGCGCCGGAGTTAGGGGACACATGGATTAATATCAATGCGGCAAATGACAGACAAGTAGGCGGTGCTAAACCAGAGCCTTTAGTAGCAGACCTCCCTGGTAGGATCGTTACTTACATGAAGACTTTGATGCCTGCAATGCGTGTAAATTGGGATAAATTGTCTGCATGCAAGCAGAAGAAGGAGGAAAGTGTATCTGACTTCTTCACTAGGTTTGAAGAGACATTTATCGACCACAGTGGTCAGGATATGAGTACAGAAGGTGGTCAAAGGTTGTTTGTTGACAAGTTTGTGCATAATTTGCTTCCCGAATTGTGTAAAAAATTGAAAGATTCAGAGAGTTCTTGGGCCGTTTCCTCTTCAGCACAGATATTGGCTACTGCACAATACTACGAAAATAGAGATAAAGATGAGAAAGATAGAGCAGACAAGAAAACTAAAGAGTTAAAAACAAAGGTTCTTTTACAACAAGCGTATCCGCCTCGTAGTAATCAGCGTGACTATCAGCAACCTCAACAGTATCAGAGGAATTCGCAAAGGTTTGAGTATCCTCAACAACGTGCTCTGATAGGCCCTAACCAATGTTCATATTGTAAGGAAGAAGGTCATTTTAAATATAATTGCCCTATTTTGTTGCAGCGTATGAATGGTATTTCTGGCGCAAGAGGTCGAGGTGTTCCACAAGCACCTAGAGCTAGAGGACGCGGAAATTTCACCCAGAACGCGCGCCCATTTCCTCCTCAAAATTCAATGAATAGTTTTGATCAGCAGAATAACGCGTCTGGTAGGACGACTCAGTACTATGCTGATGACTACTATGCAGAAGGTGAGAGTATGGAAGGTGATGATTGCTAGGACAGCCATAGACAAAGAGAGGGAGTTGTTTCAGTTCCAGTAGATCAGAGTGGACCTTATATTGAGGTGATTACATCAGGTGTGTCAGAGCCTTTTCTGTTGGATACTGGTGCTACAAAGAGTTCTATTATGCACTCTAAATTCCCTGGCGCACCTTTGTCTGGCGAAACTAATGTTTCAGTAGGTTTTTCTGGCGCCCCGGTTAGGAACCCGATTTCTAGCCCTATGTCTCTTTCTGTTGGACCTTGTGAAATCGAAGCACCACTTATTCTAACGACAGGTTGTGGTGAGAACTTGTTAGGATTGGATCTGCTGAAAAGATTGTATGCGACATTGTATTGTTCTCCTTCGGGAGTACAACTCACATTGGGTAAGACAGTGGTTTCACCAATATATTTGTCAAAGGACAAACTTCCAACAGAATTGTCGTTTCTCCCTGATATTCTTTGGGCTACTGGTCCCAATGATGTAGGTCTTTTGGAAATACCGCCATATGTTGTAACGTTGAAAGCCAATGTTAAAATGCCGCGCATTCCCCAATACAAGATCTCTAATGAAGGTGAAAAAGCGTTGCTAGCGATCATTTATGATTTGATTGAGAAAAATGTAATTGAAGAGACAAGAGGTAATGTTTGCAATAGTCCTGTTTTACCTGTCTTGAAGCGTACTGACTCTTCTCAGCCACCTGTTTACAGGTTTGTGATTGATCTTAGAGAGGTAAACAAGATAGTTGTGCCACAGTTTCCAGTCGTTCCCGATATCACTGCTTTACTGACAATGATTCCAGCCTCAGCCACTTGGTTCTCGGTGATTGACTTGAAGAATGCTTTCTTCAGCATCCCGATTGCCGTAGAGAGCAGGGATATTTTTGGATTCTGTTTAGGAGGCCGAAGCTTCCGATTTCAGAGAGCTCCTCAAGGTTTTTGTGAAAGTCCTTCTATCTATAGTCAGGCTCTGAAGTCTCAGCTTGACACTCTTGTGTTACCTGATGGCGCTACCCTTCTACAGTACGTCGATGATTTGTTAATTGCTGCAGATACTAAGGAGATTTGTAAAGAAGCCACTTTGTCATTGTTGCGTCATTTGTCTGATTTACACCACAAAGTGTCTCTTTCCAAGTTACAGTATTGTCGACAAGAAGTGACCTATTTAGGTCACCTCTTATCGAAAGAGGGAAGAAGATTGACCCCAGAAAGAATTCAGGCAATTGCAAAATTAAGTGTGCCAATGACACAGAGAGAAGTGCGTGCTTTCTTAGGTATTACATCCTATTGCAGACAATGGATACCGAATTTTTCATTGATGGCTAAACCTTTGGTAGCATTGACCTATAAAGACACGCCGAATCCCCTTCCTTGGTCCGAAGATTGTCAGAAAAGTTTTTCCGAATTGCGTGATGCATTGTGTTCGGCTCCTGTGTTGGGTACCCCCGACTACAGCAAGTCCTTTACGCTGTATGTCCATGAGAGAGAAGGATGTGCATTGTCAGTGTTAACACAGTCTTTTGGGGACAAGCAACGTCCATGTGCATATTTCTCGTCGATTTTGGACCCGGTAGCTAGAGCGTTGCCGAGTTGTTTGAGAGCCACAGCGGCAGCAGCTGTTTCTATTCGACAGTCTGCTGGTTTGGTGATGAATAATACGCTGGTCGTGATGGTCCCACATGCAGTGGATATTTTGTTAAACAGGACCAAGACACAGCACTTAACTAGTGCTCGATTGTCAGGTTACGAGTTGACACTTTTAGCGAGCCATGTGCACATAAGAAAATGCAACACGCTGAACCCAGCTACATTGTTGCCAATTATAACAAAGACAGATGTTCCGGAACAGCATGATTGCTTTCTTAGGACAGAAGAAGAAACGAAAGGGAGAGTAGATCTTAGGGACACTCCTCTTGTAAAGTGTGATGGTACCTTATGGGTGGATGGGTCATGCTTCAAGCTTCCGAATGGTGATACGACTGCGGCATATGCTGTCACGACTTTACATACGATTGTTGAAACTGCACGTATCCCACATAATTCAGCTCAAGCAGCAGAGTTGACTGCACTTATGAGAGCGTGTGTATTATCAAAAGGAATGAAAGTGACCATATATACCGATAGCCAGTATGCGTTTGGTGTGGCCCATAGTTTTGGACGCTTGTGGAAGGAACGTGGGTTCCTCACGTCTCACGGTACGAAAATACAGCATGGTCAATTGGTGAATGAGCTCCTGGAGTCACTTACTTTGCCATTGCAAGTCGCGATTGTGAAATGCAGTGCACATAAGAAGGTCACTAACGACGTTGGTCGCGGTAATATGTTTGCTGATGAAGTTGCGAAAGAAACAGCAAGAGATGTGATGAGTCGAATGTATGTTGCGGGCCCTGCAAGATGGATTGGTGACGTTGGAATGTGTGAAGATACGATAGAGAGTGTGAAGTCCATCCAAGCTGAAGCTACGGAGAAGGAATTAAGTACGTGGAGAGAGAGTACGGGTAAATTGGATGCAAATGGTTGTTGGGTTGAATTGTCAGAGCATCAGCGATGGTTGTTACCCGATACATATGTGCTTGCAGTGGTTACAATGGCACATGGGATGGCCCACATCAGTGTGAAAGGAATCTGTAAGTTATTGGCTCCAGTGTGGCAAAATGCTGGAATTCCCAAATGTGCAGAGAATGTGGTCAAAAATTGTATGGTTTGTTTGAAATACAATCCTGGTAAGGGAACCCCAACTCCAGCTGGTCATTTTGCGCCTCCAACGTATCCGTTCGAGGTTTTGCAGCTAGATTTCATCCACATGGAGAGGTGCAACAATTTGAAATACGTACTCGTTGTTGTTTGTGCCTTTTCAAGATGGGTAGAGGCATATCCTCTGAAAGATAATACTGCCTTGTCCACAGCGAAAGCCCTTCTCAAAGAGTTCTTCCCTAGGTTTGGTTTGCCGAGAATGGTGTGGAGTGATAATGGGGGTGAATTTGTGGGTCAAGTGATGAAACGAGTGTGTGAAGGTTTAGGAATCCGGCAGAAATTTCACGCTGCAAATCATCCCCAATCAGCTGGATTAGTTGAGTGCTATAATGGCACTCTTAAACTAAAACTGGCCAAGATACAAGCAAGCTCTGGCCTTAAATGGCCTGATGCGTTGCCATTAGCACTATTGTCAACTAGGATGACCGTACATTCCCGAGTAGGACTTAGTCCTCATGAGATAGTGTTTGGTCGCCCGGCTAACATATGGGGAGTGCCAAGGCCAACGAAATTCAGCGAGATTGAACACCCTGTACTGCTTGATTACTTGCATGATTTGACGGCTAAATTGCGTGTTTTACACCAACAGGTTCATAATACACTGCCTCAGGCTTCTAAAGATCCAGGGCATGCAATCAATCCCGGATCGTGGGTGTTAATCAAGAACTTTCAGCGGACAAAGAACGATCAGCCCCGCTGGATTGGCCCCTATTTGGTGATTTTGTCCACAAGATCTGCAGTGCGAGTACAAGGGAAGAAAAACTGGATCCACGGCGTACACTGTAAGAGGGTCCCTTTGCCTCTACCATATGACCGGTGGGTCCAGGAGGGAATTGCTGACTCGGAAACTGAAACAGTGCCTCGTTTTCTGCCTTTTAGTGACGCACGCGTCACAGGGACAAATTCTGAGCGAGAAAGTGACGATCTTCTCCAAAGAGCAATACCATCACCACTTCGATTGGACACTACTGAGCCTGAACTTTTGTTTTGCGACCAGACATTGCCTGGAAAAAGCCGTTATAACTTGCGACCGAGAGTCATGGACAAATAAAATGAAATTTTGGTCCTCCCATCCGAAAACCTGTTTTTGAACCACCATCCGGGTTCAGCTGTAGGGTCGTGGTGAAAAGACTTGAGTGTGTAGCCTGCGGACACAAGGTCTACGGGTCTGGTTTGCTCTAGGGCGTTCCCTGGGACATTCAGAAACACTCTCAAGTGAAGAAAACCAACCGCCGCGAGCAGCACGTTAGAGGATGGAGCCTTTTCAGATGGAGAGACCTGTTGAAAGAATAAGTTTCAAGAGGAAAATATGTGCAACCATGAGCAGAAAATGTTTTTTAATTATGTGTCTTTGTATTTTACTTAGTTTAATGATGTCTTTAGTGGGGTATATCATATTCTCTTTTCAAGTGACATCTGCACCCACTGTACAGCCCATGCCTTCCTCTACTATCTCCTCACATTCTTTTCACCCTCTACCTGAACACGAGTCCGTTAGAAGATTAGAGTTTATGAACAACTCCTTTGTTCAGCTCTTACACCAACACCAGCTAGTAGTGAACAGAACCAACTGTTGGGTGTGTGGCCTTATGCCTCATACTACTGAGAAAGGTATTCCCTACCTAGTGCTGCCATTCAGCTACAATGGTTCTGTGTGGGCATACCGAACGATGTTCATCTATGCTCGCGAAATCCACCCCCTACGTTCCGTCAAAGACAACCCAAAGAATAGTGCTCTAGTTAAGGGGATAGTCGACATGATAAGGGGAACTAGTTCCTACGAAACTATCCCGGAAGATGAGACACTAGCGTATATTGGATGGAACGTGACTGGATATGGAGCGAGTCTGAGCGAGAACCAGCAAGCAAAAAGATCCGCTCCAATTTGGATTGTACCCCATCAGGGTCATCTATGTCTGCAAGGTAATGGCAAGAATCCAAGAGCTCAGTTAGAGAAGAGTATCTGCACTGAAACGTATATTTTTGCGTCTCAGACTTCCCCTTTGTTCTTAGCAGCTAGGGGTACCTACTTTATCTGCCATGATAGGGCCTACACGTGGTTGCCCCCTGACTTCTCGGGCACATGCTTCGTTTAATTCCTGTTGCCTCCCACCTACACAGCTGCGGCAGATTACCATAAGATAAGAAGAATTAGGGGTGTCTTCAGCAAGGAAGACACTGCAGGACAAGAAGCGGGAGACTTCTTTAGGGGTTTTCTGCCGTTCTGGGGACCTATGGCTAACAACAGGAATGTGAGGCAATTGACGCGAGTGGTTGAATCCACCATAGTCGAAACTGTCGGTGCCCTTAATAATTTGACTGCTGAGCTCCAGTCGGACCGCCTTATGACCCTGCAGAACAGGGTCGCGTTAGACATCATACTTGCAGACCGTGGTGGGGTATGTAGAGTGATCCAATCCAGTTGTTGCATTTTCATTCCAGATAACGCTCCAACAGTGTACCAGGCCATCTCCAAACTACATAGGATCTCTGAATCCATCCATGTAGATGAAGGAGACTGGTCGTTGATGGGATGGTTCCGGGAACTGTTATCCACCTGGGGATGGAAAGTTCTGATGGTCATTGGGATACTTCTAGCCATCCTTTTCCTGTTTTGTCTGTGCATACAGTGTGTTCCTGCCATATGCGGCCTATGTGTTACATCATGTGTAAGGAAACCTGTATCAAGGGACGAGCTAAGTAATAGGATGATGCTACAGCAACATCTCAATGAATTCATGAACATAGACCTAGACTCAGATGAGCATGAGTGTAAGTAAATTGCCTATGTAAGGGCAAAAGGAGGGTCTGTGGTACTGAAAATTCTGGACCTGTGTCATTAACATCATTGTAACATGACGATTTTGGTATCAGCAGACCGGTAATGACAGGTATGCTATATCTGAGTATTTGCGTCATATTCGAGTGACGGGATCACTCTAATATTAACGATTCCCTTGTGAACCCTCGGGTTCCATTTTGTGTACGGCAGCCATTTTGTGGTTGCCCTCACATAAGGCAATGACTAAAGCCAAAACGCGCCTTAGGGGACACGTACACTTTCAGTGACCTGGGCAAGCTGACTCCACTGTCCAGAGCCAGAACCTGTTCGGCCAGTTTTAGTTCCCAGTGGCCGATCGAGATTAGGGGCCCAGGTGCAGCATGCCATAAACCCTTCATTGCACACATCTATATCTAAATCTTATCCACACCTGTCACTGCTCTTTCTTTATGACCTGCTTTACGAGGAGGAGGTGCCCGATTTTATTAGGGGTCCAGATTATATCTGTTGCAGGTGTTGGGCCTCACTGGGTATTTGGTTGTGGGCTGGACAAACTGAAAATGGGCTTGTCATCATGAATCTGTCTTTGTTTTGTTGTAAGAAATATGTGAATGACCCACTGTAAAAATAAGGAATGTTTGCCTAAAGCATAATATTCTGTATAAAAGAGATAGCTGGTTTCCATGAAAGAGAGCAGTCTCCTGAGAACATACACATTGTTGTACTTCTAGGATACCTGTTGCTGGCTGCAGCCAATAAATTGATCTTTGAAGCCACCAAGAAGACTCTGTGTTTCTGTAGTCTGAGACAGGAAGAACTCGAGGTCATTGGGTGTGTTCCCTGGCACCGCTGGGTCCAATAAAACCCAGTACTTCAGGACGGCATAAGTTCCCAAAACATGCTCAGTTGTGTGTGCCCATATGTAACGTCCGTGACCCACCCCTTTAAAGTTGACACTCGCCTACGTCCCCAGTGGACTGCAACCTGTCGCTTTGCAAACAGTAGAAGTAGTGCGTGTAGCTTTCGCAGCTTTGGTGGTGTATCCTTCACGTAACCCAACAACCCCAGTATCGGGGACGGAACCGCTGCAGCGCCTACAATTTGAGATATCGATGTAAATACCAGTGACCAGTACTCGGCAATGTGGGGACAGTTCCATGCAACATGTATAAATGTGGCGGGGGTATAGTGACATCGCCAGCAGCCGGAATCCTCCCTGAGACCCATCCGATGCAACCCCACCGGCGTTCTATAAAATCTGTGCAGGTATTTAAAATGAATTAACCGGAGCTTGTAGTTTGGGGAGAGCTCCGTCAGCTGCCTACAACAGAACTCCCACTGCTCCTCAGATATTGGCTCAGCGAGCTCGCCGTTCCATCTCTCCAATGACCTGGGTGTTACCAGGGGAGTAGTGGTTTGCGTATGCATATATAATCTAGTGATAAGTCGTCGGGGCGAGGAGACCGCAGCAGGCTCTCCAGCGCAGGCAATGTCGGGGGGACGTGGGAAGCCCTCCCAAAGTGCACGGCATGCTGTCCTCAATTTATGATATAAGAATAGCTCAGCGAATGTCGCCGCCCGCCCCTCTGCAGCCGCCGGGGTGGTCTAAACGTGTCATCTGGGAAAAGGTCAGCGAAAGTCCTGAGTGACATGCGTTGTTCCAATTTCTTGCTGATGCCATCCTGAACACAGGGCAGCATCGGATTTCTAGCCAACGGGACGGAGGGGCGTACAGCAGCGGCACCCCAGTCCTCTTACGCATCTCAGTCCATGCCCACCTCAACGTACCGGCGGTGTCTATTTCTCCGCGTGGGCAACTTGACTTACGGTAAATTGCCACTCTTAACGGGTCCGGGGCTACAGCATCCGCCTCGACTGCCACATGCGGCTGGTAGGGCGCCGGGTGCACCCAGAAGTGCAGGAATTGAGCCTGAGCGCACAGCGCATACAGGTGCATATCCGGAGCCCCCAGCCCACCCTGTCTAAGCGGGAGTGTCAGCAGTTCCCAGGATACCCTAGCCTGTCCTTCCGACCAGGCCAAAGATATCAACTTGGATTTCAGTGTATTAAAAAAGTGTTGTGTGAGTGGGATCGGTACATTTACAAATAAATATAGGAATTTCGGTAAAATGACCATTTTGGCCAACGCTATCTTCCCAGCCAGTGACATCGGTAGTTTGGACCAAAGGTTAACCTTCTCCTCTAACCAAGTGACAGCCCTACCATAATTAAGATTCCACACTTCCTGCGTGTCTCTGCTGATCCAGATCCCCAAGTATTTAACTGCCCCAGCCTCCCACTTCAGCGGAAACTCAGAGACCACTGGGGGCGTTCCATCCGTGAGCGGGAAGATCACAGACTTTGCCCAATTAATGCAGACACCGGCTAGTCCACCAAACCTTATAAACTCCCTCAGGATAGGGTCTAGATTCTCCTTGGGATTAACAAGATAGAGAGTCACGTCATCCGCATATAGGGAAATTAATAGGCTCCTTGAAGTAAAACCTATGCCACGGGCAGTGTGGTGTTGCCGAATTCGGGCCGCCAACGGCTCCATCGCAATAGCGAAAAGCAATGGGGAAAGAGGACAGCCCTGCCTGGTGCCACGCGTGATCGGGAAAGGGTCTGACAGGAGACCATTCACTCTAATCCGAGCACTTGGCAAGGTATACAATAATCTGATTCGGTTAATAAACAACGGGCTGAACCCCATGCGTCCCAAGACTGCAAATAAATATGGCCATTCTAATGTATCGAACGCCTTAGTGGCGTCTAAGAAAACCGCCGCAGCCCTAACGTCAGGATGTAAGTAATGTAACACCGAGAATATAGTCCGCAAGTTGTGTGATGTTGAACGCCCGGGAATAAAGCCTGATTGATCAGGTAGTGCTATGAGCGGAAGCAGGGTTGCAACCTGTTTGCCAGTAACTTGGCCAGGACTTTCACGTCCACATTGATCATGGATAACGGCCGGTACGAATCTAGCTCCGACTCCGGCTTTCCAGGCTTCAAGAGGGTGATAATGATCGCCTCCCGCATAGATTTAGGCAAAACCCCATCCTCCAAGGCCTCCTCAAAAACCGCTAGCATCCGAGGTGCCAGTTCCTCCACATAGGTCTTATAGAAGGACGTGGTCAGACCGTCCGGCCCGGGTGCCTTATCCAGTGGCAAACTTCTTATCACTTGGGCAACATCTTCAACCGTGAATGGGTGATCCATGTAATCCCTGTGTGCCTGATTAAACCAGACCAGTGCCACGGAGTCCAGGAACGGCGTCAACTCCTCAGGACCCTCGGTTTGGGTGGTGCTGTACAATTGGGAATAGAATGCGGAGAAAGCATCCAGAATATCTTTCTGTCCCCTGACCGCAGCGCCCTGTGGGTTAAGTATTTCATGAATGAATGCATTTAATCTGGAGGGGCGTATCATTCGCGCCAGCGTTCGACTAGGTCTGTCTCCCTCCCCATATTTCCGCGCCTCCGCGTGCTTCCCCAGAAACTTAACCTCGCACTGGGCCTCATCTGCGAAGTCCAACAGTTTAGTTTTTAACAATGCAGCGGTTTGGGTGTCACTAGCGGAAAAGAATCGCCTCTCCAACTCCTTTATCTGGGTCTCCAGGGATGCCAAAGTGCCTCGTATGGCCCTTAACACTCCCGCCTGCCTAGCGATACACTGTCCCCTGATGACCACTTTGAATGCCTCCCATAAGGACGCCTCCGTCGTGACCGATCCTGTGTTTAAGCTAAAATAATTGTTAATGTCCGCTTGAATTTCTTCTTTAAAAGCCGAATCCAACAGGGCGTGTGGCGGCAATCGCCAGGAGAAAGCACGGGGGCGAACCGGGAGCGACAGCCGCAATAGACAAGGGGCATGATCAGACAGGGATCGCGGCATGTGCGCCACTTCCGTGGCCCAGGTAGCCACGTCCCGGGAGACCAGCCAGAAATCCAGACGGGACCATGCGCCGCACCTGCCGGAAATACATGTGCCTTCCCTAACCAAGGGGTGTCTCCGTCGCCATATATCTATCAGCTCCCCATCAGTCAATATTTCAGCTAGAGCGGTACTCACCGCCGGGTGCAGGGGCGATCCGCGCCCTCCTGTCCATGTCATCATCCATAATAGCGTTGAAGTCCCCACCCCATAATATCGTGCCACAACCCGTCGCCCTTATCCTCGTCCACATCTCCCGAAAGAAATCCGGGGCGTCAACATTTGGGCCATACACTGCCACAATTAGTAGGGGGATTCCCCCCAGTTCCCCTCTCAATAAAACATACCTCCCCTCAGGATCTCCATACACCTCCCGCTCCCTCCAGTTCACCCCCTTCTTAACCAGCACCGCCACCCCTCGGGCATAGTTGGAGTAAATCGAGGAGTAGACATATCCCCACCGACTGTGTCGTAACCTCTGCGATGGTGTCACATTTAGATGTGTCTCCTGCAAGAGACAGAGGTCTATGTTATGTCGAGTTAAGTACGCATGTACGAGCCTGGATTTCCTGTGATCGTTCAGCCCTCTAATGTTCCATGTTAACAAGTTCAAAGTAGTAGCATGGTGTTATATAACATTTCCTGCCCAATACAACATTTAGAATAGAGTCGGTCTCTTTTCCAGCTACCAGTCCTGGTCTTTGCTTTAAAACAATTATACATGCCGGCCACAAACTTCAAAACAAACCCACCCCACCCCCCCCTCCCACACCAACCCCCCAATTAGGTTGTAGAATACCCCCCCTGTGCAAACTATTGAACCAAACACCACCAAGTGGTACTGGGAATCTTCCCATAGGGGCGCAGCAGTACCGGCTACCTCCCCTGTGTACACAGGGTGGCCAGAAAATCTGCGGAGAGCTCTACGCACCGCAGCTTTTGGAAACAGAACCGCACCTGATGTGCAGGGGTTTTGCACCTATCTTCATGGTCCCAACAATTGCATATAACCCTCCCCTCTCACCAGTTAACAAATCAGTTACAACATCTTAATCAGTGGACTATATAATACCCATATCAGTCACTGTCGCTGAGTTGGCCAGCGGCGACCAGCCCGGCCCCTCTGGTCTCCTTGTTCTTATTACCGCCAACATGTTTGGCAAACTTCAAGGCGGACTTTGCGTCGGTAAAGAAGTGAGCAGTGCCGTCATATGATACTTTCAGCTTCGCCGGGTATAGCAGGGAGTATGGGATTTGTGCCTGCAGAAGTAGTCTCTTTGCCGGAAGAAATTCCCGCCGTGCCGCCTGCACCGCCGGGGTAAAATCCGGATTGAAGGAAATGGTGTTCCCTTTGTGGGTTACCTGACCCTTTTCTCTGGCAAGTCGCAGGATGATATCTCTATCCTGGTAGTTCAACATTTTCGCCAGGATGGGACGGGGCGGAGCGCCAACTGGAGGTTTCTGACCCAGGGACCGGTGTGCCCTTTCTACTGCAAAGACAGAGGTGAGATGAGGATCAAATATTTCATGTAACAGTTCGGATACAAAGGATTCCATTCTATAAATAGCTGTGGTCTCCGGTATTCCAGTAATTCGTAGGTTATTTCTGCGAGACCTCGCCTCCAAATCCTCGTTCTTGGCCCTAATGATCCCCAGGAGTTTATCCATATGCAGGAGCTGCTCTTTTGTTTCCACCTGAAACTCATGACATTCCGTGTGGTGATGTTCCAAGGCATCCAGACGGTTCTCATGGGTGGTCACTTGCGTTTTCACAGAGTCGAGCTGTGTGGTCAAGGTATCTAGTTTTGAGTCTATATTCCGCAGACTGGAACGCATCTCCAGCATAAGCGTACGCAGGTCCGCTCCCTGGTCCTCACCCTGCGCCTCCTGCTGGCCATCCATTTGCGCATCGGGGTCCGACTCGGTGTGGCGCGTGGACCTCTTATTTTCAAATGTCAGCTTTGGTTGCTTGGCATCTTGCTTCCCCATTATCCCGGACACCGAAATGCACGGGGCCCAGCAGTGCACAGACTTTCTACCCACTAGTTCGAGTTTCCACACCTCAGGTAGTCTGCCTGTTCCGGTCAGCCAGTTATCCGATGTGGCCAGTCACCACAACAGTCGTGCCCCAGCACAACCCACCTCCACGATACAGGGCGTGCCCCCAACACGTGTAGTGCCACAGTCAGGATCTAGTCCCTCTGGCGCAGCCGTCCCCCAGCTTCAGATAGCCAGTCCTGGTCTCCTATCCACACCAGACCCTCTATACTCAGTTGGGCCCCGCACAGCATTCAACTCAGCCTCTCAAAATGGCAGCTGGAAGCTCATCCCCAGGTATCTCCAGGTTAATGCACCAGGGCAGAGTCTGCGACACTACAACACGGGTCAGGCTCAGCACCTCATTTCACTCTTACTGGCCCGTGGTAAAGAGCTTCCTTCCGCAATATGCTTGTCTCCAGCTGCCCCTCCTCTAGCTTCGCCGGTCGAGCACAAAATGGCGGATCCACAGCCACCGTCCCCCGCTCTGGTGTGGTGCACTGTATCTCACCTTCCCAGCCGCTGCTCTCACTTGCACCTCGGCGGTCGCTCACTCGTTCCACTCATCCGGTCAGCCGTAATCAGTGTTATCGGACTGTCACTGCGCCACTGCTCTGTCTCCTCACAGCGTCGCGCTACTCTGCGGGCACCCCCGTCCTCCGCACCACGATGTTGGTTCCCCGCTTGCCTCCCCTGGCTTCAAGCACCTTGCGAGGTGCCTCCGCTTCACAAACCAAGCGGGCGCAATTCGCACACTGAATCTCCGGTGCGCCCAATCCGGATCTCCGCCTCCGACCCGAATCTGCGGTCCGCTGGTCCGCCGCCGCCTCGAGCTCGCGCCTCCTGCAGCCCTCTTACCGTGCTCTCAGGGACAGGATTCTCTAGGCTTGACAGCGGCACCACACATCAGCTCATGTCCCGGCTCCTCCGTGGCCGCGGGACATCGGATCGGCAACAACAGGTGCAGTAATCACTCCGCTTCCTCTGGGCGGCTAAAACTGCAGCTCTGTCTCTCCGTTTGTGCGGATAATTATAGGATTAATTCCCGGCCGGCGGAGCTCACTCAGAGAGCGGCCATTCCGCAGCACAGCTAGCCACGCCCCCGGTCACAACCCATGTTCAATGGTGTCCATACCATGACCAATCACCCTGAAAAAACCTTAATGATGAGACTACAGACCACCTCCCAATCCCACTGGTGCCACACATCATACCAAGCCCATCAATAATACTACTCCAGGGTTACTACCCAAAAACGTACATCATGCAGGCCTGCCTGAATGGACAACCAAGGAATGAACATTCTGTCTTATTATGGTAAAACTGAGATGCACAGTAATAGCCATGGGTAGCAGAAATGGCGTCTAAAGTGACACCTTTCTTTGTGTATTGTGAGAAGCAACCTTAAGATCTCTGGAATCCTGATATGGCTGCTATGTCGTTAATTCCACAGATTCCCCTGTCAAAAGAAATGTGCGACTCCTTACAGGCTTGTGGCAGCTGAGTCCGAAGTGTGCTGATCACTTGGTAGTTGTCCACCCAAGGACACAATGCCTTCTTGGAAAGTGGGGAGTCTCCAATTGGAAGGAGAGACATGGAGAGGCGAAGGATGGAAGGGCGGGGAAGAGTGGAGATGCCTCGCACTCCAGTGATGTGCTCTTCTCCTAGCATCAGCCTGGCGATAACTTTTATTTCAAGTCCCTTACTTACCCCTCCCATCAGTGCACAGGAAGATGGTTGCAGTATTATCTTGTCAAGATCCCCCAACAGCCCCTCCCATTCCACATCCAAAAAATCCTTCTCTCTAATAATTGGCAAATATTGTTAGGGACAGTCTGACAATTTCTAAGGTAGTAATTATAAACAAATTGCAACCTTTGAAGGTATGATTTGCTTATGACAGATGTTCAGCGTTAAAGTAACATATTATTTTATGTCGCTTCCTCTGAATACTTTTTCCTGGACATTAGCCTCGCCCTGCTCTAACCGGGCCCCGTAGCTCGTACTAAAAATAAAATGATAATAACGTTGTGCTATTATCATTTTAGTTTTCCTTTATCCACTGCTCTGAGAGCAGTGAGGAGACACTCCTCCGCATTAGCAGAAGAGCTGCTACTGCTTGGGATCCATTTCATGGTGGAAAGGGAAGAACAAGAAGCTCATTACTTGAATCCAAACATGTCATGGTCCCAAGACCTGCAAATCATGAGATTGAAGATCGCCATCAGGAGGTCAGATGTTTTGGCAAGATCATGCACACATTGTTTTATGGCCACCATCTTAGTATCAGCCGAAAAAATGGGGACATCACAAGAATCAACACAACATTATCTTTGGAACACAACTCGTCAATTGAAGCTCCATTTTATGGTCAGGCCCACATGCCACAGAGACCATGGCCCAGATTTACTAACATTTTGCTTTGTGGATGCATCACTTTTTAGATGCAGCCCAGATGCAAAATGTATTTTGGGATTTACTCAGCCACACAAAGCTCACTTTGTGTGGATTGCATGGCTTAATAAAACGCAGATTAAAAAAAACTCAGTAAACATAGGTTTGACTCAAAATGGTGTGCCTATCCGAGAGAGAGGAGTACCAAGGAGAAACATCTTCATTTCTCCTCATTAGTGCCTCTTTCAATGCATGCTGCATTTATATGTATTACAGACTGGCGGTAAGGACTCTGTAGTTATAGTTAGGCTTACAAGAGATCGGAATTCCTTGGATGTTTGACTGTTAATAACTTTGCACTGTTTTCACGCATCTTCAGAAACTTAGCAAACCTCTTGATTTTTCTACATTGGCAGGGGATGTAAAGCTTTGCACTGATTGGTCAATTGGGTGCAAATCAAAATGGGGGTCAAAAAACAGGTTTGGGCACCAATCCATTTTCCATAGAATTTGCATTCATGTGTTGCACAAAAATAATTCAACAGATTGTAATGAAATTTGGTAGAAACATAGATTAGGATTTGTAGATGATCCTTTTTGCTGTTTCTTCAGTAGTCCTTACGTTATAAGGCAGAAAAGCATAGGGTCTAATTATGACTTTAACACAGTTGCGCCGGGTCTCTGCCGGCGTGGCTGCGCCAAAGCCACACAAAGATCGCCCGCTGGTTACTAGTTTTTCTTGTGCAGGCGGACGGTCTTTTTGCAATTCACATGGCAGTGCCAGAAAAGCAGGCACTGCGATGGGAACGGCAAAAATGTTCAAGCTTGTAATGGACTGTGAAGTCCATGCCATGCTGGAGCTGAGGGTGCAAGCAGGTGGGGGGCACATGTTGTGCCCCCCCTGAATGCATCCCTATGGTGGGGGGCATGAGGACACTGTAGAGACCCCTTTCTTTCCCCACCACCAGCCTTTTCATGGTGGACTCACACCCATGAAAAGGCTGGCGGTAGGGAAACTCGAAATATGCTCAGCGGGAACATAGACTAGTCCCATCTTATTATCTGTGGAGCTCTCTGCCCCGACTGCAGAGTATCCACAGTTATAAACTTACTATTAACTCAGAGTTTATGAATAGCAATCTATAAAAAGGGGGATTGGGCAAATACGTACATTTACAGGCCTATAAGCCTGACTGACTCCCTACAAAAAAAATCATAGACAGATTTTGGCACATATACAGGAGTGGATTAGGGATGAGAATATACTCTCCGATTGGCAGGCAGGTTTTAGACAAAAAGTGAGCACTGTGGATCAGATTTTCCGTTTTGCATGTATTTACTGGAGAGAGGTGATTCTACGCAAGGGTAAAATTCATGTTGCCTTAGTTGACCTCCATGCAGCATTTGATTTAGTTCCTCGTCCCAAATTATGGAGGGTTCTTGAGGAGATGGGGCTTCCAACTCCCCTGCTGAACATTCTTATCATACTACATGCTGACACACTTGCCCAGGTGAGGTGGAGGCAGGATGGGGCTCTGACCAATCCGTTCCAGATTGATCGGTGGGTCAGACAGGGGTGTGGTTTGGCACCCACTCTCTTCACGCTATATATAAACGGTGTAATTGGTAGACTGGACAGAGATGGGTGTGATGCACCCAAGATAGGGAGTTGGAGAGTTCCCGCTCTTCTTTTTTGCTGACAACACCTTATTAATTTCTTAATCTCCGCAAGGGTTGCAACAGCTCCTGAACTCCTTCAAATTGTTTTGTGTGGAGCAGGGGTTGGAGCTTAATAGCTCAAAAACCAAATGTATAATTTTCAGCAGTCAGAAGTCAAAACTCTGTAGGAGGAGGATGTTAGTGGGTGACACAATTTTAGATGTGGTGTTCAGCTCTGAGTATTTGGGCACCAAACTGACCAAGAATCTATGCTGTGAACCGCAGGTGGAATAAGCTTATCTATCTCTGATCCAGTACACTTCTCAAATAGGGAGAATCCACAGAAAAACAACATCAAGAAGGGTGGCTCCAGCCTTGGAAATTTATAATGTGAAGGCCCTAGGGTCGGTTTTATATGGTGTTGAGTTCTGGGGCTGTTCACATATTGAGTGTCTTTCTGTGGTGGAACAAAGGTTTCTTAGAACCTTATTGAATCTCTCCATCAGTACACCTTTGACTCCTTTATATCTAGACATGGCCCAAAAGAAAATTGACCATAAGATTGAGGGCCCGATTCCGATCTCGGTCGGAAATCATTCCGACCAAATTGGTTCCGGAATGCTTTCCGACCGAATCGTCCGCAAGCCTTCCGAGCAACGGAGTTCGATGCATTGCATGTTAAACTCCAAATGAGTTGTACGGAGCGCAATCCATCTGACCGAACCGTCAGGAAACAGTCCCTATGCGACCGACTCATTCGGAAACGCTCAAGAATACCATTCCGGTTACAAATCAGACTCGGTTTAACCCACGAGCAGATGACGATGCATCCGACGCGGTTCCAGTATCAAATGTCAAGGGGGAATAGTCAAAAACAGTCAAAACAACCATTGGCAACGCCAAATAAAAATAAAATAAGCCACACCCACAAATCAACCTATTTAAAGGCCCAACAGTATGACCATGATCATTTGCTACAACTGCTAATAGGTCCAAGGAGCCAACACCACACATTCCCTGCACTCTACCTCTCTGCCTCACACACTCACACTTCACATACCACACAACTTGCACAGATTTTATTTCATACAAATTCTCACAAACACAGACTCTTTTTCATATTCACACTCACCTTCACACTCACCCTCACCTTCACCCTCACCCTCACCATGGTCAAAAGGAAGCAGCCACGTTTTACAGATAAGGAGTTGGAAATGCTTGTAGATGAAATAGTCAGAGTAGAGTCACAGTTATTAGGGAACCAAGTCCAACAGACCCCCCTGTCCCGGAGAAATAGGATGTGGGATAGGATAGTCAACAAGGTGAACGCTGAAGCACCTTGCATGTGCACAATGGATGATATCAGGAACAGGAACTACGATGTGCGAAGGAGGGTCAAGATACTGTTGGCCAGGGAACAAGCCCAAAGCCAGCAGACTGGCGGTGGCCCTCTTGCACAACCTGTCCACTTCACTTCCTGGGAGGAGAAGATGCATGCCATCATTCCACTGGAGAGCATCCAGGGACTCACATAAGCACTAGAGACTGGTAAGTACCCATTCCACCTCAAAATGAAGTTACCAATTAAACCCCTAGAGACATCACTGTAAAGGATAAAGTTAAACAAATGACTGTTTTAACATAGAAAAAACTAGAGTCAAAGAGCATGTGATGTGTATGTCAGATTGATAACAAATATATCTGCAATGAAATTGAAAATGCACCAAACTATTACAATGTACATACTTCTCACAAACTCACACCAAGGCCTTGTGCTCCAAACAACATGCACCAGTGTCAGACATCTTGCCAGTACTTTTCCACTCACTCACAGCAAAGCTGAGTCACAGGTAGGCTGTTTGGGATGGCCGTGAAGGTGGGTCTGGGCACAGGCCCCATGGGACTTGTAGTCACAGCAAACACTCCTCCTCACATACAGCCCAAACAGACCCACTTGTACTCTGCATCTCTCACAGTGAGTAGAATGTACTAGCAAGATGGGTGACACTGGGGACTAGTGTGAGGCGTGCAAGGCCTACATGGGAGTTGTAGTCAACTCAAAAAACATGCACCAGTGTCAGACATCTTGTCAGTACTTTTCCACTCACTCACTCACAGGAAAGCTGAGTCAGAGGTAGGCTGTTTGGTATGGCCGGGAAGGTGGGTCTGGGTACAGGCCCCCTGGGACTTGTAGTCACAGCAAACACTCCTCCTCACATACAGCCCAAACAGACCCACTGGAACTATGCATCCATCACAGTGAGCGGCAAAGTACTAGCAAGATGACTGACCCTGGGGACTAGTGTGAGGAGCACAAGGAACTGATGAGAGTTGTGGTCAAGTCAACAACAGGCACCAGTGTCAGACATCTTGAGAGTTGACTTACATCCACTGTCAGTCAACCAGAGGCCCAGATGAGCTGTTAGGGCAGTGTGGGAGGAGGAGTGTTTGCACTGACTACATCTCCCACCAGGCCTTGTCCCACACACACCCTGACACACAGCCCAACCAGCCCACCTGGGACTATGATGTCCCTGATGGTGAGTGGAAATCTACTGGCAAGATGGCTGACACTGGGGACTTGTGTGAGGAGTACAAGGAACTGATGGAAGTTGTGGTCAACTCTGACACCATGCACAAGTGTCAGACATCTTACAAGTACACTTGCACTCATTGTCCGGACACCACTTTTCCTGGTGGCATGGTTGTGCTGGGTGGGAATGTGTATGTAGGACGGAGCCTGATGGGAGATGTAGTCAATGCAAAGAATCCTCCTCCCACACTGCCCAAACAGCTCATCTGGGCCTACCGCTACCTGACAGTGAATGGAAGCCTACTATTAAGATGTCTGACAGTGGTGCATGTAGTTTGAATGGACTACAACTCCCATCAAGGCCTTGTGCTCCAGACACCATGCAGCAGTGTCAGCCATCTTGCTAGTACATTTCCACTCACTGTGAGGGATGCATAGTTCCTGTGGGTCTGTTTGGGCTGTGTTTGAGGAGGAGTGTTTGCTGCGACAACAAGCCCCATCAGGCCTGTGACCACACCCACCTTCTCAAACCGCTCCAACAGCACACCAGATATAGTGGTGTTCAGACAATGAGGGGTAGTGCACTTACAACATGTCTGACACTGGTGCCTGGTGTCAGAGTTGACTACTAATCACATCTTGGCCTTGTGCTCCAAACACCAGTCACTAGTGTCAGACTTCTTGGCCGCACATTGCCACTCACTGTCAGGAAAGCAGAGTCACAGGTAAGATATTTAGGATGGGTAGGAAGGTGTGTGGAGGGCAGAGCCTGATGGGAAATGGAGTCAGGGCAAACACTCCTCCTCCCAACCAACACAAACAGCCCACCAGGAACCATGCTTACATGACAGCAAGTGGAAATGTACTGACAAAATGGCTGATACTGGGGACTGGTGTCTGGACAACTATGCCCTGCCAGAAGTTGTGGATAAATAGGCACCAGTCATCAATGAAAGACATCATGCAAGTATATTCACACTCACTGTCAGGGAAGCTGAGTTTGAGGTACGCTTTTTCTGATGGGTGGGAAGGTGTGTGTTGGACAAGGCCTGATGTGACTTGTAGCCATTGCAAATATTCATCCTCACACCCAGCTATGCTAGCTACTCTGGCCTATGTTTACCTCACAGTGAGGGTAAGTGTACTGGCAAGGGGGAGAGGAGTTGGCCTAACGGCTAGGGCAGTCGACCTCAAATCCGGAGAACCGGGTTCGAGTCTCGGCAAGGACGCGCAACATCCTGTGATTCTGGGCAAATCACGTAATCTCCCCGTGCCTAACAAAAATTAATGTGTCCTCATGTAACGCAACTGGTGCTCGTGTATAGCGCTCTGATACCCGATACATTCGGGTCAAGTTCACGCTATGTAAAACTCCGTAAAAATAAATTTAAAAAAGGTGGCTGACACCGCTGCATGGTGTTGCAGTCAAGTCAGACAACAGGCACCACTGTCAGCCATTTTGTTAGTACACTGCCACTCACCGTCAGGTAAGCATGGTTCCTGGTGGGCTGTTTAGGATGGGTGGTTGGAAGAGTGTGAGCCCTGACTACATATCCCAGCAGGCCCTGTCCTCCACACTCTATCCACCCAGCACAAAGAGCCCACCTGGAACTAAGCATACCTGGCAGTAAGTGGAAATGCACTTGCATGATAGATGACAGTGTGGACTGCTGTGTGGACCACAAGGCACTGTTGGAATGTGTGGCCAAATCACAAACCAGGCACAAGTGTCACACAGCTTTATAATACATTTCCAATCACTGTCATGAACCCATTCTGACATGTGGTCAGTTGTCTCTGGGAGGGAAGAGTGTGTGAAGGACAGAGCCTGGTGGGAGTTGGAGTAATGGCAAACACTCCTACACCTACCCAGAATAACAACTTCATCTGAGAATATGCCTACCTGACAGTGAATGGAAGTCACTAGAAAGATGCCTGACACTGGTACAAGCTGTTTGGGCCACAAGGCCTTTTGGGGATTTGGATTCAAGTTTAACACCATGCACCAGTGTCAGCATCCTTGCTAGTACACTTGACCTCACTGCCAGTTAGCCATAGTCACAGAGGACTTAGCTGGGATGTGTGAGAGGTGGAGTATTTGGAAAGGCTACAACTCACATCATGCACTGTCCAACATACACCTTCCCAAACATCACAAACAGACCAACAGGAACTAAGATTGACCACAGTGTTTTGGAATTTACTAGCAGGATGCATGACACTGGGCCCTGGTGTCGGACTTTTCCACAAATACCAACAGTGACTTGTGCTCAAAACACCAGGCACCAGTGTCAGCCATCTTTGTCAGTACATATCCACTCACTCTCAGGAAAGCATAGCTTCAGGGGTGTTGTTTTTGAACGGTGGAAAGAGTGTGTGTAGTTCAGGGCCTGATGGTAGTACTGGCCATTGCAAACACTCCTCCTCCCACCCAGCCATACAAGACCACTATGAACCATGATTACCTGACATTGAGTGGACATGTAACAATAAAATGACAGAGACTGATGTTTGGAACAGAAAGCCATGAGGGGAGTTGTCTTAATGTCAGACACCAGTTCCTAGTGGTACGCTTGTGTCCTGTTGGCCTGTTTGCGCTGGGCAGGTAGTTGTATGTAGGACTGGGCCTGATGAGAGTCGTAAGAACATCAAACACTCCTACACACACACAGCACAACCACTTCATCTGGGGCCATTTATACCTCACAGTCTGGTCATTTGTACTATCAAGATGTGAGACAATGGGGACTGCTGTCTGAACCTATCACAACTGCAGCATTTGCCTATGTGCTACAAACACCAGCCACCAGTGAGAAATATCTTGCAAGTACACTTACCAACATGTCGTTCACAGGGTGTCAGGAACCAGTCAATGTCTTTGGACATCTAATGTGAACTAAACACAACATGCCCATTTATACACTTAGTTGGACATGTCCAATAATCCCCCTTTTGTCAGAAATACATAGTTTTCCCCCCAAAAAAGGCCAGCATCATGGATGAAGGTGGCAAATCGATCCACATTAAATCATCATTAGGTTCAGTAGACTATGTAATGTGTATGATTTGAGGGGCAGTGGACATTCACAGCAGTCATTGTGTTATGTTTGCATCCATAGGGCTAGGTGGGGACACCGCTGGACCCATCCAGGACAGTAAGGCCCAGACTCTGGTCAAACTGGAGCTCTCCGGCGGTAATGTCTCACATCACGACGAGGACCAACCTGGCCCATCTGGTTTGGGTCACCCCACAGCACCAGCGGCGGCAAGATCTGGATCCTCTGCGACCACTCCTGCCTCAGCAGACAACACACAGCTGACCCCTACCCGCATGGACACAGCAGCCAGGGACAACACCAACAGCACAGCAACACAGGGCACTCTGGAGTTGCCGGACAACAACACCACTGTCAACAATGAAGGAGGCTCTGTGTTTGCTGTGCCAGCAGCAACTTGTCCTGCTTGGGTGGGTAGGGGTGGTGGTAGGGGCCGTGGGGACAGGCACCATCATGCAGCTGGTGCTGCTGATGAGGAGACCCAAACCTCTCCAGAATCCTCTCTGCTTATGAGGATTCACAAGGATAAATGGGTCAGGTCTTTGGGATCCTCAGGACCATCCAACAGCAGCAGGCAGCCCAAAATGACAAACTGGACAGGTTCCTTGAAAAAACTGTTGACCTGACTGCGATGCACAGGGACATTGTCACCTGCCTCCGCCAGATTGCCACCAACATGTCCACACCTCCCTGTGTGCCCTCAACATCCAGTGTAACAACATCTGTACCAGCCAGAGGGAGGGATGTGGACTCTGGCGGAGAGCACCATGTGCCGCCGCTGCCTGCACTTGAGGGTCCCCTGGAAAAACGTGGAGTTGGTCGTCCGAAGAAGAAACGGTGAGAGACAGATGGCTACGCATCACCCCCAGGAAGTGGCTACCTGCTCCTGATATCTTCCATTGTGTGCCAAACGTTCACTTTGTTGACTATCATTGAACTGTCCTACATTGGCTGGAAGGTCTAAGTTGGAATATGGACTCAAATAACTGTGGATCTACTTTGGAATATTTCTACAAACACTGCCTACTCCTATCTGCGCTTTGTTTTCAGGTTTTTTGTTGAGCACTCCACCATAGTGTGTACTGATTTTATCACATCATGCACTAAAATAAATCACTTTGCATAAAAACTTGATCATGTTGTGACTTTGAATTCCAAATGTACAAATTGCAATGTAGCACAAAATCACACAGAAGAAAGTGTCAACAACATTGATTAGACATCACCCCAAAAATGTGAACTACTTCCTTGTGCGTAAATCTACCTTGTCAGAGCATGACAGATAGACACAACCAGGTTATCACACAACCCGTAGGACATGGAACAGATGCACAGCAGGTCCATAGCCAAAAATACTAGCACCATTTGCAAGAACAATCAACAAGCATTGTCAGAAAACTATTATGGAGCATGTTTTGTATCAGAATAATCTTTGAATGTGTGAAAACAGACATGGCACACCACAATGTTGAGCCGAGGTTTATTCTCTGGATACAACCTGGCGCATCAACCCAATGTCAATTGACATCACACAGTAACAAAATGCTCACGAGTAAAGAAAAATGACCATCAGTTCAAAATAAAGTGCACGGCAGAGATTTCCACAGTAGTTCAATGTTGGAGTATGTCACAGCATCAGGGGTCTGGCGAGGTCACAATTCTGCAGTTGACATGGCAAAGTACTCTGGTAAGGAAAAACATAGAACAGAGCCAGGCCACAGGACTATGCCTGTTAATTTTGCAAACAATGTCAGCTGAAGCACAAGCTTTACAGTGTGGACTGAGCTCGGTTTCAGGGTAACACTGTACATGTTAATTTACCCCTTTCGAAAACTTATCATACAACAAACATAATGACAATTTTTATACACTGACAAACATACATACACATTGTCCACCAGCAACACAACAACAAACAGTTGGGGTTAGTTACCTCCCCCCATTGCATACTTACACTCATGTGAAGAAGTTGTGGATAAGCTGTTGTCTCAAATCCATGCCATCATCATCACCCCCACTGTCATCATGTCCCAGTCCAGGATCCTCCCTTGCTGGCGGCTGCTGGTCTCCGTCATCCTGTATGAGTGCTATTTCCCTCCGTATACCCAGGTTGTGGAGCATGCAGCAAGCAGCGATGATCTTGCACACCTTCAATGGAGCATATTGGAGGACTCCTCCCGTCCGATCCAGACAGCACAATCTTGTCTTCAGGAGGCCAAAAGCCCGCTCAGTGACTCGTCGAATCCTACCATGGTCCTCATTAAACTGCACTTCTGCAGGTGTGACTGGGTTACAGAGTGGTGTCAGTAACCAAGGCTGGTTGGGGTATCCAGAGTCTCCTACATTTAACACAGAAAAAAGATTCAGTTGACTGACAACAGACCACTATCTGATATACAATCAACACACACCGCAACACACACTTGCCACATCACCTACCAACAAACCAGGCACGGTCAGACATCAAACAGGGGATGGCGCTGTTCCTCATGATAAATGCATCATGTGTAAATCCTAGAAAATGGGTTCAGACGTGGGAGATGGACATGTCAGCCAAACATACCACCTGGACATTGATGGAGTGGTAATGTTTGCGGTTGCGATACACAACCTCATTTGCTTGTGGTGGGCCCAATGCAACGTGGGTGCCATCAGTTGAGCCAATGATATGGGGTATCTGTCCCAATGCATAAAATTGTGCCTTGATGTCTGACAACTCTCCAGGTTTTGGGAACTTTATGTACTGTTCCAGGTAATGAAGCAATGCCTCCAAAACAAAACGAAGGACACGGCTGAACATGCTTTGTGACATACCACCAGAAGTGGCCACTGTGTATTGGAAAGTACCAGTGGCAAAGAAATGTAAAGCTGTCATGACCTTCACTTTTGGCGTCTGTGCAGTTGGATATGTACGACCAGGCTGCAGATGAGGTGACAACTGCTCGGACGACTGTTCAATCATTCGCCTGGTGAATCAGTACTTCCTGATGGTGTCACGATCTTCCATGGTTTGTAGTTCTGGAAAGGGCCTGTACACTGGAGGTCATCTGCGGTACCTATGTGTACAGTGTAAACACAGTTGGTGTCAGGTCACAATGTACCAAGCAACATGCAATGAGATAAACAGAATATGAAATATGCCCACAACTGAAGCTATAGAACATTAGAAATACAGAATAAAATTTGCACGGATGACCTTAGATACATACCACAGCATCAGTACCCTTCCTTGACATGTTACCAAGGTATGATGACACAGCAAATAGAGTGGTGTGGTGTACGAATCACTAGTGTCTGACATCATTAATGTGAGCAAGCATCACATACTCAACAGTTCCACAGAAAAATTAGTAAACATTTATGTTTCTGTGAACAATTACATGTTTCATAGGTAGACAGAATAGGATCATGTGATGCAAGATATGTGTGACTCTTGATATACACAGCGTCTCACAAACTCAATCATGTCCAATGTTGATGATGCAAATATATGTAACAACACCATCCACTGAAGTCTTGGACATACAGATAGGCTAGTAATTCACATTTCACAAACAAGCTGAAGAGGCAGATTAATGTCACTGTCTACTCATCCAAAGGTAAAAGCTTTAGCCATTACTTACACAACATACTTCTACAGTCTGAAATCACTACAATTGCACAATGGGACATACAGTCCCCAAATGCAGTGACAATGCAAGAATGCACTTGTACATCCACAAAAATTGAATTGACCCTGTGACCAATCGTATGCAGATTACTGGATTTCCCCAGCTACATGCTGGAATTTGCCTATAAAACAGTGTGTCATGCGCCCCTCAAGGTTAGCTCCTCATGGGAGTGCGTCTTATTCATTAAAAACTCCATTTAATTTTATTATAAAAGTAATACACACATGTAATGCACAGAAATTCAACAATCACAGACGTGTCTGCTCTGCTGACTGACTACTCAAAGGACGCGGTATCTGCATCTGAACCGATTCGGTCAAAGCCATTGTCTGTTGTTTGTTATGGTGAGCGATGCAGGTGAGTATTGAAAGGACACAGTATCCGCATCCGAACCGATTTGGTCACAGCTATTGGCTGTTGGTTGTTATGGTGAGTGACACGGGTGAGTAATCAAAGGACGCAGTATCCGCATCCGAACCGATTCGATCACAGCCATTGGCTGTTGGTTGTTATGGTGAGCAACACGGGTGAGTATTCAAAGGATGCGGTAACCGCATCCGAACCGATTCAGGTCACAGCCATTGGCTGTTGGTCGTTATGGTGAGCGATGGGTGTGAGTATTCAATGGACGCGGTATCCGCATCCGAACCGATTCGGTCACAGCCATTGGCTGTTGGTTGTTTTGGTGAGCGACACGCATTTAGGCTCGTGTCTTCATCGCATGGAAACCGACTCGGTTACCTCCCATCACAAATGTAACAAAGTCAATCGTGGTCCGATGGTGAGTTTTTGAATGTTGCGGTAGGCGTGCCATTTACAACCAATGTAATGCATTGGACCGATTCAGAAAATGAGACCGACTCAAACCTATCACTTTTGATGCATCGATTTGAGACCGCCTCTGCTGTTTAGATATAAGTCTGTCTATTCCCTAGAGACTTCACTTGCCTGCACTACCTGCATCATTCCTGCACCTCCCCATCTCTCTGCTGCTGTTACCACATCTTCTGGTAGCTACTATTGCACGGAAACAGCCCAGGCCCACAGTTTTCTCAGAGGAGGAGAACCAGGCCCTGCTGGACACTCTCCTGCCACTGCACAGCCAGATGTATGGCAAACCAGAGGAGCAGGTGAGTGATAATTACAGTGCATTGCCATTGGACATGTGCAATAACCATGCACTACTGGAATTAGGAATCTCATTTTCAAAAATTTAATTTGGGTTTTTGCAAGTTTAACAGTGTGTAGGGAACTGTTCTGGGCAGGTACACTGCTGTAGAAGTGTGTGTACTGGGGCAAACATATCATCACTGTTCTCATGGGACAGAGTTGTCATTGAACACAGGACTAATGCACATGATGCCATATACATACCCCTTAGACATTTTTGCCAATCTGACTATGTGTAGAAGTGTCTGATTCAGAAACATGTTGCATGTGAACTAAGGGACTGTCACCATGTCATCCTCACAGGTCAACCCCCATGAGAAGGTGAAGATGTGGAGGACCATCGCGGTGGCGCGTCCGTCATTGCTGCAAGAGGTGGCAGGACCTCCGGGGCTGGGCCAAGAAGATAGCTGAGGTCCAGCTGGGCCTGTCACAACCTGGCAAGAGAGGCGGGCACCGAACCCTGACCCCCCACATGCTCGGCATCCTAGCAGTATTCTTTACTGACCTGGATGGGCAGTTGAAGGCCAAACAGCAGCAAGGAGGGGGTGAGAATGTGCCTTGTCGCACTTCTATCTTTAAGCATGCATGCTGTAATATCTTAGCCTGATGGGACTTTTACAGGTTGTACGTCTGCCAAACCCACAGTTATTGTCACAAGATGCATATGCAGAAGGATCATTAGAATGCTGGTTATGCCCCTTTCATCAGGGACATGTGAGTAAGTCATGTTCAGGGTAGTGACAGTAGTGCCATGCACATGTGGTCAGCAAAAATTCTGAACACGTGCATGTGGATGAGCTTCAGCAGCAATGCCATAGCTTGACATGTGTCTGTACATTGACTGATGGGTGAGCCTGTTCTCAATTATGGTAAGGCCATGCTATACATTCTGGCAGAATGTGTTGTCTATGTTCAGGCCTAGGTGAGTTTGGCTTTGTCCGTGTGCCAATGTTTGGTCCCAGCCGTGCTGCTAAGTGTAATCACATGTATCCCATGGGACAATCACAGCTATGCTAACTCTGGTCACATGTCACATGGACCTTACACATGATATTGTTGACTATTCCATTCTCTCCATTCTAAAGAGTGATGCCATGTGTATGACTCTCTAAGGGTGACAACACAAGCGATTCAGTGTAAAACGCAGGTTGTCACTGGTCGAAACATGGCTGCAATTGTGAGGTATGATGTGAGTTACACAGTCACAACAGTTGACGTGTGCAAATGCTCTTGACTTTTCCTACTTGATGGCTTTGCAAACCATGTGTTTGATGCATCACTGTCAGATCCAGAGATGTCAACTATGCATCAAATTTGAGTTAGTTACTAAAATGAGATGTTAAACAGGAGCAATATTAGCTGTAGAAAGTGTGCAATTTGTCTAATCAAAGTGAGGGACATTCAGACTTGGCCCATACAAATTGGGACTAGTGCAGTCTAGACAGGATTGGTAAACAGTGTTGACTGTACTCATGACGGATATTGGTTCAGTAACAATAGTCTCTAAGGGTCAATGAACCCAGACATGCCAGTGGACATGGACTGAAGCACTGATGACACAGGACAGTGTGCCACGTGCCTGTCACCCTAGCTATGCGTACTACCTTGGTGTCTCTGCAATAAGAGTCAGATGTGTGAACTGACAGTAGAGAAGCTAAGTTACAGGACAAATGCGATCAATCACTGTTATCTGTGTGAGATGACCCATGCAATGACTACGCAATGTGAATGTTTGACAAGGAAGACATTTGAGCTGTGACATATGAGCCAATGGTTCCCTATTTGATGACTAAAGATAGCAGAATGGATATCATGTCTCAAATCTAATGTGTGAATCATATTCCCATTGTGTTGGCTAAACTCACTTGCAGGAGAGGAGACAGGTATGTCAGGACACAAGCCCGTCATGAGCACAAGACGAAACATCCCCTGCTACATAGTGCATTAGTCAACCTTGTGGTTATGTAATTTGATGTTGATACACCCAATGTTGCAGATCACATTATGTGTGATTGAGCAATGGTTAACTGGCAGACTAACAAGTGCCATTTATGTTAATGTAGCAAGAGCTAATAGAACAACTCAATGTTATGTTTTGTTTTGGATCTGTGAAGATTTGTGATGTTA
Organism: Calotriton arnoldi; assembly: GCA_963921515.1. NCBI lineage: Eukaryota > Metazoa > Chordata > Amphibia > Caudata > Salamandridae > Calotriton > Calotriton arnoldi. The sequence goes on along the minus strand of CAWUFW010000713.1, from coordinate 3,319,227 downwards.
CCTATGTGTCAAGTACATATGGATGACTTATGTACTTAATTTTCATTCTTGGTCACAGCATCATCAGCGGCCGGAGGGGGGGCAGTGCCAAGGATGTGGTGGGAGCAGTATGTCAGTCTGTGTCCAGTGATAAGTCATCAAAAAAGGAGGGACCCAGTGACGGAGAGGGTGAGGGGAGCCTCACTGGGGGCAGCTCTGCAACTCCATCAGCAGGCTCAGAAGCCGATCACAACTCCAGTGACTGCCATGTGGTGGTGGGGGAGACAGTGACTGAATCCTCAACCTCAGAGTCCACTACCACCACCACTACCATCTCCACCCTCCCAGCTGCTCCGTATCCCACTGTCCATGGCCGCTCCTGTGACAGGGGAGGCATCTCATTTGGGCCAGGCACCTCAACCCCTGTCCCTGTCTCCCCTGCTGCCCTCAGTGTAGAAGCCAACGACATCCTGAGGCAGATCTCTGTGGGGCAGACATCCGTGCTGAATGTCCTCCCTGCACATATCACTCTTTTGACAGAAATGTCCTCATTCCTGGAGGAACTTGAAGGGTGGTGAGATGCACACCATATCAACACATCTTGTCCATATGTTTAACAATTCAAACTTTTTCGGCGTGCATACTTGTTCCGCGCTTCGCCTCACTGCGCTGCAATATCACAAAACACGAGGAGAGCCAGCACTGGTTCCACCAAGTTGCACAGCCACAAAGGCTTAGGGGCATATTACCAAGGATGTGCGATAATTATCGCAAAGCGCACTTAGCGCTGTTTTTTTTATCGCCGGCTATCGCTGGATTACATCGCAGAGATACCGCGTTATTATCAACGCTTATCTCCAAGGCGATAGAAAATCCAGCGATAGCGGCGAAACCCAGCAATAGCGCGCGAAATCCAGCGATAAATTCCACGCGCTAATGAAAAGCTTGCTAATAGGCAGGTGAGGACTTAACCTTACAATCCACCTCCCATTGACTAGAATGGTTAAGTTAAGTTTTAAAGAGGTGTTAGATTCCAGTGATAATCGCGGTTAGCGCAACTTATTTTATCGCTTTGCGGGCATTGCTAATAGGGGGAAGTTGTGTTTGCGACTGTTTTCAGTCGCTTTTAGTTGGGAACGCCTACTTTGCATGTCATTAGCGATAATTATCGCTGACATGCAAAGCGGCAAGAAAACGGCCACTTTTGCCATAAAGCTGGCGCTAACAGCTGTTAGCAACAGCTTGCTAATAGGGCGATAAAAATATCGCCGCTTTAGCGGCAAAAAGTGGCGATACTGCCCTTGATAATATGCCACTATGAATCCAATTAATTAAATCCATTTGTTTAAACTTCACTTTTATCCATATTTTTCTTTCTATTCTTCTTTTTTCAACTCATCCTTCAATTTGTTTTATTCATATCTGTAGCTTAGCGTCGCTATTCACAATAATTCAAAAGCACAGGTAGGTTCCACATGCCATGCTTTATTAAAACAACCCAATGCATTTCGGGAAGACATTCCCTTCGTCAGGGGCATCTAAAAAGACAATAAACACATATGTTTTATCCCTCTCCTATCAGCATAGTAATGCATGTCACATAAAAGATTGTGCTTCTCATAATTTTAAAGAGCCAAATCCATCTAATCAGCATAGAACTGGTATTCGTCATAAATAGTAAGTTCAAGCACTGCAGTATTAGTCTAGCCACTACTCAAAGTGTTATTACTAGCCAAGCTAACACATTCAAACACGTCCCTGTTATAACATCCATAGTGCTCTCAACCTACCTGTGCTTTTGAATTATTGTGAATAGCGACGCTAAGCTACAGATATGAATAAAACGAATTGAAGGATGAGTTGAGAAAAGAAGAATAGAAAGAAAAATATGGATAAAAGTGAAGTTTAAACAAATTGATTTAATTAATTGGATTCATAGTCTTTGTGGCTGTGCAACTTGGTGGAACCAGTGCTCATTCCTGGAGGACATTCACTCTAACATGTCTGCCCTACAGAGATCCAATCAGGCTCTGGCCTCCACACTGATGGCAGCAGTGTTCCAGCTCCTTCCTACCTCTTCCCCATCCACTGTCCCAACTACCCTCCCTGGCCCAAGCACATGCAAACACACACATGCACACACCTCGACATCCACATGCAGCACACAGACACAAGTTGCAAACCACACACACGCACACACAGGAGAGAGATGGCACACTCTACAATAGGGACATGACAGCAGATGACACACATGCTTCCACAGACACTCTGCATACCTCACAACCCTCTGCCTCCACAAGCCCTACCCTTTCCTCTCCTGTTCCCCCCTCAGCCCAGGCACCCCACCTTGTTCCCATTTAATTCTTCACTCCCCAAACCCACACCCCCCTCCTAAGAAGAGAATATACCTCCCCCCTGACCCGGCAACAGCATCTGCCCCCGAGGAGAAAAAAACCTAAACAAACAACCTCCACCAGAAGATCTACCAGGTCTCTGAAGAAAAAACAGCTCCAGCAACCCATAGTTCCGCAGACCTGCCCAGTACCTCCATCACAAAACCCCCCCCACTAAAAAGTCTTGTCCCATCCCCATTCCTGACACACCCCTCAAACAATTCAAAATTCCCAAAATAGTTAAGGCCATCCCATCCCCACCTCCATCTGTCCCTCCCACTACAGCAGCTGCCCCCCTCAATTAGAGGCAACCACTGAAGTGGAGTCACCCCCTCCATCAGAATCTACCACTGCAGTGGACCCTAACACTCCTCCTGATCCCATCCCGCCTAAAACACAACCCAGTCCCCACTAGTTTATCCCCTTTGGTGCCTGGCATGACCAATAGATGCCCCTCCCAGGGGAGGTGTCCCCTAGCAGAACTTGTGCAGGCAAGAGTAGATGGGCATGATATTTTTTTCCCATTAAACCAATGAACATTGATGGATTGGCCATTGGCTTTTTGCTATTTATTTATCTTCATTTTGATGCTGAATAACGCATGTTGATATTTTTGATTTCAAATTTCTGTGTACACCACATTGTTTTTTTAGTTAACTGTATGACATGCAGCCGCGGTCGGTGGTAGGAGTGCTGCCGGGCGGTGACGTGGGGAGGGGGAGGGGCAGGGTGGGGGGTAGTAAACTATGGATTACGGAGGTTTACAGGTAAGTAAACATATAAATAAATAAAACGAATTTCGTTGCGCGCACTGCATCCCCAAATGCGATGCAGTGCACGCAACGAAATTCGTTTTATTTATTTATATGTTTACTTACCTGTAAACCTCCGTAATCCATAGTTTACTACCCCCACCCTGCCCCTCCCCTCCCCACGTCACCGCCTGGCAGCACTCCTACCACCGACCGCGGCTGATGACATGTACAATTAGTAGTTTACGTATACAATGATGTTAGTATGGCATGGATTGCATATGTTCCATGGAGTATGAGAACTTTGACAGTATGTATTCAAGAACTGTGTGTCTATGTTTTTTTGTGTCTTGTCATTGTCAACATCAGTTTTGACTAAGAGTGTGACATGAAATCATCAAAATGTTTTATTCGGCTCTGATGAGCCATAGCAGTAACATCATAAAATGCACAGTACAAATAATACACCATAAAAACTTCAGATAATATCCATTAAATAATATAATAGCAGCACGATACCAAAAAGTTTCAATATTTAGATAGTTGTTTCAGGGAACTTAAAATGTAATTTAAAACAGCAATAATAACAGTTTTATTTCCCAGGTACTGCAAGTAAAAAAAGGCAGCTAAGTGAGATCTTGAGTTCAAAGCATGCAATATGGAGCGCAGGAACTGCCTTCTTTGATGTATATAAAATGTGCAAAATAATGTAAAGTGCAAAGTGCTCTGTTCAGCAGAGATCTCACAATGACAGAGAGGTAAAGATGAAAACCAGGTACCTTTGGAGGGGAAAGCCACCAGAAAGTGTATGGTAAAGTGCTGGGCGTAATAGTGGAGCCTGAGGGTTAACTCCGCACTCTTCCAAGCTATCATCCTGCTGCAGTGGTGGCTCGCTGAGGGAGTGCTGCTGGGCAGGGGAGGGGCAGGGTGGGGGGTAGTGGAGTCCGACATACGACGGTCAGGAGTAAGATAAGTAAATAAATAAAACAATTTATCTTGCGCGTGCTGCATCGCCAACTCGGCGATGCAGCGCGCGCAAGGTAAATTGTTTTATTTATTTAATTACTTACCTTACTCCTGTCTGTCGTAGGTCCGAGTCCACTACCCCCCCACCCTGCCCCTTCCCCACCCCACCGCCCCGCAGCACTCTCTCGACGAGCCGCCACTCCTGCTGTGCTTTTTGCGCACATTGATAAAAAAGATTTTTTATGTGTGCTGAGGAAACGTTTGACTAAAGGGCAGGGCTATTATAAAAAGCTTGGATACCCAGACTTTCGAATCCCTTTTTAACAGTTTTAAGCAAAAGGATGTCTAAGCAATTGTCCAGATTCATACAATCTGATAGCACTGATCTGCATAATTGGGCTTCTGGGTTTTTCCAAATACGGTGCCAAAGTAAGAGGGGTTGTAATTTGATATAATCCTCCAGGTAGTTTAGCCTTACCTCCTTGTGGCAAAATGATGTTGGGGTAGAGTGTGGAATAGCCAGGATCTTCTTCTAAACTTGTTCTAAACTGTCTGGATGGCTTTACAATTTACATGTCCCCAGATACCTGCCTCATATGTTGCAACCGATAGACATTCACTTTTAAAAATACATTGCAGTTCACTTGTGGGCTTATGTCCCAGCCTTTTTGCAAATCTAGAAACTGCATCAATTGCCATTTGAAATTGTAAAACTCTGACATTCAATAAAAACCTCAAATTAAAGTCAGTATCAATAGGAACCCCAAGGTAAGTGAAGTGGAAGGTTTTTTCCAGTTCTTCTCCACCCAGCAAAAACTTTCTGGTCTTTGACATTTGTGGGCCACATTTCATTATAAATGACTTAGTTCGGTTAGTTTTAAGTCCTAGGTTATTCATAAAATTATTAAAAGCATCTTACAAGGATGGCAGGCCATTTGCTGTTTAGCAATTAGGACAGCATCATCTGTGTAGAGCAGGACAGGAATTTCTTAGAATTCATTTTAGGGATATCTTTTCCGGCTTTTACTAAGTGGTCACCAAGGGCATTTATGTAAATTAAAAAAAGGAATGGGGCCAGGACACAGCCCTGCCAAACTCCTGTTACTAACGGAAAGTCTTCTGTGAGATCCCTGTTCATGGTGTTACGTACTCTAGCTGTGGTACGTGCGTGGAGCCTATGCAGCAAAGAAATTATTGCACTATCTATACCTAAGTCAGTCATTATTGACCAAAATCTGGGGCAATCCACTGGGTCAAAGGCACTTGTTAGGCAGCCGCGGTCGGTGGTAGGAGTGCTGCCGGGCGGTGACGTGGGGAGGGGGAGGGGCAGGGTGGGGGGTAGTAAACTATGGATTACGGAGGTTTACAGGTAAGTAAACATATAAATAAATAAAACGAATTTCGTTGCGTGCACTGCATCGCATTTGGGGATGCAGTGCGCGCAACGAAAATTGTTTTATTTATTTATATGTTTACTTACCTGTAAACCTCCGTAATCCATAGTTTACTACCCCCCACCCTGCCCCTCCCCCTCCCCACGTCACCGCCCGGCAGCACTCCTACCACCGACCGCGGCTGTTGTTAGGTCCATAAAGGCAAGATGAACACATCCTTTTTTGTCTTTGTATATTTTTGGACTATGAGGGACAAGTTTAAAGTCTGCTCCACTGCTCCCAAGTCTGGCCAAAACCCAAACTGTAAGTCTGATAGCCCCTGAGTCTCTGAAGCCCAGCTTTCTAATTTGGTCAATATGACCATTCCTAGAATTTTTACTGTGCTATCCCAGAGTGAAATTGGTCGATAGCAATGTGGCTGGCTTTTACCTCCCTTTTTAAAGATTGGAATAATAGTGGCCTCTTCCCAGGTTTTAACCATGGGCCCAATTATTGCAGATCTTAGAACAATAGTTATTAGGGGAGCCCAGAACTGTGGTAGGGATTTAACAATATCTGCAGGAATTCTGTCGGGTCCTGGGGCTTTCTCGGACGGGGAGTTTTCAATCGCTAGGGTAACGCCAGAGACCGCAATAGATCCGCTTAATACCCAATTAGAGCTCGGATCACTGATGGGTATGGCATCTATAAATTGTGTCGGTGTCTGGGCCTTTGGGCTAAACATTTTTGAAAAGTGGTTCAGCCAGAAATCACTTGGAATAACACACTCAATTTTTGGGAGGGACTCACCTAAAAGGGTCTGAGGATTGACTACCTGCCAAAAAGCTTGAGAATCCTTCAGCTCACTAGCAGCTCTTAACTCATCCCAGGCCTTCTCTCTTATTTCTACTTTCCTCTTTTAGATGGCCTCTTTGTAGATTTTTCTGACCCTCATTACTCCTACTTGTGTCTCGTGGGTGTTTTCTAAGAGCACTCCTTGAGTCTTGAGTTTATGAGCTTTAGAGCAGGTACTATTGAACCACCGTGGCTTTTTGGTCAGTTCATCATTTTTTAAAAGAGTTTTATAGAGCGCGAACTAGACCTGAGACATTGGGTATCAGAGCGCTTTACATGAGCACCAGTTTTGTTACAGATGGACACATTCATTTTTGTTAGGCACGGGGAGATTAAGTGATTTCCCCAGAATCACAGGATGTTGAGCTTCGTTGCCGAGACTCGAACCCGGTTCCCCAGCTTCGAGGTTGACCGCTCTAGCCATAAGCCTACATCCTCTCCCCAATGCCATGTACTTTGTGAGAGAGGTAAAGGCCTCAATTACCTCTGTTCGACTTGAGTCCTCTCCCAAAACGTGACTAATCTCCTGTTGCTTGTGAGCAAAGAGTTCTTTGTGAAAGTCCTCCTTATCAATCTGGCCCCATCTGATTTTTAAACCTTTATTTTTATTAAGATCCAATAGATACTGTGGGGTTTTCTGGATGGCCCTGCATAGAGGTAAGTTTAAATTCAGTATAAGTGGGTTGTGATCACTCATGCATGAAGTCACAAACCTTTTCATTTTTAAAGCACACTTACACATAGGTCATGCTTCCATTTGTCAACATAGTGCAAGTGTCTCAAAGTGCAACAGTTTAGGCGAAGCATGCTGCATATGTTTGTGATGTGCAGAAAGACACCTGTCTCATCAATACACCTGGATAGATATATAGAGTTTGACTACATCGCAGTGACTTTAGACACACCCATGTACACAAAGTGATGTTACAATACTTGTATGTGACTTGATGGTGTTGGACCCATGTCTGTGTCTTGTTCAGATCTTGTAGAATAGTGGCAATGTCAACCTTGCCACAGGTAGCATGCCACTGTTGGCAAAATCCCTTCATGGCTGTGAACACATCTGATGCATTTCCTGAGCCCATGGTGAGTGTAAGTTCAGCAATATTCTTACAGTCTTCTAACCCTGTTGCATCAACAGGTCTCCACTTACTGCAGGGATTCTTGTTAGGCAAGGTGTGCGTTGTTTTAATAGTCCATTGCTTACTCATTTATAAGTCAGTCATGCCATCCTGCTTTTGTTTGGTGACATTACATGTACGGTGTTTATAAATTGTCCAAGCTTGGATTTCATATTTACAACCACACACCAGTCGCAGTTGAGCATATGAATTGTGTGTAATTTGTCTTTTGTGGATGACCGACAATGGTGTTGATTTAAGCTATGATTGATGCTGTTCCAAGTCACACCAAGCTGAACTATAAGTGCTGTGATGTCTGTTGGATTGCCAAGTGCTATATGTGGTTTGGCAAGTGGACAGTGAGTGCACAGAAAGGATGTGTGTTTGTCTACTGTGCAGATGCTCTAAGATCGTGAGTCTCTACCATGCTCTTAGTTGCCACACATGGGAGGATGTGTTTATGGGAATATGCGTCTTAGCTGCAGATGTATTATCAATGGTTCATGTTGCATGTGCTGAGCTTGCTTAAACAAGGATAAAGGTGAGAGTGACTAGTATTTTAATTTTAGGTTGGAGTGGAGATACATAGGTCATGGTGGCAGGACAAATTTAGTGATTGACAGAGAATATAATGTATGAGTTGAGTGCATAGGCAGATCTTGTGTTGGAGAGATGAGGTATCCACATTCACCCTATGTGAGTGTTTACAGATAGAATGATGTGATTCAGAGTATGCATCTGGTTAAATCCTGTGCAAGTTATGGTATGAAGAGGTAGATGTGATAGGTGTTAAACACCTTAGACAAGGTTTTATTCTGGAAGGAGTAGAGCTGTAGTCTGTGCCTCTTCATTGAGAGATGACTGTATCCAGGCATTTCCAATGAGTGAGGATAGTTGTTGATGTGCATAAGTCAATGGTGGTATGAAGCTTGTAAGTGATATGTGGATGTGACAGAGCCACAGTGAGACAAGGTTCAACTTGTCCTTTGTGACAAAGTGGATAAGTGTATGTAAAGGGTATACACCAGTTGTGTAATTTAGGGTGCTGAACAGTGACATATAAGGTGTAGTATAGTTGATGCATGTTTTTTTCATATGTGGAAGCATCAATTTCAGAAATGACAATCTGAAGAACTTAAACAGAGTATGGTGGGTGTCTGTTCATATGCAAATGTCTGAGGACATATTCATTGAGCAATGGCAGTGTCTTGTTGTGAGATGTGTTGATGTGTTAAGTGAGCATGTCAGAGGGGGCTATGATGCTGCACATTGTTAAATGAGTGCATTCTGAGACATTATTGAGGATGCAGCTGGGTATGAGAGTGGTCCATTTGACATGTAACTCTTGACATTTGCTGATGAGGTGATGAGTACAGTACATTGTGTACATGTCATGTGGGAGGTGTTGGGGCCGATTCACAGAACTAATCTGAGATAAAAGCCTAAACTTACTACTTTTGGTATTCACAGAAGACATTTAGTAGTAGTAAAGTTAGGAATCCTAACTTTACTACTACTAAATGCCTTTGTGAATACCGAAAGTCATAAAGTTAGGATTTTGTCTCAGTTTAGTAGTAGTAAAGTTAGGAGTCCTAACTTTACTACTACTAAATGTCTTCTGTAAATACCAAAAGTAGTAGTGATGAAGAGTGTTGCTGTGAATGTAGATGTGGATGTAAGAAGGGCAGTGCCATTCTGAGATATTGAGATTCATTTAAGAAGAGTTTGAGTACAAGGCAGGAGCTTGTGGGCCAGACATGGTTTTTCAGAAAAATGCAACAGAGGGGGCTTATGATGTGCTTGTGTATGTATGATAGTTTTGAGAGATGAGCAAGCACTTTGAGGTGAACGTGAGAAGGGTCATACCCGCAGAAGTAGAGATTATGCAGGCCAAGAGGTAATGTTAAAATGTACATATGTGTTGATTATGTGGATATAAGTACGCAAAAACAGATGGCCAATTAAATGTGAGGATGTAGTATGTGTTTTCTGCAGCTTGCTGTCTGCCACTGAATGTTCATGGCTGATTGTTAGAATGTCCACTTTGAGTGCAGTGGCATATGCAAAACCTGAATGAATGAATGAACCTATTATCCTCACAGAACAATTTGCCTCCACCTAGCCTTGCCTTGTCTGAGTTGTGTGTGGGCATGAGTGGTGAGTTACCCTTTGTAGGTAGATGTTGTCACTGATTGATCATTCTTCATCTTGGATCCTGCCCTGAAATGGAGGTGGATATTGCTCATATTGACATGTCATGATGCAGAAACTTTGTATGCAGTCCATTGCTTAGAGGTCTATTGCCCCACCAATTGATAAGTCAGGGATGGGTGTTGTTGGGCCACCTGGGGTCAGACTACTCCTGAAACGCATCCCCACACTTCCCAGGAGACTACACACATGTGTACTGATGTCACTCAGACTTGGAATGTCAGAGGTATGGGGGACACCAAGGGAGATGGACTCATTGTAATGATATCTCTGGTTGTGCTTATGTAAATACAGTGCACTGTCACAAAACACACGTGACACCGGAACATTTCACCCAGTTCCATAAGTATTTTCATTGTCAATGTATTTTACCGCCTGTAATCTGGTTTGGCAAGTGTAGCCCTTGTGTGGGTCCATATGAGGTTCCATTTACCACATTGAAAAGTGACACAGAACCAGAGGGCAATATGTCTTTGTAGAGGGTCTCCTTGATGTTTTTAAATATGAAAGGTGCAGTGTTTCATGACCAAATGTGGACAGAGCCAGCTACATTCTGCACATATCCCTGATCCTCACAAAGTGTACCCATATCCCTTGGCTTGAGTATGTCTGTGTCAATTGTGTCCGAGAGCCACAGGTTAAGGCCCCCCCCCGGCATCCTCAACAATGGTGGCAGCTCTGCTTACACAATGTGCTGTGCAGTGGTCCCTCCAACACTGTCAGTGAAATCTACATCCTGAGACTCATGTGTACTCCTACTACTCTGCAGAACACAATCTGTACATTCAGAATGGAATTATTTGTTAGCAGCACACACTACAGCCTGAGTAGGTAGATGCTGAATTGGTGTGAATGACATACTCAAGAGATGACCCTAGATACATCCAGATTGGGTGTTGTGTGCTGTGCACCCAGTCCACAAATGGTGAGTGTAGCCTACATTGTTGTCAGCCCATGCAATTTTACGCATTCCTGCTAGATTTTGTCTCAAAATAATTCACTAATGACTGGAACACAACTTCTATGTTGTTTGAGTGGCAAACACTGAAATCATTACTGTGTGGCTGTGTCTGTTGACTTGTATGTTGTCTGGGCCAATTTCCTCAGGGCTTTGCTGTAGACAGAGGCATCACTATGTTATCAATAGACTGTGGTTCAGTTGCAGGCTGTGATGTTATTCATGCTGACAGATGCTCAAACACACCACACCAATCTGATTGAGCAACTGGGTTGCTTTTACTTTGCCACATGACAAGCTGTGATGACCACAGAGTGGGATAAGTCAGGACAACTTGTATCCTGCCTCCTCTGTTGCTTGTCAACAAGCCAGCAGATGTTGCTGATTTTGGATCACCTTCCACAGATGCACAGTTGTGAGGCAACCATCCATGAATTGTTCACAGTGTATTGTTTTGGCCTATACATTCACCCCTACTCTGAACGCATGGTAGACGTTTCCTGATTCATGAATGGATTGAAGCTAACTGGACTTGATCTGGCAGCGCTTGCAGTGATCAACAACCCGTTGACTGGTACAAGAGATACTCAGAGTGATTCTGCACACTGCCACGTTGACCACTCATGTGTTGGACAGCCACACACCCAGTCTCAATGATGCCTATGAGCTTTTACTTGGACACAGGTGACTGTATCTCTCTTGGGCCACCTTGAGTGATTGGAGAGACACACAATCCATGTAGCAATGTATTCACTCTACATTGCTAAAACACAACAGTGCCCTGCAGGCTGGCCTGAAAGAACAGTGGAGTTTGAATGGCCTGGGTCCACTTACACAATATGCTATGGTATGGAAGCAGGGTTGGATTGGGATCCCAATAATGTTTGGGCACTCTCAAAGTCATTGGCACACATTCCTTGATCATCCCTTTCATTGTAGCCTCTGTGCATTTCCTTGGCAAGGGATGTTTCTAAAAGCACACTGCTGCTGATCAAAGGGGTGTGGGGTAGGTTAGACTGGCCAAATGAAACTTGCCTCCCTGTGAGGTCACTACATGCTACACAACCTCCTTGCACCTGCCATGGCCTGACAGTGATGGGTGGGTGGGCAACATAACACTACTTCTGTCAGGGCACGCAAGGCAGGGCGCCAAGGTGAGTATGTCCCAAAGGCTGGCCCACAACCTCAATTTACAGCACAGTTGTGGAGCGGACAACATACTGGTACCACATTACAGTGGCCTGGTGGTGACTGTGGAAGTAAGTCAGTCTCTTGGTGTGGTTTACAAAGGCCCAAAAACTGTGTCCCACAGGTGACCCTGGTGCACCGGCCCATCGACCAATGCTTAATTGGCTGCATTCCCAATCCAAGCCTATACAGAACACTTTCTCTTGGAACTAAATGCCCATAGTGCTCTATGTGCTTCAGCCCCCTGTCGTGTGTATCAGCCCAGGCTGAGACAGCTTCCCCACACACACAGACAGTTCTTGAGCTGCTGTGGGTGGCCAGTCTGTCATCTTTGCATATCAGCACACAAGTATTTCCCATGTTTTTAAGGGCACATTTACTAGCTGATGTGGCTTTGTTGGTTTTTCAACAGTCCCTAGTGCTCCGGCATCTCCACTCTGCCCATTCCCTAAAGTTGACACTTAAATTTGCTGCCACAGTGTGAGAATGAATTTCCTGCCAAGTAACCTGATGCTTAGTTTTTTTGCTGTTTTCTACAGATTGTACTCCACCCAGAGGTATTGTGGCACTTTGCATGGGCACCAGTTACATTAGTGAAGGACACATTGCTGGGGGTATTTTCCACCAACCCCAAAATTGTCTCTACATTGCGGGGGGTATTTGCCCCAAACCCCAAAATTGTGTGTTTCTCCTAGTATTTAGCGGTCTGACTGTACCTACATGATGATGACATTCCCTGTTTTGACATACACAATATGCTATGGAAGCAGGGTTGGATTGGGATCCCAATAATGTTGGGGCACTCTCAAAGTCATTGGCACACATTCCTTGATCATCCCTTTCATTGTAGCCTCTGTGCATTTCCTTGGCAAGGGATGTTTCCAAAAGCACACTGCTGCTGATCAAAGGGGTGTGGGGTAGGTTAGACTGGCCAAATGAAACTTGCCTCCCTGTGAGGCCACTACATGCTACGCAACCTCTCAGCACCTGCCATGACCTGACAGTGATGGGTGGGTGAGAGAGATAACACTGCTTCTGTCAGGGCACACGAGGCAGGGCGCCAAGATGAGTATGTCCCAAAGGCTGGCCCACAGCCTCCATTTACAGCACAATTGTGGAGCGGACAATACTGGCACCACATTACAGTGGCCTGGTGGTGACTGTGGAAGTAAGTCAGTCTCTTGGTGTGGTTTACGAAGGCCCAAAAACTGTGTCCCACAGGTGACCCTGGTGCACCGGCCCATTGACCAATGCTTAATTGGCTGAATTCCCAATCCAAGCCTATACAGAACACTTTCTCTTGGAACTAAACGCCCATAGTGCTCTATGTGTTTCAGCCCCCTGTCATGTGTGTCAGCCCAGGCTGAGACAGCTTCCCCACACACACAGACAGTTTTTGAGCTGCTGTGGGTGGCCAGTCTGTTGTCTTTGCATATCAGCACACGAGTATTTCCCAAGTTTTTAAGGGCACATTTACTAGCTGATGTGGCTTTGTTGCTTTTTCAACAGTCCCTAGTGCACCGGCATCTCCACTCTGCCCATTCCTTAAAGTTGACACTTACATTTGCTGCCACAGCGTGAGAATGAATTTCCTACTAAGTAACCTTATGCTTAGTTTTTTTGCTGTTTTCTACAGCTTGTACTCCACCCAGAGGTATTGTGGCACTTTCATGGGCACCAGTTACATTAGTGAAGGACACATTGCTGGGGGTATTTTCCCCCAACCCCAAAATTGTCTCTACATTGCTGGGGGTATTTGCCTCCCAACCCCAAAATTGTCTCTACATTGCTGGGGGTATATGCTCCAAACCCCAATTTGGCTCTACATTCCTGGGGGTATTTGCCCCCAAACCCCAAAATTGTCTCTACATTGCTGGGGGTATTTGCCCCCCAACCCCAATTTGGCTCTACATTGCTGGGGTTATTTCCCCCAAACCCCAATTTGGCTCTACACTGCTTGGGGTATTTGCCCCCAAACCCCAAAATTGTCTCTATATTGCTGGGGGTATTTGACCCCAAACCCAAAATAATCTCTACATTGCTGGGGGTATTTGCTTCCAAACCACAATTTGGCTCTACTTTGCTGGGGTATTTGCCCCAAACCACAAAATTATCTTTACATTGCTGGGGGTATTTGCCCCCCAACCTTGCTGGGGGTATTTGACCCCCAACCCCAATTTGGCTCTACATTGCTGGAAGTATTCTCCCCCCACTCTGGCTGTAGTTGCGCCCCTGCTTTCTCTTGTATTGTCTTTCACAGAGTAGTTACATGATTCTGTATGGGTAGGTGTCTGACTTAACTTTTGCAACTACCGTGTCGTTTGCGGTTGTAGTAGTGTTCAAAGAGGTAGAGTATAGGGATGACATGCACAATGGGATTCATGGCTGCACCGTCTCGTTTGCAGCAATCGTGTTGTGGCACGAATCGGAGCTGAAATACTCCCCTTCCGGCTGCTCTGACTTGTTGGTTGTGGTGACCGATTCGGCGAATAGGAAGTATGCATTGTACTTCTCAGGTGAGATTCGGCCTGGGAAATGCTTCTGGACGACTCCATTCTGCATTTCTGGAGGCGTCTCGTTTGGAAAATGAGGACAGATTCGGAGTGACCGAGTCGTTTGGTAAGTAAAGGGATTTGGGCATCGTACTGCGTCGTTTGGTAGAACCGGATCCCAGTACGAGTCGGTTGGAATGTCCAACTCCTGATGGCTCTGGGATGGCCTTCTGAACAACATCGGAATCGGCCCCTGAATGTAGAATGCTGATTTATTGGTATAGGTTATGGACAACCCCTATCCTGGAGTCCTACCGTGATGGTATCAAAGATCTTTTGACCCCACAGTATGCACGGAAAATACTATGCGTCTGTGCGATCAAAGCCCTACTCTTGAGATTGAAATTGGATGAATATTGGACCTTACCAGAGAGTATGTGTCAGATTGGTAAGGCTAATCTAAAGGGACTATTTTGGGAAAGTGTGGCAATTGATAATATTAGAGAGCGTAAGGGCGCCTTGCCAGTGTCTTTTATTGATCGGAAACCAATAGCAGCCTATGAAAGCACTATTGACAAAATTGTCCCTCCACTGGCGAGGAAGCTTTACCTCCAATTCAGGTATGGCATTCTACCTATAAAATTATTTATGTGCAGATGGCAACAGAAAAAGGCCAATTTGATGAACTGTGTGTAGGCTGTGAAGGGTGATCTGAATCGCTTATCTATGCCTTGTTTTTCTGCTCCTTTTAGAAATCTATACGTGCAAAATGGATTGTTCCCCTATGTAAAAAACTGGGTTGTAGGGAGCATAAGGAAGCATTTAGAATACTGAAGAGTGACACTAGTCAGAATGTAGTTTTTTGTGTGGCCATGTTTTTAAAGGCAATTTGGATTAAGCAAACTAAACTCCTACAGTCTGCTACTGATCTTGATATGAATTGTTTGATGTTGATGAAGTTATGTGTTGGATTTTTTATGCTGCAAATAATCTGTGGTTTTAGTCTCTTGTTATCTTAAGAAAAAGGTTGTGACATGAATTTCTGTGGTTTTTATATTGTGTTTTTAAACGGTAATTTGTATCTATTGATATCTATATGTGTATTTTTATGTATATGTGTATTGTGGTTGATTTTTTGTCTATACTTTTATGATCCATGGTGATTGAAATGAAGTCTATGATGATGATGATGATGAATAGCAAAAAAACTGTAAACTTATACAAAAGTGTAAATTTACCTGTGTGAATCAGGCAATAGGTTTTTATTAGGAAGGAAGATCGTGTAGTACTCAATACGCCTCAAAATGTATAACAATACAATATTATTTTTAACCATTCTGCTTACTGTCTATCTTACTGTGGCACTCAGGGTGAGTGGTTGGCGAATATATTGCCAAGCATTTAAGTGTTCCTGTTTTCCTTACTCATGTAACACTTCTCAACCTCACTCCATTAAGATGTCCTCCACACAGTTTCTGTCGTTCATATGGGCCGTGGGCAGATTTTTCTGGGTTCACTCTTGCTGCAGGTTCCTCTGGCAAATAGATATGCTTTTGTTGTCTACTTAGGTTTCGTAAATGTAAAACAAGAAGGGAGTGGCCCTGCTCACCAAGAGACAGGGTACCAAATACAATCAATGTAAAAAGACAAATTTCTCTTGGGTAATGAATCACGAAGGTCAAACTGCACTATATTCACCCATACAAAACCCTCAAAGCAATCAACTGTACTAAATGTACTTTAGAGTTTAGGACCCATAAATCAATTATAAATACGCAGAAAAATTAGTTTGAATATTACAAAAAATTTATTTATTAAAATCACAATTCATAAAGATTAAAAACCAAATTTGAACCAATTAATAAATATACAAATCAGCAAATTCATACATGACAGACAAAAATACTTAATATAAATATATACGAGAGACAAAAAGAACAACAAGTGAAGCATTAAGAAAATATCATGATTAGGTTAATTCGATTGAATCGGTTCTGTTGTCGTCTATCAGTTCTGTTATGATTAGACTCAAATGTTCCACGAATTTAACCATGCAAGGGAGGGCGTCGACGCGTTTCGGTGGGCTCTAGCTTTTAGTAAACCACCTTCTTCAAGACATTTTTTTTTTCAAACATATGTTATTGGTTATGCTGCAATACGTATACATTTGCTGTCTGCGGTAGGCATTGCATGTCACATGTTACATGACTAACATTTGTTGAGTTACATTCTGTTTATATGGGTATTCCAGGTATTGTCTTGGCATCCCTAAGCTATTAAATTCGTTCACACTCCCTTTCCCCAACTCCCCCTCCCCAACATTCCCCTCACCCTCGCACTGCATGCCGTCTCAAGTCTTGCCCTCTAGTATGGGCCGTGTTTGCTCTAAAGATCGGTGTTGGGCTGTAGAGTCCTCACACTTGTACCTCCTAGATGTATTTGAATTAGTCTGCTTTTCTAACTCTATAGGGCATTTTCCTCGGGTCTCCGCTCCGGGTCAGGTTCAGGGTTCTGTCTCTGGGGGCTGCCCTGTCTGGATCCCGCCACTGGGGAGGGGTTGCCAGACTCTTGACCAGCGTGCCTCATCTCCTCCACCAGTATCTCCCATGCTTGAGCCCTCTCTATTCTGCCTATACCACGCCTTGCGTTTCTCAGCAGGACTCTGCTCTCGCAGCTCGCCCAGCGTTCTAACTCCCGCCTCCACCTAGTGATGCTAGGGCCATCCGGTGCCTTCCATCTGCTGGTGATTTCCCGTTTGGCTTATATGAGGGCCAGGTCTTGGAATCTGGCAGTGACTTTGGTCTTGGCCGTGTGTGGGAACATGTTGAGCAGACAGTGTGCCGGTGTGCAGGGTACTATTTTTTCAGTGATCCGGGCCGTCTCCCTTGTGACCTCCTGCCAGTAATGGGCCAATGCCCAACAGTTCCACATCATGTGAATGAAATTCGCTCCTACTTCTCTACATCTAGGGCACTGCGCGTCTTCCCTATGGAAGTACCGGTTTATTCGTTCCGGGGTGAGGTATGCTTGGTGTAGCGTATAGAAGCTTATGAGCCTGAATCGTGTGTTCCGAGATACCCTTGGTGCCCTTTGCAGAATATTTTTCCAATCCTTATCCTCTATGGGGCATCCTATGTCCTCTGTCCATCGGTTCCTTAGCCCCTCTAGTGGTTCTTCAGGACATTTATTATTATTGTGTCTCCTAAGCTTGGCACAATATCATATATGCCTATTTAAAAACAGGGAATAATAAAATATGTGTCAAATAACATAATTCTATTCTGTATAATATACTTCAGAACATCATATATAATATCATTACAATTTAATGACTTTTTTTTCTCCATACATATGAACAACACTATAGAACATTCATTTTGTAGACAAACAAAGTCATGTTGTAATTTTATAACTGTTTTAAGGGCCCAAATGACTGTTCCACAACACATTCATACTGCCTGATATATCCAATGTCATTCATTCTGCATACTTTCTTTACTAAATCTACTTCTATTGGGAGATGTACAATGTATCTTCCGAACTAACGTTTGTATAGTATAAATATACATGTACAATGTACTCCCCATCAAAGAATATATCATATATTATAGGGAAGTCAACACCAACAAGCACCTTGGAGCTATCCCTGATATAATAAAGCTGACTTAGGGATATTGCTATGCAATGGGCTATTATAGCACAATCAGAAGACTTTTAATTTAATGATATGTACCTTTTTCTTGTGTTGACGGGGTATGCTTTTATAATAAATCCGTCACGTCACGGGGGGATAACAATTTTCGATCCTTGTTTATTGTTAAAAATAGTATATCTACCATTTTAAGAATATAAATAAATTTTTTTCAATTCTAATTCAGAAGATGCGGACGGATTAAACAATAATAATCCTATCGTAAAGATAACTCCTATAGACCCACCTATAGTACTGATAATAGATGACAGACCACAGAGTGAGTTAGTCGCGGGTCAATTGTAGGTTAAAATCATTTCCCTATAGTAACAGTAGGATATGGTGATCCTATGAGAAAGTATTTATAGAGAATAGGGTCATAAACAAACCAGATTCCTGAGCTAAATCCAATTTGTGTTGGCTTAAGATTTAATAAAATCCAATCCACATACCTCTAGATATAACAATCTTCCAGCTCTTTTTTAAGGGGGGAGCAGTATCTCCCTTAGTATTTTCCAATAACAATAGTAGGGTGTGGTAATCCTATGGAAAATATAGTAGGCTATGGTGATCCTATGGAGAAATATATATATATAAAATAAGGTCCTCAAATCCATACTTCTAAACTTATTTTGATTCATAATACTTCAAAATTATGTATTCAACATACCTCTAATTATTGCAATCTTCTCACACAAGGTACAGTAGTCCTCCGATTCCTATTTAGAAGGGGAACAATGTCTCCCTAGATCATCCAAACGATATCCCTTCGTATTATTTATACAGCTCTGGGGGAATATATGTATTATTATAATCTCTATAGAAACAAGTTAACCTCCCTTTTGACATTAAAGAAAAGCTATGGCAATTGTCTTACTTTAAAATTTAATTTCAGGTAGACTTTTTGTGTTATATATTATGTTATTCAATCCCACAATAAAGGGAAGAGAAAAACGAGAACTTAAAAAAGAACTAAAAAAGAAGGATTTAACAAAGAAGAATACGAGGTCACGGTATAGTATTAGAGCTCCGCCTCGTTCCCAACCATTTACCCAGTTCTCCCTATCTCTTACCTTCAGGGACGCTTTCTTCAGCGTGGTATGCCATGTAATTCCGCTCCACGATAGGAAGACGGAAGATCTGGTTTCGCGCTGCTATAAATACCCATGTTAAATACTGCATATCTGATGTGAAATTAAGACATCATCAAGTTGCACCTAATGCCGCGTTCTGCCGGCCTTTAATTTAAAGCGGTAATGCCCTCACCTTCTCTACGTAGGGGCCCACTTATGTCCGAGGCTTGCTAGAAACTAAAAATAGAAAAAATACTTTGTGTGTGAGAAACGGATGCACTCGAAGTATACAGATAATTGCAGCATAGATACTAACTATAAGTTCCTGTTTAAGAATTAACTCATAAGTATAGTAACAGTAATGCAATCCTTTCCAACCTCTAGTATTGTTCACATTATAACTGCATATTATAATTATATATAGGAGAAATTTAGCATACTCAATTACACATTTTTTAATTAAAGAAAATAGTGTCCTTAAGTTTCCCACAAAATACTGAAAGCTTGCCTTTGGTGAGTCCAATAGTCGCGTAGCAGGTCGTGGCTGGTACAGGACCCCACCACTTGACCTAAGGGGCTCCTCAATGGCAAAGCTCAACGGTTGGGCTTATATGATATTACCGTATCTAATTTTTAGAATCTTGGTAGTAATCTCACATACCCGCTATCTTCATGGGTCCTATTGATAGCTCCTAAATTACATAGTCGCTATTATGTATAGTTGCTGGACCATGAGTTAGCCAATAAGTCTCATCCAATCCTCTTTTGAATTAAGTCCTGTCTTGACTGTGTCTAAGATAGAGATATGCCACTGTTCACGATTTTTGCGTTTAACAGTGAGATCGCCACCTCTTTTGTCCCTTTGATTTTTTCAATAATGAACCATTTAAAATCTGTGCATGTATGTCCTGCTTTTTTATAATGGTCCACTAATGGGGCATTATCCTTGTTGTTCTTTATAGCTGATTTGTGCTCTAAGAGGCAGATTCGCAGTTCCCTAGCTGTTTCGCCCACGTAACCCAAGTTGCATGGGCATAGGAGTAAGTAGACAATGTTGCTACTTCTACAGTTGTTGAGGTCTTTTGCTACAAGGGTGTGTTTGTTGTATGTGATGTTTTTACCCACTATGCAGTGTTTGCAAATCATACAACTGCTGCACTTGTAGTTGCCTAAGGCTTTGTTCCCTGTTATCGGGCGTTGTCCTATTTCAGAGGTATCTCTATAAGTGTGGACCTGTTCTCTCCTAAGGTTATTGTTGCGCTTAAATGCAAACAATGGTCTATTTAGGGTGTTTGGTTCGTTGTCATTGAGGATACTCCATTGGGAGTTAATGATGTTTTTTTATTTTATTATCAATACATGAGAACTGGCTCACAAACACTATTTTTTGCATTTCTTTTCTCTCATTTCGTTTTTTATTTGTGTTAAGTAGCATACTCTCGCGGTCGTAAAAACGAGCGCCTTTGAATGAATGCGTTATTAGTTTCTTTGGGTAGCCCCTATCTTTCAATTTTATTTTGAGATCTTCAGAGTGCTTATAAAAGTCATCCAATGATGAGCAATTCCTTCGGAGCCGAAGAAACTGGCCGAAGGGAATATTATATTTCTGGGCTCTAGACTAGGATGATAACTGGCATAATGCAGTAAGGTGTTCTTATCGGTCGGTTTTGTAAAGAGCTCTACTTCTAATTTGCCACCGACATCCTTAATGCTTAGATCTAAAAAACTAACAGTCTCATTACTGTATTGAGATGTAAACTTTAGATTCAAGTCTCCTAGGTTTAACCATGCCAAAAATTCTCCTAGTAGTTCTATTGTGCCCTCCCAGATGAATAGAATATCATCTATAAATCTGTACCATTTTGACACATTTTCGAAAAATGGTGCAGTTTCATTGAAGATATGTCTTTCTTCAAATTGCCCCACATAAAGGCATGCCAGATTGGGGGCACAAGTAGCCCCCATGCTGGTCCCTTTGCATTGAAGATATAGGCTGTCTTTGAATAAGAACTTGTTATGCATGTTGTGTTTTTAAACGCTAATTTGTATCTATTGATATTTATATGTGTATTTTTATGTATATGTGTATTGTTTTTTGTCCATACTTTTATGATCCATGGTGATCGAAATGAAGTCTATGATGATGAATAGCAAAAAAATGGTAAACTTATGCAAAAGTGTAAATTTACCTGTCTGGATCAGGCCCTAAGTTTTTATTAGGAAGGAAGATGGTGTAGTGCTCAATACACCTCAAAATGTATAACAATACAATATTATTTGTAACCATTCTGCTTACGGTCTATCTTACTGTGGCACTCAGGGTGAGTGGTTGGCGAATATATTGCCAAGCATTTAAGTGTTCCTGTTTTTCTTACTCATGTAACACTTCTCAACCTCACTCCATTAAAATGTCCTCCACACAGTTTCTGTCGTTCATATGGGCCGTGGGCAGATTTTTCTTGTTTCACTCTCGCTTCAAGTTCCTATGACAAATAGATATGCTTTTGTTGTCTACTTAGGTTTCACCAAAGATTCACAGACTTAGGCCCAGACTGGAAGATGTAACTGTAGTCCCGGAAAGCTTCCAATCCAGGAGAAGAGTCTTCCTGGCCCTGTTGTGCATGCCTCTTCTCTTCTGTGTTAAAATAATCTATGAAACACTTATATACCTCTTCTGGAAACTGGTTTATATGTATGTAACTATGTATTTATGTGGTATTTGTATGCAAATGTAGCTGAAAGACAGCAGAGCACTCTACATGGTCATAGCAAAGGTATTGCAAATGTCTGATTGGAAGGGTAGCTAGTTTTGAAGAACGAGAGAGGAATGTTACTGCATTGTGATGAAGTGTCCCATAAAGAGATGCATCATGAGCTCTTTTCTAAATTGTAACAGGTGTTGGGGCAGTACTCATGGACACTGGCATATTGTTCCAGTTGTGGGGTCCATGAATGGATTTGGCCTGGCACATTGTTTTATACTTTTTTGCACTTCTTAAACTCCAGTCTGATGGTGCTCTAGCTGCCGGTGTCAAGAGAGCCACCAGAGATGGTAAGCTTTTGAGCCAGACTGTTGTGATGGCTGTTTATATATGCTGATCCTTTTGAGTCATGTTTGTGTTCTTGTTTTGCAACTCTCAATTGCTTTTTTGGTGCATACTATGAATTTTTGTTTTTTAACCAGCTTTTGATACTCTGATCTACAGTTTTGCTCCCAAGAAAATCTAGTTGAACATGTAAAAACATGAAAAGTGCATTCTTAGCACAACTTTACTGGACTTTGGAAAATTAATTTTGGCCTAACCTTTTTTCCATCTCTTCAAAGTTGCAGACTCTCAAAATGTTGCCCTTTAATTGCCATCTGGGACAGCATAACAATCACCCTTTCATCTAGAATCCTCTTTCATTCCATTTTCAAAGTTCCTGAAAACCCATTTATTTAAGGAATAGATAGGATAGCCAGCTGCTAAACAACATTCACTATGACAACTAAAGCTTAATTTAGAAACTAGAAAACATGCTTGAAATTAATTAATTTAATATGTATTTACATATAGTTGTACAGAACATGGGTGGTACAAGAGAAAACAAATTACAGCTCTTAGGTTTATTGATAAGACAACTTTCCCAAAAATCCCCTATTTATTTTTACTGGATAAGGAAGATTTTGAAATTAGATACGCTTTTGTGTTCATTTCTGGTCTCAGGAAAATGATGTATATTTTGGGAGCAAAGATGCAGTACAAAAGGCCAGCTCCAGAGGCCAGGATTGCAAAAATTTCAACCGCAACAAGGTATTTTCCTTTTGTGTGGAGATAAGCTGGTATAAAAGACAGCCAGACACTGACAAACACCAGCATACTGAAAGTGATGAACTTGGCTTCATTGAAGCTGTCAGGCAAATTTCGGGCAAAGAAAGCAACCACAAAACTTATACAAGCCAATAGTCCCAAAATTGTCAAAATGCAGTAGAACAGTATGACGGACCCTTCATTACATTCTGCTATAATCTTCCCATTCGTAGACTTAGTGTTAAGTTGAGGGAAAGGAGGGGATGTCACCATCCAGATGGCTCCAACAGCAGACTGGGTCAAAGAAGAGACCAGGACAATGGAGGAGGAAGTCCTGGTGCCAATCCATCTACTTAAGTTGCTGTTGGGTTTGGTGGCCCTGAAAGCAATGACCACTGTTATTGTTTTGGCCAATAAACAGGAAACACAGAGGGAGAATGAAATTCCAAACATTACCTGGCGTAACATGCAGGTCACCTTTCTAGGCTGACCAATAAAAACCAAGGGACAGATGAAGCACAGCATGAGAGAAACAAGGAGAACGTAGCTGAGCTGAAGGTTGTTTGCTCTTACCACTGGGGTGTGACGATGCCTTAGGAAAATCCACATGACCCATGTGGCATTGAGGAAAAAGAAGACAGAAATCAAAACTAATATTAGTCCCAGGGGTTCCTGAAAAGAAAGAAATTCAGTCTCCTTTGGGATACAGCGATCTCTTTCCAGGCTTGACCACTGATCATCTGGGCACTTCATACAGTCTAAGGAATCTGAAGAAGAAAAACAATATTTTATTTTTATAGAAAGATAGATCTAATGCCATAGAGAATATATAAATATTTAAAAGTAAAAAATGCACAGACAAGTATGAACATGTTTTCTACATGCAAAGGACAATGTCGTGCAATTACATTCATGGCTATTTTCACAATTGACTAAACAAAAAAGGGCTTGGTCTACTGGGTGATTGTTTGGTTGCAAAGGTTGCAATTCACAAACAAATCACAGGCTTTGCGATTTCAAAAGCATAACTCTCAAATTACTAAAGGTTCTTTTGAGTTGGAAAGGTATTTCTGACTCACAAAGAGTCTTTTGCAGCCCACTCTGAATTGGAAAGTGGAAGGGACATAAAAGGGGCATCCACCTCCTCATTTCAAGTCGTAATGAAATGTATATATTCTTTGCGACTGCAAGTGCAGTCACAAAATAGCAGATTGCAAGACTTAACACAGATTGGTGTCTCACTTGCAAACTGGAAAATGTACTTTTGGGACCTCTTCAACCTTGGAAATGCTGGCTGCGTGTCTTGGGAATGACCGTGGGCCAGAGGACCAGTATATTCTCCCCTTATGTCATTCCGTGGATGCCTTATTTCAATTTTGAAAAATTGCTTTAAAACATGTTGGCCTGCAGGATTTGTAAATGTTGGAATGGATGTCTACTGTCCACTGCAGACCTCTATCCCTGCATTTCTATCTACTCATAGGGCGTTGCAAAATGCCTCAAGCCTCATAAATATTAAGAAAGTCAACATTGATTCTTTCAGAGTCATTCATGAAGAGATATTAAAACTGATTTGGGGATCAATAAATGTATTCCCAAGAAAACGAACAGTCAGACATACATATGCAATAATCAGAAACGTTTATGAAAAGATTTTCAATAAACATAATGGTGCTCCAAAAGAAGAAAGACAGCACAGTGCACATAAGTTGTGATAAAGTGACCGGGGAAAATCGGTCAAAAGCCACAATTTTCTGGTAAATTCCTGGCATTTTCCTCCTGACAAATATAGCCAGGGTTAACCTGCTGATACTGATCACAAACCTTATAATTGTGACGTGTGGTAGCAGTAGTTACCACACATATCATTATTAACGGGCCGCTTATAATGCGGGCTCTAATAGAAAAAAAACACCTTTGCTGTAGTGTTGCTTTGATGAATCACTAATTGCGAAAGGTCAAAGCTCATCTAAGAGCTCACGGTTCCCTGAAGATGGCAAGTAGAGACTGCCTCAAGGCAAGCCCAGGAGCTGATTATAATGTACACAAAGTTTATGAATTGTCTACTGCTGCATCTGCTCTCGAAAGATGATACTGTCTCACTGGTGAAATTGATTGGTGAGTAGTCCTCTGATCTGCATGCTGAAGTCTATATTAATTGTAGAGAAATTCTTATCTCAATTTAAGAACTTTTTTTCAGAGTGCTTTAAATCATATTAGAACATTGGAATGTTGAGTGCTTCATTGAAGACAATGGAGTGCTCCGGGCTTCTAATGGCTGGTAGAAGCCTGTAGCATCAACATTCCAGTGTGTTGCTGTTAACAAGGGCCTCACAGAGCCCAATGGGATTTCAACCCCCTCAGGTTCCGTGAGGTCTTTGTTTTACCATTGAGAACATTCTACCCTCTAGGAGCAGAATGTTCTAATAGCCTTAGAGCCCTCTGTAGCGGGCTCTACTGGCAATTAAAGGCCTCCTGTGTTGTTAAAAGCCCTCACCTTTGGCTGAGGCGTTTAACGCTGGAGCGGCCTTCGATGGTCGTTAGAGCCTGCTACAGCAGGCTCTAAGGCTATATTACTAATATTGTGATTACACCCACCTGTATGGTTGGTGACGCTCCCATCAGAGCACGGTATGCAGTGAAAATAGCAAGGAGGACGTCCTGAATCTGCCGATATCCTTTGTCCCGGAGGACAACTTTCACTACAAACTGACCTAGGCACCTAAGAGAAAGAATGATAGATTATGTGTGAGGGGCAGAGAGTAGAGGAGGAGACAGAGAGACAAAAAGAGAGCAATGAAGAACAAGCAACAGATGTAGAGTCGGAGTTGGAGAGTCAGCAAAGGAGAATGGTTGAGCAGGGAGTAAGAAAAACCAAGATATTTGGAGCCAGACATAAGGAAATTCCATTCACAAAAAGTGGTCACAAATTACATATTGACTTTTTGTGAATTCAATAGAATTTAGCTAACCTATCTATGTATTATTATGTTGGTTTGAAAAATTCCCACTTATAGTGAGCCGCAAACTAGCCTACCTCATTACTATTCTAGAGGTAGGTCACAAATTGCAACTCTCTTCCAATAGTGGCCATCACAGGCAGTGTGGCCTACTCAAGTGAGCAGACCACCATGTCTACGATCACTCTTTAAATACTTTCTTTTTAGAAGCAACCTGTTTTCCTTAAAACAAGCTTGGCTATGTTTAAAGAAAAATTATATATATATATATATATCAAACACAAGTTGCTCCCAAATGAAGACGCCACACGTGGCGTGCGCTTTGCCTTTTATTTGATGACTGCAAGTCACCCAGACTGACGCTTAAACAAAATTCAATCTTGCCAGACGCGTTTCGGGCTTCACATAGCCCTTGTTCACTCGTCAATATATATTATTTTTCTTTAAACATAGCCAAGCTTGTTTTAAGGAAAACAGGTTGCTTCTAAAAAGAAAGTATTTAAAGAGTTGTCTCCTTTTGTGAAACAAATTAACTGGGGTTGTGGTCTTTTACCCCCAAGGCTGTACCAGCTGCAAGAGCGCGCCGCTTGAAGACCACTTTGTTTTGAATCCTTAAATAAAAGCGCCAGCGCCCGGTGTGTGTGAATACCTTCAACAAAGAAGTGGCGAGGAGATATGTATCCCCTGCGTGTGTACTATACACAAGAAGAAGCTGGATACGAGTTCCTTACTTCAGTAACGCCTAGCACAACTTCACACTTGAAGGACAGTCTCATCATGGAGCAAAGGTGAGAGTTGTCCTTGAATTTCTACACCGATGCGGCCCGTGAAATAATGGGAGTAAGGGCCTGGGAGCTGGCAACGGAGGGCAAATGACAATTTCTTTAAAACTGCCACACAGTAAAATGAGGCATATGGGAAAGTGGCATACTAAAGAGCACTGTGCAATTAATTATTTCAAGGACTCCCAGATGTACCAAAATAAAGACACTACAATTCCCAGAATGCCATTCATTGTATTTAAGGCGTGTCAATTAGAGCAACATGATTTTGGCACCACTTGAGAAAGACGGATGCTGAAACGCGTTGTGGTGCGAAATGCTGTCTGCCAAATAAAAGAATGCTGCGAATTGAAGCCCCCATGAGTGCAGCGTTGTCTCCCTTTGTGAAACAAATTAACTGGGTTTGTGGTCTTTTACCCCCAAGGCTGCACCAGCTGCAAGAGCGCGCCGCTTGCAGACCCTTTGTTTTGAATATATATATATATATATATATATATATATATATATATATATATATATATATATATATATATATTCACTGAAAAAACCATAGGTTTCAGGCACGTTATAGTTAGAAATTAGCATTTAAAAAACCTTAGAAATTTACTGAAAAAACCATAGGTTTTAGGGAAAGTTATAGTTAGTTGGACATTGCACTCGTACAAAACCCGTGAAATTCCCCTGTTATAGTTAGTTCAGCCAACTATAACTCGCGCCCCCACAATGCACTGCTGATGACGTCACATATTACATCACTCATGACATGGTCAGTGACATTACTGATGACATCACTGATGACATCATCCAGTGAATGTGTGTTTCTGTAAAGTTTAAATATGTTTAAAATATATAGGGAAAGGCGTATTGAAGAATGAGTGGGTGTATAAGTGTCTGAATGGATGATTTAGTACGTGCGTGAGTGACTCTACAAGTGAGTGATTAAACGTATCTTACTGAATGCATGGGTTAGTGACTAAACTGTGTGAATGTCTGTATCCGTCTGTCTGTTGGTGTGTAAGTGGATGCATGGATGTGCGAATAGCTACATGAGTGTCTATATGGGTTATTGATTGGTTCTCTGAGTATCTGTATGGGGGCCTGAGTGTTTGTGTGGGTGGGGTGTGTGTGACTCTGTACATAGATGTGTGAGTGGGTGATTCACTGGGTGCATGATTTCAAGAGTGCATCTGTGAAGGACTGCTTGGGTGGGTGAGTGTGTGTATGGGTGTGTTAGTGAGTGAATGTATATATCTCAGTGGTACATGTGCGAGTAAGTACATATGTAAAAGGCAGTATATATGTGTGTTAGAGTATTTAAATGGCTATAAGTGAGAGTGTGTGATTGTGAGAGTGGCTGTATGGATGCGTGTGTGCTTGTATCAGTTATTGTATAAGAGCGTAAGAATGTGCTAGTATTTGTATGAGTAAGTGAGCTGGTGTGTGTATAACTATATAGGTGAGTAAAGGGTAGTTTGAATAATTATTTGTATGACTGACTAGGTGTGTGAGTACCTCTATGGATGAGTGGCGGTGTTGGAGTGTTTATATAGGTGTATGAGTGCATATGATAGTCCTGTACTGAGTGACTGTAAGTATGAGTGACTGTACGGGTGAGTGAGTAGATGTGTGTGTGTAGACCTAAGAATTAGTGAGTGGGTATGTAGTTATTGGTATTGGAGTGTGTATGGTTTTGAGAATGGCAGTCTGTAATTTAGAGTGGGTGTATCAAAAGTTATATTAGGGTGTGAGAAGATGCATCAAATTATCACTTGGATGATGTCATCAGTGATGTCATCAGTGATGTCATTTGAGATGTCATGAGTGATGTCATCAGTGATGTCACTGACCATGTCATGAGTGATGTAATATGTGACGTCATCAGCAGTGCATTGCGGGGCGCGAGTTATAGTTAGCTGAACTAACTATAACGGGGGAATTTCACGGGTTTTGTACGAGTGCAATGTCCAACTAACTATAACTTTCCCTAAAACCTATGGTTTTTTCAGTGAATTTCTAAGGTTTTTAAATGCTAATTTCTAACTATAACGTGCCTGAAACCTATGGTTTTTCAGTGAATTTCAAAGGTTTTTTAAATGCTAATTTCTAACTATAACGTCTGTAAAACCTATGGTTTTTTCAGTGAATTTGAAAGGTTTTATAAATACTAATTTCTAACTACAATGTCTCTGAAACCTATATTGTTTTTAACTAAATTTAAAAAAGACGTGCATTCTTTTTGTAGTGAAAAACTAACTGTAACAGTAGTCTGTTATAAGTTATAATTTAAGAATGTTTAAAATTTAATTAGCACTAATTAACATATAAGTGTGGAAAAAGTGTGACGGAACAGCTATGATACCTGACTTCGAACAACAGCGTTCACAGTTCGATTCCCGGCTCCAGCGGCACGTTAGCCCACCACTATGTCACTGTGGGCAACACCTTGCTTAATCTTTCCGACGCCCCCGAGCGCCGGCACACCTTTCCAGGGTTAGCTGTACGCTTTACAAATGCTCGCATTTTTTTAATTTAAAACCATAGTGTTGAGAAATATTATCACGTTTTTTTTTTCTTCTATTCTGATAGATCTTTTTTTATGTCTTCTATTTAGAATTACGGCAATTAATAAATGTATTTACTCATGAGAATGGAAATGACACGGTTTTCCGGGTAACAGTTTTTAGGCTCTCCAACATATGTACATATTAAGGACCTTATACGTGTTAGGTTCGAAATCGAAACTTTTTCCGCTTCACATTTTGTAACTCTTCCCAACACGTGCACAAGTTAAACAGTTTAAACGTGAGCACGTGTCAACTGTAAAACGTGACATCTAAATGGGCGGAGCCGCATCTTCCTTCCATAGACTACTCAATAACCAAAAAGTATATAAACCACACCCATTGATTGATTAGTTTCGTTTTTGCGAGTTATTTACGTGTCTCCATTCAGTGATGCAGGTGCTCTTTTCTACAGTCGGATTCTTCTTTTGCGGCCACAAAACATAATCTTGAGTTGTAAGTTGTTTGATTATGGCATACTAGATATTTATAATATGTAGCTATTTGTCAATATTTAAACACTTGTATTTAGAAAAAAGTGTTATTGGTTCTTTTTGCCTTTTATATGTAACGTCAGCAGCTTGTTTTCAGAAACAGGCAGAATACAGCAAACATTGTTCCTGTTCTGGCTCCTTTGAGCTCATATAGTGTGACTTTGTATATTATAATATTGACACTGTACTTGACCTCAAAAGTGTTGGTGACCCGTCGGCGTGAAGACTAAAGATTTATATGTAACGTCAGCAGCTTCTAGTTTGTAGTCTATTTCCCCCTTGACATCATATAGTGTGAGTATGTATATTATAATAACCACAAATTATGATCTCAGAAGTGTTTGTGACCGCTGCGCGAAGACTAAAGATTTATATGTAACGTCACCAGCTTCTAGTTTGCAGTCTATTTCCCCCTTGAGATCATATAGTGTGAGTATGTATATTATAATAACCACACATTATGATCTCAGAGGAGTTTGTGACCCGTTGGCGCGAAGACTAAAGATTTATATGTAACGTCAGCAGCTTCTTGTTTTTAGTCTATTTGTCCCTTGAGATCATATAGTGTGAGTATGTATATTGTAATATTAACATTTATACTGACCTCAGTGGAGTTTATGACCCGTCGACGCGAAGACTAAAGATTTATATTTAACGTCAGCACCTTCTCGTTCTTACTCTGTTTCTTTCTTGGGATCATATACTGTGAATATGTATATTATAATATTAACAGTCATTGTGATCTCAGAGCACTTTATGACCCGTTGGCGCGAAGATGAAAGATTTCGAAGTCCCGGAGAAAAGAAGCTCTCAACATACTCATCGCTGGAAAGTATTTCGTTATTGATCTTGTTTTGTATTGATGACTTCATTTTCATTTTCCTTTTTGTGTGCCATCAGTGACACTGTGTATATTGTAAGAGTGTGATATTTCCACACAACAGGAAATGGAGATTTGTCGCCGCCAGGAGTAAACCATCTGAAATACAGTTTACTGACCTTTATAACTTACTTGATCAGATATTTTTACAGTGACAATATTTTTGGAAATTGCAGTTTAAAAAAAATAGTTTCCATAGATACTTTCTTAGTGAATACCTTTGATAAACCCTACATTTGTGAATGTTTTTTTACTATTTCTATTTTTGTCTGTTGCGGTTCCTATTCACCTTCTCCCTATAGAATATATACGACCAGTAGTGTATATTATTATACTACTATCCTATATATTCTTAAAGGAGTACGTGATTTGTTAGCGGAGCAGTGAGCGACCTTTAAGCACTACGACCGAACTTTCCCGAATTCTACAGAATAGAAATGATAAAAAATGATAAAGCGTACTTTTCTATGTAATATAAAGTGATTTGTGTTTAACTGTTTTTTACTTGTTATTGTTCTTGTGACCTGAGATGATGTAGTGCGGGAGTGTTTCTTGTAGCACTTCTTTTCTACTTTATCTAAAAGTAACTCATGCCCTCTTATATTATCAAGAATATGGGGCAACACTTTTACAAACTATAGCAGAAAAAAAAGGGAGGGTGTGCCCACGCTTAAGGGATATTTTATGAATTGCGTTTTTATTTGTCACCCCTTTGATATATACAGCTTCAGTTTCCGAAGAAAGTATATTTGTAATTGCGTAATAAAAACTATTTCAAACCTAGACTGAAATTTTTGCTGCGCAACCACAGCTCCCCGTCAGAAAAGTAAACACCACATTATAACTAAACAGTGCTCCTGGGAAGTATCCCACCCGCAAACTTAATAAAAAGAAGACCGCAACACACTTTGTTATTTTCCCGCCGTGATTTGTACACCCCACGCCAATTATATAAATGGCCCTTAAAATATATAAAAAACTATTTTTACCTTCACAATCCCTCTCCACCACCTTGTGACCACTGTACAGAGTTAATAGTGTTCCTACCCTCCCCGCTACTACTTTCTTTTCCCGTACTCCATTGAAGTGCGTCACAAAATGGTTCACAACAGTGAACCGTTCCCAGCCAATAATGAGCAAACTTGTACTAGGAACAATTTAGCCAATAAAATGTCCATGGTGTTCCGCAGAGGGGGAGGGAATCACTGCCAACACTTCTACTTTCAATGGTTTACAGCCAATGAACATTAAGCTTGGGAAGGTCCTGCTTGGAACACGTTACCCAATCAGATGTCCCTGATGCTCCGCGGAGGGGGAGGCAATGGCTGGCAACACTTCTACTTTCAATGGTTTACAGCCAATGAACATTAAGCTTGGGAACGTCCTGCTTGGAACACGTCAGCCAATAAGATGTTCCTGCTACTCCGCGGACGGGGAGGAAATGGCTGGCAACACTTGTACTTTCAATGGTTCGCAGCCAATGAACATTAAGCTTGATAAGGTCCTGCTTGGAACATGTCAGCCAATCAGATGTCCCTGCTCCTCCGCGGACGGGGAGGAAATGGCTGGCAACACTTCTACTTTCAATGGTTCGCAGCCAATGAACATTAAGCTTGGGAAGGTCCTGCTTGGAACACGTCAGCCAATCAGATGTCCCTGCTACTCCGCAGGTGGGGAGGAAATGGCTGGCAACACTTATACTTTCAATGGTTCGCAGCAAATGAACATTGAGCTCGTTGTTGGAACACCTCAGCCAATTAAACGTTAATTTTGTTCCAGACACACGAACAGAACACGCCCTCCCACATAATATTAATTTTCGTCTAAGAAAGTGACACTGTCCGTGATAAAAGTGAACACCGCATTATAAGTAAACATTACTGCGCATTATATTAAAGGAAGGCTGCAATACGGTGCATTGTTATTTTCCCGACGGGATTTCCAGAGCCTACGCAACCTTGCCGCAATACCGCGCACCGTTGTTCTGCGGACGTGATTTCCACGGCCTATGCAACATTCAAACTCCCTGTCTCTGCACCGTACAGACTGCTTAAACTAAGACCACAGTGTTCCTACTATACCCTCTTATACAATTTTTCTCTTTTGTTTCGCCCTACGCCTTTCAAGTCAGTCACAAAATGGCTGCCAACACTTCCTAGTTTCAACAGTTCGCAACCAATGAGCCGCACGCTCGTGCTCGTAACGCCTCAGCCAATCAGATGTCAGAATTCTCAAATATCGATATTTGTAAATTTTGATATTTCTCTAAAACTACTGAACGGACTTACCCCATTTAAACAAAAGCGTGCTTTCTGGACCAAGACCTTTCTCCCTGCCAAATTTGGCGTAATTCCGTTCAGCAGTTTGACCTGTAGCCTTGTCTAAAGTTTCCTATGGAAATTGTATGGAGACAACATGTTTTGGGACCCCCCTTTTTTCTCAGCCCCCCTTCACGAATCACCCCCAAACTTTCAGGATAGGAGCTCACCTGAAAAGAGGAACTTTTGGAAAATTTCGTAAAGATTCGGCAAACGACGCCAAAGTTATAAGCACATCAAAAAATGCTTTTCCTATGGAAACTAGGTTCTAACTATAACTATCTACTGGCGATAGCCAGTAGATAATATATATATATATATATATATATATATATATATATATATATATATATATATATATATATATATATATATATAGCTTAAAAGTTGTCAGGGGCCCCTGGACCACTGCCCACTCCCAAACAAGCATTTCTATTACATTCACAAAGAGGAACGGGCCGCACGGAACGCTGTATGGCCCACAGTGCGCCTACTTCAGCGCTAGGATACCCGGAAGGTGGGTCGTGACCTATACAAATACGTGTAACATACAAAAGATAACAATTACATTCTTTATCCAACTCATACAGGTTCTTGTTGATCCTGATTTCTTGCTTTGTCATGTCTTCTCCCTTTTCCTCTGCATTCTCTTCATTTCTCTCTCTTGATGAAGTTAAGATTAAGTACTGCCTGGATTAAATACTGCTTGCCTAATTTAGGCACAACTAATTTGATTTTCAAAGGACTCACATGGAAATGGTCACTTTTTCTGTATCCAACAGTGGGCTGTGCTAAAATGTAGTCTCCGTAGCAACATTTTGCCTCAATTTATTTGTGTTTCAAACTGTAAGAGCATATGGGCCTCATGGGCAAAAGAGTCTGCGTTTGCATTTCTCTGCAACCATACTCCCATTTTACCTTATGGGGGATTCTCTAAATAATTGGCACTCAATTGTCGCAAAAGTCACAACACTCCCACCTATAAATTAATCCAGTTGGTATCATCTTGTGTCTCCTAACAGATAGTTATGAGTGCTAGAAGGCATTCCATCCCAGTAAAAAGTACTTTTGTTTGTAAGGGATTAGAGAATCATTGCAACGCAAAGGGTGAGGCTGATGGCTGTGAAATGTAAAACATTGTGATGTTTGTGCATGTACAAGGGTCTCCTTTTATAGCTTGTGCTTTTTGTCACCTAATTGGTCCTAGTATGGATACTATGTAGTAACAGTACAGTTTTTTCAAAAATGTTCCAGGAGATGACGAACTACCAACTCCTCATAGGAGAGTAAGGTATTGTTTAGGACACTATGAAAATATTGGCACGCTTAATGAGTGCCCATTCAGAACATCAGGCTTTTTAGAAAAGATATATTAAAATTGCAATATATACCCATCATGCATTCATTCTCAAATTGCTTAGGAAAACAAAAGGGTGTGTTAGCTTTAGAGATAGGTATTTACACATGGATGTGATGTAGGGGTTGCCAAGGGTGTGATTTAGAATTCATTGAGGCCCATGCCCCTGCCTTTGGAACCACTGGCCTCAGATCTTTAAAACAATTGCAAACAACAGAAGATAAACAGTGTCCTTATCAGCACTGTTTACTTACTTCAGCTCCCATTGAGACATAATACTTTCAATGCTATTAAATAAACACATTCAGCAGTGTAATGCCCACTCTTTAGGATACGTCACAAAATGAAATACATTTTAGAAAAATGTACACATTTTCAACTTGTTTCCATTTTTTCTTATTGTGAAAACAATAAAACGATGATGAAAACCTCTCCCCAGTGATTCACAGGACTGATAGTGCCTTACAAACAATCACAAAACAAAACTAATTAACAATGATGTAGGAAATTGGTTTGCTGTTTCAGGGGGCAAGGGACCATACTGAAGCAGCAATCCCAATTCTTGTCAGGCTGAAGTCACAAGCAAATCCCAAATTAACCTGTGCTTAACCCTGTTGTAGCTTGGCACGGAAGCAGGCAGCCTTAATTTAAAAGCAATGTGTAAAGTATTTACGGACCACTTGAAACAGTAATAAAGTGAAACAAAACACAAGAAAAATCCCACAGCATGGTAAAAAAATAGAGTTAAATGTAATAAATTATTTGAGATCAAAATGACAAAAATCCAACCAGTAGGGCTGGAAATATGCAATTTAAAATATTTAAGTGTATATAGCGACAAAAAGCACAAAGCAACAACTGTTGTTAGCTGGTCGTGCCAGACCGGGACAAAGTTACAAGTTAAGGCCCACAACATTGTAGCTCGGACCAGCTACTGGGACCCAGTTAGGCCAGCTGAAAAGGAGTACCATAAATCCTGATAGCAGAGTCCTGCATAGAGGATGTGTCATGCAGTGGTGATTCCTGGGAGCTGAGAAGCTGTGATGGGAGGCCCTGCATCATCGTCAAGGATGCCATTGACAAGGACCTTGTGGTGCAAAGTCCTGCATTGAGATGGAACGTGCACCAGCTGGTTCTGAAGAAGCTGCGGGGCTTGCGATGAGGATTCTTGAATCGTCGAGGATGCCATCAACAAGGGGCTTATGATACGAATGCCTATGTCGGCAATGTGTCATGCAGCAGGGGTTCCTAGAAAGATGCTGGCGCTGCAGATGAATGCAGCAATCCTGATGGATAGTGTGGTGAAGTGATGTATTGTGCAGTGGCTCCTAAGTAGAGTTTCGGGTCGGCGATGCATTCCACTGCAGCTCTGATGCATTAGTTCAGTGGGACCGCAGTTGGGCAGACAGAGAACCTTCAGGCCTCCTCCCAAGGGTCCAGGACTGGCGTGGCACCACTTGGGATGGTAGGACTCACAGCAGGCAGAGTCCACATGCTGAGTTCAAGGTGGATGGTGTCTTCGATCCCTGAGGCTCTGGTCAGGAGGCCAGCAAACTAGCCCTTGGAGTCACTCTGGAGGCCCTGGGTACAAGAGGTAGGTCCAGTCTTTCACTCAGGCAGCAGGCAGCGGGACAGCATGGCAGGATAGTGGCAGCCCTCCTTGCAGAGCAGCACAGCAGTCCTTCGGAGTTTCGCTACAGGTCCCGATGTGTACTGGAGTGCTGTGTCAAAGGGTCCAATATATATACCTGGTGCCCACTTTGATGTTGGGGCAACTTGCAGAGGTTCCATCCCCCCCCCCCCCAAGGGGTCAGGCGTCCCCTTCCTCACTGCCCTGGCCCAGGCCATTCTAGGGTCAAAAAATACCAGTGCCAAACCCTTTGTGAGAGTGCTAAGGCAAAGCCTTTGTGATGTGTAAGTGTAGTAGGTGACAGTTCCTCCCCCTAATTAAGTCAGAGTGGCCCATCCTTCCAACACGTAGCTTCCCTTTGTCTCACTGTTTGGGAGCAATACATAAAGACCAACTGCCAGCTACACCTCTACACCTAGTCTTGTGATGCAGGACTGGCTGCAGTCACCAAATGCGTGGGATAAAAAAATACCAATGTTCTAAAAGTGGCATTTTCACAATTGTGACTAAAAATCTGAGTTTACAATTAAAGTGGGCTTTAAATTACAATTGCTTAGACACCAAACCCATTCTGTTGACCTCCTTCCAATTGAAAGTTATAACTTATCTAATCTAATGAGGTGTCATCCTATGGGAGAGGTAGGCCTTACAGTAGTGAAAAATTAATTTTAGAGTTTTTCACTACCATGACATGTAAAAGAAGTGCATATCAAACTTTTTAAATACACTGCACCCTCTCTTCTGTGCTATTCAGAGCCTACACTAGGGATGACTTATATGTATTAAAATCAAGGTGTGGACCTGGCAAAAGGTTTATTTTGCCAGGTCAAAATGGTAGTCTAAAGCTGCACACAGATCCTGCAATCACTTTACTAGGGACTTACACGTACATTAAATATGACAATTGGGTGTAAGCCATTTTTACCATGTTTAAAGGAAGCACAAGATACCATGCTATCGAGGCGAGCAAAAAAGAAGCTGAGGAAACAACGGAAAAAAACGAAGATAAGAGGGAGACAACAGCAGTTGATGAAGAGCACAACCCCGCCCCCGCATGGGAATACCAATCCACCTCAGCCTTACCCAATTTTCATTGCCAAAAACTGGAGCAAAAAGGAGTCCCAGGCCTGTCATCTTCTGGTGGAAGAGCAAATACAACCGACTTCACCGACCTCCCGCACTGGGATGGCCCAAAAACCCTTAACAAGGCCTGACCAGCCCAGCGGCCACGATTCAGCAGTCAGACTAAGCTCGGCAGTACGCGAGGCAAGCCCCCAAGCAGA
Source organism: Calotriton arnoldi (assembly GCA_963921515.1). Classification (NCBI taxonomy): domain Eukaryota; kingdom Metazoa; phylum Chordata; class Amphibia; order Caudata; family Salamandridae; genus Calotriton; species Calotriton arnoldi. The sequence continues at coordinate 3,282,119 of CAWUFW010000713.1, read as the reverse complement.
GATGCCTACAATAGCGCTAGAACAGATGGATCCGTCCCCACTTCAACCAGAATCTGGACAAGAGTCCGACACCGAGGTCAACCAAGGCCACAACAAGTGGTCCCAAGCAGGACAGCCTAGGATTAAATTAGGAAGGCAAAGCACAGGGTCAAGGCCGGCAGAGCCCCTACCTCACATGGGCAGAGTGGCCCCAATCCACGGCCCACCAACAGGGGTCCATGAGGTACTCCTCATCCCAAGGTATTACAGCACCGGGCAGCATGACATCTTGAGTAATATACTCCGCCTCTTTAAACACCTGGCCACCCTAGAACAAATACAAACAGGCGACATAGAATGGGTGAAATTCCTGAGTACGAAGGAGGACACACATGGCGACTCATCAGTGGTGGGATTAAACCACATAAAAATACAACAAGCCATCGTGAACAACTCCACACAACTTGCAGAGTGGGGCATCGATGTTCAGATGGTGTCACATCCAAAATACCCGTACGTCCTGGCACCAAACAACAGGGAAAAGGCCCCTTGGTCGATCCTGCAGGGGACAAATAGTCCGGGTTGCTCGGGCATTACTCGCACCGCCCTAAGGGTCCCAATGGACATCAGGATTTCGTAAAACACACAAGATGATGGACGGAATGCTGCACATTGGCAAACATTCAACCCCAGTCACAGATCTGGGTTTAATCCATCGTTATTTTGCTTCACCACGCCACCCCAGTTCAGACATAGCCATATGCAAATCAGTCTTGACCCTGTGCCTTATGGGAACAGTCCAGACTGAACTGCCAAGCCATGTCTTCCTGGACCGGAATCAAGCATCCTAGGACCGGTTTCAGGCTATCAGCCTTCATCAGCCAGGATAGCTTGACTCCAGTGGCGTAGTGAGCATGGGACCAACGTCTGGGCATACCCTTCCCACTTAGGGGCGAAATGCAAAACACACAAGATGATGGACGGAATGCTGCACATTGGCAAACATTCACCCCCAGTCACAGATCTGGGTTTAATCCATCGTTATTTTGCTTCACCACGCCACCCCAGTTCAGACATAGCCATATGCAAATCAGTCTTGACCCTGTGCCTCATGGGAACAGTCCAGACCGAACTGCCAAGCCATGTCTTCCCTGGACTGGAATCAAGCATCCTAGGACCGGTTTCAGGCTATCAGCCTTCATCAGCCAGGATAGCTTGACTCCAGTGGCGTAGTGAGCACGGGACCACGTTTGGGCATACCCTTCCCACTTAGGGCAAAATGCAAAACACACAAGATGATGGACGGAATGCTGCACATTGGCAAACATTCACCCCCAGTCACAGATCTGGGTTTAATCCATCGTTACTTTGCTTCACCACGCCACCCCAGTTCAGACATAGCCATATGCAAATCAGTCTTGACCCTGTGCCTCATGGGAACAGTCCAGACCGAACTGCCAAGCCATGTCTTCCCTGGACCGGAATCAAGCATCCTATGACCGGTTTCAGGCTATCAGCCTTCATCAGCCAGGATAGCTTGACTCCAGTGGCGTAGTGAGCACGGGACCCACGTCTGGGCATACCCTTCCCACTTAGGGCGAAATGCAAAACACACAAGATGATGGACGGAATGCTGCACATTGGCAAACATTCACCCCCAGTCACAGATCTGGGTTTAATCCATCGTTATTTTGCTTCACCACGCCACCCCAGTTCAGACATAGCCATATGCAAATCAGTCTTGACCCTGTGCCTCATGGGAACAGTCCAGACCGAACTGCCAAGCCATGTCTTCCCTGGACCGGAATCAAGCATCCTAGGACCGGTTTCATCTTGTGTGTTTTGCATTTCGCCCTAAGTGGGAAGGGTATGCCCAGACGTGGGTCCCATGCTCACTACGCCACTGGAGTCAAGCAATCCTGGCTGATGAAGGCTGAAAGCCTGAAACCGGTCCTAGGATGCTTGATTCCGGTCCAGGGAAGACATGGCTTGGCAGTTCGGTCTGGACTGTTCCCATGAGGCACAGGGTCAAGACTGATTTGCATATGGCTATGTCTGAACTGGGGTGGCGTGGTGAAGCAAAATAACAATGGATTAAACCCAGATCTGTGACTGGGGGTGAATGTTTGCCAATGTGCAGCATTCCGTCCATCATCATGTGTGTTTTGCATTTCGCCCTAAGCGGGAAGGGTATGCCCAGACGTGGGTCCCGTGCTCACTACGCCACTGGAGTCAAGCTATCCTGGCTGATGAAGGCTGAAAGCCTGAAACCGGTCCTAGCTTGCTTGATTCCGGTCCAGGGAAGACATGGCTTGGCAGTTCGGTCTGGACTGTTCCCATGAGGCACAGGGTCAAGACTGATTTGCATATGGCTATGTCTGAACTGGGGTGGCGTGGTGAAGCAAAATAACGAGGGATTAAACCCAGATCTGTGACTGGGGGTGAATGTTTGCCAATGTGCAGCATTCTGTCCATCATCTTGTGTGTTTTGCATTTCGCCCTAAGTGGGAAGGGTATGCCCAGACGTGGGTCCCGTGCTCACTACGCCACTGGAGTCAAGCTATCCTGGCTGATGAAGGCTGAAAGCCTGAAATCGGTCCTAGGATGCTTGATTCCGGTCCAGGGAAGACATGGCTTGGCAGTTCGGTCTGGACTGTTCCCATGAGGCACAGGGTCAAGACTGATTTGCATATGGCTATGTCTGAACTGGGGTGGCGTGGTGAAGCAAAATAACGATGGATTAAACCCAGATCTGTGACTGGGGGTGAATGTTTGCCAATGTGCAGCATTCCGTCCATCATCTTGTGTGTTTTGCATTTCACCCTAAGTGGGAAGGGTATGCCCAGACGTGGGTCCCGTGCTCACTACGCCACTGGAGTCAAGCTATCCTGGCTGATGAAGGCTGAAAGCCTGAAACCGGTCCTAGGATGCTTGATTCCGGTCCAGGGAAGACATGGCTTGGCAGTTCGGTCTGGACTGTTCCCATGAGGCACAGGGTCAAGACTGATTTGCATATGGCTATGTCTGAACTGGGGTGGCGTGGTGAAGCAAAATAACGATGGATTAAACCCAGATCTGTGACTGGGGGTGAATGTTTGCCAATGTGCAGCATTCTGTCCATCATCTTGTGTGTTTTGCATTTCGTCCTAAGTGGAAAGGGTATGCCCAGACGTGGGTCCCGTGCTCACTACGCCACTGGAGTCAAGCTATCCTGGCTGATGAAGGCTGAAAGCCTGAAACCGGTCCTAGGATGCTTGATTCCGGTCCAGGGAAGATATGGCTTGGCAGTTCGGTCTGGACTGTTCCCATGAGGCACAGGGTCAAGACTGATTTGCATATGGCTATGTCTGAACTGGGGTGGCGTGGTGAAGCAAAATAACAATGGATTAAACCCAGATCTGTGACTGGGGGTGAATGTTTGCCAATGTGCAGCATTCCGTCCATCATCTTGTGTGTTTTGCATTTTGCCCTAAGTGGGAAGGGTATGCCCAGACGTGGGTCCCGTGCTCACTACGCCACTGGAGTCAAGCTATCCTGGCTGATGAAGGCTGAAAGCCTGAAACCGGTCCTAGGATGCTTGATTCTGGTCCAGGGAAGACATGGCTTGGCAGTTCGGTCTGGACTGTTCCCATGAGGCACAGGGTCAAGACTGATTTGCATATGGCTATGTCTGAACTGGGGTGGCATGGTGAAGCAAAATAACGATGGATTAAACCCAGATCTGTGACTGGGGGTGAATGTTTGCCAATGTGCAGCATTCCGTCCATCATCTTGTGTGTTTGCATTTCGCCCTAAGTGGGAAGGAGTATGCCCAGACGTGGGTCCCGTGCTCACTACGCCACTGGAGTCAAGCTATCCTGGCTGATGAAGGCTGAAAGCCTGAAACCGGTCCTAGGATGCTTGATTCCGGTCCAGGGAAGACATGGCTTGGCAGTTCAGTCTGGACTGTTCCCATGAGGCACAGGGTCAAGACTGATTTGCATATGGCTATGTCTGAACTGGGGTGGCGTGGTGAAGCAAAATAACGATGGATTAAACCCAGATCTGTGACTGGGGGTGAATGTTTGCCAATGTGCAGCATTCCGTCCATCATCTTATGTGTTTTGCATCAGGATTTCGTGCCAAAATAATCATCGTGTCATTAGTGCAGGTCCCTTTTCTACTATTCCATCAGGAATTCCAAATGGGGGCACCAGCATCCCTAACGGCAGAGAATTCCAGCTAGCCAGGGGAGCGACAAGGCGAAGAGCAGCCCACAAACAGCAACTAACCATAATTTCCTGGAATATAGCAGGGATAAGAAAAATCAGCGGCAATGAAATTTTGAAGCAGTTTCTGGAAATAGGCGATATACTCTGCCTCCAAGAGACGTGGGCCTCGTCCAGCACTCCACTGGTAGGGTACTACGAACACTTCATTCCAGCCATAAAAAAGAATCTATTTGGCCGACCAGCCGGCGGTCTATCAGTTTTCATAAAGCACGAAAGCGACCTGGAAGCCACGGCAATTGACTTAAACACACCTGGACTGCAAGCCTTACACATCAGAGGCCTGTACCTTAATTCATATCCAATGCCTCTCTTAATAATTAACTGTTACATTAACCCGGCACAGCCTACCATGAAAGAGAAGCTGTAGAGACTGCTGGGGAAACTTGAAGACCTCCTGTGCAAATATAAAACACACCAGGTTATCCTAGTGGGGGATTTCAACCTGAGAGATCTGGACACAAACAAACCCCCTACCCTGAGATCCGGTAGGGCAGCCCCCCTGTCCAATTTCATTAGCAACCATAAATTGACCTCAACTCACGCACTGAAAAAGGCCCACTCGAACACATGGGATCCTCTCCCCACCTTCAGAGACATCTCAAGAATTGACTACATCATGGTCAGCGAGGCACTGGCGGTCAGACTAGATGACTTCGAAGTAGAAGATAGGTCAGAAAGCGACCACAGGCCATTGAGAGCGGTCTTCCAGATGACAGTTCCGTCTGCTCTCTATCATCAAACCATCGGAGCATCAAGAGTGGATGAAAAACACAGCGCTCTCAGAAGGATCAAATGGTCGGAAAAAACAGGCAACACGCTACAAACTTGGCTCGAAGAAAAACAGGAAGGCTATTTGTCTTCGGCGCTCTCACCCATAAAGGCCTGGGAAGACATTGTGGAGGACCTAGAAGCTAAGCTCGGGAATCCCCAGTCATATCCCCCCAGGCTTAATGGGCAACCAAGAAGGGGCAGGGTAGGGCTAAACAAAGACATACAGGACAGAAAACGGCTCCTGCGCAAGGCCCTCGCAAACAAGAAAAGAGGGGGCGGCTTACCAGAGGGACCATCGGTTGGCTCATTGAGGGCAGCACTAAGGAAGAAAATATGGGAACACAAAAACGCCATCAGGGAAAGGGAATGGCTCAAAGTTTTCTCCCTGCTAAAACAGAAGAATCCAGCGCAGCTGTGGAGACACATAAACCAACTGAGCAGCAGAGGAATCTCAAGAGAGAACGGAGTAGCAGAAAAGGACTGGCTGATCTATGTCAAACAGCTTTACACAACTACCCCCCATACAAAGATAGCTCAGACGGGGCCCGCGGAGGTGATGGCCCAGACTGGCAATCAGACATCACGCCAGAAGACACGAAAGCCAGACATTGTAACCAGTCCGAGGGTAATAGATCACCGGCGGCCACACACAGTGTAGTAACAGCCCAGCTAAACCCTCAAATGGTCATTAAGACCATCAAGAACATGAAGAATGATGGGGCCCCTGGGCCAAACGGGATTCCAGCGCCGGTTTTCAAAAAGGCCCCCGACTTTTGGGCTGCAATATTAACTCCTCTATACAACCACACTTTCCAGACAGCAATAACGCCTGATGCCTGGAGGGGCTCCATCTTGGTCCAGGAGACCGCCTAAAGCCATCAAATTATAGGCTTATTGCCCTACTCGACCTCGAGGCCAAGGCCTACGCCCACCTGCTACTAAAGGACCTGGAGGAGTGGGTGGAGGAGAATAGTATTATGCCTCCTTACCAAACTGGCTTCAGGTCACAGGCATCAACAATGGATAATGTACTGGCACTGACCCATCTATCTGCCCAGGCTACTCGGAAGAACCACCCCCCACTCTTCTGTTGCTTTGTGGATTACAGCACAGCATTCGACAAAGTTGTTCGCATAAGATTATGGTGGACGTTAGAAAACTGGGGAATTCCTCCAAACCTACTGAAGGCAATAAGATCGCTCTATGAGGACACCTGGGTAAGAGTCAAAACCAGTACCAGCACAGAGTCCTCGAAAATAATGACAGAGAACGGGCTGAAGCAAGGGTGTGTGCTGGCACCCATTTTGTTTAATCTATACACGGCGGATCTGGGGGACGCCCTAAAAGGAGCCTGCCTAGTAGCACCAAGACTAGGTAACTTGAGGTTGCCGGTGCTCCAATACGCCGACGATACAGCCATAATGGACCATACAAAGGTTGGTCTACAAAGAGCCTTAACCGCACTAAATCATTTCAACAGAATCAATAACCTGACAGTAAACCAAGGAAAGACCAAGGTCGTCATCTTCGGGACCTACCACCAGAAAAAGAAAGCGCAATGGCAAATGGGCAACTTGCATATCAATACAGCAGAGTCATACAACTACCTGGGGGTCTGGCTGACGGAACGGGCAAATGCGAAGGCCCACTTGAAACACCAGAGCACTAAGGCCAACATGGTGATACATCTACTCAAGCAATTAAACAACCACCTGATCAGCCCGACTGCCGGCCCAATACTGAAAGTTCTAAAAGCAAAACTTTTACCAGCAATCAGTTATGGCCACCTTGCTTTCCCCGGGTCACAGCACGCTAGCTTAAATTCAATACAATCTAAAGCTTATAAAACGGTGCTCCAAATTCCGAGGTCAGCAAGGAATGCAAGGCTAAGGCTGGAATTAGGCTTGGCAAGGCCCGATTTGATGTGCCAGGGGACTTTATAAAACTTTATCTTAGGATTTTAATGGCCCCAGCGAATTCATTAAAACACCAACTGAGATCCATCTTTGAAGAGCCACGCACGCTCTGGCACATCACCCTGCACAAAGCAATCAAGGCATTGAACATAGTGGAAGAGAGCATATCGAGGCCGGAAATTCCAATGATCACCTGGAAAAGAGCTATAAATAAACAAGTGGGCGAAATTTCATTCGATCTCGATTGCAAATCCCTCCGCTCAAGTCCACACCTAGACCCGCTGAATAGCTCCTACATGGTAGGCAAAGCCCAGGTTTACCTAAGTGAGGCTCTCACTCCATCAACCCGAAGTAAAATACTGTCCATGCGATTAATCACTCTAGGAATTGTGGACTTTAATCCGGCATGGGCCCGAAGGGGAGATGCCACAAATTGCAGACTCTGCCCATACAAGAAGGAATCATGGCTGCACCTTTTATGCTGCTGCCCGAATCTCAATGACGATCGAAGAAGACTACTGCGCCCAATCTGTAACATCTATGGAATAAAATCCTGTAGCGAAGCGTCAGCTATGTGCTTTTCCAAGTCTAGCACAATGACCCTAGCAAGACTGGCTCGGGTCTTAAAAAAGCATCAGGCTCGCCTTAAAAAAGGCAAATGAACGAAACAAAACTCTGGAGCAATGTATTACAAATCCAAGGAACGACGGCGAGGTGGCCTCGTAACTGCATTGACGCTTCTCCGTACTTCTAGCATCCCCCCAGGACAGAGCCACACAGGAATACGTACCCATGGTTAATGGACATCTGCCACAGTTGTACAATGTCATCCATCCCCATAGAACAATGTGGGCTTTCGGATTGCCATAAAGCCCTACCTCCGCATCCACAAACCCTGGGGAAGGCTGATTGTGGTGGAACTGGGGAGGGGCGGCAAACTTCTTTTATTATAAAAAATTAATAATAATTTTTAAATGTTTTTTTACTTACTGTTTTAGCTGCAACATGATGACTGCTTTTACTGTAATGATTTTAATTAATTGTACAGTTACCAATAAATACAAATAATGCAAAAATAAATACCATGTTTAAAGGAGATAACACAAGCACTTTTAGCAGTGGTAAAGTGCACAGGGTCCTAAAAGCCATAAAAATGGGTTCAGAAATCACGGGATGACCCTACAGAAGTCCAACAAATTAAAAGGAGAAATTCAAGCCAATAACAGAGTTTTTATTCAATATATGATCCTATGCATTAATACTGATGACCACTATATTTATGCTTCTCCTTGTGATTTAACAATACATTCTCTTTGCAGTATACATTAGGGGGCAGTGTTATCCAAAATTCTCACAAAGCGGTGTAGTAAGGCAAGTTGCTGCTCTGCGCAGCAGGAATGGAGAGAGCTGAAAAGTGAAATATCTACTAAGATTTGGCACTCTTCAGCTCTCTCCCTGTGCTGGCCCACTTGAGGCTGCCTAGCACCAATGCAAGCATCCTTGCATCATGGTAAAAGAGTGCCTGTGTTATGGGCAGGATTATTTTTGTGCAGGAAGGGATTCATTTCTGCACAAAAACAATCCAAAGAGGCATTTTTCTCTTTCTATATGTAATTCAGAGTACTTAAGTTTGACTACTTGTCCTTTAATAAGCCACAAGGTGCAAGGGCTCTGCCTGGTCCCTTGTTAGTGACTGCTTCACCAGACAGGGTGGAGTGGTCCATAAGGGACCCTTCCACCTTTCAAATCATGACCCTCTGACTTCATTGATACCTACCCTTTGTAGAGCACAAGCTGAGCAATTTCATTGTTTCTCTTCACATCTGAGAATTTATGTTCTTGCAGTGTGTATGTGTGAGCAAATGAAATGAGAATCCCAATAGATACTGTAATCTGTTTAGGCCTCCTTAACAACAAACCCATTAACAATGCTTGCAAATTCTGACCTCAGTGTATTTTCCACCCCAGTTAATGGCGCTGATGTTGACCATGAGTTGCTTGCCAGCTGGGGCACTGGCATCATAGATGCCCACTCTCTCAAAGCTGCTGGTGTTGCTGGATGTCATGTGCCAGTACAACAGATCAAGGTAAGGTGGGGAGTCTCCATTGGCATCAAAGAATGCCTCATTTCCAGAAGAGTTCTTCATGCGGGCATTCTTCACATAGTGCAACATCTGTGTACAAAACAAATCATATCATTAGCATGACCAGTGCTTTTTTAAATGTTGTTTAAACCGCGTTACTGTCTTTAGAACTTCACAATCTAGCAACATGGAGAAAGGGTAAAAGGCATGTCTTCATAGGACCTGCTCACATACACATTAGGCCTTTTGCCACAAGCCCAGATAGCAATAACAAATCTGACCCTCTAATCTTCATTAACCCACAGGTTGTTCTCGCTCTCTCCTGAAGGCCACCATAGTTATTGTCTTCGAGAATGTATTTTGGGTATGCAATACATTGTAAAATATGGTATAAGCCAAGAATAATGTATCTCAGCTAGATGCTTTTTATTAGACAAATAGATGCAAAAAAACACAGTGGGATTGGTGCTGGGTACCAAGTAAAACATTCACTTGGATCATGGACTCAAAAACTCACAACCACATTGCAAGACATCATCAGGGAGGAGAACATTCTATAGGACCTGATTATGGTGGTCCTTTTAATTTTAATATGTGTGGTAACTCTTGTTGTCAAACCTATCAAAATCATGAGTTATGCAATAAGCACTGTCTCCTCTCCCCCACAAATTAACTTCAGTAGGCAAAATCCACTGAAATGTATTAGTGAAAAGTTCCCAATAAATAAAACCACATGCAGATTGTGGTGTGGCAAGCACTAAATCCACATTTTATGCCCCTTTGTTAGGGTATTAATCGAAATTGGGTGCTCTTTATCGCACCCAATAAATTCCGTTCTGCGGTGTCAGTATATATCAGGTGCGATTTCCAAGCCACTCTCAATCAGGGCTGAAGTGTCTACAAAGTACACTCCAAGGCGTTACACACTCACTTCTCTGCTAACTGATTGTGATATACATTCTATACATGTGCTGCCAACAAGTACACTGTACTTCAAGTAGCAAATTGCAGCACTGGTAACACAGAGCTGGGTGTCTGAGGCTCATGAAAGCTCACAACACCCCTTTGGAAAGATGGTTTGAGTGAATTCTGAACCACTTAGGTCTATAAATGTCAAGTTACAAAGTGTATCACTGTTTCTCTCCTTCTGGTATGCCTCATATCCATTCACCCTTTAGTCTCAGACCTCCTGGCCCCATGTTGTACCTCCCTGTATCACAGATGACCATCTGGCACTCTTCAAATTATCAAATTTTTATGTCCTTTTTCTTAATAAAAGGTCCTAAACGTAAGATCCCTCTAACCTGTTGGCACCTGTTAGCTGAACAAAGGATTAAATTGTGGCTGGTTCACTCAACCTTTCATCCTTTCAAGGTAAATAAAATGTGTATCATTGACTTGGGTGACAATAAACATCTCATTCATTGCCAAAATGCAAATAGGGAGAACATGAGCTTTATGACTACAAGTTGTTATTCTCCTCCCATGTATAAATGTTACCAAATACAAGTCTGCTACATACAAATATATATGCTTCACAGGTCTTACACCTGCCAACCTCATCCGTGAATGACCATCACCCTTAGATTTCTGACACAGAATAAAGGACTTACAGCCCTATTACACATGGGGCGCACTTTCCCTCTTTGCACCCTGTGTACCTTAAAACAGGCGCACCGGGGGCAAACAGGGAAATTGCGCCCTATTACGTTTAATACGCTGCCCGCAGGACAGCTACAAAGCTGTGCCACCCTGTGGGCAGTGCATTAAAGTGAAAAATGGAGCAGCTTTGAAGCAGCCGCTCTGTGTTTCACTGGGCAGGTGGCAACCTGCACAGTGGAGAGAGATCCCATTGCAGGCGGGTGCTGTGAGTAATGGCAGCTGCCTGCAAGGGGTTGACTGAGTGGTTCTTAGGTCGCCCTCCACAGGGGTGCCATCAGGGGGCGCAATGAGGTGATACACTGTCAATGCGCCTCCTGACAGCTTCTTTGCCTCTGCGCCTGTGTCTATAATATGGCACGGCACAGAGGCATTGGGATTCCCTCACTTGAATGGGGCCATGTCCTCATGCAAATGAGGAAACACCCTCTGGTGATAGTGCTAGTGCTATGTGTGCTCCAGCACTATCTGTATTACAGAAAGGGCTGCACAAGTGTCTGCGGCCCTTTCTGTAACACCAAAGTGCCCGGGGGCAAGCAAAGCTAGCGCATATGCCCGATGCACCTCTAGGGCACTTTTAATTTTATGGCCACAGAAGTTGCAAATACTCCAATTTGGCATATGCTACAGAAAAAGCAATTTTTTCAGGTGTACTAATCCCATTCTGGGAGTAAAAAGATGTTTTCCAACTCCTAAAATGGGATTGTGAATGACTATTGATTCGGAATCTGGAAGACCCATGTCATAGATGAACCTTTCAAATGCTGATTCAGTACACTATGTATCAATGTTTTGTGACCAAAATTCATTTGGTAAACATTGGGAAGTTACAGACTCCTCAAAGAAGATGGTAACCCATTTGCAAAAGGGAATGGGTTCCTTATGTGATTTAAAAATAAAGATTTTTGGGAATAGCCAGGAGTCCATGGCGACAGTGACAACTTCAAACAAACAAAAATGTTTTCTTTTTAAATGCATCCCATTTCATTGAGCAGAATGGGCTACATAAAAAAAGTAATTTCAGAACAATCACAGACATGGTCATCTGCTGACCCAAGCAGTCCACCATCCCTGTGATGGCCTCCATGTATATTTTGTCACCACTGCGACGTCAATACTCATGTCTAGTGAAGTTCAACATAGGTGAAGATATGCAATATTCATCACACAATTTCAGGCTATCATCCTCAGAAAAATGTATGTCTAATTATTATATTCAATTAATGTAAATGTGATGTGTTTACATAGGCCGCTATTAACACCATAAGAGTTAGCAAAGACCTGTTCCTCCTACACCTATGCTTAATATATCTGCTCTAATTATTTAAATGTGCAAAATTAACAAATAAATAAACACAGATATACTATCAACAAAAATACACCAGACGTTCTAAAGAAAATAAATCTCATTCACACAGTATACCAGTGTCCTCACCTGCCATGGTTGAAACATCTGAGCATCTGCACACGAATTGTTGAGAAGGGGACCTTCTTGATGTTTGCAAGAAATCAGATCATCTAGTGCTTGTGCCAAGGCATAGATTGCATTGTATGCAGAAAAGGTAAACCTTGTGTTATATACTGAAGGATCCAGACCTTGCAGATTTTCCAACCCAGAGCAGTCTTTTCCCCGTTGAAGCATTTTCTATACCTGTGATGTTCAGATCCACCCCCCAGGTGCAGCTAAAAACATGCTCCCAGAACCTTCTCAGAAAAATGTCCTGAGAGTTCTTAGATGGATGAATTCCATAGATGAATTCTCTAAATCCAGGGATTTCTCTGTTTGACACTGCCATGCCCAATGTGCCATTTAGCATTTCCCATAATTCTCTTGTGGTAAACATTAAAGAAGGCATCAAGCTTGTTATTCCAATCCACATTTTGCCATGGAATCCCAGCACTGCTAGTTCCTTCATTAATGGGACAATGTGAGCTTCAAAGGTGTAGCAGATGATCACAGTGGCAGTGGAGCGATGCATTATCCTTATGACATGGTCTAAGGAGGAACGGTTGGGAATGGTTGGCAAGGTCTCAAAAAACTCAACACAAATCCTCCTTTTCTCTGCCTCTTGCTTTAGCTTTTGACTTCCTTGGAGGCAAATGTCATTGTTTGATATCAAGATTCCTACCCATGTCCATCCAAATAGAAGCAAAAGCTGGACTAGTGCCAGAGGTTGGATGTCGACACTTGTCACTGTCCGGAGGAAAGATGGGAACTGGATTTTGTCACTCAGAGTGGGGAGTGCCGCTCCATGGCTGATCTGTTTATTAGAGACAAAGTGTGTAATCCCATTAAACTGTCAGAATAAGTATTAGGACAATATAATTTAGTTATCAGTTGGTTTAGATAAATGTGTCATGCTTCCGGAATGGAGTTCAGCCACTGCACCATATCTTTCTTATAGATTCTGCTGTCTATATTAACCTGCCACAGGTTCAATTCCAAAATGCATTGCAACGAGCAACCCTGTTCGGAGGTAATATACTTTGAAGTTCTCTTGCATGCATTGTGTCACTTTAAGAGGATATATTACATGCAGCTAATTGCCAGCAAAAGAAAATGTAAACACTGTTTAATTAAACACCTTAGATACTGCACCAAAGTATCATCAGAAATTTCAACAGAACCACATCATATCGCTTTGCCTTCTCAAAGAGTCCTTTTATGATCAAAATGTGCTTTAAAACATCCCCTCCTGCCCAACTACTAACCCTCCAGGATGGGGGATGCACATTCATATTCAATTGGTACAATAATTTTTTTTCCCATTTAAACCTTTTGATTATGGGAAACTAGTGTGCCCTCTCCATGCACATGTGTTGTCATACAATTTGTAATTTTAGATATAATTAGATGTTATTAAGGATGTTATCAATGCAGTGATGGAACAAGTCATGAGTGAAGTAATATATAAGGCTATAAGCAGTGCATGATGAGGGTGTGAATTATGGTTACTTGAGATAGCTATAACTGGTGAATGTCATTGTTTTTTCAGTTTAAAAGTGGAATTTTGTATCTGACATATTCACCTAACTATCACATTACCTTAACATTAATTGGTTTCAGTGAATTTCTAAGGTTTGTTTTTCTTACCATGACTAGCTATACAAATTAGCCCATAAAGTGCAATTTGGGGGGCTTCTTGGCAGGAACAGTGATTAATAGATGAGCAACTCTTGATGTTCATTTAATATTAATCTTTCACCTTATTTTATAATTTTTATTATTATTGTTGGTCTCCCGGCTAACCCAAGACATCCATTGATTTTTGTTTTAATTGGGGGCTTCCAGGGGAGCCTCAAGGCCCCCAGGCCTGCCACCCCCCTTGGAGCTGGCAATTCTTTTGAATGTTTTTTATATTGGGTAGGATGTCATGCAGCCCCAACCCTGAGTGATTGCTGGTCTCAGGGACCCCATCCCTCATGCCAAATTCTTTCTTTTAATGGGGAAGGGGGCATACACCTCCCAACCCACTGCCTTGAAAAACTTCAGGGACCCCATACCATGTGCGTCAGCATTCATTAAAGGGTAGGTGGGACACCTGGGGACCCTATTCGTTGAGCCTATGTTGGATGCACTGTCCGCAGGGCACCCACAAGACATACGGTGTTGGGTGCTACGGAGGGAGGCCTATCACCCCCGTAGCCCAGTCGGCTCACCTGCATGCACCTTTCCTGGACAGAAATATAACTTTGATCCTGCTTGGGTGGGAGCATTTAAATTAGCAGCTCCAGCACAGGCAGAAGCAAAGGAGAATAGTACCGGCTCATGCCAGCAGCAACATGGGTGCTGGCTGGAGAGTGGGCTTGGGCCACAGGGTCCTTGAGGCTCTCCCTGCGACCCTCCTCGATGGTTGCATTATGTGTGTCACGGTTAAGCACCAGTAAAACTATTGAAAGGAATATTAGGAATATTAAATGTGGTAGGAGCTGCTCATTTATTATTCTCTAGTCCTTGCAAGGAGTGCCCCATAATGCCCTGTGAGGGCTTTTAACTATATGTTGTGGAGCCTGTTGGTGCTCCTAGAAGGGACAAGGTCACCACTAGACTTTTCTTTGATGAAATGTGGGGGGCTGCAGGGAGGGCAGCAGTCCCCCAGGTTCATTAAAGGAAACACAGTAAGTCTCCTGCGTCATTAAACCCATGACCACAGGAGATCTTACCATAATTTTTAAAGCACTCCGAGTGGAGCCGTATGCTCTTCAGCTGGAGTTCAAGGCTCCCTTCTGGCGGGTTCACTTTATGGCCTGAAAAATGTTAAAAGCAAAAACTCAAGTTCATGTTGGTGTTTAATTTTTTATTATGGCTTTATTAAAAAAAAATGATAATTACTTTTGTTAAATAAGCATTATGTGAAATATATAATGCATATTTGAGGATACTATTGGTGAATTTTGATAGATAATAGTTCTGATTAATATATCTTAATGTGCTGATCTATTCATAAAACAAATATGCTTACTTTTTATATTTTGGAGTTCTTACCCTGTGACAAAGTCAATAGGATTTCCTTACTTAAAATGACACCCTTTATATTGGAACATCACATAGTAAACCGTGCTTGTCCATGAGGGTTTGGGCACCAGACCCTGCACTCAACCCCCTGCTGCATACAGCCATTGGCCATGCACAGTGGTGGTTGCTCACAAGCAAGGGAGTGGGTGCAGAAGCTGGCTGTGGGCAGCATGGGGTTTTAGTTATGTATGGAAATAAAATAGCACTTTGCACAAACAAAAAGCCCGAGGTATTCACTGAAAAAAACAAATGTTAAAGTGAGTTCATGCTTTGGTATAGTAATGTTAGAAATGGGGGTCTGTAGTTGGCAATGGTTTGCAACTTTGTTCAAATAGAGACCCTTCCTTCCAGTCAGGATAAGGGGGATACACTACTGAAATAACCCCTGCTCACCCCCTTGGTAGCTTGGCACGAGCAGTCAGGCTTATCTCAGAGGCAGTGTGTAAAGCATTTGCACATAACCAACAGTAATACAATGAAAACACTACAAAAGGACACCACACCAGTTTTAGAAAAATAACCAATATCTATCTGTGTAAACAAGACCAAAACGATAAAAGACCAACATACTGTAATCCAAAATTTGCACTTTGCAAGAATACTTTAAAATGCATTTCCTTGAAGGCTGGTAGCTCCGTCCGGGGCTACTGCAGTCCTGAAAACAACAGACTCCAACAGTGCCGGCCAGCTGCATCGGTGGGGACCAGAGTTAGTGTCAGCAGACTCGTAAACAGTACCTTTGGTTCCAGCTGACCGTGTCGGTGCGGGTTGGTCGTGGCAACTGTCACAGTTGTGATGCGAAGCATGGAGGTGCGGCGTGCGGTGCCTTCAAGTTACGGTGCAGGCAACGACTCGGTGACGGTCGACCAGCGGCATCGGTGAGACCAGGACTGGGGTGCAGAGTGAGGCGGTGCTCTTTGGGGTACTGACAGGTCACGGTGCAAGTGACAGTGCCGGTTGATGGGAGCTGGTGTCAGTAGTCCCAGACTACGGTGTGGGACAGGGCGGTGCGTTGTGTGACTTAAGAGTGGTGACCCCAAACTACGGTGCAGTCACGGGTGTCGAGGTCAGCGGGCAGCAACGTCGTCAGTGAGACCAGGGGGGCGGAGTGAAGCGAGGCGGTGTGGAGTGCGGTGCACACAGGTCGCAGTGCAAGCAGCGGTTCAGTGGCAGTGGGAGTCATCATCGTCGGTGAGACCAGGGTTGTGGTGCAAAGTGCGGCGGAACCCTCTGCGGTGCCTTCAGGACATGGAGCCCGCAACGATGTCAGTGGCGGTGTCGCCTGCTTTCCCCCTCTGTGGCAACTGAAACCCACGGTTCCAGAGGTACGTGAAGTCTTTGCTGTCCCTGAAACTTCATGAACAGGAAGCAAGCTCTATTTAAAGCCCTTGGAGATACTCAGCAACAAGTGAAGAAAGTTCAGTCCAGTCCTTTCACTGCCCAAGGCAGAAGCAGCAACTGCATGCCAACCCAGCAAAGCAACAACACAGCAAAGGGGTAGTACTCCTCGTGGCAGTTCGTCCAGCTCTTCTTCTTGGCAGGTTCCTTGATCCAAGCGAGTTCTAAAGTTCTGGGGTCTAGGCCCCAATATTTATACTCAGTTTCTCTTTGTTCTCTTGGGCAGAGAGTGTCTGTGCTTAGTCCAAACCAGTTTTGTACTTTCTGACCCAGCTTCCTGGCAGGAGGTGGGGACAACATTGTCCAAGGCAGACCAGGCACATTCAGGTGCAAGGAATTCTCCTCCCACTACTCTAAATGTGGCCCAGGTCTATTCAGCCCAGCCCTGACTCATCCAGAAAAGGCAGGGCACACCTCGACCCCCCCAGTGGCTGTCTGAGAATGCACATCCCCATCCCCTGTCATGCCGGAGCCAGACAGTCAATCCACAACCCAGCAGAGGCACACTGGATGGCTAAGCAAAAAATACCAACTACTCAAAAGTGGTATTTTCAAACATCACCTTTACTAAAACATGCATTTCTACATTCTGAGTTCAGGCATACTAAACTCAATTTCTCTATCTTGCCCCAATGGTAAGATATACTCGAAAAATATTACCTAGTATTCCCCATTCTATCCTATGGGACAGATAGCCTTTCAACAGTGAAAAATTAATTATACTGTATTTCACTATCAGGACAAGTCACACACACCAGTACATGTTCTACCTTTCAAATACACTGCACCTGGCCCATAGGTGTACCTTGGCCTACCTTAGAGTTGACTCGCATGTAATAAAAGGGAAGGTTAGGGCTTGGCAAGTGGGTGCACTTGCCAAGCTGACATGGCAGTAAAAACTGTGCTCAGACACTGCAGTGATAGATCTGAGAACCCGTGCTCATGTGTGTGGCACAATCAGTGCTGCAGGCCCACTAGCATCATTTGATTTAGAGGCCCTGGTACTCTCAGTGCACTTTACTAGGAACTTGCCAGTAAATCAAATAGGCCAATTATGGAAAAACCAATCAATAATCCAATTTACCTTAGGAGAACTTACACTTTCACAATGAACAGCAGTGAGAAGTGGGCAGAGAAACTAAACCAGCAAAAACAGAGTCAAAACTGGAAGGTCAGATTGCAAAAAGACATGGAAAACACACCAAAAGATGACAGGTCTAACAAGTAATAATATGTTACTTTGCATAAAAAAAACATAGAAATTCATTGAAATAAACAAAGGTTAAAGGGACATTATAGTTGGGTGGAAATGTCAGCTAAAACATACCATTTTAAATTAACAAAACCACTGAAATTCACCACTTATAGTTATCTCAAGTAACTATACCTCATGTCCAAAAGTAACCATGGCTCACATCCTCACCATGAACTGCTTTTGACCTCACATATTACAACACTCGTGACATGTAATATGACATCACTGATAAATTCACTGCAACATTTGAAATCACATCTTTGATGACAACACTGTGCATGGCAGGGGTGCGATTTATAGTTACTTAAGGGCACTGGTTATATTTACTTGATATAACTATAACTGGTAAATTTCAGTGGTTTTGTTTGTTTATAATAGTATATTTTAACTGACATTTCTAGGGGTGGGCGGAATTTGCATAGTCGCGCTACGCAAAGCTCCGCGAAATGGTAAAAAATCTCCGCGAGCACGCAAAAGTTCCGCGAACATGCGGAATTGCTTGTTCCGCCCGTTCGCGATGCTTTTTTCCTGTTCGCGAACGCTGTTTGCGTGCTCGGGGAGAAATATCTTGCGAACACGCATTTTGAAAGCGCGAACAAGCAAAAAATTCCGCGAAGCCGTGGATCGCGCAATTTTTGGCAATTCCGCGTTCTCCGCGGAACGCAAAATTACCCAAATTCCGCAAATTCCGCGAGCAGAACGGAATTTACCGCCCAGGCCTAATTTTCACCTAACTATAACATCCCTCTATCTTTGTTTTTTTCCAGAGTCCTGGGAAATAGATCAAGACTCCTTTAAATGTTATGAGCCTGTGAGGCTCATGATAACTCCTCAACTCCCCCCCTCCTCCCTTGGCTGTAATGCTGAGAATCACTGGTTGAGACCATGGACACTCATGCACTACTGGGGAGTAGACTCCACCGTAGGATGTAGTGTGGACACCATACCTCTAAATCTGGTGGTTGTTGGTCAGGATAGGAAGCGTGGCAGGATACGCCAACTGACTTCTTAATCAAATTTACAATAGTGGCCTAGTGTTTAAGAATAAGACTAAAGACTATAGATTCCTGATATCCACTTCCATACACTACTATCAAGATTGCTTTTCATAAATTATGTTAACTCCATCACACTGACGTCAAATGTGTCGGTGAATAATTAACACCCTAGGGAAATGCCTATCTTCGGCTGGGGAAGTCTCTCTTAAAGTGACTCTGACTTTATTATATAACATATTTTCAAGCTTTTGTTTGGAATCCATTAAGTTATTAGTGGGAATATCCGTTTCTACATCCATACACCCATAACAGTTGCTGGTGGCTTAGTTCTAAGGCGAAGCCTTTTGAAAATGTCACTACAGCTGGCTAAAGTGTTTAAAGGCTAATGTTTTATACTGTGCAATACTCGATAGTTTTCACAAATTTTAAGTTGTCTGGTGTTGTCTGCTGGTAATAATGTAGAGATTATTCACTCTTCAATCTTGTCCATGGTATCACAATAATTGGTCCCAAGCATGGAATAATGTATCTGTGATAGTGGATCACTTCTAAAACATGTCTTTATTTGGCTGAAAGTCACTTTTAAAAATGACAATGCCTTCACACATGTTTTAATTCTGAGGTTTACAACGAGTAGTTGAAGAAAAAACACAGGTACTCAGTGTGAACATGTGCACATTTTGCATATGTGTTGATTCTACGTACGTTTTCTTATGAAAATGTTGCAATGTAGTGTGCAATTTGAGAGGGTGAAGGCAATGCATCTTTTCTACTACAAAAGCACCTTAGTATGTCATTGATACTGAGAATCAGGTTTTCTGAATAACACAATATATTTTTGTATTTCTGAGTGCCAGAAATATTTTGATATTTCAACTTGAATAGGTATTTGGTATTTTTTAACTTAAATATTGTATTTTGAGGCTACTGCAACTTTTCCAAGTCCCATTTATCGTGATGGAGAACGCACACCTGTCATCAGTTAAAAAAACTAAATGAAAGTGATCTGTTGCATAACGAGTGCACCCAGTACTGAATTGGGGATTTTTCTTCTTTTGTTTTTTTACAAACTTTGGGACAGTTGTGTGTTCAAGAACAGTGGTTGTTAACCTTTTTAATTCTGTGGACCCTCCCACTGAATCATTACTGAAATTTGGGGTCCCCCAGCTAAAGTAATTTCAAGGATTTGAACCCCAAAACAATACACAAAAATACAAAGACGAATATACAAGCAACAAATTCTAAAATATTGAAATATTTAGTTTATTTCGCAACCAAATAGAGAAAAAGTTTTCACATTTTACATTTTGCTTATTTTTTATATATATATATATATATATATATATATATATATATATATATATATATATATATACTTCAGTAGTTTTAACGTATTAATTTTAATATTCTTAGTTCTGGCATTTCGATTTTACTATTATTAGTATTATTGATAATAGGTCTGGCCTTTTGATTTTACTAAAATAATGGGGCAGATTTACAAGAAAGTGACGCATCTGACAGATGCGTCACTTTCCCTGCGCCACCCTTAGAAACCCTTGCGCCACCATAGATGCGCCGTATTTACAATACGGCGCACTATGGCGCAAGGATTGACAGATGCGTCAGAAATTCTGACGCATCTGTTGGCGGAAAAGTCACGCATTGCTGGAGTCGTGTCGCAAGCACGACGCAACTCCAGCAATGCGTGTTGAGGCCTATTCCCACTACACTGCGTCACTACTTACGCCTGCTTCAATCAGGCATAAGGTTTTGACGCAGTGGCGTCCTAAAGTGGCGCAGTGAAATCTTGTAGATTTCACTGAGTCACTTTACGAAGCCGTCCTGCGTGGGAACGCCCACTCTGCATACATTATACCTGACGCAGGTATAATGTGACGCAGGGCTTTACAGCGTGACGCATCTCCCTAGATGCGTCACGTTGTAAATAGGCCGCATTGTTTGCGCCGCTGTTGCGTAAAAAAACTGACGCAACTGCAGCGCAAAAGTCACGCATGGGGCTTGTAAATCTGCCCCTAAATGTATATTGTACTTACTTAACAGAGCTTTCAGCCTCAACTCTTCACCCATTAGTCTGCTGTTGTGTCATTCACATTTTACTTCTGCCCACTAACGTGTACAGCATGGGGCAGTGGGTCAGCCTACTTACACCTCTAGTTAACGCCACCTTGAGTGACTGCATTTTGCCCTTACACAAGGTGCAAATCCGCACACAAAGATTTCCCTTTAGTGCCAGTGTTGCCTGACGTGATAGTATGACCCATTTAAATTGAGCACAGGATAAATCCCCCCTTTATCAGTTCCTGTCTCCTTCCAATGCTGTTGTAAATTCATTTTGAAGTGGACTGCTGCTATTTCTCAGTATTCCATGTTGTGTTCCTGGATGCAGTTTCACCAATGTTTTTTGGATAAACTTTGCCCAGGAAGAAAACCAAACTTGATGGTGTTTCATTTTCAACATATTTGTAACAGTTTTATTTAAACATAGATGGGGTGTAACTTGGGTTTTAGCATCCGATATTTTATATTGTGATCCCACTTTCCTTCCTTCTTTCCGTCTTTCTGTCTTCCCTGTTTCTTTCCTTCTTTCCTTTTTTTCTTCTTTCTTTCTTGTCTTCTTTTTCCTTCTGTCTTTCTTTTTTGCCCTTGTTCCTATTTTGTATCTTCTTTCCTTATTTGTTCCTTCTTCCTTCTTTTTTCTTGTTTGCCTTCATTCAATTTTATTTCCTTCTTTTTCTTTTTTTTTCTTTTTTACCTTCTTTCATTCTTTATTTCTTTTTGTCTAAACTCCTTTTTCTTTCCTTCTTTTCTCTTGCCTTCATTCCTTATTTCTTTCCTTTTTCTTTTGTATTGTTTTTTCCTTCATTCCTTTTTCTTTCCTTTCCATTTTAAACCACCTTTATTTCTTGCTTTCTTTATATTTTCCATTTTGTTCCTTCTTTATTTCTTGCCTTCTTTCCTTCATCTGCCTTTCTTTCTGCCCCTGTTCTTTCCTTCTTTCTTTATTTTTACCTTCTTTCCTTCTTTAATTCCTTCTTTCTATTTTGATTTTTTTCTTTCCTTTTTTTTGTTGTTTTACTTCTTTCTTCTTTCTTTTTTCCTTCCTTCTTTTCTTCTTTCTATTTGCCTAATTTTCTATTTTCTTTCCTTCTTTAATTCTGTTTTGTTTTCGTTCTCTAATTCTTTCCTTCTTTGTTTTTGCTTCCTTTTATCTTTTTTACCCACTTTTATTTCTTTCTTTTTCTTGTTTTCTTTCTTTTATTCTTTCCTTCTTTCAATTATGTCTACTTTCCTTTTTCTTTCCTTTATTCTTAGTTTTTTCCCCTCTTTCCTTTCTTTTGTGCCATTTTCTCTCATTCGTTCTCTCTTTCTTTTTCTTTTCTTCTTCCCATTTTTGCCTTCTTTCCTTCTTCCCTAATTGCTTCCTTTTTGCCTTCCCTTTCTTTTCATCTGCCTTCCAGCCTTTCTTTCTTTTTGTCTTTCTTGCCTTTTTTCTCAAAGTCCCATTTTTTCTGGATTGATGCTGCTGGTTTTTTGACTACGTGTACTGGAACACTTTGAACCTAGCTCCAATGCATGTGCTCTGACCTCTAAAAAGATGTTGAAACTGTCTTCATTCTTGATTACCAAATTGAAGTTGCCTATAAGCCCCTAGTATGGGTACAAAGTGCAGAAAGGGCCTGTAAGCTAAATGTCATTAGTGAACTGCAGCACATTTTGTGCCACCACTACATGGACAATGCCAATTATGCCTCCAGGCCTGCCCCTGCATGCTGGCTATGCAGTTTGAAAAATGCCAATTCGACCTGGCAAGAAAACCTCTTGCCAGGCCTAAACCTTCCTTTTTAATACATATAAGTCACCCCTAGGATAGGCCCTGGACAGCCCGGAGGGCAGGGTGCAGTGTATTTAAAAGGTTGGACATGAACCTTTAAGTTTTACATTGCCCTGGTAGTGAAAAGATCCTGAATGCGTTTTTCACTACTGTGAGGCATGCCTCTCCAATAGTACAACATTGAAGTTGCCTTATTACATTTAATATGCTGTAATTTCCAAATCAGAGTAGGTATCCAGTTCATGTTTGGTGTCTTTGGAATTTGGATGAAAAATCCTAACTTATGGTGACGTCGGATTTCTCATTACAATTTTAAAAAATTGCACTTTTAGAAAGTATGCATTTACCCACCTTACCCATTTATTGGCTCTAACCTGTGCCTGGGTCACATGACTGGGTGTAGCTGGCAGTTGAGCTTTGTGTATTTCTCCTAGACAGCCATGCACAATAGGGAACTTAGGTGTGCCTTGATGGGCTATCACTGGCAGGACAGGACGGAGGAATTGGCACAGCCCCACTTACACTAGAATAGGCTGTGTCCTGCCTCCACACAAAGAGCTGCATACCCGCTGTAGCGAGTCTGGAGCCAGGAAAGGGGAGGTAGAATGCCATGGGACTTCAAAGGGAAACCTCTAGAATCTTCTCCTCCACTTTAAAGGCACAACTGGGAATTAATACTGGACCTCAGACACCAACTCTTCATACACTTCTTGACCTGTGGATTCTCTGCCAGGAAAAGGATTGCTGTGCTGCTGAAAGGGCTGCACTCTTCTGGACTGCTGCTCTAAAGGAACTCCTGCCTTGCTGTGCTGACATGCTGCCTGCTGCCCTCTTGCCTAAGTGAGGAGATAACTGGATCTAGAATGCGACCTTGAACTCAGAACACCAGATTTAATCCAAGGGCTAGTCTGCTTACCTCCTGATCTGAGCCTCAGGGACATAAAAGGTTCCCCAACATCCTGCACTAGCCCCTGGAGCCTGCTGCACTGAGTTCATGACCCCAAGTGGTGCCCCTCAGATCCTGGACCCAGGGAGCTTTATTCAAGCTTTTGGGCTCTTTGCAACCGCAAATGGGTGTGTTTGCACCGAGACCTCACCACTCATGGTGCAATTCAATGCATAGCTCTGGCAGCCACCTCTTCGCACTACAATCTCAACCGCTAGTGGGGGATCGGCAATCTGAAACTCCAACAATGCCCTGCCACGACGCCTGGCCTGCTCTTAACGCTACTCCAGCAGCCTCCCATAATTCTCTTCCTACTCCTCGTGGCTTCTGTACATCGAACAGGACTTTTTCATGCATTTGAGAAGGCAAACTTCAGCGGGCCCAACATAGTGACTGTACCTGACCTGCTCACCATCACATTCGGCATGACTTCACCCAGTCCAGCATGACCAGATAGCCACGGTTGGCGATTTATGCTTTTTGGTGCTATTTTTACTAAAATCTTAAAAAATTCGTAACTCCAGTTCTACTGATTGGACTTTTTGTTGTTTTGGTCTTGTTTAATCTAAACTGCAGTGTGGAATCCTTTTGTGGTCTTTTGTCATTGTGTTACTGTTTAAAGTGTTGCACAAATACTTTACACTTTGCCTCTGAGTTAAACGTGACTGCTCTGTGGCAAGCTACCTGATGGTTGAGCACAGGTCAATTTAGGGTTGCTTGTGACTTCATCAGGAGAAGAATTGTGGTTTCTGCTTGACCAGGGCTCAAATCCCAGTCAACCAACTACCCAATTTCTTACAGTCATGTCGGATTTTAAATGACTATTTTGAAAATAACACTTTTAGAAAGTTGTAATTTTCCTGCCTGAGCCAAATGTGCATTTCTGCCAGTGTTCACTATCAACCAGCAGCTGAATCACTCATTAAGTAGTTGTGAAGTGGCTTCTAGAGTGAAACAAAGGGAGAGGAGACGACCTCCTTCTGATAGAATGCCCATCTGAGCCATGCCCAGCAAAGTAATCAACTGTAAAGGGTGCCTAGCCTGTCCAAGGCAGATATAGCTCACACTGCGGGCTGTCCTCTCTATTGTCATGTTAGCCAGTCAGGCTCCAATCCCAATGGAAGTGGAGATGCTCCCAGAACTAGTTTTGATTGACAACAAGGGAGGGTTTGCCCATTATCCTAGCCACCCCTGTGGGTGGGCACAGGAAGCTCTTGACAGGGGAAGCAAGTTTATGCCATCTTGGAGCTAGGTAGAGAAAGGCACTGTGGGAGAGGTTACAGTAAAACAGTCAGGAAGTGCTACCAATGTGGGTAGGGTCACCACTGGGAACTTTTACCCCAATGGTTAGGGAGTAGACAGGAGTTTCACCTGCCCAGAGGCTGTCACTGGGCATAAATGTGGCATGCCCAGTACCCTCTTCAGAACACTAACAAACCTGTGAAATCAGAAGAAGGGCTGCTCCTGCTGTTGTGACCTGTGAGGATACTCTAAGGGCTGGACCTTCTCCTACTTGTAATCAGGACCAATAAGTGGAAGCCAAGGATTAGTTGGCTAGCCTCCTGTTAAGCTACAAGATTCAAAAGCTACAAGAAGCCAACTTTCCTGGAGAGGCCAGCTTTCCAGTCCAAACTAGACCTTTCCTGGACCCTGCTAGTGACTTCTATTAGAGGGAGTCCTGACCCCAATGTGGTGTCCCTAGGGTTCTGGGTTCCTTAGATACCTGTCAGAGTGTACTCCTCCTGCCTAAACTGCAGATGATGGAACAAAAAAGTGTTCTGCCAACCTTTTCTCGGAGAACAGGCGAGAACCAGGGCAACCATCAAGCCAAAGCAGTCAATGTCGAAGTGCGAGTTTGGTTCAACTTAATGGTTTGCCTTGCTGAAGGAGATCTGATTTCCAGAAAAGTTTCTAACCAACAAAGTGTTCACAGCGCTCACATATAGAAATGTACTCACACCTAGGATTTTTCACACAAATAATACAGCTGCCAGAAAAAAAGTGCCGAAAAATCCTGCTCATGAGAACTAGCCAAGATATTACTTCATATTTAAACCACACACACAGTAGATTAAACTTAAGCGCTGCACGCACTAACACTCTGCTGCCTAACCTCACAAATTAAACACTGAAAAAAACATATTACACAGTGGAAATCACCACTGTGTACTTATGGTTTAGTGCATTTTGCATTGAAAAGGAATTTTTGATTTGCCAGTAACATTTGATCTGTGTACGGATTTGCACTACAGTTTTGAGTTTGATTATGTAGTCAACTAATAAGGTAAAAAGACCATATAAAAGGAAAGATTTAGCAGAATCACGACAACATTTTGGTGAAACAAAACATGTACCAAATAAATTAATAAAAATAACAATTGTTCTCTCTCTCACTCATCAATCCTTCTCAAAATATTTAGTTGGGAACTTGAAGATCCGCATTTGTCATGCATAATCTTGCAGCTTTTTACTGTGGAGAATTTGACACTTGCGAAGGAAAGGTACGCCAAATTACTGTCATGTACAAAAGGGTGAAAATGTGATGTATGCGGTGTTAATAGCATTGTGAAGGTCCTGATTGTCATGTGAAAGCTCAATTCGAGATAACGTTGCGTCATACTTTCAATAGTTTTTGCAGTAAATATTAGAGGTTTTTTTTTCAAAGATAAGGCTTCTACTTCGCCCTCTACTAATGCTTTATTAATGCTCAGAGTGGTCAAAATCATTTTAAGATGCTTTCAGAGATGATTGTCTAAGTAAGTCATGCACTTGCTAGACTAAATATGGACAAAACGCAGAAAAATGTACACTATCAATTGAAATTATCTTGTGTGTATGCCAACAAGACAGGTTGCACATATCCTATTTCTTGTGGGCCAAGCGAGAGAATAAAAGGTCTTAAATGAGACCTTCAAAAACTGTTTATCATGTATGTATTAGTAACATTGTGGACGTATTTCAAAAAATCATTTGGAATCAAAAACAGTGATGTCATTGATGGTGTGACTGGTGATGTCATACATGGTCTCATCAGTTATGTTATCAATGCATCTCTTACAATGTCAACAGTGAAGTCATACATGAGGTTGTGAGCAGTGCACAGAAATGCATACATTATTGTTTGCACAGATAGATATAACTACCCAAACGTAGTGCTTTCTAAAATAGCTTGAATATTTTCTGAAATAATAAATGCAAAAAATCTTCACATCTTTGGTTTTGTAGAAAATGAACATCCTTAGAATCTTTGAGATCTGTTGTTTTTTTATTATTGTCTCAGTAGTATGAGACATGTTAGCTGAATATTGTTGGAAAAGAAACAACCGTAATAAACAATCAGAAATCACAATAAGGCCCGGTTTAGACTTTGGTGAATATGGAGCATCTACTCCACCCTAATTAGAGTGCTTAGCCATCTGTGAACTCTGAATTGGGTGGACAGGACATTTGACAGTTATTGGTGGATGTCCCACATCTGACAAACTCTAACTCCAACCTTAAGAATCTTAGGGGCATATTCTCAAGAACGTGTGACAACCACCGCAAGTTTAGCTTAACGCAACTTCTCACATCGCAGTCCATCGCGGGAAAACAACGCCGTGTTAACGTAGCATTCTCAACCTGGCGGCACCATGCAATAGTCCCACGATAACGCACCAAATGACCGCGTAAAAAACAACGCGACGCCCAAAAAATGGGAAACACCAACGCGAATAAAGTTGCGATGAAGCCAACCTCAAAAAAAAAACAGCGATAACCAGTGACAGGCCTGCAATTCCCTCGCGCCTGGCGGGAAAGTGCACCATAAAAGCAGAACAAGAAAAACACACCATAAACAAAATAAAATGCGTAGCAACATGGACGCACCCGGAATGAGTGCCCAGGTCAGCGCGAACCCCACAAGCCCCACAGACCACCAGCAAGGTAACCTCGGGGTCGGGGAAGGCCAAGGAGAAGAGGAAGAGAAAGAGAAAGACGGGGTACAGTCCGCATGACAACCGGATCGTCGTCACGGAGGTGACAGAGCACTAACAACAACTGTCCGTCTCCACCACTGTGTCATTGGCAACACAGACGGAAAAATGGCATTCCATCGTGAATGCAGTCGGACTGCCGAGGAGGCCAAGATGCGCTGGCACGAAGTCAAAAGCCAAACCAAGCAGAAGCCGGCTGCCACCCGGAAGGCAGCAACGGCGAATGGAGGTGGGAGTCCTGCGCCACAGGAGGAGTTGGAGCAAATGGCGGACACAGTCATGAGTGTGGAGACGGTGCAAGGAGTCGGTAGTCTGGACACTGCTCGACATGACTTGACAAAACATCAACAGGGTGAGTAACTAACAGGGACTGGGGGGACGGGCACAATGGCACACATGCACAACGACGTGTAGCACACCGCACACCCACAACGACCCTGGGTCATGTCCTTGATCCCCGTGGCACACTGCAGCACACATACAAACACCAAGTAGGCCCCCGTCTACCATGTGCCCGAAGGGGACCCACCCCACACAACACCAATTCCACTACACACACATGCACCAGTGCGAAACACAGCAAAGATGCGTATGCGAGAGCCACACTGACAATGCAAGTGACACCACATGACGAGCAGCATGGCCGGAGTACAATCACCATGACACTGTGCACGCCACGAGACTGAGGTGGCTCAGTGTGGACTACATCCGGAAGGAGCAGGTCACACCCTGACACATCCACGTGCACAAACAACCACTGACGTCAACAATACATCTGCAGACAAACAATGCACAAGAGAACAAAATCCATCCAGGAGCACAAATGACCCCAGTCGCCAACATCACAGCACCTCAAAAGCACAAAAGCCAAAGGCACACCACCTCCTAGGGATAAGGGGCAGCAAAGTCACAGCAGCAGGTGCAACTCTCACACAATGCAGCACACACACATAGCAATCACAGCACATC
Organism: Calotriton arnoldi; assembly: GCA_963921515.1. Classification (NCBI taxonomy): domain Eukaryota; kingdom Metazoa; phylum Chordata; class Amphibia; order Caudata; family Salamandridae; genus Calotriton; species Calotriton arnoldi. The sequence goes on along the minus strand of CAWUFW010000713.1, from coordinate 3,253,530 downwards.
CACATGGACGGCAATGTGGGACACAGTGCAACACTTACACTGCAGAACAGAGGACACAACTGGCTCTGCCTGTGTAGAAAATGGCCACTCACATCGGACATAGCAGGAAACTGTGAGATGAAAATGTACGTGTACAACATCACCTATGTCATGTAGTCCAATTGTCCACTATCCCGCATCAAATAGTCCGCCAATCCAAAACAGTCACAATGTACATTGTCATGCAGTCTGTATGTAAACCCGAACAATGCGTCAACATACATGCCAACACAATGTCAACAAGCATCTCCCCTTCACATTGCAGAGGGACAAACAACACCTCCAGCAGAGCAGACCAGATAACCCATCAGTGAGGCTGAAGAGGACCTCCACACTTCCGACACCGACGCCCTACAACAGTCCATGGACATCTCAGGCAATAGAGCTCCAGGAGCAGGGCAGCCCCGCTGCACCGAGGACAAACCACCCCCTGCACGGACAACACAGCTGGACGCACCCACGACCCCGGCTGGCTCACAGCAGCCCACCTAAGCACACATCCCATTCCAAGGCCAGCTGTCAGACTGCCAGAAGGGGCTGGCCGAACATGTGCAGGTGGGGTACTACCTCATGGGAGTCGAACTAGATCCCATACGTGGGTGTCAAAGTCCCATCATGGACCACCTACATACCCCAACGGAGACCCACACTGCGACAGGGACACATGCCTTTGCACATTTCCAGTACTGAACCACACCCAGAGCCACGTGATAATCACCCACACCCCCACGCCGGACTGGCGTACGCCGGCCAAGTTCACTCCTCTTACGTATTGGGTGGGGGACGACAAAGCTACATGTGCAATGTCCCACCCTCTGCCTGCGGTGACATGGCTGCATCCTCTGCACACGGCACAATGTAAGGTTGTGGGGCCGGGGCCCTAATGCATACATCATGAGCACACAGACACACTCAGATAGTTCGTTGAACTAGCCACGAGCACGTGCGCTCGACACCTTTATTGGCATGGTCACATGTACAGTGACGCATGTGCTGGATGTGTGGGGGTGAGTGTAAGCCAGCCCGCAGGGAAGTCGTTGGTGCTGGCAACAACTTGAACAGTGATCACAATTGAAGCAGAAACATAAAACATCAGCATAACAGAAACAACTGTGAAGCATCATGGTGGTTGCCGGAGAGAGTACAGTGTTCACCCTACATGCAAGCAGAATGGTCCTTGATTTGTGGTGCACTGAGTTAGTGCCACCTGAGGAGCTGAGCAGGGTATCAAGCTGATGATGGCACCCACGACTGGTGCGAGCTACTCTGAAAGTCTGGCAGTAAGACACTTCCCACTCTGGCACCTGTTGTCTGGAGTTGGTCCTGGCGGTGGTGGCGCATGCATCCTGCGGTGATGCAACGTCCAGGCAGGTCAGGACTCGATTTGATGTGTGAGCCCAGGTGGACCGCAGTTGAGGGCGGAGGCAGTGGACAGCGCAGGGCCACAGACACATGGCGTTGATGACCCACAGGCCATCGACACAGAGGCCATCCAACATGCCACCAGACTGGGGCCATGATTTGAGCTGCACAGAGTTAGTGGCCCCGGATGCACTGCGGCCGGCACAGGCACACCGCCACAGGACGGTGACTTGAGGTGCAGTGAGCTAGGGCCACGCAAGGTGGGCGGGTCCTCGTCGATGTCGAAGGTGAATGTAGCAGAGGTTTGCGGGGGACAGTGGAAGGTGTCCTCCAGGGCATGATGCAGAGGGCAGGAGCCGGCCGGAAGCAGCAAATGGAGGAGTGGAATGCTACTGCCTCGTTTTGGCCACATAGTCAGTATCACCGACATGATGATGAAGACAACCCCCAGTCCATGGACTCAGTCGCCAACAAATCTCAAGAAGAAAGTGTCCATGGTTGTCGGGGAACAGACTTAGTGGCCCCAGAGCTGGAAGGGGATGCAGTCTGCGACGAGGCCAGTACAATGATATCAGGTCTACCATTGATGAATCATGACTGAGTTCCCAATGTGTGCCCTACTCGACCGATGTGTAGTCTGGAGGCAGCGGCCAGCAAGGGCCAACTGCTGTTCAGCGAGTTCCTCCTGGAACACCGACACACGGCGTTGAAATGGCATGTGGGGCTGACTTGTGGTTGACCGAGGCAGTAGCGACAGAGCTGAGCGGGTGTTTAGCCAGCGACGATGCCGTGTCCTGTCTGGTACGGACTGGCATGGATTTGTGTGGGGCTTGCAGGACCGCAGTGTAGTCCGAAGGCGTAGACATCAAGGGCCCACAGACACGTGTGGTTGGGATGCCCAGCACATACTTTGTTTCACCACATCGAAGGGAGTATAGTGAGTTAAACTCAGCCATGAAGTGTGTACTCGGCCATTGTGTAATCAAGACTCAGTTCCAAATGTGTGACCTACTTGACCGCAGTGTGGGCCCGAGGCAGCGGTCAACAGGGGCCCACAGCCACGTGTCGTTGGCCCGCGATGCACAGAGCTAGTGACACCAGAGCAGTTGTCGGCAGTGTTGGATCACCTCCGTAACGATGGTCCTTTTCTCCTCCGGACTGAACCGCGTCTTCCTCTTACTCGTCTCCTTACGTACATTGATATGAACTCCGCCATGCAGAAAACAAGACTCAGTTCCAGATGTGTGACCCACTCGACCGCAGTGTGGGTCGAAGGCAGTAGTCAGCAAGGGACCACAGACAGGTGTAGTTCGAATGCTATGCACAGAGTTGGTGGCACCACATCGAAGGGAGTACAGTGATATAAACTCAGCCATAAGGTGTGTACTCTGCCATTGCATAATCAAGACTCAGTTCTAAATGTGTGACCTACTTGACCGTTGTGTAGGCCGGAGGCAGCGGTGGAGTACGTCAATGAGAAAGGAGTAATGCGGGCCTGTGTCGCGGAGGCTGTGATGGTCTGAGGAGGCTGCCAAGGTCGCGGGCTTCAGGCTTGGAGCTTGCGCCGGCACGTGGTGGGCCCTCTTCGACACACGCCGGTGTCGGCAGGTGAGCAATGAGGCCTGGCTGCGCAGGGGTGGGCATGACGGGTTCGAGGACCAGTGGCCCGGGGTGCAGCAGGCGCACAGGATCGCAGGTCACACCGCTCACGGCGACGGCGCCGGCCTCGTGGCGGGGTGGGAGGCGCCGCCCTGGCAGGCATGTTGGGCATTCCGGAAGAGAACCACGCCCAGGGCTACGTGCTTTTTATTCACACCCCTACGCTGGTCTGGCATCCTCCGGGCCAGCCCACTCTGCACACGCTTACAGGGGGGGACGTCACAAGCTACATTTCCGTGATCTTCCCCACTGGCTGGGGTGACATGGTTGCGTCCACTGTCCACTACACTCCAAACACCAGCAGTGCATGTAGACATGGCTATGTCTGTGGTCTGTATACTGCAGTCTGTCCAGCACATCTCCGCAACACTTGGCATTGTGTACATTCTCATTCATGGGTCACTTGCCTCCTTCGCACATGCCTGGTTCCCACCTCTCCCCACATTCGGGTATTGTGTGGCTGAGGTGCCATGCCATCGATGGCTCATGTACATGGCTAACCAAGGTTGCCACAGTAAGTTGTGCTGTCGTGTCTGGTGGGGGGCATGTTGTTTGGCATGTTGTATGTGATTTTGTTACGTGTGCAGTGCCAGAGTTGTGAGTTGCATGATTGTGGAGTTGAGGTGTGTGGTGTGTTCATTTGGTACTTGCCAACGTGCAGTGCATTTCCATAGGTGCCATCCTGGAAGCGCTGGTTGATGTTGGACTGTCGGAAGATGAAGGGATCATGCACACTGCCTGGATAGTTAGATATGACATTGGTGAGGAGCCCCCTGTGGTCCACTATTGCCTGCAAGTTGATGGGATGCGTGTGCTTTCTGTTGGGGTATTGTGTGCGGTGTTGGCAGGGGGCACAAGTGGGTCAAGTGTGCAGTCGATTGCCCCCGACACGTGCGGGGATCCAGCTATGGCGTATAGTCCTTGCTTGGTCTCCAGCTGTTCCTGCGCATTGTGGGGGACATATGGGTCATTGGGTCCCTAGCTGGTGAGGGCATCCAGGCCAGGTGTGAGGAACTTGGATGGGGCTGGCTGTGAGACTCCTCCGACTCGGGCGGTTGTTGTTTGGGAGGATACCAGAGGCCAACAGGTGCAGCACAGCCAGCAGCTTTGTCTGCGGAGGGATGTTGGTTGTCTGCTGTGCTGGTACCGTCAGCCTGTGGGCAATGATGTTCAGGATGCGGAGGATGGTTGTCCTTTTGGGCCTGTAGTGGGCATTGGCATTGTCTGGTGTTAGGTCTGTAGGGCTGGTGCATTTCCTCTATGTCCGCTGTCTTTGTCTGCGCTGCCTCTGTGGTGGTCCGGGGGTCCGTTGGGGGGTGGGGGTCCTGGGGGTGGTGGCGGTGGGTGTTGTTGCCCCCTCGGGTCTCCGGGGTGCATGGTGAGTGGCTCCATGGCATCTGTTCTTCTTCCTGTGTGGCTCTGGGCTGGGCTCCCTTTGATGGTGCAGCTTGTCGTCCGACTTTACACCAGGTCAGAGCAGATGTTAGTTTCCTGCTGCTAACGCGCCTTTTCGCCTATTTTGTGGTCTTATCGCAGATGTGGCTGGTCGTTGAGAATGTTGAGGTGTGGTGTTGTCGTGGGTTTTTGCTCGGGAACGCCTACTCTGCATCTCATTAGCGTTAGTTGCCGGGGTCATCTGTGGCGATATTTTTTGCAACTGCTTTCGCAGGATAACTGGTGTTATGGGCTGTTAGCACCAGCTTGTGAGTGGGGCGGTACATTTAGCCGACTTTGGCTGCGATAAAGTGCCGATAACTCGGCGATAGCTCCTCGAGAATATGCCCCTTAATTGTTTAATAAAAGAAATGCTGTGTGACAGTATAACCTGAAAAAAAGTTGTTAAACATATAAATGCAAATGAATACAAATGGAAGTGTTTATAACAATATGAACAAGAACTGTTGTAAAATTAAGTAACCTTGAGGAGGCTCAATAGAAAGAAACATGTATTGGCTAATATACATTTTTTTTAAATCAGTAAAAAAGTATTTATTATAAAGAAACTAAATATCAGCGTTTTCTGATTTTAAAAAACTGCATATGTATGTAAGTACATAACATGAAAAAACTGTTTTAAAATATGAAGAAAAAAGCCATGGCTTTTGTAAAGGCCTTTGTACCATACATTCTGCACTTTGGAAATTTCATGTTTCAGGTCCGTCCTAAACCTTCCACTCTACCTTTGTGGGAGTAATCGATCAGGGCTATGAGATGTGCAACAGATGGAGAAAGGTATTCTCATATATCTCTCAGAGTAAAGACATATGGCAATACAATATCTCTCTGATAACGTATAGCTGAGTCAGTGCCATATACCTTGTGTGTAGAAGAATTAAAGTTTGGAACTTTGGTAGGTTCCCACTAAGCTTAAATGGTTTGCTGGTTGCCATGTATTGATGTCTCAAAACTAGGCGCAGTCGTCTATTACAAAATATGGCTTGCTGCAGACCAGGACTCAGGTATTCTTCCAGTGCCTGCATAGCTTATGAGACTTGGGGGTCGATTACAATACAGCTTCTAAAGGGGGTCGGAGCCTTTAGGGCCGCCTCATTATGTTGGAGGCGGTCGGAAAGTAAACCTGCTGGTCATTCGGGCTAGGCTTCTGGGTACTGAAAGAGCCCGTCCGCCAGTCGGAAGCCAGCTAGTAGGGCAGGCCTTCCGCCCTTGAGAATACAATCATGGTTTCCATGCCGGCCTATCCGACATGGAAACCATGTCGGAAAGCATATTTGGGGGACCCAGCAGGGACCCCTTTGGTGCACGGCCTCCCTATGGTGCCCCCCTGTTGATCCCTGCACCTTGTTTCAGGCACCTTGAGATGCCTGCCACGGGGTGCAGGGATGAACTGCACCTCGCTTTTCTGAATGGGAGCTTGTGTTACGGCCGGTTTATGGCCGTAACACAAGCTCCCATTGAAAAAAGTGGAATGCGACCGAACAGTGTTTGGTCGCATTATAATCTCTCAGTCTGGACCGCCGACTGGGTGTCGGTCGGTCCATGACCAAGTCGGTGACGCGCAAAAGTGATTCCGCCCGACATCATAATAACCCCCCTAGTGTATGAGACCTGGAACAGACTTTTTCTTTCTTAATATCAGAAAAGATTGGAAGCCTTTATTTATTAATGCAATCTGATTTTGGTTTATTCCCAAATATCACCCACAACAGTTGTGTTGCTTAATTTGTTAAATGTAATGAATTACATGTTTTAATTAAGTTGAACAAAAACCCAAGAACAGAATGAGCACTGTATTTAATTTATCAAGAAAGAACGAAATATAAAATCTAAGACTGCCATTACTTTTGACATTGTCTCGGAGTTGGAGGTTCTGAGAATCGTAAGTTTGAAGCAGGGAAAAAGCTCTCCAGATGAAAGGGGATGATACCCCCAAATATTACATCTCCTTTCAGTGAAAAAGTCTCCAAGGTGGGGTGGGCAAGCTTGCAGTTTGGTGTGGGTACCTCCATTGCAGTCAAGCAGTGTGCCCAGATGAGATGAAACAGGGCCGCTTTAGTCAGTGCCATGCTGAGCTTCGTTCCAGTCATGTAGCATTACTGGATCTAGAAATGAAAAACACACATAATGAAAGTGTAGTACGTAATTTCTTTTAGTTACTGGTTTGAACGATACTAGCACAGCAGTCATTTCCTTCTAAGCACTCATGATGGTAGGGGAAAGTAAGCGGGTGAACACAGAGAAAAAAGTGATACAGAATCCAGTCTTTACTCTTTGACGAGGGGTTCAAGAATTTGCAGTATTTTATATAGTCTTCATCACCATGAGGAATTCAATTACGTTTAAAATAATTACTGAGAACTTTGTACTATAATATATTTTTCCAACCATTCACCGAGCACAGGCAAAATATGTGTTTCAAGATGGAGCTGGGTGTATGTTATACTAAAGTGTGTTAATGAGATCATACTATAGATAAAAAAACTCAAAAAAATTGATTGGAAAAACTATGGTTTAAGTGACATTACCGTTAGGTTTTGAAATAACCACAAAAACTAATGTTTAAAAACAAAAAAAAACACTGAAATTTTCAGGTTATAGTTTACTGAGCCCCTGCAATGCAATGCTTATTACCTTGTATATTACATCACTAATGGCATGTTAGCAGACATGATTAATGTCACACTAATCACATCTCAAATGACATCATTGATGACCGTCCTATAGAGTTTTTGCCTTGAAATAATTCAACAGTACAAGTGTGCTCAATTGTTTTTCACCCTAATGGAGTTAGCTGCTTAAATGCTTCATATGACCTTTGTTAAGTCAAAAGGTTGACAGGTATACTGTAAAGACACTTTCTTGCAAGCCCTTTGGACTGCACTTTGTAGTTTAATAAGATACACTACACACATTCCTAAGAAGGACACAGTGTCATGCTACCTTACAGCCATGATCACACCACCAGTGAGAGATAAACCACTCCTATGTGGGGCACCCATACATTCTACATAATTCAACAATCTCGAATACCTCAAAATATTCAGCAAAGTTCTTGAAATAAACATCCACACCTTGTGAGTGTTAGACCTGTCAGCCTTAGAGTGGTCTTCACCCAAACATTTTGCCTTACTCCTCCATATTATTCTGATCTTGTTTATGTTGGCCTTAGGACTCTCTGTGTTTTACCACGGCTAACCAGTGCTAAAGTACTCTTGCTCTCTCCTCCAAACATGGTAAAATTGGCGTACACCTAATTGGCATATTTCATTTACTTATGAGATCTTGTAAATTGGTACTACATGTGCCCAGGACCTGTGAATTAAGTGCTGCTAGTGGGCCTACAGCCCTCATTTTGCTCCCCACTTGAGTAGCCCTTCAAATATGTCTCAGGCCTGCCATTAGAGCCGGTGTGTGTAGTTTTACACAGGTCCAAACCATCTTTTTAAATACATATATGTCACCCCTATGGTAGGCCCTAAACAGCCTACAGGGCAGGGTGCAATTTAAAAAGTAGGACATGTACTTTTAAGATTTACATGTCCTGATAGTGAAAAACTCTTTTTCACTATAGAAAGGTCCACCTCTCCCATTGTGTAACATTAGAGTTACCTTATCACATTAAATAATCTGTAACCTCCACACAGGTAAACATTTCATGTTTGAGGTCTTTGGAAATGTAGTGAAAAGTATTCTTGTATGATGAAGTCAGAATTTTGGTTACAATTTTGAAAATGCCACTTTTAGAAAGTCAACATTTTCCTGCCTTAGTGCCTGCAGCCTGGCTCTGGGTCACATTACTGGGTGTAGTTGTCAGTTCGTTTTTGTTAATTCCTTCTAGACTGTCACACACAATAGTACATGGGTGCGCCTGGATAAGCCATCACTGGCAGGATGGGAGGGCGGAGTTAGGCACAGCTCCACTTACACATGAATAAGCTGAGTCCTGCCTTCACACAAAGGATTGAATACCCCTGTAGTTAGTCTAGAGCCAGGGGAGGCGGGAAACCTGTGCACTTCAAAGGGAACCCTCTGTAAGCTTCCCTCACTTCAAAGGAGGCAAGACGTATAAATATTGTACCTCAGATACCAACTCTTCAGTACACTTCTGGACCCATGGACGACGCTGCCAGGAAGAAGGACTGCTGTGCTGCTGAAAGGACTGCCAATCTGCTGGACTGCTGCCCTGTTACCTGTTGTGTTGACCGCTGCCCTTTTGTCTGGGTGAGAAGCATTGGACCTGCAACATGTACCCAAGACCACCAAAGTGACTCCAAGGGCTAGTCTCTTGTAACCAGCACCTGGATTGTGCAATTGTGAGCCTACCCTGCCAAGTGGTGCCACCCAAGCCCTGGACCCTTGGAAGGGGGCTTGAATGTGCTATTCTAGCCCATCTGTGGATCCAGCAGAACTGACACATCTCTGCTGTGCAAAAACAACAATTGATGGACAGAATGCAGAACAATGTCATACATTCACCCCAGTACAGAGATCTGGGCTTAAATCCATCGTTTTTTTGCTCACCATGCCATTCCAGTTTGAACCCAGCCACATGCAAATCAGTCTTGACCCTGTGCCCCATGGGAACAGTCCAGCCCGAACTGCCAGGCCAGGTCCTCCCTGGACTGGAAACAGCATCCTAGGACCGGTTTCGGGGTTTCACCCTTCATCAGCCAGGATAGCTTGACTCCAGTGGCATGGAGAGCACGGGACCCATGTCTGGGCATACCCGTCCCACTTGGGGTGACAAAAGCAAAAACAACAATGCTGCACACAACGGATCTCAAACCTGCATCTCTCCGGCTGCGTGATGCATCCTCAGCGCAAGACCTCGCCATGTTCCGCAATCAGGATTTAAGGTACTCTTGTTCAGTGGACTGAACTTGGTCATTGTATCCGGCTGGGACTCTATCATAGTCACCCTGAACTTGTGACTTTGTCCCATGCCAGGGTGACTAGACATCCACGGTTGGTGCTTTCTGCTTTTTTGCGCTATTCTCACATAAATATTTTAAATTGCATATCTCCTGTTCTACCGATTGGATTTTTGTTGTTTTGGTCTTCTTGTATTTAATAAAATCTACTCTAGTTTTCTTATCTAGTGTGGGGATGTTTTTGTGATGTGTTTTCACTTTGCTACTGTTTCCAGTTTTACAAAAATACTTTGCACATCACCTCTAAGTTAAGCCTGACTGATCTGTAGCAAGCAACTAGAGGATTGAGCACAGGTTAATTTAGAATTTGTTTGTGATTTCACCCTGACAAGGAATGTGGTTCCTGTTTGAGTAGGGTTTCACCACCAAACCCACCAGTAGCCCAATTTCTTACAATAAATATCCTTGGTACATAGGGTTTGTTTATAGCACTTCATTACAACAATTTAAGATGGGCACATGGCCACATATCCACTGATTGATTATCTATTATGAACAGAATATTTGGTCTTTCTCACAGAATTTTTTGGAACAGCCTTCAGCTTTAAACCTCAACATACTTTGAACGATACCTCTGCAAACCACATTAGATGCGCTGAGCCTTTATCTTGTTTAATAGGGAGTGATAATTGCAACCCAAATATTAAGTGACTTGTAATTGTTGCACCAAATACTTTTCAACATGTACAATCATGCTTGTCTCCAGGGCCTAGGCTGTTTCCAAGCTAGGAGCCCATATATGTTCACTGAGGAACTTTATGCTGTATGTCATTATGATGTTATTGGTTAAGACATCAATTGTGCCATTTGAGGTGTCATCACTGATGTCATCAATGATGTAATTAAACATGTCATGAGTGATGTAATCTGTGAGAGCATAAGTAGTGCATGGCAAGGGCACAAGTTATAATTAGCTCAGTAAATTATAATTGGTGAATTTCAGTGTTCTTTTTTTTGCTTTAAGACCATATATTAATTACATTTTATTTAATTATTAATAGTAATTTATAGTGCCATAGCAGGTTGCTGGGTTTGTAGGAGCATAGGGTGGGAGCTTAATTAGGTAATAATTAATTATAAATTGTATTTAATTGTAAGAGTGATATTTATTATGCAAAATATGTATTACTAAAATAGTTTTATTATATGTTATTTGCAGACTGTTGGGTTTGTGAGGGCATAGGTTGAGAAGTTAATTAAATAATAATTAATTACCAAATAATTAATAGTGGTCAATTACTTAATAGATTTTTAATTATGTAATAAATGAAATACGTATTTATTTTACTTATTATTTTATCTGCAGGCTGCTAGGTTATTATGGGTCTAGGATGGGAAGGTAATTAAGTAATAATTATTTTGCAATTTATTATTAATGGTTAATCAATTTTTCTTTTTTTTTTTCTTTTTGAAGTTTTCAACAGTTGCATAGTACATATAATACAAAAAACAACCCAACAGGCAACCTCAGGTCATACTTCATATTAGTAGTGCATCAGCGCTTCACATTTCATGTTTTACAAAAAGGAGTCAACAAAAATAATTTCTTGGCAATCAGGCCCTTTGACCAATACTTTGGTTATATTTAAGCGTCCATCTTCTGCAATGCATCGGGGTGCATTCTCAAATATTCCGTAAGGGGTGACCAGTATTCTGTTGGCCTTGAACCAGTTGGCAATTCTTCTTCATAGGTTTTTAATGTGTCTCTGCAGTATACTATGTCTCGCAACCACATCTTACCAGTTGGTGACAGTCGACTGTCCCAGCAGAGGGAAACTCTTCTCTTTGCCAACAATAGTGCTATAGTTCCAAATTTCCTTGCCATGGGTTTCACGCCCTGTAGCAAACCTAGTAAGCAGATCTGTATCTTACAATCCACTTTACATGCTAGCATTTTGCTCAATAATTGCACCACCTCCCTCCAGTATAGCTCTACTTTATTACAGTGCCATGCTAAATGTAAAAAGTCAGCATCATCTGCCCCGCACCTTTTACAACTTGCATCCTCGCGCAAACCATATTTATGTAACTTACTTGGGGTATGGTATGCCTGGTGTAGGTATTTGTAGTGTATAATTCTGAGGTTACTATTTGGGGTTAGCATGCCTGTCAGCATACAGCAAACATTCCAGTCCGCTTCATCCAGCAGGGTCTCCAAATGCTCATTCCATCGCTCCCTTGCAACCTCAGTGGTCCCAGCAATGTCTGTTTGCATCAGTGTATATAACCGGGAAACCAGCTTGGTGCTGCTCGGATTTGTAATAACCGTTTGCAACGCTAGGAGTGTGGACGGCTCTTCAGGGAATTCTGGACAGAGCTGTTTCATAGATTTTCTTAAGCGATGGATAGCCATACTGAATATTAATGTCTGATTATTAATATAATTAAGGTCAGTGCTATTCAGGAAGGTTCCGTTAACATACAGATCCCCCAGGGTGTCAAGGCCAGCTCGCTGCAACACATTCATGCTTGCTGCCTCCTGCGTAACTGAAATGTTCTGATAATGTCGCAGTGGTAACGCTGGGGCATAAAGAGGTAGTCTACGGGCCAGCTTCCCCATATGTTGCCACGCAGAAGCAGTGGTGCGTATAGTATTAATTTCAGTACGGGCTATGTGCGGTCTCTGATGTGTAATAATCTCTCTCAATGGTATTGGATGGGCGTCCCCATCTTCCACCGCAATGTGAGCCATATAAGGCCTCGGGTGAAACCAATAGTGTGCGTATTGTGCCTGTGCACAGAGATAGTATATCAAAAAATCCGGCACCGCAAAGCCACCTCTAGAGTACGGGAGGGTCAACGCTCTCAATTCAACTCGCGCCTGCTTACCGGCCCATATTAGGCGCGTGATTAGAGTGCGCAGTCTCTGGAACATAGGCCTAGGAGGTTTTATGGGGATGTTATTAAACAGGTATAAGAGCTTGGGTAGGATCACCATCTTAACTATGGCTATTCTGTCAGCCAGTGATAGGGGCAGACGTAGCCATCTCTCCACCCGCTCCTCCAGATGTGACAAAACTGTGCCATAATTCGCCCTTATTACCACAGCTGGGTCACGATGGTACCATATCCCCAAGTATTTGACGGCATCCATCTGCCATTCCAGCGGAAATTCCACCGTATGCGGAACAGTAATTTCAGTGAGTGGGACAATGATCGATTTACTCCAGTTGATCTGAAGCCCCGATTGCCTGCCACATTTAATGCATTCATGCATGAGGGGAGATAGATTGTCTCTGGGTTCCCTAATGTACAGCACCATATCGTCAGCATATAGAGAAATACTGAGAGGTCGTTGAGGGAATTGCAGCGCCGTGTGCCCGTGACATTGCCGGATTTTGCAGGCTAAAGGTTCCAGTGCCACAGCAAATAAAAGCGGTGACAGTGGGCATCCCTGTCTAGTTCCTCGGGTTATATGTATGGGATTGGAGACATATCCGTTTACTTTAATGTATGCCACTGGCTTGGTGTACAGGATTCTAATCCACTTCAGAAGGACTGGGGGCATGCCCATTTTAGACAGGACAGCAAAGAGATATCTCCACTCGATCGAGTCAAAGGCCTTGGCGGCATCAAGTAACACCGCCACTGCCTCTAGCCCCGGGTTAAGCTGATGTGAGAGGGCGAAGAGCGTCCGTATATTATGCGAGGTGGACCTCGTGGGAATAAACCCTGACTGATCAGGTAGCACTATGGTGGTCATTAAAGGCTGTCATCTGTGGGCGAGGATCTTTGCCAGTATCTTGGCGTCTGTGTTTATTAGAGATAATGGGCGATATGACGTGCATTTATCCGGTTCCTTATCAGGTTTCAATAATGCTATGAGAAGCGCTTCATGCAGTGTGGGGGGGAGGATCTCATTTCCAAATGCCTCCTCGTACATACTTGTCAGATATGGGCAAATCAACTCAAAATATTCTTTATAGAACTCACCGGTAAAGCCGTCCGGCCCCGGAGTTTTCCCGTTAGGTAAGGTATTGACCGCCCTTTGTATCTCCTCTTTTGCAATGGGTTGGGACAATATGTCTCTGTGCGTGTTCGAGAGCCACACTATAGCGACATCTTCCAGATATGTCAGTATCTCAGCAGTGGTGGCTGTGCCCTTGGAGGTATAGAGGTCCCCGTATGTAGTCATGAATCCGTTTAAAATATCTGAGGTGCTAGTGTAGAGGTTATCCTCCTCATCTTTAATTTGAACCACTGTATGTGTAGGACGATCTCTGGCTATTTTCTGCGCAAGGACGCGACCTGCCCGCGCCCCTTCCCCATAGGCACGCGCTATGCGTTGTGTAGTAATGTACTTCAGCTCGCTATCTGCGTAACTCTGATATTCAGTGAGTTTATCCCTAAGATTAGCTAGTGTAAGTGCATCTGGTGCATTTTCATAAGCCCGCTCTAGCTCCACCATTTGCTTCTCGCATCTAGTTAGCTGCTGGCGAATATCCCTCAGGATCCCGACATGTGTGCTGATACAGACGCCACGCACAGTGGCCTTGAACGCCTCCCACAGCAAACATGCATTGTCTACCGAAGGAGCATTCAGGTTGAAGTAGTCTTCTATTGCTTTCCTGATGGTCTCTTTATAAAGTGTGTCTAGTAGTGCTTTAGCGTTAAACCTCCACATATAGGGTGGCGGAATATAGTCAGGGAGCTCAAGCATTAGTAATACCGGGCTATGATCCGACAATGTTTTCGGCAAGTGTGTAATGTCTTTCACCCATGTAGAAGCCGATCCGGTTAAGAGCCAATATTCTATCCGGGACCAGCTGTTGTGTACCGCCGATGTATGCGTACTTTGTCGATGATGCGGATGACGTGCCCTCCAGGGGTCTATCATGCCAAATTCGTAGCCCGTAGCACCCTGACTGCTTGTGTATGCGGTTCAATCGTACCACTCGATCTGTCCAGCTCGTCATTCATTGATACATTAAAATCACCACCCCAGATTAGTTCCATCTCTGGCAGATCCCTCAGCTCTCTGTAGACAGCCTGAAAAAACTCGGGATCGTCTGTATTGGGTCCGTATATGTTAATGATTCCCAGTAGATGACCCCGCAGCCGCCCCATCACAATAATATACCTTCCTTGATCATCAGTGATAGTGCGTTCTGGTCGGAACTGAACCCCATTTTTAATGAGCAGCATAACCCCCCTTGAATATGTGGAATAGGATGATACAGTTACCGTCTCTGCCCATCTTTTCCCGATTTTACACTGTGCATGTTTAGAAAGGTGGGATTCCTGGACCAGAGCTATTTCCACTTTGTGCCGGTCTAGGTAAGCGAACATTTTACGAATATTTTTGGAATTATTTAACCCCCTCACATTCCAGGAGAGGAATCGTAGTTGCGTCGTTATCTTGCCGTTAGCCATTTTGTAATGTGTGAGTAAGCTCCAGTACCCTGAACGCTCTTTGTCTTACATGTGAAGCAGTAATGCATGGTATCAGCCATGGAAGCACATAGCATAGTATGCCTGAAAAACACCCACAAACTCCACACCCCCCACCCACTCTAGCATCCCAATCATGCCAAAGACACACCCATTGAACACAACAAAGTGTTAACGTAACAGTATTGGGGAATACCCTCATGGGGGACCGCCAAGAGCTCAACAACACATCCGCGGAGCGGATGGGGCCAGAATTTATATTAGTGGTTTGGTCAAATCTGAATTATATCTCCCATCTTTATCATGTCACATAATCAACAGGAATCGACAGAAAACAACATATTGCATTAACTTGTAACAGCCACCATCATTGTAGTGCACATATTTGGGGCGTATTGTCTCAGCGTGCCCAAGGGAGCCCCACCCGCCAGCACTCTTTTGCTTTATCTCCACCGTACTTATTGTATATCCACAGCACTTATCAGTTCGATATCTGTGAAAATAGTGCAGTAAGTCTGTAATATAGTTCGTCGTTGGGACCTCCATTGCTGAAGCCATAACGCCCAAAGTTCCATAGATAACAAGTCTTACCTCCATGTGGCAGGTCGGATCAGCCTCAGTCTTACCAAACAGCGGCAGTACTAACCCATATTCGTCACCTCGTCAGCTCATCGACACCGCACTTCAGATCAGTTGTCTTGCTCGTGCCTCGAGGATTGAGAAGGCGTCGGGGATCCGCGCCGCGGGCGCATGCCCCTGAGGTAATCTTGTACTGCTTTCGGGGTCAAGAAGATCCGCGCCTGTCCATCGTGCATCACCTTCAGTCGCGCCAGATACAACATTGCATAGACGATTTTTAGTTCACGTAGCTTCTTTTTCACTGCTTGATATTCTCGCTGTGCACTCTGTACCATGACAGTGAAATCCGGGTAGAAGGCTATATCATTGCCCTGATATTGAATGGACTGCTTTTCACGTGCTAATCGCAGGATCACATCGCGATCTCGGTAATTTAAGACCCGAGCTATAATAGGCCGTGGGGGGGGTGCCCGGTGGAGGTCCAGTAGCTAATGTCCTGTGAGCCCTCTCAACAATTAGGACGGGCGAGAAGTTTTCGGGGCCAAAAATATCCTTGAGCATTGTTTCTACATATTGTTCTAAATTTCCTGTATTTGTGCTTTCCGAAATGCCCATAATACGCACGTGGTTGCGGCGTGAGCGCGCTTCTAAATCCTCATTCTTACTTCGTATCCCTGCCAGGGCTTTTTCCAGGACTGCACATTTCGTCGCCGTTGCCCCAGATTCATCCTCAACTGCCGATAGTCGTTGCTCAGCTGCATCTGGTCGTTCCCCCTGTTTGTCTAATTTCGCCGCCATACCATCAACTCGGAGTGTTAAGTGATCGATTTTCCCGTCAATGTTTTGTAGGCTTTGCTGTATGGCCTGCAGCGTGGTCTCCATGGTTTTATCCTTGGATGGGCCCGCATCCAGCTCGGTATCAGAGTGCGCCGAAGTGGATTTGGTCCCTCGCCGACCTTCAAATGTTAACTTGGGCTGCTGTTTGTCCGGTTTACCCATCGTGGAAAGGTAGTCGCCACACTCCTCCAGGGCCACAGTAAAGTATCTATACAAATATTGTCCGCAGCTCTATGTTACTTCAGGCACTTCCTTGGGAACCGCCACGTGCACCAACCGCAGGTCTTCCAGCAGATGTAGGGTAACCCCTGATCTCTAGGCACGGCGCAGTGTCCAACTTCGGTCCTAGCGCTTGCTAATAGGATCACGGTGTTGCCTTCCTCAAAGCAGGTTGCTTTTGTTTTCTCTTTTTGTTTTTTGTGTTAACTAGGCAGTGTTCAACAGTGCAGGCCAGGATCGATCAGCATCGCAATGGCAGGCAGAGACGCTTTGTCCACGATAGGCGGAGATTCTACAGCCCAGGCACTACACACATTCAGGGGGTTGGTCAACGCTGTCTGCACCTCGGTCCAACGTCACCGAGGCGTCTCTGTTGATAGATCGCAACATGGCCACCCCGCCGCAGCTCACTTCCAGGGCCACAATCCGGTCTCACTCAGTGCGTGCAGGCAGCGCGTTGCGGGCGCGCTCAGGACCGGTACCTGAGTCTCCCGGTCTCGCAGTGTTAATCAGCACGGCCCCCTCGGCTCTCCCAATGTCGTTTAATCTCTTGCCTCAGGCAGCGGCAGTCATGGCATGCGGCACTCACGCTTTACATGGGAATGCGGTCTCGCATAACTCCCACCTTACGCCGCCTCTCCAAGTCCCTCGCAACTCCGCTCTTACCAGCGCCATTTTAAAGTCAGGCGAGTCTCGGGCAGGTATTCGCAATTTGGGCAGAGCGGAGCCCCAATTCTCACCGTGATGTTGCTTCCAGACAGCGAGGCTACTCCGGCGGCGAATTCTTTGCTCCGCACCGTGTTCAATCGCGGCTGTAGTTATAATTACACTGGGCAGCCGAGTTTCACCGCGCCGCCATTTTGATGCGGCCGAGTGCCTCCTCACATTCGCTGTTTCTTCCTTTTTCCAGGCAGCTGTAGAGACTAAGTGCGATTCCCCATGTGGCAAGCACCTTCCAACGGACTGCGCGTCCGAAATCCGCTGCTCTCACGACCTTTATGCCATATTATGGACGGATTTATGGTCTGGCCAGCGGAGCGGCACTAAAGTGCAGCCATTCCGCAGTGCGCCCTCTAGCGCCCCCGTTAATCAATTATTTAATTGATTTTAAATTATGTAAAATATGAAATACTGATTTTTTTACTTATATTTTAGTTGCGGAATGCTAGGTTTGTAGGGGTCTAGGGTGGGAAGTTAATGAAGTAATTATTAATTAGTATTTATTATCTGTAAATTCATCATTTAATTTAAATATAATTATGTAAATTATAGACTGTTGATTAATTTCACTTATATTTTAGGTGTAGGTTCATAGATTTATAGGGGTACAGAATGGGACGTAAATTGAGTAATAATTATTAATTAATTAATTATTATATGTAAATTAATGATGTATTTTATTTAATTTTAAATATGTAAATTATGAAATGCTTATTTATCTTACTTATATTTTAGTTGTGTGTGTCTAGTTTTTCAGGGGTCTATGGTGGGAAGCTCATGAATTGTTAATTAATTTCCTATTAATTATTCATTGTTTATTGATTTTAAATATGTAAATTATAGTATACTTATCTGGGGATGCTAGGCTAGTAGAGTTATACGTAGGGAATGTAATGAATAATTGAATAGCAATTCTATGTAATTGATAATTAATTATTTTATTGAAAAGTAATTATGTAAATTGATTAATCTTTTTTGTTTTTTAATACATATATATATTTTTCACCATCATTAATATTTCTTGTTTTATTATATATCAATGGCCTTGAGGACTATCTGTGCAGTATAGGAAAAGACCCCCAAAGATTGGTTGATGATTAGTACCCATATTGCTGTACGCAGATAATGCAGTGCTAGTAGCTAGGACAGCAAATGGCTTACACTTACTTTTAGAGACTTTTAATATGTTCATGGGAAATTCGGGGCTAAGGACCAACCTGTCAATGTAATTCATAATGAAATGTGGCCCTAGTGTATGGAAAACAAGGAAATTTGTGCCTGGTGGTGCAGAAATCTGTATTAAACACTAGAATATCACAATTTCAAAAGGTCTATTAAAGCCATCTTCAAATTTGCTAAAAGATTAGGACACAAACCAGAGGGGGAAACAATGCACTTCTATAAGAGCAAATGTTCATCCATTGCTACTTTTGGCACTGGTGTGTGGGGCTATACCAACAGTGATTACATACAAAAAATAAAAAATAAATTTGTAAGTAGATTTCTGGCTGTGCCCCAGTCTACTTCCAGTAACTTCTGCCATGCAGAAGTAGGTCGTGGCTTTTTAGAAGATCATATCAAATTACAGCCCCTGCTTATTTGGCTCAGAAGATGTAGAATACCAGAGATGCATTTTAGTAGAGCTATCTTGACAGACTACCTGGCCCTAGAAAATTTATCAGACATTCCCTGGCTCCACTATGTATTGCATAGCTTCAAGGACCTTGGTCTCTCAGAGCTCTTTTCCAGCCCAGCTGATCCTTCTAGTTGGTAATCACAAAAAGTGAAAGAATTATTCTTGGGGGGTAACCAATCGGTACGTCTGGTGCATAGGAATGTCAGGGGTGGGGAATTATTACAGTTAAATTCTAGTGCTGGCTTATGTCCTGCACTATATCTTAAAATAATTGTTCAAGAACGGCACAAATTTTAATTACCTAGATTTCACCTTAAAACCCTTCACATTTTGATGGCCTTTTCCACCAAAGGCACATAGGCACGGCTTCCATCACTACCACCCTGCCATTGTAATGCCATAACAAGCACAAAGCACCTTGCACTCTACTCTATTCTACTCTCTCTATAAGCTGCAAAGGAAGCAATTTCTATGCTCAGCATTAAGAATGTTTTGGGTCAGGTTTTATGAGCCGGCATTTATATATTTACAATGCTTGGGAACTTTCGAGATTTGTCTTCCGTGCTAAATTATATAAAAAGTGCCCTAAGAATTCGTAGCAAATATTGAACATCTGTTTTAAAAGCTGGGTTTTCTATTTCTGTGCAGATCTGAAGCCATGATATTTTAACTGCCGAGCAGTTAGATTTTTTTAAAATCTGTACCAATAGTGTATGATTTTATTCTTTTGTTTTTAATTTTTATATATGTACCCATATGTTTTTTTATGAAGAATGTTTATGGCTCTATTGAGCCGAATAAAGTATTATGAATAAATGAATGAATATTAACAGTTATATTAAGACTTAATGGTTTAACATTTTCTTAAAATATTTATCTTCATGGCGTTAATGCTATATGTGTTATGTTTGAAGTGAAGTACTTTCCCTCTTTCTTAGACTGCAGTGAGCATAATAAAATGAACCTCTTCGCAATTCAACACTTTCCCTACTGTTGCGCTGTACATTTCACACAACCGAAGTCCAACATTTTCCCTACTGTTGCATAAACTAGAGTGGGAATAGTATATTTAATACTCTTTAATTCCAATCAGAATGGGAGGGGGGCCCCTGCTGGGTTGTTCTCAGTGCAGGGGACTACCACCTCCCCAGGGCAGGCCCTACAATAGGAAATGAGGAGGGCCATGCAGCCCCCCTTCCTGGAAACATAGATGGCCCTGGCGCTGCCACCCCCAGGGGCAGCTCCTGCTATGTCAAGGGGTGCCCCCCCCTGGGACATAGCTGTTTGCTATGGCTTGGTGGAAGCTTTTCCGCTCCAGTCAAGCCATAGCAAACTGTGCTCCTCTTCTAGCAAGCTAGAGCATAAAAAATGCTCCCGCTTGCTGGAAGCCTAACAGAACTGGTTTGACAGAGAAGGAGCTGCATGTCCTGCAGGAAAGAGGGAGCCGGCAGGGACCATGGGGGCCTTGAGGCTCCCCCTGCAGTCCCCAATACTTCTAAGTGGGTGCCACGGCATCCACAACAGAGGCTGGGCCCAGGGTGTAGGGGCCCATAGCGCCAAAACCGTCCCGGGAAGAGGGCCCACATGGCCCCCTCCCTTTATTTTAAATTTTTTTTTAAAAGAGGCTGGGCCTGGAGGATAGACCCTCCTGGCCAAATTCTGCCCAGGAGGGGGGCCATGTGCCCCCATCCCCATTCAAAAAAGGCCTGACCCCCGGGGATGGGGTCCTTTGGGCGCAAACGGACCATGGAAGGAGTGCCATGCAGCTCCTCTCCTCTAATAAACAAATATGCCTCCTGGTGCACTGCTGGTTGGGCGGTGAAGTCCCCTTGGCTCCAGTGGGTCCATGGAGGCCAACAACCCCTCCTGTTACCTCCAGTAGGTCCCACACTGCTGGATTGCTGAGAGGTGTTCAGAGGCCATGCCCCCTTTCTCCAACACTTTGCAAACACGCCCCCTGGCGTACTGCTGGTTGGTGGATGAAGTCCCCTTGACTACAGAGGGACCTTGGGGGCCAACACGCCTTCCTGTTACCTCCAGTAAGTCTCACACGGTGGAATTGCTGAGAGGTTGTTGGAGGCCACGCCCCCCCTTCTCCATGGTAGAAATTAAAAAAAACTTTGAAATTTACTGAGGGAACCAAAGGTCACAGGAAGGTTATAGTTAGGCTCAGATTTCACTCGCATAAACCCATAGAAATTCAGCAGTTATAGTTACCTGAGCTAACAATAACTTACAATCCCACAATGCACTGCTTATGACCTCGCATAGTACATCATGGTCAGTGACATAACTGATGACATCTCAAATAACATCACTGATGAAGACATTATCCAGTGAGTATAAGTATTGCAGCAACTCGCTAACACCACACACACACACGCACACATATATATATATATATATATCTCTCTCTATATATATATATATATATATATATATATATATATATATATATATATATATATATATATATATCTCTCTCTATATATATATATATATATATACACACACAGTTCATCTCTGAAAAGGAGAGCCTCCAACCCTGCAGGGCGGCCTCGGAAACAACAGGCATGGAGCAGCCTGTTGATTAACACAAATAAATTGTCGAAGCCCAGGTCAGGAACAGCAGTGCATTTATTTTTCAAATTGAAAGGCAGCATGCTCTCATTACTTTCCATACACGTTTAAGCTCCAACTGAGCCTTGTTCACAAGTGAGGCAGCTTGCCTGTGAGGAAATCACATGCTTAATTCTAAAACCCAGGCTCTCACGTGACTCCCACATTTGTAAAACTGCATGCCCCAAAATGCACTATTGCTGTAAAGTGTACATTTCCATCTGCAATGTATTACCGAATAAAGCATAATTGCATTCAAGGAATTGCAGATATTCATTTCAGAGATTGTTATTTCTGCGTGCATTTTGTGTGGAAAATTCCTCCAAATATGAGAGAACTCGTGCAATATCAAGGACCCTGGATCCGCATACCGTGATTTCTTCAAACAGCCTCACGTAATGCTCCAAATAAATGTCTCAATTATTGCACAGTGTCCGGAAAAGTCAAGAGGAGAGAACTTACTCTCCCTCTTGTATCCCTTTCTCACCTCTGCACTCGAGTATCAGGGAAATCCTTTTGCTGGCAGAAAGGAGAGCGGATCATGCTCCCACCTTAAATCCACAGTTCATCTTTAACAAGCATTGGCATAGCCAATAGGTCTTGCCTTTGGGACCTTATAAGTTTTTAGCCATGCAACAGTTGATGTTGTTGCACCAAGGATATTGTGCTGGATAACTAAACACTTATAAGGTCCCAAAAGCGAGACCTATTGGCTATGCAAATGCTTGTTTTTTTTGGTAGGCACGGGGAGATTAAGTGATTTACCTAGAATCACAGGATGCTGAGCAGACGCCGAGACTCAAACCTCCTTCCACAGCTCCAACGTCGGCAGCTCTGGCCGTATGGCCACATCCTCTCTTCATCATCCGCTCTAAATCAACGGGGGGAACTCGGTGCAGTGAAAGGAGTCCCAGAGCTGCAGCCATCGAACAAAAGGTTCTGCTGGAGAACGTGAGGATCCGGAGAGATGATGGATTTTACTGTAAGGAGAAATGAGGGCCCAGGAGAGAGGCTTGTCTTAGCAAGGACCAGGAGGCAGGGTACACCGATTAATCTAAAGCAGTAAACGAGGGGCAAGAGGAGCAGATGTCTTTCTATGGCGAGGACTGACGTGCAGGAGAAGCCAGGAGTATTTCACTAATGACGAATGAGGTGGAAGAAAGAAAAGGAGAGGGGATTTACGAGCAGGAGAAAGAGATGTATTTCTATAGTGCGGAGCTAGCGCCTGGTTCGATTCCCGGCGATG
Organism: Calotriton arnoldi; assembly: GCA_963921515.1. Taxonomy (NCBI): domain Eukaryota; kingdom Metazoa; phylum Chordata; class Amphibia; order Caudata; family Salamandridae; genus Calotriton; species Calotriton arnoldi. The sequence continues at coordinate 3,230,834 of CAWUFW010000713.1, read as the reverse complement.
GCTCAACATCTTGTGATTATAGGCAAATCGCAATCTTCTGTGTGTTAGTAAAATGAATCTGCTCGTGTAAACAGTTCTGTTGCCCACGGGCCGAGTACGCGCTGTATAAAACTGCACAAAACAGAAAGGACTGAGGAACTAGAGAGATCGGATTCATTTCGCTGGTGAGGAACGAGCAGCAGGTGTAACACCTGTTATGAGAATGTGGGGCAAAAATGATTTTCGCCGCAGGGCGGAATGAAGAGCAGAAGGGCGAGCAGGTCGTCTTGTGCCGCGCAGTGAAGATTGTGGTACAATGATGCAGGTAAGTAAAAAGTGGGTCTGCAAATATCTTTGTGGCTTGATCCTGTTGTGAGGTTTGCACCCCAGTGAACAGAGAAAGTGTGGGCTTGAGTCACTTTGGGTTACACAAATAACTTTATTTACAAGTTAAGAGTCACATCTTTGATTTAATAAATGTGAATATGTACGGGCTAGTTGATTCTCACACAATTAAAGCTATATCAGTTTAGCAAAATATTCCGCTTAAGTAAATATGCATACGTTGGTTGCTTGTGGCCTAACCAAAAGTAGGTGAACACATACAAACTGGCAAGGTAGTGGTTACTCACAACCCTTTGGCTGACATGTTCTACCCCTCAATAGTGTCAATGAGTCATCCTCGTCAAGATATGGGGTAAGTCCTTGCAGGCATGGGTTGTGGAGCAAATGCTCTCCAAAATATGGGGGGGGGGGAGGGGGTAGGGGAAATTGTGAAAGAAAAAAGAAAGTTACAAGTAGAATTGTATTTTTATGTATCATATTTTATAGGTGAAAATGTAGACTTGCTATATTTCTAGATGATCATATGTTTATGCATGGCAGTATTATATCTTGTTTGGTAAGAGAATCCCATGAGTACTCAAAATACATTGTGAAATCCAGGAAGTTCAAACACGTAGGAAAATCGTACGTGAAAAAATACCACTGTAAATTTGTGATTTTCTAGCCGGTAGTTTTATGCTGCATACCCACTTAAATGCCAGGCACCAGTCACTCACCAGAGCGAATTTGAGGCACACTCACAGACCTGTAGCGACTCGGATATCTCAGCAGGCTTACATCATTAAAGGATACAGAAGAAACTCACCTACCTTAGCAGACCAAGCAGAGAGGCCACCAACTGCTGAACTACCTGTGCAGGCAAGGCACATTGACAGACCTGTATCTTTTTATCTACCCCACCAAGCTTAAGGCACATTGACAGATCTTCCCTTTATGATGTCCCAGAACAGAGTGAAGGCGCATTGACAAGTGTTCACTCATTCACCTGAGCAGACCTGAGGCAAATCGACAGTCTAGGACATGCTCACCCTCCTGCAGTAGGCTTCTAGGCTCCTATTAGGTGAGCAGCATTTCATCCCTCTGAGCAGGGACGGTAACAATGATAGGGCACAAGGGATAAGTTAGCTTCATATCAGGCCTCAGAGTCCTAAATCTAGCTCCTGTAGCCAGCATTAAATTGACTAAACTCGCACATGCGCCTAGAGGCAGTTCATAGCATATACTGTAAAAAATAAATACATGCCTACATTACTTCATGATGTTAATGAACAGTGCACGTGTGAAGCATGCAGAATACCCACAGTTATTTATAGATCTCCAGAACTGACTGAATGTGCTAGCAAGCATGATATAACATGCGTGTCAAGTGCCTGGCCTTGTGTTTATGTACAGTGTGGCCATGTTCCATTTTGTGTATCCAACTTGCTTCCCTCTCCCGAATTTTGCACTCTATATTCAGAATAGCACATTCCACACGTACCTTTTAAATAGTAACATTCTAATAAACGTCTTGCTTTTACAGTTCGAGTGGTACTTCCACAGTCGGGGGTAAAACAAAACAATATTCATTTGGCTCAAAAGCACCCAAATCTACCGAGGCCAATAAATTATTCCAGCCCGCGTCGCTTCACATTTAGAAGCCAATTGTCAGAGAAGAGCATTTTTGGAGCCAGTTACTTTGCAGTTTTCCTCCTGTTAGGTACACCAAAGAGGGACAAAGCAGAAATAGAGAGGCGTGTGCGGTAGCCTGTTGCCAAGCACTACCCTCCGTGTATGGGCGTTCGGTTACGGTTGCTAATGTGCTGTTTACACTGTTCAATTTCTTTTTAAAGAGCTTAAGATGGGGACGCCTATCTCATTTTCACGCAGGAGAAGAAAGTGAGCTCTTCTGTGGCAGTTCTTTACCAATTACAGCCCCGGCAGCCGCGTCTAGTTCTCCTAAACTGTCAAAAACTGCACAATCTCAGATAAAGAAATCAAACGGCTCGCATGCCTTCCCATTGTATTCCGTTTTCTGAAGACCCGATGCGTGTTCCCTCAAGGCTTCTACCAACCTGTTGTCAGAACAAGGAGGCGCGCGGATTAACCATTTGTGTTTGATGGAGAAAGCTTATAATAAACTGAGACTTAGCCGTCTACAGAATCAATAGATAATTGAATTGATGGTAGAGTGCGGTCAGTGGGTATATTAGACGCTCTATATTCACGTGCTCAGTATAGGGCCAAAACACAAAGCCCACACAGCTTAAAAATATAAACACAGGGAAAAAACAACTCCGATTCCTTGTTTATTGGGGAGACAGTGCAGCGTGCCTCTTTAGTAGGACAAAGAGCGCCTGTGAGTCTGCAAGTCGCAAGCGCCTCAAGAAGTTAAGAACAAGCGCGCGCGCCAGTTTGACGAGAGGCAGCAGGGGGAGGGGAGACAGGAGGGGGCCTGCGCCTGCTTCCCTTGCGGGAGCGAGCTGGAACCATCTGTCAAAGCTCGCTCCCGCAAGGGAATCGCCAAACATGCACGCGTTGCCATTGAAGGCAATGCAATGCGTGCACGTTTTTGACTGCAAAACGGAATCGATTGCTAAAGGTCTTTTTCCTATGCAGCGCATGCGCGCTGCGTAGGCAAGACCTAAAAAGGAAAGCCTCCAACCCTGCAGGGCGGCCTCGGAAACAACAGGCATTGAGCAGCCTGTTGATTAACACAAACAAATTGTTGAAGCCCAGGTCAGGAACAGCAGTGCATTTATTTTTCAAATTGAAAGGCAGCATGCTCTCATTACTTTCCCTACGCGTTTCAGCTCCAACTGAGCCTTGTTCACAGGTGAGGCAGCTTGCCTGTGAGGAAATCACATGCTTATTTGTAAATTCCAGGCTTTCACGCGACTCCCACATTTGTAAAACTGCATGTCCCAAAATGCACTGTTGCTGTAAAGTGTACATTTCCATCTGCAATGTATTACCGAATAAAGCATAATTGCATTCAAGGAATTGCAGATATTCCTTTCAGAGTTTGTCATTTCTGAGGGCATTTTGTGTGGAAAATATCTCCAAATATGAGAGAACTCGTGCAATATCAACGACCCTGGATCCGCATACCGTGATTTCTTCAAACAGCCTCATGTAATACTCCAAATAAATGTCTCAATTATTGCACAGTGTCCGGAAAAGTGAAGAGGAGAGAACTTTCTCTCCCTCTCGTATCCCTTTCTCACCTCTGCACTCGAGTATCAGGGAAATCCTTTTGCTGGCAGAAAGGCGAGTGGACCATGCTCCCACCTTAAATCCACAGTTCATCTCCGAAAAGGAGAGCCTCTAAGCGTGCAGGGCAGCCTCTGAAACAATAGGCATGGAGCAGCCTGTTAATTAACACAAACAAATTGTTGAAGCCCAGGTCAGAAACCTGCTCTCGCTTCCAAAAAGCAAAGCAGATTGCGTTTGGACAAGGGGAGATGCATGTTAGCAGCTCCCCTTGCCCAAAAGCAATGCCGGCTCCTGCAGGAGGCGGGGAGGCGGCAGGGACCGCGGGGGCATTGGGGCTCCCCCCCGGTCCCCAACATGAGGGCCTGCCCCGGGAGATGGGGTCCCCGGGGCCAGAAGTGGCCCGGGAGGGGGCCACTCGGCCCCCTCCTTTTTAATTAATTTATTAATAAAAAAATGAAAAAACTGAAGGCCAGGCCCCGGGGGATGGGGTCCCCGGGGCCAAAAGTGGCCCTCCCCTAATACTTAAAAATTTCAAAAGAAGGCCATGCCCCGGGGATGGGGTCCCTGGGGTGAAATCGGCCTCGGGAGGGGGGCCGCGCGGCCCCCTTCCCATTTTTTTTTTTTATAAAAAAAATGTGGCAGGCACTGGGGGATGGGGTCCCCAGGGCCCAAAAAAAGATTGAAAGAAGGGCGGCCACACAGCCCCCCTTCTAACAATTTTTTTTATTTAGAAAGCCGGCATCTCGCTGGAGACCCCGCCCCCTCCCTGCACCACTCTGCAAACGCGCCCCCTGGCGCATTCTAAGTTGTGGAATTAAGTCCAGTTGAATACTGAGGGTCCTCAGGACACAAGTGGACTTCATCCCCTGAGCAGCAGTGCGCCAGGAACCGCGTTTGCAGAGTGGTGTAAAAAGGGGGTGTGGCCTCGGACCACTCTCAGCAACCCAGGTGTGTGGCGCTTACTGGAGGTACCTGGTGGGTTAGTTGGCCCCCAGGGACCCTCATGAGGAAAGGGGACTTCATCCCCCAACCAAGAGCGCGCCAGGAGGCGCGTTTGCAGAGTGGTGAAGAAAAGAGGCGTGGCCTGTGACCACCTCTCAGCAATCCCACTGTGTGGGGCTTACTGAAGGTAAGAGGTAGGCTAGTTGGCCCCTAAGGACCCCCAGCAGTGAAGGGCATTTCAATCCCCATCGAAGAGCGTGCCAGGGAGCGCATTTGCACAGTGGTGGGCAAAGGGGGCATGGCCTGTTATGAGAACTTAGCAATCCTGCTGTGTGGTACTTACTGGAGGTAATGGGAGGGGTAGTTGGCCCCCAAGGATGTCCTTGGAGGCCAAGTACCCCTCTTGTTACCTCCAGTAAGTCCCACACAGTAGGATTGCTAAGACGTCTTCGGAGGCCATACCCCCTTTCTCCACCACTCTGCAAACACGCCTCCTGGCAGACTACGGGATGAGGGATGAAGTCCACTTTACTCCTGAGGGACTTTGGGGGCCAAGAAGCCCTCCTGGTACTTCCTGTAAGTCCTATGCAGCGGAATTCCTGAGCGCTGGTCGGAGGCCCAGCACCCTTTCTCTACCACTCTACAAACGCGACTACTAGTTAAAGATGCATGTTTCTGCACCTCTGACTTAGAGGTAGTTTTAATCCCCCTGCCCTATTATGTACTAGGGCCTTACAGGGGAGGTCATGCCAATCACAGGGGTACCCCAACCCATAGTGTACCCTAGTGTATGTAGGTTTTTTCACTGTATTCTAAGTGTCTTTTAGCATAGCACTGGCTCTAGGCCTGGTTAGGCAGAGTCAGTTACCACCAGTACCCGTCAGCAAAAAGTTGGGGACACAGGATGACTTTGCAACAAGGCCTCTTTCTGCACCTCTGTTGGTTCTTTCTGCATATCTCTTGCTTCTTTCTGTACCTTTATTTGTCTTTCTGGACTTCTGTTGCCTCTTTTTGCATTTTTCTTGCTTCTTTCTGTGCCTTTCTTCCTCTTTCTGCACATGTCCTACCTCTGTCGGCATAGTTAGAAATTAGCATTTAAAAAACCTTAGAAATTCACTGAAAAATACCATAGGTTTCAGGGACGTTATAGTTAGAAATTAGCATTTAAAAAACCTTTGAAATTCACTGAAAAAACCATAGGTTTCAAGGACGTTATAGTTAGAAATTACCATTTAAAAAACCTTTGAAATTCACTGAAAAAACCATAGTTGGACATTTCACTCGCACAAAACCAGTGAAATTCGGCCGTTATAGTTAGTTCAGCTAACTATAACTTGCGCCCCGTAATGCACTGCTGATGACGTCACATATTACATCATTTATGACATGGTCAGTGACATCACTGATGACATCACTGATGACATCACTGATGACATCATCCACGTGCTAATCTGATGCAACTCCTCACACCCTAATATAACCTATGATATACCCACTCTAAAATACAGACTATCATTTTTGAAACCATAGGCACACCAATACCAGTTACTACATACCCACTCACTGATTCCTAGGTCTACACACACATCCACTTATTCACCCATACAGCCACTCATACATGCAGTCACTCATCAATACAGCACTATAATATGCACTCATACACCTATACAGACACTTACACACCACCATTCACCCATAGAGTTACTCACACACCTAGTCAGTCATGCAAAGAATCAATCACACTCCCATTTACTCACCTCTACACTTATACATACACCACCTCACTTATTCATACAGATACTAACACATATTTACTCTCTTATACAATCACTGATACAAGCACACACTCATCCATACAGCCACTCTCAAAATCAGTCACTCTCACATATAGTCATTTATATACTCCAACACTCACATATACTGCCTTTTACATATGTAGTTACTCACACATGTACCACTGAGACATCCATTCACTCACCAACACACCCATACATACACTCACCCACCCAAACAGACCATCACAGATGCCCTCTTGAACCCATACACCCAGTGAATCACCCACTCACACATCTATGCATATAGTCACACACCCCCACCCACCCACACAGACATTGAGGCACCCATACAGATACTCAGACATCCAATCAATAACCCATATAGACACTCATTTAGCTACTCGCCAACCCATGCAACCGCTTACACACCAACTGACAGACCGATACAGACATTTACACAGTTTAGTCACTAACCCATGCATTCACTAAGACACGTTTAACCACTCACTTATACAGACAGTCACGTACCTACTAAATCATCCATTCAAACACTTATACACCCACTCATTCTTCAATACACCTTGGCATATATATATATAAAACATATTTAAACTTTACAGAAACACACAGTCACTGGATGATGTTATCAGTGATGTCATCAGTGATGTCATTTGAGATGTCATCAGTGATGTCACTGTCCATGTCATGAATGATGTAATATGTGACGTCATCAGCAGTGCATTGCAGGGGCGCGAGTTATAGTTAGCTGAACTAACTATAATGGCCGAATTTCACTGGTTTTGTACGAGTGGAATGTCCAACTATGGTTTTTTCAGTGAATTTCTATGGTTTTTAAATGCTAATTTCTAACTATAACGTGCCTGAAACCTATGGTTTTTTCAGTGAATTTCAAATGTTTTTTAAATGGTAATTTCTAACTATAACGTCCCTGAAACCTATGGTTTTTTCTGTGAATTTCAAAGGTTTTTTAAATGCTATTTCTAAATATAACGTCCCTGAAACCTATGGTTTTTTCAATGAATATATATATATTCACCGAAAAAAACAAAAGTTAAAGTAAAGTTATAGTTAGGTAACTTTAACTTGTGCCCCCATCATGCACAGTTTTCTCATCAATAATTTCACTGCAAATGTTGCAGTGATATTATTAATGATGTTAAAGAAGATGTTATGAGTGATTTAATATGTTTAGTAATCAGCAGTGCATGGAGGGGCATGAGTTATGGTTACCTTAGGCAGACCCTCCAGCATTTAACGAATTCAGCTGAGGAGTGCGATGACTGCAATATTTATCTGTTTGACCGCAAAAAAGGTCTCTGTCAGACAGGAAAAAGCATGGTGCCATCTTATTTGCTGGATGCATACATGTCAATACGTGACGCAGTACAGCCGTGATAGCTGCCTGCTTCCTCCTGCGGCATTAGGAATTACAGAAGCAAATGTACAATTGTGTCAATGGGCCCGGCCCATTGACACAATTGTAAATGTTTATAGCTTGCCTTCTCGGCTGCACGCACCTCACAGAACAAAGGGGAAAACAATGCTGTGAAAGGAAGATGAGAAAATGAAAGTATTGCATCATGGGCAAACTCTGTAAAGTGGTGCTAATGTGTTTGGGAGTGAATAAAACCAATCTGGCCACTTTGCGGCCACTTTGTCTTGTTTGAACATTTATTTTCTTCCTTTTGTTTCTCTGTCTCAAGGGTGCACTTTGGAAGGGAAAAATGTCTGAAAAAGACAACATTTTCTTTTTTGGATCCATTCCACAGGGTAAAGAATGAAGGAAAGGAGAGGATAAAGAAGGTAAGAGCTGTTTCTTGAAGTCACGGCTTTCAGCAGGTGAGGAGGAGTGAGATAGAGACAGATTGAAGGAGAAAGAGAGAGAGAGAGAGAGGGAGAGGAGAGGGAGACAGAGAGACCAGACAAGGGGAGAGAACAGGCAAAAATAAGCACGCACCAAGGCGCATTTTTAATGTTTGCTACAGTACATATTTCATCTTCCATGGGCCCTGCTGTGCCGAACATCTGGCCTCTTTTTCAGAATGAGCAGACATGTTCTCCATACAGGTAAAGCAAAATGCTCCAGTCTGTCAGGTCTAAGGTTCCTCTGTGAATATGTGTGCATCTTAAAACTAGAACTGCAGAGGTTGCTTCCTGTCAGGTTTGAGGAGCATTTATTTGGAAGAGCTGCATGCCTTGGTCCCAATGCTGTTTATTTTATTTATTATTTTATTTAGAAGTTTTATATAGCGCTGGCCAAACCCGAGGGTATCGGAGCGCTTTACATCAGTTGTATTGCAGAAAATAATACAATATATTCATAGCAAGTATGGGTCGCAGCGTAGCCATGAGGCGCTGAGGTCTTTGAAAGTCTTAGAGGAAAGTTACTGTCCTGAGTAGAGCTCCACTTTTGGGGAGGCGTGACACGAACGGGGTCAGGGGCGCGGCGGGGGTAGAAGTCATTGAGGACACAGAGTCGAAGCGTAGCGAGGAGTCTGCTTCAGCGTTACGGCTGTACCTATTGGTTCACTAGGGAGCGGTCGAGGAACAAGACTTTGAGCTGATTTTTTAATTTTGCAAAAGATGGAATAGTTCTGATGTGAGGGGGAATAGAGTTCCAGACTTTGGGCGCGTTCCCGGCGAAGGACCGGGTCGCGGTTTTTTGTTTGCATGTTTTCAGCGGGATGAGAAGCAGAGTGTCTGAACTTCTGAGGTTCCTGGTCTGACCGGCTTTTTTGAGTTTGGAAGCCAGATATTCCGGTTTGCCGGTGTGCAAGGCTTTGTGTGTGAGGCAGGCTGTTTTGAAGTTCGCCCGCATTTCAACTGGGAGCCACTTTAGTTCTCTGAGTGCAGGTGAGATGTGATACAATTTCTTGATTCCGGTGACCATTCTGGCTGCCACATTGAGAGTTGCTTTGAGGGGAGCAAGATGAGATTTTGCTATGCCTGAGAGGACTGCATTTCCGTAGTCTAGTCTTGACAACACCAATGCTTGGGTGGCTTGTTTGAGATCCTTGGGCGGGATGAAAGGTTTTATTTTGTTCAGTAACTTCAGGTTAAGGAAGGCGCTCTTAGCTGAGTTCTTAATGTGTTTGTTCATGTCCAGTTTCGGGTCTAGCGTGATACCTAGTGATTTCACAGAATCGGCCAGGGTGAGGTTCCCGTTGAGCGCATCGATAGCTTTTAGCCATTCCGCAATTTGGGGGTTCTCTTCTTTGTTCGAGATGAGGAGAAATTCCGTATTGTCTTGATTCAGTTTGAGGTGATTACTTGACAGCCAGTGTTGGACTTCTCTCAATGTGTCGTTAAGTCTTTGAATGTCGTTGATGGAGGAGGTTTCCAAGTAGATCTGAGTATCGTCTGCATACAGATGGAAGGGAATGTTGGCTTTTTTGAGTAGGGTGGTGAGGGGTTCCATGTAAATGTTGAAAAGTTGCGGGGAGAGCACTGAGCCCTTGGGGACTCCCCTGCTGACTGGGAGTAGGTCGGACGTACAGTTTTTGATTTTGATTCTTTGGGTGCGGTTGTGTAGGAAGGAGGAGAACCAGTGAAGGACCACCTCGTCAAGTCCGGCCCTTTCTTGGAGGGCCTTGATGAGAAGATTGTGATCGACCGTGTCGAATGCTGCCGATAGGTCTAGGAGAATGAGGAGACAGCAATGGTCCGAATCAAGTGATTTGAGGATATCGTCAATGACGTAGAGGATCGCGGTTTCCGTGCTGCAGCCTTTTCTGAAGCCGGACTGGTGTGAGTCTAGGAGTTTGATGCTATCCATGTGTTGGGTTAGTTGTTGAAGTACGCATTTTACCAGGATTTTGGAAAGAAGAGGTAGGTTGGAGACCGGTCTAAAGTTATTCAGGTCCTTTATGTCAAGGCCCGGTTTTTTCAGTAGTGGTGTGACTTGTCCAACTTTAAGGCAGTCAGGAACGATTCCGCTTTTCAGGGAGCTGTTTATGATCTTGCACCAGAGCAGTGCTAGGGAGAGTTACAGCCTTTTGGTCAGTTGGGGGGGTAAAGGATCTAGGACGTGAGATGAGGGATTGGAGGTGGAGGTGGAGATCAATTTGACTATCTCTGATTCCTGAATAGGGCGGAAGAGTGACCAGGGTTTGGTGGGAGGTTTTGGTGCAATGTCATACGCCCCAGAGGTGCTACTATTGGTAGGGGGGGTGTTGTTGGTGACCAGTGAGAGTTCAATCTTGTTGATCTTGTCATTAAAGAAATTGGCGAAGTTGTCGCACAGTTCTTTGGAAGCCAGCATTGAGGACGTAACGGGCTTGAAGGTTTGTTGCCTGATGATGTTAAAGAGCTCCTTGGGTCTGTTTTTAGCGCTGTCTAGTGCCGTGCGGAAGAATGTGTTTTTTTTGTTCTTGATGTGATTGTTGTACTTCCTGTGAACTGTTCTGAGTTGTTCACGTAGGAGAACGGTAGGATTGTTCCTCCAGCGTCTTTCTGTGGCTCTTAGTTGTCTCCTTTCGGAGTTGATGTCAGAGTTAAACCATGATCTGGAAGGAGTGACCCTGCTTTTTTTTAGTTTTAGGGGGGCTAGTTGATTGAGCATGTCCACCATGTTTGAGTTGTAGAGCGAGGTGTGTTCAGTTGTGGTGAGGAGCTCATTGGCACTGGGGAGGAGCGAGCTTATCCTTTCTTCTAGGATGACAAGGGGAATCTGGGTTAGGTTTCTAGCCCATTTGGGGGGGTCTTGTACGGGTGGCTGAGATATCACTCTTAGGTTGATGTGGAATAAGATGATGTGGTGGTCCGACCAGTCCACAGGTAGGATGTGGTCGATCATAACTACGTCTCGTTGAGCAATAATGGCATCTAAGGTTGCTCTTTTATTATGTGTTTCCTCTGAGCAGTGCTGGGATAGGTTGTTATCACGTAGAAGATTGTTAAGGGCTTGAATTAGCGAGTTGTTCTCTTCATTCCAGCGTAGGTTTAGGTCACCAAGAATTACGTTGCTAGAGTCTCCGAGTGAGCAGTGGGCAATCAAGTCGGAGAAGTGTTCCCCGAAAGCGGCATTGTTGCCTGAGGGGTGATAGAGAAGATGGCAGATTATTGGTCTATTGTCTTTTGTCTTGATGTTGGTGGTCAGACATTCAAAGGTGCTGTACTTGATGGTGTCTATTTCCACGATGGCGATGTTGTCCTAGTGTATGATAGCTACACCTCCACCTCGTTGATCTTTTCTGTCTTTATTGATGCTAGTAAAGCCTGGGGGCACAAGCATATCTAAGCTTGGAGAGGAGAGCTCGTTTAGCCAAGTCTCTGTGATGAACGCGATGTCTATGTCATGAGAGAGGATGGCTTCTGCTAGTTCAGTTGCATGCTTGGAGGCTGACCTGCAGTTTATGAGCATGCAGTTGGTGGAAGACTCTTCTTTACTGAGGTTATCACCCGGGGGGCCCTAGGTATTGTGGCGAGGAAGGCCGGGGGTCTTGGGATTTTAGGGACGGGGTGATCTCTCCCAACACCCGTGATCACTTGGATCTTGGATTTTGGGGTAGCTGTGTGGGGAGAGTCGTACGTTGAGGCTAGAGCGGCCGCTTCTTCTGAGGACATTGCGGCTTTGGTTCTCGTGGGTCTCTGTGTCGGGTTCTCAGAAATAGAACTTAAGGGTCTCTGTATCCGTGTCATGGGGTTGGATACGGACCCGATAGGGCGCTTTGGTTGGTGTGAGCTGGTCGGAGTGGGGGCCGTGGGGTGGGATTGCCTGGGCTTTTGGGCCTTGTCTAGGCTGGTTAAGATTTCACTTAGTCCCAGGAATATTGTTTCTAGCTGGCCTTCTAGTAGGGCGAGCCGCTGTGCCATGTTTTCCGGGGCGGGGGTGAGAGAGTCGTGCGTAGGGTCATCCCATGCGGTGGAGGGAGTGTCTATGTTCTGGGGCCTTTTGCTGCTAGTATTGTCCATGTTGCCTCTGTTAGGGACCTTGGGTAAGGGGTGCAGTGGGTCGTGTTGTGGTTTTATCCTCTTGATGCCTACGGGTGGGGTAGTGTCATTAGTGTTCAGAGCTGGCAGGACAGGGACTTGATGTTGTTGGAGGGGGTGGGTTTGGGGGGGAGGCTGAGAGTGACGATAGTCGGAGAGTTGGAGATAGTGATTCATGGGGGCGGAGGTGCGGGTGGTGACTTGAGAGGGGATGGACATGTTGACCAGGGGTAAGTAGTGGTTCCGGGAAGGGCAAAGCGAGTGCAAGAGGGCGTTTCGGAGAGAGGGGAAGAGGGAGTCGAAGACCTCTAGGTTCTCATTGTTAGCCTGTATCAGGACTGTGCCATTCGAGTAGATGGACACAAACGTGTTCCCGCTTCGTGCCAAGCGGTTGTTGGTCGAGGTCGTCAGTTTGCAGCTATGTGGAGTGATCGTAGTTTTGGAGATGTGAAGTTGCGTTCTGAACGTGGCGTTCCAGTTATCGGGTCTTTCTGTGTGGAAGATGAGATCCATCTTTAACTGCCCTTTGGAGGAGCAGTGATATGTGTCCGCGAATAGTGTTTCTGGATGTTGTCTAATCAGTCTGTGTTTGAAGTTTCTTTTCGCTTTCAGGGAGAGGTTGGAGGGGAAATTGTTCATGAAGGAGTTTGCGCCGTGAGGTTTTAAGTGGGTCGGTGCGGGGGGATTGGTGAAAATTGGCGTGCCCGGTGACATTGTTGCGATTCCTTAAGGGGGGGACCGTGAATCTGATATGGTGAGGGATTCGCTCTGGTTGAGGGTTGACCTCTAGGGGCTGTGAGTCTCTCGGAGATTCACGCTGGTTAGGGGCTGACCTCTGGGGGATGTGAGTCTCGCGGAGGGAGTAGAAGGCGAGGGAGGTCCTTCACTACTAAAGGGGCCGTAGGTCAATGGATGGAAGTTTCCCTCGGCGTGGAGGTGGTGGTATAAGGTCTCTGTGAGTGCCGTTGCTCTGGCCTGGGGTGCCGGGGGTCAGCGTGGTTGTGCGTGGAGTGGGGGACACTGGTCTACTGTAGACCGCCTGTACTGTGAGGGGGACTGTCCTTTTGAGGTCTGGTTGGGATCAATAGCGGTCTTGATAACTTACCGCTGCGCTCAGAGGGAGGTTGAGTAGCTGGGCGTTTCAGCGGGAGGAGGCTGTGGTTTGCCGCCTCAAGTAAGGTCGGGGAGCTCAGAGGGAGGTTGAGTTGTTGGGCGCTTCCGCGGGAGGAGGCTGTGGTTTGTCGTCTTAAGTAAGGTCGGGGAGGTAGGGCTTAACTGACCTGTTGTGCAGCCTTTTAGTTTTCTCTCACTCCTAAGGCTTCTGTCTTCAGGAGAAGTTTGGAAGTTGGTCCAGGTCTCGGACTGGCCGAGTGTGGGCATTAGAGGCGCCGTGAGCTAGAGACTTTTGTATTCGGGCCTGAGGAATTTCTTCAGTGTCGTGGCAGCCATGGCACTCTGAGGCCTGTGGATTTTCTTTATTGCCGTGACAGCCGTGGTAAATTAGGGATAGTTTCTAAGGTGGGTTTATATCGGGCTTCACAAGTGACGCTCCTTGACATCGGTTCTCAGGGTATCTGTTGCCCAGTTTCAGGCTCCGAGTGAGTTCCTTGGATGTCCGAGGGCGGCCATCTTGAGATCAGGCCTAAACGCTGGGGCAGAGATTTTTGAGACAGGTCGGCGTTCCTTTGATGGGTAAAGCCCCGTGGGTCTAGGGAGGGGGGTGTCCGGGCTGTTGAAAGATATACGAGAAAACAAAAGTAGTGCTTCCTTGCGAACTCTGTTAAGTTGCGCTTATGTGTTTGGGTGTGACTAAAATCAATCTGGCCACTTTGCAGCTGCTTTTGTTTTAACATTTTTTTCTTTCTTTTGCTTCTCTGTCCCAAGGCTGCACTTGGAAAGAAAAAAAAGTCTGAAAAAGATTAAATTTTCAGCAAAGTGTTCATGTTTGATCCATTTCACAGGGGAACGAATGAAGGAAAGGAGAGGAAGAAGAGGGTAAATGCCGTTTCTTGAGTTCACGCTTTTCAGCAGGTGAGGAGGAGCGAGATAGAGACAGAATGAGGGGAGAGACAAGAGAGAGAAAAGACGACATACGGGAAGAGGGGGAGAGAGATTAGAGAGAGAGAGAGAGCTGCCAGCAGCCTCAGTGCCAAAAACAAAATATGAGAACAATTTTAGCAACGCCCCTCAAGTTCTGCTAGATAGGCTTTTGGGAACATATCATGGAACAAGGGGCCTATTTCAGTCCATCTGAAGCAGCTGCAAGGATTCTCAAAGCTGGACCACTTGTAACAGCCTCACAGAACCGAGTCATCGCAAGCAGAGACTGCAGCAGCCGAGGAAGGTATACAGAAAGGGGCTAATGGGAAGGAAGCTATAAAACAGAATAAAGATCCATAACCCAAAATCCAACTTCAATAATGAATTAGAATACAGTGACTCATGGAACCGTGAGTGCTGATTTCTCCCTGTAATCAGGTTTTCTACAGTACACTTAACGCTGTTGACTAACTGCTTTGAGGCTGGTGTTCAGGGTACGCTATCGGCTGTCAGACAGTGTTGTATAGTTTTTTTTCTTTGGTGGTTGAAGATTAGCAGTCAATGAAACGCTTGAGCAAAGGATGAAGTCCTTGAGTGTGAGAAAGCAATGGAACACGTGTCTAAAAAAGGCTAGAGTGAAGCCGCAGAGACAATGGGGGATATTCACAAGGAAGTGGCGGAGAGAGGAGTCAGCCTTTTTGGCTTAACGCCTCTCTCCGCCACTTCGGAAAAGCAAGGCTGCACCATATTTACAAGGACATGGTGCAGCCGTGCTTTTCGAGAGTGCAAGGGTGTCTGCAAGCAGGGAGGTTTGTTTATGTACAGGAAGTTGTCCCTTCCTGCACATAAACAAACTTAAAATGGCAGTTTGTAACTTACATGTGTGCTGCTTCATGCAGCACACATGTAAGTTTTACACAACGCCACCACAACATGTAAGTTTTTACACAACGCCAAGTTTTACACATCGCCACCACAACGTCACTGAAAGTGACGTTGTGGTGGCGATAGGGGCTTGTGAATATGCCCCAATGTGTGATCTTGCCCAAGAACCGATAAACAAAGCCAGGAAGAGCAGGGCAGTGCACTGCGCACATGTGGAGTCAGAGGCATAAGAACTGAAGGCAAGACTGTAAGTGAAACGGAAGATGGACTACTGACGAGAAGTCAGTATAAATAGAAATATCCTGCCTTCGTTCTGTGACTTAAAAACTCTCGTTGGCAGGAAATCAGTATATTATCGAGCACTTTTGGCATGTTGGCACGCAGGGTACAAGAAATCTGTGAAGAAACCTCCATGTGTGAGAAGGGCATCATAAAGTGAGATGGAGCGCAAAAAATGAAAAGGGGCCTAAGTTCAACCAGCAATGACAAGGAGGAACTGATGACAGGGACAAAGAATAAAGGGGTGGAGGGGAAGCGCTAAAAAGATAGCAGCAAGCAGTGTGAGTTGTTTTAAAGACACTTTTATGTTCAGACGGGAATGTATATTTTCTGAAAACACCCAAATAAGAGAAAATGCACCTTTTTTATTTTCATCAGTTCAGCCATGTGTGTAGCTGTGAAGGGGTGCATGCCATGTGCTTTTTGGTATGTTTTTGTTTCACACATCATTTATGACAACTTCAGACACAGATTTTTTGCCATTAGATATTCGCATTTTGAGGACATGTGTATCTGTCTTGACAGTAATAAGCACAGACTTAAAAATCTCAGTATGCAAAATGCTGCTGGCGAAAGAATCTCAAACTGGTTGAAGGTTTCACACTTGAGCTAGGCCACAGCAACACAGTCCACCTATTGTACATCATCATGTGCAACCATTGTAATTACCCTGTGACCCTGAACTGCACATCCTCCTCTGATGCAAGAAATCTAGTGGTCATCTTATGCACAATGATCAGTGCTCCCCCTCCTCCCCCTGTGGACCGCACCTGATGCTGCCATGCACATATTTACCTGTGCACCCCTGAGGAACATTTCTCAGTGTCCCCTACACTAAATGCTCCCTTGAGATGAATCACTGGTGCTCCTTGCTCTGTGTGCATGTGAGCTTTTATGTTAGCTGGGCTTCATTAAAATGAATGGTGTCGGCCTGTGTTATGATCTATCTGTGCATTTGTACCTGTTTGTTGTGTACCTCTTCATGTATGTTTTATACCAGAGCCATACCTACTCGCTTTGTCAATGAATGTTTCACTAAGCAATTACGATTTTCCCCAAACAATCTGATTACATTTTAAAACATGGTGTCCTACAGCAGATGGCTCTGGAGCTTAGAACCACTAGCCCCAAGTCAGCACAATGCTACAGAAAACAGGATGACTAGCAACCCTGTACTATTGTGCTTGGCTTACCTATGATCCAGAGTGTCACCACAAAGGAGAATATAGCAAACAAACACTCTCAGACACTGTAAACATGCCTATTTCAAAGTGGAATACTCTGCTAAATCAGTTTCCATTGATTTAAGGCTGAAAAGAAATGATTTCAAGTAAAATAAAGTGCTGCAATAATGCCACTAAGTTTCCATTTTTGTGCTGCAAAATTTCTATTTTCGTTCTGCAAAATTTGCAAATCTATACTGCAATATCCTGGGGGGTCTGCATAAGGCACGCGTTATAGTTGCCAGAGATGACTATAACTGGTGAATTTCAGTGGTTTTGTATGTTTGAAATGACATTAAGATGAGGGAGGCTGTACAAACCCCAAGAGCCTTAGTAGACCCAATGGACCACATCACCAGGTGCCACATGACATCAAAATCTAGTGGGGAGCCACGTGTCCCTCCACCCTTAGTTTTAATAGTCCCCAACGACCCCATCCCCGGTGCACAGTGGCATTGTAAAGGGGAGAGGGCCTCTCTTAATTATAGGTGGGTGTCCTGGTGCCCACCCTGGGCACCCTTCGAGCATCACATTGGGGACGTGAGGGCCCCAGTTGGCTCTCTGCATGGTGTGGGAGCTGGCATTTCTCCCACCCGGAGGAAGAAGCTATTTATGCTTGCTCCCTCCAGGCGGGGGCATGTTTAAATATCCCACTAGCTGGGAGCAGCATTGCCTTGCCTGCCCAAACTCCTGCATGTTTGCTCTCGCCTGGCAGGAGATTTAAAAATGCTCCTGCCAGGGGAAAGCAGGCATATGTTTTTCGGCAGGTGTTGGACAGGAAAACTACTGGGTCCCTGCAGAGGCCCCCTTCCCTCTTAAAAAATAAAAATCACACAGCCCCGGAAGATGGGGTCCGTAGAGCTTGTTAATGCTCAGGGAGGGGGGCAGCACATCCACCTCTTTTAATTCTATACCTTGGCCCCTGGGGATGGGGTCCCTGGGGCCTCACAGACAGGGCATCTGCCCCTTCCTCTTAATAAATAGTTTGCTTCTTCCCCCGGGCCCTGGCCCACCCCGGGAAGTGTTTTTTTAAATTTTGCCACGGATTTGCAGATCCTCAGAGAATTAAAACATGTTTTCAGCCCCACCACCACAGCTAGGGCGTCAGGGTATCCTTTTTACCTTTTTTCTTAGGTCCCGATTCCTAATATGGCTGCTACCACTTTGTTGTTGATGTTGATCCTCACATGAGATCTGTCGGCCCTGCCGATCCTCAGTGCATAAAATATACAACGCTTTTTAGCATTAATTGCTCAAAAACTTCCCAAAAGATTTACACCAAATCACAAAAAGCACTCTTTCTGGACCAAGAGAGCGATCAACCAGAATGGGCCCATGTTTGTCAGAACAGCCTGATGATGCAGGAAAATGGGGAAATAAACTATCTGCTATAAAACATAACCGGAAACAGAGGAGGAAGGGCAGTAAGAGAAAGATGGATATAACAGCTAACTTTCAAATGGGCATTGAAATCTCAATCACAAAAAGCTCTATACGGAGAGCAATCTTAAACGTGGAACCTAATTTCAGCCAACCAGACACAACAACTGTAGCGGGTATAGAACCTGAAGGGAAAAGAGGTGAAAACTATTTGGCCAATCATACCCACAAAGCAACAGATGGGGATCCAAAGTCCCAAATAGCGACACCTCTGATATCTTAACTATCACAAGGACTGTAGAGCCAGCATTTATAGCGGCAGCTCAAGCTAACCCCCCAAGTCCCCACATTCAGGAGGGACAGGCCGCTCAAGCAAACTCCCCATGCCACAATCACCAGCCACAGCAAAAAACTTGCACTATTCTTGTTGTTTCAAATCCAGAGGCTGGGGCGATATCCTCAACAGAGCGAATATCCTACGATTACTTACATCAATGAGCAGACTGGCCGATATAAGATCTCATGACCTGGAAACTACTGAGTTCAAGAATTCAAACACCTCTCAGATCATGACGTAACAAAGGCAACCTGGACCTCACACGCATTTGCGAAGAGGATTTTGGAAGAGAAACACCATTAAAATGCTTAGGGAATCAAAATAAAGCTTCATCAAAAAAACTAGCTACACGGACCCCCTGCTACCAACTAGACATGAGCAGGAAACCCCCTGCGGCTAACACTCCAGGAGGAAGCCACAATCCGTGCTCAAAGGGGCACGCAGCATGGACGTATCGCAGTCAGAATCAGAAGACTGGAACCCATTCACCAGACCAGGTGACTGAACCTGGCTAGGCACCACAATAAATCCACATAGCAAGAATACCTGACATGGAGTAAACCAATCCCCAGCAGACAATCTTCAGCTACAACTTTGCTCTTGGAAAATAAACAGCCTAGAAAACAAAACAATGAATATGGAGCACCTGCCATATTTGCAGAATTTTAACCTTATTCTCTTACAAGAAACCTGGCTAGACTAACCTTTCCATTTACATGGTTTTAAAACACACCAGCTGCCAGCAGTAAAAAATGCCAAATTTGGGCACTTAAAAGGAGGACTTACAATCTACACCTCAATCAAAAGTATAAATGAGATCAAGGATTTGGATGCCAAGTCAACCCCAACAAAGGCAATAAAGGCACTTAGAGTGGACATAGGAGGTGGCATCCACAAACAACAACTAATATTGTTAAATATATACCTCCATCCACGCGACAAAACCAATGGAGTCAAACTGTTGGGATCTGAAATAACAAAATTATTATCAGAAGAATCGACACCAACTTTTATGGTGACGGGCAATTTCAACATGCATCTAATGGGGTCCCGAGAAAGGGACTAACTACTGGAAGAACAATTTTTGGCATGGAACATCCCCCAACAGGAAGAATGTAGTTGGAGAAAGCAATCTAGGCTAGCTAAGAAATTTATAAGGATATGGAGCACTTGAGCTTCTGTGCACTAAACTGGCATTTCTTAGAAACTCAAACTCCGGCAGAGACATTTCACAATTCACCATTCAGCACGTAATAGACTGCACCTTTGTAACTCTACTCCTGATCAGCAAAATTGCAGAGTTTCAGATAGGTACATTAGATCAAAGCGCTCACCTACCACAAGAAATCACAATGAACATATAAGGCACAATACTAAACCAGCCAGTGGAGGATCCTAGCTCTATTCATACAGTTAATTACAGAATGATAAAATGTAAAAGTCGCCAACCAGAAAAATTGCTGGCCTCGGCAAAGACACTATGGGATAAATCTAAAGGTGCAGATAAAAACATGCTCACATGCTGGGAACTTTTTACCAAAAAGTGAGGACAAACGCATTCAGTAAGGTAAGGGCCTCACTCATCATTAAGAGAAATTCCCCAAAAATGGATTTCTCCCGTACCACAAAACAAGCTAATCAGTCACCTCCCTACCTTGCAAAACCCCCATTTAAAGAATATCAAGAAAGCAATAAATAGAACATTATGGAGGCTCGGGAGAATTGGCCCAGACCCCACCATCCAGAAGGAGCTAAGGCAACTAAACATAAACAAGAAAAAAACAATCTGGCAAGTAAAAAGGGAAGAGGAGGAGAAGTTGTGAGCCAAGCTCTTATATGACTCAAAAACTAAGAACAGCGCAAAATTCTGTCACACGATAAGCACCTTAGAGAATCCAAGTGCGCACTGAGTCAATTCACATCTAACGGAAGAATCCTGGGCATCCTACCTCTGGCACCACTTCAACACAGAATCTGATGGATTCACGAATAGGATGTCTATACCCAGTTACATACCCGGGGATTAATTGTCTGGACAAGACAAACCATTGGCAATCACCTCTTCCGTATTTACACCCAAACAGATTAGAAACAGGATAGCCAAAGGCAGGCTGGAGGGCCCAGACTACTGGGCGGCAGAACTAATACCACTTTTTGAACAGATCTCGGGAGCAGAGAGAATACCAGCTTCTTGAAGGGGCTCTATAATATCCCCAGTACACAAGAGAAGCAATAAGAATGAAGCAAAAAGCTACAGGCTGGTAGCATTAATAGACAACAATGCTAAATAATATGCAGGACTTCTCTTTGAAGAACTTACAGATTGGGTAACCAAAAAGCGTTCATTCCCCTTAACCAGATGAATTCTGCAAGCGCATGGGAACTACTACGAACGTACTTGCCCTCTCCCTTCTAATAGATGCTGTAAAAGTCGCAAATTTGTCACTCTACGTGTGTTTCATTGACTACTCATCAGCCTTCAATAAACTAGACAGAAAGAAGTTGTGCGCTAAACTCACAAAAATAAATATATCACCTGCTCTCTTGAATCAGCTGATCCTTTTACACACCAACACTTGGGTCCAAGTGAAGCTCGGAGATGGCGACTGCCTGTCCAGAAAAATACAGAGTACAAAGGGGCTGAAACAAGGGTTTGTGCTGGCCTCGACTTTGTACAACCTCTTTATGGCATATTTATCAACAGAGGTGGACAATTGTAACTTACACGCCCTAAGGATAGGTAGACTCGCTCTCTCCAATTTTCACTAAGCTAATGGCCTTGTACTGATCAGCCGAACTCCGATTGGTATCAACATCTACTAGACACCACCCAAGATTTCTCTGCTAATAATGGTCTAAGCATCAACTTAGGCAAAATGAAAGTGATGCGATTAAACCAAACAAAGAATGCATCTAGTTATCGTTGGCATCTGGCTGGTCAACCGCTAGAAGTAGTGAAGAATACAAATAGCTGGGGATCATAACAGATAACAAAGGCACGTTTACGGCACAAAAAGAGGCCATCAAGAGAAGAGGAAATTCAATGGTGGTAGCATTAAAAAACATCAAACACACAACTGCCGGCCCGAGCCTTATGCCACTGATCCAGGTGCTCCAAGCAAACCTCATTTCAACCATCACTTATGAGGCGAGTGTTTGAGGGGAAGGGATGCGGCACGCTGGACGGCAAAGTTATAAGAGCATTAAGAATGATATTCAAGCTACCTAAATATACCTCTCCAGCTGAAATAACATTGGAATTTGGCCTGCAGATGCAAGAAATCGCCCACAAATGTCAAATGCTGGCATAAAATCAAAAGTGCTGAGTCTGGGTTTCTTGAATGCACATTTATGGAAGGAACTACAGTCAAAAAAAGAAAGTGCAGCCATGACTTACTTGCTAGCCTTGATAGAACAACTGAGCCTATGGGAACTTTGGTAGGCCTCGGGGACGCATAACAACTTCAAACAACTTGTAAATAAAACAGTAAAAAAAGGGTCTCTTTAGCGGTAGATAAGGCAGCGCTAAAAGAAAGGGCCCACGGATGGTTTGTCCTGCAGAGCTGCACTAAACCCTCCTCCCAACCTGGAGAGGTGTGGTGCAGCGGCCAGGGCAGCTGATTTCAGAGCACAGGGTTCACGGTTCGATATCCGGCGGCAGCTCAGCTCAGCTCAGCACCATGTGACTCTGGGCAATAGCTCACTTAATTTCCACTACGGCCCCCAGCGCCTTAGGACCCGTAAGGGTGAGTAGCTGCACTATATAAAAACGGACTTACATTTTTACAACCTTATTTAGGAGCAGGATTTACGAAGGCAATAATGGAAAAATATCTTCAATATTGACTGGATATTTTTTCCGTCCCTGCTGCAGCTGCCACCTTAGAAACAAAGACAGACATCTACTAACTGCCACCTATGTGGGAAAGCAAAAGAGGATGTGCTTCATCTACTGTGCATTTGTGGGAAGTCACAATATGAACGCCGACTGCTATTAAAACCCATTTTTAGAATCAAGGGGATGAGAACATGCAGGCAGGTAGTTAGAGCATTTTGTTGAAGGTGGAGAAGTTCAATTGATCTGCTGCTTTGTACAGTTCATGGACATAGTGGGGGAAACACTTCAATAACTAGCAGCTAATGGGTTAATATCTTTCTGTACTGCAACTAAAGGTTCTCCGCAGAAACGCTGATTTGACAACAACTAGCATATAGGCGGAATGCTACAACCTCCTTATCAAGCTGCATAACCCTCCTGCTCATTTCCCCCACCTCACAGCTGATATACGGTCCCTACTCAGCAATTGGGACCCATGAGTCTACCGTCTTTACTTTTATGCACTGGCCCAATCACTCTGATCCCCACAAACATTTATCAGGATCTGGAGCTAGAGACCAACTGAACAGAGGTCAGAATCTTCAGGCGTGCAGCTCATATAGTACACTATGACCCACGGGCACGCAATCCCAACCAACATATCAGATTGCTCAGGACTCAACCTCCGACTAACAATCACCAGCAAATATCATCTTGGTTGTCTAGTGAATTACTTTGCACATTGCTGGCTCTTTATAACAGACTGTTGACCATTGATTCCTATAGTATCGCATTTTGGGACCTTCCATTTATTTTTTATAATTTTTAAACAATTTTAATTATAACAAAATTCTTTTTTTAAAAGCTCTTTTATTATATATGGTGCAAATCCAGTATAATTCATGGAATAAAAATCAGATTGTAATTTCTGATGCATAAACAGGGTCTTAATTTTGGAGAATTTAAGACACTACTGTTACTTTTTTCTTATGCAATGGTTTTAAGTAATCACGCAAACAAAGTTATCTATCCAGGTTCTTATTTAACCCCTTCACTGCGGGGGTAATTCCCCCGCGGTGCGGCGGGGGGGCCGCGACGCGGAGCCGCGGTGCACGTGACAAGCTCAGCTCGTCATGAGGCACATTGGAGCTGTGCTCATGACGAGCTGAGCTCGTCACGAACCCGCCCACTCAGTGGAACGTCCAGCACAGCAGGGTAATTAGCCCCGCACAGGCGTTCCGCGGCGTTCCGCGGCAGTTATGACGAGCTCAGCTCGTCATGAGCACAGCTCCACTGTGCCTCATGACGAGCTGAGCTCGTCATGAGCATACAAAGGGTTAACAAAACAAAAAAAACACTCTTTCTGACCCAAGTTCTAGATTTCTGCCAAATTTGGTGTAAATCCATTCTGTAGCTTGAACTGCAACTGTGTCTAAAGTTCCTATGGAAAAATGAATGGGAAAAACGGTTTTGGCACACCCCCTTTTTCTCCGCCCCCACTTGACGGATACCCCAGAAACTTTCAGGGTAGGAGCTGAGGAGGAAGAACATTTTTGGATTGTTTTGTGAAGATTTGTCAGACGGCACCAAAGTTATTAGGAAAACAAAGAAAATAAATCCTAAGGAAATGTGGTCCTAACAATTACTACCCAATGGTGACTGCAAATCTAAAATCACAGCAGAGTGAATTGACATGACAACACCGATTATTGTCTCGCTTGCATAATACAGTTATTTTTCTTTTTCACAAGTTTTTATTGTCAACAGCCACAACGGGCCTGGCAATGCCAGGTTCCCCAACGGTACAATAAACACAATTGCGTGTAAGATGTTGACTTTTTGGTGTCGATTAAGCAATTGAAAAAGAAAAACAATAAAACATAATACTCCAACATAAAACTGTAGTGTCATACTACCGATACATAATACAATACATGCCGAGTTGAGTCACCTTAAAAGAATAATTATGCATTTACAACCATGTTCATCACACATCATTTCCATCTTATCCAGTGCTAATCTATGGAGACAGCTGGAATAGGTTCTAGGTATATTCTACGATATTCTGCCCACCTCTTCCAAATCTTAGGGTGTTTCTGGGGGCATCTTTGCACTTTAAATATTGGTAATTCTAACCCCATACCAAAATCAAGGCCCTTCTTCCACACCCCAACTAGTGGCGGAGAGGCATCTTTCCATGCTTTCGCAATGTCCCGCTTCGCCAATGTGAGACCCAAGAGTAATAAGTGACATTTATATATGTTGCCCCAGATGCCATCAGTGATGTGGAGCAGGGCCAGACACGGTGAGTGTGGGATATCCCAGCCCAAAACCTCTGAAAGGCATGTGATGACCCACGCTAGAATCTAGAAAGTGTTGTACACTGCCAAACGGTGTGTATAAGGGTACCATCTGTAATTTGGCAATACAGGCAGAGCGGAGATTCAATCAACCCAGCTCGCCAGAGCTTATATCGGGTGTAATAGACCCTATGAAGGTATTTCAATTGTATATAGCGTAATCACGCTGCAATGGCAGCACCACGTGGGGATTCCAGTGCCTCAGCCCAGTCTTCGTCATCCAGGGGGCCCAGATCCTGCTGCCAAGCCTCACATGTTTTACCAAGTGTTGTGGGGCTATTTGTTACCAGCGTACAATATATCTTGGTGATTTTATGCTCACCAAGTTCCCCCATAAATACTTTAGCTTCAATGGGATTAAAGTCTGGCACAGTTTTCTGGTTCGTGAGACAGGGGGAAAAGGCATGGCGGAACTGAAGGTATTTATAGAACTGCGATCTAGGCATCGCATATTCTTGTTGTAGATCCTGGAAGGACTTTAGGGTCTGACCATGGAGAACATCTCCCACCGTGGATATACTATAGTCTCCCAGCCAGGGGAGGCAGGAGACCATTGTGCCAAATGGGTGTTTCTTTTGTTAGCCTGCCCCACCATCCCATTTGTTGCAGTGATCGCTTCCAAATCTTAAATATCCTGGCGGTGGCTGGAGGCAGCACCCTCAAGGTCGGGCCCGCATATAGGATCGTGTGGAGTGACATATTGTCCATCTGCAAGCATTCGACTGCATATGAGGGATCGCCTCTGTCTCCATACCACCAGGCATTCAGGATAAGAAGGTGCAAAGCCGCATAGTATGCTTGGACGTCCAGCATTGCTATGCCTCCACATTACGTAGACTGGAAGCATGTTTTCAGTGCCACCCGGGCTGAACCACCATCTCAGAGAAAGTGTAAGAGAACTGAGTCCAATTGTCTAAACCAGACTGGTGGTATCGGGTTTGGGCGATTTTGAAGCTGGTACAATTGCGGGGCAGAGAGACCGTCTTAAAGATGGCAGATCTGCCAAATAGGGAGAGTGGTAGATGTGACCAGGAACAGGTCTGCTCCTTGATCTGCGTCCCCAACGGGGCCAGATTTCTTTCCCAGGACACGGATTGGGAGGACGTCAAAAAGATCCCATGATATTTAAAACCCTCTCGCACCGTTGTTACCTCGCGTGCCCATTCGCCTAAATGCGACCCACTCCGCAGAGGCCACAAGTATGATTTGCAGGGATTCTTATAGAGCCCGGACGTCTCACGAAAGATCTGCATGATCCTTAGTAGTCTGGGTCTGGACCAATCTGGTTGCGTAATGAAAAATAAGACAACGTCCGCATAGAGTGCTATGCGGTTGGGGACTTCTCCGGACCACTCAAAACCGCAGACTTGCGCGTCTATCCACACCCAGGCCGCGAGAGGTTCCATGGCCAATGCGAAGAGATATGGAGAGAGGGGGCAACCCTGACGGGTACCCCGCCCCATAGGGAAGGTTTTGGGATGTAGAGTACGCAACGCGGACGGAGGCGGTAATATCGGTATATAGAAGTTGAATGTAGTTAAGGAGGTGGGGGCCAATGTTTAATCGATGCAGGAGTGCAAATAAGTAGGTCCAACTAAGGGAGTCGAACGCCCTGTCGATGTCGGCCAGCAAGAGTGCAGCCGGCTCTCCAAGACGGTCTACCGATGCAATGGCGTTGTGTGCACATATTGCAGTTTTTTTACACAGGGAAAGCCCTCTTCTACATTTCAGGAGGACTTTTTGAAATTATTGGTCCTAGTCCCCTCTGCAGAGTCACACCTAAACCTTTTGCCTTCACCCCTTCTGTTTTGCTGAATTTGTAGCTTTAGAACTCTCTGCACTTTCCAAGGTTTACCAATGCAAAAGTGCTTGTGCTCTCTCCCTAAAACACAGCAACATTTGGCTACACCTAATTGGCACATTTAAGTTGCTTGTAAGCCTCTACTAGATGGTACTGCATGTACCCACGGTACCCATGCCTAAGGCTTCCTTTTCCTTGCTTATAAGTATAAACGTCTAGGGCAGGGAGAATGGTATTTAAAAAGTAGGACATGTCGGTTCTACGTTTTACATGTCCTGATAGTGAAAGACTCTTAAAGTTGTTTTTCACTATTGTAAGGCTTATCTCTCTCATATACTTACATGGTGTTGCTTTATTACATTGAATTAGTACAAACTTTGGATTTCAAGCATGTAGAAAAATACTTCTTGGTCTCTTTTAAATTGTAATTTAAAATCCTCTTTAATGGTAAAGTTGGATTTTAAGTTACCATTGTAAATATGCCATTTTCAGAAAGTTGGCATTGTTGTGCCCAAATCCACCTTACCTTTCTGCCAGTAGCCTGAGTCACATGACACTGCTGATGTGAGTTGTGTATTACCGCCAGACAGTGAAACAAAGGTGACTGGATGTGAACAGGATGGGCCATCCTGCTAGGGTGGCTGTGGGCAGAGCAGTTCCCGGGCCCACTTACATTTCAAAGGGCTTTGCCTCCTGCTCACACAAAGGAACTTATTATTAATTAACATTTGTTAAGCGCATGGCTACCCTTAGGCATCCCTGTGCTAGCAGCAACAAGCATATGAACGTTGGGTGGTTTAAGACAGATTCTGGAAGAGCCAAGTCTTCAGTTGCTTCCGAAAGGAGAGATGGTGGGCCGTTGAACGAAGCTGGATGGGGAGAGAGTTCCACAGTCTGGCGGCGTTGAAAGAAAAAGCGTGGCCCCCTGCGCGGGCTCTCTTAATTTTAGGTACCGATGCCAAGAACAGGCTGGTAGACCGGAAGCATCTTAAAGGGCAATGGAAGGCCATAAGGGAATGATTTATCTTTGGACCGATACCCCAGAGCGTTTTATGTGCTATGCATAATGATTTAAACATTATCGGTTCATTTATTGGAAGCCAGTGCAGTGTTTTAAGCGCAGGTTTGGCAGAATACGAATTGGGGGTGTAGTGTAGCAGCCTGGCTACCATTAGTCTTTTGTCACGCAAGACATTTGGGGGCAAACCCAGGAAGGACAGGGGAGGGGGCCAGGTGTTGCCCCCCACACAAACACTGGAACTGGGGGTAAAAGATGGCATTCTCAGACCCCAAATCAGATCTGGTATGGACCTTTGGAAGATTCAAAAGAAGAACTGCTCTGCTGCTGGAAGGGCTGCTCTTCTGCCCTGCTGCCTGAAGAAGGAAGACTGGACCTGCTCCCTTTAAACCAGGACCACCAGAGTGACTCTAAGGCTTGTTGGATAGCCTCCTCTGCAATTTACTGGGAGAAGTCTTAACCTCTGCTGCTAGCCTCTGCTAGAGTGAGTCCTAACCCTCCTAAAGGTGCCCTCCAGGACCTGGTCTCTTCATAGTGGTATTGGTGGTACTCCTACCAAAACTCAAAACCTGCAACTTAGACAATTGTTCAGCAAAAAACTGCTCTGAGAACTGACAGGAGTGAGATATACCTGCAAGCCATTGCGACGAAGGGGCATCGCCGGTCGGATTGACTTTGACGCAGCTCCTGCTACATTCTTCTTCTTGGTAGCAAATCCTTTTCAGCTGGGCCTCTCAACGAAGCATATCCACCCCTTACGCTGCTGCAGAAATGATATAGGAAACCTGAGGTGGAAGTAGTAATCAATTCACAGGTGGATGGTCGTGTTATAATTAGAAGAGGTAAAAGATAGGATTGAACCATGTCACCACTTCTTTTTGCTCTCTTCATCTGTGGCAAGTATACAGAATCCATCTATTGAAGCCCCTCTAGCGGGATCACCTAAAATCAAGCTTTATGCAAGCTACATGATTCTCTACTTAGCAGCCACTGAACAAAATATTTGTAATGCGTTTGCAAAGCTCCAGACTTTTACCAACATTGGGGGGGAGGGGGTATAAGGTTAACAATAGCAAGTCTGAAGCGCTACACTTTCATTGCTCTCCCAAAATACTGCCCATAGAAATACGACATCATTACTCTACTACTTGCCCAATAAGATATTGGGGTATTTATATCTCCCATGATTTCACAGAACTCTTTTCCTGAATAAAGCACAGGCACTTCTATTGAAATGGCATAATGTACCACTTTCCATCATCGGCCACTTAGCCCTAATTAAAATGGCAATATTGCTGCTGTTTTTATGTATAATTTTGAATGTATCAACAAAAGTCAGACATCGTTTGGCAATTCAACACTTTTTGTGGCAGGGTAAACAGGCATGTACTAACCTTCAGACAATTAAAAGTGAATATCGAGCACGGGGGCTGGCTTTACCACATATCCTGATGCATTATAAAGTCACCCTTCTTGATTGTTTGACCCGGGCTGCAGCAATGAATAGCAATTATCACTGTTTTTTTCTGCAGCACATGATTCAGGAAGTTGCAATATGACTATCCATTTTCCTACAGATCCCCAAATTACCAATGCGGACTCGTTATAAGGTCCCACATATATTAGAATATAGATTCATGCAGATAAGAGATCAAATATAATTTCCCTTGTTTCACCCCCAGATGAGATTCAGGGAATGTACAGAACTATGTTTAGTCATAGGTACAGGTGTTATTGAGAAATGGGAAAGGGCGGGGTGATTTTCTGGCAGAAGGAGTCATGAAAACTTGGGCTCACCTAACCTCCATTTTACCCGCTGTTCCCCAGGTGTTATCATTTTCCTATCTACAAAATAGACATTTTATGGATCACAATCCGGTTGAGAGGGATTCGTATTTGGAACAAATTAGTAAAGCTTACTTCGTAAGCGGTGTTAAAGGGGTAGGGAGCTGGTATTGTTTACTCCAGCAACAATTAGATCACAGACTGGTACTTGCAGCATTAGCTAAAATTAAGATCCTGACTGGCTGGGAGTTTAGTGCAGGATACGGGGGCTGCTTTAACACTATAGATCATAGAGTGATTCTGGGTGCTAATTTTAAGAGTATTAATTTTGACTGTAAATGGTTGCTCCATTACACTCCCAGCCATCTCCAGAAAATTTACCATGCTAGATCTGCAGAATGTTTCAGGTGTGGCCTAGAGCCAGGGGATTGGTTACATATTTGTTTCACATGTCCTTCTCTATATGATTTTTGGCATAGAATATTCATTGCTATCAGTAGGCAAGGGCAGATTCAGGTAATGCTAGGACCTCTATAGGCTCTATTTTGTATGTTACTTCTACCAAGACAGGCCTTGGGTAAGACAGAATCAATTTTTGTTCATAGCCTCGTTGGTCATCCAATCCCTGATTTTGAAGATCTGGAAATCCCCGAAGCACCGAATTTTGAATTATGGGTGCATAAGAAGCAACAGGTCAATAGGTGGGAAAAGTTGTATGCTCAAAGAGTTAGGGCAGTAAGCAAACATAAAGGAATTTGGGGGATACAGAATAATATGGGTTTAGTAATAGTTATCATGTTTCCCCTGATCATAATTATGGATTATAAGGTCTTAAGTATTTGATTGATTCGCAATGTACTGATCTGTTTTTCTCTTTACCTTCCACCTGAAGAGTAAAATAAAGCTTAAACAAAAGAAGGAATCCACCCTTGTGGAGTGCTCTTCAGGTACAGCCTGCAGCTTTGTCCCACTGGAGGAGTCCAACTTCCAAAAATCACCTAGACCGAAGGTATAAATCTTCACCATGACCTTGTCCAGAATGTCCCCGACAGCAAAGGCCTCTTCTAGGATACAATATGCTGCCTTGCCCCGATGAAGACTCTACCTTCTTCATGATATCTTTTTTTAAGTATGAGGGTAACTCTTAGATCAGGGCAAACCTGTTACCTGTAGCTGACCCCTACTCCATCTAGGTGGAACTTAACTTGTGACTTTGTCCAGGTCTCATGCGGCCAGCTGCCCGCAGTTGGTGCTTTGTGTTTTTTTGGTGCTATTTTTCACAAAAAAGTCATAATTCCAGTTCTACTGATTGGATATAATTCATTTTAGTGTCATTTTATTTATTAAATATTACTCTAATTTTCTAAATTGGGGCTGTTTGTGTGCTGCATAAATACTTTACACATTGTCTCTAAGTTAAGCCTGACTGCATTTGTGGCAATGCAAATTGGTATTAGGAAGTGTCACCCTAAACACGCCCCTTCCAGATACAAAGTCACAATCACAAATTGCGATTCTGTAACAGGTTACTGAATTTGGGCTTTGTACATTTGAAAAAGCCTTTTTGCCTTCCCAAACGGCTCAATTCTGTGAAACGGTCAGTTTGCAAATGCAAAAGAGCTTCATACATTTAGCCACTAGTTCTCAAAAAGTGATCGCAAATTGCTCATTGACATTTTGTCTATCTCTGATTATGCAACAGAACCTGTGTAGAAGTAGGAAGAGTCAAAACAATCTCCAGTCGCAGTGCATCAAAGAATGACTTACTCAATGAATACTGAATGGGCATGTCGCTATTGTGACCTCTTGTGATTAGCTGCAAACACAGTGATGGTGTCCTGCAAAGAACAGTAGTCCAATACCCTATTTTTGAAAGCTGCTACATTGTCCCCGTGAGGGCGAGGGTCACAATACCAAAAGGGAAAGCTGTACAACAGGGACAAGCTATGCGTTAGAAATCGGTTCCAATCTCTTTGAGGAGTCAGTAGCTTATCTATGGTTTACAACTGCAATATATTGTATTCTAAAATAAAATTAGAAGGGGACTCCCCTTTCATGCCCTCTTCTAATTGCAAAAAGTACTTAGTGCAGAATGCAACTATTTCCATTAAAAATGTGCCAGCATATTTGAATATGACACCTATGTCTAATTGCTAAGAGGCAATGCAGTTTGTGATATGAGTTATACCAATAATATATTTTTGATTAAAATGTCATTTAATTTAAGGACAATTTTAGTGATTTCATTACGTGTTGTGTTTTCATGTCAGGGCTGGTATAGCACTCTGAAGATTTTGTGAATGTTTCACTAATTGTTTCACTACAGATTCTATAGTTCTACATGTTTTAGGGATAGTGAAGGATGAACTCTTCATCAGACAGATTTTTCAAGCAGTCTCCTGTTCTAGGTGAGCTAGTTGGACCTTTTCTTTTGTCCACAGCACCCAACTGTTTTGGGCATTGTAGGTCAGCAACTCTCGCCTCTCATCCCAAAAGCACTGTGACCCTCCAACCAATCCTCAAACTCATTGGGTATCCAATCCTGCTCCTGTCCACACCTCTGCCAGTGATGTGTCACTCCACGATGTCTGCTTCCAGGCTGAAGTCTCTCAGAGCGAGCACAGAGTCATATGGGTAGCTGGTCTGTGTATATGTGTACTTCAGAAGAACGAACCAAGACAAATCCGATGGAGGGACTCTTGCCATATTATATATTGTGTCCCGGGGCCCCCCGCATTGTTTATCCCCAGGGCACAATGGTATTGCAGAGGGGGCCACAGGAGGTTTTGTGTCCGCTTCTGTAATACTGATAGCTCTGGTACATATGTTGTGGGTTGCCCCCTGCACTGTGAAACAGGGACCAGCTTTTAAACAGCTGCTCCATATTTCATTTAAATGCGCTGCTGCCAGGGCAGCATGAGTTTGGGGCTGTCCTAGGGGCAGTGCATTCTTTTTAATATGGTGCACTGTCCCTGTTTGCGCCCTGGGCACCTTTTGAAAGGTGCACCATGGAGCAAACAGGGAAAGTGTGAAATATTCATAATATGGCCCCTAATGGGCATGGACATGCCAAAAGGCTTACTTTTCTGAATCAATGGCGACACAAGAATTTTTTTCCGTGCAACAGTACATCTACATCCCAGAAAATGGCTTGGGTTAGATTTTTTGTTTGCCAAATTTTGGGGGGGAAAACGCTGACAAACTGCCAATGTTTGTGCTTTGCTTGTTAATGTGAGACCTAAAAATGTACGCCCAGGTTATATTTTTCCAGAGAAAACACACAATTGTGTTCTAAATTTTGATGTAGCTTTCATACGTTTGTGTGCATAGGGCTTTGCAAAATCTGTAGATTAATCATTTCCTTCTTTTCTTCCAAAAAGATTTATCTATCTGTAAAAGGCTGCTGAGCAAGGAGATGTGACAAGAATTTGTCACACAGTACCTATATGTTTCCAAGTTTGCAAACATTAATATCCAATTTTTCAGCATGGCTTTTCTGTACTTAGGGAAATTGAAATATGTCTATTCGTTCCATAGTTGAGTTCCCTCCCCCAGCCCACATTCCCACCGCTCAGAAAGATTTTATGAATGTTGTCCATAGTAGAAGAAATTAGGAAAAAGTTCAACTCATTGTTTCAAGGGGAGTAGGATAGTTGGTAAAGGAGAGCAGCTGTGGGTGCAGAACTGTGATGTGCAGCAGTGAATGTAGAGGACTTTCATAATGTGGGACCCCAGTAATGTGGTACAGTTTGGGATGCATCACTTTCAGATGAAGAATAGGGAGAGGTATGATGGATGTCGAAGAATAGGAGGTGTGAGGCAGTCGCAAACATAGGACAATTAGTGGTGAATGACATAAGATGAAGAAGATTTGTGTATGTGAGACAGGCATAAGGCGAAGGACTGATGTGGTAGAGTCAGGCTTTCTAATCAGGGTGGTATGGAGGGTATTCAGAGATGCAGGATAGTGGCGTTAAACAATGGGATGTGTGGCGGGTTAGTGTTTGATGATGGTTCATAATGGTAAGGTGCAGAACTGGTAGGACTACGTTACAGGCATGAGCACAGATCAGCTTGACCTAGGAGGGTTGGTGCTGTGTGTCAGTTGGTGATGTAGGAATGTGGGACAATCAGGGTTGTGGATTATTTGGTGGTGAAGTATCGTTTGCCATTCAACACAGCAAGTTTAGGCTATTTATTGATTGTAAGAATGGTGGACTGCAGACGGGCACATTGACTTTGATGAGGTTGGCAGAAGGGTATAGGCAGATGCCTAAAGAGGAAAAAAGAGCATGATCACAACTAAGTCACACTCATTGGACACCATGTGGTCCTCAAAAAGATTGCTGTAGCACTGCAAGTGGAAGTCGGAAGTCGTTGCCATCAAGTTGAAACTGCTGTTGAGAGCGAGAGTGGATGCTTGAGGTGTTTTTGTCTTTGTATTTACTTCTTGAGAACTTTGACGGTGAATACTTCAGCTACTTTAGTTATGCTTTGTTCTAGGTTATCTTAGAGGGCTAATGCAACCAGTCGCAAATACTGTATGTCTAATCTGAAGAATACAGGTTTGAGTTGTTGCTCAGACTATTCAGGCTTCCATCGGAGTGCCATTGGGTCAACTAATAAATACAACCATGCCCAGATTTATTAACATGTTGTGGGTGTGCAACTTTTTTGGTACAGACATGATTCAAAACGTATTTTAGGATTTACAAAGACACACAAAGCCCGATTTGCATGGCTTTGTGAAAAACAGTGCTGCCCTGCGTTACTTTGTGTGGGGGCATTCCATGGGTGGAGCCTGAGCATTCAGATGCATCCATCCTCGTATTTTGACACAACTCAAATTTACCAAATGCTATAAACTTGAGTTTGCGCCAAAATGGTGCACCTACCCAAAAGAAGCGTAACAAAGAAAAATACCTTTATTTCTCCTTGTTACTTCCTTGCAGGTGTGCTGCATTTTGCAGCACACATACAAACAAGAATAAGCCACCAAGAATAGTTTTTGTCCAGGGAGTTATCCCTTCCTGTACAAAAACTATTCTAACCACAACACAGGCACTCTTGCATCGTTGCGTAAGGCTGCCTGTGTTGGCGCTAGGCTGCCACAAGTGTGTCAGAGCAAGGAGAGAGCAGTAGTGCTCCATATCTTAATAATGATGGTACATTTCTGTTCCCTCCCTTTCATGTAACGCAACACAGCAAGTTCCCTTTCTGTGTTGCATTACATAAAAGATTCGTAAATTTGGGCCCTAGTATTCAAGTTTTTATAGACAACTAGTTTTTAAAGCAAGTACCATTCAAATAGTCAGTTATAGTCATATTATAGGAACTCAACATTATTAACTACACTACCTCTTGGAACTTATGATCAAGCCTGCTTAAAAATATCACCTGTGTAATTTTGCCCAAATCAGTTTCAAACGGTTAAACCTGCCAAAAGTTACTGGGGGAAAATGCCCAGTAGCAATAGAGATTGATTTTGATGCTGAAGGTTGCATGTTATTCGGCATTTTGGAAAGGGGAATGCATGATAGGGTTTTTTTTTATCACACCCACTAAATTTATGTTAGAAACTAAAACTCTAATTGGCAAAAGGCATCTGGGACAAAATAGAGTTTAGAATTGTATCTGTGTACTGACAGGCACTTATTGCAGGGAATGCAACATAGAGGTAAGACTGTGATGAAGGGAAATTAATGCTGTGTATGTTGTGGACGTTGTAACATTGTCATTATCTAGACAGTGCTTAATTTGTTGCTGGTGAAGGGCACCTTCCCTCATTTTTGGAGGCCAGAATGTAATTTTCTTCATCAGACTTTAACCCAGATCAAGAGAGAAAGGCAGAAAGGGAGAGAGGAAAAGAAAGATGATGAGACAGTGACAAAACGAAAAAGTGTTGATGAAAACATATCTGCAAGAGAAAGGAAGGTGGTGGAAGAAAGAGGCATGAGGTGGGATTAAGGCTAGACAACCTTGATATGCAGCAGGCCTGGCATCCTGCCATCCTCTACTACCGGCAGCTGACTCTTTTAAGAAATGTTGGTCCCTTACACATATCTTTTTTATGAATTAAACTCTAGACCAAGTACAAATTGTTTGCAGTCTAATTAATCAGAAAGCGCCAGCACCACAACAGCCTTTTCCAGTGGGGACAGGCAAAGTAAGGATCAATGCTTCTTAGAAGTCTAAAACAAAAACAAAATAGCCTGGTGTCTGCTGAGAGTTGGGGGATTAATAACGAGGGCCTCTGGATATATCATCATCCTTTTTTTCGCACTGCACAGACACAGAACTGCTCTATGCTTTTGCCGACCCGACAGACCACCCCTGCAACCTCGGCATCATCTTGGATGGCAAGCTATCTATGAAGAAACAAGTCAACGCAGTCTGACTCCCCTGCTTCCACACCCTTTCCATGCTCCGCAAAATCTTCAAGTGGCTCCCAGTTAACACCCAAAGGACTATCACTTAGGTCCTCGTCACCCGCGGACTGGACTACGGAAACACACTCTATGTAGGAATCATTGCATGCCTCCTGAAGAGACTCCAGACAATACAAAACTCAGTGGCAAGAGTCATCCTTGACCTCCCAGAAGGACCGACATCACACCCCACCTCAAGAAACTTCACTGGCTCCCGATTCAGAAGAGATGCCAGTTCAAAATGCTGACCTATGCCTACAAATCCTTACACATTGAATGGCAGCATACATCAAGAAACGCCTGACCTTCCACCAACTGACCAGGCACCTTTGTTCTGCCACCCCCTCCCTCGTAGACACCCCAAAGATCCACCAAACCAACAGCGGAGGATGCTGCTTTCTTGCACCCAGCAGCCAAGGCAAGGAACAATCTGCCCCTGCACCTCAGGTCCGTACAGTCGCTCCAGCAATTCAGGATAGAACTCCAGACCTGGATGTTTGAATGAACAAACCACCACGCTGCAACCAAAATCTCCAGCACCCTGAGACCATCACGGGTGAATTGCTGTGCTTTATAAATGCCTGATTGATTGTTTCTCTAAAAAATTGTGCTGTCTTCAGTATAAACTTTATCTGGGAGTCAACTGCAGACAACAAAGCTCAGAAAATGCAGATCCATAATGACCTCTCCTTGTTTCCTAGCTGTACTTCAAAAGTTCATATATTACCTAGTGCTGAGCTAGTATATTTAGCATGAGCGTATGTGTATGTGTGTGTGTGTGTGAACCTCTGCATATGTGAGCATCTGAGAAAGTGTGTGAGAGTGAGTGAAGGGGGAGTACATGGAAATAAATGAGAGTGTGTGACATTGAGTGTAAGTGTGAGTTAGAATGAATGGCTCAGAATGAGAGACAATTAGTGAGACAGACGGAGAATGAGTGAGTGAGACTGTAACAGTGTGTGAGAATAACAGTAACCTTAAAGAATGAGAGTGAGTGTGAGTGTGAAAGAGCAGAGCATGAGTGAGAATGAGTGTGAGCGATTGTAAGAATGAATGTGAGTGTGTGAATGTAAATAAGTATGTTTGAGTGAGAGTGTATGCAAGTATGTTAAGCTTGTGAGTCTGCTGCTAGTACTGAAATGCTGGAGATAATGCTTGACTTACAGAGGCATCCATGGCAGTATGCTTGTGCTGGCATATTGGAGGTAATTTTTGGCATAATGGGTACCCATTGGTAAAAGCTAGTACTGCCAGAATAGAAATAATTCTTGGCATATGGGGCTCCATTCTCAAAATGCTGGGGCTTGTGTATTGGGCATAATATTTGGTATATGGTGCAACTGCAACAAATTGCTGACACTGGAGTATGGGAGGTAATGCTTGGCAAAAAGGGCCCGAAAATTGCTAGTGCTGCTGTGTTGGAAATATCTTCTGTCATAAGTCTGACATAAGCCCCACCCCTGGAAAATGCTGGCACTCTCATAATGTAGGTGAAAGGGGCACCCCTCGCAAAATGCTAGCACTGGCACACTAAAGGCACTTCTTCAGATATGAGACACTCAGGAGAAAATGCTGGCACTGACATCCTGGAAGTAATTCTTGGTATTAGAGAGGTCAACCATAGCATGTGGAGATGTGGGTGGGAGTTGGTAAGCAGCCATGACAACATACTGCCCCTGGCACACTAAGAAAATATTTTGACTTTTGTGCCACCCATGGTATATTAAAGGCATCAATTGCAAACTTCTGGCACCAGAATGTTGTACGTAATTCTTGGCATGAGGAGCACTCATGGCAAAAATGAAGCACTATGAAAAATGCTGGCCCTGGTACTATAAAGGTAAGTATTGAGACATGGGGTGCTGGGGAGGTCAAGCCCTGAGGGGTGTCAGGCTTCTTTAGCTTGGCAAACCATGAAGGTACAATAATATTTAATGAGTACCCTCTTAGAGCCTGTGGCTTTTGATCAAATGTACGAGAAAGTTGGGCTTTAAAATGCAGTGTTTAACTTCATTTCTTTTTCAAAATTATCTCTGGGTAGAACCCCCTTGAACCCTTTTTGAAGAATCCTGGCAGGTATTTCGTCCCACCACATTCAGCTGCTACCTCGGTCCTGTTATCGGTCTGCACACTGGGTGGATGCAGTGAATCATTGAGTAGGTTGCAGTGCGCAGTGAGCATTGAACGGATGCAGTGAGCAGTGAATGGATGCAGTGAGAAATGAATGGATGCAGTGAGAAATTAATGGAAGCAGTGAGAAATGAATGGATGCAGTGAGCAGTGAATGGATGCAGTGAGCAGTGAATGGATGCCGTGAGTCATTGAGTAGGATGCAGTGAGCAGTGAATGGATGCAGTGAGCAGTGAATGGATGCAGTGAGCGGTGAATGGATGCAGCGTGCAGAGACTGGCTGTAGCGCGTATTGAATGTGTATAATATACACAATATAAAACTCGGTGAACCAGACATAGATGTAGCGATTTAATGGACAAATATTGTGATGCAGTGAATAGGTGCAGTGCTCAGTGAACACATCCCAGGTGCCCTGGATAGAATGCAGTTGTTAGCCCATGAATGGATGCAGTACTCCAGCGAGGAGATGCAGTGCTTCAGCGAGGAGATGCAGTGCTCCAGCGAGGAGATGCAGTGCTTCAGCGAGGAGATGCAGTGCTCCAGCGAGGAGATGCAATGCTCCAGTTTGGATGAAGTGAATAAACGCTTGGATTTAAGTGAACGGTAAGTGGATGCCCTGAGTCATCAAACGCACAATGAGTCGGTGTACAGACTCAGTGCACCTGGACATGGCTGTGGCAGCAGGTAAGTCACCAAGAAAGAGTACCTGCAACAACCAACAAACCTGCTCAGCCGCCTGGAATGCAACATCCATCTGACCCTACAAACAGCACTTGTGCAGGAATTCAACCCACCGGAGACTGGCACTTCACGGATGATGAACATCCTGACTTTTTGCTAAAATAGCAGCGCTTCTGATGAACAGAATTATTATTTTCCTTCATACATATTAAATGTAAGCCAGTAAAAGCAGAACTAAGTAACACAGGGATAAGGAATAGACAATAGGTGCTGTTTGTTTCAGGGGGCTGGAAATACTCTGTCCTCTAAAGACACCTCAGAAGGAGAGTTGCACTCAAATGGGCTATTGCTGTAATAGTTTCCAACACTCTGCAGGGATGTTAGTTTGTATTTAGCAGTCCGCAAATGTTCACTAAATACAATTGCTTAAAAACAAGTATGTTACAACAATCTGTCTCAAAATACCCAGCAACAGGGTTCATTCATAACACACAATTCCAAAAGACAGATGGCAAAATTTTGACTCCATGAGAAGATAATGCTTTTTGTAGAAACCCACACGACACTTTGTAGTGGTTATCAGACCTTGTAGCTTGCCTTTCAGGCACTTTATTAATGAGCCTCTAGCAGGGTCTGGCAAGAAATGCCAGATGATGGAGTAATCTGTTCATTCTTTGTTTCTGATCCTCAATGAAGCACCATCTGAAGCCCTGCGGCTCTGCAAGCATCCAAGGCTCACTGAAGCAGGTCACAACCCATGTTCAATGGTGTCCATACCATGACCAATCACCCTGAAAAAACCTTAATGATGAGACTACAGACCAGCTCCCAATCCCACAGGTGCCACACATCATACCAAGCCCATCAATAATACTACTCAAGGGTTACTACCCGAAAAGGTACATCATGCAGGCCTGCCTGAATGGACAATCAAGGAATGAACATTCTGTCTTATTATGGTAAAACTGAGATGCACAGTAATAGCCATGGGTAGCAGAAACGGCGTCTAAAGTAACACTTGCCTTTGTGTATTGTCAGAAGCAACCTTAAGATCTTTGGGATCCTGAAATGGCTGCTATGTGGTTAATTCCACAGATTCCCCTGTCAAAAGAAATGTGCGACTCCTTACCGCTTGTGTCCGAAGTGACACAACGCCTTCTTGGAAAGTGTGGAGTCTCCAATTGGAAGGAGAGACATGGAGAGGCGAAGGATAGAGGCGTGGGGAAGAGTGGAGATGCCTCGCGCTCCAGTGATGTGCTCTTCTCCTAGCATCAGTCCGGTGACAGCTTTTATTTCAAGTCCCTTACTTACCCCTCCCATCAGTGCACAGCAAGATGGTTGCAGTATTATCTTGTCAAGATCCCCCAACAGCCCCTCCCATTCCACACCCAAAAGAACCCTTCTCTCTAATAATTGCCAAATATTACTGGTGACAATCTGACAATACCCAGGGTAGTAATTATATACAAATTGCAACCTTTGAAGACATGATTTACAGATGGCAGGTGCTCAGCGTTAGAGTAAGTATCATTATTTTATGTCACTTCCTCTGAATACTTTTCCTGAGTTCTTTCCAGCTATGATTGATTGACAAACCCATATTGTACCCATACAACCAGCCAGTTGATCAACAAAATTCAGGGATCCATGGATAGTTTCTTGCCAACCTTTTGCCTGTAAGGCTAATGCTTCAGGTAACTCTGATTAGTGACCTGCAGCCTCCCTTCTGGGATCTTAGACCTTGCAGCACTTTGACCAGCTCCTTAGTGCTATGTTAACTAAGATCTGTTATGCATCGATATTGCATAGGGAGCCTTCAGGTAAAGCAGCCACTGGAGCACGAGTATTCTGTGTTCTTTCCCTTTTATGAGTCAGCTGTTGCAATATTCATTCACTGATTTTGCACAAATTGTTGTCCAAGCCAAACATATGGAAGAAAAGATACAACACAATGTCAAATTGCAAAAGTTTACAATTATAGGATAAGATCAGTTATTAGCCTGTAACAATTTGTTTTATTGTTTACATTGCACTTTTAAAATGTGCGCAATAACCGAATGAAACAGCACAAAGCAACACATTTATTGTTAATTAAAATCACACTGTTGGCACTATTTACATAACTCTTCTTTACTCCATATGCAATTTATAACATGTCTTGTATACAGACTTTGAGGCAACCAGCAAAAATAACCATTTCACCTTATTAGACACACGTAGAGAAAGTCAGATATGATTTTGTTCTTCTCCTTTGTGTCTTATATGTTCCTTTATTTGTCTTCCATACTGCTCTGCACTGTCAATGCTGTAAGTCTGCACCGGGCGCGTGCCGCCTACGTCACCAAGCTTTCAACCACAGACAGCAGAGTGGAAGCAGCAGGAATGGAATAAAAGAAGATTCTCGAAGAAATAAAAACCTGTTCGCACTCAATATGTACCGCTTGGCCCCTGACTACCTGGCCGCACGCGCCTGAGCCCTGCCTGAATGCAAGAGTATATTCCTACTTCAGGTGACTTGATACTTAGAAAAGGCTCCCACGCAGACCACTGGTCCTCCAGTTGACTGCCTCGGGATTCATTTCATGATGGAAAGGAAGATCAAGAAGCTCATTACTTGAAACCAAACATGTCCTTAAAATCTCACGAGATTGAAGATCGCCATTGGGAGGTCAGATGTTCTGGCAAGATCATGCACATATTGCTTCATGGCCACCATCTTAGGATCAGCCGACAAAATGGGGACATCACAAGAATAGACACGCCATTATGAAGATCGGCACTGCCTTGGAACAGAGTCATCAATTGAAGCTCCATTTTATGGTCAGGCCCACATGCCACAGAGTCAATGACCCAGATTTGCTAACATTTGGCATTTGGATTGCATCACTTTTTAGACGCGGCCCAGACGCAAAATGTATTTTGTGCCAAATAGTGCACCTAAACTAGATAGAGGCGTACCAAAGAGAAACATCTTAATTTCTCCTGGTTAGTTCCTCTTTCCTTATGTGCTGCATTTTTATCTATTACAGAGTGGTGGTAGAGACTCTGTAGTTATATATAGGTTTGCCAGAGATAGGAATTGTTTGACCGTAAATACCTCATCCTTTTTCTACATTGGTGGGGGATGGAAAGCTTTGTGTTGATTGGTCAAAGGGGTGCAAAGAAAAATGGGGGGCCCAAAAACAGGTTTGGGCACCAATCCATTTTCCATAGACTTTGTATTCACGCGTAGCTCAAAAATGGCAGAACAGATTGTAATGAAATTTGGTAGAAACATACATTAGGGTGTGTAGATGATCCTTTTTGGTGTTCCAAGTGGATTGCTTCAGTAGTAGTTAAGTTGTCAGGCAGAAAAGCTTAGTGATATCTGTTGTCACAGTGGTACCCCGGTACTACCACGGTATTACAACAGTACATGGCGATGACAAAACACAATATGATTGGTTAATCAAAGCCCTTCCAAAATGTACCTCACTCCACACCACTCCACTCTATGCCACTCCACGGTAGCCGACTCTATTGTACTATATTCCATTGGTCGCCACTCCACTGTGCCACACATATTAATCTACGCCACTCCACTCTACACCACTCCACTGTATGCTAGTCCACTCTATGCCACTTCACTCTATGCCACTCCATTCTACGCCACTGCACTATACGCCTTTCAACTCTACGCTATTTGGCTCTATGCAAGTCCACTCTACACAATGCTACTGTACACCACTCCACTCTACACACTATACGCTATGCCACTTTATGCCACTCCTCTTTATGCCACTCCTGTCTCTGCCTCTCCACTGTACTCTGCTTCACTGTACCGTACAGCACTCAACACCACTCCAGTCTATGCCACTCCACTGTACGCCATGCCACTCTATCCTACTCCAATCTATTCTCTTCTACTGTAAGCCACTCAACTGTACCACACTTCTCCTACGCCACTCCACTCTACACCACTCCCCTGTATACTATTCCACTCTACGCCACTTCACTCTATGCCACGCCACTCTATGCCACTCCACAGAACCCCACTCCAACCTACGCCACTCAACTCTACACTACTTCACTTGTACGTAAGTACACTCTACGCCTCTCCACTCTATGATTTTATACTCAACATCTACATGGCTCCGCTCGCCCCATCGTCAGAACCTATGGACTCAACATTTTGTCATACGCAGACGACACCCAACTCATCCTCTCCTTATCCAACGAACCCAACATCACCAGACACAACTTTCAAGAAGGCATGGAAGCCGTCGCCAAATGAATGAAAAGCAGCTGCCTACAACTCAACACCGACAAAACAGAAGTACTCATCATGGGCCCAAACCCCAAAGCCTGGAACGACACCTGGTGGCCCCCCGCCCTCGGAAGCCCACCCACCCCCACGGACCACGCACGCAATCTTGGAATCATCCTGGACTCCGAGCTCAAAATGGACCGCCAGATCAACTCCGTCGCATCCTCCTGCTTCCACACCCTCTGCCTCCTACATAAGACCTTCAAATGGATCCCCCTCGAGCACAGAAAGACCGTCACTCACGCCCTGGTCACCAGCAGACTCGACTAAGGCAACGCACTCTACGCCGGAATAAACAAAAACCTCACCCGCAAGCTACAGAACATCCAGAACGCCGCCGCAAGACTGGTCCTCAACCTGCCAAGACACTGCCACATCTCCCAGCACCTGCGCACACTCCACTGGCTCCCCATCGAGGATAGAGTCAACTTCAAGATGCTCACCCACGCACACAAGGCCCTCCACGACACCGGACCAGCATACCTGAAATGCCGACTCAAATTCCACGCACCCCAAAGGACCCTACGATCAGCCCAGCTCTCCTACGCCGTGGTCCCCCGCATCAGAAAGACCAGATCGGGAGGCTGCTCCTTCTCCTTCCTCGCGGCCAAAGCCTGGAACGCCCTTCCGCTCCACCTCAGACAGACAGCATCGCTCCCCATCTTCGCAAGAAACCTCAAAACCTGGCTCTTCAACAGACCCCCTCCTTGATGGACTGGAACCTACACCCGCCCACCCCCAGTGCCTTGAGACCCTTAGGGGTGAGTAGTCGCGCTCAACAAACGCCTGATTGATTGATTGATTGATTGATCTGTGCCAGTCCACTCTACATCACTTCACTGTATGCCACTCCACTCTACACCGCTCCACTATGCGCTATTCCACTTCACGCCACTCAACTCTATGCCACTCAGGCCTGCGCCACTCCTCCATAAGCCACTTCACTGTATGCTATTCCACTGTACACCACTCCAATGTACCCCACTCCACTCTATGCTACTCCATTGCATGCTAATCCACTGTATGCCACTGCACTGTACGCTATTACACTATATGCCACACTCTACCCCACTCCAGTCTACGCCACTCCACTCTACTACACTCCACTCTATGCTAATCAATTGTACGCCACTACATTGTACCTCACTCCACTCTACAGCATTTCTCTTTATGACACTACACTCTATGCCACTCTACTGTACGCTACTCCGCTTTTTGCCACTTTATGCCACTCCACTGTACACCACCCCACTGTAGACCACTCCAATCTTCCCCACTCCACTCTACACTACTCCACTCTATGCCACT
This sequence comes from Calotriton arnoldi, assembly GCA_963921515.1. NCBI lineage: Eukaryota > Metazoa > Chordata > Amphibia > Caudata > Salamandridae > Calotriton > Calotriton arnoldi. Next base: position 3,186,865 of record CAWUFW010000713.1, on the reverse strand, counting down.
CCAATCTATGCTAATCCACTGTATGCCACTCCATTCTATGCAACTCCACTCTACTCTACTCTAATGTACTCTGCTCAATGACACTGTACTAAACAACAGAGTCCGTCCCTCCACTCTACCTCACTATACTCCACTCTAAAGCACTTTGCTGTACAACAATGTACTCTTGTCAATGCAAGTCTACAGCATTCTACTTTACTCTATGCAACTCTACAATATTATACTCTACAGCACTCTATCCAACTTCCTCTATGCTTTTCTACCCCCATTTACTAAACTATACTCTATGACAAACTACTCCATTCTACTCCACTGTACTCTACTACTGAACTCTGCACTGCACTGAATGCAACTCTATGCAACTCAACTCTATGACATTTTATGCCACTTCATTCTACCATATTGCACCACACTGTTCTCTACTCCACACCACTCCACTGTACAACACTGTAATCCACTCTGTCACGTTCCACTATACTCCACTCTGTGACATTTTCCAATGCTCTACAACAAGCCAGTCCACTCCACTATACAACATTCCACTCCACTCTACACCACTTTACTCTACTGTATACTATGCCAGTCCACTCTACTCCACTTTATGCCACACTACTCTACAGCATGCTACTCTAACATGCTACTCTTTACCCAACTCTGTGCCACTACACGATACTCCACACCGCTCAGGTCTACAACACTCTGCTCGACTTCGTACAACTCTACTGTACAAGCCTCTACTGCATTCTGTGCCACTATACCACACTGTACTCTACTCAATGGCACTACACTACACTATACAGCCCTCTACTCCACTCTGTGCCTCTACACTTCACTGTACAACACTCTTCTCCACTCTATGACACTTTCCAACACTCTACGACACACCACTCCACTGTACTGTACAAGACTCTACCAGTTTATGCCAGTTTACTCGACTCTATGCTACACCTCTCACCTTTACTGCACTCCATGCCACTGTACTTTACAACATGAAATTCCAGTGTATTACACTTTACTCCAATATATGCTATTCCGCTCAACTCTACGGCACTACACTCTATGACACTACACTATATGGCACTGTACTATACAACACTCCACTTTACGACACTCCACTCTATGCCACTGTACTCTACCATCTGATAAACATATTTATTAAAATAAAACATTTAAATTCAATGAAAAAGCAAAACTTTATTTATTCTTTCTATATATTCTTATAGTTATACCTTAAATTTATAATTTACACACCACCTTTAAATTACTGTAAGTTTATTTATTCTTTCTTAAGAAACAAAACTTAAACTACAGAAATTTTAGACATTCTAAGCTTATACCTCATATTTTGAATTTACGCAATACCTTCAAATTAGTATAAGTCATGCATTTCCATACACAGTGTTGTTACCTCACTCGCAACACTGCATTAACTATAACATGCACATTCACCATGCACTGGTTGCACCCTTGCAAATCACACTACATACGCCATGGGAAACCATATATGGTTTAACCTTTAGGTGGAGAGCAGCTCCTTTATAGAGCAGGCAACAACACCAGCAATACTCTGAATTTTCTCACCTCAAAAGTCTGCTTTTCTATCAAGGTTTTTAAGTATAAGATTAGCCAAGTGATATCCATGTCGAGACAGGAAGGGACAAAGTCTTTTGCCATTTCTACAGCAACGTCTTTAAGCATAGGATTAGCACAGTGCCATCCATACCGAGCTGCAAAATGACAAAAGACTTTTACCAGTCCAGGCACAGTCCGCTCTGGATTGGTAAAATACCATCCAAGCCACCCTGGAATGAACAAAAGCAACCTTGACACATGTTTCACTATCATTGTAGCTCTTCAGAGATGTTTTGCTTTGTCCAGACATAAGGGAGCACCCAGTATATGTCAAATCAATACCCTTTTAGGCATAGAGTGCTGAATAAATTATGCAAAATAGAAGCAGAGCACTCTGGGTAGTTCCCAAGTTTAGGTGGAGAGCAGCTCCTTTATAGAGCACACTCCAACACCAGCAACACTCTGAATTTGCTCACCTCAAATGTCTGCTTTTCTATCAACGTTTTTAAGCATATGATTAGCCCAGTGCCACCCAAGCCAAGATAGAAAGGGCCAAAGTCTTTAGCCATTTCTACAGCAAAGTCTTTAAGCATAGGATTTAGCACAGTGCCATCCACACCGAGATGTAAAATGACAAAAGCTTTTTACCACCCCAGTCACAGTATTACAGCTCAGGATTGGTAAAATACCATCCAAGCCAGCCAGAATGAATAAAAGCAACACCTGACACGTGTTGCACTATCATTATATCTCTTCAGAGAGGATTAGCATTGTTCAGACACAAGGGAGTACCCAGTATAAGTAAAATCAACACCCTTTCAGGTATAGAGTGCTGAATAAATTATGCAAAAAAGAAGTTTAAGTGGAGATCAGCTGCTATATAGAGCACCCTGCAACACTCAAATGTCTGCTTTTCTGTCAAAGTTTTAAGCATAGGATTAGCACAGTGCCATCCATGTTGAGATAGAAAGGGACAAAGTTTGGGCTTTTTGTAGTTTGGTGTAAATCCATTTAGTAGTTTGTTTTTTTTAGAAATTATGGGTCAAACATATTTGTATATCAGGATGGTTTGGTCCATGAGAGGCCATAAAGGCTCTCTCTGGAGCGCCAATTTAAAAATGAAACATTCTGATTGGCCCAAGGAGCTTTTTTCCCCTTGTGCCAATTTGCTACCATGGAGTCAGACTCCTGCAGGAGCAAGTGCTCTGATTGGCTGCCAGCAACATGAGAAAAATGCTACTGGCAGCCATTACAGGACTCAGGGACTTAGTCTCCTGTCCTGAAGTTATATACAAAAAAAATAATATAAGGGGGCAGGTTAGGGATACCCTGACCCCAACACCCCATGGGGGGACCTAGAGGGACCACCCTGTGGCCAAAATTGAAAAAAAAACTTTGCAATTTTAGCTGCGATTCTGGGGGACTTCCTAGGGATAAAATAAATGGCAGCCTGGGGCTGCATTCTTTATTTAAGGAGAGGGGGCGTCAGGCCCCCCCCTCCCCAGGCCATTTTTAGCCCAAGAAAACCCCATCCCCAGGGGCCAAATTTATTTGAAAAGGGGAGGTGGTGCATGACCCCCCTCCCAGGGCTATTTTTGATCCCGGGAACCCCATCGCCCTGGGCCTAAATTAAAAAATTAGGGGAGGGGGCACGCAGCTTCTTCACAAGCTGCCCATCCCTCGGGCCCACAGTATTTTTTAAGGGGTGGAGGTCCCCTCCCCGAGCCTTTTTTTTTTTTTTGTCCTCATCTCACCAATAAGCTTATGCGGGTCTTATGAAGCCGATATTTCGATCTGTGGGCCCTCCGGCTTACCGCACTTGCTTAGGTCGCCTGACCGGTCCCGCTCGTATTGGGACTTGGTGTAATCATAGGACGAGCTATATTAATCTCAGATTACGTCCCCATCTTGTGAGAGGCAGCCAGATGTTTATCGAACTATCCCCTTCTCCTTCATAGTCCAGGCGGGCCATAGCAAATGCGGCTTTAAGCCAATCTTCGCTCTTCGGAGAGAGGGGGTCTTTCCACCTTTTACATACCTCTCGCCGCGCAAGTATGATCATATATAAAAGTAGCCCGCGATGGATCTGCGGTGCAGTCTGACAGAAAAGGCCATCGTCCCCAAAGAAGACTAGTGACAGATTGACATCGATGTTAGCTTTGAAAACGTCTTGAAGGGTGTCGCCAATCCCCTTCCAGAAATTTTTTAATTCGGGACACTCAAAAAAGATATGGAGGTCATTGGCGGTTGGCGTCATACATCTTGGGCATTGTGGTGTTGGGGACGGGGCAAACTTGGCTATCTTGGCTGGAGTATAGTAAAGTTTATTGATGACAAAGAAATGGTTCTTCTTTAGACTTGCGGGTTTAATGAATTTATATAGTACTTTCAGTGAGGGCTCAAACAGGGCGTCTATGCAAGGTTCAAGAGGGGTTTGATTCCAGACCAGGGTAGAGGATGGAATTTCCTGATCTTCAGCTTCTAATAGGTGGTTGTACCACACTGATATCTCCTTCTTTATTGGGTGTGTAAAGTGGCACAGACTTTCCATATCCCAATTCCCTCTTGTTTCACCTTTTTCTGCATCAAACCAAGATACCAGTTGTAAATATTTAAATCTGGAAACCCTGTACCAATCCTGGCCCTCAATAGTTCCCAGGAGTGTATCCCCCCTGAATCTAACAGGTCGGACCAGATGTTTTAGCCCGCACTCTTAATGGGTACCGCCAGGCTATCTCTAAGGCAACAGGGTGTTCCAGGGGAGCCCCAGATAGGTGCTAGGTCAGAGTAGTATCCTATCCCCCATCTAATTCTGACTTTGTACCATGTTTCCAGAGCTGCCCTGAGAACCTTCAGACGTACTCGCTTGAAGTATTTTAGAGCCCCGAATTTATATATAAACGCCTCACCGCCTCCTCCTCCTTCCGTTCTTACCATTTCTCCCAACAGCATTCCCCACGCCGACTCATTTTGGTTTCGCAAGTAGCAACCGAACTTCCTTAAATTGGAATGCTGCTGCGTACCAGCTGACATCAGGAAGAGCCAGCCCCCCTTTATTTAGTCTGCGTCTCAATTTCTTCCATGACAGCCTCACACCCTTATCTCCCCAGATGAAGCTCCCGATCTTACTCTGCACCTTGCTAATGCACTTATTTGGAAAGGCCAAGGGTATTGTGGAGAACAGGTAAGAAAGCTTGGGAAGAATGACCATCTTTACTAAATTGACTTTCCCGTAAATGGTTAAGAGGAGGTTCCTCCATCTGGCAAAGAGGCAATCTATTTCTTTAATGATTCTATTCAAGTTAATCTGGGGAATTTTTTCCAAGTCTTTAACAATGATAATACCTAAGTATTTTAACTCGTTGCTAGATTCCAGCACATCACCTCGGTCTTTGATGTGTTTTCTAGGTAACCTGACAGGGTCCCAAACCCCTCCAGAAGCTCCTCCACTCGGGGAATAACCACCTCGGGATCGTTAGTGTACAGTATTAAGTCATCAGCATACAAAGCTAACTTACAACTATAATGTTGAGACTTAAAGGGGTAAATTAAGTCGTCTAATCTAATAGCTTGAGCCAACGGTTCAATATAGATGTTAAACAGGAGAGGTGAGATCGGGCAACCCTGCCGGGTCCCCCTCTGGATGTTAAAACTAGGAGTCAGCAAACCGTTCAAAAGGATCCGAGCAGAGGCTCCCTGATAGCAGTTTCTCAGGGTTTGAATAAAAATCGGGCCGAACCCCATTGCCTCTAGTACCTCCCAAAGGTACACCCAGCAAACCCTATCAAAGGCCTTGGCCGCGTCCAAAGCAACTATGGCCAAAGGGTCAGATCTTTCAATGGCCAAGTCGATGTTACCTATTAACAATTGAGTCTGTTCCTGGATGTGCCTTCCAGCGACAAAGCCCTTCTGGTCAGTATGGATCAGGCTGGGGACCAATTTCGCCAATCTCCCTGCTAGAACGCCCATAAAGATCTTATAATCGGCGTTCAGCAGAGAGATTGGACGGTATGAGTCGGCCTTTAACGGGTCCTTGCCTGGTTTTAAAATCAGGACAATTGTAGCCTCCTTCCAAGACTCTGGGACTTTACCTGTGAGGCAGTACACTGAATTAAAGATAGTACCCAGTACCGGGGTCAGCTCCTCTGCTAGCAGTTTATATACTTCATTCGGAAGCGAGTCCATACCTGCAGCCTTTTTGTTCTTACATTTTTTAATTTGCTCGGTTATCTCCTCTAATGTAATGGGGGCCTCTAAGTTGTTACGGCTCTCCTCTGACAGGGAAGGCAAAGATTTAGTCCTCAACCATGCTTGTCTAGTGCTTGGAGACAGAGCCAGATCCTCTTTGTAAAGATCCGAAAAAAGAGAAAGCAAACAAGTTTGCATATCTTCGATGCTTCTCGATTTCTCCCCCTTGCTTTAACTATCAGTTCAGTAATATTGTTCTTAGAGCGATCGGTTCTTGCTTTCCAGGCCAGTAAGGCACCTGCTTTCTCCCCGTGCCAACTGATTTTTCCGTTGTTGCGTTGTCTTCTGTGGTATTGAGAGAGGTAGTGTTGGAGGCCTTAAGGGATTTCAGAGACAGATCTGGGGGTTCATTTATGCCTAAGGCTGAATATCTATTTGATAAGCTCACTGATGGATGCGTACTTAATATCCTATCAGAGGCTATATCAGGCACTTTCACAACATTGCCCGCCCCCCCTATTGAGGAGCTTACAGAACTGAGTGCTTCTGCTGGTAGACTGCCCTGGCCCGCGTTCTTTAATATATCGCCTACCAAGGCAGTAGAGGTAGACATCACATTCTGAATATGCTCCCTCGTGACCTATATTTCTTTTATCAAACTGAAAATAAATTCAACATGGGCTGAAATTAGACTAAACAGCATCAAAAATGTTTTTATACTTTCTTTTACATATTTTCCATATAAAATCAATATGTTAAACATTTACAAACAATGTTGCATAGTAATAACATAACATATTCATGTGCAAACATCTTTGCATCATTAATCCCCGAGTGCAGGCACAAAAACAAAAGGACATTCATACACACTACCTCACATACATTCCATCTCAGATACACTCATACCACATTCATCAATGCATATATCTGGAGGATGGGAGACAAGAAATAGTATCCTCCAGATATATGCATTGATGAATGTGGTATGAGTGTATATGTTTAACATATTGATTTTATATGGAAAATATTTAAAAGAAAGTATAAAAACATTTTTGATAAAACAAAGAAAATAAATAAATAATGTGGATATTTTTAAATATGGTTATGTTTTTGGACTTTGTTGCTGTTTAGTCTAATTTCAGCCCATGTTGAATTTATTTTCAGTTTGAGAAAGAAATATAGGTTACGAGGGAGCATATTCAGATTGTGTTGTTGTTTTCCCCTCTTCTCCCTGACCTTAAAATAATTTGCTCAGAGGGGGTCCCCTCATTCTGCGTAGTAGAGGTAGACATGACTTTATAATAGGTTTTAAGCGAGGGCGTAATTTTAACCTTAGAGGGAAAAACCCTCTTACCCCTTCCTTTTCCCTTGCCAACGTCAGCCTCTTTGCCTTTTAGGTTGGCGCCGTCGTCCGTAATGGCCCCTTTATGCCTGCGCTGTCGCGTAGATGTTTTTACTTCAGAGATTCCTGGGGGGGGGGGGGGGGTTCATGGAAACAGACTGGGTTTGGTGATGTCGTTGTTAAAGGAGTGGGCAACTCTTGTCCGTAAGGTGTATCTATTTATTTTTGGTGCGTGGTTATCTGCTGCCACTGGCCCACCTAGCTTGCCAGCTTCTCCTGTCTCCTTACACTTATCTTGTGTCTTACCCTGTGCCTCTCTTGCCTGAAATTTTTTTCAAGTTTGAGGACTATATAAGCCAAGCACCGGGGATGTTAAGGCTTCGTTTTTAGTACCCCCTGGGAGAGCCTCCCCGAGCCTTTAAAGGGGTCTGAAGACCCCATCCCCCAGGTCTGTCACTTTTTGAAAAAGCCTGAGCCATTATTTGCCCTGGATATCCCATCCCCCGGAGCCTGCTCACTTGCTGCATCCTGGGGAGCACACCCCAGGGAGCCAGCAATTTCTATGCCGGACTCGTGGGAGCAATTTTTAAACTCAAGCCAAACTGGAGCAAACACAAAGCTTCCTTCGAGTAGATATGAGCCTTAAAAATGCTTCCAGCGGCTGGGAGCAGACCTGTGGCATGTTTACCTGCCTGCACTGATGCAGGTAGGGAACAAGATCAGCAGCTCGCTCCAGCCTGGAGGGAGCAGTATAAGTAGCTGCTCCCTGTGGGCAGGAGCATTGCTGACTCCTGTTGCATACGGGTAGCTGGCTGTGGCTGTGAGGGCCTGGGGCCTCCCCTTTGCCCCTAATGATGTGTATGGAGGGTGCCCTGGGTGGGCACAAGGGCACCCATCTTGAAATAATGGGGTCCCCAGAGTCTGATGAGGCTTGGGGAGGGGGAGCACGTACCCTCCCTTTAAAAAGAAATACCCACTGTGCTTGCTTTTAAATAACCCCTAGGTGGGCCAGGTCCTGGGGGCATATAATAAATATAGGAGGGGGGCACATGGGCCCCCCTCCTTGGGCTTATCAGAGCCCCAGGGACCGCCACCTCCCCGGGGCACTGTTGTATAAAAATGTGGGGGGGGGCACTCATCCCCCGCTGCCCCAGGACCACCACCTCCCCGGGGCACATGCATAAATATATATTTTTTAAAACAAGGCAGGGGAGGCCATACTCCTCCCTCCCAGCAGCCCCAGGGACTGCCACCTCCCCCATGGCCGAATACATAAGAATCGGTGGGGGTGCTCTAGCCCCTTCATGCAGCCCCGGGGACCGCCTCCTCCCTGGGCACACATACAACAATTAAGGGGGTCTGTGCGGACCTCCGGCTCCGGGGACCACCACCTCCCCGGGGCAAACTTAAATATAGGAGGGGGCTGCGCTTCCCCCCTCCAGGAGCCCTACATGGCCCTGGGGACCGCCACACACAAGGGCTGGCTCCAGCAACGTCCTGGAGTGCCCACCCCGGGACATTGCAGTCTGCTATGGCTTGGCGGGAGCACCGCTCCCGCCAAGCCATAGCAAACACTGCTCCGCTTCGTCGAAGCGAGGGCATTAAAAATGCTCTCACTTCTACAAAGCAGAGCAGAATTGCTTTTGGTGAGAGGTGAGCTGCATGTCAGCAGCTCCGTCTGTCCAAAAGCAATGCCGGCTCCCGCAGGAGGCAGACAAACTGGCAGGGACCGTGGGGGCTTGAGGCTCTCCCTGAGGTCCCCAATGGAGAGGCCAGGCCCCGGGGGATGGGGTCCCCAGGGCTTAAGTTGGCCCAGGGAGGGTGGCCGCACTGGCTCCCCCATTTAAAAAAAAAATTATGAAGGCCTGGCCTTGGGGGATGGGGTCCCTGGGGCCGAAATTGCAGAATGCAGCACACATAGAAAGAGGAAAGAACGAGGATTAATAAATCAGTTCTTTATTCTTGTTATGCCTCACCCTGGGAGGCGTAAGCTTTTGGTGATTTCCCAGGTTTACATGCTTTGGTAAATCTGGGGAAGTGTCAATATCCATAGGTGTTGCACAGGAAAACCCACCACAATGCCCAAGGAAAACCCCCTGAGTGCAGAGTAAGGCACTGCAGTGATTTGCGCTGCCTTGCTTTACTCCATATCTATGAGGCCATTCAAAGCTATGCATAGTGGCTTTGCCTGGTCTCATAGATATGTTTTTGTGATTTGCGCCGCCAGAGTGTCACAAAAAGTAATACTCCAGCAGTGCAGGGGGTTCGTAAATATGCCCCATAATGTATTAGATAAATTGCGGTTCTACTCTAATCATATATAAAGATCATTCTGCTAATATTCCAACATAATTATGCAAACTGGCATTGATATCCAATCATTATTTATTATCAAGAACAACTGAGCTGCTATTGAGACTGAGGTGCATATTTGCTGAAACATTTGGTGTGAGTTAAGTGTGTTTAAGTCACGGCAATACAAGGATTCACAACTTTCTTGATGGATAAGGTTCAGCAGGTGATAGTGGAACCTTTTACTTCTTCTTTGGGATTAGTTAAGTTTGGGGTTACCAATAGTCCCACACTAACCAAGGTTTTAAAATTTGCTGTCTCCTGTACACTTCTCATTTCAGACAGGCACTGAATATTCACTCATAAGTCGATGACACTCAGATTTTATCTCTGTGTTTCTGGCTACAGGAACAGTTTAGCTTTGTATTTATTAGCGAAGATTAAAACCTGAGCTTGTAGTTGGATGCGGATGCCAGTGTTGGTGCCCAAATTACCTTGGAGGCCCAAAGGATCCTTTTTCTACTAGAGAAGTTATAATATTCACATATTATTGTCTGATAGTTGGTACGAAGGCATACTTAAAATGTATGTACAGAAATACACTCCATTCTGTCTTAGTGGTTTGAGCATTACAGTCACTGACAACATTAAAAAACACTTTTATTTTCTGAGAAAGCAAACTCTAGCTTTGGCATAAAATGTTTGCATAGCAGGTACTTTAACCATGGTGCCCAATCAACAAACCTGCAGTGCTGCAAGGGCAGGCATCACTGTGACATCTCCCTTCACAGTGATCCCTTCACACAGGATAGGATCTTTAAATAATGAAGAAGATCCTGCACCCCCTTGGCAAACCTGTGTTTGGGCCACCAAGGTGAAAAAGGATCCCATAATTTGGAGTGCTTGCTGTACATTGCAAAATCTATAAGTTATCTTTAATAAAATCCTTGAGATTGGAACGGAAACATAAATTGCCTAACTGGAATCAACGCCTGTATCAACGGGGATTTTGAAAGGGTGTTGGTGTGCCCTGCTGGCTAATGGAGACCTTTATAACTAGTAGTGACTTGATGTCCCAGGAGTAAAGCAGACTGTGCCTGAACTTGAACAGCCTATGGGGAAGTGATGTGAACTTACTTCTGAATTAAACTAACTTGTGTAAAGATATTTTTAATTTGGGTGCGGAGTCAATCATTGTTATGACAGAAATCCAATCACTTAAAAAAGCTATTTTGGTTTAACCGTGCATAATGCAGAATATGATAGAGGTAGACATAAGATGTCTGGCAATATCTGTATTTTTACATAATAGCTGTGATGATCATGTCACTCTTCTACCCATGTTCCATTGCCTCCTACTCAAACCTAACCCCTTCTTTCAAATACTGTCCCTATTCCCTGTTTCTGTCTGGGAATGGATCATAGTTTTTATTGTTGTTGGATTAATTTTGCCAGCACATGCAGATGAGGAGCTACAGAACAGGCCCACCCTTATATTCTCACTGCTCTGTAGGTTCTTTTGGTTTGGGTAAGCAGTATGATGTTCAGTCTCTCATTTTCATATTGTTTCAGGAAGTTTGCCAACCCAGTGGCAGTGGCTCTGTTTGCTACAGGTGTCTGGATGATCAACCATGTGGATGATATGACTTTTAAGGGTAAGGCTTAAAACACACTTAAGTAATGTGTCACTAGCTGCAGAACATTTGTAGAGCAATTTTCCAGAAAAACTGAGATTAACTGATTGTATCTCTGATGCAACAAATAGACTATTGCATCTTGAAGGTAAACATGGTTCATGTAACCATGAGGCTCCTTTGGGAGAAAGATCAAAGAGCTAAATGTTCCAAGCTTTGTTAAAAAAAAAAGGTTTCCATTCAATGGTTAGCCAAGAGCATGGGTTAATGTTTGTCTCTGTTTGGTCACTTTTAGCGAACTATATTCATGTCAAGACTCTCCAGATGATAAAACTTTAATATTTTAGATAAGCAATACCCTAAAAGTTTAGGAGCTCCTCTACTCTGTGGCACAGAGAAAGTGAGTGAGCTGATAACTGCTCCCGAAATTGGGCATCAATTGTTGCCATTGTCTCTATTGACATTCAAGCCTAAACCCCTGCACCAATCTTAGCTGATAGTTTGGAAGGAGTGCCTCTATGAAACCAAGGTTTTCAGACAGATGAGGACCAATTGACACTGACCCAGGTAGAATGGAACAAATTAAGTGCTACAGAACATGAGAACTGCTCTATAGAATAAGGTAGACACCACTGTGATTGATGTGGGGCTGCTACACACAGACCTATTCAAGGTTTCAGACAGAGCGAGGAACACTGATACATCTACAGCAACACATGAACTTTGATCGGTACACTGAAGCAGCAGAAGGGAGAGTTACAGGAACAAGTTTGTTTTTTGGAGTTTTCTTGCAGATGGCACAGAGGGCTAACCACAACAACAGAGTGGGAGGGCTATTTGAGAGGGCAGACACCCCAATGCTGACGTATTCCTCGAGGAGAGGTTTTTCCAGTGAGTGTTGCTGGGGGAGCTCTCCAGATTCTTCACTATGGAGGGCTCACAAAGAGTTATTTTGCATATGATGCTCCCATATGCTGCTCCATGACCCTTTGTTGGAAGGGTGCTGAATTAATGGGAACAAGACTGTATATAGCTGGTAACATGGCAAACAAGCCAATGGCTATTCAAGAACATTTGGGTGATGATACTTACCAATTAAGCAAGCAGATCAGAAGCAGCAGAGTTCATTCATTGCAGGAACAAAGAGGTTACAGAGCCTTCAACTGAAGAATGTGCTCTTATTCCCACTCATTTCTTCACATACACTAGTGCAGCATCAATTGAGTCCTGGTTGGCAGCCAATTGTGGGGAGTGATTTTCATCCCAAACTAAAGCCTTGAAAAATGAAGACCTGTAGCCATGCTCAGAGATTTTTAAAAATTGACAAAGGACCAGAAGGAGGATGAGTAAGCTGAACCAGTCACTAACATGGACACTATGCAGCCAACTTGGGCTCCAGTCCAGTCCCATGCAGTTACTCAAAAACTCAATCTAAGAGGTCTGATGATGATGCCAGAATAGATGTGCCTGGATCATCAATTATGGTTTATGATCACTTGTTGTAACAGGATACCACATCCTGAGATATTTGGGGGAAGTGATAAAATTACCTTTGTCACTGAAGGGGAAGACCGGGCTAGCATACACTTTCACGATTGGCTCTACCATGCATCATGTTTAGATTGAATTGGGTGGTGTGAGTTATTGGGTTATAATTGATCATTTAACCTTCCCCGCTTTCTTTTTTTTATTTTCCTTTTCTCTTACCTATTTTCCATTCTATTGGTTGTAGATCACCCATATGAAGATAATCCCCTCTGCTTTCCTTATCAGCAAATACTGAACAAGCAGGGATGGAGTGGAGTGTTATTTGCAAATTTGTTTTGCATCTTTTTTTAATCTAGTTTGGCTGTTGGGTATTTTTATTGCTTGACCGGAGCAACGTTTGCCCTGCTGAGTTTTGTTCAGAGGCCATCTGTATGTTTAGTATCGGTACCACTACCAGCTGCTGAAGTTTGCTCAGCCCTGGGACATTATTAGGGTGCAATTTAGGGGGTCACTGTCCGGAAAAAAACCCAGACCACACAGCACTTTCCTATCCTTAGATGTCCTTGGTGAAAAACTAATTTGTGTTGGAAGGATTCACTCCGATGTAAGTGGGTGGGGGAACATTTCGTCTACAAATTATGCTCGTTGCAGTTGAGGGGCATCTTAATAATCAGTGCTGTTTTGCAGGAATGGCTCAGCCAACTGAACATCACAGGATACCTTTGTATCTGATGCCCAAGCATATCCACTTGCCATTCCATTAATATTAATTTATCCATATTTGAGGACTGCAGGCTCCAAAGCATGTAGAGAAGTCAAAAGTTATACCTCTTACACCACACTTGTTTTCCTCAGGGGCAATTCATTTGGGTCCATTCGCTGATCCCATTTGGGAGCACTTTTGTGCAGATGGACACAGAGGGAAGATACCCCACAGCAAATAAATACTTGGATGGTGACCCACTGTCATGACGTTTCTTCATGTTGATTTTTTAATTACAATAATAAATGGAGTGGTGATCATTTATGCTCAGTCATTCTATGGGGCTTTAACTGTGTTGCAAATCCTACATCTGAACACACCATAGTGCCCCTTGGTTTTGACAGCAGTTAACAGAATTCGAGATTTATAAATGAGATCACTCCTCACTCCTCACAACTTTGCAACTTGTCTTGTGCGCAATTCCTACTTGCATGGGCCAGAATTCTTGCAATACTCTCCAGTGAATACATGCTGTCAGATTGGACACATTTCTTTTAGACACAGGCTATGTTCTATTTGCTACTAACTATGATTATTTTAGCAAACAACGTCTGGCCACAACCTGATATTACTAATGATGTTCAAGAATAAACTGTTGAATTGCATCCCATCATGGCACCTGCAGGCATCCATGCTACATAATGCGGCTCTCAAGAGGACTGTAGTTGATGCAATAGGGGATTATTTCTGAGAAAACCTGGGCTCTACTCTCTGCACATGAAAGGAATGTGTTTAGAATGGTAGTCTAGGTAGCCAGCATTAGATCAACCTGAGGTACCAGGGTGGATGTGAAGCCAAAGAACTGTCTTGGATCTGATAAAATAGTTTATTTAGACAAAAGTCATAATAATTAAACAATGGTCCAAGATAATTGTCCTTAATGGAAGTTAGCTTGAGGAACTTGAAACCAAATATACTTCTTACTCCACACTTCATATCAGACCTCTGAGAGAGGAGGGTCCAAGATGCTGCTGTGATAGAGTACTTGCAGCACCTGAACTACCATTCAAATGAGGTGGGATCGTTATATGGCACGAAGAAAACCAACAGGGAGATCATATGTGTCAATAATGTTGGGTGTTAATATATCCTGTAAACAGAGTATTCTTTAATTCATTCATAACATGTTTCTGTAGTGCGCCAAAAGAATTGTGAGAGTGTCTAGATAGTGGACTTCTTGAGAAACTTAGGTCAAAGGGCCGCGGGAGAGGCAAGATGGCGTCTGAGTAGAAACCACTGCATCGGAGATATCCCGTTCGGTGGTCGCAGTATCAGGGAAGGATTTGGCTGTGCCGGCGACGATCGTGGTATCCTCCACTGGCCCAGTTTGACATCCTTCCAGGCCGGACCTAGAGCACACGTTTATGGGGGAAGAAGAAACCCCTGTCAGGGACGCTGGGAGGCTCTAACGCGGCTTCTCCTGACCGCGGTTGCTGGGGCTGGGCACGCCTACGCTCCGCATCGGTTGCCTGGAGACAGCAACGCGTTCCCGGAAGAACCATTGGCAGCACTGGCCGCAATGGCAGCGCGGGGAAAAGGAAAGCAGCGAGTAACTGCCTCCGACACAAAGAAGGTACACCCGCAACCCAACAAGGGAGAAAAACAAAGTAAAATTGAAATGGAAAAAAAATGAGCCTCCAGCAAAGGCAAACACTTGGCGAGTAAAACCACCTATTGAAACAGGGAAATTACAACCCTCTATTTCAAGTATATTTTCACCCATAGCCACGGGGGATTAAAGGAATCCCAGAACGGAGAGTAAAAAAAAAAAGTCGGGCAATGGCATTAATGATGGTGAAATGGACATGGCAGCAAATAACTTAACGCTGGATCCAGATCAGACGGCAACATCTACTGATCTAAATGAAAAGACGGAGATTCCCAGTGGGGGAAATATGTCTCCTTGGCTGAGCAATTCCGGTAATACTACCATAGAGGCACTAGAGCATACGCCATTCACCAGCCTTGTGGAAATGTACCAATGGAGGACATGCAGCCCCCGGTGGTGGATGTAGACATGTCATGTACGATTAATAATGAGTAAAACAATGGATTAACAGATACGACAAGCAAAGCATCACCCCCCCCCCCAGAGGGAGGGTGCAAAGGGAGCTATGGAAGCCATCTACCTGTCCCCAGATGTGCCAGGGGAAAAATCCTTCTCTCTGACGGAAGAGCCAGAAGTGTCGGATACCAGTCTGCTTATTAGCAGTGATGAGGATGCGGGCTCATCCTCGGGCAATAGTAGCCCAGCAGAGAAAGTCACTACTCCCAGGAAAAAATCTAAATGGGCATCAGGGAGAAAGACGCGCCGGAAAACCCAGAGGAGCAAGAGTTGATGGAGGAGCTGGGTTGGGACTACTCAGCAACCCAAATCCTTTCCCCAGAGGCGGCAAATGAATATGTGAAGCAACCGGCGGCTGGGGGCTCGGATCACACAAAGATAGGGAATCTAGACAAACCATCACTAACCTTGATCTTGCAGTCTTTAAGAGCTTTTCAAGATGATGTTAAATCCGACAATCGACAGGCAAGGCTAGCTACCAAGAAACTTCAAGGCTCAGTACGGAAAGTGGGAAAGATCTGGTCTGACATCGCAGAACAGATGAATATGGTAGAGTCACGTACGGAAGTGCTTGAAAATACAGTTGAAACTCTGAAGGCACAATCCACATCTCAAGGATGTCATGTGGAAGCTTGAGGACCATGAGAAACGGCAGCGCCGTAATAATCTGAGGCTGCTAGGGGTCCCGGAGAACTGTGAGGTTAACAATGTGAGGAAGTTTGTAATAAATATGCTGAGGGGTTCCCTACCCGAGTTGTCTAAATGGGACTGGGATAAAGAAGTTCAAAGGGCTCACCGATTCCCTCTATCACCATCAAGGCACTCCTCCGGAGAAAAAACACTACCCCATGCCATATCGATTTACTTTGGCAATTTTTTGCATCGGCAGGCGGTGTACAATCTAGCTAGACCTAATGGTAAAAGAAATTTTTAAGGATTTTCCTTTTTTGCCAAACCTGACTTTGCGCATGCCACGGTGGAAAGGAGATGGTGGCTCAGGCAATTAATGACACACTCCAAACGACAGGAGCCTTGGTATTTCTACAAAATCAGGCTAGGCTAAAAGTGATATATAAAGGCCAGACCTTTAGTTTCACCTCGGAGGTCCAAGCCCAGAAACCTTTGGACGATATTGCAATAGGGACTATGGGCGCTAAATCGTAAAAAACATGTATCAGCCATAACAAAGGGTTGGTCTTAGGCTGGTACGAGGCTTAGCTCGGGATACAGGTGCACATTAAGGTGTAATAACTGAAGGGGGGTGAAGGGAGAGGTGGAGTGATACAGACGTCCTCACACAGGCTAATGGTTGAGCCTGGTTGCCTAGTTATTGGTGGGGGGTGGGGGGGTGGAGAGGGAGGGGGAGGGGGGCTCTTAGACAGAGGATAAGAGGGGTTAAGCTAAATCCACATAGCTTTCCAGATGATACAGACATTGGTGCAGTAACTTTAACAAAAAGGGTAGAAATGTATGGGTGGACAAAGCGCTCTTGTGGTGATGGGGTATTTGGGGTAGGCATATGTCGCAAACTCGTATGGGGTATTGAGAGTTGCATCTATTAATATCTGTGGTCTAAAAGATGTGAAAAAAGACAGAAAGTTGTGGTTGGGCTACAATCGTTGAGTGCTAATATCATCTGCCTCCAAGAGACACAAATAGATGGAGCACAATTGCATATTTTAAAAACACTGGGATTTAGGGTGATAAGTACAACAACACAAGGGGCCAGGGTGCGGAGGTGGTGATTCTGGCTAAAGGAGGTGGGATGCTGTTTAACCAATCATGCTCGGATAAATTTGGCTGCTGGGCGATCACAGAATGTCAATATGGTGTGGGACGCTTTGTACATTATATGGATGTAACAGTGATGACTCTACTGTGTTGGATACTATATGGAGTGAACTTGCTCACTGGCCTCTCCCACTTATCGTCTGTGGTGATTTTAATATCAACTTACCCAGTGATTGGTCTATGGATGAAGGGTGGCGATACGTGGGTAGGAAACCAAAGGTGTTTCGGACATTAAAGAATATGTGTCAGACTCATGGTTTGGTCGATTGTTGGCAGTTGTTAAAGTCAAGCGATCCAGGGTATTCTTATTTTTCCAATCCACACACGACCCATGCCAGATTGGATTATGTGTTTATTTCCAACTCTTTGAATGTGAAATGTCAAATAGACAAATTACCAAGGATCCTGTAGGACCACAACCTGTTGATACTCAAACTAGAAATGGAAATAGCCAACCCTAACGTGAGGTCCTGGACATTTGAGAGAGCTTTGCTATCAGACACGGGACACTGTACACACATGAGGCAGTGGATTCCAATGTTTCTGGAAGGTAGCCTGGGGAGTACTTCATTTGAAATGGTATGGGATGCCATGAAGGCAGGTATTAGGGGAGAAACATTGCGGTACTCCCTAAACCTTAATAAATGGGCCAAGCAATCTATGAAGACGCTGCAGGATAATCTGGGGGCGGTAGAATAGGATTTGGTGAGAGCTGTTAGAGAAAACCAGGATTTAGAGACAGTACAGGGGCAGGTAGCAATTGCAAAGGCTGCCATTATCAACGTATTTACAGACAAAGCCGTGAGTAAAGCTGTTTCTCAGAAAGAATCAGTCTATGAGCTTAATGAACAGATTAGTCATCAGCTGGCTGTTTGCACTAGGCAGCAAACTGCATCAAATATAATTCGAGAGATTATTGACCCGGTTATAGGTCAGACCACCAACCCAGAATTAATAAGGGAGGCATTTGGGAAGTTTTACCACTCTCTTTAAATGGCAAACAATGTGAGTGCACAGGGGGATATCGAAGGGTACCTAGACCTCGTATCACATGAAAAATTCGAGAAAGAAGATCAGGAACGTTTAGACTGTCCACCCTGTTGGGCGGAAATATTATTGAATATAAATTGGAACCCTGGGCGTTAAAATCTGCTCCGCTCGCGGAGTTTGCGGATTTTTGGAAACTCTGCGTTCCGCGTAGAACGCGGAGTTACCGAAAACTCAGCGATCCGCAGCAGAGCGGAGTTTTTTTCTTGTTCGCGCTTTCAAAATGCGTTTTCGTGCACGCGGTAGCAACTTACCGGGATCCCTGCATTCCCCGATGAGATTTCCTATCCGTTCGCGTGCGCCACGAGATTTTGATAGCCTGCCGCACGATCCCGCGAGAGTGTGCGATCGCGAACACGTCATTCGGACGCGCCATCGGACATCCGGCGGAAGTTCCATGAAGATCGCGATGCCGAACACGCAGAATTTGCAATCTGGAGAAGAATATCTCTCGAACAGCATAAAAACTTCTCGAAAATGATGATTTGGATGAAAAAAACTCCTCAGATTGACATTTGGCTGTACTTTTTTGTGCAAGGAGTCCTTTTTCTTTTTTTACTTTTTTTTTTAAGGGGAAGGAAGTGCCCCAGAGTCTCCAACTTCCTGTTCCTGTCCAGCAGGCTCCTCCCAGTGCTTTGTCCATGTCCTGTTCACTTTTCATTTGGATTTGGAGCTGGAAGGATTACTCTTTGTGCCTGCTGCATCATATATCATTGGATTTGAGGACTTTTGGATTTGAGATTTTACAAGTAAGTTGGAGAATTGGTGTTGTTTGTTTGATTGGGGCATTGCACCTACATTTTTTTGTACTTTTCATCGTTTTTTTTAAATTTATTGTTGTGGGTGGTCTGTAGTTTCAGTAGGGGCCTAGTTGTTTTTCTTTGTATGTAATTTTTCTGCTAGTTTTGTTTTATAAAGGAAACATGTTGCAAAGTTCACTACATTTTCTCCAACGTTTGCAATCAATTTGCAATATTTATTTAATTCACTAGCCCAGTAGTCTGGCCCAATAAATAGGCCTTTCAGCCAGTAGGCCCAGAGCTACTTATGGGTGCATGAAACAACTGTTTCTGTGGTGTCTGTTGAATTTAAACATCATTTAGTTCATGGATGGCATTGGATTGAATTGCAAAAAGTCTTTTTTTTGGGGTATATCACTTTTTGGTGTGTGTTAAATAAATGCCTTTGTTGGATGTGTGTGTGTGGTGTGGTTGTTGTGTAACTTGCAAACCTTTTTAGCCCTGTGGATTTTCGTTTTTTGAATTTTGCATTACAGCTGTGTTGTTTAGCATGCCTCCTTTGTCCGGCCATATAATATGCCTGCTTGAGTTCATTGTTTTCCAGGCCTCCTGCTTGTTGTGACTGTGAGTGACCATGTGGCTGGTGGCCATTTTGTGGTGGTAGTTTAGTAGTGTGCTGCTTTTGCCATATAGGCCTGCATGTCTTTCCTTTGTTCCTCTTGGCTTATGCTTCTTGTTGTTGTGGCCTGGCCATGTGGCTGGAGGCCATTTTGTGAAGCCAGGCAGTGTGCTTTTGCCATAGGCCTGCATTGCCTGTCTTCCCTTTCTTGTTGTTATGGGTGGCCTGGCCATGTGGCTGGCGGCCATTTTGTGAAGCCAGGCAGTGTGCTTTTGCCATAGGCCTGCATTGTCTGTCTTCCCTTTCTTGTTGTTGTGGGTGGCCTGGCCATGTGGCTGGCGGCCATTTTGTGAAGCCAGGCCGTGTGCTTTTGCCATAGGCCTGCATTGTCAGTCTTCCCTTTCTTGTTGTTGTGGGTGGCCTGGCCATGTGGCTGGCGGCCATTTTGTGAAGCCAGGCAGTGTGCTTTTTCCATAGGCCTGCATTGTCTGTCTTCCCTTTCTTGTTGTTGTGGGTGGCCTGGCCATGTGGCGGGCGGCCATTTTGTGAAGCCAGGCAGTGTGCTTTTGCCATAGGCCTGCATTGTCTGTCTTCCCTTTCTTATTGTTGTGGGTGGCCTGGCCATGTGGCTGACGGCCATTTTGTGGAGCCAGCCAGTGTGCTTTTTGCCATAGGCCTGCAAGTTTGTGGCCTAGTCTGCCAATTGGCCTTTCAGCCAGTAGGCCCAGAGCTACTCATGGGTGCATGAAACAACTGTTTATGTGGTGTCTGTTGAATTTAAACATCATTTAGGGCATGGATGGCATTGGATTGAATTGCAAAATGTTTTTTTGGGGGGTATTTCACTTTTTCTGATGTGTGTTAATTAAATGCCTTTGTTGGATGTGTGTGTGGTGTGGTTGTACTTGTGTTGTGTAACTTTCCAACCTTTTTTAGCCCTGTGGATTTTTATTTTTGCATTTTTGCATTACAGCTGTGTTGTTTAGCAAGCATACCTCCTTTGTCTGGCCATATAATACAGGCCTGCTTGAGTTCATTGTTTTCCCGGCCTCCTGCTTGTTGTGACTGTGAGTGACCATGTGGCTGGTGGCCATTTTGTGGGGGTAGTTTAGTAGTGTGCTGCTTTTGCCATATAGGCCTGCATGTCTTTCCTTTGTTCCTCTTGGCTTACTGCTTCCATCCCCTTTGCCAGCTGCAGCTCCCTGAATGACGTGTTGCGCAAATTAATGCCAAACAGGCTCCACTTCCATTACATTTGTATTTTTGTTTTTGTTCTTCTTCTTTCCTATCCTCCCTGAGTGTACACAGTATACCATGAAAGCCCTTGTTGTCAAAGTCTCACAAATGGCTACACTGTTGTTATGTTTTTTTAATAACTGAGTTAATAAAATTTAATATTATAACACTAACAAGTGTGACCACCACACACTAAGTTATATATTATATTTGTTTGTTTGTACTAGTATTAATTGAACCACAACAAAAAATGCAACATTTCACTGATGTTCTTCTGGCTTCTTTGCTTTTAGGTGCACAAAAGACTGAGGACTCAGGAGGAGGTGTCATCATCACCCGTTGTACTGCCAGACAGAAGTCCTGCTGCGCACGACGTCATGTGACGTGTGACCACAGACATCTCTGCAACTTGTGCAACTGCGTCCCGCTGACATCTGAAGAAGATGGCCCCAAAGAAAGGTACCAGGTCCTCCAGTACCAAGAAGGTTGCCAGTGAGAAGAAGGAACAGAAGAAGGAAGAAGTGACACTTACCAAGACTGGTGTGCCGCCCAGGATGTTTTTTGGGAAACAAAAAATTAATCCTGCAGCAGCGGTGTCCAGAGAGCAAGCCGGGAGCAGCACCTCCGCATCAGTGGGCCCACCCCACCAATCTAGGCCCAAGCCCATGAGTGCTGCAGAGGCAGCCAGTCTAATTGCGCAAACGCCAACGAGCAGTGATGTTGAAATTGACTTATCGTTATCGCAAAGTAGTGCCCAATCAACGCAGGAGGAAACTCAGCAGATAAGTGGGCAACAACAGCCGCAACAACAGCCGCAACCACCGCCCACAATAGTAGTTGTTCCTCCCGAAGTAGGTGCAGATCAGGAAATCAAGCTTCCTGCAGAGGAAGAAGAAGAGCAAGCCACTCTTTCAGAAGATCCATTGTCTTCCAGATCCCCAGCAAGGAAAAGGAGGGTTAGTCCATCAACTTCATTTTCAAGCCCCCCTTCTGATGATCTAGATGCCACTTGGAAGCCACCAGCTCAGTCTGAGAGTGAGGCACGCCACGAGACAAGGCTAGGGAAAAGGAAGGTTCCAGAAAGCCTTAGAGTTATGGAGGTAGATGTAGAAGAGGTGGATGATGACGAGCCAGTCATCATGAACATCACTCCCGCCCCAGTGGAGATGGAGACCGACATTATTACCCCATCCCTAATTGCTGTGAGGGATGTGGCACGGATACCACCAACACAGGTAACACCAACACCACCTCCAGCTTCCATATTTGCATTTGCAAAGGCCCGGCAGGGACCTACATCCAGCACAACCACCACCTCAGTAGGTAGTGGTACTGCACAGAGTCAAATTCCAGGCACACCCTCCAGTTCATCTGGCATTGCAAGTGGCACTTCCAGCAGCGCAAGAAAGTTCACCTCCCCAGTTTGGGACTTCTTTTCGGTTAGCAGTAAGGAGGAGAACGTTGCAATATGCTCAATTTGTCGGCAAAGTGTTAGTCGGGGTAAGCTTGGTACAAACTATGGTACCGGAGGCCAAACAACCCATCTGAAAAAACACCACATGATCCAGTGAGAGGCACACCTTAGCGGCCAAAAAAGTAAAACTGCGCCCATTGCTGTTGGTGGGGATGAAGAAGTAGAAGAAGATATGATCGCGGTGGAAGGTGAACAAGAGGGAGGAGACATTTTCTCTGGTACACAAAGTAGCCCTGTCCCCAGCAGTGCAGTGGTACCACTACCGCCCACATCGTCATCACCCTCAGCAACATCTCAGTGGCACCGTAGTAAGAGTCAGGATGAGACACCAAGGCAACAGAGTACCGCAATGAAAAAAAGTGCATCGTTGAGCCTAATAACATCTGGGTTCAAGAAGTCACCTGCATCAGCGGCACCAGACAGGAAAAAAATCCAGCCTACCATTGTCAGCATGCTTAGGTCGGAGGGGCAGTACGAACGCAACCACCCAACGGCACGTTTGTACAATGCGAAGCTGGCGAAAATGTTAGCGCTGGACCTTCTCCCCTTTTCTTTTGTGGAAGGGGTGGGTTTTCTGGAATTTGTGACAGCCATCTGCCCAAAATCGAAGGTTCCCAGCCGGTCCTATTTCGCCAGAGTTGCTGTTCCAGCACTACATCACGACGTGCTGGAATTGCTTGGACAAGCTTTGCAGCAGAGTGCTGTTCACAATATCCACCTGACAACAGACATGTGGACCAGTTGCCAAGCCACTGATTACATGTGCATCACTGCACACTGGATCTCTTTTGTGGGGGTTAGAGAAAAGATATCTGCAGCAGGTGATGTTGACACTGCTGAGATTTTTAATGCCACTCGTAAACATGCAACTGTAGCCATGTTCGCCATGGAGAAATCTCATACTGCTGCAATCATTCTGGAAGACTTTAACAGCAAGGTCTTTGAATGTCTGCATGCAAGAGGGTTTAACATTGGTTTTGTTGCCACGGACAATGGCAGTAATATAGTTAAGGCCATGGGCGATGGTGGCTATTTCAGGGTCCTGTGTTTAGCGCACTGCATTAACATCATTGTTCAAGACTTTCTGAAAAAAGAATACCGAGTCAGCAACTTACTGACCACCTGTAGAAGAATATGCACACATTTCAGCCATTCTTTTAAAGCCCGGAAGCAGCTGAGGATCATTCAACGTGAGCATAGAGTGCCAGTCAAGGCACTCATCCAGGAGTTGCCAACACGTTGGAACTCAACATATTACATGCTTGAACATCTGTTTGAGCAGTACAGACCAATCAATGACTATGTCATGCAAAGACTATGGGATGCTACTGTGAAAGGCATGACCGTTGAGATGGACCAATGGGGCCTAGTTAAATGCCTGACAGAGATGCTACTTCCTTTCGAGCTCTTCACACGTGAAGTCAGCAAGGAGGACTGTACTATGGGCCAAGCTATCCCATTGTTGCACATGCTAGAGCAACAGCTGAAAGCGGTGTCTGACATGTACACAGGTGTGGAGGAAAAAAATTAAGCATATGAGTTGGTGGAGAGCTTAGCCCTTCGCTTAGCTGAAAATACAAGGGTGCAAACTAAGATTATGTCAGATAAACATTACATTTCTGCCACAATTCTGGATCCACGGTACAAATCAGTACTGAACACTAAGGGGCCGATTCACAGAACTAATCTGAGATAAAATCCTAGACTTACTACTTTTGGTATTCACAGAAGGCATTTAGTAGTAGTAAAGTTAGGACTCCTAACTTACTACTACTAAACTGAGACAAAATCCTAACTTTACGACTTTCGGTATTCACAAAAGGCATTTAGTAGTAGTAAAGTTAGGATTTTAGTCTCAGTTTAGTAGTAGTAAAGTTAGGAGTCCTAACTTTACTACTACTAAATGCCTTCTGTGAATACCAAAAGTAGTAAGTTTAGGATTTTATCTCAGATTAGTTCAGTGAATCGGCCCCTAAGACATTAATTCCTTTTTCAGAAGTGGATGTTGCCAAGTACAAAACTTGGATAGCTGAGGTAGCCAGTGACTTTGAAAAAGAACGGCTGGTAATTAAAGGCCCGCTACTCCAACCCACAACAAGTACTGCAGCAGGGCATCCGGCGTCAAGTTCAACTTCAGAGCCTGAGGGCAGTGCGTTTGGCTCACAGCAGTCACCAACACTATCAACAACAGCAAGAACAGGATCATCAGCCCCAGTAAAATCGGCACAGGATTGGTATCTACAGCAAGGGCTTGTTAGGTCCAGTGCTGATGCAAAGGCAAAAGAGGCCCAGCAAAGCGGAGCACCCCTGAGCATTGAGCAGATGGTCCAGGCCTATCTGGATGACCCAACAGAGGACTACATTTATCAAAACCCATTGGTGTATTGGTATGGGAAAAGGCGCCAATGGCCAGTCCTCAGCACGCCGGCGATAAACTATCTGGATGGCCCTGTCGCAAGTGTCTCTTCTGAGCGTGTTTTCAGTGCTGCTGGTGCCATTGTAACAGTGAAAAGGACCAGTCTCTCGCCCAAAAACGTGGAGAGGTTAACCATGATCAAAATGAATCAGCACTTTATACCACCGGAGTACAATATACATGAATCACAGCAGGAAGATGAGGACAGCGACTTAGGTGACGGAAGTAGTGTGTTAGATGACCTACTTCTGGTTGAACCACCAGAGTTTGAGGACGAGCACTACTTCCCTGACAACTAGGCTTTCAACTTGTTACTTTCTTTCTTCCTTATTTACTTTTATTATTTGTGTGTGTCTCTGTCTTTCTGGTTCGAATCACAACAAATCCATCACCACCGTCTTCTCTTTTTATTGCCATATTGGAGTTGCAGCTGTGTGCATTTAAGTCCACTCCTCCGAGTCCTGCTCCATCCTCCTGACTCGCCCTAAATCCATTTCCCTCAAGCCAGACATTGGATGGAGAATAGTACAAGAAATGTTGCCTCGTCAAGTCCCTCCAAAAGAAGTGGAGCATGATGACTATAGCTATCCTCCTTTCCGAGCCGAGAGAGACTGCCCCTTAACTTAAGATGAGAAGGAAGAGGTAATGATGGCATGCATTGGACGCTGACTCTGAGTGATTGGTGTTTGTGTTGTTGTTTTTGTTTGTTGTGCATGAAGTGAAGTCAAAGTGTACTAGTATTTAATCTACACACTAAAAGTGACTCACGTCAATGTTTCCTTCTTGTTGTTTAATAACAAAATTGTACTTCTACTGCAGACCGATCCATTGCATTTTTGAATATGGAATCTGGACTCACTCGGTACACTATAGACTAAGTTGGACATCACCATGATGATGACCACATAGTATCTTCGCAGTCAGTCAGTTGGATCGGAGATGATTGATGGAATAACTCAGGGCGTTTCAAATCACGAAGTGGCATAAAAGGTAAACAAGTCAACAACAACCACAGCAGACCTACATGTCTGTGTAGTAGGGGTGGAGTCGAGTAGTCACGAGTGTAGTAGTGGTATGACTGACAGCCGTGCATTGATTTAGTTACTTACTTTGGAAAATGCTATGTTGCTGTATATGTGTGCTCTGTGATTGTCTGGCTCAGTCAAAATCTAAGCTAAGTGGAGGTTGGGTCGGCGCCGTGGGCCTGCTCTGTCCTGTTGCTGTTGTATGTTAATGCTGGAAACATACAACAGAGTAGACATGATTTAGCCATGCCGCCTCTGAAAGTGTTTGCACTCCTCCGTAATTCATGCTTTTTTTTTCTCCTTGATTTTTCAATATCCCTTTTGTTTTTCCATCTACACTTACAGGCCGGCCTTTACCCTGTGCTAAACAGAGAAAAACAACTCACACTCACCTACCAATCCGCCTCCACCAGGCAGGCAGTGGCACCCAAGATTGAGAGGCGCAGCGTCCATGAAAGGGAGGACCAAGAGGAATGCCGAGATGCAACTCCCCAATTTGACCAGGATAACATACAGTAACTTTAGTATCATTTATCATCTTTTAAATAATTTGATTTATTTTTTCTCTCCAATCATTACGACTGTGTGTTTGTTGTTGTTGTTATTATGTTTGCTCTTTGCTTATAATTGATCCCTACAGATATTTTTTAATTTTCTTTGCTAGCTTTAAAAGGAAGCCCGGTACAACAGAACATAAAATGTATGTAATTTGGGTCTCTGTGAGGGCAGACAGGCAAGGCAAATAGCATAATAATAATTAATAATATACTGCTGCCCTGTACTGTCTGCTAGTCCAGTTAGTAAGTACTACTTATCATCATTAACCATCAAGTCATCATCATGCATGCATTGCCTTTTTCTCCCTTAACAGATATATGATGGTCGTCTGGCAAGATTGTGTGTGTTCAGTTGTTGTTGTCCATGTGTAGTGTTTGTCTTTGTCAAACCTTTCCCTCAAATACCCCTTCCCAACCATTCATCAAACCCCAACCCTCTTCCCCCGGGCCTGTGATTTATATTGAGGTGTGACTAAATTAAATTTACACCAATAATTGATCACACACTTGCTGGGGCGGTTATGGTGAAAGCAACACTAATTCAATTTCACTCAAGGCAGGGCGATGATCTTCTTCTGCTTGCCAATGCCCACCCATGCGCAGTATATTTGCAAGTCAATTTTTTTTCCAAAGGAACATAATCCATCATAATTAATTGCCGGCATCGATTGGATTCATCTTCCCCCTCCTAAGTTACAGCACTAAAGGTTATGCTTGTGTCGAGTGACTCGAGTCAACTACAGTTTGTAACTTGTTGTACTAGGCTATCCCCACCACCATTATGTCTTATTTTACTTCGTTCTACTACTCCTTCCATAGTCTCTCTCAGGCGACTGACTGTCTCATTTTCTTTTTTTGCAAATGCTACTACCAATGTATACTGTACTACCACCACAACCATGGCATCTTGGGAAACCAAACCATCATCATGCAGCCATCGCTGTGCCTAAGTTTAAACATCAATCACAGGTAAGAGAAGAAGTTTGGGGGAGTAATAATTAATAATGGAAATTAATTAATTAATTCACACACCCACACCCTTGAGTCCAGTAGTTGCAGACTAGGAGGAGAGACTGACAGTACTAGTAGGACAAGTCACTCAGTGAGGGTACCGCATCTATCTGTTCGTGTGTTACAAAATTGGCAGATTATTTAAATCAAAAACTGGCTGTGGACCTGCAGCAGCAAAGGAAGGAAACCGTGTGTCGTAAAAGAGTAACCCCCCACAAAACATTTACATCGTATGAAAAGTTTAAGTATAAATATAATTTAATCCCCTAACAAAATAAACTAATGTAAAAATCCCACAACACCTGACCCACCCCTCTCCCTAACCCCAACCAATGTCCAAAAAGATAAAGAGTCCAACCAATGTCCGTTAAATAAAATTCAAAAATAAAATTGTCCATAAATATATAAACCCCAACTTTTCCCCAACATAGCCCAATGCCCACCCACCAAAAATGGAATAAAAAAGGGGCAATCCAACGGGATCTCTATCGGCGGGCTCGCAGTCTCTGGTTAATCACCAGGACCT
The DNA here is from genome assembly GCA_963921515.1 of Calotriton arnoldi. Lineage (NCBI taxonomy): Eukaryota > Metazoa > Chordata > Amphibia > Caudata > Salamandridae > Calotriton > Calotriton arnoldi. The sequence goes on along the minus strand of CAWUFW010000713.1, from coordinate 3,159,079 downwards.
CCTTTACCTGCTCCTCTAGGTGCGCCATTCGGAGGAGCATGCGGCGCTTGAAAGCTCGACAATTGCATCCACAGAGGGGGCAGCAATGCTGGATGAAGTTCGGCAGGCGGCTGCCAGACCGTGGCTCCGTACCACTCGAGGGGCCTGGCTGGGGCCCGGGGCATTGGAGGAGGCTGCAGCTGCTGCCGCCTCCTCCTCCTCCTCCTCCGCCAGAGCCACCAGCCGCCGATATTTATTGCAGATGGCCTCAAGCTTCCGGCGCCGGGCCATGGCTGCCAACTCCTTCCTGTCTGGCTTTGCTTATGGTTGGGAAGGAGTAGCTATATCAAAAAAGAAAAAAGACTATTGTAACCAATACTGTTAGCAAAACAGTAACACAAAATTAATTCTACACATACTGGCACAGTAGCACTAGCAAGCACAGTACATAACATTTGTGATATCTATGGACTCGAGTACACCCGTTTTCTTCTTCTCTCTTGTTTAGCTAAATTAAGTAGCCTTGTTGTAGCCGGCATGCCAGCTCAGTCAGCTTGCGCCCAAGACAAACATACTTGTGATGCAGACTCACATTATTTTTATTTACTACTGTCTGCAGGTGGGGAAGCTGACTACACAATCATCTTATTTTTTCTATTATGGGTGGCAACGGCCATACTCTGTTTCATCAAGGGCAACTGCTCAATTTCACTTTACCCTGCCCTGACTACTACAACAAGGCAGATGATATCTGATCCAAATGATCATTGCTTATATATGGGAGGACATGAGGTACTTTGTTTTGATTGATTGTGTAACCAACCATGCAGCCGATAGGCCACCCATGGCAGGCTGACACAGTCAAAAATAAATTAACATAGGTAGTGAGTGGGCCTTTGAGTCGGAGGGAGGCGCTTGATAACAACATACATACACAATATATATGCTGTGCTTGCAAACTACTGTGAGTCAAGGGAGTATTCTGAAAATACAACTTCTATTGTCCTTGGTTTTGCTACTCTGGCGCGGTTTATTTTCTTTTACATTCTCTTCAAAGACTCTTCATCCAGTGACAGTCTCCACCTATGCTATGATGAATACCATCCAGGCATCCATCCATTCAAAGTAAACATGTCTATCATTCTTCTTAACCTCTCAACAAACCTTAGTTTATTTCAACAACAACAAACATTTTTTTTTTTTTAAACCACCACCCATGCGTCCTTCCTTCCTTGCTTGCCTTTGAGTTTGACCCATGAAACACCCCGGAGGATTCTTGCTATCACTCATACAGTTTCACCCACCCAGGCAGGCATCTTTTCTTTCACCTTCCACCCATCCTTCAACCACCCATGCATCTGATTCCTATCAGCCACCTATGCATGCATCCCACGTATCCTTCTCTGCCACTCATATATATTACATCTCGCCCGTCCTTCCTCCTTCCATCCTTCTTTCCCTTTTCGTTCAACCTATCCATCAAGGTCATCTGACTCTTAGTCTTCTCCATAAAACTTTCCCAGTTGAAGTCAGATAGAAGAGGCCATTAGTTACTCAACTACTACTCCCACTGCTAAAGGTATTGCTCTAATGCTAATTAAAGGGTGTATTATTTAACCGTTGTTCACAACAACTTAGTCTCTCTCAACATACAGTGTACTGTACACCCTTGCAGCGAGTGTGTAACTATTGTCAATAAGTAAGGAATATAAGTATAACTTACCACCGCCCACCACTGCTGCTGGCTCACCCACCCCTGTGGCAGCTGCCTTATCCACTGCTCCCTCCTGGCTGGCATCGCCTGCCCCGCCGCTGGCCCCGGCACTGGTGGTCGGTACGCCTAGAAAAAACATTACACATTTTTTAGATGCCATATACACCTCCCCCTATTTATTCTTTATTCTTTTTCACTAGCAAGATTGAAAAAAAAGTTAAAATACATATAATACCACATACATCACTAGTTCAAATAGGGTACTAGAGTAGAGTAGACACTAGTAGGAGTATGTCCTATCCTATCAAAAATAGTAAAATATCTGGTTGGGCATTTTGTTGGTGGGAATTGTCGAAAAGCCTCTCAAGATTAAGAAGACTAGAAGAGGACAACCCAAAGGACTGGACTCAGTGGCTAGAGCTATTGGTGAATCTGAGTTTTAAAACCTTTTAAATAAAAATAAAGAGTGGCCAACTGGGCAAGCTTATCTACAGACAGACTAATATAGTAGTAGTACAGAGAGTCAGAGCAGAGGCAGTTAGAGGCAGGGATAACAACTAACAAGAATTTAGAAACAGATAGTCTAGATCGAAGAAGATTTGGTAAAAAATAGAATTAGGAAACGGAAATAATAGTTCGGAAAAAATAAGGTGCAGTAAAAGTTAGGGAAATATAATTATTAATATTAACAACTGGAGGACTTACTGGGGCCAGCAGCAGAGCCCTCGGTAGAGGAGCGGTCCTGGCCCTGGGATTGGGAGGCATCTTGTTGTCCAGCTGCTCCCGCCGACTCTGACCCCGTCTTCTTGCCCCTGGGTGCTGATCATGTAAGATATAGTAAAGAAAGAGACAAACATTGATGATTGGTGTGAAACAAATAAAATATTTTTAAAAACGCTCAAAAGAAACATTTTTGGAAACAACAATTGCAATAAAATTGACCTATCTAATCTGATCGACTAGTAGTATCGCGGGATTCGCCCACTGTCTAGTTATTATTTATGAACACTAATCCAGTGTTCCATTCTGATTCCAGAATCCTAAGCCTAAGTACCACCTGACCTAGCCCACCTATTCCAGAAGGGACAATAGTTCACTAAGTCTGCATTTCCATTTATTTTAGTCCTCAAAATGCATAGATGGAGGACGCATGCATACATTTTTGCATACACCAAATTGTTGTTTGGTTGCTGCTGATGTTCTGCTAAGCCTATTACTCACTCACTAACAAACTACAAAAGGTTCTACTAAGGACTGGAGTAAGCAGCACTCAGCAGCACGTGACGTGACAGAGGATGCGTCACGCAGAACGCTAAAAAATTACCAACTAATACTAAGTAACTAGGGGGTATATTCACAAGAACGTGTGATAACTACCGCAAGAGTAGCGTAACGCAACTTTCAATAACGCAGCCTATCATGGGAAAATAACCCCGTGTCAACGTGGAATTCACAAGTCGGTACCATGCGATAGTCACCAGATAACGCGTGAAATGTCAGCGTGAAAATCAACGCCACGCTGAAAAAATGCGAAACGCGAGAAATCATGCGATGAGGCCAATCGCGGTACAAAAAGTAGCGAAAAGCAGCCTCAGGCCTGCAAATCCCACGCGTCTGGTGGGAAATTGCACCATAAAAACCACAGACACAACACACCAGAAATAAGCCAAAGCACATAGCAACATGGATGCACCCTGACCCAGCGCAGAGGGCAACGCGAACCCCACAACCCCCACAGACCACCAGCAAGGAACTACTGGCTCGGGGAAGGCCAAAGAGAAAAAGGGAGAGGAAGACGGGGTGCAGACCGCAGGAAAACAAGACCAAGGCCACTGAGGTGACAGAACACTACCAGCAACTGACCCACAAGCAGACCACCTGGAATGCAGTCGGAGTGCCCAGGAGGCCAATCCAGGAGGCCAGGAGGCACCAGCAGGACATGACAACCTAAACCAGGTACAAACCCGCTGCCAACAGGAAGGCAGCAACGGCAACAGGAGGTGGCAGTCCAGCACCACAGGAGGAGCAGGAGGAAACCCAGGCCACAGTCATCAGTGTGGAGAGGGTGCAAGGAGTAGGGACACAGCTCGACAGGACCTGACACAACAACAACAGGGTGAGGATCCAACAGGGACTGGGGGGACGGGGGGTGATGGGCACAATGCTACACATGCACAATGAGGTGTAACACACTGCACACCCACAATTACCCAGGGACATGTCCCCAATCCCCGTGGCACACTGCAGCACACACACATAGCAATCACAGCACATACCATGACAATGTGGCACAAAGTGCAACACCCACACTGCAGAACAGGGGACACAACTGGGTTCACCCAGGCACAGACACAGAACAATCACATTGGACAGAGCAGGGAACTGTGAGATGCACATCTACCCCTACAACCCCACAACAGCCATGTAGGCCAAATGTACACTGTCCCAACTCAAGTAGCCACCACTGCCCAAACAGTCACAATGTACATTGCCACACAGTCTGCATGTCGACAAGAACAAGGCGCCAACACAATGCCCACATGCACCTCCCCTTCACAATGCAGAGGGACAAACAACACCTCCAGCAGGTCAGAACAGACAACCCATCAGTGATGCCCCAGACGAACACCACAGCCCAGACACCGACGCCCCACAACAGCCCATGGACATCCCCTCACAACCCACCACCAGGACCAGGGCAGACAAGCTACTCAGGGGAGAACCCAGCCCCTGCAACAGACCACACAGCATGAAGCACCCGCAATCACGGCTGCCACACGACACTTCACCCACCCACACATGGCACCCCAATGCCAGGTGGCAGAACGCCAAAAGGAGGTGGCCCAACAGGTGAGGGTGTTGCCGAACGCATGGAATGCGAACTAGAACACATATGTGGGTGTCCAATACCCTTCAGGGACCACCTACACCCCACAAAGGAGACCCACACCTCCACAGAGACACATGCACATATCATGTTGAACTGGCTACGGGCACGTGCGCCCGGCCCCTTTATTGGCAGGGCCACATGTACAGTGACGCCTGTGCTGGATGTGTGTGGGGTGAGTATAAGCCAGCCCGCACGGAGTGCTTGGTGCTGCCAACAACCTGTAAAGTGGACACCAGTGTAATGGAAACAGAAAACACCAGCATAACAGAGTCAAATGCAGAGCAACATGGAGGGATCCGGAGTAAGGCCAGAGGTCACCCAATATTCAGTCTGGACGTTCTGTGAGTTGCAGTGCACTGAGGTAGGGGCACTAGAGAAGAGCGCCCTTATGTGAAGAAATTGCTAGAATTGTGTCCCTTCGGGTTAGTCCTGATGCAGATGCAGTGGGGTGTGTTACACCTGCATCAACTTCCTCATCAATGTCCCAGGTCTCCCACACTGCCTGAGGTGACAGTTGCATCTGCAGTCCACAGCGCAATACCCAGTATTAGATACAGGTGTGTAGCTTGACTACCGCCACCAGTATGCATTCCTGCCTTGGGGCTGTTGCCACCTGCCCTCCCATTGTCTGTGCCTTCTCCCGTCCGCACAATTGACACATCCTCCTCATCATGGTCCCAGGCCTTGCCCACTGCATGAGGTGACATTGCTGCGCAACCTCACAACAGCACAAAACTCAATCAGTAACGGACAATGGCTTGCGGTGCAGAGTCACTGGCACCTGGAGTGCTGAGCAGGGTATCAGGCCGATGATGGCATCCACGACAGGTCTGAGCAACTCCGTAGGTCTTTCAGGACCACCGTTTCGACTCTGGCAGATGGCGGTTGGAGGTGGTCCTTGCGGTGGTGGCGTGTGCCTCCTGCGGTGATGCGACGTCCGGGCCGGTCAATACTCGATGCTTTGCGTGGGCCCTGGTGGCCCGCAGTTGAGGCCGGAGGATGCGGACAGCGCAGGGCCACAGACACATGGCGTTGATGACCCCAAGACTATCGCTACAGAGGCCATTCAATGTCCCAGAAGGAGGGGTCCCAGGCCTGAGCAGCACAGAGTTAGTGGCCCCGGATGCACTGCGGCCGGCACAGGCACCCAGCCACGGGGCGGTGACTTGCGGTGCAGTCAGATGGGCCATGCGACCTGAGCGGGTCCCCATCAATGTCCGAGGTGTATGTTGCGGAGGGTTTCGGGGGACAGTGGAAGGTGTCCTCCAGGGCATGATGCGGAAGGTCTGATGTCATCTGGAAGCAGCAAATGGAGGAGTGGAAAGCGCAACCCTCGTTTCCACCAACAATTCGGTATCAGCTACATGAGGATGAAAACTAGCACCTAGTCCATAGACTCAAACGCCACCAATGTACGACCAGTGAGTGTCCATGAATGTCGGGTAACAAACTTAGTGAGGGGATGCAGTCTGCGATGATGCCGGTACACAGATGTGAACTCCAACATTGCCAAATCAAGACTCTGTGCCCTACTGGACCGCAGTGTAGGCCGGAGGCAGCGGTCAGCATGGACCCACAGACACGTGTCGTGTGCTTGTGATGCATTCATTTGCTTCACTGATAGCAGGGAGCTTAGTGAAATAACCCGTGCAGTAGACATCCGGTCACTGCCATGGTGTAATCAAGACTCAGTTCCAAATGTGTGACCTACCTGACCGTGGTGTAGGCCTGAGGCAGCGGTCAGCACGGCCCATTCACCGAGTGCCGCCGGCATAGTTTGGATGGCCCCACCGGCCTGCGTAGTTCAGGTTCAGTGGCACCACGTGTAGCCGCCTGGCATTGAACAGTGTTAGTGGCACCACGTGTAGCAGGCTGGCGTTGAACAGGGTTAGTGGCACCACATGTAGCAGGCTGGCGTTGAACAGGGTTAGTGGCACCACGTGTAGCAGGCTGGCGTTGAACAGGGTTAGTGGCACCACGTGTCGCAAGATGCCCATATGGAACTATGCCTCACTGATCGGGGGTGTCTGGTGCTGTGGCCGCTGGCACGGATTTGGGGTCACTGCCATTCATGACTCAGGACACAGTTTCACATATGGGACCTACTGGTCCGAAGAGTAGGCCGGGGGCGGCAGTAGAGTATGTCAACGAAAAAGGAATAAAGCGGGCCTGTGTCGTGGAGGCCGTGATGGTCTGAGGTGGATGCCAAGGTTCGCGGGCCTCGGGCTTGGGGCTTGTGCCGGCATGTGGTGGGCCCTCCTTGACACACGCCGGTGTCGGAAGGTGATCAGTGTGGCCTGGCTGCGCAGGGTCTGGCCTGACGGGTTCGTGGTCCAGCGTGCCGGGGTCTGGCAGGCACACAGCATCGCAGGCAACTCCGCTCACGAAGGATGGCATCGACCTCGTGGCGGGGTGGGAGGCGCCGCCCTGGCAGAGACGTGGGTCTTTCCGGAAGAGGACCACGCCCAGGCCTACGTGCTTTTTATTCACACCCCTACGCTGGCGTGGCGTACGCCGGGCCATCCCACTCCGCTGATGCTTAGGGGGGAGGCGTAACAGGCAACATTTTTGCGAGGTCCCCCACTGGCTGGGGTGACATGGTGGCGTCCACTGTCCACTGCACACCATACACAAGCGGTGTATGTCGCCATGGATATGGGTGTGTTCTGCATACTGCGAGGTGTCCAGCACATCTCCGGCACTCTTGGCATTGTGTACTTTCCCAATCATGGTTCTACTGCATCCTTCACACATGCCTGGTGCCACCTCTCCCCACATTTGGCTATTATGTGGCTGAGGTGCCATGCCGTTGCTGGCTCATGTTCAGGGCTTGCCCATGTGGACATTGTAAGTTTTTCTGTCGTGTCTGGTGGGTGGGCATGTTGTTGTGCCTGTTGTATGTGATTTTGTGACGTGTGCATTGCCAGCGTCGTGAGTTGCATGGTTGTGGAGTTGAGGTGTGTGGGGTGTTCATTTGTATATTGCCAAGGGGCTGTGCATTTCCCTTGTTGCCATCCTGGGAACGCTGGTTGATGATGGACTGTCGGAGGATGAAGGTATCATGCACACTGGCTGTGTATTTGAAGGCGACATTGTTGGGGGTTGTACGGTGTTCTGTTGTTGCCTGCACATTGGTGTGAGACGTGTGCTTCCTGTTGCGGTGAGTGTGTGCTGTGTCACCAGGGGGCACAGGTAGTACATGTGTGCTGTGTATTGCCCCCAACATGTGCGTGCATCCTGCTTGGGCGTATGGTCCTTGCTTGGTCTCCAGCGGATCCTGCGCATTGTGTTGTACGTATGGGGACTGGGGTACCAGGGTGATGGTGATGTCCAGGACAGGTGTGGGGGACTTGGATGTGGCTGGCTGTGAGACTCCTCCGACTCTGGCGGGTGTTGGATGGGGGGTCCCAGGGGCCAACAGGTACAGCCATGCCATCAGCTTTGTGTGGGATGGGATGTTGGTTGTCTGCTGTGTTGTTGCCGTAGGCCTGTTAGGCGATGATGGTCAGGATGCGTAGGTTGGTTGTCCCTTTCAGCCTGTAGTGGACGGTGACATTGTCAGATGTTGGGTCTGTGCGGCTGGTACGTTTCCTGGGGTTCCGCTGTCTTTGTCTGCGCTGCGTCTGTGGTGGTCCGGGGGTGTTCCGGGTGTGGTTTGGGGTCCTGGGGTGGTGGAGGTGGGTGTTGTGGCCCTCTTGGGTGTCCGGGCCGCATGATGGGTGGCTCCATGGCATCTGTTGCCCTTCGGATGTGGCCCTGGGCTGTGCTCCCTTTTGTGGTGCTGGCTGCCGTCCGACTTTACACCAGGTCAGAGCAGGTGTAGATTTCCTGGTGCTAACACGCCTTATCGCCTGTTTTGTGTTTTTATCGCGGATGTGACTGGTCGTTGTGAATGTTGAGGTGTGCTGTTGTCTCAGCTTTTGTCACGGGAACGCCTACTCTGCATCTCATTAGCGATATTTGCGGGGGTCCTCTGTGGCAATGTTTTTTGCGGCTGCTATCGCGGGTAAACTGGTGCTGTGGGCTGTCTACACCGGCTTGTGAATGGGGGTAAATTTATTACGACTTTGGCTGCGGTAAAGTGCCGTTAATTCGGCAATAGCTCCTTGTGAATATGTCCCTAAGTAACTAAACTACCTATCAATCCACCACTATCTTAGTGACAGGAGGACAAAGGAAGGACTAGAGTCTCTCTAGCATTACGTAACTTAAGTTCTATAAAGTAAACTCTTACATAATCAGCCCAAGCGAGGGCAAAGTTGCAAACAAGTAAGATTAGTAGCGCCGAGCACCTGTGTCTAGAAGAATAACAATCACAGAAGATTTTTAAACGTAATTTACCTGCAATGTAAGCAGCAGCTTTCTTGCTATTCGGAAAAAAATTATGTTTGCAATAACAGTAAAACAGTCTAGAGAACAGACAATGCTACTAGTATTAGCTACTCACCAAGCCCCACGACCTCAACACCTAGCAGGTCCAGCAGGTCCTGCTCCCGGTCCAAGATGTCTGACCACCGGTGGGTCAGCTGGTTATGGGTGCGCCGGACCCCAAAGCAGCGAAACACTGCGCGGCGCACCCGCGCCCACCGGCGGTGACGCTCCTGGGTAGTGTACCCGGAGCCAGGCCTGCCGCCTGCTGCCAAGGTCAAGGGGAGGTGGCGCTGCACAAAAAAAACAAGGGCGACCACCTCCACCTCGCTAAAAAGGGACCGGGCCTGCACCCCTTCCGGGCGCAGTCTGCTGCAAGGAAGGCGGCTCTTCTTGGGCGCAGGCGCCTTGCCCTTGGAGCCGGTACCCTTAGCCATGGTTCTGGGGTGGGCGGGGGCGGAAAAGAAAATTTAGCAGTAAAAAATAAAGTCAGGGGAAGGAGTAGGAGAGTAAAAAAGGAAGTAATATAAAACAGTAGAAAAAAGTTAAAAAAACGCAGTAAAAGTAGAAATAAAATGCAAAATATACACTTAGGGACAGAGATGGATAGATAATAAATAAAAAAGATCAGAAAAACAGTGTAAAAAACAAAGGATTGAAAAGATTGGAGAGGGATTGAAAAACAGGCCCCAGGACCATGCAAAGAATAGGAAAATAAGATGGCCATGCCCATTGGCGACCGCGTGGTGAAGTTTGCTCAATATTTCCCCCGAACACGTCATCCGCATTGCCGAACGTCAAAAACATCTCGCGAGCATACGCGAGCACACGCGAGCATGCAGAAAGTAGCAACTCCGCATGCTCGCGTAGCTCCGCGCGTTGCAGAGTTTTTGTGCCGCTTCGCGTAGCCTCGCGTAGCCTCGCGAACTTCGCCCAGGGTTAATAAATAGCCTGGCAAGGGGAAAAGAAGCAGGAACTGATGGCACCCTGACTGAGTTTTATGTTACCTTTGCAAGTCAGTTGAAAAACATCCTCACTGATATAATTGTGTATATATTTAATGGGGGACGACACCTGGATCATGGTCATAGGCAAAAATTTTAATCTTTTGAAAAAAAAAATCCCCAGTACATTTGGGTTCATATCGCCCTATCACATTAATTAATGGCGACTCAAAAATGTACTCGAAATTAATAGCCAGCAGATTGACACCTATAATACATAAGGTTATTTCTGAGCGCCAGCATGGGTTTGTTCCCGGGAAGTCATCATACTATTTGACATCACAAATGTTGCTGGAGACCCTATGGTCTTGGTTCTGTTGGATGCAGACAAGGCCTTTGATAGGGTCGCCTGGCAATATCTATGGGGTACCCTGTTCAGGGTTGGGATAGGGGATGGCTCCATTCAGTCAAAAGACTATATGTCGAACCATCAGCAGCTGTGATGGTAAATGGCATATTGTCAAAGGAGTTTCCAATCTCCTGTGGTACTAGGCAGGGTTGCCCCTGCTCCCCGCTTTTGTTTGCGATCTATATTGATCAGTTTATTCGTAGATTAGAAGACAATGGACAAATACCAGCAATATGGTCTCAGAACTGGGCTACCAAAAACCTGGCCTATGCAGACGATATCGCCCTGGTGATGGCTGACCCAACTCTGCCATAACAGCTATTGAAAAGGAGGCAGAACGCTTTGGACAAGTCTCTGGGTATGCACTTAATCAAGATAAGGCTCAGGTTGTCCTCAATGACAAGGTTAAGATGACTGACAAACGGGTGGTAGAAAAGGCCACATACCTAGGCATTTGTATATCTTCTAGGCTAGACAATGTGGTCAAGGATAATATGGAACCCCTAATGGATACCATCCAAAAAGACCTCCAACAGCTTAACAACCTACATTTATCCATTGGAGGAAGGTGTAATGTTATTAAAATGCTCTTCTTTCCGAAGATCCTATATCTTTTTACACCGCAGTGGTTCAAAGCAATAGAGCAAATATTCTCCCGATTCATCTGGGCTTATTCACGACCACAACGGGCATTTAAATTTCTTACCCTACCTAGGGACAAGGGGGCTGGCACTTCGAACCTAAAATTATATTATTGGGCAACCACAATAACTTGTAGTCGAGAGTTACTTCAGATCAAAACAGATAGCACGCGGACAGATAAAATACCATCCATCTTTGAACTTCTGTTGGGAGAGAGACCAGCGGTTGTTTGTGGCATCAACTACATGATAGTTATTACAAAAAGTCTGGTTTAAAACCCTCTTTAGCATTTTTAAAGTATGCAGTGCTATACGGAGAGTGGTAGGAATTGGTAGACTATCTTTCTATACACCTTTAGATAATAATCATACTCTCCCAGAGGTTTTTAGAGATTCATGTATGGGAAAATGGAAGAGAGTCGGAATTGATCGGATTGGCTGCTTCTTTTCCCCCGCTGGCTTCCGATCCTTTGAAGAATTGAAAAGGGACTTTACTTTAGACTGGCGGGACTTTTTTAAGTTTCTTCATATTCGAGATTTTCTGTTACAGAAAGGGTGGGGGCAAATTTGAGAAAGTGGAAATCATTGAGAGAATAACCCAGGATAAAGCAAGTTCTATAGGTGAGGTATACACGCTTATAATTGCAGCCTTGCCAGATGACCTAGATAAATATTCACAGAAGTGGCAGGCGAAAGTTGGGGTGTCTGACGGGACCTTTAGGTATGCATTTGAGCTGTCACAATCCATTTTTATGTCTATTAGGTTACAAGCACAATTTTATAAAACCTGCTTTTTTTTGTATTACACACCCGACAAAATTGCCAAATGGGGAAGTGGAAAGGGAATTTTTTGTTCTCGATGTGTACTTTAAAATGCAGATAGTGTTCATATCGTCACATCATGTAATGGGTTAAAAAAATGAATCAAAGATATAGTGACATTTTTAACCAAAGTTTCAAAAACCGAAATAATATTTACTGATGAAGTAATTCTGCTAGGGGTCTCCGAAACTAATCTTGCAAGAGTGGGACATGAATTGATTTTTATCTCTATGGCAGTTTTAAGAATGTGTATTGCATCCGCCTGGTTGGATCCCAATGCTCGGGTTTTCCAGCAATGGCGTGGCAGGTTGTTGGCAATGTATAGTTTAGAAATAGCCATCTATAAATGTAAAGGGAAGAACTTGTGTAGGAAAGGTATGAAAATTTGGAACCCCCTACTTACTTGGATCCAAACCCAAAGTGGGGAATGATCCAATAAGAACACTTACCCCACTCTGTGGGTTCTAAAAAAGCCAGCAAGAACTTATAGTGCATTATATTATAAGGGGAAATAACCCTGCACATGTCACTTTGTATTTTTTATTGGTGTCACATTAGCTGTTCATCGTTGGTTGGATTAAGTGTACTGTATTAAGTAATAACTGACGGGATTAACGCATTGCACATCATGAAATACTGTAAGGAATTTTTGGGGGATTTAGATGTGTATTATAATCATACCTGTCTGAGTTAGGGAGGGAGGTGGGAGGGGTATGCGGGGGTTGAAAATGCTAAATGAATAAAGATTGTTAAAAAAAAAAAAAAAAACTTAGGTCAAGATTACAAAAGACTGGCCTGATTTGCTTTTTTCACAAGGGCAGAGAGGTGTGGTACAGCGGCCAGGGCAGCTGACTTCGGAGCACAGGGCTCACGGTTCGATCTCCGGCTGCTGCTCAGCTCAGCACCATGTGACTCTGGGCAATAGCTCACTTAATTTCCACGACGGCCCCCAGCGCCTTGAGACCCGTAAGGGTGAGTAGTTCGCGCTTTACAAATACGGATTTAGATTTTTAGATTTAGACTCCCAATGACATTGCCCCACCCTCACATATGTAGGTCTTACCCATTATTGGGGTAGGGGGAAAAAACATAGTGGGTGAGTGGCGTTTCCCACAGCACCACATTCTCCACAGATGGAAGACCCTGGAAGCATGCATGATGCCAAGTCTCTGATCTTGAAAGGGTCTACTTAACCCTAATTGTAAGCATTAAAAAACACTCAATGTAAAATTGCTAGAGAGTGATGAAAATGAAATCCAAAAATCCTCGGAACCAAAAATGTCAGTGACAGTGTTGGGCACCTAAAGATCAAGGGGAGATTAAACAGTATCTCCAAGTTTACCACTAAGGCCCTCATTACGATACCGTTGCAGAATCGGGACCGACCGACCTCTGGTTGGTGGTCCTGACCGCATTATTAGGATGCAACCGCACATGGTGCAGTTGCACACTCCCATTTCTCCATGGGAGCTTGTGCTGTGGTCATAACCCAGCTGTAGCACATGCTCCCATAGAGAAATGGGTGTTTTTGTTAATCCCTGCACCGCGTGGCAGGCATGCAGCAATTAACAGGGGGCCACCATGGCCTCCAACTGGAGGGCGCTGTGACAGGGGGGCCCTGCTAGGGCTTTTCATGTTGGAAAGCACGGCATGAAAAGCCTGTTGGAATGACATCATAATCCCCACGACGTAAATGCAGTACATAGGGGATTATGAGTGGCCGGTTTCAAATCCGACAGCCTTCATCGTAATAAGGCAGTCAGATTTGAAACCAACAATGTAAGTCAGAAAGCCTCCAACCTGTGGTTGGAGGCTTTCTGACTTACATTGTAATCAGGCCTTAAGTGTGATATTGATGCACTTAATGGGCTAAGCGTTTTTTCAGCTACCATATTTTATTTGAATATTACACACAAAGCATGCAAATAGCTTAGTATAAATACTTACACAAACAGAGTAGCAATACCATTGTATTTATCTTCTCTCCAATCATTAGATTTGTTGTAACAAAGAGCAGAAGCAACATATAATAGGAATCTCATGCATTAGTCTTTCACAATTCAATATTGTGTTGAATTTGCCACAAACTGACCCTTGTTGAGCAGAGGCAGGCTAACTGCTTCACTTTGTGGTATTGTTTTCCAATTTTAACAAACTACAGCTGTATTTATCTTACATTGGATCCACTAAGTTACTGCTATATTGTTACATTACTTTATTAATTATGTCATTCATAACTCCGATTCTTTCAGTACATAATTGGTAAAAGAAAATCAGTTCAAAGATTCTTCTTAGGGACTGACAATGCCAAATGCAGATGTTGACAAAGGTGTTGCCAAATGCCAAGGCTACCTAGTCTTAATTGCACTTCATATGCCTCTTCTTTGAGTACACACTTCCTGGGTTAAATCAAAAAACATTTTGGACTGCTGACATTACACACATTTTTAATGACACCAGAATTGTGATTGTGAAATTGTATGACAATAATTGTTGTGACTATTTGTTGGATTGAATTATGTTGTGCTGATGATATAATGTTATGCTGTTTTGTGCTCTTTTGTATTTATGCATCATTATTGCATTAAGCTGTTACTTTGTTTTGCAATTGTTGTACTGCATTCTGTTTTGACAGTTTTGTTGTGGTGTGCTCTTTTATGTTCATGCTGTGTTCTGCTTTTATTTTAGTTATACCAACAAATGCTGCTACATTTCCAGTTGAACTAAAGTATATAGAAAAGTGATGGATGTAATGCTTGATTCAACGTAATGCTTGAATTAATCTCAGCCACTGGTAATTACTCAGGGCAGCACCCCAGTCCATCGTTTGTTTGTTCACCATGTCACCTCAGTTTGGACCCAGCAATTGCAAATCAATCTTGACCCTGCTCCAACAGGAACAGTCTAGCTCAAACTGCCAGGCCAGGTCCTCCCTGAACCAGAACACAAGCACTGGTTTTGCCCTAATTAGGGCTCATCAGCCAGGTATTGCTTGATTCCTGCGACACAGTATACTTGTGGCGGGGCCCTGCAATGGTTAACTGAAGTATGGAGGTCCCACCACAACTGAGGGGCCTCCGCCATGAGGTGGAGGCGCTTTGTGAATCGGGCCCTCAGTTTGGACCCAACCATATGCAAATCAGTCTTGCCCCTGATCCAATGGGAGTATTTCCAGTTAAAAGTAGCACATACATTTAACCCCTTAATTTTTGAGGCGCCACCCCTAAGAGCTGATCACTTTTTTCTAATGTTTGGGGCACTTTACTATTACGCCTTCATAGGTTTGTCTCCACAAAAGGTATTCAGTCCAAATTTGTGCTCTTTCTTCCCTCATGTTGGGGATACTAAAGATACCCAATTTTGTAGATTTTACTGGAGGTAATAGCTAAAATATACTAAAATGTGTTTCATTTTTTGGATAAAAGGTGAATAAGAGTTGGAAAAAAGGTGAATAAGTGATGTGCAAGAAACCATATTTTTTCAACAAATGTCATTAACAAAGGATTTTGTGTGCTAAGATCACCATCTTTCCTGCTTTTAGGAGCACAAAGAGTTGTAAAAAAATATAATTTTGCCTCAGATTTTGCATTTTTCTGAGCGGTAGTTGATTCTTTCTACCTTTTGTGTTTTCCACCTACTTGCAGTGTATGATGGAAGGAGGTGTGAAACTCATGGGTAAACCTGGAAAGCTATACTCTTCTGGAAAGTAGACAAAGTTCGGAATTCAACAAGCGTTCATTTTTGTAGATCACTCATTGTTTCCTCAAAGAAACTAGACATTGAAATTAAAAAATAATGGCTATAAGTACAAGAATTTTTTTTCTCCATTTTGGCCGGCATAAAAAAAGATAATATTCCGTTATATCCATATGATCCTTCTGGTTGTAATGATATCTGGTGCTTGCTTATTGTCCCAAAAAAAACAGAGTACCCAGAGCCAACAATTGAGCTACAGCTTGTAACGATAGTTCACTTTGTACATACCATGCATCAATTCATATGATAAAATCGAATGAATAAATAATGGGCATGAAGGAAGCATAAGTATTATTGAAATAAGCCCAAGCTGATGGGGTTTAGCAATAGGGTTTATTTGCACAACTCTGAATTTGGTGATAACCCACACAACACTACACTTCAAAGAGCATTTTGAAAATGTTCTTGCACACTGGCTTACATTTGGAAGACTTGGAAGACTAAAAATGGAGAGAAATTCAGTTGATAATAGCTGGTGCTACTATTCTGTTTTCCCACACTTACGTTTTTGGCATGAAAATGTACCCATTTCGGTGATATGGGTAGCCTCAGTGTTTGGGCCTGGGCTCTACCGCCAACCAAGAATAACTACTTAACCCAGAAATTGATAAAATCTAGACTCCCAAGCCAGTCCAGGATAGTGTGACAATTGTGGATCCCACTTTGTTTTCTTACCCAGAATGCTACGTCTACCTCACACTTTGGCTAAAACCACTAATTCACATTTCTGTGAGGGAAAGTTCTAGAATCTGTAGGGATCCAAAACTTCTCACCACGCAGCATTGCAACACTCGTCCCACTAAAAAGTGTGCTTCACTTTTGTGGCTAGGCCTATCACCCTCATATGCAACCAGTCAAAATTTAAACTATGTGAAGTCAATGTGTTATCAGTGAGGTCTTCAAATGGTTACAGTTTTGGTCCATTCTAATAATGTGCACTAGGTCACCAACATATGGGAACAGTGTTTTAATCAGAAGAAGTATTGGAACACAAGGTGTTAAGACTTTGGTTACCAGGTGAAAGTGCCTGAGTTTTCTGTCACATAAACAGAGGAAAGTTAGCCTTTTCTGACCCCCTACATTGCCATTAACAAGGTGACTTCAATCTACTCACCAGGGAGAGCAGAACAACCACTAAACCCAGGGATGTTTCTTTTTTATAATAATGAGCTGCAGGCTGCAAGCATTGAGCCATACCACCACCTTTAAAGCCTCAACAGCCTTCATGTCCTCCTGTGGTGAAGATAGGAGGATTAACCCTTATTCTTTACCCAGTGGGAGCAGAAGGGATGCCAACGATGTCCGCCTTGCACCAGATGGTGATGGCCAAAGTTGGATCACTAATGCAAAAAGAAAGGGTGAGAGAGGGCACCCCTGACAGGTGCCCCTGAAGATACAAATGGCCCTGAAGGTAGGACTGGCAATTAATGCTAACAGAGACCATTGGTCCTACATAGGAGGCCATGATTTTGGTAACCATACCCGGCCCAAAGTCAGTCTTACCCAGGACTGCTCGCAGGAAGGCCCAGCTCACCCGGTCGAAGGCCTTCTCTGTATCAAGGGAAAAAGGAGACACGCCGGAATATCATAGCAATGGGATTTTTCCACCAGGTGAGCAACCCTGCGAATATTATCTGCTCCCTGTCTGTTTTGAATGGGCCCCACCCGATCAGGATCTATGAGGCCCAGTAGGAACTGCTCCAGAACTCCAAATGAGTGGCCAGTATTTTCTTAAAAATCTTAGGATCAGTATTCAGGTGCACAATAGGGCGATAGGGGGAACAGCATGTGGAGTCCTTCCCAGGTTTGGGTATGAGCGCAATGTCAGCTGCCGCCATGGTGGGAGTGAGGCCAGTGTCCTGTTTGTAGTAGTTAATAGCACCAACAGGCGATCGTGCATGGTAGGGAGGAACAGCCGCTAGAAGGAGACAGGGGGCCCATCGAGGCCCGGCACCTTGCCAAGTGGAAGGTCCCGGACACTCTGGGGCAACTCCTCCAGAGTAATGGGAGCATCAAGAAGTTCTGCGTGGCTAGGATCAATGGGATCCTAGTCCCACGGCTGCAAGTAAGTGTATATTAGGCTCTGGAGAATATCATCCTGCGCGTATAGGGTCTGAAAGTAATCTTGGAATGCACTTTGCGTATAGTGTTCATGGTCGCACAAGTCTCTGCCTCAGCCCAGAGTTTGGCTATATGTGTTTTGGCTTGGCGCTGGCAGAGTTTACAAATGACCAAAGTACCCACTATGTTTCCCCCTCACAATATTTTTGTTTCTGGCTAGGAGAGAGCATTCAACCTTGTTAGTTTGGTGCGCTCACAACTGACCATGCAGAATTGCCAGCTGGCGTTTATTGCACCTTGTGGGGGCAGCATGGACTTTCTTTTCAAGGGCCTTGATCTCGGCTGTCAACCCTGCTTCTACCAGCCTAGAGTCCTGCACCCTAGCAACAGCAATAGTAGAGATCACCTCCTGTATGGTGGCTTTGAACCCATCCCAAAGCGTGTGTAAAGAAGTGTTCGGTAAAGCATTGAATTCGTTATAGTCCACAGTGCCCTTACGGATCTGCGCTATGTCGATGGGATCTCGGAGAAGGTGCAGGCGGAGACACCAGCGCAGTGTCTCCTTGGGGGTATATGTATTGCTGGTGCACACCAGCTTCACATGGGCATGGTCAAAGATAGAAATATCCGATATGGCTGCAGTGTCCAAATATTTAAGGAGGGAGTGAGTGAGAGAAAGATAGTCAATGTATGAGTATGAGGCATGGACAGTGGAGTAAAATGAGTAGTCATGCACCTACGGGTGTCAATAGCTCCATGCGTCTGCAAGTTTCAAGTAAAAAATATCTTGTTTAAGTTGATCAGACATTGCCCCTGTGCCCTGACAAGATGTTGTGCTCCTATCAAGGTCTGAGTCCCACACCAGGTTCAGGACTCTGCCCATGATGATGTTCCCCTCTATCCCTGATCATTGGTCCTGCAGGACCCGCCAAAAGTAGGCATCCTGAGGCTGATTTGGGGCATAAATATTAAGCAGCATAAGGGAGTCCTGGCCTCGTAGAATCCAGAGTGCTAGGAAGTGGCCTTCTTTATCCCTAACTATTTTCGGGATAATAGTACAGAAACCCGCCTTGCACAAGATGCCCACTCCCAGAGTTTTAATGGGGGCATGTGCCCAATTGCATTGTGGAAATTTCGGGTGGGCCATTTAGCGGGTATCCACTCCCAGGAGATGAGTGTCCTGAAGGAGAATAACAGCAGAGTCCAGTTGAAGGAGGTATTGCCAGACTTGTTTATGTTTGCTAGGTGAGTTTAATGCCCTGACATTTAAGGAGAGCAGTTTAGTGTGTGTGATAGTCCCCTTAAATCTAGGGATGTCTTAGCGCCAGCAGTGACCAGAATGTACATAGAGCATTGTGAGGTGGCAGGTGTAGTAAGGCATGCAAGGGGAGTGCAGGAATGCGGATGCAGTGCCCCTTAGGAGCGCTAGAACTAAAACAAAAGAAAACATAATAGAACCAAAAATCATGGGCCAACGAACCCCAATATCATTCTCTGCTTCGAACGGAGACCAGTGCGAAGACACACATATACCGCCAGGGGGGTAACCCCCTTTGGGTGCGAACTGGGGTGGGTAGAGCACAGGAGAGTTAACTCATAACTGCATAGTGGTAAGGTGGGGACTGCCCCTGGATCCCCTAGGACCAGCAAATGCAAGAGAGAGGGCCCCGAAGGCCAACAGGACCACAATTGATGGGATGATGGCAGGTCACTCCGAAAGCATACAGTTTTTGCCCTAACACAATGGCCTATCGGCAGAAGCAGGTGGAGAGTAGTCCCTCCCAAGATTTTGGAGGTGGGCTAGGATGCCCTGCTTAGCTTCCTGAGATTCAGTCTCTTTTTGTCATTTGTTGCGGGGGCAGTGCTGTATTGTGCTTCAAACAGGACGCAGTCTGTCCTCGGGGCCCCTGCGAGGCGACAAGGACAACCTCCAAATGTACAAATGTATACTGTTTGATCCCTGGCAGTTGTTTGGCATCAGAGAAGGAGCGCATGGACCTCCATTTCCCCTCTCAAGAGAACAGAAAAGCAAAAGGGTTCCCCCATTGATAGTGGATGTTTAGCACCCTCAGTCGGTCTGTGATCATTTTAAAGTTGTGCCTCTTCTGCAGTGTGACCAGGGAGAGATCTTAGAAAAGCTGGATAGTTTGGCCCCTAAACACCGGGTCCACTTTGCCCCCAGCGGCCCACAGAATGGATTCCTTTTAAGTGAAAAAGTGTACCCATGTCAGGAGTTGAGTCGGGAGGCCAGTCACTGGCACCACCCAAGGCATCCTGTCAAGAACCGATGGTGAAGCATCGTCATCCCCCTGGATTGCATGCAGAAGGTCAGCTTTGAAGGACATGATGTCGTTGCCTTGTGCTCCTCTTGGTACACCTCATATGCGGATGTTGTTCCAGTGACTTCTGTTTTCAAGATCCTCCTGCTTGGCATGTAGTTTCACCTGTTGATCTTCAAGTGCCTCCACTGTTAGAATTAAATTAAAAGTCTGATCTGTGCTACCATATATAATGATCGTTAAGTTAGCCTTTGCGGTGCCATTTTATACTTAGCCGCTAATTCTAGGCCATGTTTGCAATTAATTGTTCCCTGGCTCTGCAAGTAGCAGCTGTGTAGAATTCCCTGTGTCTCTGTAAGTTGGGCCTTGCTGTATAAATTAATACACTGTTTGTACTTCTGCATACCTTTCCCATGTGATGGAGCCTGCCTCCACTGGCTCAGCTGCAGGCACGGACAGAATGACCTTGCCAGAGAGATAGTGTGTGTCCGGTCTCAGACTCTTAGCTCATCTTTGTGTGCCCCCTCTGTTTCTGCTGCCTTCTGTGGAAAGTTACTGGGTGGGTGTGTCTTGTGCTCAGGCTGAAATGTATAATTGTCACCTTTATGCTTGTGAAAGGCAGTCCCTCAACGGTCTTTTCATGAGGCTGGTCAGACCGGGCTCCACAGCTGTGATTATTAATAAATATCTTTGGTTTGTATTCTCTACTGTCTGACTGACTCTTCATTATTTGGGAAGGCATAGAGGTGGTCCTTATGACCCGAGTGACCCATTTTTGGGCCACTTCCTTCAGTTGGCGACCGAAAGTGGGGCCCCTCCATCCGGTGTCCCATCCTCACCCGTAATAGGGTGTAAGGAGGACGGGGTTGTGTCTGGTCGGATGGGCGGATCAGGGTACCCTACATGATAGCGTTTTGCACTCGCAGCTGCCCGCCTGTATGATCGGGCAGCTCCTGGTCTAGCGGACGCCCGGGCTGGGGTCCTGAGAAGGTGGAACCTTGGATTTAACCGTTTGGTCCGAAGAGTCGGCAGTGGAGAATACTATTGCTCGACCTGAGTGCACAAGGTGAGTGATTTGAATTCTTGGAAAATGTGGTGCTATGGTTGAATGGCACGAGCCTACGGACTGTGTCTGGTACAGTCTCCGGACTGTCTTGTCTTGATCTTGGTGGGTTTGCGGACCCTTAAAAGATACAGAGTGTTTGTGAACAGTCTACCAGGCCAACTGGAAATTTGGCCCACTCTTGAAAAGGTCTGGGGCTGTTTGCGAACAATCTACCAGGCCAACTGGAAATTTGGATTACTCTTGAAAAGGTCTGGGGCGAGAGCCTATCTACTTGTCTTGGTGCAGTCTCTGGACTGTCTTGGTTTTGGTGCAGTCTGTGGACTGACTTGTTTTGGTTCAGGCTAGAGCCTGACTTGTTTTGGTACAGTCTGAGGACTGACTTGCCATGGCGCAGTCTGAGGACTGCTCTTGAGAGCTCTTTTTGTCTGTGAGTGTGTTTTGTGAATATGGTGCACCATCAGTTTGTTTTTGGTACGGTCTGAGGACTGTCTTTAAAAAAAAAAAAGAACAAGCACTTGCAATTGCTTCTCCAGGCAAAATAATGAATTTGGCTCCTTTTTGAAAATGCCTGGAATGAGTTCCTTGTTGTCATTGTTGTTCTGCAGATGCATGATTGGAGGAAGATCAGCCTGCGCAAATAATAGTAATAATATATATGTTTGTTTTTTGCATAGGATGAATGGTTTGAGAAAGGAAGAAGGAATGCGTAATGGGGGGAGAATGTGAAATAAGACAGTTACAGAGCATGCTGTGATGATAAAAAAAAAGAGAAAAGAAGGGGTGCGCTGATGGCACCCAGATCTCACATTTAGCTTTGGACATTGCAAAATGACAAAAGCTGTTTTGAGCTACAGACATGAAGTTGTATTTTTAAAGATTGGTACATGAAAGTAAAAATGAATGAATGGGCTTGCGCAGATGCTGATGTGTTTAGTTTGGAATTGTCCTCGCAATATAATGTGTATTTAATTTGGAAAAGGTGTTTTAAGCATTTCAGGCAGCACGTATTTATGCTGAATAAAAGGGATTTTCAAAGTTGAAATACACAGCTTGTGTTCAGCTTAGTTTGGTAGACTTATTGCAGCCTTTTTGGCCTTGAGATAGGAGTGGAATTTATCTCGCTGGTACTGTTCGTTTGTTTGGTAGTGGGAAGGCTGAAACACATTGCTCGTGAATTCAGTTTGTTCTGGCCTTGAGATAAGAAAGGAATTCCCAAGGAGGGGGCTCATGGGCAGGGAGACGTGAGACGCAGGACGGATTTAGGAGGAAAAAATATGATGGTACAGAGAGGGTTTGCTCAGGAAAGTCGTTTGCCGGGAAGTTTTAGAGAAAGTTCTAGCAACAATAGGTTCATTTGAGAAAAGGTTGCCAATTAGTTGCTTGTGACTTAGGCCTGTTAGGTTTCAAATTCCCATCCCTGCAATGCACTAATTTCACGTTATATTAGGTTAGCAATGTGTGGCTAAATAGATGTCATTTGTATTCACGTTATGTAATCCACTGAGTTATCCCTGTAATGCACAGGCTTCAGTTAGCGAGTGTGACTCCATATTGCATTTCGTAATCCTTATTAGGCTGCTTAGACTGTGCCTGAGTTAGGCCTCATTACTCGTATTGCTTGCCTCAGCAGAACACTGTATTTCGTTATTATTTTTTTCTTTCTGTTCAAGGCTGTTTCTCGACTTACTAATGAATAGGCCGTTCTGCCCTCGCATACTTATCCGAATGTGTAGTTTCTGCTCCCACGTTAGGAGATGCTGAGACCCAGCACTGTGGCCTTGGATTCCTGATCAAATGTACCCATCTGGCAGGTGTTAGCTCATCCTACTGTGCCTCTTTGTTCATGATCGGCCCAGGCCGGTAGTTTTCCATTGTGGGCGTGGTTGGGGGCCTCTCGAGAGGAATGATTACTCAGTGTGGGCTGTTGGGGGGGCCAGTCCCTCGGCAGACATCTTAGGGTGCAGGTCATGATGGACTCCTCTGCAGAGCATTGCTAATAAATGTAAGTTTGTATTCTCTACTGTCTGACCGACTCTTCATTCTTGGGAAGGCAAAGCAGGTGGTTGTAAGAAAACCCGAGTGGCCCTAGAGGGCCACTTCCTCAGTTGGCGCCCGAACAGGGACCCCGCAAGGTAATCCAACTCACCCGTAATCGGGTTGTAGGGTCGGGGTGCATTTGGTTGGTCGGGCGGATCGGGGTGCCCCACACAAGACCGAGCTTGGTTCTTGCAGCTGCCCCGTCCGGCTGATCGGGCATCCCCTCATCTAGTGGTCACCAGCTGGGGTCCTGAGAAGGCGAAACCTTGGAGTACACCATTTGGTCCGAAGAGTCAGCATTGGAGAATAACTTGACTCGACCTGTGTGCACCAGGTGAGTGATTTGATTCTTGGAAAAATGGCGCCATTCTTGGACGGCACGAGCCTGCGGACTGTGTCTACTCTTGATACAGTCTCCGGACTGTCTTGTCTGCAGTTCTCAAACTGCCTTGCTTGAACGACACGAGTCGACGGGCTGTGTCTTGGTACGGTCTCCGGACTGTATTGTCTTGAACTTGGTGGGTTTATGGACCCTTGAAAAGGCACAGAGTGTTTGTGAGCAGTTCACCGGACCACCTGGAAATTTGGCCCGCGCTTGAAAAGGTCCGGGACTGTCCGCGAACAATCTGTCAGACCAACTGGTAATTTGGCTAATGCTTGAAAAGGTCTGGGGCTGGAGCCTGTCTTCTTGAATGTGGTACAGTCCCCGGACTGTAGGGAGTGGTCCTAGGACCGTTTGGTTTGGTTCGTGAATAATATTTGTTATTTTATCTTGTCCTTGTTTGCCGTTGCTGGTCTTATACTTGTCCGTCAGGGACAGTGTGTGTGTCTTATATTAAGATGCCTTGTTTCTGCAAATTGGGGTGTTTTGGATGTCGATGTTGTTCTACTGATGCTCGATTGGAAGAGAGCCAGCCTGCACCTCCGGAGGGTTCTCCAAATTGTGACGTATACGTTAAACATGTTATTGGCCCTGTTATGTTTAGCACATTGTGGCATAAATATACGAGGGACAATGCTGAGTTACAGTGGCCGCTTACTGGCTCATTTGATGAACAGATATTGAATTTCTTGCAGGACAAGTTGTTCACTAGAAGGAGCAGACAGTCGATGTTTGATTCTTTAAGAGTATGGCAGAAAGAAGCAAAGCAGCGACGACTGAGAGCAGAGAAAGTGGCCCGGAAGAGGCAGACGCAAACTATAACACAGAAGGCAGTAGCCTATGAAAGAGGAAAGATAGAGAAGGGTATAGAATGCGCAGATAGAAAGTTTCGGTTACAGACAGACAAATGTTATGTTACTAGAGAGGAAGGTGATGATTTAGTCAAAGAGCTATTAGATTCTCGCCCCCTCCTCCTTATGCCCCTGAACGGATATACATGACAGTCCTGACATCTTAGTCCTTGGCCTCTAGTGCCGCCCCTTCTAGCGTTCCTGTTTCTAGCGCTACCGCTTCAGCCCCGGCCCCTCTTGCTTCTCTTCTACTCACACCAGTCACCGGGACGGGTGCTGTTAGCTCCCCCGCCCAGTCTATTAGTTCTGTATCGACTGCTACTGCCACTTTCACCCCTACCACCCTGTCTCCCTACATGATGGTACCTGTCTCTGCATCTGCTCTTTCCCCCATGAGTGTGACACCCCAGGCACAGTTGAATGTCGAAACTCCTGCGCGTGGAGTACATGACGTGAACTGGGCAGCAGCGCGAGACCGAATGGATAAAGTCCATTGGTGCGTTCTGCGGTGGCTGATGAGGAAAAGCAAATGGTGGCGAATCAAGCAGCTCAGTGGGCTCGGAATCCGATCTATAGTGTGGAGGATGTGTGGAGTGTGATGAAAGATTACGAGCCGTTTATACAGCAGCATGCTCCTAAGCACAGGTCAGCGACGCTGATAGGGTTGTGGGAACAGTGTTTTCAAGGTGTCGCACCGCAAATAATATATGACATACGGGATAGGGTATATGCTGCAGGTATGGCTCCCAATGAGGTTTTTAGCAATATAACGACACTAGTGGGTTACCGAGGCAGATTGCTCCAGAAGGTTCCGACGATGGGGACACAGCATCCGATGAGGGAAGTTCATCCCATTTACCCCCCTGAAATTCCAGAACTGCGTGATTCCACCAATGCTGTGATTAGACCACGGGTCGACGCTCGGTTTCAGGAACAGTGGATCTATACTCCCTGGAAGAGGAGTGAGGTCCTATCCTTAAAGAGCCAGCTGAAGGACCCCCTAAAAAACCCTACTGCATATTATAAAGAATTGAAGGAGGCAGCCTCCTCCACAGTAATGACGCTAGCTGACATAGAGTTGTTTTTCGGTCTGTTGGTACCGGTGGATATATGGAGGCAAGTTCATACGCAGGATCACGCACTGGAGTTGGGGGGCACGTGGGATGAGATCAGGGCTTGGGATAAGGAGCGTAAGTCGGGCGACAAGCCGAAAGCTGAGCTCCTCGCTTTGCCAGCGCGTATTATAACATACATGCACTACTCACTTATCCCGCCAAAGAGAGTGGACTGGGATAAGTTGACTGCGTGTCGCCAGAAGAAGGATGAAAGTGTGTCAGATTTCTTTACCAGATTTGAAGGGGTGTTTTTAGATTTTAGTGGTCAGGACCTGTCACAGGAGGGTGGTGTTCGTTTATTTGTCAACAGATTTGTCACTAACTTGCTTCCCAAGATTGCAACACGGTTGCAGGCTTCGGAAAGTACTTGGACGACATCATCCCCGTCAGTGATATTGAGTATGGCACAGTATTACGAACATAGGGAGAATGAGGACAAGGAAAGGGCAGAGAAAAAGTCAAAGGATTTGTAGACGAGGGTATTGATGCAGCAAGTTGCGAGGGGAAGTGGAGGAGGTAGAGGTTTGGCCCAACTGCCGCCCCGGTCGGGCAGGGGTGGTGCTTCAAACACGCCCCTCGGGCTCAATCAATGTGCGTACTGCAAGCAGGAGGGACATTGGCAGAACGAGTGTCCGGAGTTGATACAGAAAGGTGAGGCCCCGAGAGGTCGGGGTTTTCGAGGACGCGGACGAGGAACAGGAGGTAGAGGGGGATGCAGTCAGAGGATACATCGCACAATAGGCAGAGCGGGAATTATTTTGACGACCCCCGAGGATGGCAGTACTATCATGACGACTATGACATGGACGAAGTGGCAAGGTAATTTCACAGCTAGGACTGCCGAGGACAGGGCGAGGGACCAGTTCCTGTGCCTATAGATCAGCACGGACCTTACATCACTGCTGATTTACATGGTACTACTGAATTTTTTTTAGTTGATACAGGGGCTATGAATAGCTCTGTTTTCCGTTCACTGGTCCCGGGGGCAGCTCTGTCTGGCCAAAACAATGTGTTGGTGGGTTTCTCAGGTGTACCAGTCATTAGCCCCATTTCCAAGCCTCTTGCTTTGACTATTGGCCCCTTTACGGTCGATTCACCATTTTTACTGACGTCAAATTGTGGGGTCGATTCACCATTTTTACTGACGTCAAATTGTGGGGAAAATTTATTAGGACTCGATTTGTTAAAAAGGCTGCATGCGACAATTTTTTGTTCTCCAGACGGTGTTTACATGACTGTTGGACCGCAGGTAGCCCGTGCAAAATAGTGCTTCGCAAAGGATGCTCCCCTTCCCCTGAGTTCAAAGAGGTGCCACATACGTTATGGGCTACAGGAGACACGGATGTGGGGTTACTTCAGATCCCACCAGTATCTATACAGATCAGAGACAATGCTAAATTGCCACGTATTCCCCAGTACAAGATATCCCAGGCAGGTAAAAAGGCTCAATTGCTAATAATACAGGATTTGATTAAGTCTGGCATGGTTGAAGAGACTGTGGTGAATGTGTATAATAGCCCTATTCTTCCTATTCTTAAAAAAACACCCTTGGATTCTTCTGATGCCCACCCTGACGCTTACCGTTTTGTGATAGACCTCAGAGAGGTAAATAAGATCGTAGTTCCCCAGTACCCTGTGGTCCCGGACATTACAACGATCTTGACAATGATCCCCCCATCAGCAAAATTCTTCTCTGTAATTGACTTAAAAAATGCTTTCTTCAGCATACCAATCCATACAGATAGCAGATATCTGTTTGGATTTGCAATAGCCGGTCGGAGCTTTAGATACTGCTGTGCTCCACAAGGCTATACTGAAAGTCCTAGTATTTATAGCCAAGCCTTGAAAGCTCAATTGGATTCTTTGGAGCTTCCCCCTGGTAATGTGCTGTTGCAGTATGTTGACGACCTCCTTGTGGCTTCGGACACTGAAGATGGTTGCAAAGACGCCACAGTTCAATTATTGTTGCATCTGGCGCATCATGGACACAAGGTGTCGCTTTCCAAATTTCAATATTGTCGACAGGAGGTCACCTATTTAGGTCACCTACTGTCGAAAGAGGGTCGCAGACTAACACCTGAGCGCATAACGGCTATTACTAACATGTCTGTACCTAAGACCCAACACGAGGTACGCGCGTTCATTGGGATAACATCGTATTGTTGGCATTGGATCCCTAACTATTCCCTACTAACAAAACCCCTTCTTTACCTGACCACCAAAGATGTGCATGAACCCCTGCCTTGGACCCTTGCATGCCAGCAAGCTTTTGAACAATTAAAGGTTGCGCTTTGCTCGGCTCCTGTGCTTGGTACTCCTGATTACCAGAAGCCTTTTGTGCTCTACGTGCATGAGATGGACGTTTTTTTTTAAACCTGTTTTTATTAATTTTTGTCATATAGGAGTTACAATAAGATTTCAGTTGCAAATATATACGAATACACATGTGATTAATAAACAGCATATAATCAATTCTGTCCTCACAGGGGTGTTGCACAATAAGTACATTTGGCGTCTCAGCACGTATCGTTGGTAAAGTTCGGCTCCCAGTGCAGTAGTATGCTTCACCCGCACCCAACACGCCAGGCATTTCGAGCTCCATTTACATTTGCATTTTTTTTTACATGTGCATTTGGAACAGTCCGTAATCAGCAACATCAATAGGGTGTTCCCTCCTGCCCTCCCCTATAGCCATCAAGGTGGAATGTGGGAGGAGGAGAAGGCAGGGAATGAGGAGGTAGAGGGTAGGGTGCATATGAGTCCATGGATAATAGAAGGGTGCGTTATTGTGATAGCTGCACCAATGGATCGTCTTCGGCGGTGTGTGTAGAATGTGTGAGAAGATAAGCTGTCAGGGGGTCCCATATATCCCTGGGACGCGAGGTTCTGGGAAGTAAGTCAGCATAATTAGTGAATTGCTCCTGACAATATATCAAATCAGTGAGTCAATCCTTGAATTTTGGTGCGCGTCCTCTGCCCCATCGACATGCAATTCGGCGCTTTGCCATGAGTAAGGCAATGGCGAGATATTTGCGATAGGGCTTGGCAATATGCTTTGTATGGCCGAGCAGGGCGAGCAGGGGGGAGCGTTCCAGGGATTGCATGGTCATCTGGTCCAGGGCATCAAACACGTTTTCCCAGTATGCGTGCACTTCGTGACACTCCCAGGCTAAGTGTAAAAAATCGACTTTAGGGGCCCTACAGCGCGCGCAATGGTCAGAGGCTGACAATTTATATTTATGTAATTTCACCGGGGTGTAATATAAACAATGCAAGAATTTGTAGTGTGTAATACGCAGCCTGTGGCTGGCAGCGATTTGCTCTGTGTGTTCACAGCAGTATGTCCATTGGTCATCGGTAAGTGCATAGCCTAGTTCCGTGTCCCAGTGCGCTCTGGAAGGGCATAAGGTCCTCTCCTGTGTCGTATGCACAATGTGGTAAAGTGTGGAGACCATATGCCCCGGGGAGCCAGCTCACAGTACCCACTGCAGAGGGGCCAAGGTGGGGGGCTCGTGTGGGAACTCTGGTGTGACAGAGCGGAGGCCTTGCTGCAGTCGTACATAGAGGAAAACATCTAAGGGGGATGGTTGGGCCTCTTTAAATATATGGGTTAGCGTCCGGAATTTTCCATTGTGGTATAGATCGCCCCACGTGGTGATGTTGGTCCAGTCTAGGAGCTTGTGGAAACCCTTTTCCTGTAGGAGTGGCATTCGGGGATGATATGTCAGTGGGAGCAGTGGAGAGTAGAGCATGGGGCATTGTAATAGCTTCAATATGCGATGCCAGGCGTTGAGTGTGCAAGTGAGTGTGGTAGGTGCTGTTTCCCGCCGCGCAGGGGGATCAAGTAATATACCATCTATCGGTATAGGATCCGCCAGCCAATGTTCTGCCGCAACCTGTGGCATGTAACGGGGAGGATGGAACCAATAATAGGCATAGTGAGCTTGTGCACAGGTGTAATAGAGTTCAAAATCTGGGACATCAAAGCCCCCCTGCGCATAGGGTCTGGTTAGTATACCCCATTGTAATCGGGGCTGTTTGCCTCCCCATACAAGTCTGATCATTTCGGTTCATAACATCGTAAAAAAGGCCCGGCCAGGATTATAAGGAATATTGAGAAATAAATATAGCACCTTCGGGAGAACCACCATCTTGATCAGTGAGGCACGCCCCGCCATCGAGAGGGGCAAGGAGATCCAGCGAGTGGCATTATCTGTGATGCAATCCAAGGCTCTGCCATAGTTTAACCGCATGAGCTCGTCTCTGTCTGTAGTGATGCGAATCCCTAGGTAGCGCATATCTGAGTGACACCACTCTAAGGGATAGTCTAGGGGAAATGGAGTGGCTGCAGGGGTGAGGTGGACGATCTGCGATTTTCCCAAATTTATATGGATCCCCGACATTTTCCCAAACACGAGGAATTTACGGAGAAGTGGGCTAAGGTTAGTTTGTGGATCACGAGCATACAGGGTGATGTCATCTGCGTACAGTGATAGTAAAATCTGGCGCAGATTGCAGCGTAACGCTTTGTCTTGGTGGTGTTGGCGTAACTTGGCTGCCAAGGGTTCTATTGCTAAAGCAAACAATAGGGGGGAGAGCGGGCACCCCTGTTGAGTGCCCCTAGTGATGGAAAAGGCAGGCGATAGGTGACCATTTAAGCGGACCTTAGCCACAGGAAGGTGATAAAGCAGCTTGATCCAGGATAGAAACATTGGGGGAAAGCCCATTCACTGCAGGACTCCCAGTAAATAATCCCACTCAAAGGATCGCAAAAACGTGCGGAGATTATGTGTAGTCGCTCTGCCGGGAATAAAGCCTGCCTGATCCGGGAGGGCTAGTTTGTCCATGAGCAAGTTCAGTCTATTTGCTATGACCTTCGCCAGGATTTTAGTGTCACAGTTTATAAGCGAAAGTGGTCTGTAAGAGTCACAGTGGAGGGTGGATTTCCCGGATTTCAGCAGGGAAATGATGTGTGCCTCACGCATAGAGGGAGGAAGTTTGCCATTGTCTAATGCATCTTCAAATACCTCTTGAAGGATGGGGGCCAGCAAGTCTATGTAGGTTTTGTAGAATTCAATAGGGAGCCCGTCTGATCCCGGTGCCTTCCCTGATTTCATGTGCATTATGGCTTCCCTTATTTCGTCCAATTCAAAGGGAGCGCCCAACCACCCCAATGCTACATCCCCTAGGTAGGCGTTGAGATCTAGTTCATCATGTCTCTGCGATGTGTACAATGAGGCATAGTGTGTGGTGAAGATACGCAGTATGTCCGTAGTGTCCCTGCAGGTGACATCCCCAGGACCCGTACTCTCCAGTATGTTATTTGTAAAGTGTGGCCTTCGTATCGTGTCTGCTAACACTCTCCCGGGGCGTTCCCCTTCCCCATAACCCTCGCAACCCAATGTTTGCCTCTAAATTTCCCTTCCCTATCGGCAGTGTCAGTGTATTCAGTGAGTTTATCTCGAAGTTCTCAATTTGCCTGCCCGTCAGTGCTGGTGATGAGCCATGTCTCTAGGTGTTTAATCTCAGTTTCTAATTTTTTATGCAATCTCTGTATATCCCGTAGTACACCCGAGCTTTTGGATATGCAGAAGCCCCTAATTGTGACCTTGAAGGCCTCCCAAACATTCTCTACGCTGTCGACAGAACCCTTGTTTCTCTGTAAAAACTCCTGTATTTCTTGACCTAGTTCGTCGTGGAACACCGCATCTAGCAGCGCTAAGGGCTGGATCCTTTGTGGGGCGTCATATCCAGGGGGAGTAAATGCTAGTCTTACAGGAGCATGGTCCGAGTATGTTCTAGCTAGGTGTGTGGCCGTGACAATCAGAGGACCCAGCCCTCGTGTAAATAGGAGGTAGTCTAGGCGGGCCCATGACGCGAATTGAGTTGCGTGGTGTGTGCCTTCAGTTGCATGTGGATGGAGGTGACGCCAGGCATCTAGTATACCATTAGCTTCCATTATGTTACGCAGCGCTTTGTGTGAGCCATTATAATGGTGCGGGGCTGGGTTAGATCTGTCCAATGTTGGGTCTAAAGCGACGTTAAAATCGCCCCCCCAGATGAGGTGAGTGGACCCTATCTCCACGATTTTCCCCCATAGTGTAGTGAAGAACTCGGGCGAGTCTATATTGGGGCCATAGCAGCAAGCCATGGTAACGGAATCTGAGCCCAGTCTTCCCCAGGCCAAGCAATAACGACCATGCTGGTCGTGCGTTGATCTGGCCAGAGCGAAAGGAAAGTTTTTTTAAATAAGTATAGCCGTCCCTCTGGAGTAGGAAGAATATGAGGAAAAAATTCTGTGTTCCGCCCATTTACTAGCAAAGGTATTATTGTGGCTGGGGTTGGTGTGGGTCTCTTGGAGCATGGCTATATGTATCTGGTGTCTGTCTAAATATGCCAGAACTTGGCGGCGCATTCTCGGGTCACCTAGACCCCTGACATTCCAGGTGAGGATCTGCACTGTTGGAGAGCCCGTTAGGTTAGCCATATGTGCTGGTAAGGTAAGCTGAGTGTCAGGATGGGTACTATACACCTGTGAGGCAGTGTGGAGTAAAAACAATGCAACCAAACATCACATGTGTTTTGCGTGCTGTGAATAAACTGAAATAACAACCCAATACCCCCCCTCCCACTGAAGCATCCCAATCATGCCAGAAATATGTACCCCACCCCCCTCCCCATTTCCCCAACACATCCAGAAACACAAGCTGGCATAATACCAGCATAAAACAATGGGGGAGCGCCCTCGGGGGAAACTTCCAGGGGATAGCACATACTCTCCCCGCCCTCAGAGAGACATAACATTGGAGTGGCTCAGCTCTGAGAGGGCGAGGGTGCCCAGAGTACATTGTGTCCCATGATCCCAAATGTCACTTATCTGGTGTCGGCCTCCAGGCAGTTAGTCACATCCAGGAGTCAGGTTCCATTGTCCAGGTTTCTGTACCCCAAGTATATGGTTCCTGCTATTGTGGGACCGCTGGTGCTGTATGAGGTCCTCCGCATTCGCAGGTGTGTCCCTTCCGAGTTCCAAGACTTCTTTACTCCGTTGTCGGTGATTCGGATCGCGGTGATGAGTTCGGTGAGACGGTGGAGTTATTGCAACGCCGGAGGCACTTCAGGAATTTGTCCACTTGCTGTGGTTTGGTGAAGAATGATTGTTTTCCTTGGTGGGTGACTCTCAGGCGTGCCGGGTATAGGAGAGCGTAGTCGATCTGGGCATCACGTAGTTTCTTTTTAACTGGTACAAATTTGCGCCGTTCTTCCTGTACGGTAGCTGTAAAATCCGGATATATGGAGAAATGTTTGCCCTCAAAAGTCAATTGGCGCTTTTCCCTGGCTACCTTGAGGGCGGTGTCCCCGTCACGATAATTCAACAGCCGGGCGATGATAGGGTGTGGTGTGCTACCCGGGGAAGTCTGGTACCCAGAGACCGGTGCGCCCTCTCAACAAGAAATTGGGAGGAGAAAGAGTCAGAGCCGAATGTATCCCGTAGGAGTCTTTCAATGTATTCCTCCATCTTCCCAGTATTGGTACTTTCCGCTATTCCAAGCACGCGTATATTATTTCTTCGACTGCGCGCCTCCAAATCCTCATTCTTCGCGGCAATGACCGACAGCAATTTGTCCATGTTGGTCACTTTTGTCACGAGATGAGAGGTGGTATCTTCATTATCTGAGATGCGCCGTTCTGTCTCTTTAATACGCTCTTCGTGGCCCTCTAATTTATGCACTATGGCATCCATGCGATTCGACATAGAGTCCATTTTGTCAGCAATTGCAGCTAGGCCTTGACGAACCTCCAGGAGCAAGGTTTTCATGTCGTCCTCCGGCGCAAGAGATGATCCCGATGCAGGTGTGTCATTGACTGTAGCGGCGTCTTCGTGCTGCGTGCGCCCTCCCTTTCTGGCCTCAAAAATAAGTCTTGGCTGTTTCGGGTCTGCCTTCCCCATTTTTGTGTTATGCAGCTCGTGAGGTCTGGTCAATAAAGGTTGTGGGACTTGCGGGTGTAGTTGTCTCCTCGTGCGGCTTCTAGTTGTGCCTATCAATGTTTGCGGGCCCCCGGCTTTATCGTGGCCGCTAGCCGGGCTGCGCCTGACAAGAGCGGCAGCGATGTCTATACCAGGTCTAGAAGTAGCCCCCACTCAGTACAGCACTTTCCTGCAGGCTTACTCCAGCACTGTGGAACGCACATCAGGTCCCAGAGAGCAATGGCATGTGTCTCTATTCTGTGTGGAGTATTCGCAGATCTGTGATCCACCCGGCCCGCGACGCGTGCACAATGCAGGGAAGACCGAGGTTCGTTGCGACGGCAGGGAGGCTTCTGATGGGGTCTCTAGGCGCTACACGGCAGTCCGCTCATCACCTCTCTCTGCATCAAAGGGCCTTGGCAGGGCAGGGAGGTAGTACTTGCAGTGCTCAGGGCCCCCCGGGCCGCGTATGAAGAGGCCTCTCTCCCAATGCAGCCTCAACGAGGCCCAGACGGTAATGGCGGCGCAACTTCCGCAATAATAACAGGGCTGGCGAACAGTGCCAGCAAGGTGGTACAAGCCGGTAAGCTTCTCCCAAGGATAGTGGGCTTCTGCGCGGTAATGCTTTACGGGGGGTGAAATTGGATGATGGTACTCACTCCTGGTAGTGCGGTAGCATGGGCCTCAATCATTCACTCCCGCGAGGCCTGGTCCCCACACGGGCGCCTCAGGACCCCCGCAGCAGGTGCGGCCCAGCGGCAGTTCCCAGTGCACAGGCAACAGCGACAGTGTGCGCGAAGCGGCGTCACAGCGGTGGACAGGGGCGCCTCATATGTACCAACCGTGCATGGAGCAGCAATGAGCACCCGCCGGGCCTTGTATGTAGAGGCCTCTCTCCCTTCGCGGCCTCAGCAATGGCAGTGCGGCTTCCGCGATGGCAGCAGGGTCGGCGACGGTATCGGCTAGGTGAGACACGCCGGTATGCTTCTCCCCAGGTTAGCGATCCACAGCGCGGCAGTGCTTTTTGTTTGTTGGGGGGTGGGAGCGGGTGGTAGTACTCACTCCGGGTTGTCCGATAGTATGGGCCGTGATCACGCACCACCGCGAGGCCCTGTCCCCACGTGGGCACCGCGGGAGCCGCGCAGCCAGCGTAGCCCAGTGACAGTTCCAGGCTCTCAGGCAGCAGCAGCGGCGTTCACGATCGTCCGTCACAGCAGGAGGGAACCTGCTGTGACGATAGGTGACCATTTAAGCGGACCTTTGCCACGGGAAGGTGATAAAGCAGCTTGATCCAGGAGAGAAACATTGGGGGAAAGCCCATTCGCTGCAGGACTCCCAGTAAATAATCCCACTCAACTGAATCGAACGCCTTGGTGGCGTCTAGGAAGACTGCTGCTAGTGGCAGAGCAGGGTCCACATTGTGGAGGATCGCAAAAACGTGCGGAGATTATGTGTAGTCGCTCTGCCGGGAATAAAGCCTGCCTGATGCGGGAGGGATAGTTTGTCCATGAGAAAGTTCAGTCTATTTGCTATGACCTTCGCCAGGATTTTAGTGTCACAGTTTATAAGCGAAAGTGGTCTGTAAGAGTCACAGTGGAGGGTGGATTTCCCGGATTTCAGCAGGGAAATGGTGTTTGCCTCACGCATAGAGGGGGGAAGTTTGCCATTGTCTAATGCGTCTTCAAATACCTCTTGAAGGATGGGGGCCAGCAAGTCTATGTAGGTTTTGTACAATTCAATAGGGAGTCCGTCTGATCCCGGTGCCTTCCCTAATTTCATGTGCATTATGGCTTCCCTTATTTCGTCCAATTCAAAGGGAGCGCTGAGGAACTCCCGCTGGGAGTCGCCCAACCACCCCAATGCTACATCCCCTAGGTAGGCGTTGAGATCTAGTTCACCATGTCTCTGCGATGTGTACAATGAGGCATAGTGTGTGGTGAAGATACGCAGTATGTCCGTAGTGTCCCTGCAGGTGACATCCCCAGGACCCGTAATCTCCAGTATGTTATTTGTAAAGCGTGGCCTTCGTATCGTGTCTGCTAACACTCTCCCGGGGCGTTCCCCTTCCCCATAACGCCTCGCAACCCAATGTTTGCCTCTAAATTTCTCTTCCCTATCGGCAGTGTCAGTGTATTCAGTGAGTTTATCTCGAAGTTCTCAATTTGCCTGCCCGTCAGTGCTGGTGATGAGCCATGTCTCTAGGTGTTTAATCTCAGTTTCTAATTTTTTATGCAATCTCTGTATATCACGTAGTACACCCGAGCTTTTGGATATGCAGAAGCCCCTAATTGTGACCTTGAAGGCCTCCCAAACAGTCTCTACGCTGTCGACAGAACACTTGTTTCTCTGTAAAAATCTCCTGTATGTCTTGACCTAGTTCGTCGTGGAACACCGCATCAAGCAGCGCTAAGGGCTGGAGCCGCCAGATCCTTTGTGGGGCGTCATATCCAGGGGGAGTAAATGCTAGTCTTACAGGAGCGTGGTCCGAGTATGTTCTAGCTAGGTGTGTGGCCATGACAATCAGAGGACCCAGCCCTCGTGTAAATAGGAGGTAGTCTAGGCGGGCCCATGACGTGAATTGAGTTGCGTGGCGTGTGCCTTCAGTTGCATGTGGATGGAGGTGACGCCAGGCGTCTAGTATACCATTAGCTTCCATTATGTTACGCAGTGCTTTGTGTGAGCCATTATAATGGTGCGGGCTGGGTTAGATCTGTCCAATGTTGGGTCTAAAGCGGCGTTAAAATCGCCCCCCCAGATGAGGTGAGTGGACCCTATCTCCACGATTTTTCCCCATAGTGTAGTGAAGAACTCGGGCGAGTCTATATTGGAGCCATAGCAGCAAGCCATGGTAACGGAAATTGAGCCCAGTCTGCCCCAGGCCAAGCAATAGCGACCATGCTGGTCATGCGTCGATCCGGCCAGAGCGAAAGGAATTTTTTTTTTAATAAGTATAGCCGTCCCTCTGGAGTAGGAAGAATATGAGGAAAAAATTCTGTGTTCCGCCCATTTACTAGCAAAGGTATTATTGTGGCTGGGGTTGGTGTGGGTCTCTTGGAGCATGGCTATATGTATCTGGTGTCTGTCTAAATATGCCAGAACTTGGCGGCGCTTTCTCGGGTCACCTAGACCCCTGACATTCCAGGTGAGGATCTGCACTGTTGGAGAGCCCGTTAGGTTAGCCATATCTGCTGGTAAGGTAAGCTGAGTGTCAGGCTGGGTACTATACGCCTGTGAGGCAGTGTGGAGTAAAAACAATGCAACCAAACATCACATGTGTTTTGCGTGCTGTGAATAAACTGAAATAACAACCCAATACCCCCCTCCCACTGAAGCATCCCAATAATGCCAGAAATATGTACCCCACCCCTCTCGCCATTTCCCCAACACATCCAGAAACACATGCTGGCATAATACCAGCATAAAACAATGGGGGAGCGCCCTCGGGGGGAAACTTCCAGGGGATAGCACATACTCTCCCCGCCCTCAGAGAGACATAACATTGGAGTGGCTCAGCTCTGAGAGGGCGAGGGTGCCCAGAGTACATTGTGTCCCATGATCCCAAATGTCACTTATCTGGTGTTGGCCTCCAGGCAGTTAGTCATGTCCAGGAGTCAGGTTCCATTGTCCAGGTTTCTGTACCCCAAGTATATGGTTCCTGCTATTGTGGGACCGCTGGTGCTGTATGAGGTCCTCCGCATTCGCAGGTGTGTCCCTTCCGAGTTCCAAGACTTCTTTACTCCGTTGTCGGTGATTCGGATCGCGGTGACGAGGTCGGTGAGCCGGTGGAGTTATTGCAACGCCGGAGGCGCTTCAGGAATTTGTCCACTTGCTGTGGTTTGGTGAAGAATGATTGTTTTCCTTGGTGGGTGACTCTCAGGCGTGCCGGGTATAGGAGAGCGTAGTCGATCTGGGCATCACGTAGTTTCTTTTTAACTGGTACAAATTTGCGCCGTTCTTCCTGTACGGTAGCTGTAAAATCCAGATATATGGAGAAATGGTTGCCCTCAAAAGTCAATTGGCGCTTTTCCCTGGCTGCCTTGAGGGCGGAGTCCCCGTCGCGATAATTCAACAGCCGGGCGATGATAGGGCGTGGTGTGCTTCCCGGGGGGGTCTGGAACCCAGAGACTGGTGCGCCCTCTCGACAAGAAATTGGGAGGAGAAAGAGTCAGAGCCGATTGTATCCCGTAGGAGTCTTTCAGTGTATTCCTCCATGTTCCCAGTATTGGTACTTTCCGGTATTCCAAGCACGCGTATATTATTTCTTCGACTGCGCGCCTCCAAATCCTCGTTCTTCGCGGCAATGACCGACAGCAATTTGTCCATGGTGGTCACTTTTGTCACGAGATGAGAGGTGGTATCGTCATTATCTGAGATGCGCCGTTCTGTCTCTTTATTACGCTCTTCGTGGCCCTCTAATTTATGCACTATGGCATCCATGCGATTCGACATAGAGTCCATCTTGTCAGCAATTGGAGCTAGGCCTTGACGCACCTCCAGGAGCAAGGTTTTCATGTCGTCCTCCGGCGCAAGAGATGATCCCAATGCAGGTGTGTCATTGACTGTAGCGGCGTCTTCGTGCTGCGTGCGCCCTCCCTTTCTGGCCTCAAAAATAAGTCTTGGCTGTTTCGGGTCTGCCTTCCCCATTTTTGTGTTATGCAGCTCGTGAGGTCTGGTCAATAAAGGTTGTGGGACTTGCGGGTGTAGTTGTCTCCTCGTGCAGCTTCTAGTTGTGCCTATCAATGTTTGCGGGCACCCTGCTTTATCGTGGCCGCTAGCCGGGCTGCGCCTGACAAGAGCCGCAGCGATGTCTATACCAGGTCTAGAAGTAGCCCCCACTCAGTACAACACTTTCCTGCAGGCTTACTCCAGCACTGCGGAACGCACGTCAGGTCCCAGAGAGCAATGGCATGTGTCTCTATTCTGTGTGGAGTATTCGCAGATCTGTGCTCCACCCGCCCCGCGATGCGTGCACAATGCAGGGAAGGCCGAGGTTCGTTAAGACGGCGGGGAGGCTTCCGATGGGGTCTCTAGGCGCTACACGGCAGTCCACTCATCACCTCTCTCTGCATCAAAGGGCCTTGACAGGGCAGGGAGGTAGTACTTGCAGTGCTCAGGGCCCGCCGGGCCGCGTATGAAGAGGCCTCTCTCCCAATGCAGCCTCAACGAGGCCCAGACGGTAATGGCGGCGCAGCTTCCGCAATAATGACAGGGCTGGCGAACAGTGCCAGCAAGGTGGTGCAAGCTGGTAAGCTTCTCCCAAGGATAGTGGGCTTCTGCGCGGTAATGCTTTACGGGGGGTGAGATTGGATGATGGTACTCACTCCTGGTAGTGCGGTAGCATGGGCTTCAATCATTCACTTCCGCGAGGCCTGGTCCCCACACGGGCGCCTCAGGACCCGCGCGGCAGGTGCTGCCCAGCGGCAGTTCCCTGTGCACAGGCAACAGCGACAGTGTGCGCGAAGCGGCGTCACAGCGGTGGACAGGGGCGCCTCATATGTACCAACCGTGCATGGAGCAGCAATGAGCACCCACCGGGCCTTGTATGTAGAGGCCTCTCTCCCTTCGCGGCCTCAGCAATGGCAGCGCGGCTTCCGCGATGGCAGCAGGGTTGGCGACGGTATTGGCTAGGTGAGACACGCCGGTATGCTTCTCCCCAGGTTAGCGGGCCACAACGCGGCAGTGCTTTTTGTTTGTTGGGGGGTGGGAGCGGGTGGTAGTACTCACTCCGGGTTGTCCGATAGTATGGGCCGCGATCACGCAGCACCGCGAGGCCCTGTCCCCACATGGGCACCGCGGGAGCCGCGCAGCCAGCGTAGCCCAGTGACAGTTCCAGGCTCTCAGGCAGCAGCAGCGGTGTTCACGATCCTTCGTCACAGCAGTGGTCAGGGGCGCCTCACATACACCAAACTTGCATGGGGCGGTAACGAGTGTTTAATCTCCGCATCGCTGTGATTTTTAATCGGTTGGGACCAGCTGGGCAGGATATTTAGGTGGATTAATGCTCCGGGCTGCAGGAGCCTCACTACAGTGCGGCCATACTGCTTGTGCACCACCTAGCGCCCCTCCCATGAGGTGGACGGTTGCACGCTTTCTGTTCTAACACAGGGCTTCGGTGGTAAGCAGAGACCCTGTGCCTACTTCTCTGCCATGCTTGATAATGTTGCCAGAGCGCTCCCGAGCTGTCTGAGAGCTGCCGCGGCGGAGGCAGTTTCTATCAGACAATCGGCAGGGCTCGTCCTTGATACCGACCTCACAGTCATGGTACCTCATGCTGTGGATACGCTATTGAATAAGACAAAGACGCAGCACCTTACCAATGCGCGTCTGACTGGCTATGAATTGACTCTGTTTGCTCCGCACATTACCATATCGCTAAGGTAGCCACGCACCTAGTGAAGCATTGCATCATTTGTCTGAAGCATAACCCTGGGAAAGGTACTCCTACACCCGCTGGTAACTTTGCACCGCCTTCCTTCCCTTTCGAGGGTCTCCAGATGGATTTCATCAAAATGGAACGAGTTAATAACCTAAAGTATGTGCTAGTAGTGATCTGCGCATTCAGTAAATGGATTTAGGCTTATCCCACTAAAGAGAATTCAGCTATAGCGAAGGTACTTCTAAAAGAGTACTTCCCACGCTATGGGTTGCCACGCGTGATTTGGAGTGACAACGGAAGTCACTTCAATTCAAAAGTCATTGAATTGGTGTGTTCAGGTTTGCATATTAAGCAGACGTTTCATGCTGCGAATCACCCCCAGTCAGCAGGTCTGGTTGAGAAGTACAATGGTACTCTCAAACTAAAGCTAGCAAAGATTCAAGAAAGCACAGGACTGCGATGGCCAGATGCGTTACCCTTGGCTTTATTATCTACCAGAGCGACAGTGCATTCTAAAACAGGGTTGTCCCCGTATGAGGTGGTCTTCGGACACCTTGTTAATGTCTGGGGCGTCCCGAGACCCAAGCGCTTTTCCGAGATAGAGTACCCCCTGCTTGTAGACTATCTGTATGAATTGTCTAAAGATCTTCGTTCTCTTCACCAACAGATACAAGCCACGCTACAGCCAGTACCAGAGGGGCCCGTGTATCAAATACAGCCCGGAGATTTTGTACTCATCCGAAATTTTCAACGGAAAAGCTGTTTGGAGCCGAGGTGGAAAGGGCCTCTCCTCGTCCTTCTTGCCACCCGTACAGCGGTGAAAGTAGACGGCAGGAAACACTGGATCCACGGTTTGCACGTTAAACGGATACCTCTACCGCTCCCGTACGACCGTTGGGTCGACAAAGGCATCGGTGATCAGGAATGTGAGAAGGTGCCACGCTCGTTCCTTCTCTGACGCCCGGTTGAGGTGGGCGCAGACGGACGAAGAAAGTGATGCAGTTCTGTCTGAGGCGATCCCACCAGAGATAAGGGCCGCCCCGGATAACACCGTTTCTAATACACCGGAATCTGACTTTCGATGCCCAACTGATCCTGAGTTTCTGCCCCTTTTTGTTGATGAAACAGTGCCTGGAATAACGAAATATAATCTGAGGCCCCAAAAGAAGGACAGTGCATCAGCCAAACAGTCTAGGAGTTAGGGAATAACTTGAGCTTAGGGCGCGGGTGCTGTGCCTAAGGTGCATGTACTAAATTAGGGCGAACTACACTGGTGCACTGCCTTGGACACTGGACAGGATAGTTGAGGGTATTTGCCCAGGAGGGAGGGTGCCCTATCCTGAAAGAAGAAGGATTTGTTTTGCTGCAAGGGCTGCGATTGCGCAGCTCCTCTGTGGGAGTGCTTCATAGCACCGTCGTTGATGAACAATAGGAGCCTGCCAGCGAGGGTCTAAACGGACGCTGGGTGATTTGTGCCCTCTGGTACTGTTGTTGCAATAGTGGCTCTAGCCAGTGAATTTTTCTTTCCCTTGTGACATCTATAGGTTGCCCTTGAAGTTTCCTAAATGTATCCCTTTGGTCATCCTATCCCTGATGAGGAGCAGCCCTTTGCGGCTCCGCGTCCCACTCCAGATGGTCCTGTTTGGTCCTCTTGGTCCACTAAGAGTAAAATAGTGTTTGTTGTAATAATTTTGCTTTCCTTGCTGGTCATATTTGGGGTGGTCTGGTACTTAGAGGAACAACATCCCGTGCACACCTTGATAGGGACTACCCCGGTTCCAGCTGAGCACTCGTTTGTCACATTGGCCCCACATAAAGAAAGACATAGACAGACTTATGCCCAAAATGCTTTTGTTCAGATGCTCCATCAGGTACACAGTACTACTAATGTCACGAATTGCTGGGTGTGTGGGCTACTTCCCTCAGTTATGCACAAAAATGATTTGCTATTGTCATTGCCCCTGTCATATTTGGGT
The DNA here is from genome assembly GCA_963921515.1 of Calotriton arnoldi. Classification (NCBI taxonomy): domain Eukaryota; kingdom Metazoa; phylum Chordata; class Amphibia; order Caudata; family Salamandridae; genus Calotriton; species Calotriton arnoldi. The sequence continues at coordinate 3,117,447 of CAWUFW010000713.1, read as the reverse complement.
AGCTGTGAAGCCTGGGTTCAACTGCTCTCTATGATATACAAGCACTATCATGCTGACGCTATGAAAATGGTACAGGCTGATTACGAAGCAGTATTGGAGTATATAGTGGTACACCAGGGATATACACCTGGGGCAGATGGCAAGGAAGGTACCCTGCACCCGGATGCTTGCATGAACGTTTTTGAGGTTAACGAAAATGTCACTTGGTTACGAAATGAAATGCTGGATTTCCAAGGATTTAATGTCACTGAATATTTTAAATGTTTCCAGGAACGCAATATTACTGAAGACAAAGACATGCCTGTCCCTGTGATCAATGCAACAGCTAGTTTCTGTGTTGAAGGAACAGGGAACATTTCGGTAGGACAGAGTCATTGTAACTACACATACCGGTTAAACACTACTAGCAGCCCACCTTTGCTTACCCCTCCGAATGTATACTTCATCTGTGGGGAACAGGCTTATACATGGCTTCCGAGGGGATGGTCTGGCAGGTGTTATGTTTCCTTTTTCTTACCTCCCATTTACATTGCACCGTCCAATTACCACAAGGATCATAAGCTACAGCGTAGGGATCTCCAGGTACATCGAGTTAAGAGAGTTGTCAACCCAGACGATATTGATCAAACAGATACCTCTCTACAGCAATTTACTGACATAATGAAGGGCATTCTGCCATTCTGCGGTCCCATGTTCAATAGTCGTAATATTCGTCGCCTTGCTAGAGTAGTTGAGGGTGTTATTAATACTACTGCCGGTATGCTGACTAATATTACAGTCGAGCTTCAAGCTACGAGGCTCGTTTCTCTTCAAAATCGGATGGTTTTAGACGTCATTCTGGCTGATAGGGGTGGAGCCTGTCACGTCATCGGCAGCAGCTGCTGTGTGTACATCCCTGATAGTGCCCCTGATGTGTACTCCTCAATACAGAAATTACACAAACTTGCTTCAGATATCCATCAGGATAATGGTTCATGGTCCCTCACAGGGTGGCTCTGGGGTCTGCTGACATCAAGGGGTTGGAAGATATTACGTGTCCTAATAGCCATCGCAGGAGTCATCCTTACATGTTGCTTATGCATAAACTGTCTTCCAGCCTGTTGCACCTATTGTATGATTAAACTTCATCCTACCCCCACATTGCCAAGACGGGATAACAAGATTTCTGCTATGATGAAGCAGGAAATTCAGGACATGATGCTCACAGATGAGGGCATCTTCGAGTATTAGGCGATTTCGATGCTCATGTGTTGCTTGTTTTTCCCTTGTAACATGAGTGACTATGCAATTTCTTTCTCCCCCTCAGAATTGTAAAGACCCTACCGGATAGCGAATAAAGCATTTAGCCACTCATGCTAAAAGGAGGGTCTGTTAGGTTTCAAATTCCCATCCCTGCAACGCACTCATTTCATGTTATATTAGGTTAGCAATGTGTGGCTAAATAGATGTCATTTGTATTCACGTTATGTAACCCACTGAGTTATCCCTGTAATGCACAGGCTTCAGTTAGCGAGTGTGACTCCATTTTGCATTTCGTAATCCTTATTAGGCTGCTTAGACTGTGCCTGAGTTAGGCCTCATTACTCGTATTGCTTGCCTCAGCAGAACACTGTATTTCGTTATTATTTTTTCTTTCTGTTCAAGGCTGTTTCTCGACTTACTAATGAATAGGCCGTTCTGCCCTTGCATACTTATCTGAATGTGTAGTTTCTGCTCCAACGTTAGGAGATGCTGAGACCCAGCACTGTGGCCTTGGATTCCTGATAAAATGTACCCATCTGGCAGGTGTTAGCTCATCCTACTGTGCCTCTTTGTTCATGATCGGCCCAGGCCGGTAGTTTTCCATTGTTGGCGTGGATGGGTGCCTCTCGAGAGGAATGATTACTCAGTGTGGGCTGTTGGGGGACTAGTCCCTCGGCAGACATCTTAGGGTGCAGGTCATGATGGACTCCTCTGCAGAGCATTGCTAATAAATGTAAGTTTGTATTCTCTACTGTCTGACCGACTCTTCATTCTTGGGAAGGCCCTAGCAGGTGGTTGTAAGAAAATCCGAGTGGCCCTAGAGGGCCACTTCCTTCAGGCCTGACAGGAAAAGATTAGTTTTTGGCGAAAAGAAAGAAAAAAAAAAGAGCACAGATTACTGTGCACCAGATGATGTTAAATATCAGATTCCTGATGAGTATGTACAGTTTAACAGGGCCCAGCAGGACACAGCCATAGCATTGTTTTCAGAAATGACAGTTTGCAAATATACCTCTGATCTTATTGCTTTCAATATTCTGCTGTTCTTCTATTTTTGCTGTTTCTACCCCTGCTATGACGTTCAGGCTGTGTTGGCTATGGCACATGTGTCTTCCCCTATTATAACGGTTGGTACACTGGCACGCATATTACCCCAGTGCGCCACAACAAACTGTGATGATAATGCCCGTTACTTCTGTTGCTACTCCCAGAGACTGGATGAAATTGGAAGAACGTGTGGGTTTGTACATGTGATCTGAAGTGGGAAAGGAAGGAAGGAGTGTAATAGCTACTTCGTGTGGAAGGTGTGTGGAATGTGATAAAATAATGAGCCTTTTTGGACAACACATGGTTTCTAGGAACAGGGTTTCCAAACTGCTGCGCTACAGATTTTGTGTGATCCCAATAGGGATACTTATTTTGCTGGGCCGCATTGTCATGCCTTTTGGTTCCCTTATCCCGCTGTGAAAAGGGACGGGGTGAGATGACGGTTTGTCGCCAAAGGAATATGTGAGTGGGTTTGACGCTGATTTCTTTTAACATGACTTGAAGGTTTTCCTAGATTATAGTGGGCAGGATTTTAAGGGGGATTTGATTGTTTGCAGATTCGTTTTTACTGTTTTTTTGTTTGCACTAGCAACATGGTTGTAGGCATTTGGAAGTATTTGGTCTACATTGCCTTTTTCTGTTACGTATTTAACATAGCACAGTGTTATGAGTGTTTTGGTGGGTGTTTCAGACGCATTAGTTGTAGCACATGTTTTGCGCTCTCTTGCTCTGATTATTGGTCCTTTTTACTGTGAATTTTCCATTTTAGTTAATGTCTAATGGTGGTGAGCATGTGATGGGTTTGGCATCCTACTATTACTGCTCTCAGGCAGGTGAATGTCTGATGATGGGCCTTAATGTAAGTAGTGAGTAGTGTTTGTTTTCCCCCCTGAGGTTTGCGGATGTGCCATCCACTTTGTGGGCAACAGGTGATGCAGAGCTGGGATTGCTACAGATTCCGCGAGCCTTGTTATGCATGATGCAGATGTGGTTGAGAAAGGCGTGATTGATGAAAAGACTGTTCATATTTGTAATAGCCCCCCCCTGTTTTGCTTGTGTTTATAATTTGTGACTGCCTTGTGTGAAGTTAACAGAAATGTGGTTCTCCAGTTGTCTGCTGCTCTGGCCATCGCTATGCTTCTGCTAATGGTTCTTTCTGCTGCTCAATATTTTTCTATCACTGATTTAAAATACATTCTTTGGCGGTATTATTTTCAAAATAGGTCTTTGTCCGGATTCACATTGACTGGCAGGAGTCTTAGGCTCCGCTGCGTTTTTTTGTTTTTTGGGACTATGCAGAGAGACAGAGTATCTGTGCAGAGGTTTAAAAAGGGTAAGACACACAACAGAATTGTAGGGACAGTGCAGTTAAGTAGTGTGCGACATGGCATCCTGTGTAAATTGATATTGTGCTTGGTTCTCCCTGATTGGCATATTTGTTTTACTAGTAGATCCCTAGTGAAGTGCTCTGATTGTGCCAGGGCTGGTAAATAAATTGCTACCAGTAGGCTTGCAGCGCTGATTGTGCCACCCACATGAGTAGCCTGGAAAAGATGCCTCAGGCCTGCCACCGCAGTGCCTGCGCGCAGTTTGTACATAGGACACACCTATGGTAGGCCCAAGGTACCACCCTAGGCAGGGTGCAGTGTATGTGAAAGGTAGGATATGTACTGGTGTGTGTAACATGCGCTGATAGTGACATACTGCCCATTCTGTTTTCACTATTGAAAGGCTATCTTGCCCATAGGACTGAATTGGGAATGCGTTGTAAAACTTTACAAGCATATTCTCCCATAGGGATAAGGTAGACAATTGGAGTCTGGTATCCCTGGACTCAGAATTTGATAACGCACCTTTTAGTAAGGATAGGTTTTAAAGTCTGTGTTTGCAACCAGCACTTTTAAAAAGTGGCTATTTTCTTGTCACCCTTTTCTGTGTGTTTCTGCCTGATTGTGGATTGACTGTTTGGTTTCAGTGTGACAGAGACTGAGGATGTGCATTTGGTGTGGTGTCTTCTTGTGGTGTTTTCACTGTGTTACTGTGAGTGTTGATACAAATACTTTACACATTGCCTTTGGGATAAGCCTGTCTGCTTGTGCCAAGCTCCCAAGGGGGTGAGCAGGGGTTATCTAAAGTGTGTATTCCCCTTACGCTGACTGGAGGGAAGGGTCCCTATTTGAATAAAAGTACCTACCTCTGCCAACTAGAGGCACTCATTTCTAACAAATTGTTCTTATCTTTAGTTTTGACTGACCAGGGAGTTTGTTTTTAAAAGGGGTAATTATTTCCGACAGGAGGTTTCCTTCTCAGGTCACCTACTGTCGAAGGGGGGTAGGAGATTAGCTCCCTGGGTAACTAACACATTAAATGAGGTGCATGGGGTGCATGAGCCTTAACTCTGAATGCCTAACACTTGAAACTGCGTTTTTTTCTTTGGCTTTTGTGCTTGGTACATATATTGTTGTATGCTGTTTTGTGTTGTAAGTACACAAGACAGCTTGTTGTGCGCTCTCTGGGGCATATTACCAAGGAAGTAGCGGAGAGAGGCGTTAGCCATCTTGGCTTAACGCCTCTCTCCGCCACTTCGGAAACGCCAGGCTGCACCATATTAACAAGGATATGGTGCAGCCTGGCGCTTCCCTGCGACGGCGCTAAGTTACACAACTTAGAACCAGCGCAGGCACCCTTGCACCAGAGTGCAAGGGTGTTCATGAGCAGGGAGGTTTGTTTATGTGTAGGAAGGAGTTCCTTCCTGCACATAAATAAATCCTAAAATGCCATTTTGTAACTTTCATGTGTGCACACATGGAAGTTACAAAATGGCATTTTGAAAACGGTTTGTTCATGTACAGGAAGGACACCTTCCTGTACATGAACAAACCATGGCATTTTGCTTTTCCATGTGTGCTGCACAAGACAGCACACATGGAAACAAAAACGAGAAGAAATAAAGCATTTCTCCTCGTTTGCCACCTTAAGACCAGGATTTTTCTGGTCTTAGGTTGGCGCTGCCACCTATTATCGCCAAACTTGATAATAGGTGGCAGCGTCAACTTCAATGGGTGTTGCGGTGAACGCCCACCGCAACACCCACTGCACGCCCTTTCACGCTAAGTTTAGTGTGAAGGGGCCCTATTATCAAGGCAGAGTTAAGCCACTTAACGTGGCTTTAAGCCACGTTAAGTGGCTTAACGCTGCCTTGATAATAGGGCACTGACCCTATCGCCACCACAATGTCACAAAAAGTGACGTTGTGGTGGCGATAGGAGCTTCATAATATTCCCCTCTGTCTTTTGAGCCCACCCGAGCTGTCTAGGAACGGTCATGACGGTGGCCATTTCCATAAGACAATCGGTTGGACTCGCTTTAGCCACGCATTTCACAGGATGCTGTGAACATGCCCTTGAATAAACAGAGACACAGCACATCACCAGTGCACGTCTAATTGGCTATAAAATAACACTGTTCGCAAAAATTGTCATGATTAGGAAAATGTGTCACCTTGAAGTCAGCCATGTTACTGCCCCTCCCTTCTGTAAATTGATAGAATTTGAATTGAAATGGAGATGAAAGGACGGGTAGACTAGACTGATATTCCCTTATCTGATCCTTAAGGGGAACAATATGTCGGTGGCTTTCGTTTGAATGCCCAGGTGGCACCACAATTATTGTTCATGTTACCGTAACACTACGTACAGTTGTAGAGACATCACAAGTCCTTTATTAGTAAGCATGATTAACTGGGTTGTAACAGATGATGTGGGAAGGAACAATGCGTTTGCAGAAAATGATTAAAATGAAATGAAAGAATGTTTGCAGCAGGCCCTGCTGGGTGGGTACTGGAAGTCACGATGTCTAAGTTGAAAGTAATGCCCATTGTCAGGATGAGACATTGCTCAGCCTGTATACTGTATGGTGCACATGATGCACATTACTAGGAAGGGTACCTGTATGCCCCCCAATAATTTCGCACCACACATTTTCTCTTTTGAGGTTCTTTAGATGAATAATATAGGAATGGACAGATGCAATGATCCAAATCATGTCCGGATTGTTCTTTCAGAGCTTAGTAAATGAATTAAAGGCTTACCCCACTACTTGGTGTTGGGAGAGAAAAAATAAATTATATAAAGTTTTATCCTTGCCAGTTAACTAAAATTTCGTATTATATGCACTTCTAGATCCGGGACGCCCTGCAGTCACATTAAGGAGGGGCCCGAACATGATGCACACCCTGGCTGCTTGTTATGGAACATCCATGAATACGCCTGAGGCGAAGCTGCAGAGCAAAGAGGTGCTGGACGAGGCAGTACCACCGAAAACAAAAAAGAGAGAGGGGCTATCCAGGAACCCCAGCCTGTTGGTCTACTTGTGCCTGAGTCCCAGCCCATTGAGCCCCAGCCTGAGGGCTCGCCTGTGTTTGAGTCTCTGCCCCTTGGTCCCCCTTGAGTTTGACCCCCCTTTTTCCCTTGACCCCCCTGTGCCTGGAGTGACAAGGTACAATATACGCCTGATGGAGGAACAGTGCACCAAGGGAAAGTTGGATTAGTAGGGATGGACTTCATGGATGAAGAATAGGGTGCAGGTACCCTGTCTAAGGTGCCAGCGACAGAGCAGGGTAAGGAAGATTGGTGCACTGGCCTGGGCACTGGACAGGATTAGTTGAGGGCGTCCTCCCAGGAGGGAGGGTGCCCTATCCTGAGTGAAGAGGATTTCTCCAGAAAGAGCTAGACTAGTAGCTTCACCACCGGTGCTCAATAGCGCCTACGCCAGATGAACAATAGGAGCCTGCCAGTGATGGCTCTCTGAAACACACTGGAAAGAAGAGTTTTTGCCCATCTTCTTGTCCCTTGGTCACCAATTCCATTGTGTTACATTTCTCTCCCAATCACCATGTATCTATTTGGTCACCCAATTTATGAGGAAAACAGCCCTTTGCACCTCCCTGTCCAGAGCGGGGTCGGTACATAGAAAGTACACGTTGCATCCATAGTTGTTATTGTGCTAATAGTAGTGTTAGGGACATCCTACTCCCTGAATGAGAAGTATCTTGTGCACTCTCAAGTTCATACAGCACCTGTTTCTCTTGTGAACATGTTTGTTACTTTGGCTCCTCGCACAGGGGAGCACCGGAGGACATAAAATGATAATACAAGTGTTCAGATTGGTGTACCTTCAATTCTGTTCTCCAGTCCTAGATAATGCATTTATTGATTTCCGCACTACAAATGAATGTGTACATTGGGCAGATGCCTGTCATGATAGTTAATATGACAGTTCGTTTTTGTATCCAGGGGCTGGGGAGATTAAGGTGGGTGAGAACATATGACTTCATTTACAGACTGAACATGACAATAGGCCCGTCTTACATCCTGCATCATAATGTTCACTTCGCCCGTGGATCACAAGTTCATACTTAGCATCCGAGGGGATGGTTTGCAAATGTTGCCTTTCTTTTCTTTCTCCCCACTGTATTTGTTGCCCCATCTACATATTGCACATTTCATCAGGTACAATGTAAAAGTATGTTACACGAAAAATAGGCCCTTGTATGCACTGTCTCCCAGTTTGTTGCGTCTGCTGCGTAAGTACATTGACTGCTAAGGAAAGGACATACATGCGACACAAATGCTGAGATCATGCTTCAGAAGAAGATAGAATGGTTGATGAGCGTTGATGTAGATACCTTTTAGGTCAACATGTCTATTATAGTTTCCCTGCTTAATAACGAACATTTGAACGGTTCTGAGTATTAATGTTGTTCATGTGAATAGAGTTGTTTCACTCCATAGTATAAAATGACTTAGCTAAGGCAAAAACGGGGGTCTGTTAGAATTAAATTAAAAGTCTGATCTGTGCTACCATATGTAATGATGGTTAAGTTAGCCTTTGCGGCGCCATTTTATACTTAGCCGCTAATTCTAGGCCATGTTTGCAATTAATTGTTCCCTGGCTCTGCAAGTAGCAGCTGTGTAGAATTCCCTGTGTCTCTGTAAGTTGGGCCTCGCTGTATAAATTAATACACTGTTTGTACTTCTGCATACCTTTCCCATGAGATGGAGCCTGCCCGCACTGGCTCATCTGCAGGCACGGACAGAATGACCTTGCCAGAGAGATAGTGTGCGTCCGGTCTCAGACTCTTAGCTCGTCTTTGTGTGCCCCCTCTGTTTCTTCTGCCTTCTGTGGAAAGTTACTGGGTGGGTGTCTTGTGCTCAGGCTGAAATGTATAATTGTCACCTTTATGCTTGTGAAAGGCAGTCCCTCAACGGTCTCTTCATGAGGCTGGTCAGACCGGGCTCCACAGCTGTGATTATTAATAAATATCTTTGGTTTGTATTCTCTACTGTCTGACTGACTCTTCATTATTTGTGAAGGCATAGAGGTGGTCCTTCACCACTCTATGCAAAAGCATCTCATGATCTTCTGCCCACGTGCTCACCATTTGTTCCAGGTCATCCACGCGGCCCCCAATATCAGAAACTTCTCTGCTGACATCTTGTAGGCACAATTTAAAGTCAGTCTTGAGTGACCTTATTTCAGAGCGTATCTCCGTAAGGAAGTGGGACGTATATTCCTGGAATATGGGCACCGGAGTTGAGCCGCTAGATGCTGCCGGGGACATGGCGCAAATTGTGGCTCAGCCTGTGGCATCAAATAGGCCCCAAATGGCGACCCTACCGGACTTTCCAAGGCCACTCAACAAAACCAGGGCAAAGCTGCATTAACTGAAATGGCAAACCGTCAAGGCTTGATCGGGCTGCGGTCGCCAGTCTGGACCACAATGGCTAAAAAATCAGCAAAGGATTCTCCTTGAGGTTTTGGAAGGTCTTCTCTGCAGGACAGTCATAGTTCAGCAAAGATGGGAGGGAGGAGCAGGTGGGTCCGCCTGCTAGCACTGCTTCTCGTGGGCCAGGTGATACCCTGCACGGCTCCTCTCCAAATTGAGTCCCTGGGGGGGCCATACTACACAGCTCAGGGCACCCCCAGGGCAGGCATAGGGTGTGGCATGGCTTCCAACAGTGGATGGCTCCAGATGATCATCCTCCAAGGCTTTTAAAAGCTGTCCAATGGACACAGGGCAGCAAGGCCTGAACAAAATGGTGGCCCAACAAGGTAACCCCGGGCTGAGGGCTTACACACGGAGTCTCTGGGGCAGCCAGCGACCAAAGTGGCCCGGGAGGCTGTCCTAGAAGAGCACACAGGCTCAATAAGGAGGAATAGGAGGTGGCAATGAGGCAATGCAATGGCGGTCCCGCCCCACAATCACTGCATCTTGCGGGTACAGTGCAGTAATGTGTGGCTCCTCTCAATGGACCCCCAGGAGACCGTGCTCATCGCTAAAGGGCCCCTAGGGAGGACTCCACCTTTGCTGCTGCTTACGCCATCTAGGAGCCCTAGCTGCAGTCTCCTCAAACAGATCAGCAACCAACAAGCAGCATGGCTGCAGGTAAGATGGCTGCTCAGCGGGTGCGACCCGAGCAATAGGTCATCAAGTTTGGGTTTTGAAGGATGCCCCCGGACTCGGGTGCTTTGTCTGGTTCTCTCACAGGGACCCGAAAGGCCACCCCAGCATTATAGGTACAGGCTTAGCAGTGGAGAGAGGGATGCAGCAGCGAGGCAATGCAATGGCAGGCCCCCCTGTAGCCACTGCACCTCGTGTATCAGCTCAGGGCTGCGCGGACTCCGAAGACAGTCCCTCGGGAACCACGCCAATTGATGAAGGACCATGCAGGGCAGGCTCTGCTTCCAGCACTGCCACTGCCATCCCATAACCTAGGCAGCAGTCTCTCTGGGTGTAGGAGCAGTCACTGAGTGGTGCGTCTGCAGGCAATATGGCCACTCGGTGGCAACATGGATGTCACAGGTCTCCCCTGGGTGTGGATCACCCTCATTGGCTATCCCCCATGTGCTCTGGTGCTGCCCCAGTATGACTGCAGCAGTGGTGTTGATTAGGGGCCCGAACCCCACTGTGTAGGCCCACGGGGATCCGGAGCTGAGGTGAGATGCATCTCACTGCATTCCCAACTCGGCCACAAACCCTGCTTTCATTTTTGTCACAGTAACAAAATAACAATTGAGAACTCAAGGGAAATTCTTTCCTTACTAAGTGAATTTAATTTTTTTAAAGAATATCCTTCTGGTGTTTTTGCCAAAATGCTTTTCTCCAGCAGCATGGTGGACAAACCATTCACACATACAGTGCGGTGAAAGTAGTGCGGTGTGTGCGAATGGTTCGTTCTTCACACAGAGGTTAAAATTTCAGTCACAAACAACTATGTGCTACAGAATTACATTGGAAAATAGCACTGCTCAATCACTTGTACTATTTAAGAGGCTAGTCATTCCCAAGCATTAGCAGAGACAATTTGCCTGATTTAGAGTTTGGCTGAAAGGCTACTCTATCACTTGTGGCACGGTTAGTCACCAGAGAGATGTCAAATTTTGTAGAACAAAGGATAGCCTTAAGATAATAGCTATGTCTAGTACCCCGAGAGTTTCTCAGAAATACCTCTCCTGGAATATCAATCATGGTATTCGCCGCTGGTTTACTTTATGTCATATTAATCTTTTGCCATTAAATGATTTAACTGCAAATTAGTCACTCAATACAAAAGGTGGAACAAATTGTAATATTTGTAATCTGGGCATCCAGAGTTTTGATCATATTCTGTTTGTGTGCCCAGTTTTGTCACCATTCCGCCATCTTTGGCTTCGACCTATGTTCTTACAAAACGGTATCAAAAATGTAACATCAGCTCGAGAATTCCTCCTCTTCCCAAGAAATGAAATAGTGTGTACAAAACTTTGTAACTTTTTTAAGGAGTTTATGTATATATTTTAGTTTTTACTATTTTATTCTTCAGGAGGTTATTTCATTGTATATATAAAGAGGAGGATTAATGATATGACTTTTGATCATTTGACCTAATGCTCGTTGCTTTTACGGTCTCCTCGCTACCTTTAGGGTTTGGCTTGCTGTTTACGTATTACTTAGCTTTTGCATAATTTTGCCCTTAAGTCCTGAGCTTCCGTATATATTAAGGTTAAATGAGTTTATTTCGTATTGGCTGAAATTTTGCACTTGCTACTGCTGTTATCTTACTGCTGTTTTACCCAAAATTGGGACATATACTTATTTCTTAACCATGTTGTTAAGGGAAAATGTATTGCTAGACATATATGTGTTAAAATTCCTTAGAATCTCACTTGTCCTATTTCCTTTTTTGCTGTTACATGATGCACTTTATTTGAAATACATCCTAGATTTGATGCTGCTATAGTATGGTATTTTTCCAAATTGCATATGTATTTAACTCGATTTACTTGTTGCGGTAAAGGTTTTAACTACATTATTACTGCTACTTAACTACTTTTGCACAAAAATTTGGGACATATATTTGCTTTTTAATTTTCGTTGCCAGGGAAAATGAATTCTTAGTCAAATATGTGCTAATCATCCTTAGAAATTTTTCATGGTCTATAATTCCCACTGCTGTCACATGATGCACTTTAATTTAAATAGGATTCAATATGATGCTGCTATAGTATGGTATTTGTTAGATTATATATGACTCGAGTCACTTGTTATGGTAAAAGTTCTAACTAGGGGGCCCATTAGGATGGCGGGCGGATCGCCCCCGCCGGGCCGGCGGTAGCCACCGCTGGCCCGGCGGGGGCGATCCACCCGCCATCCTTGCCTGATTGACCCCCCGCCATATTAGTATGGCTGGGTGGTCCGCGGTGGACGGAAAGACCGTCCGCCGCTTCCACTGGTCGACCTCGCCGACCGGGCGGAAAAGGGCATAATATGGTGGCGGTGTCTGCAAGACACCGCCATCCATATTATGATGCAGGCGGTGAATCGCCTTTCATGGAAAGGCATGCGGTTCTTGCTTTTGGGGGCCCATTGCGGCCCCCAGAGTGTTGGGGGGTGGGGGGTGCACATGGGGGGTACCTATGGTACCCCCCCTCATTGCAATGCACTATGTGGCAGGCACCACGTGGTGTCTGCCATGTCGTGCATGGCAATGCTGTGCACAGACCTTTTGCATTGCGAGTGGGTCTGCAGCCAGCAGATCCACCCGCAATTTAAAAGGCCCAGGATGCGCCTGCCAGTGTGGCGGGCGCATCCTAATTCTCATGGCGGGACCGCCGCAACTTCGGCGGTTCGGTCCCTGGCTCCGTTGCGATGGCGGGCGGACTTTGTCCGCCCGCCATCGTAATGGACCCCTAAGTTACTGTAATGCTGTTTTTTGTTATAATAATGAATATCCCTATTTATACTCTGCTTATTCTGTGCCACTATCCGTATTTTCCTATCGGTGGATTTTCTTTTGTTGCTTAAGGGAACTTCTAGAACTGATCTGGAAGGATTTCAATATTTCTAGGATGAACTAATCTGTACCTAAATTGCTGTTATGGTACAGTTACAACTGTTTTTATATTGAAGTGATTTTAATGTAAATTGATCATTTTTTTTGCAATTGCACTTTATTTCCTTCACTGCAGAACTGACCTGTGTTGGTATTTTAATATGCTTATTATGTTATAATTGTGTATTTCTTAAGTGGACCTCATTAGAGATCCAAATTCTTAATAAATATATTGAATTGAATTACTCTATCACAAACATGACAGGTAACCATCCAACTTAATTGTAAGTGCATTATATCCTACGGCACTTGTGATGAGGTGGATGAAATAGCCTTCACATTTGACCCGTGTGTCTTTATATCAAAGATGCACATTTTTTCATCCTGCTTTCTGCCTTTGTCTTTGTTTTGAAGTGTTTCTCTTCCTCCTTATTTCATTCTTTTGAGCTTTTCCCTCTCTTGCTCTGAGTCAAAGTTATTGTTTGTAAACACCGAAGAGGTTTGACATACAGAGATAGCAGGGATAAGAAAGTCACACAAATCTGAAACATCTTCTCTCATAATTGAAAGTGTGGACACAAGTAACACAGACAAAGATGGACCACTCTTCTCCTACAGAGAAATCTGTGGGGCATATTAGCAAGACCGGCGATACAATTATCGCCGCTTTAGCGGCAGGAAATCATGCCGCTAAAGCAGCGATAATGGGCTTGTTAATATGCGTATAGAATTCCACAGAAGCCCAGGTTAGATGTCCTGCACATCTAACCTGGGCTTCTATTGAATTTTATAACGCATATTAGCAAGCCCATTATCGCCGCTTTAGCGGCAGTTTCCTGCCGCTAAAACGGCGATAATTTTATCGCCGGTCTTGCTAATATGCCCCTATGTTTTTATTTTTACTACCAATAGGTATAAAAAGCAAGCGTATTTTTGCTCTGTTCCCACATGTGGCCTTCTGCGTCTCAGAGGTCTGAGAAGGGAGAGGACACATTTATTTTCAAACAAAAGTGCAGAAGCCTTTACTGTGTGAAACAAAGCTCTGCCCCTACTGAAACTGTCACAGTATTATGCATCGAGGGAATTTACTCTGTCATCTATCTCCTTCCAGATCTCTACATAATGCATCTCAAGGACAAAATTGGCAGTCAAACACTAGCACAAATCTCCTCAAAAGTGACCTATCTGCCTGAGTTGAGGTTCCTATACTGACACATTAGAAGGTGTTTAAAGGTTTTTTAAAGGTGGCATTACACAGCACATAACATACTGGGTTGATGGTGCTGTTGACATAACAAAGCCAATAACCAATCAACCACATTGTCCCAGGTACACACGTCTGGCAGAAAGTACTGATCAGGACCATAATGTTGTAGGGTGTCCAGCAAATGAGGAAGGCCATCAAAATTGCAAAGATTGTTCGAGTGACCTTTTTTTCCCTGGATGCTACTTGATTCTTCTTCCAGACCTGGTTCTGGGTGCTGCTGACAAATGTGCAAGACACATTGGATGGACTATTCCTTTCGGAAGCATCGGGAACATCAGCTGGCAAAACCTCCACAGCTGTGATGCACTCACTGCTGGTTTGCTCAATGACAGTGTGGTGATTGAAAGTCTGATTCTTACACTGGTTAGTGGGACTGTAGTTCAAAGTCTGCATCTCCTTATCTATAAGGTGTCTCTCATTGGTTTTTTTAACGTTTCCAACTGTTCTGAACTCTGTGGAAGTTTTCTTCTCCTCAGCAAAGGGATTATCTTCAATATTCCGATTCCCAACCTTTGTCACAACTGGCAATGCATGCTCAGGAAAGTAGTTGCTGTTTTCTTCCAATAAAGATCTCTTAAGAAAGGAGAAGGGATTTGTGTTCCTTGGTTTTTTAACCTCTTGTTGGGATCTTTTCACCCTGCTCTTGCTGGCAAGGGAGATGTGTATGTACAAAACAAAGATTATCCCTGCTGGCAAGTAGAAGGCAGCAATGGCAGTGCCAAATGTTACTGTTGGGTTTGAAAGGAGCTGAATGTAGCATGTGCCATCAGGGACTGTTCCTCTTACCAACAATAAACTGCCACAACAAGATGACAGGTGCCCAGAGCATGAATGACAGAATCCAGGCAGATGCTATCATCAGGCAGGCCATCTTGGTAGATCTCCTCACTGGGTAGGTCAGTGGCTTGGTAACACAGAAATATCTGTCAAAGCTGATAACAAGCAGGTGCATGACCGATGCATTGCCCACCACATAGTCAAGGGCCAACCAGAGGTCACACACCAAAGGCCCCAGTGGCCAATAACCTTTGATATTATACACTGAGTATATGTTCATGGAGACGAGTCCAATGAATAGGTCTGCACATGCCAAGCTAAACAGGAAGTAGTTGTTGACAGTCTGTAGCTTCCTATTGACTTTGATAGACAGCATAACCAGAATGTTGCCTATCACAGTGACCAGGCTGATGGTGCCTGTGACAGCAGCAATGAACACATGCTCTTTTCTTTCATATTGGTTTGGAGGTTCCTTCAATAATGCCTCTGTTCTGTTCACTGTGGTAACATTGCCTTTAGTGTGATCTCCCATTGTCATCTGCCCGTACTCATTTGAGATATTCTTCAACTGAGCTATGTAAAAAGTAAGAGGATTTCATTATCTGACATTAAGTCTTGAAGCAAACCAGCATGGTCATATTTGTAATTAGTTGCAGTCAATATCCCTATTGTTCATTCTGTAAACAGATATATTCTATATTAATCACTTTGTAGAGTTTCTACACAAACATACACTCATTGGAAAGTATTATAAATTAATCAACTCATTGGAAACAAAATAAGTTCGCAAAAACCAACCCTCTAGATAATTGCTTAAGATTGGTGAGGAAGAATTGGTAAAAATTGATCAGTATATTTTTTTTCTATGCAATAAAAATTCATAATGACATAGAGCGGCTACACGCCCTTCTGTATTCCATACAGTTAGACAGAATAAAAGTAATGCCTTGGACTATTGGGGTTTTTTTTTTTTCGTTTTTTTTTTTAAATTTTATTTGTCAATTTCAAAAAAGATAAAACCAGACAATAATGTAGATTGATACAGAAGGATAAGAGCATACAAACCCTACAAACACCCCCCCTCCCCTCCCAGGCAGAGCAATATCATCATTTTAGTACATTTCAGGAAAAACCTGCACAGCAAAAGATCATCGTATGTAGGGCGACAGCAAGGACAATCGTGAAAAAGTTCTTGCGTATAGTCCACCACTATGGGCCAGAAACAGCAATCACACCAAATCCAAGGTATCGCTTTGGGAGTGACAGATGCCGGGGCGGCCAGCAAGCACCTCCGCAGGACTGTTTAGCTATATGGGAAGTGGGGGGGGGGTGTAGCGCAAGAAATTCACAATAGGTCAGGGTGGGATAGCAAATAGGCTGTAAGGGGGGGCCCAAAAATCTTTGGGGCGGGACGTCTCAGGGAGCTCCTCCTCATATGTCCGTAGCTGATCCCTACAATAGATCAGGTCACGGAGCCATTTTTTGACAGTAGGAATCGTCTTGGCACCCCAGCACTGCGCAACTGCTCTTTTCGCGAAGAGGGTAGAAACTGCTACAATGCGCCTGTTGCAGGGCTTAAGGCGCTTAACATATCCCAGTAAGCAGAGCTCAGGAGTGCAGCACACAGGCTCCAGGACAATGTCAGTGAGCACGGTCGCCACAACGGTCCAGAAAGCAAAGACACCAGTACACAGCCAGGCAACATGAAAAAAGTCTGCATCCGCTGCTCCACACCGCACACAACTAGCAGTCTCTCGCAGACCATACTTGTATAATTGCAAGGGGGAATAGTATACCTGATGTAGGAATTTAAAATGAATAATTTGAAGATTACAGTTAGCCGTAAGGCGACCCGTGAGTTGGCAACGCGCTGTCCAAACCTCCGGTGCAATGGGTATACCCAACGCTGCCTGCCAGCGTAAACAAGAGGGATGATCGCCCTGTTCCCGCTCCCGCAAAGAGGCATTGTAAAGTTTGGTGATTAAACCCTTGCGTCCCTCTCCCAACAGCATCGCCTGCAATGCCCGTAGAGTAGTGGGCTCCGCAGGGTACTCTGGATAGGCCGCACGGACAGCTTGACGGACTCAGACGTATGTGAAGCCAAACATAAAACCACGATCTGCACCATTCTGCGCCTCCCGTAGTGTTTTAAATTGACCCCCCTTGTAAAGGTCTTCCAGCCGAGAGATGCCCGCTGCTGCCAGTGCTCGTATGGCCTGTGCCTCTCGTGCCGCAGAAATCTCAGGGTGTGAAGTTAGTGGTAGCAAAAGAGCATATAAATAGGATAGTTGAGCCCTTGACGCGAGCATCCACCATGCCCACGCCGTGCACTGTGGAGGGTTAATCTCGGTCCGTGGACCACCCGATCCCCCCGAGAGGGTCACCGCCTGCAACATCATTGGAAGAACCGCATCCGATTCAACAGCCACATGAGGTTGGAAACGCTGGGGGAAATGCCAATAATGTGCAAATTGCGCCTGTGCGCACAAGTAGTAGAGACGAAAATCAGGAGCCTCAAAGCCGCCTCGGTCGAAAGGTTGAACCAGAAGATCCCACCTGCATCTGGGTTTCTTACCGCCCCACACAAATGTTAAAAGTGCAGATTGCAAAGTTCGGAACAACGCTACATTCAATTTGATAGGGATGTTTACAAAGAAGTATAGCAGTTTAGGCAAGAAGACCATTTTTACTACCGCTATCCTATCCACTAGAGAGAGGGGTAAGTGCGCCCATCGCACAGCCTGTTCAGAAATTCACGTAATCGTACGGCCATAATTCTCAGAAACGACTGTATCGGGGTCCCTATGCACCCAGACCCCAAGGTACTTCACAGGGTCAGATGTCCAGGACAGTGGAAAGTCCATCTCCACTTTCTTCGTGCACGCAGTTAGAGGGAACACTACGATTTTGACCAGTTGATCCCAAGGCCGGAGAACCTTTCAAACCGTACGTACTCCCTAAGTAGCGCAGGGAGATGCACAGCAGGATCGCGGACATATAGCAGCATATCGTCCGCGTAAAGGGAGACAATAAGTGGTCGCTGCCTGAACCGCAGGGCAGTCGCGGCGTGCTTCTGACGTAGTTGGCAGGCGAGGGGCTCCAGGGCCAGAGAAAAGAGCATAGGTGACAGGGGACACCCCTGCCTCGTGCCTCTTTCGATGCAGAACAAAGATGACACCCACCCATTAACCCGGACACGGGCAACCGGGCGGCTGTATAACACCCTGAGCCACTGGAGGAAAAAAGGAGGAAAGCCCATCCTACCCAGTACAGTGAACATAAAAGGCCACTGCAGAGAGTCAAAGGCTTTTGCTGCATCAAGCAGCACAGCCACCGCCTGAAAGTCTGGTTCGAAGTAATACAATGTAGAGAAGAGCGTGCGCAAGTTATGAGTCGTGGAGCGCTCCGTGACAAACCCAGACTGATCCGGCAACACCAGTAGGGGAACTAGAGGTTGTAGCCTATTAGCAATCATCTTTGCCAATATTTTGGCATCAATATTAATAATCGAGAGAGGCCGATATGACCCACACTGATTCGGGGGCTTATCCGGTTTTAGCAGTGTAACAAGAAGTGCCTCCCGTAGAGAAGGCGGCAATGTCCCCTTCTCATAGGCTTCAGCGTATATATCCAGCAGCCGAGGGGCTAGGTCTGACGCATATGCTTTATAAAATTCGAAGGGCAACCCGTCTGGCCCCGCAGCTTTGCAGGTCGGCAGGGACATTATGGCCTTTTTAACGTCCTCCTCATCAAACGGTTGTACAAGGTACTCTCGATGAGAATTGGACAACCGTCCGAGTGCCACATCATCCAGGTATGCATCTATCTCCGCAGTCGGCGGAGACTCTCTGGAGGCATAAAGACTGGTATAGAACTGTAGAACGGTATCGCAGAGTTCCATTGTCGAGTAACGGGCTACCCCATGTTCATCAATGAGTTCGGTTATATTTTCCTGGTTACGCGGCTCCGCTAGTTTTTGCGCAAGGGAGCGACCTGGACGGCCACCCTCGCCATAATACCGCGCTGTTCTACGGCGGGAGCAGTGCAACAGTTCCTGATCCACCGTTTCATTGTGATCCGTAACATGTTCCCTTATCGCAGCCAACTTAGCAGTGGTGGGGTCAGTTTCATAATCCCGTTCTAGTTGAGATATGTTACATGCTAATTTTTGTATCCTACGTCTAAGGTCGCGCAAGACTCCGGATTGGGCCCCTACAAAAGAACCCCTTATGGTGACTTTAAACGCTTCCCACAGCACTCCCGCGCTGTCTACTGTCCCCTCATTCTCCCTAAAAAAGTTTTTAATGTCCTCGGCTATAGTCTGCCTGAAGACAGGGTCCTTGAGTTCCGAGGGCTGGAGCCTCCATGCAAAGGGTGGTTTCTTATAGGTAGGAAGTTGCAGTGCGAGGGTTACCGGGGAGTGGTCAGACAGAGTGCGCGCCTCATGTGACACCGCAACTGTCCAAGTACAGACCATCTCCGAGACTAGCCAAAGGTCAATACGAGACCAGGACCCGTGCACCGAAGAGGCAAAGGTGCTCTCCCGACCAGCGGGGTGTCGACTGCGCCAAATGTCGTGTAATTGACCAGTGTCTAGCAGTCCCACAACACTTCCGCAGCACGTTTGGGCCGCATCTCACTGCTGCCAGCTCTATCCATTGTAGCATCCAGGCACAGATTAAAATCCCCCCCCCAAATAATTGCAGCCGGAGGGAACAACGATATCCTGTGCCACACATCTGAGTAGAATGAGGGGTCATCCACATTCGGACCATACACATTTACAATCAATACGCTCTCGCAACTCAATTGCCCATGCAAAATCACCACGCGCCCACAGTCATCTGTTTCTGATCGAATCACAGTGAATGGTACACCCTTTTTTACCAGAGTTAACATCCCCCTAGAATAAGTAGAGAAAGATGACGCAGCCCTGGCACTTGCCCAGCGTGTGCCCACTTTGCGCGCCGATTCAGTGGTTAGATGCGTCTCTTGCAAGAGGGCAATTTGCACTCCCATGTGATCCAAATATGCAAACACCGATCTGATCTTTTTAGGCGTGTTCAGACCACGCACGTTCCAAGTGAGGAACTTAAGTGTATTATTCATAGTTGAAGTCCAGCAATAATTGAACACATTGGAAGTATGACAGGTAATTTTTCGCCCAAGTTGCCATTACGTACCCACACAAGGATTGTCGAAACTAGTATCCTCATCAGCCTGCCTTCCCCAAACTAACACCCTCAACCCCCTCCCACTTCAGCAGCCCCAACGTGCCAGAGCCATCCCAACCACCCACTTCGGCTTCCCCAACTGGCCAAAGCCATCCTGAAAATGCCTAAACAAACCTCTATAAAACAACTACACCATAACATGATGTGGGGAACTCCCATACGAGGGGCGTCAGAGAGCTACTGTCCTCCCACGACGTAGGAGGTGGCTGATCAGGTCTAGAACCTGCGTTACAATACACTGTCGGAGTCTAAACCATAAGGCATCACTCAGCATTCATCTATAATACTTATAACACAATAGAACTTTCCGGGTCCAGCGAACAACATTGGCAGTTTACATAGGCATCTAGGGAGCAGCAAGGCTGCCGCATGGAGAATTCTAAAAGTGAACACAGCAACAGCCCCCAGCAGTCAATCTCAATCATCCTCCCCATGTTCTGCTTCGGCCGCATGCCGGTGACTCTTAAGTTGCTTAGCATGTTCCATCGCCGCCTTGGGAGTAGAGAAGATCCTGGAACTTCCTTCCGACCCCACCCTAAGTCTAGCGGGGTACAGCATGAAGTAGGGAATACTTTCAGCCTGCAAGAGTTTCTTAACTGCACCATATTCATGCCTCGCTGCCTGGACAGCAACAGTAAAGTCAGGAAAAAAGGACAAGTTATTCCCCTGATGTGTAATAGTACCTCTCTCCCTGGCCAGGCGCAGGATAGTATCCCGGTCCCGATAATTCAATAATCGGGCAATTATGGGACGGGCGGGGCTCCTGGGACAGGGCACGCCGCCAAGGAGCGATGAGCACGCTCCACGACAAACATGGAGGAGAGGTGGTCAGCGCCAAATATTTCCGTGAGCAAGGCCTCTATGAAGTGCTCCATTCTCCCAGTGTTCGTCGACTCAGGCAGCCCCGTTATGCGAACATTGTTCCTCCTAGAGTGGGCCTCCAGGTCCTCATTCTTTGCCTGTATGAGAGATAGCACCTTCTCCATGTTAAGAGCTTTACTCGTTACCTCCCAGAGGCCATCCTCAGCGTTTGAAACCCTCTGCTCGACCTCACCCATTCTCGCCAACTGTTTTTCCAGCTGCGAAGACATATGGTCCAGCCGGTGATTGATAGTAGACATGCTGCCCTCTATAGCTTGAAGACTCCTCTGCATGGCCAGTAGCGTGGATTCCAGGCTTGGCGGGCTCTCACCATGTCCATCAGCCTTAGAATCAGAGGCCGCTTTCTGTTGCGTCCTACCCGACTTCCGCGCCTCAAACGTGAGACGGGGTTGCGTCTTGTCCGGCTTCCCCATAGTTAGTGACAGAGAGGGCAATACCTCAGGAACCACCCAGGAGTATACCAGATGCGGTAGGTTGCCAACTATCATCGGATCAACAGATCATAAGCAAAATGTGGTATTTCTGAGACATGAGGGTGCCCACACATCCACTGCAGGCACAGGTACAATCCCACCACACCAAGAGCAGTCCTCCAGAGGCCTAGAGGGTCACATCACATGGAAGCAGGTGGACATCCCCTTGCTCATTAGCTCCAGCAGTGAGTTACTTACGATAGGAACACCGCCAGGCCCCCCAGTAGCAATTAAAGGTGCAGCAGCAGCTCCCCCAGATCGGACAGTCACAGCACAAAGGGTGGGCCAGCACCGCGCGTGCCTGCAAGGAGCAGCTATCAGCAATCAACGAGCCACACGCCTCCAACCAGGCCCCTGCGGTAGCCTCAACAGGTCTCACATGTATAGCGATATCCCACAGCGAGGGGTCACATCCTAGCAGCCACGCAGCGATAAACTAGCACCATTTAATACCAGGGGCACCACCGACCATCCAGGAGCAGAAGGCCACAGCTTGCTCAGGTCCGCGGGGACACTGCTATCAACACGACAGCACGCTGTAAACGGGCAGGATCCAGGACAGCTATCACTACAATGCGACCCCGCTCCACCGGGGGCGGAGAGCAAGCAGCGGTCCTCGCAGACTGACCGGGGCTCCCGCCTGGGGCTCTCACCAAGGCATGTCCACTGGGCCCAGCAGCCACCACCCGGCCACACCTCAGTTGCAAGCATCACAGGGCCAGTACCATGAGGCCCGAGGCCTTGACCCGCGCGCACGGACCGCAGCGCGCAAGGCGCAGAACACAGCCTAGGCCTGCACCACCTCCGCAGCCGCGGACCCAAGCAGGCCGCACCCCACTCACCGCAGCCCGCCACCGGTGTCCGCGTAGGCCTCCAGGCCCCTCAAGTGCGTCCAGGGTCCTCGGCAGTCTCCCCCTCAGGTCAGCTCCGCCGGGCGCCATGCAGGATTGAGCGGAAGCTGACACCCTCCACCTCCGATTTCGCGGGGCCTCACACGGACGAGCCGCGGCCCCCAAAGCAAAGGTCACAGGGCACAGCAGGTAGTCAGCGGCACAGCAGTCCGCCGCAGACAGCCCGAGGCGACAGCCGCCAACGTCTCGCCCCTTAGCGTCGTCCAATTCCGACCCAGGATGGCACCAATTGCTGCAGTTATATGGCGGCGCGCACTCCCAGCTTGGAAGTCGAAGGGCAGCTCAGGTCCCACAGCTCCAGCGCGATCCACACCTTAGCGCTTCGCGGCAGCAGCCGCCATTTTGCCCAGCCGGCCCCTGCCACTCTCTGCGGCCGATATCAGCCACACCAGGATGTTTCTCTTTGCAAACCTAGAATCGGTGGCAGCAGAAGGGGCGTCCCATGCGAAACAGCCGTTTTGGGAATGACGATGCCTTTATATTGCACAGATCGTGGGCGGATAGGAGATCAGCTGGGCAGAGCTACACTAAAATGCGGCCATCTTGCCTGGCGCCCTCTAGCGCCCCCGCCTTGGACTATTGTTGAGTTCATTTACTAAGTTAGGATAAAATTGTGATTTGGCCAGATGTATCATTAAATGTCTTGCAGTGCAGGGCTGTTTTTGTGCAGTTGTAATAGAGCGGTACCAAATCTGCAGTCTGACACAGTAGAAAGAGGCAGCAGCGGCTCCTCCGCAATATCAGAGGAGTGTCGCCCCACTGCCTGGCTCAGAGCCAGCAATTAAAAAATAAAACAATATCATTGTTTTATTTTTTGTTTGCCAGAAATGAGCCAGCATGCAGGGCATGGGGAAGAGGAGTGCTATGTGCACTCCTTAAGTTTGCATATGTGTTTGGCCAGCCGTCTCAGGCTGACCAAAACACACATGCGCACTTAGGTTTCTCCAGCACTGCATCTCGCAGGTACAGTGCGGTAAGGTGTGGCTCCTCTCAATGGATCCCCAGGAGACCATGCTCATTGCTAAAGGGCCCCTTGGGCAGACACCACCGCTGCCGCTGCTCACGCCATCCAGGAGTCCTAGCTGCAGTCTCCTCAAGCAGATCAGCAACCAACAAGCGGCATGGCAGCAGGTAAGATGGCCGCTCAGCGGGTGCGACCCGGGCCATTGGTCATCAAGTTTGTGTTTTGGAGGATGTCCCCGGGCTCGGGTGCTTTGTCTGGTTCTCTCGCAGGGACCCGAAAGGCCACCCCTGCATTACAGGCCCAGGCTTATCAGCGGAGAGAGGGATGCAGCAGCGCGGCAATGCAATGGGGTGCCCCCCTGTAGCCACTGCACCTCGTGTATCAGCTCAGGGCTGCGCGGACCCTCAAGACAATACCTCGGGCACCACGCTTATTGATGAAGGACCACGCAGGGCAGGCTCTGCTTCCGGCACTGCCACTGCCATCCCATAGCCTAGGCAGCAGTCTCTCTGGGTGTAGGAGAAGTCACCAAGTGGCGTGGCTGCAAGCAATATGGCCACTCGGTGGTTACATCCTGGGCCGCAGGTCACCTAACATGGATGTCACAGGACTCCCACTGGGTGTGAATCGCCCTCATCTGCTATCCCACATGTGCTCTGGTG
The DNA here is from genome assembly GCA_963921515.1 of Calotriton arnoldi. Lineage (NCBI taxonomy): Eukaryota > Metazoa > Chordata > Amphibia > Caudata > Salamandridae > Calotriton > Calotriton arnoldi. Next base: position 3,093,615 of record CAWUFW010000713.1, on the reverse strand, counting down.
CTGCCCCAGAAAGACTGCAGCAGTGGCGATGATTAGGGGCCCGAACTCCACTGTGTAGGCCCACGGGTATCCGGAGCTGAGGTGAGATGCATCTCACTCCATTCCAATCTCGGCCACACCCCCTGCTTTCATTTTTGTCACAGTGACAAAATAACAATTGAGAACTCAAGGGAAACTCTTTCCTTACTAAGTGAATTAAATTCTTTTAAAGAATATCCTTCTGATGTTTTTGCCAAAAGTGTTTTCTCCAGCAGCATGCTGGACAAACCATTCACACGTACTGTGCGGTGAAAGTAGTGCGGTGGCTGCGAATGGTTCGTCCGCCACACAAAGGTTAAAATTTCAGTCACAAACAACTATGTGCTACAGAATTACATTGGACATTAGCACTGCTCCATCACTTGTACTATTTTAGAGGCTAGTCATTCCCAAGCATTAGCAGAGACAATTTGCCTGATTTAGAGTTTGGCTGAAAGGCTACTCTATCACAAACATGACAGATAACCATCCAACTTAATTGTAAGTGCATTATATCCTATGACACTTGTGATGAGGTGGATGGAATATCCTTCATGTTTGTTACTGAGTAACCCATCTGCCAATTAGGGCACATGTATAAAATGATTACTTCCAGTGTGCAGTTTATGTGACATGGACCCCTGTGTCTTTATATCAAAGATGCAGTTTTTTTCATCCTGCTTTCTGCATTTGTCTTTGTTTTGAAGTGTTTCTCTTCCTCCTTATTTCATTCTTTTGAGCTTTTCACTCTCTTGCTCTGAGTCAAAGTTATTGTTTGTGAATGCCGAAGAGGTTCGACGTACAGAGCAAGCAGGGATAAGAAAGTCACACAAATCTGAAACATCTTCTCTCATAATTGAAAGTGTGGACACAAGTAACACAAACAAAGATGGACCACTCTTCTCCTACAGAGAAATCTATGTTTTATTTTTACTACCAATAGGTATGAAAAGACAGGAGTATTTTTCTCTGTCCCCACCTGTGGCCTTCTGCATCTCAGAGGTCTGAGTAGGAAGAAGACACATTTATTTTCAAACAAAAGTGAATAATGCCTTTACTGTGAACCAAAGCTCTGCCCCTACTGAAACTTCCACAGTATTATGCATCGAGGGAATTTACTCTGTCATCTGTCTCCTTCCTGCTCTCTACATCATGCATCTCAAGGACAAAATTGGCAGTGAAACACTAGCACCGATCTCCTCAAAAGTGACCTATCTGCCTGAGCTGAGATTGCTATACTGACACATTAGAAGGTGTTTAAAGGTTTTTTTAAAGGTGGCATTACACAGCGCATAACATACTGGGTTGATGGTGCTGTTGACATAACAAAGCCAATAACCAATCAACCACATTGTCCCAGGTACACACGTCTGGCAGAAAGTACTGATCAGGACCATAATGTAGGGTGTCCAGCAAATGAGGCAGGCCATCAAAATTGCAAAGATTATTCGAGTGACCTTTTTTTCCCTGGATGCCACTTGATGCTTCTTCCAGACCTGGTTCTGGGTGCTGCTGACAAATGTGCAAGACACATTGGATGGACTATTCCTTTCGGAAGCATCGGGAACATCAGCTGGCAAAACCTCGACAGCTGTGATGCACTCACTGCTGGTTTGCTAAATGACAGTGTGGTGATTGAATGTCTGATTCTTACACTGGTTAGTGGGACGGTAGTTCAAAGTCAGCATCTCCTTATCTATAAGGTGTCTCTCATTGTTTTTTTTTATGTTTCTAACTGTACTGAGCTCTGTGGACGTTTTCTTCTCCTCAGCAAAGGGTTTATCTTCAATATTCTGATTCCCAACCTTTGTCACAACTGGCAATGCATGCTCAGGAAAGTAGTTGCTGTTTTCTTCCAATAAAGGTCTCTTAAGAAAGGAGAAGGGATTTGTGTTCCTTGGTTTTTAACCTCTTGTTGGGGTCTCTTCACCCTGCTCTTGCTGGCAAGGGAGATGTGTATGTACAAAACAAAGATTATCACTGCTGACAAGTAGAATGCAGCAATGCCAGAGCCAAGTGTTACTGTTGGGTTTGAAAGGAGCTGAAAGTAGCATGTGCCCTCAAGGACTGTCCTCTTACCAACAATAAACTGCCAGAACAAGATGACGGGTGCCCAGAGCACAAATGACAGAATCCAGGCAGATGCTATCATCAGGCAGGCCATCTTGGGAGACCTCCTCACTGAGGTATGTCAACGGCATGGTGACACAGAAATATCTGTCAAAGCTGATAACAAGCAGGTGCATGACCAATGCATTGCCCACCACATAGTCAAAGTCCAACCAGAGGTCACACACCAAAGGCCCCAGTGGCCAACAACCTTTGATATTATACACTGAGCATATGTTCATGGAGACGAGTTCAATGAATAGGTCTGCACATACCAAGCTAAACAGGAAGTAGTTGTTGACAGTCTGTAGTTTCCTATTAACTTTAATAGACAGCATAACCTAAATGTTGCCTATCTCAGTGACCAGGCTGATGGTGCCTGTGACAGCAGCAATGAAAATGTGCTCTTTTCTTTCATATTGGTTTGGAGGTTCCTTCAACAATGCCTCTGTTCCGTTCACTGTGGTAACATTGCCTTAGTGTGATCTCCCATTGTCATCTGCCCATACTCATCGGAGATATTCTTTAACTGAGCTATGGAAACAGTAAGAGGATTTCATTATCTGACACTAAGTCTTGGAGCAAACCAGCATGGTCATTTTTGTAATTAGCTGCGGTCAGTATCCCTATTGTTCATTCTGTAAACATATATATTCTATATGAATCACTTTGTAGAGTTTCTACACAAACATACATTCATTGGAAAGTATTATAAAGTAATCAACTATTGGAAACAAAACAAGTTTGCAAGAACCAACCCTCTAGATAATTGCTTAACATTGGTGAGGAAGAATTGGTAAAAATTGATTAGTATATTTTTTTTCCATGCAATAAAAATTCATAATGACATAGAGCGGCTACACACCCTTCAGTATTCCATGCAGTTAGACACAAGGAAAGCAATGCCTTGGACTATTGTCGAGTCCCTTTACTAAGTTAGGATAAAATTGTGATTTGGCCAGATGTATCATTAAATGTCTTGCAGTGCAGGGCTGTTTTTGTGCAGTCGTAATAGAGCGGTACCAAATCTGCACTCTGATACAGTAGAAGGAGGCAGCAGTGGCTCCTCCGCAATGGCGGAGGAGCGTCGCCCCACTGCCTGGGTCAGAGCCAGCAAATGAAAAATAAAACAATGTCATTGTTTTATATTTGTTTGCTGGCAATGAGCCAGCATGCGGGGCATGGGGAAGAGGAGTGCTGTGTGCACTCCTTAAATTTGCATATGTGTTTGGCCGGTCGTCTCAGGCTGACAGAAAATACACATGCGCACTTACGTTTGTCCAGCCTGGGTGCATTGAACAGCCGGGCTAGAGAAACCCCCACAGACTCCCTGGTATGCGGGAGCCTCTTTCCAGCCCGCTCAGACCAATCCCCGTGCTGCTCTCACATGACAGCAGCACAGGGATTGCAGGGAGTCAGTGACGCGGCCCCAGTGTTTGCTGGGACCAGAAAAGACGAGGCCAAGCTCAACGCGGGAGGCAGGCGGCAGCTCTAGCTAAGTGTCTTTTTTATTTCTTTTATCATTAACCTCCCCACATGCGCTCCCCCTCCGTGTTAGCCGCCCTCCCTCCACCCACCCACCCCACCACCTCTTTATTGTGGTGGCTGCCACTGGAAGGGGGTAATACTTACATATATCAACATCATTAATATTCACTAGATGGGTGCATTCTGTGAATATTTGCAAACAGCTGAGCATTCACATATGGAGGCCTGCAAGAGACAGTAGAACTCCACCCCGGCATTCATATTTACAAAGTGCCTGTTTTGTGACCTCTGCCGAAGGCAGCAATGCCAAAAAAGTGATGACTTATGAGGGTGCACTGAACGCAGAAAGCATTGGCCAATGGCACCACTGTTTACTTATAATGATGCCCTCTTCTACCACTTACACCGTGGAAGCTGTCTTTCCATGGCTGATGGCTTCATTTTTGTATTAATTGACAGGGACAATAGGTAAACTTTAAGTGTGTTATCAGTTGCAAGCCTTTGATAAATTTTTTCAAATTTGCAACTAAGGTGGAATCAGCTCTTTGCTACTCACTTTTCTTTTCTACTCAAAGAAACTGAATGCTGAAATTGAGTGCCACTTTGATTTTTTCTAATCACAGTACACCGTTCTCCCTTCCATGATAAATCATGTTCAGGATGAACATGGGGCCGAAGCGGCCCTGGAGTTGGGAATGAGACTGGTGGGGGTGTTCGATATTGTTTGCGATATGATCCTTGCTAATGTGAAGGGTGAAGCTGTAAGCTGGCAAGAGGCACAACACTTGGAGGCTGTTGCTGACGCAGACAAACAGCGCAAATTGCCAAAGATTATTGCCAAAGTTTATAAAACCTTAGGGCGCAATAGTCTGGGAGTAAAGCCTTTTGCTCAAACTCAAACTCATCACAAAGCCCAGACTGATAAGGATGTGCGCCCGTTCTTTCCGAAAAAGAACTGGAGAAATAAAAAATGGGGGCTGCAGCAACAGAAGAAAGGTTCGCGGGCTGGTTCAGCGACACCTGATTCTTCAAAGCGAACTTATGATTTGCGCGACCGTGTGAAAATTAAGACTCATGAGGGATTTCAAGTCCCTGATCAGCACTCTCCTCATTCTTTACAGGACACATCGGACTCTCAAGTCGGAGGTGAGGAGCGCCAGGATCGCGGCAAAGGTGCGAGCACGCAACAGGGACGGGATCAACCTCGACAGTTTGACGTAAAAGCCAAACAAGAAGGACTGCCTCGTTTTCGACCCCTGTATCAAAAGAAAAAGGTTGCCGCTTTAACAGCGAAGTATGCCTCAGATGGTGAGAATGCTAATCCTAGACTGGACCTGGGCATTGACTCTGCTCTACAGCGTGGCGGAGGTTACCTAGTGTGGGAGGCACTGCGTCCCTGTCTGGAGGCGAGAGCAACTGATACATTTATTACAGTAGAAACAGCAGATACTTGAGTTGCACCCCCGGATAGACTCTATGAAATTGTCTTGCAAATTGAAGGTGATATACAACGTACAATTACAGCGGTTTTCTGGGAAAATCTCACCTCCTCATATGACATTTTGTTGGCAGAGGTAGATTGGCCTCCACCATTTGTTCTGGCCACTTCTAGGGGGGAGGACGTGATACTTCTGAGTTTTTCATGTTACGTCCCTGAGGTAGCTAAACAGGTTTACGCATCAGAGTGGGCATTGGCCCTTGCCTCAGCGGTGTACCGTAATCAGGTGGGCTGGGATAGAGATTCACCGGCACATGAGATACCATTACGGTTTATGCCACAGCCACAACCGCAATCTCCAATCAGACGAGAGGCTAAGGCTCCCGTTTGTGACATTCCGACTCAATTGGAATATCAAGGAGTAATTGAATCCTGTGTATCACCAATGAATAATCCTCTTTTTCCGGTATCAAAACCGGATGGTTCATATCGCATTGTATTAGATTATCGAAATTTGAATAGTCATTGTCGTACATTTGCGGAACAGAACACACACAGCTCTGCGCTAGTGAACAGCCTTATTCGTAAAAAATACAAAACGACCCTGGATATATCCAATGGTTTCTACAGTCATAACTTGGCTCCTGAGAGCCGTGACTTGACAGCATTTACCGCAGTTGGAAATCAGAAAAAATTTACGTGCTTGCCTATGGTGTAAAAGAACACCCCCGGGGCTTTTGCTGCACCTGTTGTGTCTTTGTTGCACAGCATAGATCAAGATGAGTTCTCAAACGTCGATGATATTTACCAGATGGACGACGAACTGATACCGCATCTTGTCCGAGTCGACTGTATTATTCTGTTGTTTGCCGACTATGGATACAAATTCAATTTTGCTAAATCACACATCGCTTGTTTTGCTGTACTCTTCTTGGGCTATGAGTTCAATAATGAAGGTGGGGGTTAGCCCCCCACTTTCTGGAGAAATGTGCACAATTGCAACCTCCGTCTACACTGAAGAAGCTTCAGTCTTTGCTGGGATTTTTAAATTTCGGACAGACTTACATCCCCAACTATGCCCAGCGTATCAAACCGATTTATGCGTCGATACAACCCACTTATTCTTCTGCCTGCTGGCTTCCAGAACATACCTCTATTCTACAATCTTTGCAGTCAGATCTTCTAGCGACTAACTACTTGTTGACGCGTGATAATTCCACAAACCTGATCATACGTATTGTACCGGGGACAGTGGGTTTCACTTACTTGATGTTCAACGAAGGCGACACAGTGCCTATTGCATACAAATCACATTTGTACACAGCAGCGGAAATGCGATTTTCGAATGTTGAAAAGATTTTGACTGCGGTTCAAATGGCGGTTCTGAAAGAACGCTCGCTGGCACAGGGGAAACGCATTCTTATGGTGTCGCCTATCCCTGCTTTAGAAGCAGTGACTAAGGCGAGTGTACCGAACTCTAAAGCTTTACATCCCCGTTGGATACAATGGGCTACTTCTTTGACATCGGCTGATGTCATGTTTATCTGTGATCCTGCTCTTAAGACACAGGAGTTTTTGCAGTATGAACATGTTCATCCTCCTCCGTTGTCGTTGCTTCCTTTAGATGAGTACAAATGTATCATTTATACCGACCGCTCGACTCAACTGGCCACCGGGTCCAAACATGCTTTTTCAGCAGCTTGCGCTATTGTGGCAGGTACAATTGTAAATGGTGAATTTAAGTCTTCCATTGTGCATACGCAGGCACTTGGGGACAGTACTGCGTAATTGCCAGAGCTGCGTGCTCTTGTTTCAGCTCTCGAGTTTGCTGATCCTAATGTGAATACTCTTATTGTGTGCGATTCTTACTAGTGTGTCCAGTCTTTTAATGACAACTTATTCTTTTGGTCTCAGAATGATTATCGGGACTCTAAAGGCAGCGCAATATAGCATAAAACGCTTTGGGTTCGAGTGACAGAGCTTAAAGAACGTCTGCCACTCACAGAGGTTATACATACTCTTGGCCATCAGCGTGTGGGAGCACATGCTGTTGGTAATTCTTTGGCTGATGAGGCAGCCAAATCTGCAGTAGCCCGTGTTCCGTTGCAGCAGTTACAAGATCCAAGACTAAGATAGATAATGAAATCTTGGCAGCTATAGCTGCTACAAAGGAAGGAACTGCTTACCCGCAGGGCTCCCCTTCAAAGTATTCTTATCATTTATCTCCCGAGCAAGTTCCTTATGCTACAATTCCGTCAGTTGGGGATCGGCTGATTCCCAACATGGACCGCAGGCTTGCTTTGATCATAGCCGCACACGAGGGCATGGCTTCTGCACATGCCGGGGTGTCTGCGACTGTCTCTATTTTACAGCAACGTTATTGGTGGCGTTGTTTATATAAACAAACTCTTAATTATGTGCTTTCTTGTGACATTTGTCAACAAATCAAACCATCTACGGTTTCACGACCACCACAAACACAACTATGTATTTCTAATCAGCTGTTTGGCTGTGTATATCTTGATCACTGCGGTCCATTGACTTCTGATACTGCATATAAATATATCTTTGTTGCAGTTGATTCGTGCACTAGATTCCTATGGGTTTGGCCACAACGCAGCGCTGACGCTCGAAATGTCTTTAGAGATTTGCATGTCTTTGTCGGGACTTTTGCCTGTGGCACATTCCATTCTGTCCAAGGTCCAGCGTTTGCCTCTAAGGCGTACACGGACACAATGAAGTCTATGGGGGTGCTGGTGCAGTTTTCGTCTCCATACAGGCCTGAGGGCAATTCTATAGTGGAGCGAATGAACCGTGACTTAAAGCAATCTTTGACAGCAAGAGTCTTAGGTACTGGCAGGAACTGGCCGGCCCATTTGTATGGAGTTCAACGTGCACTCAATAATCTCCCAAGAAGATCTCTGGGTGGGCGGACCCCATACGAAATGCTCTCTGGCATTAAAATGTTTGTGCCAGATCTTGATCGGCTAGACGTTGTGGCGGCGGCCACAACATTTGACGTAGATAAACATTCTACTATGTTACAGGACCTACAAAAGACCTGTGACAGCTACGCAACAGAACATATACCCTCTTCCACTGACACGGCAATGCTGATTCTGGTCGCCGGCTGGCTTCCTAAGATTGGAGATCTGGTACAAAACAAGCAGGTGAACAAAAAATAATTTGTTCCCTCTTATCGTGCACCAGTCCCAGTTCTTGCATTGAAGGGTACTCGTACAGTGATTCTACCATCTTTGCCTGGTCGCAAAGAAAACAGATACATTTCTGTCGATAATGTCAAGCAACATCGTCTGGCCGATTCTGAATAGTGTAACTCCTGCTGTTTCGTGCAACACTATTTCTTTGAATCCGGTGCTTTCAGCCTCTTCGACTAATCCCCGTGTTGTTGATGGTGAAATAGAAACTAATGTTGACCTTTTGCTTGTTCTGCCTCCGTCCTCTTCCAACGCAGAAGTCAAGCATGCTTATCCTGCGGATGAGTCCCACATTAAGGTACCGGACAGTCCTTTACATCATCAAGCTGATCCTGCACTACCACGTTAATGAACATGGGAGCAAGCGGTTATTTTGGATACCGTACGAGCTTTTCTTATGACTTTTCCTCTTCGTCTTCCTCTCTGGCACCTCCACCGACAAAAACGAAATTTTTCATCTCTTGGTTCAAAAAGACTTACATGGTCCCACCTTGGATCTACATCTGGTTGGTGCTTATCCTTATTTTCCTCTTCATGACGATTGGATTTGTGACAGTATTCTTTTGCTCTCATCAATGGCAATTATTTGCCAGAACGCTCCGCTGTAAAGTTTTTTTCTTTTTTTTAATTTAAAATGTCTTTTTGTTGAATTTCACCAAAAGCAAACAAAAAATCAGAACAAGTACATGGCTCAAGCGTATAACAATATGATTAGACCAGAGCGGAGAGACAGTGCAGACCATCAATCAATAATCCAGAGTGGTATAGCTGGGCAGAGAGCCCAAAGTCGTTAGTATCCCACTGTCTCTGGTAGCAGCTATCCCCCTGAAATGAGTCCGGAGCTCTTCGCGTGCCATACTAAAAAGGAATATTAAGAGAAAAAACTATAGGAAGACATACAGGGGGGAAGATCAGCGGGGGGTGGAGTAGAGGAGATCCTCCCTGGCCCTAGTGAGGGTGGGCATCACCCACCTCAGCCGCAGTCTTGACGTGGTCGTGGGTGTGCAGTGTAACCAGTGCGTAGGGCCTATGTCTCCACTGATGTATTGTCGCCACAATCAGGGGATAGGGAATCTAGATAGCTCAGCAGTGGTGCCCATATGTTTTTGGGTTGAGACTGTGCGGGCATTAACTCCCAATAATCGGACAGCTGTTTATGACAGAACGATGCGTCCCTAAGCCACTCCCCTACTGTCGGACTGCGCCTGCGGCCCCAGCAAATATCCACTCTTCTTTTTGCCAAAAGCAACAGCATGGCCACTAATTTCCTGTGCTCGACGGCTATTCTGCAGACATACCCCAGCAAGGCCACCAAAGGGGAGCATTCAATAACCGAGTCTGTTAGCAGGGCCAATACCTCAAAAATATGTTCCCATTACTTTGCCACCGCTGGGCACTCCCAGGCCAGGTGCAGAAAAGAGGCCTCTGGTGCTCGGCAACGTACACACCTCGCATCCTCACTTAGACCTGCCCTGTGCAGCCATACAGGGGTCCTATACAGTCTGTGTATGAGCTTGAAGTGGATGAGCCACAGTCTATAATTAGGGGTCAGTGCTTTCATCTGCACGCAGCAGTATGCCCACATACCCTCCTCTAAAGGGCCACCCAGGATCCTCTCCCATTCGCGCTCCGCGGGGGGACGCATATCAGCACTGTACGCTGCATTCCAGAGTACAATCGAGTGATGAGCTTCCGCGGCGACGGATTCGTTAGAAATTCCTCCAGTACTAGAAATGTTGGTGGCGCAACAGAAAAGGATTCATACAGTGTGCACAAAGCTGCTCTAAGCTGGTAATAAGTTAGACTATCCAGCATGCCGGTGTGATCTTCACCCAACACCTCATCGATAGTGGGACACACCCCACTGCGGAACGCCTGTCCCATTGTGTGTAGCTGGAGATTCCACAGTTGTTGACCCACCCCGACTTCTGTAGTGAATAGCAGTTCTGGGTGTCTGATGAGTGGGATCGAGGGGGCAAATATCGTCTCCAATCGCGCTCTGCGTCTAAGCTCCCGCCACACCGTGCAGCCCACCATGTCAGTCTTGGCACGGGGTCTCTTTTGGGGTCCAAATATCGCCATGTGTAAAGGTTTCGGATCTGCCCTGTCACTCTCTGTAGCGGTGTGCGCCATGAAAAGGGTCAGGAACACCCAGTGGTAAGCGAACTGGGCTTGAGCACAATTGTAGTACAGCTCCATATCTGGAGCCGCCATCCCACCCTGTTCAAACGGCAGCGTTAGAACATCCCACGCCACCCGGGGCTGTCTGCCCGCCCATGCCAGTGTTATCAGGTTCGAGCATAATCGGCATCTAAATGCAGATGTAAGGGGAAGCGGCAGGTTGGCGAAGATGTATAGGAATTTGGAAAGGACCACCATCTTGGCGATGGCCAATCGGCCCGCCAGGGATAGAGGGAGTGTCTTCCACTTGTTCAATCTGCTCTCAAACCACTCCATGAGCTTGCCATAGTTGTGGCTCCATAGTTCATCTACATTCCGGCTAAGCCAGACCCCCAAGTATTTCACTGGGAAATTCACCCACTGAGTGGGAACTCCAAGCGGAATGGGTTAGTAGCTGGGGTGAGCGGGAAGATAATGGACTTTCCCCAGTTTGTGGAGACGCCCGATACCCCTCCGAAGCGGATGACCTCCCGGATGAGTGGGTCCAGGTTCTCGGCTGGATGTTGGACATACAAGGTCACATCATCCGCGTACATGGAAACTAGTACCACCTTCGGGGTGAAATCCGGTCCACGCCGTGCGTGGTGTTGTCGGAGCCTGGCCGCAAGCGGCTCTGTCGCCACCGTGAGCAGAAGGGGAGAAAGGGGACACCCCTGTCGCGTACTGCGGGCCACCGGGATGGGGGAGAAATCCGTCTGTTCACCCTCAGTCTTGCTGACGGGGCCGAATAAAGCAACGCGATTTTTTTGAGAAAGAGGGGACTGATGCCGATGCGGGACAGAAGCGCGAACAGGTAATGCCATTCCAAGGTGTCAAAGGCCTTGGTTGCGTCCAGGAATACAGCCGCCGTGGGGAGAGAATTGTCGACCTCCTGCATTGTCGCGAAAAATGTGTGGAGGTTGTGGGCTGTGCTCCGCCCCGGCATGAAGACACACTGGTCCGGCCGCAGCACCGTCGGCAGCAGGGGGAGCAAATGCGACACCAGCAATTTCGCAAGGATCTTGTTATCCAGATTTATCATTGAGAGTGGCCTGTAGGAGTCGCACAGCTGCGGGTCCTTATCAGGCTTGAGGACAGTAACTTTTAAGGCCTCTCTCGGAGAGGGGGGGCATGCCTCGCTCCAGTGATTCCTTATACATGTTAAGGAGGTGCGGGACAAGGAGTGGCACGTATTCCTTATAGAACGAGGTAGTGAGCCCATCCAGTACGGGAGCCCTATCTCCGGGCATAGCCCGAATCACCGCAATTACCTCCTCTTCCTCAAAAGGCTCATCGAGGTAGTTTTGTTGCCCCTCGCTCAGCCAGGCCAATTCGATCGACTCCAGGAGAGGGAGCAGATCCAGGTGCACATCTGACTGTCGTGCCGAGTACAGAGAGTGTAAAATGCGAGCATCTCAGCCTGCACCGCCTCCTGTCCGGTGACCACCTCACCGCTATCAATGCGCAGTTCGCACATGCATTTGCTGGCCCAGGACTTTTTCAACAGGCCCGCCAGCATTTTCCCAGCACGGTCCCCCTCTCCATATTGGCGCGCTCGTGCCTCCCTGCTCAGATAATGCGTCTCCCTTTGCGCAGCCTCCTCTAATTCCGCAATCTTCCTCTTGATGTTACCTAAGGTGTCCGGGCAGTTGGATTCAAAATATTTCAATTCAAGTTCTCAAATTTCCCCCTCCAGACGCCGGAGGTCCCCCCTGAGCGAGTGCAGCTCACCTGCCTGTTTGGTGATGCACCTACCCCGGATTACCGGTTTGAAGGCCTCCCATAGTACCGATGGTGAATCCATCGTTCCACTGTTTAGTTCAAAATATTCAGTTAAATCAGCACAGATAATCTCCCTGAATACCTGATCTCGGAGTGCGCCTGCAGGGAACCTCCAGCTGAAAGGCCTATGTGCCGCGTCCAGCAACTTAAATTTGACCAGCACGGGGGCGTGATCAGAGAGAGATCGGGCTAAGTAGGTGACCGTGATTACCCATGTGTCCATGTCCCACGACGCAAGCCAATAATCAAGTCTGGACCATGATGGGTCCGCTGTGGAAACACAAGTTCCCTCCCGTCTAGATGGGTGTCATCGTCGCCAGACATCTATCAGTTCATGGTCCTCCATAATTGTACGTAGCTGCTCTGCAGCTCTCGAGTGGGGCCGGCGAGATTCACCGGACCTATCAAAGCGCTCATCCAACATTACATTAATTAACTCCGTCAGCCTCCAGACCTCACTGAAAAATTGTGGGTCGTCAACATTCAGCCCGTAGACTGACACGAGCCTGATCGGTTTCTCCCTCAGCTCCCCAGCTACAATTATATACCTCCCCTGCGGATCGCAAAGCGTAGCGCGGGTTTGCCAGGAAAGCCCCTTTCTAAGGATTATAGCCATGCCCCTGGCGTAGTTGGAGTAAACTGACACAAATCTCTCCCCCATCCAGCCCACCCTCAATCGCGCGAAGGTGGCAATAGTTAGGTGTAGTTCCTGTAGAAAACAGATGTCCGCCCCATGTCTTTGGAGATATGCCGCAACCAGTCTTTCCTTACGACAATCATTCAGGCCTCGCACATTCCACGTCACTGCTCTAATCGCACCCGCTTCGTCAGTGGGATTACCCATCCCCTAGGTCATATATGTCTGGGTGCACCGGGTACCTCAACGCTTCTGTTTGACAATGGGGAAGGGTCAGAGAGGGGAGAGGAAGGGAAATGAGAGGAAAGGAACACAAAAACTTTAGCAGCTCAGAACGTGTGCACCCCAACCAACCAACCCACCCGCCACCCACTTCAGCCCCCCAACATGGCTGACAGCCAAACCCTTGCAACAAAATAGGCCCACAGCAGCCAACAGTAGGAACATGCATGGGACACATCCCTGTGGGAGGCATTAGGTGCTCGGGAATACCCAGCGGTTGTGTGTTGGGTGGCTGGAAAGGATTAACTCGGGAGGGGAAAGATCCCTCACCGCTCCCAGGCAGATTGGTTGGGCCCCAGGTCACAGAAGGGGCAGGCCCTTCGCCCCGGGTAGGATAGGGGATGTCCTAAAGGATCACCACCAAACAGTCCGGTGTATCATTGCCGTGCCTGCACATTGCTAGTCATTCGGAGCCTCAGTTGTTTTCGTCCAGGGGGCCTCCCCCTCAGGTTCTCTGCTCGCCCGCGCAGCAGGTGCAGGTTGTCGGATGGAACAGGCAAACTTGGTGGCTGCCTTAGGGTCAGGAAAGAACACAGTCTTGCCCTGGTGGAATATGCAAAGTTTTGCTGAGTAGAGGAGCGAGTACTTGATGTCCTGTTGCTGTAGTAATCTCTTCACAGGTACAAACTCCCTCCTTACAGCCTGGACAGTTAAAGTAAAGTCGGGGAAAAAAGATACCGTGTTTCCTTGGTACCTCATATCCTGTAGGTCTTGGGCTCTGCGCAGTACAGTATTGTTGTCCCTATAGTTCAGCAGAGGCGCGATTATTGGCCTGGCTGGGGCTCCCGGCGGTGGTCTCGGACCCAGGGATCTATGCGCACGTTCCACTATGCAGACCTGTGAGAGAGAGTCTCCAAACAGTGTCCTAAGCAGTTCCTCCACGTATTCCTCAACTCTGTTCATGGCCGTGGTCTCCGGTATCCCCATTATGCGCAGATTGTTACAGCGCGATCTTGCTTTAAAATCTTCATTTTTATTTCGTATCACCTCTAATACTTTCTCCATGCGGAGCAGCTTCTCGCGGGTAGCGGTGCCCTCATCCTCCAGCCGGACGTGCGCTGTTTGACCTCCGCGAGATGCTTATCGTGGTTCGAGACCTTGTCCCTGAGTCGATCCGACATAGAATCAATCTTGAGGTCTATATTAGAGAGTGACTGCTTCAATTCAGTGAACATTTCACGAATGTTGGGTTCCGGGGGCAGCACGGAGGACATGGCTGTCGCAGACTGTTCCTCTTCAGCTGGGAGCCCCCCTCAGGGAATTTTACGCTGCTCGAAAGAGAGTTTGGGCTGTTTGGTGTCCGTCTTGCCCATGGTGTCAACCCACCACCTCTGTTGCAGTAGGACGTTCCGGGGCGCCGCCGCTCTTGCTCCGCCACCACCATCCCGCATTTCATGGGTTATGACGTGTGGTCGCTTTTTTTTGCGGGGGGGCCAGGCCACTTCAGTCCCATCTCACACTGCCCACCTGGCCACTTTCGTGCTGTCCAGACAAGCCCCAGCGGCGCGCACCCATTCAGGTCAATTGGCATGTATAATAGCTCCTGCCACTGACCTTGGGCCCTTACAACTCAGGTTCGCCTTGTCACAATTGTGGCCTTTTCAACCTTCCGTCATCTACCAAGGGAGAGATGCAGTCTGCAGTCTATTGTCCCAGCGCGGGTTTCAATCGCCAGCAGTCCCCTGCCGGGGGGTGTATCACCCGGCCGGCCGGCTGCCTGCACAGCGCCAGCTCCTTACGCCAGTCAGCCCGCCGCTCGCTCCTGCGGCTCTCGCTCCGGCCTGGCGTCTCTGTCCCCGCCTAGGCCACCATCTTGCTACTCAGGAACACGCGTGCAGAGCCATTCCGCTAGTTTCCTTGCCCTCTCCGGACAGCATCCATCAGCCAAATTGCAGGCAATAATGTCCCGGTTGCCTCAGGGATCTGACCTTGCCTTAGAGGGCTATATCAGCGGCCCGATTCCCAATAAATGCAGGATAATTTATCCAGCCAGTGGAGCCTCACTACGTGGCAGCCATTTCAAAAGCTGGCACACTAGCACCCCCTCGCTCTGCTGTAAAGTTGGTCGATGGAATTCTGGCTCCCCATACATCGTCCCACATCATGAAACGTGATCAAGCCCTTGTGAACATTTCAGCTTTCCCTGTCGCAGATGGCATCGTTTGGGATAAAGTTGCATTTGAAATCCATGATCCGACAGAAGTCCTTAAGATACCATACGTGTTTCGCATTTCATTAGGAGATGTCGTCACACAGGACATACATTCTGATGATTGGGATGTACAGGCAGTACATTCATTGTTTTCTGATTTGAAATATTATGCTGCTTTCGTGCTGAAGATTTATATTTCAATTCTGCCAATTCTGCTGAGTTATTCTGTTATCAACGTTAAGGCCATCATTTCTTGCACAAAATAAACATGTTGAGAGCTGCTTTTGATTACACTCAGTGGGAACATTGTCCAACTCCCTTACAGGGAAATAAGTTCACCTATTTCACTAGTTACAACACGTCCAATCCAGAATCCTATTTCATTAAATTGAACTTGCTGTCTCAATCTAAATTTATTCTGAGACATATGAAATGAATCTATTCCAAGTCCTTTAGAACTAAATTGGCCTTACACTGTTATGATCACTGGAAAGACACCTCTGATTTGAAATCTATTTGGGGCACTAAGGATTGGCAGGTCCAGGGAACCGAAGCTTTGCATCGTGAATGCCTAATTCCGACTCAAATATTATTTTTAAATGACACAGTGCACCAAACCACTTGTTTTGGCTTGGCTGCTGCCAAGAATCTGAATATTCCATCCATTCCGTCATTGGTGGAGTATGATAATTGGCGTAAACACACCAATAATTTCATTTCATTAAGTCTTTATTTCGATTAAAATAATCATAAAAGACAAAACATACAATGTCGAGTTAAAAATGCTTGAAGTAAAACACAGTACTGTATATAACAATCATAACAGTGAGACTGGAACAAATATTTATACAAAACAGGGATCTTATAAAAAATGGCTCTGTTGCCAAAGGCCACATTAAAAACCATAAAAATACAAGATACTAAATAAAACCAGATTAACATCACTACTACAGGTTAATAACAGTGTCTCGCTGAGATGACACCGCAGCTATGGAGCTGTAACTAGGCCCTGGGTGCTCTTGATTTTTTACAGCGAATAATCCAAGCCCAACTCAAAAATTTGGCCATAGCTACAACTATAGGGGCCTCAGTGGATAACCGCAAAATCCACACCAATAATACCATCGATGTATTACAAGCTCTATTTCAAAATGCCAATTTCAACATCTCTGTGGTTGACCCCTGAGGATGGTTGCTGTGGCAAGCCAATTCAAATGCATGTCAACTGTGTTTTTATAATGCAACAACGGGTTTGACACAAACTAGACCTGATCCCCGTTACCCACATTCACACTCTGTCACCACATCTTCAGTGGGAAAATTGTGCCAACAATGGTTGGAACACTCTACTCTGTCGGCAGTGAAACAACACCTGTCCCTCTTGTCGAGCGACATCAATTTGGCTGATTTTATCGTAGGTCCTAGGATTTCTAGAAAAAGAGATTCATCTATGCAGCTTACAATGAAGTATGGAAACTTTCGCAAATGGAAGCAGCTTTCCGTCTGCGCCAAATTGACAAAGCAAATTTAGAAAAAGTTCTTGCAGTAGTCGGCAATAGCATAAATACACTGTCTTCTCGCATTTATATCTTGGATAATATTGTTTCATCTGTTATTGACATTGTTTAAAGTGTTGTATCTGTGTTATATCATGGTCAAAATCAATTACGATCTGTAATGTAATTTGCATGGACGTTACAAACTCTCAACATAGGAAAAGTACAGAGGGATTATTTGAACGCTTCTGCTTTGTTTTTACCATTTAATCTAACTGATAAACAGAGATTTATGTCCATGAAAGACGCTACATACACGCTGTTACTCATTGAGCAGGTATAACACTTGCTATTTTCTGTGGCGGAGACCGATTCAGCTGTATGGTTAATTCATGGCGTTATCTCTCTGCCTTTTTCGCTATTTCAATTTAAATCTTGTATGAAACATTTCCCGATTGGCCGATTTGAACCCCTGGGTAGTACGTTTCTCCATTAATTATGGTCCCTACCTTTCACCTACAAATGTCAATGGGAAGATAAGGAAGTTTTCCTAACAGGGGAGGACTGTGATTCCACAGTAGGACATTCCCTAGTTTGTAAACACGTTAAGTTGCACGGCACTTGTCATGTGTCCGCACCTAATCTTGCTAGTTTTCTGAAAAGAACTCCCGTCCCGGCAAAAATTCCCACTCTCACATTGCAGTTATCTTATTTTGAATAACCACGACTGCTGTGGTTTACAAGCAGGAATCCTGTATATAGTAACAGTTTCACAACGTGTCACTTGTTGTAGCAATGTGCTTTTCCCGCCCTCGCATGGGAATGTAGATAGTTCCATTTGGCCTTCCATTCCGACTTTGAAAACAGATTTCAACAAATTCAGCAGACTCAAAGCACTATTGTTTCAGCAAGAAGTGGCTCTCACTTCGACTCGAGAGACCTTCGAATTGCAGGTGGCTAAAACATCTAGTGAGATTCAGTCGCTGCTGAACACGAATCTCCCACTGCATTTTGGGGAAGTGATACATCAAATATTTAATGCGTCTGACACAGAAGGCCTTGCTCATTTTTTTAAACTTGTGGGATCAGGCCTTGTGACTTCTTTTCAGACGATTTTTGGAGTAATACCGGCCTTTATTTATTCTATTTTTTCCAGCGCCTTTGGAGGGTTCCCATTAATCCTAGCACTGGCGGGTGGCATCCTGGTTCTCCTGCTCCTGTGGCGCAATGGCTGCCCAGCATGTGGTAATGCACATGCCAGGCCAGTTGCAGCTGTAGTGTGACCGAATGCAACAACTTTTTGGGTGCTTGCCATTAGCGACGATTAGCGTGAGTTATGGACTAACATTTCGCTTTGCCTACTTCACTTGCGTGCAACCTGTGATCTACTGTCAGCGGTGCCCTTTCTATTGGGCCTTGGATTTATGCCTCTCCAATATGTCATGCGCGAACCCGGACTATGATCTGTTAGTGGGTCCATTACTGGCCCACGACCAGGCCTGTTCTCGGGATGATCGTATAGCGCATGCGGCTGCCCTTGGAGTATTGGCTGAGTGGGATATCTGTGCGGCTGCGCAGAATATCTTGCAACGGAGTTTCATTGAATATCACGCAAGTTGCCCGGATATGCTCTTGGAGGCATCAGATTATGAGGAGCACATGTGTTCCTTCGAGCTACTTGATTGGATGGCATCCCTTTTTGCTACTAACTATAGGGATGACCTTCTGGAACGAATTGCATTCTTAAGTTCACGCACTTTGATGGATTTTCCCCCTCCGAATTAATCCCGTTCTCCGTGAACAACAGAATTTTAAATAACATTTTTTTTTTTTTTTAAATCTTGCAATTTGGTATTTTTTAAGCGCTTCTAGACTCTGCTTACCTTTGAACTCTGTTTGGGTCTTTTGTCTATATACTACGACCTTACCAAGGGGAGGGTGTCATATGGCCGTTAGGGTCATTGTCGACATTGCTAAGTTATCAGAAGCTCTGCTGCCATGATGCTGCTTTTGCGCACGTTACCACATGACTTTATTTTGTTAGACTCTGTTTGTGCCTTTCACATGAGAACTGTCTGCTTTCTGCGTTCTCTGCCTGTTCCTGGAGTTTAGTTTGAACACGATTTGCAAGGTCGATAAACAATGCCCCTTGTTATTCTGTTCTGGTCAGTCCCTAGCACCTAGACAAAACATGCTAACACAGCTGCTACTGCTGGAAACTCGTGCTTTGATATTATGGGGATGCATGTTGTTCAAAAACACACTTGGACAGGGACCTTTCCAGGGAGAAGAGCTATGCTGTTCCTATGATGTAAAACTACCATCTAGGCACTAAGGTATGGGGTCTGCTGACAAAGCTCAGAGATCTTCTCTTATATAATAAAACTTCTTCTAGCCAAGGGGAGGGTGGTTAGGCCTTATAGTCCTTTATCCACTGTCAGTATACGATGACATCCCCCTTTATAATCTATGGAATTGCAACAATGCTAACTGTTTTAGGTTTATGCATTTTGCTGCTGGTAGTGGCTCGTATACTGCATTATAGAGCACTATAGTTAAAATAAACATTTTGAACTATAACACTGACTCTGTTAAATTCTTATTGTGGACAGGTATGAGTGAGTGAGCGAAAGGGCATGTCTTGCTACCGCGATTCCTGGGAGAGTCGGGATTGTTGTGTTGTGGGTTGTCTAATCATTTGTAGCTTCGTGATTATGTAGGAGAACGAATGAGACACTATAGCTAGTCGGTTTTGGGATTTCGGGTACTGAGGCGGTAGGAAGGCTCAGCCCCTACATACCAAGGTCCTGTTTTCCGGATCACTGACAGAATATCGACAACAACAATATCGACCTACAGAAATATTGTGACAAAAATATCGTTGTCAAAAATATCGACCTCCTATCTTCATAATGGTAAGTACAAAAATATCGAAAAAAAATATTGTTGTAAAAAATATTGATGTATAAAATATCGTTTTTTTATATGTATAAAAAATAATGTAAAACAAATTAAATAATAAATTAAACTTTAAAATAATTATTTAGATTTATTTGTAAATGTTAACAACAATTATAAGTAATACATTTAATGTAAAAAAATTAAACATACATATATAACATGAAATATATATATATATTTATTAAATAAATTAATAAATAATAATTTTAATTAATTTTAAAATGCTAAAAATATATTAAAAATAATACATAAATATATACATACACCTGCAACATACAAATTAATTAAAAAAATTATATTATAAATTAAAATATTAAAATATTCAATATTGTTTAAACCTACATTTTGCACTACATTGAGGGCAACAGTAGAGAAAGTGTTGGAGGGGTAAAAATTACTATTCCCACTCCAGCGAGTGCAACAGTAGGGAAAGTGTTGGATAGCGGAGAGGTAAAAATTACTATTCCCACTCCAGCGAATGCAACAGTAGGGAAAGTGTTCGATAGCAAATAGGTAAAAAATACTATTCCCACTCCATGAAATGCAACAGTAGGGAAAGTGTTGGATAGCGGATAGGTAAAAATTACTATTCCCACTCCAGCAAGTGCAACAGTAGGGAAAGTGTTGGATAGCGAAGGAAAGAAAATTCCTATTCCAACTCCAGCAAGTGCAACAGTAGGGAAAGTGTTGGATAGCTGAGAGGTAAAAATTAGTATTCCCACTCCAATGAATACAAAAGTAGGAAAAGTGTTGGATAGCGGAGGGGGATAATTTACTATTCCCACTCCAATGAGTGCAACAGTAGGGAAAGTGTTGGATAGCGGAGGGGTAAAAATTACTATACCCACTCCAACGAGTGCAACAGTAGGCAAAGTGTTGGAGAGCGGAGGGGTAAAAATTACTATTCCCACTCCAATGAGTGCAACAGTAGGGAAAGTGTTGGATAGCGGAGTGGTAAAAATTACTATTCCCACTCCAGCGAATGCAACAGTAGGGAAAGTGTTGGATAGCGAATAGGAAAAAAAATACTATTCCCATGCCAGGAAATGCAACAGTAGGGAAAGTGTTGGGTAGCGGATAGGTAAAATTACTATTCCCACTCCAGCGAATGCAACAGTAGGGAAAGTGTTGGATAGCGAATAGGTAAAAAAATACTATTCCCACGCCAGGAAATGCAACAGTAGGGAAAGTGTTGGATAGCAGATAGGTAAAAATTACTATTCCCACTCCAATGAGTGCAACAGTAGGGAAAGTGTTGGATAGCGGAGAGGTAAAACTACTATTCCCACTCCAGCGAATGCAACAGTAGGGAAAATGTTGGATAGCGAATAGGTAAAAAAATACTATTCCCACTCCAGGAAATGCAACAGTAAGGAAAGTGTTGGATAGCAGAGAGGTAAAAATTACTATTCCCACTCCAGCGAATGCAACAGTAGGGAAAGTGTTGGATAGCGAATAAGTAAAAAAATACTATTCCCACGCCAGGAAATGCAACAGTAGGGAAAGTGTTGGATAGCGGATAGGTAAAAATTACTATTCCCACTCCAGCGAGTGCAACAGTAGGGAAAGTGTTGGAAAGCGAAGGAAAAATATTTACTATTCCAACTCCAACAAGTGCAACAGTAGGGAAAGTGTTGGATAGCGGAGGGCAAAAATTTACTATTCCCACTCCAATGAGTGCAACAGTAGGGAAAGTGTTGGTTAGCGGAGGGGTAAAAATTACTATTCCCACTCCAGCAAGTGCAACAGTAGGGAAAGTGTTGGATAGCGAAGGAAAAAAATTTACTATTCCAACTCCAGCAAGTGCAACAGTAGGGAAAGTGTTGGATAGCGGAGAGGTAAAAATTAGTATTCCCACTCCAATGAATACAAAAGTAGGAAAAGTGTTGGATAGCGGAGGGGAATAATTTACTATTCCCACTCCAATGAGTGCAACAGTAGGGAATGTGTTGGATAGCGGAGGGGTAAAAATTACTATTCCCACTCCAACGAGTGCAACAGTAGGGAAAGTGTTGGATAGCGGAGGGGTAAAAATTACTATTCCCACTCCAACGAGTGCAACAGTAGGGAAAGTGTTGGATAGCGGAGGGGTAAAAATTACTATTCCCACTCCAACGAGTGCAACAGTAGGGAAAGGGTTGGATAGCGGAGAGGTAAAAATTACTATTCCCACTCCAGCGAATGCAACAGTAGGGAAAGTGTTGGATAGCGAATAGGTAAAAAAAATACTATTCCCACGCCGGGAAATGCAACAGTAGGGAAAGTGTTGGATAGCGGATAGGTAAAAATTACTATTCCCACTCCAACGAATGCAACAGTAGGGAAAGTGTTGGATAGCGAATAGGTAAAAAAATACTATTCCCACGCCAGGAAATGCAACAGTAGGGAAAGTGTTGGATAGCGGATAGGTAAAAATTACTATTCCCACTCCAATGAGTGCAACAGTCGGGAAAGTGTTGGATAGCGGAGAGGTAAAAATTCCTATTCCCACTCCAGCGAATGCAACAGTAGGGAAAGTGTTGGATAGCGAATAGGTAGAAAAATACTATTCCCACTCCAGGAAATGCAACAGTAGGGAAAGTGTTGGATAGCGGAGAGGTAAAAATTACTATTCCCACTCCAGCGGATGCAACAGTAGGGAAAGTGTTGGATAGCGAATAGGTAAAAAAATACTATTCCCACGCCAGGAAATGCAACAGTAGGGAAAGTGTTGGATAGCGGATAGGTAAAATTACTATTCCCACTCCAGCGAGTGCAACAGTGGGGAAAGTGTTGGAAAGCGAAGGAAAAATATTTACTATTCCAACTCCAACAAGTGCAACAGTAGGGAAAGTGTTGGATAGTGGAGAGGTAAAAATTTGTATTCCCACTCCAGTGAATACAACAGTAGGGAAAGTGTTGGATAGCGGAGGGGAAAAATTTACTATTCCCACTCCAATGAGTTCAACAGTAGGGAAAGTGTTGGATAGCAGAGGGGTAAAAATTACTATACCCACTCCAGCGAGTGCAAAAGTAGGGAAAGTGTTGGATAGCGGAGGGGTAAAAATTACTATTCCCACTCCAACGAGTGCAACAGTAGGGAATGTGTTGGATAGCGAAGGAGTAAAAATTACTATTCCCACTCCAGTGAGTGCAACAGTAGAGAAAGTGTTGGATAGCGTAGGGGATAAAATTACTATTCCCACTCCAGCGAGTGCAACAGTAGGGAAAGTGTTGGATAACGGAGAGGAAAAACGTACTATTCCTACTCCTGCAAGAGCAACAGCAGAGAAAGTGTTGGATAGTGGAGGGGAAAAACGTACTATTCCCACTCCAACAAGTGCAACAGTAGGGAAAGTGTTGGATAGCGAAGGGGTAAAAACTACTATTCCCACTCCAGCGAGTGCAACAGTAGGGAAAGTGTTGGATAGCAGAGGGGTAAAAATTACTATTGCCACTCCAACGAGTGCAACAGTAGGGAATGTGTTGGATAGCGAAGGAGTAAAAATTACTATTCCCACTCCAGCTAGTTCAACAGTAGGGAAAGTTTTGTTTAGCGGAGTGGATACAATTACTATTCCCACTCCAGTGAGTGCAACAGTAGGAAAAGTGTTGGATAGCGTAGAGGATAAAATTACTATTCCCACTCCAGTGACTGCAACAGTAGGGAAAGTGTTGGATAACGAAGAGGAAAACGTACTATTCCCACTCCTGCAAGAGCAACAGTAGAGAAAGTGTTGGATAGTGGAGGGGAAAAAATTACTATTCCCACTCCAACAAGTGCAACAGTAGGGAATATGTTGGATAGCGGAGGAGTAAAACTTACTATTCCCACTCCAGCTAGTGCAACAGTAGGGAAAGTATTGGATAGCGGAGGGGATAAAATTACTATTCCCACTCCAGCGACTGCAACAGTAGGGAAAGTTTTGGATAGCTGAGGGTAAAAAATTACTATTCCCACTCCAGCGACTGCAACAGTAAGGAAAGTGTTGGATAGCGGAGGGGTAAAAATTACTATTCCCACTGAAGAAAATTTTTATTTAAAAACAAACAAAATATCAATTACAATATAAAAGATAATAGCAATTCCCAAAACAAAACATATATAAAAAATTACAAAATTACAAAACATAGAAACATAATATAATGTTAAAAAAACTGAAAATTACATATACAAATTATTTTCTAAAAATTTAAAAATAATTTACAAACAAATGAAAATGTTATAATAAAAATTATTTATAATCAAAAACATTATTTATTACATAAATATATTTTTTTTTACACCACACAATTTACAACACACATCTAAATTTTAAAAAGAAGTGTACCTCCATAATTAACACAATTATTTATCAATTAAACAAATATTATTAATTTTAAAAAAATTAAACAGATAAAAATTAATATACTAACCAAACGTTACGCCTATATAACCAAAAACCTACAAACAAAATAAAAATAAGTAATTACCAAAAATATTTATCAAGTAATAAATAACTATTAATGATCGAGTAAAGTAATAAATAACTATTAATGATCGAGTAATGATTAATTATTTTAAACTAAATTACTTTCCACCCTCCACCCCAATAAACACCACATCACACACCTAAAAATAATTACAGTTTCCATAACTAATTTTATAATAATACATTAATATCAATTAGCCACAAATCATTAATTAATTTACAAAAATGTACTTCCCACCATTTACCACTATAAACCCCACAACTCACACATCAAATTAATTACACAATTGCCATATCTAAATTTTAATTAATTAATTAGTATTAATTAGCAAATAATTATTTATTTAAAAATAAATTACCTCCCACCCTTTTCCCCTATAAACCCCACCACCCATTTCTAAAAACATGATACAATTAACTTAATTAATTAACAAATAATTAATTAATTAATTAATTAATAACAATTAACAAACAAATTATAAATAAGTATTAATAAATTAAGTCCCACAGTTAACACTATGGGGCCGATTCCGATCTCGGCCGGTAGTGCTCCGAATCGGATTCGGATTTACCGGATCCGATTCGGATCCCTGTTTCCTGACCGAATCGTACGCGGGTCCGGCCGAGCGAGTACGATGCAGGCACCCGCGAAATCTCCGACCGACTCGAACGCGGCTTCAACACGCTCCGACCGACTCGCATGGACACGACTCGCACCGCGCTATGGAGACGTATCCCGGCCGGGTAAGTACGATGCGCGCCGCGAGCAGTCCGACCGACTCGCGCCGTCCGGCTCGAAAAAGCTGTCAAAGCCGGACTTTGGGGGTCCGCGTCGGACCCCCCTGTACGCGTAGGCACGCGAGTCGCACACAGGGGGGACCCATGGGTCCCCTCTACCTGTGCATGTACGCCGCGATGCGCATGGACGCGTATACGCTGTAGGGGCGCCCTTGTCCGCCTCGCACCCATTGAGTCAATGGGAGCCCGCGTACGCGTTGAACGACCGGCTCCCATTGACTTCAATGGGAGTCCGACCGACTCGAGTCCGATGGCATGCGTGCGCATCGTACTCGTTCGGTCGGACTGCCAGAGTCCGATTCGGTCGGAAATCTCTCCGGGTCCGGCTCGGTCGGAGAGATTTCCGGCCGGAATCGGAATTGGCCCCTATGAAGTAAAATTAAATAAATAAATATTATATTAAAAATATTAATAAATATATTAAAATTACTTCCCATGAACCGCGCGGTGCCTGCCACCTTGTGCATGGCAATGCAGGGGGGTACCATAGGTACCCCCAAGTGCAGCCCCCCACCCCTCACCCCCCGGGGGCCTGCAACGGGCCCCCAAAGCGAATCCCGCCAGCCTTTCCATGGCGGCATCGCCGCCATGGAAAGGCTCAGTTTACCTCCCATCCTAATATGGATGGCGGTGCCTGCTAGGCACCGCTACCATATTCAGGACCAATTACGCCCGGCCGGCAATCGTGACGATTGATGACCGGCGGAAATGCTGCGGACGGACTTTTCGTCCGCCGCGGTACCCCCCGCCATGATAATATGGCGGGGGTGAATGATGTTGTGATGGCGGGCGGATCGCCACCGCCGGCCGGGCGGTGGTGATCCGCCCGCCATCATAATGACCCCCTTACTCTTCTACCATGTATTCAATGATGTTCCATTGTGTGATTCCCTCAATGACCCTCCAATGGAAGTAGGTAAAATACCAGAGTGGGAAGTACTGTATCATTTCACGCTGTGTGAGTGGACAGAACCACCATTTCTGCAATGTCGAACAAATCAACTTAAAAATCATGTGATCCCGAATTAAATTCAATATGAGTAGAAAGGATACATCTTAGCAAGGTTTGAAATGCGTTTTTGTGCAGTGGTGCTGCAAGTCTGGATAAATTGTCAATGTTCCACTAAAATAATGGTTGTTGAACAAATCATGTGATCCTGAGCATATGTGTCGCACATGGCAGCATATCTGGAAGCTGATCTAAGTATCACGAGCACAAATGGAAAAATAACTTCTAAATCCCATGTATGTCATGCACTGAAGGTCTATCATCAATTCTTGTATAAATACCAACTCTAAGTATGGGAACCATCCTTTACCCCGCAGTCAGAATAACGACCTTCTGTAGTGATCACGCTGGCCAGGAGTGAAGTAAAGAGGTTTATTAAGGCTACATGGGGAGAGGAGAAGGTCAGGACCATCTCCAACAGCAACTCCAGCTCAACTGAATGATCTAGCACAGTTGCTAGGAGCCACAGAACATTCTAAGAACAGGTTAATACATACACAGCAGAAGTAATACAATGAGATGCAACACACAAAGTATAACATATATTCCTTCCTTCCAAAACAAAAAAAACAGAAAAGCAAGAAAAAAATAACTTAAGACCTATATCTAGCAGGTTTAACAATGGGCCTGAAACTCCGTCTGACAATTTCTTGGTCAAAGTGAGAAGGTTCAGAGGCCTGACCTGGAGGAGCAGAGACTTTGGCACAAACCTTCACAACTCTATTGAGGTTCCACCAATGTCCTCCCATGACTTTCACAGCACTACCAGCAATCTTAATAACTTTAATAGGTTCACTAAATTTACTGTCACCTTTTCTAGTATGTACAGGAGATTTAATTTTGACCATGTCTCCAACCATAAGGGAGGAAACTTTGACAGCCTTCTTAGCGTCGTACCACATTTTTTGTTTGGCCTGAGAATCAGACATGTTTCCCATAACAGTGGACATCAATTTGGAAACATCAGATTCAGACTTTACCCATTTAGTCATCCAACCAGGCCTGAAACTGGTATTGGCCTTTCTCCCTCTCATCAATTCAAATGGACAAACCTTTGTGGAAGAATGGGGCATCATCCTATAGAACCAAACTAAGGGGTCGATTACGATGGCGGTCGGTGTCAGTACCGCGGTGCCGGCGGTGCGGAAAAATGCCTTTTTCTGCCCGCCAGCAGCGGTCCTCACGGCCACCATATTATGATGGGCAAATATGCCCCATTTCCCGACCTCCGTGGTGCAACGCCGACCGCCATGAAATTGCGCTCGCCACCGCGCCGGTGGTAGCCAATGGAGACTCACCGCCGTGCGGAATGACGTCCCGTCCGCTCAACAAATTAGGATGCGCCAAACAACCAGTCGAACCGCAGGGGAGAAACCGCCCTTCCAGACACGGCGGAATCTCGACAGCGGAGCGTGAAACGAGACTTCCGGAGCCCTCCACCCGGAGCCGAACGCCATGGCTCCAGCACTACACGTCCTCCCGGTGCTGTACGTGATACATCACCAGGTAAACATCGCCCGCCGCGGACGCCGCCGCAGGTACATAAAAAAACACAATACAACACAAAACAGAACACAAATTCCACGGGCTGAAACAGAGCACCTGGCCACACCAGACACACTGGTGTGGACAGGAACACATCCATCAGTGTACCCACACATGTATCATCTGGCACCAATTCACACCCTGCATCAAGCCCACCAATCTACCGCGATCATAATGTAATGTGTTGCTGACGACACCGCAGCGGTGAGTATGCGGGAAATCTATCGCACAAAGCAGAATGCATGTACAGCAATGGTCAGGCCAGAAAGACCACAGGGCAACACCACCACCCACCACCCACTGCTCCGCCGCACACAGCAAGAAACATGCCAATACCCCCCCCTGTGCACCCCCATGTCCAACACCAAGCGAGCTAAATCCACACCCAGCAGCACACAACTAACACCTAGGGAGACAGACACAGCAGCATTGGGTGTAGATTAACACACAGCACATAAGCACAGGCCCAGGGCAACACACACACACACCACAACACCACATACATGGCAAGAAAACTGAATACAAGCACAAAATTAACATCCACACACACAAGGAACATACAGACTACTGGACACATACCCTGCCAACTCACACAGATATACCCCACACCGACACACAGCCACATACACAGACTACATGCCACCAGCAATGGAGCACAACATAGAGGAAAGCAAAAATGATGTGCACACAAATGGGAGGGCAAGGAGACAACCAACAACCAGGTGAACATACACATGCAGGACAAGGAACCTAGAACAACATCCACACCCCATCCAAGCACATGGCTGCCACAGTGAGTGAAGTCAAACAACAGTCACCTCAGTGCAACAACTCAGGGAGACAGCAAGGTAACCCATGTATAGGGACAGGGATGAAAGGAAGGACCTCAAGTCAAACAGTGAACAGCAAGTACACATGAGTATGCCAGCACCACAACACACAGGACACATTGGCACACTCAATGACTGTCAAACACAAGTAGGAGTCCCCAAACATACCCCCTCATATCTGCAGCACACAACCCCAATGCCAGACACACAGAAGGGCCTACATAATGTCCAGTCAAGAGACAGACAAACAATCAAACCCCCTGGGGGCATCCACAAACATCACACACACACAGGGATGCCAGTACCAACGTCTGCACCAAAACAAAAATGGCAAACACAATTCAAAACAGAAACACATACAGAACCACAAAAATAACACACATCACCTGTGCAGCCAAACTGGGGGAAGGCAATGGGAGCACACACACAACAGGAGTGCACCACCTCATCAGTCAGGAAAAATGCATAGGCTACATACCACAACACAGACAAGAAGTGCACCATCACAGAACAACACAGACACATCAAACACACAACAGATGCACAACACCACAAAGCACATAGCAAACACAGCACAAGGCAACATACACCCACAGCACTGAATGCACAACAAGCAGTGTGTGCACACAAACACACAACAGTCCCACACAGCCATGAGTCACACGCCATTAACACACACATCAAGAATGAAAACAGCACACTGACAACATCACACCAAGGAAGTCAAGCAGTAGCCCAGCACACACATACACCAAACACAACACACACAGATGCACAAGTCTGCCACACAAAAGTTGAAACAACCTTACCAGAGGACTGGGCAGCACACACAGATCAACTGCACATGAGAAACCATGCATGCTGAAAAGTACAACAACACTACAGGTAACCAATGTGGGAAAAGTCATTAGTGGGATAGTGCCCCACCACAAATAAAGGCACCACGAAGCACACTGTCACAAAATAAGTGATGGAGAGGCACACACACAGGCAACACAAGGGGACAGCTGACATCCTACTGAAGTTGGGTGCACACCATCAGTGGACATGGCGTTAGTGTCCCACAAAGGAATAGAGGGAATGCTGACTCACAATGACAAACCATCTGCAGCACAGATAGGGGATGGTAGCACACCGTACCCCATATGCCACACTGGAGTCAAAAAACCACCATGTGACAACAAGGCATGAGAACAGCACACCCACAATGTCAGTCTGGCTGAGCATGCATGCACAGTGAGTACAAACTGATACAAGACACATGGCTGTTCAACAAAACAAATCCCTGACTTGCCAGTCACACACACAGCATACACACAATGGGGAAAAGAAACAAGCAGAAGCCAGCCACAAGTGCAAGGACACACAAACACACTGCACAACATACAACTCACACATGTCCACACAACCACAGTCCAGAACAACAACACAAACAGGCACTCTACTCCTGGGTGACACATGTGTACATTTGACAGTGCATGCGCACACACACATCAACACACACGACAAAGCCACAACCTACACACCGTACAACCCTTGACCACCCAAATGCACACCTTGTAAGTAACCGTTGTGACTAGGATGACTGCCCATCACAACATGACTACACATCTACACTGCTAGGCATACATGAAAGCAAGAACGCACATACATGATGAGCCTGGCCAGCCTGCCTGCAATCCTGTGTATATGACCCCTCTATGTGTTTGTAGTGCCCACATACCAGGATTCAGTAAAACATAGCCAACAGCAACAAGGAAGGAACATGAGTCTGATATGTCACCGAAAACAACATCACTGACCCCACAAGTATCCGAGTCATGAAGAACTGAAGTCCCCGTCACCCCTGTAAAAAAATAATAAGTTAAACAAGCCAGTGGCACAGTTGAAGTGGCACACAGAGCATGTGGCCCAGTAAACGTTAGACATACAGGAAAAGCTTTATTCAGTAAGGACAATGACACAACTGACAACATGAGCAACTGTTTTTATTCACAAATCGCACTGATAGGCAACAATATTAGACAAGACCAAGGCACAAGATGCAGAGCCTGAACATGAGAAGCTGCACAGGCAGGGGGCAAACTGCAAGGCCAGTGGCCAGTCGAAGGTGCTGACAGAGTCAATGAGAAGCTGCACAGGCAGGGGGCAAACTGAAAGGCCAGTGGCCAGTCCAAGGTGCTGACAGAGTCAATGAGAAGCTGCACAGGCAAGGGGCAAACTGCAAGGCAAGTGGCCAGTCCAAGGTGCTGACAGAGTCAATGAGAAGCTGCACAGGCAGGGGGCAAACTGCAAGGCCAGTGGCCAGTCCAAGGTGCTGACAGAGTCAATGAGAAGCTGCACAGGCAGGGGCAAACTGCAAGGCCAGTGGCCAGTCCAAGGTGCTGACAGAGTCAATGAGAAGCTGCACAGGGAATGTGTGTCACCAAACTCCGCCATGGTCAGCAACACAGTCTGGTGTGTCACGATGGGCAGCACAGGTACCGGTGTGGGAGAGACAGGTCTGTGATGTTGATCAACATTCAGACTTGGCTGTCAGTCTGACTGGGAGCTGACTGTGTGTCGGGCACAGTTGGACCACTTGACTGGGGAGTGAGACGCCCAGCTGAGGAAGAGCTATCAGTGGCCTTGGACGCTGGAGGGCTGCTTGGACCAGGTGGTGTAGTGGCACATGGAGGTGGACTCAGGCCGACGTGGGACACAGTGTGGAAGGGAGATAGTGGAGGGGTGCCTTTCCACTTCTTGGGGATTCTAAATGGCTTGCCTGTCTTGGTATCAATGGGAAGTGGTGTGGACACAAACGGCACACTCATCACCAAGGCTGCTGCAGGTGCACACACTGGACCTCCCTCTGGGGATGTGCTGGATCCAGAAGGACGCTTTGCCTGGCATTGCCTCTGCCCCTCCATCCCCTCTTTACCCTGTGTGCCCCCTACAGTGCCCTCCTGTCCCTGTTTCACTGGTCTTGGAATGGGAGTAGAGGTAGTTGGTGAAACACCCTTGGATACCTTACTATGTGTAGCCTTGCCAGGCCCCACCTTCACAGTGGGCATGGAGAGTGTCTGCATGCCTTTGCGAGAAGTTTTTGGGACCACAGAGTCTGTGGCCGGGGATTGCTCTGAGGCTTGTGACCCTGAGTTCTTCCTCCTTGAATCATGTGCCTTTGCAACGCCTGACGGGCTCTTCCCTTTGCGCTCTGGGGTTGTTTTTTTCTTCGTAGGGGAAGGTGTCTGTGACCTTGACCGCTTGGGCTGCTGCTGCTGTGTGCTACGTGTGCAGTATCGTGACGTTGAGGTGTGTGAAGCGTGGTCACCGTCGTCAGACGTTGCCACTGGCATGGGGGTGGACAAAGGGACTGGAATTGGACTACGAGATTGAGCCAGTTGAAGTGCAGCCGCCACTGTGGAGGACATTGTCTGGACAGTGCGGTGCAGCCCACCCACGTCTGAATGTATGCCCTCCATGAAAGCTAACACCTGTGCCAATTTGCGGTCGTGGTCTAACAATGCATTGAGGAGCCCTGTCTGCCCCACACACAGCTGGCGCAAAAGGTCCACCCACTCTGCACTGATGGGAGCAGGGGGCACAGGGGCAGGGGCAGCGGTGCCTGGAATGAAGGACACTCTTCCCCTCTTTGTGGTGCGAACACGGGCAGCAACAGAGGAAGTGGCTGGGAGGGTGGGCACTGCACGCTGTGTGCTGGAAGATGTAGCAGACTCTCCGTTCCCTGTGTCCTCCAAGATGTCTGCACCACTGCCGTCATCAGATGATGTTGAACTTTGCGTCTCGGGCTGTGATTCCTCCAGCATACTCCTATCCCCCTCCGAGGCACTGGTCACATCTGTGTCACTGGGATCCTGTGCAGCTGTTGTGCTTGTTTCACCACCACTGGTGTCCGTCCCCTGTCCCTCCGTGCCCACGGGAGATGCTGCATAACAGAGAGACATGTAGGGTCAGCAAAGTGACAGCAACAGGACAAACATATTCAAGCAAAGCAACACTGACGATGACAAAGTCTACATGTTGCAGGCCACCCCGTGCATTCTCACCATGCAGACACACTTCACTACCTCAAACAGTGCGTACAAACATCTAAACACGGCATAGCTGAGCCATGTGATGGGCAGACAGCACAACATCATGCATATTGGGGCGTACAAACACTAACACCAATGGACCAGGCCTGCAGCACACCACCCACAATGCCATTGAAATGCCCAGGATTGGAAAAACATCAGTAAGTGCATGTATGTAAAATCCGTTTCTGCCACACCCAGCACAGGGGCCACTTACAACCCACTGCATCACACTAACCACATCACGTACACCAGCGCAGGTACAGGCTTGGTACACATGCAGCCACTCACAGACAAAATCAACCTTCACAGAATACTCACCCCTAGCATGCTGTTGATGCTACTTCAAACGTGCGTCCAGCTCAGGCTGTGTCACAGCCAAGATGCGGCACATCAGTGGTGTCAAGCTGCGACGTGACAACCTGCCACTGCGAGGGAGTATCCCCAGTGTCATCTCGGCAAGGTTCTTTGCCAGTCGTGATATGTCGTCCCACCTCTTGTGGCAGTGGGTGCGCCGGCAGTTTGACACTCCCAGAGCCCGCACCTTGGTTGCAATGGACCTCCACATGGCCTTACGCTGGTGTACCTTGAGCTGCAGGTGTGGGAGACAAGAGGGGGAAAACATCAGTGACACACTCTCATGGTAAAACCTCTCTCTCTGTACAGTGGCATGACACAGACTCATCCCAACACGGCAGATATGTCCCGCAGATACACTAGAACATCTCACAGGGTACATCGTCATGTGTGAAGTCCACGTCAATGCATGCATGTTTGAGGAGGGACACTGTATCCGTACATCTCACATACAAGCTGGATGCTAGCACAGAAAGCCATGTGTAATGTGCCCACATCTACTGGCTATTACCAGGTAGAGCAAGACATATGTCACATTGCAACATGTGTATGGGGTGAGAGTCACTGTGTCCACCACTGCGTACGCCTAAACGACCTTGCTCTGTGAATAGCTCACTGTGTCATGTTTGTAGCATTGAGGGACATGATCTCACATAACCACTGACTGATCAGAGGGCCAGTCATGTGCAGTCTACACGGCAGACATGGGTCATTGATGTACACTCCTGCCAACCACACACGTATCACACTCTGTACAGTCAGTGATGTGTCCTTGTCACATTGGGCGTGGACAGTCCATGCCAGGTAGAATCACACAGAGATGGACAACAAGGACCCACACAAACAGTCACATGAACAATAACTGTCCCGAAACATGCATCACCAGATAGCTGTCACACCATATGGATGTGTACACAACACATATCCATCCACCCTTCATGCCCATGCATTTAACGTGTGGGTTGCATACACTCCCTTAACAACTAGGAAACAGCATGTCAGCCAGTGCATGACACAACCCCACACTCTCAGGCACATACACCATCTGAATACTACATGTGTGCCCCCCTTGCACTCACACCCCCACTGTTGGAGACTTACCACAACATTTGGGCCACCATATAGCTGTGGGTACTGTGTCAGCACCTCGTCCACCAGGACATCCAGCTCCTCGCTTGTAAATGGACTGGCACGGATCTTCTCTGTCCTAGCCATCACTGTGGACATGAGACGTCAGCGGCGGCAGTGGGCGGTGAGGGGGCCCAGGCAGCAGTCCCTGGAGGCAGCAGCAGGTGAGGGGTCTCAGGCAGCAGTCCCTGGAGGCAGCAGCAGGTGAGGGGTCTCAGGCAGCAGTCCCTGGAGGCAGCAGCAGGTGAGGGGTCTCAGGCAGCAGTCCCTGGAGGCAGCAGCAGGTGAGGGGTCCCAGGCAGCAGGCTCTGTGAGCAGTGGAAATGTGGTGCTCCCTTCCACACATATATAGGGCCCTGGACTCGTTTCAGTGGTCATAGTCTTCTGCCATTGGTGTTCCAGGTCAGCCTTCTTCAAATGCATCCGCGGGGCGGAGCACGCCTACCGCGATTTTTAAATGTGCATCATGCCACCGCGATAGCGGTCCCCATTGGCTGCAAGGGCATGGTTCATGGCGGTGACACACTGCGGGGTCCTGGCCGGCGCTACCGCAATGGTGCATCTTACAATTGCATCCAATCTCCGCATCCGCTGGGGGCGGAGCACGCCTACTGCGATTTTTAAATGTGCATCATGCCACCGCGATAGCGGTCCCCATTGGCTGCAAGGGCATGGTTCATGGCAGTGACACACCGCGGGGTCCTGGCCGGCGCTACCGCGGTGGTGCTTCTTACAATTGCATCCAATCTCCGCATCCGCTGGGGGCGGAGCACGCCTACCGCAATTTTTAAATGTGCATCATGCCACCGCGATAGCGGTCCCCATTGGCTGCAAGGGCATGGTTCATGGCGGTGACACACCGTGGGGTCCTGGCCGGCGCTACCGCTGTTTGGTTGCCATAGAGTGACATGGGTGACCGGGATGTGGGTGGTGGAGCATGACAAACGCCATCTGCAGCTATGTAGAGGGCCATCACTAACACCAATGTGTCATGTGCAGCACATGAAACACTGGCGTCAGTGGTGAGCATCGACAAAGGTTCAAATGGTGGTTGGCATGCTCCGCCACCCAATTCACGGACAGTATGTGCGTCCGCTATGGGGAATATGCAGCATCACATCGTACACTCTGTGCGTCATTGTGTTTATGGAGCACGTTTAAGGCACCTACGGACAGTTCTTGTTGTGTGTGGATCAATGGTCATTACTGTACTACGCACAGTGGACACGTACAGTGGCACATGGCACTGGATGACATTGATATGGTCTCCTGTCACAAATGTCAGCCAATGTGTAACGTCTCACACCAAATGGAACACTGTACTTCATAATGTTGAGCAATATTTACACACAATGTCGTATCTGCCACCTTTGCTGACCACTATCTCACACCTGATCCCATGTGTTACACTGAAAACCCAGATGAATTCATTTATTCAGCATGACTGTCATCATTGGAAACAGATGTCACCCTGTTGTGTTATTGCTAAGACCAATTACATGCCGCATGTAATGTCTTTGTACACACTGGCAACTCCTGCAGTGTATGTCCACATGTACAGGGGGGGCTCAACCTGCTAAAGGATGACGAGTACTTCAGCACCACACCTGGCATCCGTTGCATTATTATTGTTTGTCACTTGGGTAGACGGCCAGAGCAGATGTCTTTGCTACATGTCTCCCACCTGTTACCACAGGGACCTATGTGGTAGTGTCAGGTCTGTGCTCATGTTGTTTGGACTGTTGTATGTGAATCAGTGACATGTACATTTCAACAATGGTGCTTAGCTAAACATTGTTTTTGAGTGTTGTGCTGTGTTCCGGTGCTACTCACCTGCCACCAGTGCATGTCCATTGTTCACATCAGGAATGTTGCGTTGGCAGATGGACTGCATGCACGGTTGTGGATTGTGCTAACTGTATGGAATATAGTATGCGACATTTGTCCACAGGCTATGGGTGTCCAGTATTGCCTGTACAATGTTGCAATGTGTGTGCACTGATTTGCGGGAATTGTCTGCAATGTTGGATGGTCAGCACAAGTGGCACACGTGTGCAGTGTGTTGCCACCAACACTAGTGTATGTGCATGTTATGGGGTGCTAGCCATCCTTGCTCACCAACTATTCCAGCACTGTGTGGGTGGATCACATCTGCTGGTGTATCAGGATGGAGTGGGCACCCAAGACAGGTGAGATGTACCTTGATTGTTGTGCCTGTGACACTCATCCAACTACGACATTTGGTCAATGTGAGGTACCAGTGTCCCACTACTCATGCACAGCCAGCATGTTTGTTAGATGTGGGATATTGATTGTATGCTGTGTTGGGCCTGACAGCCTGTATGGAATGAGGGTCAGGATGCATGTCCTTTGGGACATGTGGTGTAAAATTACATCCACTGGTGTCAGATGTCTGAGCCAGTTGTCCATATGTAATGCATCCAGTCTGTTCATGCGTAGACTTGTTGGCATACTGGCTTGGCATTGTCCATGTAGTGTTGTATGTTTGTGTTGTGGCACTGGGGTAATGGTGGCCTGTTACAGTGGTACACATACTCTGCACAGGCGTGACATCATCTGTCACTGTCCGACTTTGTATTCAAGTCAGCAGCAGATATGGCCTGTGTACTGATGACATTGGCACATGTATGGGTTTGGGATGTGAATGTCATTGAATTTGAGTGTGTTCGAAGTGGCACTGAGTACAAAGACAATCCCAATGATCTATCCACATTGTGTTGTTGATGTGTCCCCTGCAATTATTGGCCAAGGAGGTGTGGCAGGTACAGCAGCAACGTGGAAGCCAGCAGTGTCTCTGCTTCACACATGTCCTGTGTCATGTACACCCAAGGCTGAGTCCACCTCAGCTCGATATGTGACTCTTGGCATTCACATAGACAGTGTTCGTATTGTGTCTACTGACTGTGCAAATCCATGACAGTTGTACAATGAATCTGTCTCATGTTGGGACAACACTGAATTGCACTGTGTGCTTTCAGGGATGACAGTCAATGTTAGCGCCGTGACAGGACGGACTTTATGAATTTGTGCACATCCTAATTTATGTTGCTATGACGTCTCCCCTTTCATCTCACCTAGGAGGCGACCTAATGTGTTTCCTACCTTCACCCTGCTGGCTAACATGGAGGATACCGACATCATCAGGCGATTCCGTCTGGATCGGACAAACCTCCTGGAACTTTGTGCAATATTGGAGCCACACCTGCTTCCACCCAGGACATACCCAACAGCACTAACGGCAACGGCAAAGGTGATGGCATTCCTACATTTTGTGGCTACGGGATCCTTCCAGCAAACTGTGGGCATTGCAGGGGGGATGTCCCAACCAACATTCAGCATGGTGCTACGTGATGTCCTGTTGGCTATGATGCAACACAGGGACCAATTCATACATTTCCCCAGGCGGCAGGAGTTGGCGGATGTGAAGGGCGAATTTTATGCACTTGGACACGTTCCTAATGTAGTTGGTTCAATAGATGGCACACATGTTTCCCTGGTTCCACCCCAAGCACGGGAGCATATTTACCGAAATAGGAAACATTATCATTCCATCAATGTGCAGGTGGTGTTCCAGGCAGATATGGTCATCTCACACGTTTGTGCAAAGTTTCCAGGATCAGCCCACGATTCACACATAATGCGCAACAGCATTTTACCACAGCTGATGGCCAATCTGGCGCCGGAGCGGGCATGGATTGTGGGTGAGTACAAAGGGTCGAGTCGTGTGCTGTTTGTGTGCCATGCTGTCCTCGGACACATGTCAGACACTCAATCTGTAAGTGTCTTTCACACTTAGGTGACTCTGCATATCACAACGGACCTTGGTTGCTGAGTCCACTTCGCAATCCCAGGACACCAGCTGAAGTGCGCTACAACAATGCCCATGGGAGGACACGTCGGGTCATTGAGCGAACATTTGGACTCCTGAAATCACGTTTTCGATGCCTCGACAAGACCGGAGGGGCTCTGCAGTACTCACCCGTCAAGGTGTGTCAGATAGTGGTAGCATGCTGCATGCTACACAACCTGGCCGTGCGGAAGGGGATCCCCTTAATCCAGGATGATGATGACCAGCCACAGCCCCCACCTGCGAACACCCAAATGTCAAGTGACGAGGATAGTGGAGAGGAGGAAGGTGTCGGACAGCGTCAGCAGCTCATCAACAACTACTTCACTTGATGGTAAGTGGCAATGTCAAAACTGGCTGTTGTCTGATGATGTTGTGCTTGGTGAATATGTGTATGTGAGCTTTGTGACTACAGCATGTTGCAGAGTCAGTGCTGGCTGCAAATGTGTATGGAAAGGGATCTTTTGACACAGCTACTTGATGTCTATGTTGGTACAGTTGCTCCTTGTGACATGTGCAGATTGTCGTACCTTGATGTGCTGTGTTGTGTGATGGTTGTTAGTCCACCACCTGAGTAGCAACTGATGTTCTGTTGTGTTTTCCTAGGTCCCTTCAGCCTCTACTTGCCTGCAGAGTATCCCTGCTCCTGTGACATTGTAATCATGGGTGTGAGTTAACATACTGTGATGAACATGGAACAGTCACAACTTCATTGGTGCGTTATTAGTGTTTATTTACAGTGGATACATGTGATGTAGATGTGGATATTTACAGATTTGTGAATGGTGAATAACAGATTTGTCAGTGATGGTAGATGAGACAATAGAGTATACACAAGATCAGTATGGTAACACAGTCCAACAGTCATTTGCCATTCCCACGGCATTGTGGGTGGGGACAGTCTGCAGGGTACACAGCAGGGTGAAGAGGGGTGCCATCATGGCTGGCTACTTGACTGGCTTTTGCCAGGTGCTTTGCCACGGGATGCTCCCAAGGATTTTTCGGGCGGCCCCTTGCTCTTTTGGCAGGGGGACACAGGTGCATGGCCAGTGGTGTCTGATGAGTCCCCATGCTCGCTGACCGCAGGGGAGGATCGGGGTCTGTCATCCTGCGGCACAACAGAGGGAGCTGTAGGTGTTGGCGGTGCCGCATGCCTGTCCCTGAGGACCCCCACTAGCTGGCCCAGGAGGTCCCTGATTTGGCCCATGCAGGCCACGAGTTGGCCCATGCGGTTGTCAATTGAGCGCAGCATCTGTTGTTGCTCACGGGCATCCTGCTGAGCCTGCCTCAACTGTACCTGGGCGTGTTCATAGGCCCCCACAACTCTGTCAATGTGTGCCAGTGATTCAGTGCCAGGGTCTTGTTCCCTTTGGGTCAGCCTTGTCCTCACACCTGGCCTGCTGTCACGGCCCTGTTGCCTCCCCCCTGTGGGCACCGGCCTACTCTCCCGTACCTCCGCAGTTGTTGTGGTCTGGTTGGCCTCTGGAGCAGGGCGAGTGTTGCAGGCAGCAGTGGTAATGGTGGTGGTGGTGGAGGTGGTGGTGGCACAGGTCGTTCCAGCAGGGCTCTGCGTTGATGTTGTTGCTGAGGGTGGTGGGGCTCTGGGGTCCTGGGACACATTATGCCCTGCCACACAAGATGGTCCGGCTTGGTCCTCCTCCTCATCATTATCCAGGGAGTCTGCATCCGAGGGGAGATGTTCGGGAGCTGGTGACTGGCTGTGCTGGTTGAGGTTGTCGTCCTCTGCAGTCAGTTGTTGGTCACCTGTGGGTCAGGAAGTAGATGGTAATTGCCTTACACACCTCAGGGTTGCTGTGTTTGATGTCTCTAATTTACATGTAAGCTACACACAGTTGCCTTTTTTACACATTGTATGTCTGCACAGTGATGTGCCTCATGCCATGAAGTGGAGTTACATTCATCATTTCACAATGGTGTGACCTGTGATTGGTTACCATGCCACACATCTAGTATTGGTGATTACAATGTGAGGTTGTCATCTGACAACTGGCATGACTACAAGTTGATGTTCAGCATCTTTGCTGATTACTCTGCCTGGCAGACATTACCTGTGTGCATGGACTAGCCATTGTCATCACATGCATACCGTTGACATGTCCTGT
Organism: Calotriton arnoldi; assembly: GCA_963921515.1. Lineage (NCBI taxonomy): Eukaryota > Metazoa > Chordata > Amphibia > Caudata > Salamandridae > Calotriton > Calotriton arnoldi. Next base: position 3,053,689 of record CAWUFW010000713.1, on the reverse strand, counting down.
GCTTGTATTTCTTTATACAGCAGACCATGCTAGTTTGTTTTTCTCATGGTCCTTCATGATCAGCACCCATGTACGCTACAGAGGGAAGTCTGGGTGATGCATGTCAGAGGCCCGTTTGCTTGGACATATTTGTTGAGAGTCACAGTTCTGTTTCTGTCACAGTTACGTACGCTGAGCTGTCTGCATCCTGTCAATGGCTGTGCTTTTCTTTTCTATTTTTGTGTGAAGTAGAGCCTCGTGTTGTCATGTGTCTCAATGCTTTTGGTGAGTGATGGTGGGGTGCATGCACTGTCTGATTACCTGTGCAGTGTTACTTTGGTTTTTACTTTCAGACACATGCTTCTGGGTGGGGTGCTCCATCCTGCTGAGGGGTGGGAGAGGGGGCCTGTTGGGAGTTGTTGTGCTGCCTCCAGATACACATTTCCCATCCCTGTGAAGGTGGCTACCTACCTGTTAGGTGGTGGGGGAGCGTTCAATGGCTGACACATGCTTCTGGGTGGGGTGCTCCATCCTGCTGAGGGGTGGGAGAGGGGTCCTGTTGGGAGTTGTTGTGCTGCCTCCAGATACACATTCCCCATCCCTGTGAAGATGGCTACCTACCTGTTAGGTGGTGGGGAGCGTTCAATGGCTGACGCATGCTTCTGGGTGGGGTGCTCCATCCTGCTGAGGGGTGGGAGAGGGGGCCTGTTGGGAGTTGTTGTGCTGCCTCCAGATACACATTCCCCATCCCTGTGAAGATGGCTACCTACCTGTTAGGTGGTGGGGGAGCGTTCAATGGCTGACACATGCTTCTGGGTGGGGTGCTCCATCCTGCTGAGGGGTGGGAGAGGGGGCCTGTTGGGAGTTGTTGTGCTGCCTCCAGATACACATTCCCCATCCCTGTGAAGATGGCTACCTACCTGTTAGGTGGTGGGGGTGCGTTCAATGGCTGACACATGCTTCTGGGTGGGGTGCTCCATCCTGCTGAGGGGTGGGAGAGGGGGCCTGTTGGGAGTTGTTGTGCTGCCTCCAGATACACATTCCCCATCCCTGTGAAGATGGCTACCTACCTGTTAGGTGGTGGGGGTGCGTTCAATGGCTGACACATGCTTCTGGGTGGGGTGCTCCATCCTGCTGAGGGGTGGGAGAGGGGGCCTGGTGTGTGTTGTAGTGCTTTTTGTCTGTACACATGCAACCCAGTTGATTTTGTTTAGCTTTGTGCTTTATCAGGTTGAGTGGTGGTTACATCTGTGTGACCTGTTTTGGGTATTGTGGGGCAGACGAATGTCCTTTGGCCTAGGGGTTGTAGGTTTGAAGTTGTGCAAGATGGTACATGGCAATGTGATGATATACATTGGTTTGTACTTACCAGCTTCCAGTCCCCCGGGATTCCTTCAAGACTCTCTGGATGTAGGATTCCAAGGACCTTCTCCTCCCACGGACTGTATGGTTTGGGTGGGATGGGAGTGCCTCCACCAGTCACGTCAGCCAGCTGACGGTTCTTGGCCCTCTTCCTCTTCACCACGGTCTTCAGGTCATGCCACCACTTCTGTATTTCCTGCTTGTTGCGGGGGGTGGTCCCTACTGCATTGACCTTATTGACTATCCTCACCCACATTTGGGTTCTTGTGGCTAATGGGGTGTGTTGGACCATGTTACCATAGAGTTGTGGTTCAACTCTTATTATCTCATCTACCATGACTGCAAGCTCTGAATCAGTGAATTTTGGCATTTTGTGTGGTGCCATGGTGTGTGCTGTGCAGATGTTCTGTGGTGCAGTTGTGTGGGTGATGTGGGTGTTGTAGGTGGTGTAGGTGGTGTGTGTGTTGTGGTGGTGATGTGTGCAGGTTTGCCTCTCCTTTGTTCTCTGGGGTTGGGACCTTCAGTTGTGGAGTGTAGCAAAGGATTGTGGTCAGGGAGGGGCTGGTTTTATGCTCGGCTATGGGGGGTGTGGCAAGCTGGTATGTTGCTGTCAGGTGTGTTGTGTGTGTTGTCCTGGGATTGGTTATTTTGACATTTCTGGGGCTGTTGTCATTGGGAACTTTTTGTTTGTATTGGGGCAGGTCTACTTCACTGTGTGCATTGTTTGTATTTGTTTTCGTGTTTTTTCTACGTCCGCCATTTTTTTTGCGGATCCTCCGCAGCGGTTCCTAGGCAGCGGTGGCTATGCTGCAGCCCTTCCGCCGCCTATCGGATTCATCACTGTTCGCGCACAAGGTGGTCGGATTCAACGGTAAATACCGTGGTGGTAACGGGGATGTCATAATGTCACGGGCGGTTACTCCGTGTCCATGGCGGCGGTTCTTGGCATTTCCGCTGAGAATGCGGTCGGATTTTCAGCTGGTCCGGCGAGTGCGGGCGGTTTTTCGTTGACTCCCGCCGCCGCGGACGGATTATTCTGCCGGTTCATCATAATGTATCCGGCGTTTTTCCCGTTGGCCATGCGGGCGGACTTTTGCCGCTACCATGGCGGTCGGTATCCTTTGAAAAACTGAGGCTGCTGACGCAAGTCCAAAGGGCATGCGACAGTAGCGGAAAGTGCCCAAGGGAGAGATGAAGGCAGTCAAGTGTCGAGATTCGGGGTCTAGTTCTACCTGGAGGTATGCACTGGCCAAGTCTAACTTGGTGAAGTAACAAGCACCTTTGGTGGAAGCGAGTAGATCACTTATCTTAGGCAATGGGTGGGAATCTACCCAGATTTCCTTGTTTAAGGATCTCAAGTCTACACAGACGCAGAGATCCCCCCCCTTCTTTCTGGCAACGACCAAAGGTGAAAGCCACAGTGAAGACTCTGTGGGCTCAATAATCCCTTTAGAACAAAGACTTTTAAGCTCCTTGTCTAAGTCATCCCTAAGACTAAATGGAACTCCTCTGAGCTTATGCTTGACTGGTATGGCTCCATCTTTTACAATGATCCTAAAACCCTTTATCTTGCCCAATGCGTTCCCAAAGACTTCGGGAAATTTGTACTTCCAAACTTGACTTTCTTCTTCGTTACCAACCACCAGGACCTGTTCTTTGGCGCCGGGTTTGAGTATCATCCCAAACAGTCCCTGGTGAAACCACCCCAAAATGTTCAGACCTTTAACCGTAACATATATCTTGCCCCTGATCTTTCTGTCCTTAAATATCAACTCATCTTCAAAGAAACCGAACAGATCAATTTTTCATCCTTCATACGACACAGGTGACCTGTCAGGAAGAGAAAGGACCTGAGAACGATGCCAAATTTCTTCAAACAGTTTTTGTATTATCATTGTTATTTTAGCTCCCGAATCTACTAATAATTTGATCGTGTGGGGACCCACAACAATGTCGACAATGGGATCAATGAAGGAGGATGGATCACCCTCAATCACATCTTGAGAACAACCAATGGCGTCGTTTCCATCACAAATAACAACAGATATGATTTGGGAATCTGAATCGCTGTCAGATTCAATCGAACAGACAGCTGTTTTTTTTAAACTCCTTTTTTTGAGACAGACTTTTGCAAAGTGCTCCATCTTTTTGCAGTAATTGCACAAAACATCAATAGCAGGACATTTCGCCCCCCTTAGATGCAAAGAATTACCACATCTCAAGCACATATTAACATTTCCCTTAATGAAACTGGGGTTTTGGGGTTTAAACTTAGAAGAGGTGTTGGATGGACCAGCATTGGGCTTAACACGTTGCTTGGAAAAATTGCTAACATTAACAACATTGACAACATCATTAAGTTTTTCATCTAGTTCTTTCAAAGAAACCATGGAGATTTCAATACTTTTGGCGATTTTTATGGTCTCTTCTAAAGAGGGATCAGCCATACTCAAGAGTTTCTGCCTGATATTTTTGTCTTTGCAATGGCAGACAAACTGGTACCTGATCAACTGATCGGTGAAGTTGTCAAACTTGCAGTCTGCCGCAAGCTTACGTAAAGTTGAAATATAAGAGTCAACACCTTCGAATTCTGTTTGTGTTTTTTTGAAGAATTTGTGTCTCAAAACCATGAGGCTCGGTTGTTTGTCAAATCTGTGTTTGAGTTTCAACACAGCTTGATGATATTCGTCAACGTCTTGAGACTCCTCTTGTGTTAAAGGTGGTAAATGTTTGAAGATTGACCTACCTTCAAATCCTAATGAATGCAGTAGTAAGCATTTCTTTCTTTCTGCAGCGAAACGAGAAGCACCAATGGCACCTAAGTATGTTTCGAAGGCGTCATGCCAAATTTCCCAACGAACTGTGGGCTCTCCTGGGGAATCTAAAAATGCAGGAGGGGGGTTGACAGCTTGCATGGTGCACATTGGTGAGAGAAAAAAAAATTAACAGTGATGGCAGAGAAGAAAATACAGTCACTGAGAATTGTAGTGAATTAAAACATAAGTGTGTGTATCACTGTAGATAAGGTGTGCACAATAGTTGCTACAATTGTCAAAATGGTGTGTGTATCACTGACAACGTGACCATAGGTGAGGCTGTACACACAAAACAATATTGGTGTGTGTATCACCGGTTGAAAAAAAAAAAGATTTTGCTGAGCTTTTGTGCCAAAGAAGTTGAATTGTAGAGCAAAAAAAAACAAAAAACGAGACTACTGTTGAGGAAGCAGGCAAAATAAACGTGAAGTTTGACATTGCAGCGAAGAGCTGTTTGAAGCAGTGAGAGGTGTGTGTATCACCGTGTGACACACAACTTGGAAAACAAAGCAAGGTTGAGCTCGGGCAAAATTTGCCCACTCCAAGATGGCGGCTGGTGCGTAGCGTGGGGACGGCACGCTGGAGATGCTGTAAATACACAACACACACGTCGTCACAAGCGGAGGCAGAAAGGAGCGAAGCGGAATGCGGAACGCTCTGGGAAGAACGCTTGTGCAGGATGGAGATGGCTGCCAGGTAGGAATGCGTTGAAGGTGCTCGTGAGTTTGAACAAGATGCACTTTGAAAAATGCCGGTGGCGCTTGGCGCGCGGCAACAACAAGGTCATCAACAGGGACTTGAAATAAGGAAATAGTGAGAGAAAATTGTAAAAAAAAATGCAGCAAGGCGGCAGGCAGACACGTAGAGAAGCGCTGGGCAGGGAGCTGAGAAACGCTGGGTGAAGGATCACGCTAGGGCAGGGAAAGCAAACGGCCTACAGTGTTGGCTGGTACCAGAGTCCACACAGGGGCGATATCAAGAGTTCACTGCTGCACAGTCCTGGGTTTAAGATTCACTTCTCCACACACTGTTGAACTCGCTGGAAAGACTTGCTTGTGTCTTGAATGAAGCTGTTGATGAGTAGACGAGGTTAGAAAATTTCTTAAGAGGCCTCACACGCGAATGTTAGTTGACTATGTAGCCTTAGATCGTCGCCAATAATTTTGTAGTGATCACGCTGGCCAGGAGTGAAGTAAAGAGGTTTATTAACGTTAAATGGGGAGAGGAGAAGGTCAGGACCAACTCCAACAGCAACTCTAGCTCAACTGAATGATCTAACACAGTTGCTAGGAGCCACAGAACATTCTGAGAACAGGTTAACACATACAGAGCAGAAGTAATACAATGAGATGCAACACACAAAGTATAACACCTGCCTGTACAACACAGTCACTACCCCGACTGCGACGTTACCACGCATTCCTTTACCCCGCAAGTCGTAACAACTATTTGCTTTATAGGGCCCGTTGTTGTTTAAATCCACCTTCGTCCCTACTGTTGCATAGACTGGAGTTGGAATAGTAATTTGTTTCCAGAATAAAATTTTAACCATCTATTCCTCCTTTCCATCATTGGGACTATCTGATATGGCAACTCATTCCCCACTGGATACATGGTTGGCTTTCCGCCCTTTTGGGATGGAAGCGTCACTGGGGGAATTAAATAAAATAAAATCAGGCTCTCCGTTGGACCCATGCCCGGCCAGATCTTTTAAGTTATTAGCCCCCTGGCTCAACTCCACATTGAACCCTATCTGGAACTCCTCACTAGAGACTGGGGTTTATCCAACTAGCTGGAAAAAAGCTTATGTCCAGCCTATCCTCAAGAAAGAGGATGCTGACCCAGCAGAGCTAAAGAATTTTAGGCCCATATCTCTTCTCCCAGCCCCGGCCAAAATTCTGGAAAAAGAAGTCCAGAGACAACTTTCAGACTTCCTGGAATCGATCAACCATCTTCACGATTCTAAATCTGGATTTAGGTCGGGTTATAGCACGGAGACAGCTCTGCTTGAAGTGGCCGAATCGATCCGTGATACCTTAGATCAGGGTAGCTGTGCAATGTTGGTGATGTTGGATTTGTCCGCAGCCTTTGACACGGTGTCACATAGGATTCTCCTGAACAGACTCCATCATTTAGGAGTGACGGGAACTGTTTTGGCATGGTTCCGTTCATTTCTTGAGGGTCGCTGTCAACAAGTGATTCTTCATCCCCATGTCTCTAGTTCCACCCCCCTGATGTGTGGTGTTCCTCAGGGCTCGGCTCTGAGCCCCACACTTTTTAATGTTAATCTGACTCCCCTCGCGGCAATTGTCGAGCAATGTGGGGTGAAAGTTGTCTCGTATGCCGACGATACACAACTGGTGTTCTCTTTTAGAGAACACAACGAGACAGCTTTCGCCAATTTTAGACAGTGTCTTTTAAACATCTCATCATGGATGACGGACAGCTGCCTAAAATTAAACACCCATAAGACGGAGGTCTTATTTTTTAATCAACCTACTGCGCCCCGATCTGCGCTGTGGTGGCCGACTGAGTTAAATACGCCTCCGATACCAGTTCCCTCTGCCAGGAACCTTGGGTTCAAGTTTGACTCTCAACTCATTGGCAAGGCGCAAATTGCTCATGTATCCTCATGGTTTTTCTGGAAACTGAAGGCTCTGGGGAGATTCCTTCACTTCCTGCCCATGGATTGCAGGAAGTCAGTAGTGCATGCATTAGTCACCTCTCAACTTGACTATGCCAACAGCCTCTACCTTGGTCTTCCAGAGTATTTGATCAGGAGACTACAGCTTATTCAAAACGCGGCAGTCAGGTTAATTAGGAATGTGCTACTCCAACATCATATTACCCCCCACTTGTGCAGTCTACACTGGCTCCCAGTAAAGAGAAGAGTGGAGTTCAAAGCTCTGGTCTTGGCACACAGAGCAGTTAGAGGGACTGGTCCTCAATACCTGAAGCGGAGACTTCAGAAATATAGCCAATCCAGAGCACTCAGATCTAATGGTCAGAATCTTCTGGTGATTCCCCGTTTTGCAAAGGCTAGGATCAGTGGCCGTGCTTTCTCGGTGAAAACCGCTACCTTATGGAATTCCATGCCTGACCACCTGAGGAAAATTAACTCGGAAACCGTGTTTAGGAAAGCATTAAAAACATGGCTATTTGGCCTGCCCTAGAGCCAACGGTCCAACCCGGTCTTTTTCCCCTCAGGATGGATGCGCTGCTAGCGCCGGGACACTTCCGTTGGAGGTAGCCGTGCGCTCTATAAGCTTCAATAATAATAATAATAATAATAATAATTTATGCTATTCCAAAGTCCAGTGCCCCCCTAAGGCAAGTCATTGTAACAACTAGCGTGGTTAAGTAACACATGGGAACGTTGCAGTCGAGGTAATGACTGAGTTAGAAAGGCATGCGAGGTAAAGGCATGCAGGGTTCCGTCATACAACCCTAAGCACATATGTGATACCAACAGGACAAAGTGCACCTAATTTCCAGGCTGCCCAACATTCTATGTCCAAACATACACATAGAAAATAAGCCACATTGACAAACCTCATCAATGTGATAGAGGAACAATTTAGTGCAACAAGCTGACTACATTTTCTGCATCTTAGTCCATTAATGTAAAATTGACAGTCAGAAAATAGGCTGTGGAAGATGTCATACACTAGGAAATAATTTCAGTGAACTAATAGGTATCAAAGTGTACTCATAATCAAAATCTGAACCCTTACATGATAAATAAATAATCTCAGAATCAAGGCCTATAAGTACAGACTCACTTACGAGGCAAAATCACATACATACATGTGAATACAGAAAGGGTTGTGTACAGGTCTGTAGTACAAAGTCACTCATATCTACATCATGTTCTACCATACGAAAAAAGAGCTACATTGCCATACCTTTGTGTCAATCTAAGTTCAGCAAGACAGCTTGTCATACAAAAAGTATTAGCTGATATATAAAAAAACTATTTAAATATTCATGTTACATGTTGAAAATTGGTAACATTTACTAAGCAAATAGCCATGCTAAAATATGGAAACTAATCTATGGCTGTGCAACTGTTATGAAGGCAAGCAAGGACATCATAGGTGATAAAAGGACAAATGTATGTCTAAGTGTCAAATATGTTGGCACTGTTACTACCTATATAAGTCTACATGTATGCAAGACAGTGTGTTCATAGGTTTGCTACTCCACATACAAATTAAGTTCATTTATCATATAACTGATAAAATCATTCTAAAGTACTTATCATAGTAATCTTCTGGCTAAACATGAAAGTAAGCATGGTGATGTGTTGTATGTTGTACACCATGGACAATATGTGCAATGACAGATATACGTTGAGTATACATGTGTAAAGCAATGGTCAAAAATACATGGGACATATCTGTCATGTCTAAGTAACAATGTACCAAATCATTGACTGCAGGTATTTTCCACTTTTCGGGGGACCAAGGATATGGTTTGCAGCCATGGATTATGACTCCTTTACAAATTTCACAGATGGAGGGCCAAAAAAAGTACAGCTCGGCTCTGAGCAAAGCAAGAAGTATTGTGGAGTGAAGGCCTCAACATGTATGAATCTTGATTTCTGATCTGTTGCTAAACATGGGGGAATATCTCCAACTAATATCAAATAAGCACATCAAGACAATGTGATGCAGTGCACTGCATGAAAGGGAGAGGCCAGGATTTCCCTAGATCTAGATAGATATAGGGCATTTCTGTCCTCCCTCTCTTAAGCAGTACAGTGCAGAACAAGATTCTACTTTGCTTTGTTCTACTGTACTTATGGCACTCAGTGTTGATTGGTCACAATTCTCCCAATAAGACAGACCCTGCGGCAATCTTCAAGTTCATGTGTTTCACATATGGATAGCATGCAGAGTGGCAGCACTTTGCTGGAACAAAGGTTGCAGTAGATACCATTGCATATCATGGGAGACATCTGCCATGACCAGAGGCATAGCCTCAGGTGTAGATGTCAAAATGTCATTTGTAAAGATTGCATTCATGCATGTGTGGGGATCCACAAAACAGCACACATGTAACACCTTTCCGGGGCTGCTTGAATTGAGGTTTACATTGGCCCACTCTTCATACAATACACATTTACCATGCTTTTCAGCGCAATGCAATGAGGCTCAATGGTCCGTACCAAAACATACAAAACTGCTGAAGTAGCAATGAGTGGCATTTATCTGAAATATAAGACAAGGGAGACGTTTGCCAACAATCACATTACTTCCAGAATACAGAGATGTGCGATGTGTGAAACATGTATGTCATAATGTGATCACAAATGTTTGTGGATATACACAAATATTTTAAATATGGTGCAATGGTCGTGTTGGGTAGGAAATTTCTCCTGCAGGGTAAGAGTTGTGTACCCCTGCCCTTCGTGCCCAACTGTATTGTTGTCTGGATCACTAATGCTAGTTAATTCCCATAGAGGAACATGGAATATGCATCTGTGCCATGACATTGGCCTGTGTCATGGATTGCGGTCTTGTTGGACCAGTAGGGGCACCCAAAGATCTACCCTCATAGTTGTGGTACGCTACTGCCTTTGCCAGGAGTGAAACAGCGCAAGCGTGGGGGTGGCAGCATACCATGTAGTGTAGTAGTATAAAATCTTTATTCGGTTGTGAGACCATAAAAGCACACAATACAATACATTATATCCAAGATAAAATTGCAATCAATAAAATCATTACAGATAAAAGCAAATCTAGGTATAGAAGCAGTTCGCCAGTCCAAACAAAATCCAGACATATGAAGGTCGAACGGGTGGAGGACATACCAATACCAGGAATGACAAAACAGTGGTGGCAGAGTGTTAAGTGCATAAGTGCTATCAGAGTTGGTACCAGCCACTATGCACATCTATAAAGTGACATCTGGGTAGAAGTGCATAACACAACGGTTCACTGACAAAATATTGAGACCACAAAATAAATATCGAGTCAAAAATATCAAACATGAAAATATCGTTATCCTGCACTTATAATGTAAATGACAAAAACATTGAAATTAAAATACTGTTATACAATATCGAAGACAAAAATAACGTTTTTAACACATATGTCCTTACAATTAATAAACACTAACTATATTAATATTTAACAATAATATAATTAAAGTTAAATATATTTAAATAATTTAAAAAATATATAAATGTTATACTTATTTCTTTGCAACTCTTATACATCTATATGTAGGTGTGTGTTTATTTAAACATATATAATCTAAAACTATTAATAAAAGAATAATTTTGATGTATAAATGTATATTCTAACTTACTAATTTTGAGTAAACTTGAAAAGTATTATATATATATATATATTTATATATCCAAGGGAAAGAGCGCTCCTGCTGGAAGCCGGAGTCCCGAGGGAGGTGGTGCGAAAACCGGCGGAGCAGCCGGTAATCCAATTTCGAACAAATTCAGTAAATCGTGCTCTCAGAGACCACACCAAGGTTTTGGAAAAGTTGATTTATTCCTTCATAAATCAGACGTGACGCGTTTCGGCCGTCAAGCGGCCTTGATCACACAAAGAAAAAGTGCATAACAGCCTTGTTACATACACAGTGTAGGAACTAAGGTTGGACAAGGTAATCTACATGAAACAGTGTAAACGCTGTAGTCTCATGGCCGCCATATTGTAACGTGTTAATTCACATGTTAAATCACAATGTTAGACCATCACGGCACAGAAGTACATGCATGCATGGCATGACTCATTGGTAGCAGGGGCATGCAAACACCTGATTGAACATTCGCGCTGCATAGTCCAAAGAAAAGATTGCTAACCTAAAATAAGCGGTCGCCATCTTATAGTGTCTAAGTGTCCCATCAATGGAACACAACGGGGCTCCATCCACTAGATTGCCACATAGTGTGAAAATAGCAGACTTGGGTTGAAGCCATAGGGGCAAGACAAGCCGTGACCCAATTAGAACGGCGGCTGGCCAGCTGGCCAAAGTGTCCCTATATATATATTTATATATATATATATATATATATATATATATATATATATATATATATATATATACCTACTGGCAGTTGGCAGTATGTAGTTATAGTTAGGACCTAGTTTCCATATAAACTTTGCCTTCATTTGAAGAATCCTCTTGAAATTTTCAAAACTAATACGCTTACTTCAACTCTGGTCTTGAAAATTTCGTGGTGATACATCAAGTGGGGTCGAGAAAAAGGGGAGGGGTCCCAAAACACGTTTTGCCCATGTTAATTCTCATTGGAACATTAGACTCGGCTACCCGAACTGCTGAACGGAATTACACCAAAATTGGGAGAAAGGTAGATATTGGTCCAGGCAAGGGACTTTTTGTGATTTGGTTTAAATCTGCTCAGTAGTTTACAGCGATATTAACCCAAATCCAGGTTTGGATATATAGGGACACGAAGGCTCCGCAAATCACGTGCTGAGATCTGATTGGCTGCCAACACTTCAAGCCAGGAAGTGTTGGCAACCATCTTGTGAGCCGAGTCCCCCCCAAAAAAATTTTAAAAAGAGAAGGGGGAAGAGTAGGACTGCCCTGACCCCTTAAGGCTCTTGGAGGGTGGGGTCCCAGAGCCCAAAAAAAAATATATATATGCATTTCAGTGAGAGTCAAGCTGGAGCTGGAACTGTGGGCTTCCTTTACTAATAGGACCCCGGGTGGGCCAGGTCGAGAGGCATGGGGGAATTAACAAAGGGGGGCACATGGGCCCCCCCTCGAGGGGGCAAACAAATGCCCCGGGAACTACCACGGGGCTTATGTGTAAATAAAGGGGGGGCTGCTCATCTCCCCTGGGCCTCAGGGACCACCACCTCCCCATGGCCACATAGAAAAAATAAATTAGGTGGGCCATGCAGACCCTCCAGGCGACCACCACCTCCCAAGGGCTAAGTTAATGTAATGGGGGGCTGATTGAAGCCCCCAGGCTCCAGGGACCACTGCCTCCCAGGGGGCAAAATAAGATTAAAAGTGGGAGGGAGCCCCTGTCCTGTGCCATTCTCGGCCCAAGGACCACCACCTCCCCCACGCGGCCCCCCCAAGAGCCATAGATGGCCCTAGTGACCTCCACCCCCCAGGGCCGGATCCTGCTATGTCCCAGAGTGCCCACCCCTGGGACACAGCTGTTTGCTGTGGCTTGGCGGGAGCTTTAAGTACTCTTGCAAAGCCACAGCAAACACTTGCACACAGTGAAAATGCTCTCGCTTACTGGAAGCAGAAAATTCATCTGTTTCCCTGCCCGCTGTCATTCGAGCAGGGAAACAGATGAGCTGCAGCTAATTCTGGGATTTCGTTGGAGTTGAATGGTGAGTCTCCATTATTGAATGTATATGGCCCTCCTTTGTGTGATACGATAGAGAGTTTTATAATTAGTAAGGGCGCAAGGTATTCCAGGATGATGGGCCAGGATGAACTCCCGATACCTCTTATCAAACAAGAGGTTTCTGCAGTGGCTCTTTTTCTGTGCTTCAATATTGTTACTTGCATGGAGTTTCACCGTCTTCCTGGAAAGGAAGTGTTGCGGTGCCTTTATATAAAAGGGTCCTAAAACCTTTCCCGCTAGCTTCATACAGATTGCATTATTGGATGCGATTGGGAAATTGACACCAAGAGTATTCTTCCTCACCTTCAGGATTGGGCATCTGGTAATAACCTTGATCCTGTAGAGCAGGCTGGTTTTCATAAGCATTGTGGCACCCTAGATAATATTGTGGCCCTCCAAACACTCATTGAAAAGTATCCTGTGGGTAAGGGTATGGCCCTAAATTTTGCTTTTATCTATTTCTCTACAGCTTTCGAGAGAGTTGAGTGTGGGATGCTGTGGAGGAAAGTTGCTGTACTGGGGATCCCTGAGCACTTGCTTAGGTTAATTGTTGCCCTGCACTCTTCAACCTGGAATCAGGTCCTAAAGGGAGGGAACCAGGGTCTGTCCAGTAAAGTTGAGATATATATTGGTTTGAAGGAGGAGTGCTTACTTGCGCCCCTTCTTTTTTCCCTTTACATCCACGACTTACCTTGCAAAGTGTGACAGTGTAAGGGGGATCTACCTAAACTAGGAACGATGAGTGCCTCCTTTATGCTGCTGATGTTGTTCTGTTCGATGTATCCCCAATAGGACTACAGAGGCGTCTTTCTGAGCTGGGAAATTATGCTGATGAACATTTTTTAGAAATAAACATCTTGAAGAGTAAAGTTATGTTTGTTAAGTCTCGGGGTGCAAAGTTAGTAAGGATGTGCACTGGTTGATGGGAAAGGATGAGCTGTAAGTGGTGAAGCTGTTCCCATATCTAGTTAGAATTCTTTCTAGTAACTGCCTAAATAGGGATCATGTCAGTTAGTGCAGAAGTAAGGCATTATCCCAAGCTTCAGCCATTCGCAGACTATGTAAGTGTTGCGGGCAGCCTTTGCCCATGTTTTGGTGTTATACAATATTAAAATCCTGCCTTCATTGAGCTATGTATGTGAAGTAATGGAAGAGTGACACTGTACTTGTTTTGAGAAGGTTGAAGGACGCACTTGGCGCCAAATTTTTTATTTGAATTTTTCAGCTATACCTTTGGCTCTCCATCTTGAATTTGGGCTTCTCTCTATTAATGTGTTTCTCACTGCAGCTGTTCTAAAATGGGGGGATAACATATTGAATAGTGAATCGGGTTCTGTCCAGGCTGCATTAAAACATGAAATCTTTTAATGCTTGAAGGGAAGTGCTGTCTTCTCAAATTATATGAAAGCTTTGGATATGTTTGAAATTGCTCTGAGTGAGGTGAAACTTCTCCCAAAGCTTATTTTCAAAAATCTGATTAAAAAATCAATTTATGAAGTTAGTCAGAAAATGGATATTGCACTGGGTACTCAGCATGCCAGAATGAAATAGTGGAGCGTAGCATCTGTAAAAAACCACAGCCATATGTTCTATGAAACCTCCCTTATGGTGTGCAAAGAACTATTTTGTTATTAAGGCTGCATTTGCTTCCTCTCTGATTTATCACTGGAGCCTGGGAAGGATTACCTAGGGAAGAGAGGCTTTGTGATCTTTGTGGGAACTATGTCCAAGATCTAAATCATATGTTATTTGATTGTCTTCTCCTACATCCATAGATCCATAGTCATATCAGCTGTTAAGACCAATGTTTTTAAAGTATGATATTACTTCGCGGAGGCCCGGAAATATCTTTTTGTGCCATCATCGGAAATAGTCTGTTCAAAGATATTTACATTTTTTAAACAATTCATGAACATTTCCTAGATATGTTCACATGCTGTAACTCTATATTAACTGTATGCAGCTGAGCATTTGTGGAAAAGGGCATTTTTAGGTCATAAGAATTTGCACAGTAAACATTTACTGCATTGGTATTGTTCTATGAACCTGAACATATTGTATAAATAGAAGTACTGTATTAGTATTGCACTTTAAAACATTTTAGCATTTTTCATATTTTGCATTTATTATGCTTGGACATTTTTTTTATTATCTACAAATTGTTTTGTAATGTTTAATTGAAGATTCAATAGTGCATTTGCACTTTACTTGTCCGTAGGGCCTTTTATCAAAGTAGAGCATGTTCGTATGTTGAAAGGCTTCTTTGTGTATTTTATAATTCAGCATTATGCATAATAGGGATCAGAAACAAGGAGCAAGAGGCAGAATAAAGGTCAGAAAGAGGCAAAATAAGAGTCAGAAACAAGCAGCAAGAGACAAAATAGAGGTCAGAAATGAGCTGTAAGAGGCAGAATAGAGGTCAGAAACAAGCAGAAAGAGCCAGAATAAAAGTCAGAAATGAGCATAAATAGGCAAAATAGAGTTCAGAAACGAGCAGCAAGAGGCAGAATAAAAGTCAGAAATGAAGAGAAACAGGCAGGGTGGGTGAGTGAGTGTATGAGAGATAGTTTGGAGTTGTGAGTCGATGTGTGAGTGGTTCTGTGGATGATGTCATCAGTGATGTCATCAGTGATTCCATTTGAAATGTTATCAGTGATGTCACTGAACATGTCATGAGTGATGTAATATGTGAAGACATAAGCAGCGCATTGCAGGGCGTAAGTTATAGTTAGCTCAGGTAACTATAACTGCTGAATTTCTATGGTTTTGTAGGAGTGAAATCTGAGTCTAACTATAACGTCCCTGTAACCTTTGTTTTTTACAGTGAATATATATATATTATCTACTGGAGGTCACCAGTAGGTACCTATAGTTAGGACCATGTTTCCATAGGAAAAATGTTTTTGCCTATACCTTTGGTGTCTTATAGCAAATCTTCATGAAATTTTCATAAACAAGTGTGCTGGTGACTCTTGTTCCACATGAAAAGTTTCGGGGTGATCCGTCAAGTGGGTGGCGAGAAAAGGGGTGTCAAAAGAAATGCATTTTCCAATGGTTATTCTCATAGGGCCTTTGAACACCTCTACAGCCCAAACCGATGGATGGAATTACGCCAAATTTGGCAGAAAGGTAGATTTGGTTACTCAGATTGTGCTCTATGCTCTTGTGTGGTATGAATCTGTTCAGTAGTTGTTGAGAAATTTAGGAGAATAAAGTTAGTGATAACTGTGGCTGCGACTAATTCGCAAATAATAACAAGCTCATGCAGGGAAATGTAGAGCTTCAACCAGGAAGCACTCCCATCTTGGGACTCAGCTTCAGCCGAGCCCCCCCAAAAATGGTAAAAAAAAGAAAAGGGAACAGGGTAGGAATACGCTGACCACCTACACTTGGTCATGGGGTCCTAGAGGGTCTTCGCCAGGCCAAAAAAGCATTTTTATGAAAGATAAAAGTTAGTACGAAATTGTGAAATTCGTGGCAAAAAAAAGAAGACGAGTGGGATCCTGTGCTTGTTTTGGAAATAGCCCCTTGGTGGGCCAGGTCCCAGGGGCATGTGCATATATATACGAACATTAAAGGAGGGGGGGCACACAGGGCCCCCCTCCTTGGGCATTTTTATGCCTGGGGATAACCACCTCCCTTAGGCTTATGTTTGTTTTGGGGTGCTGCGTGGACCCCCGGGCCCCAGGGACCACAACCTCCCCGGGGGTAACTGCTAAGAAATGGAGGGGCCTCATGGACCCCCTCTTGCCCCGCGGACCACCACCTCCTCGGGACTAAATTAATTTTGATGAGGGGGCCTTGCTAACACCTCCCTGGGGCCAAATTAACATCAAGACCTCATCGTGGGCCTCGCCTCTTTTCTCAAACACTCTGCAAAGAGTCCTCCTGGTTCACTACTGGTTTGGAGATGAAGCCCAGCTGGCTGCTGAGGGTCGTTGGGGGACTAGATCCCCTATTGCTGCCACAAGTAAGTTCCCCACAGTGAGAGTGATCAGACCTCGTCAGAGGCCCCACCCCCTTTCTCAACCACTCTGCAAAGGGGCCTCCTGGTGCACTACTGGTTGCGGAATGAAGTCCCCTTGGCTGCTGAGGGTCGTTGGGGGCCAATAACCCCTATTGTTGCCACAAGTAACTCTCCCACAGCGGGACTGCTCAGACCTTGTTGGAGGCCCACCCCCTTTCTCAACCACTCTGCAAAGGGGTCTCCTGATTCACTGATGCACTACTGGTTGGGGGATGAAGTCCCCTTGGCTGCTGAGGGTCGTTGGGGGCCAATAACCCCTATTGCTGCCACAAGTAAGTCCCCCACAGCGGGATTGCTCAGACCTCATCAGAGGCCCACCCTGTTTCTCAACCACTCTGCA
This sequence comes from Calotriton arnoldi, assembly GCA_963921515.1. Lineage (NCBI taxonomy): Eukaryota > Metazoa > Chordata > Amphibia > Caudata > Salamandridae > Calotriton > Calotriton arnoldi. The sequence continues at coordinate 3,036,806 of CAWUFW010000713.1, read as the reverse complement.
AAGGGGCCTACTGGTACACTACGGGTTGTGGGATGAAGTCCCCTTGACTGCTGAGAGTCGTTGGGGGCCAAGAACCCCTATTGTTGCCACAAGTAGGTCCCCACAGTGAGATAGCTCAGACCTCGTCGGAGCCCCCCCTTTCTCAAACACTCTTGAAAGGGGCCTTCTGGTGCATTACTAGTTGGGGGATGAAGTCTATGGGTGAGCGCCCCCAGTAATCTGCGCTCCACCGGCGATTGGAAGAGTTTTTGCCAAAATCTGCATTCCAAGCAGAGCATGGAGTGGCAAAACTCCACAAGAGTTTACCACCCACCCCTATCAGAGACACACACATCTACTCACAGACCTACTCAGACACTCATATACCCACGTACAGCCCCACTCATATTCTCTCACACCCACTTACAAACCTACTCAGATGCTCATACACCCACTGAGACATTCATGCACTCTCTCACACACTTAGGGTCTTATTACAATGATGGTCAGTAGGACCACCGACTACCATCACGGAGGTCAGTAAACCGCTCGACAAGCAGTTCGTTGTCTGACCACTGCATTGCGATGAGACCGATGGGCTAGCAGTCGCTAAGTGCTCCTTTACATGGCGGCTTGTGCTGCGGCTCAGAAAATAGGCTGCAGCATAAGCCACCGTGTACAGGAGTACTTCCTGCACATCCATGCACCGTGTGGTGCATGGCACACAGTGCATAGAGGTGTGTTGGGGTACTACATGTGCCCCCTGTACCACTTTAAAGTGGCCACGGTGGACGGGGCCTTCCAAAATCCATTTCCGACACCCTTTTCATGACAGTCAGTCCAACATGAAAAGGCTGTCGAAAAGGGATATCGTAATCCTGACGGCAGTGCCTGCCTCCATTCGGAATTACGATTCTGACCGCTGCCCCATCGGGATCAGAAGATCCCGACGGAGGTGGCAGTCTTCCTCCATGACTGCATGTGGTCCAACCACCTGCATTGAAATGTGGCGGTCAGACTGAAGGCCTGTTGGCGGCTTGACCGCCACTGAAGGCCTTTGGGTGGCAGTCCGACGGCTATCGTAAGGAGGTCCTTAGTGTCGAAGGTTGGTGGTTACAGTTAGGATTTTTTTTTAAACTTACTAATTCACTTAAAAAATCAAAGGTAACAGGGAAGTTATAGTTAGGAAATATAAGTAAAAAACTGTAGAAATTCACTGAAAAAGCCAAAGGTTACAAGGACGTTATAGTTAGGAAATACAATTTTTTTTAAATGTAGAAAGTCACTGAAAAAAACAAAGGTTACAAGGATGTTTATAGTTAGGAAATAGAATACATAAAACTTAGAAATTCACTGAAAATAGGTTACAGGGACATTATAGTTAGGTTCAGACTTCACTCATATAAAACCAGTGAAATTCAGCAGTTATAATTACCCGAGCTAACTATAACGTACATCCCCACAATGTACTGCTTTTGACCTCACATATAACTTCATTCATGACATGGACAGTGACATCACTGATAACATCTAAAATTACATCACTGATGACATCGTCCACAGAACCACTCACATACCCACTCAAATCCCATACAACCTCTCATAAGCCTACTCACACACCCATGCAACCACTCACATTCACAGACCCATACAAGTACTAATACAACCACTTACTTATCCATAGAGCCACTCACACGCCCACTCACTCATTCATAGAGCCTGATCATACAACCAGTCACTCACCCATACAGTTGCTCACACAGCCACACACTTACCCATACAGTTACTGACACACTCAGTTTTTTACCTATACAGTCACTCACATAACCACTCACTCACCCATACAGCCTCTCAACAGAGCCACTCACTCACCCATGCAACCACTCACACACTCACTCACACACCCACGCAACCACTTACATACCCATTTACTCTTCCAACCCACTTAACCAAACACTCACACAAACAGCTACTCACTCACCCTTATAGCCAATCACACACCCAGTCACTCACTCATACAGCCATTCAGACACTCACTCACTCACCCATACAGTCACTGACACACCCAGTCACCCACCCACCCATAGAGCCACTCACACACCTACTCTCTCAGCCACCCATACATCTACTGCCACACCCACTCACTCACCAATACAGCTGCTCCTATAACCAATAGCCAGTAAGTCACCCACACAGCTACTCTGACACCCACGTATACACCCATACAGCCACTTACACACCCATTCACACACCTGTACAGTCACTCAGACACCCACTCACGCACAGATACACACAGTGACTCACATAAAATTTGAAAAAAGGAATCACTCAATCGGCAAAAAACTCCAATTCCACCGCATAGCGGAGTTTGCCTCCGCCGCCCACCCCTATCGAAGGCCTGGCCTTAAGAATAAATCTTAGTAAATAACATTTGCTTTCCAACAGTATCCCAGAAGCATAATATTGGTATCATTAGGGCACTAATCCCTGTCTCTTCCCTGGGTGCAGCACAAGGATTTAAAGTCCGCTTGCTGTCGCATCTCAAGTTGTTGTCTTGTGATGTGTAATGGCCATATGACATCTGCTGACTGAGCGGCACTTCCCTGTAGCCCCTAATCTGCTCGAACTCTGAGGGTGCTTCCCTTTCAACTGCTGACATGCTGACCCTCATCAATAAACTGTTGGACTGGTTCAAGTCCCTATTCTGGAAGGAGGAGATGAAGCTTACGCTGGTGGGACTTTAATACAGCGACAAGACTGCCTTTGTCAACATAATTGCAGTAATTTAAGGCAGGATCACTGCCACCATGATACAGCACAGTTATATTTACCCTCTATTTTCCCGTTTATCCGTCCTTGCTTTTCTTCTGTGGGTTTCTGTAATGCATGGTGAAAGAATACAAGCTCGGCCACCCTTCCTGTACTAAATGTCCCTGTCGCCATATTCCAGATAATAGTGACCCTCCGAGAGCCCCCTGGCTGCCGGTGCGTCTCCTCCGTGTCCTGTACACGGTGTGAAGACAGTGCTCAGTACTGAACGTGTCAGCACATCCCACCTAGTTACATCCCTGCTCTGCATTCACTGCATGCCCCATCTGCGCCCTCCTCACAAGACCCTGCCGCACTCCCATGCACCTCTGCACACAAGAGATTATTATGCATATTTTACTGCACCTCCAGGCCGCCGTTAGCGGCCTCCTTCAAAGCAACCCTCCCTGCGTTTGGGCTGAAAAGCATTATTTATGTATAAGCGCAAATTATAAAATGTGGGGCTCAAGGCACATTTCATGGCGCATGCGCATGTAGAGGCGACTGGCTCCTGGGGGAGACTACGAAAGGGAAAATGTCAGAAAGCCTGAGCTTGGATATTTGCGTCTTTTACTATTTTCGAGCTATTTACAGGCTACGCTTGTGATAGTGCTGCAATTCTATAACAATGGCACATGTGAGAAGGGGGTCATCGTTTCTGGTGAGGTACACAAGGTCAGTCCACTACTACAACTGAGTTGGAGAGTTTTTATGCAACTCCACGAACCCCTAGTGTTGAACGAGTGAAATCTGAGCCTAACTATAACATCCTTGTAATCTTTGGTTTTTGCAGGGAATATATATATATATTGACTGCAGGGGCCACGTCAGGTTCCAGTAATAACATCTTTTGTTATTAAGATCGGATAACTGCGGGTCTGCGAGGCACACCACTTGGTGTTTGGCAAGCTCTTCACTGTATGGGCTGTCACATTGGACTCAATTGACCAGCATGCCTTTGGTCTCAATGAAACATCGGATGCACTACAGCTGCTAGCAGAGGCGGGGTGGAAACATCGAGCTAATGTGAGTGGCCTGAGATCACCATAGGACTTTATAATGACCCCCAGGTGAGAGGCTCTGCTTGGAAACTGGAACCGGCACTGATGAAAGCATATTTGCTGAAACGCGTCTGCCTGGCGTTTCCGAATTTTTGAACTTCTGCATGTCTTGTGCTTCAATTGTGGAATAAATCCTGAGGTGTGTCCCAGCATATGTCGGGCTCATTCTTTTGCTTTGAGTGGGCATTGGACATATAGTTATAGTTAAGCCCTTGTTTCTATTCAAAAAGCGTTTATTCTTTTGCCAATATCTTTGGCGCCGTTTCACGAATCTTCGCGAAATTATCAAAACTAATGTTTCACTCAGGTCAGCTCCTGTCCTGAAAGTTTCGGGGTGATTCATCAAGCGGGGGTCAGGAAAAAAGGGGGGTCCCAAAACGCGTTTTCCCCATGTTAATTTCCATAGCACCTTTAGACAAAGCTACAGCCCGAACTGCTGAACGGAATGACACCAAATTTGACAAAAACGTAGGTCTTGGTCCAGAAAGTGAAATTTTTTTAAATGGTGTAAATCCGTTCAGTAGTTGCTGAGAAATTCAAAAAATAAAACCGAGTAACCGAGTCTCAAGAAAACAGTATGAAAAACATAAAAAAAAACAAGAAAGGGGCAGGGTAGAAACACCTTGACCCCCTAGGCCTGCTCAGGGGGTCCCAAAAAATATATATATATTTTTTTTAAATTGCCCGAATTTGCGCTGGGTCCCTGAATCCGGCTGAGAAAATTAAAAAAAAAGGAAGCGTGGGCTCTCGCGTTTTGTTTGAATGAGCCCGGGGTGGACCAGGTCCCGGAAGCAATATGTAAATATATGCGGGGCCGCACAGGCCCCCGCAGCCCCGGGGACTGCCACCCCCCGGGGCTTTATTTAATTATGCGCAGGGGGGCACGTGGCCCCCCGGGGACCTGCATGTCAGCAGCTCCCCTTGCCCAAAAGCAATGCCGGCTCCCGCAGGAGGTGGGGAGCCAGCGGGGACCGTGGGGGCATTGGGGCTCTCCCCACGGTCCCCAATGCTGAGGCCAGGCCCCGGGGGATGGGGTCCCCGGGGCCAGAAGTGGCCCAGGGGAGGGGGGCCATGCAACCCCCTCCCTGGAAAAATAATATATAATTTTTTTTTAAAAAGGAAGGCCGACCCTGAGGGATGGGGTCCCCGGGGCCATAATTGGCCTTAGGAGGGGGGCCACGCAGCCCCCATCCCTCAAAGAATCCAGGCTAGCCAGGCCCTGGGGGATGGGGTCCCCAGGGCCAGAAGTGGCCAAGGGAAGGGGGCTAAGCGGCCCCCTCCTGTCCTCATTAATTAAAAAAAAAAAAAAAGGCAATGCCCGGGGAATGGGGTCCCCGGGGCCAATGGTGGCCCAGGGAAGGTAGGCCACGTGGCCCCCTTTCTGTTTTTTCTTTTAAATAAAAAATGCTCAGGCCCTGGGGGATGGGGTCCCCAGGGCCAAAAAAATACTAAAAGATTTAAAGAAAAGCCGGCATCTCGCCGGAGGCCCTGCCCCCTCCCTGCACCACTCTGCAAACGCGCCCCCTGGTGCGTTCTGAGTTGGGGGATTAAGTCCCCTTCATTCCTGAGGGTCCCTGGGGGCCAACTAGTCCACCAGGTACCTCCAGTAAGCCCCACACAGTGGGATTGCTGAGAGGTGGTCCGAGGCCATGCCCCTTTTTACACCGCTCTGCAAACACGCCTCTTGGTCATGAGGACCTGAGGACACAAGTGGACTTCATCCCCCAAGCAGCAGTGAGCCAGGAGCCACGTTTGCAGAGTGGTGTAAAAAGGGGATGTGGCCTTTGAGCACTCTCTGCAAACCAGCTGTATGGGGCTTACTGGAGGTAACTGGAGGTAACAGGAGGGCTAGTTGGCCCCCAGGGACCCTCAGGATGAAAGGGGACTTCATCCCCCAACCAAGAGCATGCCAGGAGGCGCGTTTGCAGAGTGGTGGAGAAAGGGGGCGTGGCATGTGTCCACCTCTCAGCAATCCCACTGTGTGGCTAGTTGGCCCATAAGGACCCCCAGCAGCAAAGGGGACTTCAATCCCCATCCAAGAGCGTGCCGGGGAGCGCGTTTGCAGAGTGGTGGGCAAAGGGGGTGTGGCCTGCTATGAGAACCTAGCAATCCTGCTGTGTGGGACTTACTGGAGGTAATAGAGGGGTAGTTGGCCCCCAAGGATGTCCTTGGGGGCCAACTACCCCTCCTGTTACCTCCAGTAAGTCCCACACAGTGGGATTGCTAAAATGTCTTCGGAGGCCACGCCCTCTTTCTCCACCACTCTGCAAATGCACCTCCTGGCAGACTACGGGATGGGGGATGAAGTCCACTTTACTCCTGAGGGACTTTGGGGGCCAAGAAGCCCTCTTGGTACCTCCTGTAAGTCCTATGCAGTGCAATTCCTGAGCGCTGCTCGGAGGCCCAGCACCTTTTCTCCACCACTCTGCAAACGCGACTACTAGTTAAAGAAGCATTTGCAATGTAATAGGTTTCGCATTTGCGAGAGTTAGAGCTATTGGCATTATAAAAGTAAAAGTTTTTTTACTAATGTTTTTTGGTGTAGAGTGGATGTACGTTGTGTGTAGTGGACTTATGTGGTATGTTGTGCAGTGAAATTATGTGAATAGAAAATATGTGGTATTTAGTGTATAGGAATTATGTGGAGTGGGATTATATGTTTTGGAGAGTAATTATGTGGTATTGTAGTCTGTGTTGTGGAGTGGTAACCTCAGGTTTAGATTTCCTTGTTTCCATAGAAGCTAAGCTATAAACTCAATGAGACACAAAAAAAGAAGGAACCACTGAGGAGCACTTCTGGACCTAGTCAGAGGTATGAGCAGGGCCACTGGAATTATGTGACTGTTCGGCTGCACCAATTTTCACATAATTCAACATTTTACGCATTTGCCAAATATTCCATCATCTGCTGCCTAATCTGCAGATTTGAACAAAAAAAGTCTTGTTTCTAGCTCAAATGTTCCCACAAATGCAGCTTCACGTGTTACAGCTTGGTGGAAGTCCCTTTGCAAAACTGGAATGGTCATGTGTTACTTATTGCTAAATGTGGGTGTTAAATTGGTACTAATGGTGTACAAACCTCTCTTCTTTCTGTGCCTCTATTGCCTATTTCTGCATTTCTCTTGCATCTTTCTGCACCTTTCTTCCTCTTTCTGTACCTCACTGTCTTCTTTCTGCACTTCTCTAGCTCCTTTCTGCACTTCACTTACCTCTTTCAGCACCTCTGTTGCTTTTTTCTGCAGATCTCTTGCCTCTTTCTGCACCTCTCTTGCCTCTTTCTGTACCTCTCTTGCCTCTTTCTGCACCTCACTTGCCTCTTTCTGCTCTTCTCTTGCCTCTTTCTGAACCTCACTCTCTTTTTTCTGCACCTCTCATGCCTCTTTCTGCACCTCACTTGCTTCTTTCTGCATCTCTCTTGCCTCTTTCTGCACCTCTATTGCCTCTTCCTGCAACTCTGTTGCTTCTTTCTGCACTTCTCTTGCTTCTTTCTACACCCTTCTTGCACCTCTGTTGTTTCTTTCTGCACTTCTCTTCCTTCTTTCTGCACCCCTCTTGCCTCTTTCTGTACCCCTCTTGCCTCTTTGTGCACCTCTCCTACCTCTTTCTGCACCCCTCTTGCCTCTTTCTGCATCTCTCTTGCAAATTTCTGCATCCCTCTTTCCTCTTTCTGTACCCCTCTTCCCTCTTTCTGCACATCTCTTGCCTCTGTCTGCACACATGTTTCCTCTTTCTGCACCCCTTTTGCCTTTTTCTACAACTCTCTTGCCTCTTTCTGCAGTTCTCTTGCCTCCTTCTGCACCTCACTTGCCTCTTTCTGAACTTCTATTGCCTCTTTCTGCACTTGTCTTGCTTCTTTCTGCACCCCTGTTGTGCCTTTCTGCACCCCTGTTGTCTCTTTCTGTACTCGTCTTCCCTCTTTCTGCACCTCTCTTGCTTCTTTCTGCACTTCTCTTGCTTCTTTCTGCACCTCTCTTGCTTCTTTCTGCACCCACCTCCCTTTTTTGCATCCCTCTTACCTCTTTCTGCTGTTCTCTTGTTGCAGGGATTCTGCACATACACAGAACTATGCGCAGGAAAACAGGACCTCGGTGTATAGGGGTGTATCAACCTACTATCTTAGTGCCCAAAATCCCAAAACCGACTAGCTATAGTGTCTCATTCGTTCTCCTCCAAAATCGAGAATCCACAAATGATTAGACAACCCAGAACACAACACTCCCGACTCTCTCAGGAATCGCGGTGGCAAGACATACCCTTTCGCTCGCTCACTCGTACCTGTCCACAGATAAGAATTGGCAGAGTCACTTTAATAGTTCAAAATGTTTATTTTAACTATCGTGCTCTGTAATACAGTATATGAGTCACTACCAGCAGCAAAATGCATAAACTCAACACATTAGCATTGTTACAATTCCATAGAACACAAAAGGGGATGTCATTATATAAAGACAGTGGGAAAGGGACTATAAGGCCTAACCACCCTCCCCTTTACTGGAAGAAGTTTATTATATAAAAGAAGATCTCTGGGCTTTGTCAGCAGACCCCATACCTTAAAGCCTAGATGTGAGGTTTACATCATAGGAACAGCATAGCTCTTCTCCATGGAAAGGGCTCTCTCCAAGTGTCTGTCAGAACAACATGCATCCCCGTAATATCAAAGCACGAGTCTCCAGCAGTGCAGCTGTGTTTAGCATGTTATGTCTAGGTGCTAGGGACTGACCAGAACAGAATAATGAGGGCATTGTTTATCGACCTTGCACATCGTGTTCAGACTAAACTCCAGGAGACTTAGCAGAGAACGCGAAAGGCAGACAGTTCTCATGTGAAAGGCACAAATAGAGTCTTGCAAAATAAAGTCATGTAGTAACGTGCGCAAAAGCAGCATCATGGCAGCAATGCTCATGCTAACTTAGCAATGTCGGGAATGACCCTAATGGCCATATAACACCCTCCCCCTGGTAAGGTCATAGGAGATAGACAAAGGACCAAAACAGAGTTCAAAAGCCAAGCAGAGTTCAAAGGCATCTGAAAAAACCAAATTGGAAAAATGCAAAAAAAAAAAAAAAAAAACTTTTTTTATTGTTGACAAGCAAAGGTGTGGCGTCTCCGGGAAAATGTTATGATGAAAGAGGTGGTAAATCCATCAAAGTACGTAAACTTAAGAATGCAATTCTCTCCAAAAGAGCATCTCTATCGTTAGTAGAAAAAAGGGATGCCATCCAGTCAAGTAGGTCAAAGGAACAAACGTGCTCCTCGTAATCTGATGCTTCCAAAAGCATTATCGGACTGGTTGCATGCTATTCGATGAAACTTTGATGCAAGAGGTTCTGTGCAGCCGCACAGATATCCCATTCAGCCAGTACTCCAAGTGCTGCTGCACGCGCCATACGGCCATCCCCAGAACAAGCCTGCTCATGAGCCTCTAAGGGACCCATTAATTGGATAAAATCCGGGACCGGACATGACATATTGGAGAGGCATAAATCCATAGCCCAATAGAAGGGGCACCATCTGTAGTAGAAAACTGGTTGCACGCAAGTAAAGTAGGCAAAGCAAAAAGTTAATCCATAACTCACGCCAAGCGTTGCTAATGGCAGGCATCCAAAAACCTGTTGCATTCAATCATGGTACAGTTGCAATTGGCCCGGTCTGTGCATTACCACAAGATGAGCAGCCATTGCGCAGCAGCAAGAGAAGAAGCAGGATTCCACCAGCTAACGCTAGCAATAAAGGGAATCCTCCGAAGACGCTGGAAAAAATAGAATGAATAAAAGCAGGTATTACTCCAAATATCGTCTGAAAAGAAGTCACAAGGCCTGCTCCCACCTGTTTAAAAAAATGTGCAAGGCCTTTAGTGTAAGATGCATTAAATATTTGGTGTATAAGCTCCCCAAAGTGGAGTGGGAGGTAAGTGTTCAGACGTGACTGAATCTCACTAGATGTCCTAGCCACCTGTAACTCGAAGGTCTCTCGAGCTGAAGTGAGAGCCACTTCTTGTTGGAACAATAGCGCTTTGAGCCTTCTCAATTTGTTGAAATCTGTTTTCAAAGTCGGAATGGAAGGCCAAATGGAACCATCTGCAGTCCCATGCGGGGCAGAAAAAGCACATTGCTACAGCAAATAACGCGTTGTGAAACAGTTACTAAATACGGGACTCCTGCCGTAAACCACAGCAGTCTTGGCTGTTCAAAATAAGATAGCTGCTGTTAGAAAGCAGGGTAAAAGCGGGAATTATTGATGGTACTGGAGTCCCTTTCAAAAAACAAGCAAGATTAGGCGCTGATACATTACATGCGCCGTGCAATTTAACGTGTTTACAAACTAGGGAATGTCCTAGTGTGGAATCGCAGTCCTCCCCTGTTAGGAAGACCTCCTTATCTTCCCATTGACATCTGTAGGTGAAGGGTAGGGACCATAATTCATGCAGAAATGCACTATCTAGGGGTTCAAAGCGGCCAATTGGAAAATGTTGCATGCATGATTTAAATTGAAACATTGAGAACGGGAGAGAAATAACCCCATGAATTAACCAAACCGCTGAGTCCGTCTACGCCACAGAGAATGGCAAGGGCTCCAATTGTTCAATATGCAATAGCGTATATGTAGCATCTTTCATGGACATAAAACGCTGTTTATCAGTCAGATTAAATGGTAAAAACAGAGCAGAAGCATTCAAATAATCCCAAGGGACCTTTCCCATTTTAAGGGTCTGTAATGTCCATGCAAACTGCATAACTGATCGTAATTGATTCTGACCATGATATAACACAGATACATCATTCTGAACAATATCAATAACAGAAGAAACAATGTTATCCAATGTATAAATACGTGAAGAAAGTGTATTTATGCTATTGTCAACCACGGCAAGAACTTTTTCTAAATTTGCTTGATCAATTTGGCGCAGACGAAAGGCTGCCTCCATCAGCGAAAGTTTCTAAAATCCATTGTAAGCTGCATATATAAACCTTTTAGATCTGGGAACCCTGAGTCCTAAGATAATTAAAGCCAAATTTGTGTCACCCGATAAGAGCGTTAGGTGTTGTTTCACTAATGATAGGGTGGAATGTTCCAACCATTGTTGGCATAATTTACCCACTGAGTATGTGGTGACCGAATGTGAACGTGGATAACGAGGGTCCGGTCTAGTTTGTGTGAAACCAGGTGTTACATTATAAAAACACAATTGACATGCATTTGAATTTGTTTGCCACACCAACCAACCGGATGAATCAATTTCTGAGACATTAAAAGTGTCATTTTGAAACAAAGCCCACAATGCATCGATAGTATGATTCATTTGGGCAACCCAATTGTCATATTCTGCTAAAGACGGAATAGATGGGATATTCAAATTGTTTGCAGTTGCCAAGCCAAAGAACGTGGTTTGATAGACGGTATCATTTAAAAATAAAATTTGAGTCGGGATTAGGCAGGCACGATGCAGAGCCTCGGTTCCCTGAACCTGCCAAGGCTTTGTGCCCCAGATTGATTTTAAATCAATGGTCTCTTTCCAGTGATCATAACCCTGTGTTGCCAATTTAGTCCTAAAAGAGTCGGAGTAAATTAATTTAGTGTGGGTCAGGATAAATTTGGATTGAGATGACAAATGTAATTTAAAGAAATAGGATTCCGGATTGGACGTGTTATAATCTGTAAAATATGTGAACTTATTTCTAAGAATTTTCGAACTCCCCTTTATGGGAGTAGGACAATGTTCCCATTGAGTGTGATTAAAAACCGGTCGTAAAGTGTTTGTCTTATGTAAAAAATGATGCCCATAGTGTTGGTAACAGAAGAGATCAGCATAATTGGCAGCATTTAAATACAAATCTTCAGGATCAAAAGCAGCATAATATTTTAAATCAGAAAACAATGAATGTACTGCTTGCACATCCCAATCATCAGAATGTATGTCTCATGTTACCACATCTCCTAATGAGACGCGAAACACGTATGGCACCCTGAGCACTTCCGTCGTGCCATGAATTTCGAAAGCTACTTTATCCCAAACAATGCCATCTGCAACCGGGAATGCTGAAATGTTCACAAGAGTCTGATCACGTTTCATGATGTGGGACGATGTGTGTGGGGCCAGAATTCCATTGACTAAGTTCACAGCAGAGCGTTCTGGCAAATAATGACCATTGATGAGTAAGAAGAATACTGTTACAAATATAATCGACATGAAGAGGAAAAGTAGGATAAGCACCAACCAAAAGTAGGTCCATGGGGGGACCAGGTACGTCTTTTTTTAACCAAAAGATGAAAATACTTAATTTAGTTGGTGAAACAGCCAAAATAGAAGACGAGGAGGATGAGTCATTAGAGAAGCTGGCAAGGTCCCCAAAATACCCATTTTCATCCCTCGGTATTAAAGGCGGGTGAGAGGTATCAGCATGTTGTTGTCGAGGACTGCTCGGCACTTCCCTGTTTGACTCATCAGTGGGATACGCATACTCAACATCCGCGGTGGAAGAAGCTGGAGGCAAAACAGGTAAAAGGTCAACAGCAGATTCCATCTCAGCCTCACTGGTACTGGTTTTAGTCATAGCGGTTGAGGTGACCGGATTCAAAGAGATATCGCTACACAAAACTGCAGGTGTGACACTATTCAGAATCGGCCAGACGGTGTAGCTTGACATTGTCCACTGAGATGTATCTGTTGTCTTTGCGACCAGGTAAAGGTGGTAAAATGACTGTACGAGTACCCTTCAACCCAAGTACTGGAACTGGTGCACTATACGAAGGACCAAATTCTTTTTTGTTCTCAAGCTTTTCTCGTACCAGATCTCCAATTTTGGGAAGCCAGCCGGCAACCGGAATCAGCAGAGCTGCATCATTGGAAGAGGGTAAATGTTCAGTTGCGTAGCTGTCATAGGTCTTTTGTAGATCCTGTAACACAGTAGAATGAATATCTACGTCAAAGGCTGCGGCCGCCGCCACTACGTCTAGACCATCAAGGTCTGGCACAAACATTTTAATGCCAAAGAGCATTTCGTATGGGGTCCGCCCACCCAGAGATCTTCTAGGGAGATTATTGAGTGCACGTTGAACACCATACAAGTGGGCCGGCGAGCTCCTGCTAGTACCTAAGACTCAAGCTGTCAAGGATTGCTTAAATCACGGTTCATCCGCTCCACAATTGAATTGCCCTCAGGCCTGTATGGAGACGAAAACTGCCCCAGCACCCCCATTGAATTCATCGCGTACTTGTACGCCTTAGAGGCGAACGCTGGACCTTGGTCAGAGTGGAAGGTGCCACAGGCAAACATCGCGACAAAGACATGCAAATCCCTGATGACAATTCAAGCGTCAGCACTGCATTGTGGCCAAACCCAAAGGAATCTAGTGCATGAATCAACTGCAATTAAAATGTATTTATATGCAGTATCAGAAGAGAATGGACCACAGTGATCAAGATATACACAACCAAATGGTTGATTAGAAATACATAGCTGTGTTTGTGGTGGGCGCAACACCATAGATGGTTTGATTTGTTGAGAAATGTCACAAGAAAGCACATAATTACGGGTTTGTTTATATAAACCCCGCCACCAATAACGTTGCTGTAAAATCGAGACTGTCGCAGACACCCCGGCATGTGCAGAAGCCATGCCCTCGTGTGCGGCTCTGATCAAAGAAAGTCTGCGGTCCATGTTGGGAATCAGCCGATCCCCAACAGATGGAATAGAAGCGTAAGCAACTTGTTTGGGGGAAATATGATAAGAGTATTTTGAAGGGAAACCCTGTGGATAAGCCGTTCCCTCCTTCGTAGCAGCAACCGCTGCCAGAATATCATTATCTATTTTAGTCATGGACCTTGTAACTGCTGCTATGGATCACGTGGCTACTGCAGATTTGGCCGCTTCGTCAGCCAAAGAATTACCAAAAGCATGTGCTCCCACACGCTGATGGCCAAGAGTATGTATAACATGTTCACACAATCCTCAGCACACGTCTGTAGAGTGATATTAAATATCAATCAATCAATAGCTTTATTTCGATAGCAATGTATCATAAAAGCATTGTTCGACAATTATACAATAAATAAAATATGTGGGAGCACAACATTTTGAACATACTATTAAAATATAAGACGTAAAATCGATTGTAATTAAAAACATTGTCTAAAAAATATACATCCACATTTCAACAATTTTGTGTCATGAAACGGACACCGGGCTAAAAGAAATATAAAAAGAGCATTAAAAGGTACACAGTTGCCACAATGATTTAATGTAAACAAGGGAGGTTTGTGATAGCTAATTTTTAACTTTCTCCAGTATCAATCTTGGCCTAGACTTGAATCATCCCACGCAAGGCTTTGTGCCTTATTAGCCATGCACAGCTCAAAAACTTGGCGACTCCACAAGAAAAAAGGGTGCATGGGTCGGATTTCAAAATGCGTAGAGCAACCCGGTGGTCGCGGGTGCCCATGTCTCTGCAAATTGGTTTTAGCCATTTTGATCTTGCATTACTATAAGCTGGACAAGCAAACAGGACATGGGCAACACACTCCAATGGGGCCCCACAGAAGGGGCAACTTTCTGATGTATTCTTGGCGGAGTGCCATTTTGATGTTAAGGCATTAACAGGGAGCGAGCTGTACCTAAACTGGATATACAGAGCCCTATCCCGTGGGACCTGGATTACATCCAGGAAGGGCTCGAGACTTCTGGTTTGCTTAAAACTAAGAAATTCATCTGTTAATCTCCCCTGTTCGATTTACTAAGCTCCTGATTGTCAATCCAATCCCAATAATGGCGTTTAAGTTCCACCTTACTCGGGGCTTTTGGTCGTCCCATGATTTTTAAGCCCAAGTGAGATCATTGTTTTCTTAACATTTAAAATCCACTTGACCCTATGGTCCACATCTAAATTCATCACCTCCGTTAAAGCTGTGGCATAGCTTTCAAGCTCTGCGGTGCGCCTTAGGCGAGCCCAAAAAAGCAATGGACGGAGCCTGGTGATGTCTCTGAACGGCCTCCTGCCCATATCATACATTAGGGGAGTTAACGGGGTGTTACGGGGGAGCGTCACCAGGTCCCTCAAAAACTTGTGCTCAGACCTGCTGATTTCATCTACACTCTCAAATCCCCATAACTCGGCTCCGTAGAGAGCGGAACTTACTGCCTTAGCATCATAAACCACAAGAGCCGGGGCAGCTGGCCTACTGAGCGAAGATTGGTGTTCCTTGATTAGCGCACCTGCCACGCGTATGTGGTTTATGAGCATTTTGGCTATATGGGGCCTCCAAAGCATCTTATCAGAGAGGCGAATGCCAAGATATTCGAAGGTGTTGACTCTTTCCAGGGTGGTGCCATTTAGTGTGAGGTTGTTCCTGAAGGATTTGTGGGGGTTGAAGGCCATAAGCTTAGTCTTTGCGGTATTAATGACCAAGCCCCGGGAGTCACAAAAAGATTGGTACCTATTCATTATTAAATATCAATGCAAGTATGCACAAATTATAAACACAGTTTCAGAAATCTTCTCTTTCTTTCCATGTGGTGATAATTCCATCCCACATGCTTAAGACTGCGGGTGAGTCTAGTGTTCTAGTATCCTTGCTTCGAAGTGGGTAAATCCGTAATTTTCAGTAAAAGCACCCTGCTATGCGCTGTGGTGCAGCCGCAACTAGATCATTCTGTCCGGTCCTCGAAGTTGCTACCAATGACATTGAAGCCTTGAGAAAGTCGCGGGACAATTTCCCAGTTTGTGCGATGAAACATGTGTTGGCTGATCAGAAAGAAAAGAATAAAAGAAAGAGAAGATTTCTGAAACTGTGTTTATAATTTGTATATACTTGTACTGATATTTAATATCACTCTACAGACGTGTGCTGAGGATTGTGTGAATTTCTATGTTGGCTTTGGCCACAACTTTGGGGGAGGTTGGTGGTTCTCACCTTACAGCACCGTAACTCAATACTGTCATGAACTGATATATGTGCGATTGTTCCTAAGGCGCTGTATAACCTATAATTATACCACTGTCTATTAAATATGTATAACATGTGTGAGGGCAGACGTTGTTTAAGGTCTGCCACTCGAACCCAAAGCATCTTATGCTTAATTGTGCTTCCTTTAGAGTCTCGATAGTCATTTCAAGTCCAAAAGAATAAGTTGTCATTAAAAGACTGAACACAGTAGTAAGAATCGCACACAATAAGAGTATTCACATTAGGATCTGCAAACTCGAGAGCAAGAATAAGAGCACGCAGCTCCGCTAACTGTGCCGTACAGTCCCCAAGCGCTTGAGTATGCACTATGGAAGACTTAAACTCTCCATCGACAATGAAACCAGCAACAATTGCGCAAGCCGTAGAATTAGCATGTTTGGAGCCTGTGGCCGGTTGAGCCGAGCCATCGGTGTAAATGATACATTTGTATTCATGTAAAGGAAGCAATGACAGTGGTGGAGGATGAACATGTTCATACCGTAAAAACTCCTGTGTCTGAAGTGCAGGTTCAAAGATACAAGTGACATCAGACGATGTCAAAGACGTAGCCCATTGTATCCAACGGGGATGTAATGCTTTAGAATTAGGTACACTTGCTTTAGTCACGGCCTCCAAAGCAGGGAAGGGCGTAACCACAAGAATGCGTTTACCTTGCACCAGTGAGCGTTCTTTCAGAATTGCCATTTGGACCGCCGTTAAAAAAATTTCAACATTGGAAAAGCGCATTTCAGCTGCAGTGTACAAATGTGATTTGTATGCTATAGGTACTGTGTCCCCCTCATTGAACGTCAAGTAAGTGAAACCCACCTTCCCTGGTACTATACGTATCACCAGGTTCGTGGTGTTATCACGCGTCAACAAGTAGTTAGTTGCAAGCATGTCAGATTGCAAAGATTGTAGGATAGAGGTATGTTCTGGAAGCCAGCTGGCAGAAGAATATGTTGGTTGTATTAACACATAAAGCTGTTTGATACACTGGGCATAATCGGGAATGTACGTCCTCCCGAAATTCAAAAATCCCAGCAAGGACTGAAGTTTTTTCAGTGTAGAAGGGGGTTGAAATTGTGCACATTTCTCCAGGAAGTGGGGAGCTAACCCCTTTCCTTCATTATTGAGCTCATAGCCCAAAAAGAGCACCGCCAAATGGGTGATGTGTGACTTTGCAAAACTGAATTTATATCCATAGTCGGCAAACACTGAAATGATGCGTTCGACTCGGACAAGATGCGGCAGAAGCTCATCGTCCATTAGATAGATGTCATCCACGTATGAGAACGCATCAGGATCTATGTCGTGTAACAAAGACACAACACGTGCAGCGAATGCCCCGGGGCTGTTCTTATACCAAGCGCATACATTTTTTTTGATTTCCGACGGCGGTGAATGCTGTCAAGTCCCGGCTCTCAGGAGCCAGATTGTGACTGTAGAAACCATTAGATATGTCCAGTGTAGTTTTGTATTTTTTATGAACAAGGTTGTTCACCAGCGCAGAACTGTGTGTGTTTTGCACTGCAAACGTGCGACAATGACTATTCAAATTTCGGTAATCCAACACAATGCGATATGAACCGTCAGGTTTCGATACCGTAAAAAGAGGATTATTCATCGGTGATGTACATGATTCAATCACTCCCTGATATTCCAACTGGGTTAGAATGTCACAAACGTGCGCCTTAGCTTCATGTTTGATTGGATTTTGCGGTTGTGGCTGTGGCGTAGACAGTAAAGGTATCTCATGTGCCGGTGAATCTATATCCCAGCCCACCTGATTACGGTACACCGCCAGGGCAAGGGCCAATGCCCACTCAGCTGCTAAAGCCTTTGCATGCTCCTCAGGGACGTAACACGAAAAACTCAGAAGTATCACGTCCTCCCCTTTAGAAGCGGCTAACACAAATGGTGGAGGCCAATCTGCCTCTGCCAACAAAATGTTATATGAAGAGGTGAGATTTTCCAAGAAAACCACTTTGATTGGATGCTGCACATCACCTTCAATTTGGAAAATAATCTCATAAAGTGTATCCAGGGGGGAAACCCGGGTATCTGCTGTTTCGACTGTTATGTATGTATCAGTTGCTGTCGCCTCCAGACAGGGATGCAGTGCCTCCCGCACTATGGTAACCTCCGCTGCGCTGTCGAGCAGAGTCACTGCCCATGTCCAATCCAGGAGTCATGTTCTCACCGCCTGAGGCATACCTCGCTGTTAAAGTGGCAACTTTTTTCTTCTGATACGGCGGTCGAAAACGAGGCAGGTCCTCTTGTTTGGCTTTAACATCAAACTGTCGAGGTTGATCTCGTCCCTGTTGTTTCGTTGGACCTTTGCCACGATCTTGGCACTCCCCTCCACCGACCTGAGATTCCGATGAGTCCTGTAAAGAATGAGGAGAGCGCTGATCAGGGACCTGAAATCGATCAGGAGACTTAAGTTTCGCGCGGTCGCACAAATCATTAGTACGCTCAGAAGACTGAGGTGTCGGTGAACCAGCACGCGAACCTTGCTTCTGCTGTTGCTGCCTCTGTTTTTTATTTTTCCGGTTCTTTTTAGGAAAGATAAAGAACCGTCTTTATCAGGTTGGGCCTTTTGTGTTTGAGATTGCGTCTGCGTTTGAGTAAAAGGCTTAACTCCCAGACTATTGCGGCCAATGGTTTTATAAGCCTTTGCAATAATCTTCGGTAATTCCCATGGCTTATCAGCGTCTGCGACAGCCTCCAAGCGGTTAGCCACTTTGAAGCTCACCGCATCACCCTTAACATTAGCAAGGATCATATCAGCAACCACGTCGAACACCCCCACCAGTCTCATCCCTAATTCCAGAGCCGCTTCGGCTCGGTGTTCATCCTGAACACGTTTTATCGCGGAAGGGAGTACGGTCATGGAGGGAGTGCCGAAACACTTTGAATATACCGCTGCAAACACCTTTCTCCAGATGTTACAATCAGCTAACTCAGGAATCAAGTCTTTAGGCAAACTTATGGTTAAGATCCTGCGTTTCTCCACAGGAGTGGCATTTGGAAAAACTGCTTCGAGTTGTCCAAATTTCTCAGCAAGCCAATAAGGTAACTCATCCTTATTTTGTGGACGCTTGCCCATCACTGAATTAACCATAAGAGGACTGATGGTTACACCACCAGGTCCAGCTGGTTGTGCAGCAACGCCAGGTGGTCCCACCTGAAAGTTGCGCGACATGAACTGTATAATAGCTCTATGTATACGTATTAATGAAGTATGTAGTACACGGAGTTCTGTGATTGTAGCAGTTAGATAACGTGGGTGTGGGGTATACCCAGCCAACACGGGCCACGTGGCCCCATCTATCGATAAAGGGCCTAAACGGACCGGTGTTATTGGGTGTGGAATGGCGCCATTAAACCATCTTTGGTGTTGTCACGCTGTTAGTGGAACTTCAAGAGCCCTATAAGGCTGATAAATCTGAGGAAGGGCCGTGGCAGTATATTCGTGAAACAAATTATCAGTTCCATCCACCGCCGGAAAGGTGACCCAAGAATAAAACACCTCGAAGCGGTAAGCTGCATCTGCTTCTACAACAAAAATAAGCGCAACCCCAGCATTAGGGACCCCATTTTGAGTCAAATAAGCTGTGATTGCAGCCTGATTAGGCGGCGCAAGGGCAACCGCCATAATGAACAAGAAAGAAAAACAACCTAAGCGCGGCAGCGCAATAACGGGTTAATGAGAAAGAGAAGGAACCTTTTAAAATTCAAGCTTGAAAGAACCTATAAAACTTCAATATAGGAGGTTATACCATCACAACTGTCTCCGGAAACAGAAGTGAGGGGTTGTGGACAAGCACAAGCACTACTCAGGAGTCTCGCAGATAAGAACCAGACCAAACGTTGGCGGCGCCATGTTGCGGGGATTCTGCACTTACACAGAACTATGCGCAGGAAAACAGGACATCAGTGTATAGGGGTGTATCAACCTACTACCTTAGTGCCCAAAATCCCAAAACAGACCAGCTATAGTGTCTCATTCGTTCTCCTCCAAAATCGAGAATCCACAAATGATTAGACAACCCAGAACACAACACTCCTGACTCTCTCAGGAATTGCGGGGAACAGCCCCGCCACCCACCGACCACGTACGCAACCTAGGGGTCATCCTCGACCCCACCCTCTCCATGACTAAGCAGGTCAATGCCGTTTCCTCATCCTGCTTCAACATCCTCCGAATGCTCCGCAGGATCTTCAAGTGGATCCCCACCGAAACAAGAAAAACAGTCACCCAGGCCCTCGTCACCAGCAGGCTGGACTACGGAAACGCCCTCTACGCAGGAACGACGGCTAAGCTCCTGAGACGGCTGCAACGCATCCAGAATGCCTCTGCACGTCTTATCCTCGACATCCCCGACGCAGCCACATCACACCCCACCTGAGAGACCTGCACTGGCTCCCTGTCAACAAGAGGATAACCTTCAAGCTCCTCACCCACGCACACAAAGCACTCCACAACTCCGGACCAGCCTACCTCAACAGACGACTCAGCTTCTACACCCCCACCCGCCAGCTCCGCTCGACCAGCCTCGCCCTCGCCACAGTCCCCCGCATCCGGAAAACGACCGCCGGCGGCAGATCCTTCTCCGACCTCGCCACCAAGACCTGGAAAACCCTCCCCACCAACCTCCGACAGACCCAAGACCTACTGGCCTTCAGAAGACTCCTCAAGACCTGGCTCTTCGATCAGTAGCAGCACCACCCCCCTCTTCCCCCAGCGCCTTGAGACCCTCGCGGGTATGTAGTGCGCTTTATAAGTGACATGATTGATTGATTGATTGAGACATACCCTTTCGCTCGCTCACTCGTACCTGTCCACAGGTAAGAATTGGCAGAGTCACTTTAATAGTTCAAAATGTTTATTTTAACTATCGTGCTCTGTAATACAGTAACGAGCCACTGCCAGCAGCAAAATGCAAAAACTTAACACAATTAGCATTGTTACAATTCCATAGAGCACAAAAGTGGATGTCATTATTTAAAGACAGTGGGAAAAGGACTATAAGGCCTAACCACTCTCCCCTTTACTGGAAGAAGTTTATTATATAAAAGAAGATCGCTGGGCTTTGTCAGTAGACACCATACCTTAAAGCCTAGATGTAAGGTTTACATCATAGGAACAGCATAGCTCTTCTCCATGGAAAGGGCTCCCTCCAAGTGTCTGTCAGAACAACATGCATCCCCGTAATATCAAAGCACGGGTCTCCAGCAGTGCAGCTGTGTTTAGCATGTTATGTTTAGGTGCTAGGGACTGACTAGAACAGAATAACAAGGGGCATTGTTCATCGACCTTGCACATCGTGTTCAGACTAAACTCCAGGAACTTAGCAGAGAACACGAAAGGCAGACAGTTCTCATGTGAAAGGCACAAATAGAGTCTTGCAAAATAAAGTCATGTAGTAACGTGCGCAAAGGCAGCATCATGGCAGCAAAGCTCATGCTAACTTAGCAATGTTGGGAATGACTCTAATGGCCATATAACACTCTTGCCATTTTCTGCACCTCTCTTGCCTCTTTCTGCTCCTCACTTGCCTCTTTCTGTACTTCTCCTGCTTCTTTCCACACCTCTGTTGCTTCTTTCAGCAATTATCTTGCCTCTTTCTACACTTCTCTGGCTTGTTTCTGCACCTCTCTTGCGTCTTTCTGCACCTCACTTGCTTCTTTCTGCACCCCTCTTGCCTCTTTTTACACCCCTCTTTTCTCTTTCTGCACCTCTCTTGAGTCTTTTTGCACCCCTGTTCCCTCTTTCTGCACCTTTCCTGCCTGTTTCTGCACCTCTCCTGCCTCTTTCTGTACCTCTGTTGCTTCTCTCTGGACTTCTCTTGCTCTTTCTGCACCCTTCGTGCCTCTTTCAGCATCTCTGTTGCTTCTTTCTGCACTTCTCTTCCTTCTTTCTGCACCCCTCCTGCCTCTTTCTGTACTTGTCTTGCCTCTTTCTGCACCTCTCCCACCTTTTTCTGCACCCCTCTTGCCTCTTTTTGTATCTCTGTTGGTTCTTTTTGCACTGCTCTTGCTTCTTTCTGCACCTTACTTGCCTCTTTCTACACTTCTCTTGCTTATTTCTATACCTCTGTTGCTTCTTTCAGCAATTCTCTTGCCTCTTTCTACACTTCTCTTCCTTCTTTCTGTACCCCTCCTGCCTCTTTCTGTATCTTTCTTGCCTCTTTGTGCACCTCTCCTACCTCTTTATGCACCCCTCTTGTCTCTTTTTGCACTTCTTTTGGTTCTTTCTGCACTGCTCTTGCTTCTTTCTGCACCTCACTTGCCTCTTTGTGCACTTTTCTTGCTTCTTTCTATACCTCTGTTGCTTCTTTCACCAATTCTCTTGCGTCTTTCTGCACCTCTGTTGCCTCTTTCTGTACCGCACTTGCCTCTTTCTGCACCCCTCTTCCCTATTTCTCCACCTCTCTTGCTTCTTTCTGCACTTCTCTTGCTTCTTTCTGCACTGCTCTTGCTTCTTTCTGCACCTCTCTTGTAAATTGGAGTATCCCTCGTACCTCTTTCTGCACCCCTGTTCCCTCTTTCTGTACCTTTCTTGCCTGTTTCTGCACCTCTCTTGCCTCTTTCGACATCTCTGTAACTTCTTTCTGCATTTCTCTTGCCTCTTTCTGCACCCCTCTTGCCTCTTTAAGCACCTTTGTTGCTTCTTTCTGCACTTCTCTTGCTTCTTTCTGCACCCCTCTTGCCTCTTTATTTACCCCTTTTGCCTCTTTGTGCACCTCTCATGCCTCTTCCTGCACCTCTCTTGCCGTTTTCTGCAGTTCTTGTGCCTCTTTCTGCACCTCTTTTGCTTCTTTCTGCACTTTTCTTGCCTCTTTCTGTACCCCTCTTGCCTCTTTCTGCACCTCTGTTGGTTCTTTCTGCAATGCTCTTGCTTCTTTCTGCACTTCTGACTTAGAGGTAGTTTTAATCCCCCTGCCCTTTTATGTACTCGGGCCTTACAGGGGAGGTCATGCCAATCACAGGGGTACCCATAGTGTACCCTAGTGTATATAGGTGTTTTCACTGTATTCTAAGTGTCTTACAGCATAGCACTGGCTCCGGGCCTGATTAGTCACAGTCAGTTACCACCAGTACCAGTCAACAAAAAGTTGGGGGCACAGGATGACTTTACAACAAGGCCTCTTTCTGCACCTCTGTTGGTTCTTTCTGCATATCTCTTGCTTCTTTTTGTACCTTTTAACGTCTTTCTGGACTTCTGTTGCCTCTTTCTGCATTTCTCTTGCTTCTATCTGTGCATTTCTTCCTCTTTCTGCACATGCCCTACCTCTGTAGGCATAGTTAGAAATTAGCATTTAAAAAACCTTTGAAATTCACTGAAAAACCATAGGTTTCAGGGACGTTATAGTTAGAAATTAGCATTCTATAAAACCTTTGAAATTCACTGAAAAAAACATAGGTTTCAGGGACGTTATAGATAGAAATTTGCATTTTAAAAACCTTTGAAATTCACTGAAAAAACATAGGTTCCAGGGACGTTAAAGTTAGAAATTAGCATTTAAAAAACCTTTGAAATTCACTGAAAAAACATATGTTTCAGGGACATTATAGTTAGAAATTAGCATTTAAAAACCTTAGAAATTCACTGAAAAAACCACAGGTTTCAGGGACGTTATAGTTAGTTGGACATTTCACTCGTACAATACCAGAGAAATTCGTCCATTATAGTTAGTTGAGGTAACTATAACTCGCGCCCTGCAATGCACTGCTGATGATGTTACATATTACATCACTCATGACATGGTCAGTGACATCACTGATGACATCACTGATGACATCTCAAATGACATCACTGGTGACATCACTGATGACATCATCCATGTGATAATCTGATGCACCTCCTCACACCCTAATATAACCTTTCATACACCCACTCTAAAATACAGACTACCATTTTCGAAACCAAAGACACACCAATTCCAGTTACTACATACCCATTCACTGATTCCTAGGTCTACACACACATCTACTCATTCACCCATACAGTCACTCATACATGCAGTCACTCATCAATACTGCACTATGATACACACGCATACACCTATACAGACACACACACCGCCACTCATCCACAGAGTTACTCACACACATAGTCAGTCATGCAAAGAATCAATCAGGCTCCCATTTACTCACCTACACAATTATACACACACCACCTCACTTATTTATACAGATACAAACACATACTTACTCTCTTATACAATCACTGACACAAGCACACACTCATCCATACAGGCGCTCTCACAATCACTCACTCTCAAATATAGTCATTTATATAGTCCAACACTCACATATACTGCCTTTCACATATGTAGTTACTCACACGTGTACCACTGAGACATCTAAACACTCACCAACACACCCATACACACACTCACCCACCCATACAGCCCTTCACAGATGCACTCTTGAACCCATACACCCAGTGAATCACCCACTCACACATCTATGCACAAAGTCACACACCTCCCACCCACCCACACAGACACTTAGGCATCCATACAGATACTCAGACAACCAATCAATAACCCATATAGACACTCATGTAGCTACTCACCAACCCATGCAGCCGCTTACACACCAACAGACAGACTGATACAGACATTTTTAGAAATGGGATTTCTGGTTGGCTAAGGCTTGCGCCAAAGCCAGGCAGAAACCACCACTCTAGTCAGGGCAAGGGAGATACACGCCAAAGATAACCCCTGCTCACCCCCTTGGTAGCTTGGCACGAGCAGTCAGGCCTATCCCGGAGGCAATGTGTAAAGCGTTTGTGCAACACACACTCACAGCAGCAACACACTAGGCACACCACAAAAGGAACTCCACACAAGGTTATATATAAAAAATAGCCTTTGTATTGTCATAAACACCTTAGATCATAATCACACAATGTACACTGTGCCAACTGGCACCAGGCAGTATTTACAGGGGACTATATACACCTGACAGGGCCAATTGGGCCACTGTCAGGACCATCACAAAGTGGAAAGAGTAAATGTAGAACTTGTAAAAACAAAAGGTAGGTCACAACCAGTAATTACTGACAAATACTGTACTCAACATTATCCTGCCACATAAAAGATGGGACACCTAAATCAAATCGGCATGAATCTCATTAGGCATAAACCTCATTAGCATCACACGTTATGCACCAACCTCATACGTAAAAGCACATTAGGCAAGAATCATGGTGCATAAACACATTAGGTAATACTCCTCATAAACACAGGGTGCCCCAATCGGGGGCACACAACCTGGAACTGGCCCCCAGGCCAATTGGCCTCTCACAGGGGCTCCAATGCCCTATGTCCAACAGTGTCAGGGCTGGCTGCACATGCAGCAAAAGTAGAGTGCGCAAAAGTTCAGGCCTAAACGTGGCAGCTGCCCACTACTTGCTGGGCAGCTGTGAAGGCAAAAATGTGGGCACTGGCGCTCCCTGTGCCAACTCTGTCCCTCTCAGGGACTCCTAAATCAATCTGCGCCAACCGTGGCCGCTGCCCTCTATCAGGCGGGGCAGCGGGGAAAATGGCCTGAGCTCTGCTCTGGGGCTCTTGAACAATAACACTTGCCCTCTTGGTGCAGCTGTCCTCTGTGAGCGGGGCAGCTGGGAGAAATGGGGCATGGGCACCTCGATGCCCTCACGTTGGAGCACACAGGCTCTAAAACAAATATGCCCCACAAGAACAGGAAGAACGGGCACAGGTAGGCGGGGGCCCCCCTCTGGGAAAAGAATGGCACTGGCACTCACTGTGCCTCCGGGGTCCCCACTGGGACTCTTCAAACAACATGCGCAACGTGGCAGCTGCCCGCTCTGGGGCGGTGCAGCTGTAAAGGGTAAATCAGCCCTGGCACCACTGTGCCGCGTTGGAGTCCCCCTGACTCTGGGAACAAGTGTGCCCCAACGTTGCAGCTGCCCACTGTCAGGCGGGGCAGCCGTGGCGGAAATGGGCACCGAATATGTGCCCCGAACGGTACCGACAATGCCACTGGGAGCCCCAGTCACCGGGTTCTCTAACAAATGCAGCCCCCCGACCGGCCTCACTCACCGGGACATTCAGGGAAGGCTCGCCTCTCTGCTGGTGCCGCTTGTGGCCTCTGCGGGGCTCTCCTGATCTCGCCGATCACCAGGAACATGTGGGGCTCTCTTCCTCGGTCCCAAGGGCCCCCGTATCACAACCGGCTGTGCCTCCTCCGGCCCTCCACGCCGGGGCCTGAAGGGGCGGAAATGGAGCCCGCGCGGCTCTCTCGCTCGTCGGCAGGCCCCGCCCACAGTCAGGCGCGGGTGCCTGACTTCCGTTTTTCGGCGGTAATGCGGGTTGGGCACCCGTTCGTTAGCACCATAGGCGGGGTGGGCACCCGCTCGTTACTGCCATAAGCGGGGTGGGCACCCGTCTTTCAATAAAAGGTATCAAGCGGGGTAGGCTCCTGCTCGGCTTGACAAAAATGCGGGGTGGGCTCCCGCTGAAGGAGACGGCGAATGCGGGGGAATCACTACATCGGGATTCCCTCTAAAAGGGCGGCAGCTCCGTGCTGCGAAGCCCACGCTTCTCCTTAGGCAGGAAGAAGAGCAGAGCGCTCTCCAGGCGCTATAGTCCAGAAAGAAAGTCCTTAGTGGGCAAGGGGGCAAAGCTGGGCCCAGGCAGGCCAGCACACATGGCCCTCCAGCAGGGAGGCAGTCCCTCGTGGTGGTTCCTCCTGAGGCCCAGCAGCAGCAAGCCCCCCAAGCACCGGAACAACTCAACAGACCTTTTATGGGGTCACAGCCCCTATATTTATATACATATCCCCCTTTGTCACACAGCACAGGGCTGGGGAAAACCAGATGCAACTGGTTTGGGGAGCTTTGGAGCACTTTGTTGTGCTCAGCTCCTCTCCTCTTTGTCAGGTGGGGGCTAGGTGCTCAGACGCACCACAGGGGGTGGAGCCAGCATTGTGGAGGGAAGGCACAGCCCTATTCAGGTCCCAGGTGCAACTCCTCCCTCCCATCTACATGCAGATCTCCCTATTCACCACTGGGCAGACTCATTTTGGCTCCTGGAGCCAAGCACACCACCCAGCCCCTGTCAATCACAAGCCAGACATGCACTCCACATCAGGCAGGCAGCCACACAGCACACAGAAATGCCAACTTCTAAAAGTGGCACTTCTCCACTAGTCACAATAAATCTGCACACACCATTGCGCAGCATTTATTCTCACGAGTTCGCACATACTAAACTCGCCCCTGCACTCCTCTCACACCAGGAATTACCATGGACACACATATCCCCCATGCATTCCTATGAGAGGACAGGCCAATCTCACCACACGCACTCAGAGTGCGCACGCACTTTACACTGGGACACAGTGCTAAAGTGCGCAGAGGCCAAAAACTACTAATATCAGGTCACATTAACAGGCAAAAAGTTTAGGGGTGAACCTGCCAAACGGGCCAAGTCCAACACAACCCCCTTCCAGCCAAAACGCAGGGCAGACCAATCACCACTGTGATGGGCTTCCCTGCTTGGGGCGATAGAACACGGGCCCGCAACTGCAGGGACACCCTCCTGTTCTACGCCACGGTGAACCCATGTGGTTCCTTCTGAAAAAGCTGTCCGGAACAACTGGTCTACCCCACTGGTACTCCCTAGCTGTCCGTGGCCAGGACCAGGCCCTAGGCCACCCAGATGCCACTGGTCCTTGCCCATTCATAAAGTGGGGGGTAGTAACCCCTGGCACATAGTAGCCATTCTCCACTCTTCCCCTCATCAGGGCAGGTCTAGACTGCCACTGATCCTCCAGCCTAGGGTCTGCACCCTCAGGCGGACCAGAAGTCACGGGTGAGGCTCTCCTCCCCCCCCCTCTCCTTCTAGGGTTCCGCCCTCTCCTCCTTTGAGGGGCACCCGTAGAACACCACTCTCCCACCAGTTCAGGACCTCTCTCCCATAACTGGTCTCCCAACCTAGGGTTTAACCCCTCAGGTTGCACCGGGGTCAGAGGCGAGGACTCCCACCCTCTGCACCCCCTTCCAGAGTTCTGCACCCTCCCAACTGGAGTGGTACCCCTGGAAGATGAACCGGTCAGGACACTGGTTACAGACGTCCTTCCCTCCAGGTCAGGCAGATCCTGAACCTGGCCTCCCAACCTTAGGTCTAAACCCTTTGGCTGAGTACTTGCCTGGCACTCCAGGACTTCTGGGGACTCACACAGTATCCTCCCGAGGGTAACACATGACTCATGTGTCGTGTGCCAGTCTGCCTGGCGCAGATCTCCCGTCCCCTGTCCACCTGACAGTGCGCAAAGATCCCCCAGGACAGACGTGGTGTTACCATGGTCACTTCTAGGAGACTCAGCCCTTCGGGCTGGTCCCTGACCCACTGGCTCTTCCACTGGGGAACACAGCCCCATGTCACCCCTCTCTCTGGACTTCTGTACCCTCCCAACTGGAGCGGCACCGCCAGACACCAGAACCACTGGAGCTCCATTTACAGATGCTCCAGGTTCTCCAGACACTAGGAGATCCTCCTCAAATGGACTAACAGGACAGCCTAGGCTCCCAACCTGGTGTTCCCTGAAGAAACCATCCAGGTTCTGAGACGGGGTTTCGGGCACCTGCGGACACTCAGTCCCACACTCACTCCTACTCCACTGAGACAGGACGTGAGCCCCTACACCCTCCCACTACACTGGGACCTAGCTGGGCTACTCTGAACCTCTTCCCCAATACAGGACTGGAAGATACCTGAACCATTACTTTCGGAATCACTCCCCAATGCCTCATCAGAACCTCGGGCACTGTCCCAGAGGTCTGCTTCCTGTGCAAGTTCCCATGGATCAGAAAACCCACACTCCAACAGGTGTTGGCGCAACCCCGGAAAACAACAACTGAGCATGTGCTCTCGGATAACCAGATCGAACAGTCCTTCAAAATCCTGTTCCGTGTTAACCATCACCCAATCACCCAGTGCATCATGACAGTCATCTGCAAACTCCCCCCAAGACTGGTGAGACAGTTTCTTACTGCCCCTGAACTTCAACCTGTACTCCTCTTCTTGGGAACAAGGTACCATACTTTGGGAACTGGGAATGGGACTTCCTGCACTGGACTCCATATTGCTGCCACCACTGGACCCCACCCTAACTGGTGACTCCAGACAACTAAAACTACACTCAGAGGACGTACCCCCAAGAGCTAATTTCTCCTTGGTGAAGGCCCTCTCAGCCTCCGCCAACCTCTCCTGCGCTAAGACCCTTTCGGTATCTAGCTTTTTCTCCTCCACACTCAGCTGCGCTATCTCCCTGGCATGCTCTAACCTGAGCTTCTCCAAAGCCAGCTGATGCTCCCTTTCTTCCCTCCTATCCACCCACTCCTCTGGGGACAGGGAAAGGGATGGGGCACTGCCCCCGACACTGGACCCAGCAAGGGACTCCCTATCCATGTGGTCCTCACTATCTACTGGCGTCCCTGTCCTGTCACTTTCTTCCTCCTCTTCAGACTCCTCAGGGCCCCCCTCAGACCCACCACCCTCTTGGCGTGCGGCCAGGGCCCTTTTCTCCTCATTGCGCTCACAGTCCCATGCATCCTTTTGCCATTGGATCAGGTTCTCCCTAAGTTTTGACTGGGTGTCTGACCCACTCACTGCTATGTCTCTCTCCTCACAGAACTCTACCAACTCCCCCATACTGTATCTAAACAGACCACAAAAATTAAAAGCAGACTCCATTATGGCAGGATGCTCAGGGACACGTGCAACACAGGAGACCTAGGTTTCTGAGCTGAAGCAAGAGTACACAATTTACAAATGACACTTTTAGGAGAAGAATAAAATAACTAAAACTCAGAAACAATAATCCCCAAACACGTGATTATCTAAATGCAGAGTTTGTAGTGCAACCAGTTGTCGCTGTGGTACTGCGCAAACGCAAGTCCTATCCTCACCGCTGACAACCAATGTTAGAAATGGGATTTCTGGTTGGCTAAGGCTTGCGCCAAAGCCAGGCAGAAACCACCACTCTAGTCAGGGCAAGGGAGTTACACACCAAAGATAACCCCTGCTCACCCCCTTGGTAGCTTGGCACGAGCAGTCAGGTCTATCCCGGAGGCAATGTGTAAAGCGTTTGCGCAACACACACTCACAGCAGCAACACACTAGGCACACCACAAAAGGAACTCCACACAAGGTTATATATAAAAAATAGCCTTTGTATTGTCATAAACACCTTAGATCATAATCACACAATGTACACTGTGCCAACTGGCACCAGGCAGTATTTACAGGGGACTATATACACCTGACAGGGCCAATTGGGCCACTGTCAGGACCATCACAAAGTGGAAAGAGTAAATGTAGAACTTGTAAAAAAAAAGGTAGGTCACAACCAGTAATTACTGACAAATACTGTACTCAACATTATCCTGCCACATAAAAGATGGGACACCTAAATCATATCAGGCATGAATCTCATTAGGCATAAACCTCATTAGCATCACACGTTATGCACCAACCTCATACGTAAAAGCACATTAGGCAAGAATCATGGTGCATAAACACATTAGGTAATACTCCTCATAAACACAGGGTGCCCCAATCGGGGGCACACAACCTGGAACTGGCCCCCAGGCCAACTGGCCTCTCACAGGGGCTCCAATGCCCTATGTCCAACAGTGTCAGGGCTGGCTGCACATGCAGCAAAAGTAGAGTGCGCAAAAGTTCAGGCCTAAACGTGGCAGCTGCCCACTACTTGCTGGGCAGCTGTGAAGGCAAAAATGTGGGCACTGGCGCTCCCTGTGCCAACTCTGTCCCTCTCAGGGACTCCTAAATCAATCTGCGCCAACCATGGCCGCTGCCCTCTATCAGGCGGGACAGCGGGGAAAATGGCCTGAGCCCTGCTCTGGGGCTCTTGAACAATAACACTTGCCCTCTTGGTGCAGCTGTCCTCTGTGAGCGGGGCAGCTGGGAGAAATGGGGCATGGGCACCTCGATGCCCTCACGTTGGAGCACACAGGCTCTAAAACAAATATGCCCCACAAGAACAGGAAGAACGGGCACAGGTAGGCGGGGGCCCCCCTCTGGGAAAAGAATGGCACTGGCACTCACTGTGCCTCCGGGGTCCCCACTGGGACTCTTCAAACAACATGCGCAACGTGGCAGCTGCCCGCTCTGGGGCGGTGCAGCTGTAAAGGGTAAATCAGCCCTGGCACCACCGTGCCACGTTGGAGTCTCCCTGACTCTGGGAACAAGTGTGCCCCAACGTTGCAGCTGCCCACTGTCAGGCGGGGCAGCTGTGGCAGAAATGGGCACCGAATATGTGCCCCGAACGGTACCGACAATGCCACTGGGAGCCCCAGTCACCGGGTTCTCTAACAAATGCAGCCCCCCGACCGGCCTCACTCACCGGGACATTCAGGGAAGGCTCGCCTCTCTGCTGGTGCCGCTTGTGGCCTCTGCGGGGCTCTCCTGATCTCGCCAGGAACACGTGGGGCTCTCTTCCTCGGTCCCAAGGGCCCCCGTATCACAATCGGCTGCGCCTCCTCCGGCCCTCCACGCCGGGGCCTGAAGGGGCGGAAATGGAGCCCGCGCGGCTCTCTCGCTCGTCGGCAGGCCCCGCCCACAGTCAGGCGAGGGTGCCTGACTTCCGTTTTTCGGCGGTAATGCGGGTTGGGCACCCGTTCGTTAGCACCATAGGCGGGGTTGGCACCCGTTCGTTACTGCCATAAGCGGGGTGGGCACCCGTCTTTCAATAAAAGGTATCAAGCGGGGTAGGCTTCCGCTCGGCTTGACAAAAATGCGGTGTGGGCTCCCGCTGAAGGAGACGGCGAATGCGGGGGAATCACTACATCGGGATTCCCTCTAAAAGGGCGGCAGCTCCGTGCTGCGAAGCCCACGCTTCTCCTTAGGCAGGAAGAAGAGCAGAGCGCTCTCCAGGCGCTATAGTCCAGAAAGAAAGTCCTTAGAGGGCAAGGGGGCAAAGCTGGGCCCAGGCAGGCCAGCACACATGGCCCTCCAGCAGGGAGGCAGTCCCTCGTGGTGGTTCCTCCTGAGGCCCAGCAGCAGCAAGCCCCCCAAGCACCGGAACAACTCAACAGACCTTTTATGGGGTCACAGCCCCTATATTTATATACATATCCCCCTTTGTCACACAGCACAGGGCTGGGGGAAAACCAGATGCAACTGGTTTGGGGGAGCTTTGGAGCACTTTGTTGTGCTCAGCTCCTCTCCTCTTTGTCAGGTGGGGGCTAGGTGCTCAGACGCACCACAGGGGCGGAGCCAGCATTGTGGAGGGAAGGCACAGCCCTATTCAGGTCCCAGGTGCAACTCCTCCCTCCCATCTACATGCAGATCTCCCTATTCACCACTGGGCAGACTCATTTTGGCTCCTGGAGCCAAGCACACCACCCAGCCCCTGTCAATCACAAGCCAGACATGCACTCCACATCAGGCAGGCAGCCACACAGCACACAGAAATGCCAACTTCTAAAAGTGGCACTTCTCCACTAGTCACAATAAATCTGCACACACCATTGCGCAGCATTTATTCTCACGAGTTCGCACATACTAAACTCGCCCCTGCACTCCTCTCACACCAGGAATTACCATGGACACACATATCCCCCATGCATTCTTATGGGAGGGCAGGCCAATCTCGCCACACACACTCAGAGTGCGCACGCACTTTACACTGGGACACAGTGCTAAAGTGCGCAGAGGCCAAAAACTACTAATATCAGGTCACACTAACAGGCAAAAAGTTTAGGGGTGAACCTGCCAAACGGGCCAAGTCCAACACAACCCCCTTCCAGCCAAAACGCAGGGCAGACCAATCACCACTGTGATGGGCTTCCCTGCTTGGGGCGATAGAACACGGGCCCGCAACTGCAGGGACACCCTCCTGTTCTACGCCACAGTGAACCCATGTGGTTCCTTCTGAAAAAGCTGTCCGGAGCAACTGGTCTACCCCACTGGTACTCCCTAGCTGTCCGTGGCCAGGACCCGGCCCTAGGCCACCCAGATGCCACTGGTCCTTGCCCATTCATAGAGTGGGGGGTAGTAACCCCTGGCACATAGTAGCCATTCTCGACTCTTCCCCTCATCAGGGCAGGTCTAGACTGCCACTGATCCTCCAGCCTAGGGTCTGCACCCTCAGGCGGACCAGAAGTCACGGGTGAGGCTCTCCTCCCCCTACCTCTCCTTCTAGGGTTCCGCCCTCTCCTCCTTTGAGGGGCACCCGTAGAACACCACTCTCCCACCAGTTCAGGACCTCTCTCCCATAACTGGTCTCCCAACCTAGGGTTTAACCCCTCAGGTTGCACCGGGGTCAGAGGCGAGGACTCCCACCCTCTGCACCCCCTTCCAGAGTTCTGCACCCTCCCAACTGGAGTGGTACCCCTGGAAGATGAACCGGTCAGGACACTGGTTACAGACGTCCTTCCCTCCAGGTCAGGCAGATCCTGAACCTGGCCTCCCAACCTTAGGTCTAAACCCTTTGGCTGAGTACTTGCCTGGCACTCCAGGACTTCTGGGGACTCACACAGTATCCTCCCGAGGGTAACACATGACTCATGTGTCGTGTGCCAGTCTGCCTGGTGCAGATCTCCCGTCCCCTGTCCACCTGACAGTGCGCAAAGATCCCCCAGGACAGACGTGGTGTTACCATGGTCACTTCTAGGAGACTCAGCCCTTCGGGCTGGTCCCTGACCCACTGGCTCTTCCACTGGGGAACACAGCCCCATGTCACCCCTCTCTCTGGACTTCTGTACCCTCCCAACTGGAGCGGCACCGCCAGACACCAGAACCACTGGAGCTCCATTTACAGATGCTCCAGGTTCTCCAGACACTAGGAGATCCTCCTCAAATGGACTAACAGGACAGCCTAGGCTCCCAACCTGGTGTTCCCTGAAGAAACCATCCAGGTTCTGAGACGGGGTTTCGGGCACCTGCGGACACTCAGTCCCACACTCACTCCTACTCCACTGAGACAGGACGTGAGCCCCTACACCCCTCCCACTACACTGGGACCTAGCTGGGCAACTCTGAACCTCTTCCCCAATACAGGACTGGAAGATACCTGAACCATTACTTTCGGAATCACTCCCCAATGCCTCATCAGAACCTCGGGCACTGTCCCAGAGGTCTGCTTCCTGTGCAAGTTCCCATGGATCAGAAAACCCACACTCCAACAGGTGTTGGCGCAACCCCGGAAAACAACAACTGAGCATGTGCTCTCGGATAACCAGATCGAACAGTCCTTCAAAATCCTGTTCCGTGTTAACCATCAGCCAATCACCCAGTGCATCATGACAGTCATCTGCAAACTCCCCCCAAGACTGGTGAGACAGTTTCTTACTGCCCCTGAACTTCAACCTGTAGTCCTCTTCTTGGGAACAAGGTACCATACTTTGGGAACTGGGAATGGGACTTCCTGCACTGGACTCCATATTGCTGCCACCACTGGACCCCACCCTAACTGGTGACTCCAGACAACTAAAACTACACTCAGAGGACGTACCCCCAAGAGCTAATTTCTCCTTGGTGAAGGCCCTCTCAGCCTCCGCCATCCTCTCCTGCGCTAAGAACCTTTCGGTCTCTAGCTTTTTCTCCTCCACACTCAGCTGCGCTATCTCCCTGGCATGCTCTAACCTGAGCTTCTCCAAAGCCAGCTGATGCTCCCTTTCTTCCCTCCTATCCACCCACTCCTCTGGGGACAGGGAAAGGGATGGGGCACTGCCCCGACACTGGACCCAGCAAGGGACTCCCTATCCATGGGGTCCTCACTATCTACTGGCGTCCCTGTCCTGTCACTTTCTTCCTCCTCTTCAGACTCCTCAGGGCCCCCTCAGACCCACCACCCTCTTGGCGTGCGGCCAGGGCCCTTTTCTCCTCATTGCGCTCACAGTCCCATGCATCCTTTTGCCATTGGATCAGGTTCTCCCTAAGTTTTGACTGGGTGTCTGACCCACTCACTGCTATGTCTCTCTCCTCACAGAACTCCACCAACTCCCCCATACTGTATCTAAACAGACCACAAAAATTAAAAGCAGACTCCATTATGGCAGGATGCTCAGGGACACGTGCAACACAGGAGACCTAGGTTTCTGAGTTGAAGCAAGAGTACACAATTTACAAATGACACTTTTAGGAGAAGAATAAAATAACTAAAACTCAGAAACAATAATCCCCAAACACGTGATTATCTAAATGCAGAGTTTGTAGTGCAACCAGTTGTCGCTGTGGTACTGCGCAAACGCAAGTCCTATCCTCACCGCTGACAACCAA
The DNA here is from genome assembly GCA_963921515.1 of Calotriton arnoldi. Classification (NCBI taxonomy): domain Eukaryota; kingdom Metazoa; phylum Chordata; class Amphibia; order Caudata; family Salamandridae; genus Calotriton; species Calotriton arnoldi. The sequence continues at coordinate 3,001,728 of CAWUFW010000713.1, read as the reverse complement.
TGTTAGAAATTGGATTTCTGGTTGGCTAAGGCTTGCGCCAAAGCCAGGCAGTAACCACCACTCTAGTCAGGGCAAGGGAGTTACACACCAAAGATAACCCCTGCTCACCCCCTTGGTAGCTTGGCACGAGCAGTCAGGTCTATCCCGGAGGCAATGTGTAAAGCGTTTGCGCAACACACACTCACAGCAGCAACACACTAGGCACACCACAAAAGGAACTCCACACAAGGTTATATATAAAAAATAGCCTTTGTATTGTCATAAACACCTTAGATCATAATCACACAATGTACACTGTGCCAACTGGCACCAGGCAGTATTTACAGGGGACTATATACACCTGACAGGGCCAATTGGGCCACTGTCAGGTCCATCACAAAGTGGAAAGAGTAAATGTAGAACTTGTAAAAAAAAAGGTAGGTCACAACCAGTAATTACTGACAAATACTGTACTCAACATTATCCTGCCACATAAAAGATGGGACACCTAAATCATATCAGGCATGAATCTCATTAGGCATAAACCTCATTAGCATCACACGTTATGCACCAACCTCATACGTAAAAGCACATTAGGCAAGAATCATGGTGCATAAACACATTAGGTAATACTCCTCATAAACACAGGGTGCCCCAATCGGGGCACACAACCTGGAACTGGCCCCCAGGCCAACTGGCCTCTCACAGGGGCTCCAATGCCCTATGTCCAACAGTGTCAGGGCTGGCTGCACATGCAGCAAAAGTAGAGTGCGCAAAAGTTCAGGCCTAAACGTGGCAGCTGCCCACTACTTGCTGGGCAGCTGTGAAGGCAAAAATGTGGGCACTGGCGCTCCCTGTGCCAACTCTGTCCCTCTCAGGGACTCCTAAATCAATCTGCGCCAACCATGGCCGCTGCCCTCTATCAGGCGGGGCAGCGGGGAAAATGGCCTGAGCCCTGCTCTGGGGCTCTTGAACAATAACACTTGCCCTCTTGGTGCAGCTGTCCTCTGCGAGCGGGGCAGCTGGGAGAAATGGGGCATGGGCACCTCGATGCCCTCACGTTGGAGCACACAGGCTCTAAAACAAATATGCCCCACAAGAACAGGAAGAACGGGCACAGGTAGGCGGGTCCCCCCTCTGGTAAAAGAATGGCACTGGCACTCACTGTGCCTCCGGGGTCCCCACTGGGACTCTTCAAACAACATGCGCAACGTGGCAGCTGCCCGCTCTGGGGCGGTGCAGCTGTAAAGGGTAAATCAGCCCTGGCACCACCGTGCCGCGTTGGAGTCCCCCTGACTCTGGGAACAAGTGTGCCCCAACGTTGCAGCTGCCCACTGTCAGGCGGGGCAGCTGTGGCGGAAATGGGCACCGAATATGTGCCCCGAACGGTACCGACAATGCCACTGGGAGCCCCAGTCACCGGGTTCTCTAACAAATGCAGCCCCCCGACCGGCCTCACTCACCGGGACATTCAGGGAAGGCTCGCCTCTCTGCTGGTGCCGCTTGTGGCCTCTGTGGGACTCTCCTGATCTCGCCGGTCACCAGGAACACGTGGGGCTCTCTTCCTCGGTCCCAAGGGCCCCCGTACCACAACCGGCTGCGCCTCCTCCGGCCCTCCACGCCGGGGCCTAAAGGGGCGGAAATGGAGCCTGTGCGGCTCTCTCGCTCATCGGCAGGCCCCGCCCACAGTCAGGCGCGGGTGCCTGACTTCCGTTTTTCGGCGGTAATGCGGGTTGGGCACCCGTTCGTTAGCACCATAGGTGGGGTGGGCACCCGCTTGTTACTGCCATAAGCGGGGTGGGCACCCGTCTTTCAATAAAGGGTATCAAGCGGGGTAGGCTCCCGCTCGGCTTGACAAAAATGCGGGGTGGGCTCCCGCTGAAGGAGACGGCGAATGCGGGGGAATCCCTATGTCGGGATTCCCTCTAAAAGGGCGGCAGCTCCGTGCTGCGAAGCCCACGCTTCTCCTTAGGCAGGAAGAAGAGCAGAGCGCTCTCCAGGCGCTATAGTCCAGAAAGAAAGTCCTTAGAGGGCAAGGGGGCAAAGCTGGGCCCAGGCAGGCCAGCACACAGGGCCCTCCAGCAGGGAGGCAGTCCCTCGTGGCGGTTCCCCCTGAGGCCCAGCAGCAGCAAGCCCCCCAAGCACCGGAACAACTCAACAGACCTTTTATGGGGTCACAGCCCCTATATTTATATATATATCCCCCTTTGTGATACAGCACAGGGCTGGGGGAAAACCAGATGCAACTGGTTTGGGGGAGCTTTGGAGCACTTTGTTGTGCTCAGCTCCTCTCCTCTTTGTCAGGTGGGGGCTAGGTGCTCAGACGCACCACAGGGGGCGGAGCCAGCATTGTGGAGGGAAGGCACAGCCCTATTCAGGTCCCAGGTGCAACTCCTCCCTCCCATCTACATGCAGATCTCCCTATTCACCACTGGGCAGACTCATTTTGGCTCCTGGAGCCAAGCACACCACCCAGCCCCTGTCAATCACAAGCCAGACATGCACTCCACATCAGGCAGGCAGCCACACAGCACACAGAAATGCCAACTTCTAAAAGTGGCACTTCTCCACTAGTCACAATAAATCTGCACACACCATTGCGCAGCATTTATTCTCACGAGTTCGCACATACTAAACTCGCCCCTGCACTCCTCTCACACCAGGAATTACCATGGACACACATATCCCCCATGCATTCCTATGGGAGGGCAGGCCAATCTCACCACACGCACTCAGAGTGCGCACGCACTTTACACTGGGACACAGTGCTAAAGTGCGCAGAGGCCAAAAACTACTAATATCAGGTCACATTAACAGGCAAAAAGTTTAGGGGTGAACCTGCCAAACGGGCCAAGTCCAACAGACATTCACACAGTTTAGTCACTAACCCATGCATTCAATAATACACACTTAATCACTCACTTATACAATCAGTCACGCACCTACTAAATCATCAATCCAGAGAGTCATACACCCACTCATTCTTCAATACACCTTGGCCTATATATATATAAAACATATTTAAACTTTACAGAAACACACAGTCACTGGATGATGTCATCAGTGATGTCATGAGTGATGTCATTTGAGATGTCATCACTGATGTCACTGACCATGTCATGAGTGATGTAATATGTGACATCATCAGCAGTGCATTGCGGGGGCGCGAGTTATAGTTACCTCAACTAACTATAATGGCTGAATTTCTCTGGTTTTGTATGAGTGAAATATCCAACTAACTATAACGTCCCTGAAACCTGTGGTTTTTTCAGTGAATCTCGAAGGTTTTTAAATGCTAATTTCTAACTATAAAGTCCCTGAAACCTATGGTTTTTTCAGTGAATTTCAAAGGTTTTTTAAATGCTAATTTGTAACTATAACGTCCCTGAAACCTATGTTTTTTTCAGTGAATTTGAAAGGTTTTTTAAATGCTAATCTCTAACTATAGCGTCCCTGAAACCTATGGTTTTTTCAGTGAATATATATATATATATATATGAACAGAACATCCAACTTCAACAGGAAAATCCAATTGAAAAAGGCACGGACTTCAAGTTGACGGTATATGGCTTCTTTTTATTGTATCAGGTCACCCTCGACCCCAAGACCAAAGAGACACGTTTTGGCTTCTGCAAAGCCTTTGTCAATCTATTTGGCACCAGTTCATTTTCAAAATATATAGTCACTCCCACTTATGGCACTAGTAAACATAAACAACATACTACGTGCCTCACTTCTGACCCTCCCAATTGCACAAAAACTAAGTCTAACACCTTGCGCAATGCTAATGCTGTACAATGTCACATGAAATATATATAGTGAGGGTACAGAATCTGAACAAAAAAATCTTAAAAATCTTAATGTGGCCAAATTAAGTGGGAAATTTCATAGATTTCAATTGAGGCGCCAAATACTCTAAATTTGTTGCCTGTATATCTACCATTATATAAAATATAAAATCTAATAATATAAAATATTTGACATAAAGACACGTTGCAATAACATCACGATGAAGACTAAAGATGCCTCTGTCCCCCCTTGAAAACGAAAATGCAATGCTGTAATAATAAACAGTTCACCGATAATCTGATGCTGACTCGCAGTGCAGGCATAGTTTTTCAAAGCCAAATGTACATTACACTGAACACGGACTCAGGCCCCAAGTCGCATTGTACTGAGGTAACTGCTTACATGCTGCGGGACCAAGGATACACAATTGTATCAATATGAGACACAACAATCTAATACCCAGCATGTGCACATGTCCGTATCAGGACTACCATTCCCATAATGCAACTGGGCGAACTCAATCATGCCGACAAAGTTTGGCAAATGTCACGTTTGAAAGTCAGCATCTCTAAAAACATAATATCGGGTCCGAAGAGCATTCCAAGGTAAAATGGGGGTCGCATATGCAGTTCATCAAAGGCACCAAAGTCTCAATGTCTTATAACGATAGACAACGTGAAAAACATGTCATGGAACAGACATCAACTTAAGGTGGTGGGGGACCGATGCTCAAACAGTTGCAGATATGCCAAATCAACCTCACCGCTTTGGCATAGGCGTCAGCAGTGCCCGATCACCACTGGGCATCAGACTCCTGGGCGAGGCGTTTCTTGCCGGGAAATGTTGAAACCGCGATGGCAGTCGAAAAAAACCGCCCCGCTACAGGATCTCTATCTCCCACTGCTGCCATCCTCGTACCTCTTCCTGATAACCACAGTGGGGGCTCACCCTCTAGCACCAACGTACTCCAACCAAAGATTTTGATCACAGGGGAGAGCCACAAACGACCGGTGTTCCATGGAAAGCGCCCAGACCACTGACGCTGAATTGGTATGAACAGAACATCCAACTTCAACAGGAAAATCCAATTGAAAAAGGCACAGACTTCAGGTTGACGGTATACGGCTTCTTTTATTGTATCAGGTCACCCTCGACCCCAAGACCAATGTATGTATACATATATATATATATTACCTATTGGCGGTCGCCAGTAGGTAGTTATAGTTAGGACCTAGTTTCCATAGGAAAAGCATTTTTTGTTTTCCCAATAACTTTGGCGCCGGTTGACGAATCTTCGCCAAATTTTCAAAACTAGTGGGGCGCTCCGGTCAGCTCCTGTCTTGAAAGTTTCGGGGTGATTCGTCAAGCGGGGGCCGAGAAAAAAGGGGGGTCCCAAAACGCGTTTTCCCCATGTAATTTTCCATAGGAAACTTTAGACAAAGCTACAGCCCGAACTGCTGAACGGAATTACACCAAATTTGGCAAAAAGGTAGCCCTTTGTTCAGAAAGAGCCCTTTTTGTTAAATGGTGTAAATCCGTTCAGTAGTTCCTGAGAAATTAGAAAAAGAAAAAATATCGATAGCTAGGGCAGCGGTGGGATCGGGAACCCTCCCGACCACGTGCTTCATTCTAATTGGCTGCCCACACTCCAAAGCAGGAAGTGTTGGCAGCCATCTTCTGACTCGGTAGAACCGAGTCACAAGAAAACAGAAAAAAGAGGTTAAAAAACAATAAAAGGGGGCAGGGTAGAAACACACTGACCCCCTAGGCCTGCTCAGGGACCAAAAAAGCATTTTTTTAAATAATTTCGGCGGAAATCGCGTTGGAGTCGCAAATCCCGCCGAAATTATAAAAAAAACTATATATATATATATATAAATATATATATATATATATATAAATATATATATATATATATATATATATATATACTCAAAACCTGGCGGGTGCGCAGTGAGTTCAGGCACAAGTCCCAGGCGCTATAATCAGAGCTCGTGTCACCACGGCTATCAGACATCTTCCTGTCAGCTTCTTGTTTGAGCATCTCACCCTCTTTCGGCCTCTCATTGCTGCACACACCTCCCTGAGCGCAAACCTTTTACCTTGCATTTCTCACCTATCGCGGTCTATCGTTCCCTACTGGACAACACCTGCCTCTGCACTTTTTCACGCTCCCTCGGCCTGACATAGCTCGCAGGCATCGTCCTCGTGAGGCAGTCATGCATAGAAGATAACTTGTCTCCGGCCTTTTTCTTTTCACCCCTGTTACTACTAGAGTCTGTCAATTCCTTTACAGATCTCTTTCCGAAGAAGCCCCTCTCAGACTTTCCCCACTTGTTTTTTCTGCTTCCAGGGCCCTCTAAGATTCCCCTCCCGTTTGTCTGCTACCAGGGACCATCTCAGCCCCCCCGCCCACCCCCCGGTTTGTCTGCTTCCAGAGACCCTGTCAGACCTCACCGTGGCTTGTGTTTTCTCGCACCCTCTTTACTAGTTGGTAAAGCCATCGGACACCTGCATTGATATCTTGATGACATGCCACAGCGTGTTTTGTAGTGCCCACAACACCCAGTGGCTAGCGGGAGCTCGTGCGCTGGGGGAATTTAAGTAATTACATCTGATATCTTGGCGCTACTCAGCGCGTGGGTCACTCCATCGGTGTGCAAGGCGAGAACCGCCGAGATTGGAATCTGTGCCTTGACCGGTACACTCCGCTCTCTGCTGCGGGGCTCAGCCCACCGAGCTGTCTTAATCCGCTACTTCTCTCAGCGGCATGTTTTCGGGGGGCGTCTGCACCCCACAGATGAGATCCCCTCCGGTTTCATCCATTCATCATTATTAACACCCCCTTGGCATTTTACTGCACTTAGGCCCACGCAGGCACATGCCCAGGTCTCACCGGCATGCGGGGGGCAAATCCTGCGGTCTTAAGATCCCTGTCACCCGGGCCTCCTGCTGCGTGTGACGGTGTTGCTCTTTCTTTAAGGGATCCCTCTTTGATCATTCGGTTTTCCCCTTCTCTCACCTCCTGTTATTTCAGTATCCCTACGCATTGATTTATCATTATATAACAATATTTAGGTGTCCCGTGCCCGACATGGCAGGGGCGTCTTCGGCCGTGCCCCCAAACTTGTGTTGCATTGTTTTGTTTGAGACTCCCCGGAGCTCTGATCACGTCTTCTCCCTGTAACCAAATTGTGTGACCCTGGACACGTCCGTTTGTTGTCAGTTGCTCTGGATGCTTTCCCTTTTAACAATGAGAATAACCAAGAAATGGGCTAACCTTCTGCACTGTGTACTTACGAGCGATGGTAACTAACCCAGTCAGAGTCAATGTAATATTTTTTGTATAGTGCCCAGTATGAACCAGTTGGTCTGTGTAGGCGCTTTTCGCATAAATACCCAAAGCACGAAAGAGACTCTTCCCCCCTTGCAGAATAACATTAATTCGAACAAACACAAAACGCATCCGAGACGCAGGCTCAAATCCCACAAGAAAGTGCGGGTAATGTTAGTATCTTATTCTGACTCTGATTTGAATAACATTCGAATAGTTTTCCCAGAATGTGTAATGCAGCTCCTTAAACTAAATAAAAAAGGTGCGAAATCCAGAATTTGAAATGCACCATTCACTTCATAGCTGCAGATGCGCGGAAAACAAAGATGCTTTCGGATGCCTACAGTGAAATAACCGACCATTTGATACATGATACACTTGTATCTCCCAGATGTGGCTTAACATCTTTCGGACACCGGGCTCCATTCCGGTGTCGACGTCGTTCATATTTCAAAATCCTGGAAGGAGATGGTGTGCTTTACACTGAATTAGTGAGTTGGAGCCCGTCTGTACCGCCCATTGCGGTCTCGTGACACAGAGCAGAAGAGTGCTTTTCGACACACACGCACACACACACTCACTCACTTTGGGCGCAGTATGCCGGCTATTAGCTCTAAACGCGTGCGTGTGTGTTAGTGGGGTATCTTTGAGGTCACGGCAAGTTGGGCCCTCAGGTTGGTATAAAGTGACAGAGTTTGGAGCCCAGGCGGGGGGTGGGAGTGAGTTAAGCAAGCCCTCAGCACCTCACGTTAGAAGTACTTCGTCCCCACCACTGATGGTACAGCAACTCCCTGCCCCGCACCCTTGCCCCGGAAGTAAAAGCCCTCACGGTTCACCATGGTGCGTGAGCTCCAGCTGTAGAAAATAAAAACACACTTGTGCGCAGGAGAAGCTTACTCCGGACTCGCCGGTGGCTTCGAATTCATTTTTAATCGGTCACTGCCCGCTCCTTTTAAAAGAGCAACAGCTGTTTTATATGTCGCCAGGATCACACTGTTCAGTGAAGTTTGAAGCAGGAACGAGCATGGCTTTTTTTATAGTATTGCAGTGAAGAATGGCAAAGCAAGGCCACACCTTCTTCAGGGGTATGATACAATAAAATAATACACACCGCCAACACACCAAGTAGTAAAACAGTAGTAAATTCTGATTGGGAGGCAGTTTGTCCGAAGCCTTTTTGTTACAGCCGAAGGGCACGTGTTGGTGTGTCAAGTTGTAAAACGGCGTTTGCTTAAAAAACAACGGAAGTGAAATAGTTGAACGTGTATCGGGTTTATTCTTTCTTTCAGAGCACAAACGATTTTGTGTCGTGAACTTGTGCAATGGTGCAAATCTCGGAAGGGGTCTTGTATGTTGTGAGAAGGGGTGCGACCAGGAACGGTGGAATGCCTTTCTCGCTGAAAAATCCAACAGGACGTGTAAATTAGCACTACGACCACACTTTAAAACATTACACACTTAACAGGCTTATCGTTTGCAACTACTGTCATTTTAAGAGTGTCATGTTTTTTCAACTGATTGCACCTTCCTAGGGATAATAATGAAAGGAGTCACTCTGGATAGGCTGCTGGTTACTCGCAGATCTCTGCTACATGCACTGAGCTCGCTGAGCTACCTTACAGGACTTCACACCATCACCGCAGGTGTGAGTATCGGTCAGCGCCTTGACTCCAGGGCGCACGCCATCACCGTGCTCCTGAGTTGGTGAACCAGAGGGCAGTTCTGGGGCATTAACCACCTCTTTACACCTCGGAGCCCTCCGATGAGAGTCAGCAGCACGGGCGCCTCGAGCAGGAGACTTCGTTCGTGCCGCTTTTAAGGCACGTTGATTAGTGTGGGAGGGTCAGGGTGAGTGACCCGCACATACGGGTAGAGACAGCCCTTGGTGCATGTAAAACATATCTCTTCCTTCTTGGTTCGCCCAGTGCCCCGCTTTCGGTCACCTCACCTCACACGTTGCCTCTCCGTTGCCTAATCTCTCATCAGCACCCCGCCCCCCCTTCTGTCGGTCGCTCATTCTTACCCATATGATTCACCTCATCGCGGTTCTCTACATCCACCCCACAGACATCTGCCGAGCCACCCACTCACCGACGCATCCGTCTACCTACCATCCCCTTCCAAAAGATCCATGAATCCGCCCATCCACTCAGTCTCTCCATCCGCCCACTAACACTCTCCCTCTCCCCTTCTCGACTTTCCTGTGCAGTCTGTCTCTCGAGCGCTCACTTTATTTCTCCTTGTCTCGCTGGGGTTGGAGCGCCTGCCTCTCTAAACACTGTAAGTGGCTCTTTCTGCACCTCACTTGCTCCTTTCTACACTTCTCTTGCCTCTTTCTGCACCCCTGTTGCTTCATTCTGCACTTTCCATGCTTCTTTTTGCACCTGTCTTGCTTCTTTCTGCACCCCTGTTGTCTCTTTATGTACCTCTTTTGCCTCTGTCTGCACTTTTCTTGGCTTTTTCTGCACCTCTCTTCCCTCTTTCTGCACGTCTGTTGCTTCTTTCTGCACCTCATGTGCTTCTTTCTGCACCCCTGTTGTCTCTTTCTGCACCCGTCTTCCCTCTTTCTGTACCTTTCCTGCCTGTTTTTGCATCTCACTTGCCTCTTTCTGAATTTTTCTTGCTTCTTTCTACACCTCTGTTGGTTCTTTCAGCAATTCTCTTGCATGTTTCTGCACCTCTCTTGCCTCTTTTTGCACCTCTGTCGGCTCTTTCTGCACCTCACTTGCTCCTTTCTACACTTCTCTTGCCTCTTTCTGCACCCCTGTTGGTTCATTCTGCACTTTCCATGCTTCTTTCTGCACCTGTCTTGCTTCTTTCTGCACCCCTGTTGTCTCTTTATGTACCTCTTTTGCCTCTTTTGCCTCTTTCTGCACTTTTCTTGCCTTTTTCTGCACCTCTCTTTCCTCTTTCTGCACATCTGTTGCCTCTTTCTGCACCTCATTTGCTTCTTTCTGCACCCCTGTTGTCTCTTTCTGCACTCGTATTCCCTCTTTCTGTACCTTTCCTGCCTGTTTTTGCATCTCACTTGCCTCTTTCTGCACTTTTCTTGCTTCTTTCTACACCTCTGTTGCTTCTTTCAGCAATTCTCTTGCCTCTTTCTGTACTTCTCTTGCCTCTTTGTGCACCTCTCCTACCCCTTTCTGCACCCCTTTTGCCTCTTTTTACACCTCTATTGGTTCTTTCTGCACTGCTCTTGCTTCTTTCTGCACCCCACTTGCCTCTTTCTGCACTTCACTTGCTTTTTTCTCCACCTCTCTTGCCTCTTTCGGCACCTGTGTTGCTTCTTTCTGTACCTCTCTTGCCTCCTTCTGCACCTCTTAGTTAGAGGTAGTTTTAATTCCCCTGCCCTATTATGTTCTAGGGCCATACAGGGGAGGTCATGCCAATCACAGGGGTACCCCAACCCATAGTGTACCCTAGTGTATGTAGGTGTTTTCACTGTATTCTAAGTGTCTTTCAGCATAGCACTGGCTCCGGGCCTGGTTAGTCAGAGTCAGTTACCACCAGTACCAGTCAGCAAAAAGTTGGGGGCACAGGATGACTTTGCAACAAGGCCTCTTTCTGCTCCTCTGTTGGTTCTTTGTGCACATCTCTTGCTTCTTTCTGCACCTTTCTTCGACTTTCTGGACTTCTGTTGCCTCTTTCTGCATTTCTCTTGCTTCTCTCTGCGCCTTTCTTCCTCTTTCTGCACATGTCCTACCTTTGTAGGCATAGTTAGAAATTAGCATTTAAAAAATCTTTGAAATTCTCTGAAAAAACAACAGGTTTCAGGGACGTTATAGTTAGAAATTAGCATTTAAAAAACCTTTGAAATTCACTGAAAAAAACATAGGTTTCATTGACGTTATAGTTAGTTGGACATTTCACTCGTACAAAACCAGAGAAATTCTGCCGTTATAGTTAGTTCAGCTAACTATAACTTGCGCCCCCGCAATGCACTGCTGATGACGTCACATATTACATCACTCGTGACATGGTCAGTGACATCACTGATGACATCACTGATGACATCTCAAATGACATCACTGATGACATCATCCAGTGACTGTGTGTTTCTTTAAAGTTTAAATATGTTTTATATATATGCCAAGGTGTATTGAAGAATGAGTGGGTGTATAAGTGTCTGGATGGATGATTTAGTAGGTGCGTGACTGACTGTATAAGTGAGTGATTAAATGTGTCTTACTGAATGCATGGGTTAGTGACTAAACTGTGTGAATGTCTGTATCTGTCTGTCTGTTGGAGTGTAAGCTGCTGCATGGGTTGGTCAGTAGCTATATGAGTGTCTATATGGGTTATTGTTTGGTTGCCTGAGTATTTGTATGGGAGACTGAGTGTGTGTGTGGGTGTGTGGGAGGTGTGTGACTTTGTGCATAGATGTGTGAGTGGTTGATTCACTGGGTATATGGGTTCAAGAGTGCATGTGGAAACAGCTATATGGGTGGGTGAGTGTGTGTATGGGTGTGTTGGTGAGTGAATGGATGTCTCAGTGGTACATGTCCAAGTACTACATATGTAAAAGGCAGTGTATGTGAGAGTTGGAGTATATAAATGACTATAAGTGAGAGTCAGTGATTGTGAGAGTGACTGTATGGATGAGTGTGTACTTGTATCAGTGATTATATAAGAGAGTAAGTATGCGTTAGTAACTGTATTGGTGAGTAAATGGGAGTGTGATTGATTCTTTGCATGACTGACTAGGTGTGTGAGTAACTCCATGGATGAGTGGCGGTGTGTGAGTGTCTGTATAGGTGTATGAGTGCATATGATAGTGTTGTATTGATGAGTGACTGCATGTATGAGTGATTGTATGGGTGATTGAGTGGATGTGTGTGTAGACCTAGGAATCAGTGAGTGCGCATCTAGTAACTGGTATTGGTGTGTCTATGGTTTCGAAAATGGTAGTCTGCATTTTAGAGTGGGTGTATCAAAGGTTATATTAGGGTGTGAGGAGGTGCATCAGATTATCACGTGGATGATGTCATCAGTGATGTCATTTGAGATGTCATCAGTGATGTCATCAGTGATGTCACTGACCATGTCACGAATTATGTAGTATGTGACGTCATCAGCAGTGCATTGCGGGGGCACAAGTTATAGTTAGCTGAACTAACTATAACGGCGGAATTTCTCTGGTTTTGTAAGAGTGAAATGTCCAACTAACTATAACGTCAATGAAACCCATGGTTTTTTCTGTGAATTTGTAAGGTTTTTTAAATGCTAATTTCTAACTATAACGTGCCTGAAACCTATGGTTTTTTCAGTGAATATATATATACATATATATATAATACATTAAAAACCGTGATAAATGAACTGTAAATAATTTAGAGAACAAACCGATTTAATTGCATATAGAAAATAAACAATATCAATAAATATTTTTTAATAAAAATATACTAATAAAATACATTTAAACAATATAAACAGAAATATAACATTGTAGGAATAATACATATACTATTCCCACTCTAATCTCTGCAACAGTAGGGAAAACGCTAGACTCAGGAAGGGTCAAATTTACTATTTCCACTCCAATCTGTGCAACAGTAGGGAAAGCATTGGACTCAGGAGGGGTAGAAATTACTATTCCCACTCCAGTCTGTGTAACAGTAGCGAAAGTCACATCCGGACAGCAAGACGGCACCAGTGTTAGACTCCACCTCTCTTCATTCACTCGACTCTCCGCCATTTAGGCTCACCCGCCTCTCTCGCGCCGAACACTGGATCGCTCTCCATTACCAAACACGGCATTCTACGTACCTTGATGGATCTCTAGGATGCGTGCGCCCCTACTTTAGGTCTCCGCACCCAGAGACTGCACTGGCCATCCTCATCCTCTCCAGACCTCCCGAGACTACCCAGCCGGGTTGGAAATATCACCAGCTTGCCGTTTCTTCCCATCCACCCCGCAGCTCTGTTCAGCCCTGAAGAAGTCACGGGATCACGCCCTAATGTGACGAAACACATGTCGGCTGGTTGCTTTTCGATGTTACATTCATTAAATACATTTAAAATCATCATACTGGTGTGGACCGCAGATTCTGTCTAAATACGAGACTTTTTCAAAACCAGAAAGTTATCCCAAATTACGTGTGCCCGGGACAGTGTTTCTCAGTAGCGAAAGCTTTGGACTTAGGAGGGGAAAATGTGCTATTCACACTCCAGTCTGTGCAACAGTAGGGAAAGCGTTGTACTCAGGAGGGGTACAAATTACTATTCCCACTCTAGTCTGTACAACAATAGGGAAAGCGTTGGATTGCGAAGGGGTGAAATGTACTATTCCCACTCCAGCTGGTGCAACATTAGGGAAAGGGTTGGACTCAGGAGAGGAAACAATTTGCTATTACCACTCCAGTCTGTGCAATAGTAGGGAACGCATTGGAATTAGGATGGGTAGAAATTACTATTTATACTCCAGTCTGTGTAACAGTAGGGAAAGTGTTGGACTCAGGAGGAGTAAAGTTTACTATTCCCATTCCAGTCTGTGCAACAGTAGGGAAAGCTTTGGACTCAGGAGGGGTACAAATTACTATTCCCACTCTAGTCTGTACAACAATAGGCAAAACCTTGGATTGCAGAGGGGTAAAATGTACTATTCCTACTCCAGTTGGTGCAACAGTAGGGAAAGGGTTGTACTCAGGAGAGGTAACAATTGACTATTACCACTCCAGTCTGTGCAACAGTAGGAAAAGCATTGGAATCAGGAGTGGTAAAATTTACTATTCCAACTCCTGTCTGTGCAACAGTAGGGAAAGGGTTGGACTCATGAGGGACAACGTTTACTATTCCCACTCCAGTCTGTGCAACAGTAGAGAAAGTGTTGGATTGTGGCTGGGTAAAATTTACTATTCCCACTAATGTCTGTGCAACTTTAACTTCAAACATATACAATATTTTACCAACTACATTAAATAAGAAAACATAGAAATACTTAAAATAAAATAAAATTACATATTTAATACAATATTCAATACATATTTAAATTAGAACAAATATCATTAATATAATTAAAATATCACACTATAGTCTCACAATAATAACAAAAAACAAATATAAGGGTATTTATAATTACAAAGCATAACACAATTAACAGATAACATAATAAATAACACACTTTTAAAAAAATGAATAACTATTTTTATATTTACAATAACCTAAATAACTCCCTACCCTATACCTCTACATACTCAACAACACACACCTAAAATATATCTTTAAAATTAGAATAATTACAAATTTCACATAATTAATCGTCAATTAAACAATTAATAATAATTACCTAATAATACTATATTTATATTTAATTAACTTCCCACCCTTTATCCCTACAAACCCAACAGCACACACCTAATAAATGATTGAGAAATTATCTTATTTACATCATTGTCTTTTGTAATTATCAATTAAACAATTAATAGCAATTAACTAATAATAAATTCATTATATTTAGGTTACTTCCCACACTTTACCCCTACGAATTCAACAACCCGCACCAGATATATAACTTAAAAATATCCTAATTACATAATTTACATATTTAATTATCAATTAAATAATTATTAATAATTCACATTAATTATTAATTATTATAATTCATTTCCTTCACACCCTTTACCCCTACACAAACAAGAACCAACACCAAAAATATAAATAATATAAATACATGAATTACACAATTTACATAATCAATTTTCAATTAAATAATTAATAATAATTAAAAATGAATTCTTATTTAATTATCAGTAAATTACTTCCCACCCTGTACGCCTACAAACCCCACAAGCCGAACCTAAAATGTAATGAAATTTAAAAAATGAATTTCATAAAAACTTCATTAATTAGCAATAAATATGTAATATTAATTAATAATAATTAATTTACTTACCACCCTGTACTTGCTATGGCACTAAAAATAACAATAAACAATTAAATTATATTTACAAACAAGTAAAAGTTTACAAACGATATTAAAAAAAATAACAATAATTATGCAAACAACTTATAACATATACAATTAAAATATATACTAAAATACAGAAAAATTATGTAAAAATTATATTATTAACAACAATATTTTTGTAAACAATATTAACAACATAGATATATTTAACATCGATATTAACAACATAGATATTTTTAACAGTGATATTACTTACTTTAAAATCAATATTCTTGTCAACAATATTTTTGCACACAATATTTTTGCATCACAATATTTTTCACTCAATATTTTTCACTCTAGATATTTTTTTCAATATTTTGTCTGAATACTAACACAATAGTAAAACTAATGTCCAAATACTATAGTTCGAATTCCTCAATCAATCAATCAATCAATCATGTCACTTATAAAGCGCACTACATACCCGCGAGGGTCTCAAGGCGCTGGGGGAAGAGGGGGGTGGTGCTGCTACTGATCGAAGAGCCAGGTCTTGAGGAGTCTTCTGAAGGCCAGTAGGTCTTGGGTCTGTCGGAGGTTGGTGGGGAGGGTGTTCCAGGTCTTGGCGGCGAGGTGGGA
Source organism: Calotriton arnoldi (assembly GCA_963921515.1). Taxonomy (NCBI): domain Eukaryota; kingdom Metazoa; phylum Chordata; class Amphibia; order Caudata; family Salamandridae; genus Calotriton; species Calotriton arnoldi. The sequence continues at coordinate 2,986,102 of CAWUFW010000713.1, read as the reverse complement.
GAAGGATCTGCCGCCGGCGGTCGTTTTCCGGATGCGGGGGACTGTGGCGAGGGCGAGGCTGGTCGAGCGGAGCTGGCGGGTGGGGGTGTAGAAGCTGAGTCGTCTGTTGAGGTAGGCTGGTCCGGAGTTGTGGAGTGCTTTGTGTGCGTGGGTGAGGAGCTTGAAGGTTATCCTCTTGTTGACAGGGAGCCAGTGCAGGTCTCTCAGGTGGGGTGTGATGTGGCTGCGTCGGGGGATGTCGAGGATAAGACGTGCAGAGGCGTTCTGGATGCGTTGCAGCCGTCTCAGGAGCTTAGCCGTCGTTCCTGCGTAGAGGGCGTTTCCGTAGTCCAGCCTGCTGGTGACGAGGGCCTGGGTGACTGTTTTTCTTGTTTCGGTGGGGATCCACTTGAAGATCCTGCGGAGCATTCGGAGGATGTTGAAGCAGGATGAGGAAACGGCGTTGACCTGCTTAGTCATGGAGAGGGTGGGGTCGAGGATGACCCCTAGGTTGCGTACGTGGTCGGTGGGTGGCGGGGCTGTTCCCAGTGATGTTGGCCACCAGGAGTCGTCCCAGGCTGAAGGGTTGGAACCAAGGATGAGGACCTCCGTCTTGTCCGAGTTCAGCTTCAGGCGGCTGGTCCTCATCCATTCGGCGACGGCCTTCATTCCTTCGTGGAGGTGGGCTTTGGCGGTGTGAGGGTCTTTGGTGAGGGAGAGGATCAGCTGGGTGTCGGCGGCGTAGGAGATGATGTTGAGGTTGTGCTGTCGGGCGACGTGGGCGAGGGGTGCCATGTAGATGTTGAACAGCGTTGGGCTGAGGGAGGAGCCTTGGGGTACGCCGCAGATGATCTTGGTGGCCTTGGATCGGAAGGGGGCGAGGCGGACGCTTTGTGTTCTGCCAGAAAGGAAGGATGTGGTCCAGTCCAGGGCCTTCTCTTGGATCCCGGCGTTGTGAAGGCGTGTTCGTAGTGTGTGGTGGCAGACCGTGTCGAAGGCGGCTGATAGGTCCAGGAGGATGAGGGCTGCTGTTTCTCCGTTGTCTAGCAGGGTCCTGATGTCATCGGTGGCGGCGATGAGGGCGGTTTCGGTGCTGTGGTTGCTGTGGAAGCCGGACTGGGAAGGGTCCAGGATGTTGTTCTCCTCAAGGTAGCGGGTCAGTTGTTTGTTGACGATTTTCTCGGTGACCTTCGCGGGGAACGGGAGCAGAGAGATGGGTCGGAAGTTCTTGAGGTCCTTGGGGTCTGCCTTGGGTTTCTTGAGTAAGGCGGTGATCTCGGCGTGCTTCCAGCTTTCCGGGAAGGTTGCTGTCTCGAAGGAGATGTTGATTATTTTCCGGAGATGGGGCGCGATGGCTGTACTGGCTTTGTTGAAGATGTGGTGAGGGCACGGGTCTAGCGGTGAACCGGAGTGGATGGTGTTCATGATCTCGCTGGTGTCCTCGTCGTTGATGTTGGTCCAGGAGAGCAGGCGGTTGGTGGTTGTGGGGGCAGTGGTCTCGGTGGTTGCCGGGGCGGTCGTGGTGTTGAAGCTGTCGTGGATGTCGGCGATTTTGCGGTGGAAGAAGGTGGCCAGTGAGTCGCACAGGTCTCGCGATGGCTGGATGTCGTTGGTGTTGGAGCTGGGGTTGGAGAGTTCCTTCACGATGTTGAAGAGCTCTTTGCTGTTGTGTGCGTTGTTGTCTAGGCGGTCTTTGAGTGAGGCCCTTTTGGCGGATCTGATGAGGTGATGGTGACTGCGGGTGGCGCTCTTGTGGGCGGCGTAGCTGTCCGCTGTCCGTTCGTGGAGCCAGATCTTCTCCAGTTTTCGGCATGTTCGTTTGGAGGCCTGGAGGTCTTCGGTGAACCAGGTGGCTTTCTTGCTGGTGTGGCTGTTGGGCGGATTCTTGAGCGGGGCGAGGGTGTTGGCGCAGTCGTCGATCCACTGTCTGAGGTTGCGGGCGGCGGTGTCGGGGTCGGAGGGTTCGGCGGGTGGGCTCAGGGCGAGGGTTGTGGTTAGCTGGTCTTCCGTGACTCTGCTCCAGCAGCGGCGAGGCATTTGTTCGGTGCGGTGGTGCGTGTTGTGCTTCCTGTAGGTGAAGTGGATGCAGTGGTGGTCAGTCCAGTGGGGTTCGGAGGTGTGGTTGAAGGAGACGTGTGGGCTTGCGGAAAAGATGGAGTCGAGCGTGTGGCCGGCGGCGTGGGTGGGTGTAGTCACGAGCTGTCTGAGTCCGAGGGTGGCGAGGTTGTCGATCAGGGTGGTGGAGTTGGTGTCCTTGTTGTTCTCGAGGTGGAAGTTCAGGTCCCCGAGGAGGATGTAGTCCGTGGAGGCGATGGCGTGTGTGCTGACGAAGTCAGCGATGGAATCGCTGAACTGTGGTCGGGGTCCGGGGGTCTGTAGATGAGGGTTCCTCTGAGGGTGGTGTTGGGATCGGTGTGGATCTGGAAGTGCATGTGTTCGGCGGTGCTGAGGGTGTCGTCGGTGTTGGTTGAGACTCTGAGGGTGTTCCTGTGGACGATGGCGATGCCTCCTCCGACTCCGTTGGTGCGGTCCCTGCGGGTGATCTTGTATCCGTCCGGGATGGCAATGGCGATGTCGGGGGCTGAAGCGGGATTCAGCCAGGTCTCCGTCAGGAATGCGACGTCTGGGGAGGTTGAGTCGAGAAGGTCCCAGAGTTCGATGGCGTGTTTGCGGGCGGAGCGGGTGTTGAGGAGGATGCATCTGAGGTAGTTGGGTTCTTTCCTGGGCGGTGGTTTGGCGGGGCGGGTGCTGGCGAAGCTGCAGTTCCGGCAGGTGAAGGGCCCTTGGGTGCGCTTCGGGGTGGCCTGGTAGCAGGCGTGATCTTTTCCGGGGTTGAGTGCGTGGAGGGTGCTGGCGTCGTATCGGCATCTGTTGATGTGGCGGGCGCGGGGGATGCCCGGACCAGGGGGTCTGGCGCTGGGCGCGGTCACGGCGCGGACGGGCGCAGACGGGCTTGCCTTAGGCGCGCCAGCGGCACGCCCGCTACGCACGTCCGCTGCGCGGCCGCACAGCGGCCGCCATAAATGGGGAGGTGGGAGGGAGGAGCAGGGAATGGGGCAGCGAATGGGCAGTGAGGGGGCGGGGCCGCAGGGGCGCAGCGGCGGGAAACAGGCACAGAAGGGAAAATGAGCACAATCAGGGCATCAAGGGGGCACAGAAAGGAAAAAACTAGCACAATGAGGGGCAGCAAGGGGGCACAGAAAGGAAAAAACTAGCACAATGAGGGGCAGCAAGGGGGGCACAGAAAGGAAAAAACGAGCACAATCAGGGGCAGCAAGGGGGCACAGAAAGGAAAAACGAGCACAATCAGGGGCAGCAAGGGGGGCACAGAAAGGAAAAACGAGCACAATCAGGGGCAGCAAGGGGGCACAGAAAGGAAAAACGAGCACAATCAGGGGCAGCAAGGGGGGCACAGAAAGGAAAAACGAGCACAATCAGGGGCAGCAAGGGGGCACAGAAAGGAAAAACGAGCACAATCAGGGGCAGCAGCAGGGCACACAGACGGAGCTGTGTGGTGGGGGAGCGACCTACCAGTCAAGGTCAGGGGTCGCTCTCTTCACCACGCAGCGGCCGCCATAAATGGGGAGGTGGGAGGGAGGAGCAGGGAATGGGGCAGCGAATGGGCAGTGAGGGGGCGGGGCCGCAGGGGCGGATAATTATGGACTCACACTGTCCTCTACATCCTCATGTAGTTTGGATAGGATGTCTACTAACCTTGATTCAGCGCCCACAGTCAAAAATGTTGTCCAGAGATGACCCCTGTAGACGTTGTCAAAAGCTGAACTTAGGTCCATGAATGCAAGGTATAAGCACCCTTCCTTGACCTTGACATACTAATCAAAAGGTGAAGATTGATACACTGTCCCCGGCCCATGCTTGAACCTATATTGAACTAGTGTTAACACTAAGGGTGGTCGAAATTTGCGTAGTCGCGTTACGCAAAATTCCGCGAAACTGTAAAAAATCTCCCCGAGCACGCAGAATTCCGCGAGCACGCGGAATTGCTTGTTCCGCCCGTTCGCGATGCGTTTTTCCTATTCGGGGATGCTGTTTGCGTGCTCGGGGGGAAATATCTCGCGAACTTGCCCATGCGGTCGCCAATTGGCGCGGCCATCTTGTTTCACTTATCCCGCCCGCTCGCGATGCGTGTTTCCTGTTCGCGAACGAAGATGTCCGATGCAGTTACAGATAATTATGGACCACAAATAAAATATTCTTTGAAGAAACAGTGACAGAGTCTGACTCATAAAGGTACCACTGTATGAAGAATAAAGTACACTATGACTATCATCAGTCCATATGAAGATACACATCATTTGCAATCAATAGAAGGCAAGCATTCATATGAGTCACTGCCTGAAGACCCTTCAAAGTCAAAATCATAGACGCATTTTCTTTTTCCCAACAACTTTGCGCAGTTTAACAGAGGCTACAATTAACCTATATACTGTAGGTGATACTGGTTCAGTCTGTTATAGTTGGAGATACAATAATGCTGGTCTGCATAGTCTCATGTTAAAGGTTCTGAGCAGTGAGAGCAATATGATTTTCTGGGGTCCCTGTATAAGTCACACAAAAAACCCTGAAGTGAAGCTGTGATTAACTCGTTTTGAATCACACGGGCAAGATCTTTGTCGCAGTGGGACTGTGATGGATAGGAGACCAACAAGTGGGCCAAATTGAGGTGCAATCTTACTAGGTAATATCTCTGTGAGCTGGAAATGGTGAGCAGGTATGGTTCTATACGAGTGGTATAGGCCCCTGCTGACCTTTGTTGCTCTCCAGCTCCTCTCTATTAGTTGACAAAAGGGCTAGCAGCTCATTTTTGGTAAGCGCTTTAGTGGGCCTTTCTAGGGTCCATGGGTTGTCATAAAAATAATGTCAACCAATTGAATAGAACTGCGTCTTTACTTGTTTTAGCCACTGAATGTGGCACGCCTTGTCTTGAGTCAGGCAATCTATAATCACTGCTTTGTTGTGTGATGCTTCCTATCGACACCAGATGGATATCCTTAATAGTCTCAGGGCTATCATGATGGTCCCCCAAGGTGTTTTAGGCCTAGCTCTGGTGGCATATAACGGCAGGTAAAGGCTAAACAAGAATGGGATAAATACTCAACCCAGCCATACGCCTTGCCTGATCTTAATGGGGTTGCATTCTACGTTGCGCCTGTATCTCACACTGCCCTCTACATCCTCATGTAGTTTGGATAGGATGTCTACTAACCTTCATTCAGCGCCCACAGTCAAAAAATTTGTCCAGAGATGACCCCTGTAGACGTTGTCAAAAGCTGAACTTAGGTCCATGAATGCAAGGTATAAGCACCCTTCCTTGACCTTGACATACTAATCAAAAGGTGAAGATTGATACACTGTCCCCGGCCCATGCTTGAACCTATATTGAACTAGTGTTAACATTAAGGGTGGTCGAAATTTGCGTAGTCACGTTACGCAAAATTCCGCGAAACTGTAAAAAATCTCCGCGAGCACGCAGAATTCCGCGAGCACGCGGAATTGCTTGTTCCGCCCGTACGCGATGCGTTTTTCCTATTCGGGGATGCTGTTTGCGTGCTCGGGGGGAAATATCTCGCGAACTTGCCCATGCGGTCGCCAATTGGCGCGGCCATCTTGTTTCACTTATCCCGCCCGCTCGCGATGCGTGTTCCTGTTCGCGAACGAAGATGTCCGATGCAGTTACAGATAATTATGGACCACAAATAAAATATTCTTTGAAGAAACAGTGACAGAGTCTGACTCATAAAGGTACCACTGTATGAAGAATAAAGTACACTATGACTATCATCAGTCCATATGAAGATACACATCATTTGCAATCAATAGAAGGCAAGCATTCATATGAGTCACTGCCTGAAGACCCTTCAAAGTCAAAATCATAGACGCATTTTCTTTTTCCCAACAACTTTGCGCAGTTTAACAGAGGCTACAATTAACCTATATACTGTATGTGATACTGGTTCAGTCTGTTATAGTTGGAGATACAATAATGCTGGTCTGCATAGTCTCATGTTAAAGGTTCTGAGCAGTGAGAGCAATATGATTTTCTGGGGTCCCTGTATAAGTCACACAAAAAACCCTGAAGTGAAGCTGTGATTAACTCGTTTTGAATCACACAGGCAAGATCTTTGTCGCAGTGGGACTGTGATGGATAGTAGACCAACAAGTGGGCCAAATTGAGGTGCAATCTTACTAGGTAATATCTCTGTGAGCTGGAAATGGTGAGCAGGTATGGTTCTATACGAGTGGTATAGGCCCCTGCTGACCTTTTGTTGCTCTCCAGCTCCTCTCTATTAGTTGACAAAAGGGCTAGCAGCTCATTTTTGGTAAGCGCTTTAGTGGGCCTTTCTAGGGTCCATGGGTTGTCATAAAAATAATGTCAACCAATTGAATAGAACTGCGTCTTTACTTGTTTTAGCCACTGAATGTGGCACGCCTTGTCTTGAGTCAGGCAATCTATAATCACTGCTTTGTTGTGTGATGCTTCCTATCGACACCAGATGGATATCCTTAATAGTCTCAGGGCTATCATGATGGTCCCCCAAGGTGTTTTAGGCCTAGCTCTGGTGGCATATAACGGCAGGTAAAGGCTAAACAAGAATGGGATAAATACTCAACCCAGCCATACGCCTTGCCTGATCTTAATGGGGTTGCATTCTACGTTGCGCCTGTATCTCACACTGCCCTCTACATCCTCATGTAGTTTGGATAGGATGTCTACTAACCTTGATTCAGCGCCCACAGTCAAAAATTTTGTCCAGAGATGACCCCTGTAGACGTTGTCAAAAGCTGAACTTAGGTCCATGAATGCAAGGTATAAGCACCCTTCCTTGACCTTGACATACTAATCAAAAGGTGAAGATTGATACACTGTACCCGGCCCATGCTTGAACCTATATTGAACTAGTGTTAACATTAAGGGTGGTCGAAATTTGCGTAGTCGCGTTACGCAAAATTCCGCGAAACTGTAAAAAATCTCTGCGAGCACGCAGAATTCCGCGAGCACGCGGAATTGCTTGTTCCGCCCGTTCGCGATGCGTTTTTCCTATTCGGGGATGCTGTTTGCGTGCTCGGGGGGAAATATCTCGCCAACTTGCCCATGCGGTCGCCAATTGGCGCGGCCATCTTGTTTCACTTATCCCGCCCGCTCGCGATGCGTGTTTCCTGTTCGCGAACGAAGATGTCCGATGGCGCATCCGAATGACGTGTTCGCGATCGCACACTCTCACGGGATCGCGCGAACGGATAGGAAAACTCGTCGGCGAACGAAGGGATCCCGGTAAGTCGCTACCCCGCTGGTGAACACGCATTTTGAAAGCGCGAACAAGGAAAAAATTCCGCTATGCCGCGGATCGCGGAATTTTCGGCAATTCCGCATTCTCCGCGGAACGCAGAATTGCCAAAATTTCGCAAATTCCGCGAGCGGAATGGAATTTACTGCCCAAGCCTAGTTAACATACCCTCCTCCACTGCCCAGGTCTCAAGGCAGTCGAGCAAGATCCTGCCCATCACTTTTGCTGTAGAGTCGATAAGTGATATTGGATGGTAGCAAAAGGGATCCCCCATGCCCCTTTTTTAAAAATCGGGACTATGACCATTTGACAAGGACTTGGGAGGTCTGCAGTCAATAGCAGTGTTTAGGGCATTAACTAAAAGTGGAGCCCACTTGCCCATATTGTATTTAAAAAGGTCAACGGGGACCCCATACGGTCCCAGGGCTTTATTACTGGGGCATTTTCTCACTTACAAGGTAACCTCGTCTAGTGAAAACTTCAATTGTTTGCCATCCCCAAAAATGAGAATGATGACCACTGCACAGTTATCTGCACTCACTAGGAGTTTGGATTCAATGCCTTGATAGTGTGTCACCCATGTGGAAGACTAAATGGATTTGTCAGTGATGGTGTTATGTCCACTGGAAAAGTAAGGCAAATTCTCCACTTTGCAAAACAGGGAGACATCATTGGTTGCGCTTGCCCTCTGAAGCTGTTGCCATGCTTCCCTTCTTAGTTTTTCTTTTTCCTACCCTAGCCATTGCTTTATGATGATGTCTATAGTGCTGTACCTCTTCAAGGTCCCTAGGTGTCTTCTTCAGTGCAGTTTTTAAGAGGCTATGCGCTTTTGAACATGTTTTGTCAACCACTTCTTTGGCCTTACAGCATGATGTATCCAAGGAGCTGTTAACAGGTCCAAGGCACGCTGACAGATGCCAGCATATGCCTCCCACATGACTAAAAGGTTGGTATCACTATTAATACATGCCACAAAATGCTTCATACTGTCTCGCACCAAGCTCCTTACAGTTGTCCCCATGTCAATATCTGCCCACTTACAGCAGATTCTTGATTCTTCTGTAATCAGTTGGGGGGTAATATGTGTATGTTGCAGAACATCTATCCCAGTGATAAATATAAGGCATGGGGATTGTGGGCACTTATGTCACAGTGGGGATGGAAAAATGATTTGTTTTCTGTCCCAGCTCTTCTGTTGCGGCTATAAAGTAGATCAGACTACCCTTCCCCCTCCCAGTGAATGACACTTGACCAATGACTGCCTCATCTGTCAAGTTGATGGTAAATAAAAGGCGCTTAACAACTCACCATTGGGGCTGTTGTCAAAATGTGAGTGATCAGTTGTGTGTTTTGTCCAATAATTCACAAACAACATTGCAGGAGATAGGGCAGAGATGGCAGTTAAAATCCCCAACCCACATTATAGAAAAATCCCAGTGTATCCTGCCTATGACATTTCTTAAGGAGAGGTTCACTAAAGCTAAGTTTCTACAATTAAAATTATTGCGATAAAAGTTCATTAATATAATAATGGGTTGGAAGGGAAAAGATAAACATATTATCTGAAAGTGAGGGGTGTCTAGATAGATTTTGACAAGATAGTGCAACATTGATTAAAGTCAAAAGGCCACCACTCTTATAGTCATGTGTAGATGGCAAGGCTGTCATCATCACTGAATAATATCCATTAATATGCTCACCTCCACATGACCAAGTCTCCTGCAAACAGATGATCTGATAGCCATTTATCATTTGAACCCATTCAGAGTCTATCAATTTGTCTGTAATTCCTCCAATGTTACACAAAAGGAAATTGGTGGATTGTGCTTTCAAGACCGGGCATGTGCTGGTGTTAGAGTTGGAGTCTGATGCTTGCAGTTGATTAGAGGGTTGCAATGCTATCTCTGCCGGGGTAACAGGGTGACATGTTGAAAGTAGAATAGAGTTAAGTTCATGGGTTGTGGCTCAACACTGGCTGTATCTAATGTTGTATTTCTGCTGGGGGAATAAGCTTTGGGACCAGGCCTTGACTTAGAGTCTTCAATGTCCACATGCCTCCATTTTGCTCCAAGCTCTCTGCTGTTTTAATTGTTTCCCCATATAAAATGGTACTGAGGTTCAGACTCTTTAGGTCTGGGCACAAACTTATCATCATCACCATGTAGTGATCAGTAGTCGTGAACATGACCATTCAACCTTGGGTCAATGAAGTGAGGCCTACTGGCTCACTCACCTCTTTTAAAGTTCTGATACGGTGTGTTCAACTCACCCCTGACCAACATCGGTTTATCTTGAAGAGTGTGTGTGATAAAGTCATGTGCTCAATGCATGTGCCAATGCAAGACATAGACTACACACAGGATGGAATGTGGAACAGAATGCACATGGTTAATGTGTGTGTGCTGGTAGTGTGTGTTCCAAGTGATACACTCTAGTATAGTACAAAGCGACTGTAGTACTGAACAGTGTGCGCAGACTTAGTGTGTGTGCTGCATGCCATGCCATGCCATACTATGTGTATTGTCTATGTGCTTTGTTCATTGTTGTAAATATGGTATTAGTAATTGTCCCTGTGTTTTGAAAATTTCAAAAAAAAAATCTTTTCAAATTGATGAATAACTTATTCCCCCAAAAAAGGTTTCTTCTTTTTTGGCAAAATATCTATTTAAAAAAAAAAAAATTTAACAAATAATTATATGTTCATGACAATTGAGGTGTGTGATCATGATGCGTGAGTGAAAGGAAGAATTGACATCAGTACTGGCATGTGTGTTGTGGTTTGAGCCTAGCCTTACTGATTATGGGCCTAACCCTACATAGTTTTATAGTATGCTGGTGGTAGCATAATACATGTGGATTACAGTACTGGGCACTGAATGTGCTGTGACTGTACACTGAGTGCAGAAGTGCCTGCACTGCTAGATAACATGGAGGAAATTGGGTTCCTCTGTGGGTAAGATAGTGACTGCCTGAGTAAAGCATGAGGAGTAGAGGAATCCCACTAGACTGAGTTTGACAGTCCAGCAAAGTGGCAAGCAGGGTGGGACATACATTGGAGTATGGGAGAGCCAGCCTGTCTCTGTGCTTCCCTGAGTGTTTGATGAATCAGTAATAGGTCACAAGGAAGGGGCCTGGACACATTACAGGAATAAAGAGATTGGGCTGAATAGGACATCTAAAAGAGTGGAGTTATGATCCACCCTTCAATGAACATATGCCTGTGGCTGGCATTCAGGTGTATACCCTGGTAACTCATATGAATTTTGCTGTGGGCAATCAGCTTTGGAGTCCTGCCTTGCTGTGCTGCCCTGCTGTCTGTTGTTTTCTTGACTAGGTGATAAGGACTGGACCTGCATCCCTTCAACCCAGAGTGACTCCATGCACAAGCTGGCTGGGCTCCTGGTTTGAAGTCTCTGGGACCTAAAAGACTTCCAACTGCCCTGCTTCTGCACCTGGACTCTGTCATCTGTTAGTCTGGCCTGTCAAGTAGTGCCACCCCAGTCTTAGACCCTTGGAAGTGGGCTTACGGTGCTTGCTCCAACAGAAACCATGCATCTTCTGTCGAACCGGCACATCCCCTCTGTACCCAGGGCCTGTAAATTAAATGCTACTAGTGGACCTGCAGCACTGATTGTGCCACCTACACAAGTAGCCTTTCAAACCTATCCCAGGCCTGCCATTGCAGGGCCTGTGTGTGCAGTTTACTGCCCCTTCAACTTGGCATTTAAAATGACTTACCAAGCCCTAAACTCCCCTTTTATTATAGATACGTCACCCCTAAGGAAGGCCCTTGATAACCCAAAGGGCAGAGAGCTATGTAAGTAAAAAGTAGGAAATGTATGTTTATGTCTTACATGTCCTGGTAGAGACAAACATCCTATTCAGTTTATCTCTTAGGCTAGCATTGGGAAGCCCTTAGTACTCTCTTTAGTTCCTGATCAGAGTGGAGTAGCTTTTTCATGTTTCATGTTTGGAATGGTCTTGATAAATCCTCTTTGCTGGTAAAGTTGAATTTAACATTACTGTTTTAGAAATGTCACTTTTAGAAAGAGGACATTTCTCCGCTCTTAGGTTTTAAGTGGGTAAGGGGGCTGATGTTCTTTGTAAAAAAAAATAACATGACATCTCAAATGAAATAATCGATGTCATCACATCACTTACAGTCAGGCCCTGCATCCAACTCCCTGCAGGCAGCCACTCGGAGGCAACCAACCCCACTCTCCTCATGGCCTTTGCTTGTGTGTGGCATGGGGTTAACCATAGGAGCTGTGTTCCAGCCAAGCCCTGCTTCTAACTCCCCACAGGCAGCCAACCCCCTGCTGCGTGCAGCCCTTGGCCGTGTGCAGCAGGGGATGAATCACAGAGCTTGACTTGCCACCAGGCCTTGTGGCCAAACCCCCAGTAGGCTGCCAACCCCACACCACGCATTTCCTTTTCTGTGCACAGTGTAGGGTTATCCTTCGGGCCCCAGGGACCCCATCCCATGGAATAAAAACATATATTTTATGGGGAGGGGGAGTACAGCTCCCTCCTCAACCCTTAATTGGCCCTAGGGACCTCATCCCCGGGGCCAAAATCAATTAAATAGGGGATTTGGGCATGCACCCCCTTCTGACCCTTAATTGTCACTGGGTACCACAACCCTGGGGAAAAATACAATAAAACATGGGAAGGAGTCCACATGGCCCACCTCCCCAAGCTTTCTTGGGCCCCTGGCCCCAGCGGACTTCATCCCCAGGGCAAACATCTGAGGGGAGGGGGTAATCAGCCCCCCTCTTTTAGCCTTATTAGGCCCCAAGGACCCCATCCCCGGAGCCAAATATCATAAAAAGGGAACGGAGGCCATGTGATTCCCCTCCACAAGCTTTATTAGGTCCTGGGGCCAAACTAATGAAAAAGGGGAGTGCCCATGTGCCCCCCTCCCTGACCTTCATTAAGCCCCTGGGGACCGTATCCCCCAGGGTCTTCTGTATTTTAAATGTGAGGTGGAGCAACATGATACCCTTACCCGAGCCTCATTAGGCCCAGGGGACCCCATCCCCCAGGGCCTTATATATTTTTTAATTGAGGGGGGGCAAGTGGTCATACTCCCCAAGCCTCATTAGGCCCTGGGAACCTCATCCTTCAGGGCCTGTATAGTAAAGACTTGGAACTTTTTATTCTATCCCTAAATAAAAATGATCTTAACCTAGCATTTACTAATACCATGAGCTCTGAACAGATCACATTTTTAGACATTGAGGTCCACATAACATATAAGCGTATCTGTACGAAAATACTCAGGAAGAAAACATCATGTAATAGTATTCTCCATGGAAACAGGACATCCGAAAAATTTGAGATGGAGTATCCCCTACGGAGAAATGTTAAGAGCCAGAAGGAATTGCTCAGAGGATGAGGATTTTAAAACTGAAATGAATGGAATGAAAACAGATTTCTTATTAGCGGATACCCACTGGGAGTAATACAAGAAGCCATGGAAAGAACACTGAAGAAACCAAGAAGTGAAATTTTGGTAGCAAAGAAAGTATCCCTGGAAAGTGGAGAAGACAAAACCCGATTTATTATGGATTATAACATTCAAAATAAGGAAACTAAACAAATAATTCAAAGAAACTGGATGATACTACAATAATGAGACACTTAACAAAGTTCTGTTGGATTATCCAAACATTACTTACAGGAAAGTTGTCTCACTAGGAGACCTTTTAACAAAAAGCCACTACTCCACTGAAACAGGGTATAAAACGAATCCTCTTAGACAGCCAGGCTTCTGGAAGTGTTCCAAATGCCAGGCCTGTGAACATGGAACTAATGAAAAGGATTACAGATTGCATAATGGAAGAATTGAAAAAATAGAAGAACACATTACCTGCAACACAGATTTTGTAGCACATATTTAAGTGTGCCCCTGCAAGAAATACTATGTTGGCAGTACTATAAATAAAGTCAGACAGAGAATTTTGCATCATCTTTGAGTAGTGAAAAACAGAGACTACTCGTATTCAATTGCAAAGCATTTTTGCGAAGAACATCAGGGTGATATTAAAGAATTGCAGTACTTTTGGATCAAGCATATAAAGAAAAATGAGAGGTGGAAATAGACAGTTATTGTTGAGAAAAATGGAATTGAGATTGCTAATTCTAATGGGAACAGATACACCCATGGGACATAATTTGAATGCAGAATAACATGTACACCACTCACACTGTTCCCAGTTGCAAGTGTTAGAGTATTGAACTGTTTAAAACTCCAGGAGTTTATCCAGAGGATGTATAGGCCTCATCCCAGAGAGTGTTCATGATATGCATTGTTTAATGGGGTTTTTGGAGAAAAGGATATAGAGGGTTTATTTTAACTTTGGATGAATTTAGGGGAAAGATCTTAATATCTATGATCTAAAATATTTTGATGCATGCGCACTTTAGGATATGATTTTAGATCTCTTGAGAATGAATATGAATTGTAATTAGAAACTATCTTTGTATAGTACATTTTCAAGAAATCGCAAAATACAAACTGTAGAAGCTGCTGATGCACGTGCACTTTATAATATACCAGGCTAAGTTGTTATTTAAAAAATTGCACTGAATAAGTTATTAATGCATTAGCACTTTACATCAGGATATTTTGCTGCTTATAATAGACATATGAATTATCGATTGAGGATTCTTATTGTCTACTAGGTACTGCTTTATTGCTTATAATGTGCACAACTTAGCTGCTAATGCATTTTTACTTTACTCTAGATTGAAAAATGCTGCTTCTCTAAATTAGACTTATGAATTACTCTGATTGCACTTTATCACTACCATCATCCTTCCCTTCTTCTATCCTTTCTTCCATTTTTTGCTCTTTTTCCCCTCCTCTCTTTTTTCATAAGAAGCACCTTCCTACAAGTTGCTAAACCAGCATGTTAACAAATATAGCTGCACTGTATAAGAATTTCTTTATCATCAATAGTACTTTACTGTGATTTGAAATTGAGACAGAGATGAAATAACTTAAAGAAGAAATAAGTAATATTTGGTTCCCCTTGCTAACTTCCTGCACAGCTTGTAAAGTTTAAGACAAGTAATATATTGTAAATTAATGTACTTTACATGAAATTCAAATGTAACCACTGCAGATTTAACTTGACAAAGAAAATAACAATGTGTGGTATAGTTGTTTTTAATACATGTAAAAATGAATGATGGACTTAGGTCATGGGCACTTGAAAAAGGACAAGCTAGACGACAGGACCCTAAGGTCCTGTGGAAGGCAAGTGTCAAAACACATTGACTGTCCCAATGTTTGATGCGCTGGTGAATCAACAATAAAATTGAAAGCATTTCAGCCCCACTGTGCCGTTTCTGATTTCTGTCGATACCGGAGAGTTGAGTGATGGAGTAGTGAAAACATATATATATATATATATATATGTATATATATATATATATACCCGCTCCACTGCACCACAAAGCGGATCACTCTCGGACAGGTGCTTCCAATCGCGGTGGTGCCCCGACGAAAAATACTCGCTCAAAACTCCTTCGTCACTTTTAGGAAAGAGAACAGCACTCGCGGGGGCAGTTTGTCGATGTTTTATTCACAGCGCGGGGGATAAAACATCGACAAACTGTCCCCGCGAGTGCTGTTCTCTTTCCTAAAAGTGACGAAGGAGTTTTGAGCGAGTATATATATATATATATATATATAGTTCAAAGGGTTGTGGTATGCTGGCGTGCTTCCTGATCGCTGGTGGTGCCTGGAAAACAACGCCTCCGCCAGCGCTAGAAATATTCAAAAACTTTCTCCCAACCTTCATTACAAGAAAGGGAACCGGCACTTGATATCAGGGGCTTAGAACCTGTTTATTGAGTCAGTTCACCCCAGGTACTGGAACATCAAAGATAGACGCGTTTCAACAGCTATATTGCCTTTATCAATCTGAAGTGCGCCATATTGGTGCTCAATTTAAACATTCACAACCATAAACATAAAAATGCACTTCCTTAGGCAGCAAGGTTAATTACCATATTGATTTGTTACTGCAATCAGCTTGTATTCAAAAATCATGATGTATTGTGCTTAAACGATTAAACTGGAACTTGCTGAGTTTGAATGGAAGGCAGTTGAATGATTTTACTAGCCTCAGGCACACATACATCAAGGGCAAAAGATGTAACTCCAATGTTCCCAACAACATCTGTGAGTGCCAGTAAGGCAGCATGGTAGTCACTGTCAAGGGTTGGTTGGTTGGCCAACAAAGTAACAACGTTGCTATTGAGGGCCCTGGTTGGTGCTATGAAGGAGTCAACCTTGACCAACAGGGACTGGATAGATAATTGCTTACTCTAGGAAGCTGGCTTTCTATACAGTGTACCAAAATGAGATACACAGTGCAGAAAGTCGATATGACCCTCACTGGTTTACAGGGGATTGGTTTAACAATCCCAAAGTGTTCTCTTTGTGGTAGTGTGGCCGAGCAGCTTTAGGCTTATCAGAAGGGAGTTTTGAGCACTTGATGCAGGCACAGAGTCAATAAATGAGACACACACTCATCATCATACAAGCTTTAATTTGATTTGTGAAAATGAGTTATAAAAGCATCACTGAGTTACATACAATTCAATAAAAACATCCAATTTCATGTTGTAGATCACGCATATGAAAATGAATAAAATACTATTAACAGTTTGATTGAGAAAAATATACACACTCAAGGAAGAAATCCAAGACCAATTTAGAAAAATAACACAGATTTTCATATTAATTTATACACCAAGATCTTTGTAATTGGGTAAGTACTTTCGGAGTTATCGTTTTTACAGGAAACAGTAAAAATAGCGGTTTTGAGGTATGAGCCTCAAACTCTGTAATGTTATCCTTTGAGAGAAATATACACTGCATAGGTATGCTTGCATACGTCCGTCAGGGTTGAACTCTTGGACTTAAGGTACTTATGGGCCAAGGGCCAAGGTCCATAGAACCACCAGCAGTTTGGTTTTACCATGCCCTGGTGTGTGTAGGTGAAGCGTTGCTGGTCACAATGGTAGCGCTATCGTGGAAGTAAGTTTAGAAAACCTGTAACAAAGAAAGGCTGCAAGTTGGGACAAGTCTGGCAGAATCCAAACAGGAGCTCGGCGCTTGAGGGTCTCTGTGGCTAGGGAGCACTGTCAGTCGGCTCCAACTCGTGCTGTGGGGATCAGGTGCAGAAGTGTTTTGTCCAGTGGGTCACTAGCGTTAGAACCTCTCACTTCTCGGGGTCAAACTGGAGATGGGGATCAAACAGGACAGCAGGGTCACTCTTAATGCTGGCCTCGATGGTGCTGACATCCCTCGTCAGTAGGTCTGTATTGGCAGTGTTGGTGTCCGGACTGGATGCTAAACAAGCTTTGACTGCTGCAAGGGCACAGGTACCCAGGGTTTTGGTGCTAGACGTCTAGTGGCTCGAAACTCACTGGGGAGATGGAGCTGACCTCTCGGAGCCACAAAGTTCTTCACCTGGGATGTTGCTCTCTCTGTGGACCCAGAGGTTGGCAGAACTGTGGTTGGTGCCTGCAGGCTGCAGCGAAGTGGCTCCTCCACTTCAAGGGAGATGCTGGCTGGTTGTCAAACTACTGGCAGCCCTCCTAGGATTTAGGAGGAAGTTCAGCTGCTGGATCAATAGTGTCAATGCAATGGTCTGGACAACAGCAAGCAGGCAGGGTTTTGAGCCAAGTCCAGAGCTTGTCCACAGTTCTTACGTGTTTGGCTTTTCTTCTGTCCTTCTTCAGTTCTCAGTAGATGAAATCTGATTTTCTGATCTCAGGGGGCCACCTAAATACTGTATTTAGGGGTGTTAAGGGGAGTGGAAGGTAGCAGCCTGGGGTAACTACACCCCCTATATGACCACTCCCTGCTAAGAGTGGGCAAAAAACTGACCCAGATTTCCTACTTTCACCAAAACCAAAATGGTGAAACCTTTCTTTCATTGTTCACTTCAGGTAGCCCACCTTAAAGGTGTGACTACCCGAGAGTGAACACACCTTCTGACTAGCTAATTTGTGCCTGTCCTGCTACCAAATGGGCCTCAGGGCGGGGGGTAGCATCCCCCAGGTCTGGGGGAAGCCGTGCCTGCATATCAAATGTGGTATAGACTTTGAAGCCTCTGTCCTTGATATGTTAAAACACTAGCCATGCTGCTGGAGGAGGTATGAACACTTTCCTGTGGAGCCAGCATTGTTTCTGAACTCTGAGAGTGCAGACTCTCACCTACAGGGGGTCAGAAACTCATCTGTGGTGGCAGGCTTAAAGATACCAGTCAGCCAGTACACTAGATAGTGGTAGGTGTTCAGAGGGCACCTTTAAGGTTCCCTCTGGGTGCATGTCATAATAAATCTAGTAATGGCAATAGTACAGATTTATTAAGACAAGGTGTTTGATACCAAACATTATGGGTTTCAATAAAGCCATCATGTAGCTGGGGAACTCGTAATAACCAGTGCCTAGTACATATACTTAAGATGCTTCCCTGTTCACTTGTAATCTCCAGTGATTGAACTAGACATCACAGGGGCATATCTGCTCATACAGATATGTCCTCACATGTAATATAATGCACACTCTCTTAGGGCTGGAAGACCTGCTGTAGGGTGACTTACATATATTGCATGCAGTGTCTGTGGGCATAGCATACAGGGAGCGTGTCATGTTGTGTTACATGCTGCAGCCCTTAGAGAAGAATAAAAACTGCTCCAGTTGTTTTTCCTACTACAAGTCTTTTGGGCCACCTAAATATATCAACATTATAGTGTGGCCCAAACCAATAAGAATCTGGAGCCTGAATCAACAGAAACCAATCTAAAAGTATATTAGTAACCTCTGTGATTAGCCCTGATTTTGACAAGGGAAAGACCACTGTGAAAGGCCATTCAAAATAGTGTGGGGAGTACGCACAGGTCTTACAAAAATAAAAATGTGTCATTTATTGACAAAAATTTTGCATCAGTGCAATTATTTATTTTTTCTCTAGTTTATTTAATTGAGGATGGCTACCTTAGACACCAGTGCTTTAAGTTTGACACTGCAGTTTAAAAAAAAATAGTTAAATTTAAAAAAAAAAAAAATTCCTTCATTTTATTTATCCCATTTTCTTAATATGCAACATCAACCCCATGTCTGCCATAGGCACATTGCAGCACAACACAGCATTTATTTTCTAAGGATTATTCCATTGTCATCTGCACCTCCCTGTGTGCGACATCCCAACTTGATTCACATAAAGCAAATAGTTACATCTGTATGTTGTTGCTCTTTCTTATCCTTTCTGAGTGTACATGAAAGTTTATGTTGGTTGTGTTTTACGAATGGATACACTGTATTGTTAATTATTTCGAACTTATGTAACCACCCTAAATGATATTGTTTGCTTGTACTACTAATTCAACGGCAACAATGCCATGTTTCACTGATGTTCTTCTTGCTTGTTTGCTTTTAGGTGCACAAGAGAAGACACATCACCCACAGTACTGCCAGACAGAAGGCATATGCATGACATGACGTGTGACCACACAACACAGACATCTCTTCAGCTTGTGAAGTTAAGTGCCACTGCCAACTGACAGCTTCAAGATGGCACCAAAGAAAGGTGCTACCAAGAAAGTGGCTGGTGATAAGAAGCAGCTTACCACCACTGGAATGTCGCACCAGACCTTTTTCATGCAAAAATGTGTGCCTGATGCAGCAGCCTCTAGGAAGCAGGCTGGGAGCAGCACTCCCGCATCAGCGGCCCTACCCCAACCTAGGCCCAAGCCCATGTCCGGCACAGAGACAGCCACTTTAATCACGGCAATGCCGAAGAGCAGTTATGTTGAATTGGTGGTTTCTCTTTTGCAAAGTAGTACCCAATTGTTGCCGGGAACTCAGCTAAGTGGACAACAAGAGTTGCAGCCAGCACTAGTAGCACTAATAGTTCCTCCCAAAGTAGGAGCACTTCAGGACATTGAGCTTCATGCTGAGGAAAGAGAAGAAGCTCCTCTTTCAGAAGATTCATTGTCTTCCAGATCTCCAGCAAGAAACAGGAGGGGTACTCCACCATCTTCTTCGCCAAGCCCCCCTTCTGATAATCAAGACTCCACTTGGATGCTGCCTCAGTCTGCGACACGGCAGGAGAGGATAGGGAAAAGGAAGGTTCCTGAAAGCCTTAGAGTTATGGATGAGGAAGAGGAGGATGACGACAAGCCAGTCATCATGGATGTTAGTCCAGCCCCAGTAGAGACCTACGTTACCCCATCTGAACCTGCTCTGAGGGATGTGGCACAGATAACACCACCAACACCGCCGGCTTCCATATTTGCTAAGCCATAGCTGCGACCTACATCCACAACCACCTCAGTACAAGTAGGCACTGCAGAGAGGCAAACCTCAAAACACCCACCCACCACCACTTCTTCCGATATTGGTAGTGGCACAAGTGTCAGAAAGTTGGTCTTCCCAGTTTGGGACTTCTTTACGTTTAGCGATAAGGAGCTGAACGTTGCCATATGCTCCATTTGCAAAGCAAGTGTTAGTCAGCGCAAACTTTGTACAAAATATGGTACCAGAGGCCAAACAACTCATTTGAGAAAACACCGCACAATCCGCCGGGAGCTGCACTTTAGCAGCCAAATAACTGCAAGTGGTTTTGGTGAAGGGGGTGAGAGCAGGAAATCTGATCTGATCAAGGTGGAAGGTGTAGAAGAGGGTGACATTTTCATTATGCAAATCAGTCCTGTCCCCATCAGTGCAGTAGTAGCACCCACATCAGCAACATCGCAATGGCACAAGGCTCAGACTCAGGTTGAGGCACCAAGGCAAGAGCAAACACTGATTGCCCCGCTGCGACGCAAATTGAGCCTACCAGCAGAGGTAGTACAAACCCAACCACGCATCGGCACGTTTGTACAATGCGAAGCTGGCTAAAATGTTAGCGCTGGACCTCCTCCCTTTTTCCTTTATGGAAGGATTGTGTTTTCTGAAATTTGTGAGGCCACCTGCCCAAAATGGAAGGTTCCCAAAGGGACCTATTTTGCCAGAGTTGCTGTTCCAGTGCTACATCATGAGGTGTTGGAATTGGTTTCACAAGCTTTGCCGCAGAGTGCTGTTCATACTATCCAACTGACGACAGACATGTGGACCAGTTACTGAGCCACTGATTACATGCATCACTGCACACTGGTTCTCTTTTGTCGGGGTCAGAGAAACGATATCTGCAGGTGTTGACACTGCTGAAATTTTTAATGGCGCTCAGAAGCATGCAACTGTAGCCATGTTCGCCATGGAGAATTCCCATACAGCTGCAAACATCTTGGTCTTTGAATGGCTGCGACCCAAAGGGCTTAACATTGGATTGGTTGCCACGGACAATGGCAGTAATATAGTTAAGGCCATGTCAGATGGTGGCTATTTTAGGGTCCTGTGTTTGTCGCACTGCATCAACTTCATTGCCCAAGACATTCTCCAAAAAGAATACAGAGTCAGCAACTTACTTTCCACCTGCAGAAGAATCTGCACTCATTGCAGCCATTCTTTTAAAGCCTGGAAGCAGTTTAGGATCATTCATTGTGATAATAGAATGCCAGTTAAAGCCCTCATACAGGAGGTGCCAACACGTTCAAACTCAACTTATTACATGTTGCAATGTCTGTTTGAGCACTACAGACCGGAGAACACCCACTACAACGCATGCGTTATGTCGCATGCGTTTACGTCGCGAGCGTTACAACGCAAGCGATGCTACGACGCGGCCCATTACACCGCGTACCATTACATCACATGTGCATTTAAAACGCATACGCTTTTAAATCGTATGTGGTGTAATGGACGCGAGGCGGGCGGCACGGACGAGCACCGGGACAGAGGCGGAGGAGCACCGGGACAACGCGAGGAGAAAGAGGTAAGGGGGATTATGCTTAGAGTGTAGTGTTTAGGGTTTAGGGCAGTGTCTGGAGATTGTGCTTACAGTGTAGTGTTTAGGGTTTAGTGTAGTGTTTAGGGTTTAGGGCAGTGTCTGGAGATTGTGCTTACAGTGTAGTGTTTAGGGTTTAGGGCACTGTCTGGTGGTCGTAGTATAGGGCAGTGTGTTAGGCGTAGTGTATTAGGGTTTAGGGAAGTTTAGGGTACTTTTTAGGCTTTAGGGTAGTGTGTGTTATGTAGGGCAGTGTGTTAAGCGTAGCGTATTAGGGCTTAGGGGTCAGGGGAGTGTGGGGTACTTTTTTAGGCTTTAGGGTAGTGTGTTATGTAGGGGGGTATTTGAGGGGAAATCGCGATGTTAAAGCATGCGGAGTGTTTGTGTGCGTTGAAAATGTGTTTTGCATACATTTCAATACGAAAGCGAAGTAATGGTTTGCGTGGTGAAAACTTGCGTTGCAAATGTGCATGCGATGTAAAGGCGCCGATGTAAAGGTATGCGATGTTATCGTTTGCGATGTAGCATCATACATCCCTACAGACCGATCAATGAATATGTCAAACAAAGAGGGGATGCAGCTGTGAATGGCATGATCATTGAGATGGACCAAGGGGCCTAGTCAAATGCCTGACAGAGATGCTGCTTCTTTTTGGGGTTTTCACACGGGAAGTCAGCAAGGAGGACAATACCATGGGCGAAGCTATCCCGTTGTTGCATATGCTACAGGAACAGCTAAAGGAGATGTCTGAAATGTACGCAGGTGTGGGTGAAAAAACAGATGCTAATGAGATGGTGGAGAGCTTCATCATTCGCTTATCTGTTAAAACAAGGCTGCAAAGAGACATTGTGTCATCCAATCATTACATCCGTGCCACAATTCTTGATCCATGGTGCAAACAATTACTGGCCACTTTCATACATTTTTCAGATGTTTCAAACTACAAGAAGTGGATTGCTGAGCAAGCCAGCGACCTAGAAAAAGAACGTCTGCGAATTAGAGGCCCACTCCAGGGCACGGGTCTGAAGTGCAGCCTTCAACTTCCATAGAGCCTTAGTGCAGTGCTGTTGGCTCACAGACGCCAAAGCCAACAACAAGAACACCAGCAACAGGAACAGGAGCATCGGCGCCAAAATCTGCATTTGATCGGTTTCTAAAGGCAGGGCTTAAGACCAATGCAGAGGCGAAGGCACACGAATTCGAGCAAGGTGGAGCACCAATGACTATTGAGAGGTTAGTCCAGGCCTATCTGGATGACTCAACAGAGGTCTATCATGATCAAAACCCATTGGTGTATTGGTTTGGGAAGAGGCGTCAATGGCCAGTGCTCAGCAGGCTGGCAATAAAGTATCTGGCTTGCCCGGTACCCAGTGTTTCTGCTGAGCATATAATCAGTGCAGCTGGTGCAGTTGCCACAGTGAGAAGGACCAGTCTCTTGCCCCTAAACGAGGAGAGATTAACCATGATCAAAATGAATAAGCACTTAATACCACTGAATTATGCCATACCTGAAGTATGACAGGAGGAGGATGGGGGTGATTGGTCAGACTCAGGTCATGGTAGTTCATTAGTTGACCAACTTCTGAGCGAACCACCTGAGTTTGAGGATGAACTTTACTTCCCTGAATACTGAGTAGGCCTGAGCCAAGATAGAACTTTCTATCGCCAAAATGCTTTGACAAAAAAAGGATATTGCTAGGGGAACATTATACTATTTTGTTTGTTTGTGTCTTACTGACTCTTGCAGCACCACAGTTTTAGACACATGTATGGCCTCCATCCCGTGCCAATTTTTTCTTTAATCCCCTAGCAGAACTGCCACAGAACATTTGATTTACAAGACTGGCCAATGTGTGTTTCATGAACCAAAGAGGATCGCAATGCACCACCGTGATTGAATTGGAACAGGTAAGTAATACACCAATGAGTGATATGAGTGATTGTTGTTTGTGAGTGTTGAGATGATTCATGCGGTGGCAGACAGTGTGAGTGGGTGTTTAACTATTATTAAGCTTGATTGTGATTGTGATGATTTACAATGTTGGTGGCCTATTGGGTTATAATTTGTTTCCTGAAAGTGTTTTTTTCCTTTTCCCTTCAACACTTACCGAGATTTGTTTGCTGGGTCCACAATGCTTTGTTTTCTGGTTCCCACTCCTCAAATATCCAACCAGTCCGTTTAGCTAACAACCACACATCTAGTCTACACAAAAAAATGACTCAATGTGTCTCTTGTTGTTCATCAATAGCATTGCACTTCAGGTCAATCTCTCTCATTTGAGTTGGGACTGGAGTCAGTACGAAGTTGAACATATTCATTACACGGAGTCAGGAGGATGATGGAAGGACTCAGGGTGTGACTACTTCACCAACTGCCAAAAAAAGGAAGTTATCAACTTCATGGAAACCAACATGGTGATAACTCTAAGAGGCCTATTCAACTATGTGGACTGGTGAGAGTTGCATTGATTACTTGATTTGGGAAATGCAATGCTGTTGAGTGTGTATTCTGGCTGGCTCAAATTTGAAACTATGTGATTGGGTGACGGGGCCTGCCGTTGTAGTTAACCAGAGACAGACATGTGATGATGATGTCACATCATCACATTATGCATGTGCTATGCTGAATGTTATGATGATGATCGCGACTGTTGCGAGTTTGATCAGCCCGATACATGCAGCTTTTTGTCTGTGATTGTTGGTTGTTGTAATTGATCTCACTTAATTGATTGCACATCAGTCATAAAATGAATGACTGCAAAGGACTATGCTCTTGCTCTTGCTCTTGCTCTGCCTCTGAGTGTTCTTGGTGCACTTCTCATGAAGTTTACCTTCTGTCCTCCTTGATTCTACAATATAATTTCCTTTTTACAATCTGCAGGCCTTCTCTTCTACTGCACAAAAGTCAAAAGCACCATAACACCCATGCTTACCTTACTGAACTGCTTCAGCCAGGCACCCAAGATTAATGCACAATCCAAGAAGAATGCAGATGCACCACCCAATTTGGCAATATAGTATCATTTTTCTTTTAATAATCATTTTTTAGAACTGTGTGTGTTGTTCGCTGCCCTCCTGCATAATTTGTATTTACTATTTTTCAAACCTAGGTGACAGAACATTTAGATATATAACAATATAATATAACTTGGGTCTCTCTGAGGCTGATGGAGTATTTGCAATGCATTTAAGTTAACAGTGTCATAATCATTCCTTTGATTCCTCCCACAACAGATAGATGATGGTTGGCTGCTCATCGCCGAGATGAATATTGTCTTTGTGTAGTGTTTGTCTTTGTCACACCTTTCCTCAAATCCCCTTTCCCATCCAATTACCAAACCCCTAACCCTCTTCCCCCGGGCTGTGTGATTTATTGAGATGTGACTTAATAATTTACACCATTAATTGATCACACACTTGGTGGGGCAGATGTGGTGAAAGCAACACCAACTCGGTGCAGGATCTTCAGTTCTTTTACCGAAACAATAGCCCACACTGGCCCCACTTACCCACTCATGCACAAAAATTGACCAATATTTTAGCTATAGAAGAACATCATTCGTCAGCATCATCATTCAGACATTGTGTTGTGTAAACGCTTATCCTTGTCCACTCCAGACTTAGAGTCTACTTCACAATTCGAGTAGTAACTTTAGTTTTAATCGAAATACTAGTTCACCATTGCTCTGAATAATGTAGTATTGCTTGTTATATTTTCACTATCAGGTATTCTTTGTTATGTAGTAGTCTGGTCTCAATTGTTTGTAAACCTATATTATAATAATATATATATAACCCACTAACTCAGTTTTTATTTCAATTTAGTTGCCTGTGATGAATAATCCTTCAGATTAATCCTGCAGTTCGAGTTCACCTATTTGGGAGTGTGACCTTGCTTCTGATTCCTTTACTGTTAGTGCGCTAGTCTGCTTCTACTACCACCACCATGGCACCTTAGGAAACCCTGCAGCCCTCGCTTTATCTATTCGGTAAGAGAACTATGGAGCATTGTTCTACTAAGTTATAGGCAATATAGGCAATGGCAACCCCGTTAGTGGTCAATATAGTTGCAGACTGCAGAGACTAGGAGAGTAGAAGGACAAGGGTACCACACAACAAATTGTTATACACTATCAGCAAATTTTAAAAACAGGTTACACTAAAAGGCAGAAGTGCAAAGTAAAACACCCCTAAAAATGTTAAACCAAAAATATTACCCTAACAAACAATATAATATAAAAAAACGCCTCTTCCACCCACAAAACTGGCCCACTCCTCTCCGCAAGCACATCTCCCTATCCCCAACCATTGTCCAACCAAAATGTCCATTGTTCAAAAAAGAAAGTCCACTCCAAAGTCCAAACTATCCCACTCCCAACTCCCACATTCCCACCCTCTCCATCCACAAGTCCGACCCACCAAAACAAATATTAAAAAAGGTTCAGAAAAAGGGCACTACACATGGTGGGCCAGGAGCTCTCTGAGGTGCCCCTCCATCTGGGTCTGCCTGGCTTAAATACACGCCAGCGTCAACAGGATGCGGCATTGGAATGTGCGGTCTGAGAGGGGAGCAGCAGTGATGTAATGGCAGTGGGCTGCTGACAGTGGACTGCAGCACTGGTGTTGTTGAGAGGCTGGAGGTGCTATGGGCTGGCTGGGTCCCTGGGCAGCTGCCTCCTCCTCCTCCTCCTGGGCCACCAGCCCCTGGTACTCAGCCTGTATGGCCTCCGGCATCTGCTACCACAGCCAGCTGGTACATCCTGCTGTGATGGATGACCAGCAGGAGTAGCTAGAAAGAAAAGCCAAATTGTGAACAATGCTCTGTGCAAAAACCTTGTTTAAAATAATGTAGTGGGCGGCACAGTAGCAGTACATTGATGGTCCTCCAAGGCCATTTGATTTGATGTGATTAGAGTCACAGCCATTACCCGCACATGCCTCACATAAAACTAAAAGCAAATGAACTGTCTTAAAGGAACTAAGGCAGAATAAACACAGCACACCAGTTTAAAAAAACAGTTATTGTTTTTCTTTTGAAGGATTTCCTAGTAAAAACTAAACAGACACTTGTGGAAAAATAAAAATAAATTAGCTCTCATTAATGAGAAAGGCTTTATTTACTATGAAATACAAGTATCCTCTCTCGTGCTAAATTAATTAATGGAGGCATGCTAGCTCAGCTGGAGCCCTAGTTGTACTCATTAGTCATACTTTGCTACTCTCAGCAGTCTGCAGCTGGGGCAGGTGAAATAGACAATTATCTTATTCCAGTGGCCGTGCTCTTCTCCAAAATGCCTTTCAATTTTACTCTGACTACAAGGCTGATGAATAATGTGAATGATACACGTCATGTATAAAATAAATCAATCATATGGACATCCTGTCTGCCGTAGACAGTGGTAAATCGATGGACTGCAGTACAGGGAAAGGATAAAGGAACGGGATATAGCTTTGGCACGTTCGTCACAGACTATCCCATTCACAAAAAGTCAAACAATTATCCATTCATAATTGCATTGTTCTTCTAGTATTCTTAATATTCACCTTTGGCTTTCATACACACCATTTAAGCTCTCATGCAGTCTTTCACCATTGAAAACCATCCATCCATATATATCCAATCCATCCATCCAAACCTGAATCTCAACAAACCTTTCACCAACATCCATTTACCCACTCATGCATCCTTTTTCCCATTCACCCGTCCTGCTTTGCCTTTAACCCACCATAGCATTCCTTTAATCCATCCAGGCAGGTATCCTTTCACCCACACCCTTTCACCCATAGACCCTGGCAGACCCTGCCAGCGGACAGTGGCAGGGTCTGCTAGTGTGCTGAGCGTATCTGGACAACTGCGGTAACAGACCTTTGCTTCACTTAATTTTTAACCTCTCACCATTAAAGTACTTCAAGCACCAAGTACCAACTGTATTTTTTAATATTTTATTAAGTGCCGTGTTTTAACGCTTACCTATTGCCGGTGAACCCTGACCTCTCTGCCCTGTTCCGCCACGGCTGGAGTGCCGTTTGAGCGGAGGGCCGGGTCGGGTGCCTGCTCCTCACTTCCGCCTAAAGGCAGCGGTCTAGCTGTTAGCCTACCGTGCCTACATAACCTCAATGCCAGGGAGGACGCGCAGCGATAGCGGACAGTGGCAGGGTCTGCTAGTGTGCTGAGCATATCTGGACAACTGCGGTAACAGACGTTTGCATCACTTAATTTTTAACCTCTCACCATTAAAGTACTTCAAGCACCAAGTACCAACTGTAACTTTTAATATTTTATTAAGCGCCGTGTTTTAACGCTTACCTACTGGCGGTGAACCCTGACCTCTCTGCCCTGTTCTGCCGCGGCTGGAGTGCCGTTTGAGCGGAGGGCCGGGTCGGGTGCCTGCTCCTCACTTCCGCCTAAAGGCAGCGGTCTAGCTGTTAGTCTACCGCGCCTACATAACCTCAATGCCAGCGAGGACGCGCAGCGGACGCGTGCAGTGGGCGCGCCGAAGGCGCGCCAAAGGCAAGCCCGTCTGCGCCCGTCTGCGCCCGTCAGCGGACGGCGGGGGCCAGGGGCCAGAACCCCTGTGCGTTTGGATTCAGACCAACACCTGAGGTACTCAAGTAGTCAACTTAGAGAACTAGAGCCCCCGATATTAGCGTCATGTAGGCACTTGTTATCAGTAGAACAGACGTTGGTACGATGCACGCACTGCCCTTTTCAGACAAAGGCGCCTAATGTACCTCTCAAAGGGCAACAGAATCATAAACTTAATCTTTTACTCATTAACTGCAGGTCTTTGAATAGGCATAAGATTGAAATTCACGATTGTATCTTGGACAAAGAACCTGACGCCCTATTCCTCACAGAAATTTGGTTGCACGAATCCTCTGCTCCTGACATACCACAAGCACTCCCACCTGATTACGGTATCCTTAGACAGGACCGCATTAATAAGAGGGGAGGGGGCATAGCGATAATTCATAAACTATCACTAGGCTGCACGATGCATGCGGTAGACATAGACCACTGTGAAGTAGCCTCTTTTGCAATAAAGGCTACTGATAATCAGACGGTTAATGGTTTTCTGATATATCGACCGCCTGGAGCAGCTTCAGGATTCATCGAGAGTCTGGTGGAACTAATGGTTCAACCAGCACTGCACCATAGTAACCTGACTATCCTAGGAGACCGAAACCTACATTTTGATAACCAATTGTGTGGGGAAGCACAGGCCCTATATCAGGAACTTGCTGGGCTCCAGTTATCACTTAAATCTATGTACGCAACACACCCACTAGGGCACTTACTAGACCCTATTTTTTCCAACTGCTCAGATCTGGTTGTTGAACCCCCAACGGCGGTCCCTTGGTCCGACCACTATCTTGTGGCCTTTTCCATCCCCCTATCTAAGCCATCCCCTACAGTGAGCTCAACAAACAATATCAAGCATAGGAGATGGTCTAAATTCAACGCAGTAAGCTTCACTCAGGTCCTACAGTTAAATCAACCCTCCGGAGGTAAAGACATTAATGAGGCGAGCCAAGTATTTGATAGATGGATTACGGAAGCACTTGATGTGGCTGCCCCATGGACTTCTAGCACCCCGCGCAGACGCACCTAGTCCACTCCTTGGTTTAACGAAGCCTTGCGGTTGGCTAGGAAGTCTTGTAAACGCTTAGAGCGTAAATGGAGGTTAGGCTTCCTGGACTTAGATAAAGCGGCCTACAAGCTAAACTTAAAGCATTATCACTCCCTCATTAAGAAGACACGGGCTGCCTTCTATACTGAGAGGATTGAGCAAGCGGATAATTCCTCCAGGGAACTTTTTGTTATTCTTAAAGAGTTATCTTCGCTAGAGAGAACAGTAGCGCCGGCCTCCAGTTCGGAGGATTCGTGCAACCATATTGCCGACCTTTTCGCTGCAAAAGTATCAAAAATCTATGACACCTTCCCTGCTGAGGCTTGCAACAGCTTTGCATGTCGAACCGAACAAATCCCAGAGTGGGGGGAAAACTGTCTCTCAGAATTTCATCTCCCCTCTTTGGAAGGGCTGATAAAGGTAGCTTTGGGTATAAAATCAGGCTCCCCAAAAGATCCATCCACGCCAAAAGTTATTTGCACTGGCTAGATATCATACTACCCTCTGTTCAACAGATGCTAGAAATCTCCTTTCAGGAAGGGCTGGTCCCGGACACATGGAAGCAAGCAATTGTTCTCCTCCTGAAAAAAAAACCTACAACAGATGTGAATCTACTGGAGAACCTGCGGCCTGTCTCATTGCTTCCCTACTTCTCAAAAATTGCAGAAAAAGTGGTAAACTCACAGCTGGTGGCACACATCAATAAACACAACCTATTACATCCCACTCAATCAGGTTTTAGAGCAACATACTCGACGGAGTCGGCATTGCTCTTTGCTACTGAGACAGTACGCAGGCGGGTAGATGAAGGTCTGACGACTGCACTATGTGAGAAGTTGGCCTAGCATATGCTGTCCACTAATTATAGTGGGCACCTTGCACCAGTCCAAACAACCCCTTATTGGAGATAGGTTAAAGACAACCTTTATTGAAAGCTATCCTAGTGGTAGCTATGGAGAGCAGCCTTCAGGCTAAGTCTTGAAGGAATGTAAAGCAGCTTGTTTTACCAGTCTATAATCTCTTGAGTGACCAAATGAAAGAGCACCACACCAGGTATATATTCAAAATATATGTATTTATTACTAAACACACCCCTCTAGTCTCTTTATGAGGCTAGAGTTCGAAGATACATAAGTTATAAGTTATTTAAACACAGTAATAGCACAAATACACGTTTGGGCCCTAGGGGCGTACCAAACCATATACCAATAAAGTGGTATAAGAACCACGACTGAGCTAGACACTAGGCCTAGAGCCTCTAGAAGTGCTTGGACCACAAGGAACCACCCAAGGTAGTGACACAGGGGACCCACGGGGGACGCGTGCAGTGTAGTAACACAGCCGCGAATCGCCGTTAACTTCTATGGAGAAAGTCGCGGTTTGAAAATTAAAGAAAAGGGACACTTAAAGAAGGACTTGGAACAAACCCTTTGAGAACTAGGTCGTTCTAGAGTCTCTACCCAGGGGAGCACCGGAGTACTCTTGTTACCTCACCCAGGGAAGCCGGGTGCATAGGTGCCTTTCGGGGTCGGGTTTCGTCGTCGATTTGAATGGCGATCTGCTGCAAAGTGCTGCTGGCGACCAAGTGAAAAGTGTCCGGGTGGATCCAAAGGTGGATCGGAGATCTGAAGAACCTGAAAGCAGAGGGGACAGAGTCTGGGTCACTAGCCAGTGACCAGGAAGGAGATGAGCAGATGCCCACTGATGTCGAGTGCTTCAGGTAGGTTGACGGTCGTCTTGACTCTTCAGCCACGAGGTCCAGGAGGCGTTGTTGGTGACCAGGAGCAGGATTCGGGCTGGTACACGATGTTTGTCGAGTGCTGAGGTGTCGGCGACCGGATTAGACCCAACAAGCCTTGGCAACGGCAAGTCTTGATGAAGATGAAGATTGACGATGATGCAGACCAGCAAGGTCTGAGGAACTCACCCAGCAAAGGTAAGTGAGGGCAAGCCTGGAGCAACCAGGGAGCCCAAGTAGAAAAAGATTGGCCTTCGTGAAGGGCTACTAGCCAACGGGCTAGCGACTGCAAAGGAGCCTCAAGACGGTGCACGTGGAGCTGGCTCACAGGACACTCGTGGAGTAGAGGCCAGTGATCTTCGACGCAGTTGGTGCTGGAGGCTAGGGCTACTCGAAGCCCAAAGCACGACTTCGTGGAAGACCCAGAAGAGGATGCACTTGCAAATGCGTGCAGTATCCAGGGGTCATGGTTCCACGTTACCCACGACAGCTATGGGCCTCAGCTTTGCTGGGGACTCAGGGCAGCCTCGGGGAAGTCTGGAAATCCACCTCTGGTGATGCAAAGACTTCGGCGTCCGACGGGAGCTTAGGCGATGCAGACCGGACAATTGCTTCTTTGGTGCCTGCCAAGCAGGGGAGTGACTCCTTGACCCCAAGGGAGATTCTTCAGTCCTCTAATCTTGTAGTAGAGCGTCGAAGGTCCAGGATTCTGTGTCAGAGTTTCGTCCAGGGATAATCTAAAGTCCTAAGGACTGGGTTCCTATACTTATACTAAGTTTAGAGGTTGGACTTACTCTGTGGTCCCACCTATGGGTGGGTCAGGGCAGAGGGGTGGCTACACCCCTTTCCCTTTGTCCAGTTTGTGCCAAAGCAGGGGCTGCAAGCCCCTGATCCGGTTTGCACTGGGGTATGCACAGGGACACCAAATGTGCCCCCAGTGCAGGACTTCAAAGCACCCGAGAGTGCTCCCGCCCAGCCCCAATACACACTATCCTGTCTGGGGAGGTGGTCACACCTCCCTGGGACAGGAAACCTATTGTCCAGGCCTCCCCTGCCGGAGTTTCGGTCAGCAGCAGGAGGCCAGACTTGTGTCTGTGGCAGCAGCATCCATTTTGTGATGCCAGGGCTTTAGAAAGAAGTTACCGGCCAAGCCAGGGTCAACATGTCTTTCCCTCTAGAAGGGTGGAATGCTACCCCCGCCGCCAGAATTGGCGGGGGGGGTAGTATTCCAAGATGTTTGACACCAAACACGACATGTTTCGGTGCAGCCATTCCAAAGTTAGCATTTATCGCAAGGTTATAATGCGCTTAAGAGTATATGGTCAGGCTGCACTACAAACAGCATCAGAGAAGGGTCTCCGAACGCTGCAGAGGGGCCCTGCTCATGCAGGGGCACCCTCTCACATAGGAACCACGCACTCTGCCTTCAGGATTGATAAGGCCTGCCATAGGAGTGACTTATAGGTTTATATGTGTGTATGTATATAGTAATATAGGTAGCCTATATCACAGTAAGGGGTGCATGCACCACCTTACCCAGGCTGCAGTAGCAGACCTGTGGTGTCAGTTTGGATGGCCTTCCAGGGGTGGCACAATACATGCTGCAGCCCCTGGTAGGCCTCTGAGGTACCTATGCCCTGGGTACATAGTATACCATATACTAGGGACTTATAAGGGCACTCCAGATTCCAATCAGAGATGTGCCTAAGGCACATGGAAACCATTTTAGAGAGGAAGCAGCTAGGCTGGGGTTCTGATTAGCAGGGCCCCAGCCAGACTAAGGTCAAAAAACAGTGAAGCATCAGCAAAAGTGGGGGTACCCATGTGAAGCAGATCCTACTCTCCTACACACTAGTCCTTCTGGACCTTAGTGCAGCTTTTGACACGGTGTCCCATGAGCTGCTTCTACACCGTCTCAGACTGGGGGTCTGGACGGGGTTGCTCTTAACTGGATGACTTCCTATGTGCATGGCCGTAGCTTTCAAGTGACACAACCCCCACATACCTCCAAAAACATTTCTTTAGCACAGGGGGTGCCTCAGGGCTCAATCTTGAGCCCTACCCTTTTCAATCTATTCGTTGCCCCCTTAGCTAGGATTGTGGAAAAACACGGTGTCACCATTAGTGTCATATGCAGATGACACGCAGCTAGTTGTCACCCTGTCCCCGAATTCGGTGCAAGCAGCCAGCAGTTTTGCGGACTGCTTTAAAGATCTTGCCTTTTGGATGACAAGCAATTGTCTGAAACTGAATGGTAATAAAACAGAGATAGTGGTAGTAGGGAACACTCCATCCATTTGGTCTTCAGCCTGGTGGCCACCAATCTTAGGCCCGGCCCCCACCCCTAAGACAGAGGTGAAAAACTTAGGAGTCTGGCTGGATTCCACCATCTCCTTTGAGACTCACATCAAGAAAGTTGCAGGCAAGTGTTTTGGAATCCTGAAGACTCTAAGGAAAACTTTAGACATTCTCCCTGTTTCTGCTAGGAACACCCTGACCCATGCCCTCGTTACATCTCAATTGGACTATGGGAATGTTCTATATCTGGGCGCAACAAAACAGTGCCTCCACAGGCTGCAGTGTATCCAGAACGTAGCAGCTCGCTTGGTCCTGAGGCTGCCCAGAAGGGCTTCCTCTAAGAAAGCGCTTGACTTACTACACTGGCTGCCTATTCAGAAAAGGATCTCTTTCAAGGCGCTATGCTTTTGCCACCGCACCTTGCAGGACAAAGGCCCATCTTACTTAGGGGACCTTCTCATTCCTTACAATCCAGAACGGCATCTTAGATCCACCGGGACTCACCTGGTGAAAGTTCCCAGGGTAAAGAAAGCAAGAATGGGTGCTCCCTATTTTGGCTATCTAGCAGCGAAAAGCTGGAATGCCCTACCCCTGCTCCTTCGTGCGGAACCATCAAAGAGCCTCTTCCGGAAAAAATTAAAAACTTGGCTCTTCCAACTGTGAATGAATACTGGTTCCCCTCATGGTGCTTGCCCTCTGCCCCTTCGTCCCTTTGAGATTTGATACCGTAGTTGTTTGATAGAGCAGTGTAGCGCGGGGACACACCAGTGGTGGAACCAGGCGCTTTATAAATGCTATAATAATAATAATAATAATAATAATATGCATCCTTTCACCCATGCATCCTTTCACTCATATTACATACTTTTCACTCATCCTTTCTCCTTCCATCCTTTTTTCCTTTTCAATCAAGCCATCATTGTTAAAGTTCATTTTAAACCTTTATCTGCTGAGTTGCAGATAGATGAGGCCATTAACTACTCATCTCCTGCTGCATCAGCTAAAGCGGGATGGCTGTTCGCAAGTTAACTCCCTTACAGTGTGTATATTGCTAACTGTGAATAAGCAAGCAATGCGACTTATCAGTGTCCGTCCCTGGCATCCCTGGGCCTGCACTTGGACTACAGCTGCAGGGTCTGCTCCGCTGGTGATCTCACTGCCGGCCCTGGCACTGGTGGTCTGTGTGGCTAGAAAAAACATTACACATTTCAGATGTCAAATCCGCCTCCCCATTATAATTATTTTGGGCAAAATACAACCACAATACATGACTACACTTCGGTTACCGTATCTTTCATCGATATATATATCACATTGGCCATTTTGTTAGCTGGCAATGTTTGAAAAGCCAGGCCATCAAGCCAACTAAAAACTTTTTTTAATGGAGGGGCAGAGCTATGATGAATCTGAGCCATTGAAGCTCAATGAAGGGGTGGAATAATTGGTCAATAAAGGACATATGGTCTTGGTTGGCCAATGCAATGCTGCCGTTCTCATACTTCCAGACATGCTGCGCTATAATCAACTGTTGGTATACAATGATAATAATGCATACACAACATTGGGGGTCCACCATGAAAATGGCCACTCTCTTGTATTAGTGTTTGAGCATCAGCAAGAAAAAGAAAGCCTTCTTAACAAACATGCGTAGAATAGTTATCTTACTTGGGCATGCAATCTTCGCAGTAGAGTACCTGACCTAAAAAGGGTTCTCTGAGTCTTGCAGTACCAGTCCACAAGATATATAAGGGGTAAGGGAAAGCTTACTGACAAAGTAAAAGAAAGGAAGCCATTGACAGACTAGTACAGACAGTTTGAAGTCAAGTACAGAAACTTGAAATAAAGAAAATAAGTGACTAGAATAATTTAGGAAACAGATAGAATGAAGAGGAGTTGGAAAAGAATTAGGAGACAGGCACAGTAAAAAGGAAAAATAATTCTGTGGAGTGGTAAACGTTAGGAAAATAACAATTATATTAACAACAGGAGGACTTACTGGGGCCAGCAGACCCATCTGCAGCAGCACTCGTGGAGGCACTACGGCTCCCTCACCAGCCTCGGTGTTTCGAGGCCCATCGCTCTTCTTGCTTATGGATGCTGATGTAAGAAATAAACAAAATAAAATAAAAAAAAAGATTAGTGGTACAGTTAATAGTCTCCCCATATTTTGACAGGGAAAGGCAAGCTCAGTAACACTGAACTCTTCTAAAATCCGATCTAGTACTAGTATCGTAGGCCTATTCTTAATTTCCTAAACCTAACCCTATTCCAAATTTCCTAAATTACATTTTGGAACTGCTAATAAATTGCAACAAATGAGCTTTGCTTCTCAATTTCTCATCTCATTCTCAATCTCTCATTCTCAAACCCTTTGACGGTCCAATTCAGTCTGCATTTTTTCAATACATAGATGCATGCATAGTTACTACAAATGACTGGAAAATTGCTTGGGGTAGGGACTGTACGAGTTACAAAAAAAAAAGTCGCAGAGAAGTGAGAGAATGTGCTAACTCACTAATACTAATAACTACTACTATCTTAGTGACAGGACAGAGCAGTCTCTGCATGACTTCTTAAATAATCAGCCCAAGCGAGCACCAACAAGTAGGATTAAGTAGCGCCACCGAGCGCCTGTCTAGATGATTGAACACAACAAATAAACAATTATTACTCACCGAGCCCTAGAACCTCAACACCCAGCAGGTCGAGCAGGTCCTGTTCTCTATCCAGGATGTCGGCCTACGGGTGCGCAAGCTGCTGTTGTGTGTGCCGTCCCCAGAGCTGCGGGGCAGAGCCCGGAGCACCTTCTCCCAGCGCTGCCAATGTTCCCAGAGGCTGTATCCACTTCCAGGCTCGCCGTCTGCTGCCAGGGTGTAGAGGAGGTGGTGCTGCTCATAAAAAGCGAGCGCAGCTATCTCCATCTCTGAAAAATGGCATGGGGGTACACCCCTTCGTGGCACCTCTGAATGCAAGGCAGCTGGTGCTACGGATGTTTCGGGGGTGCCTGGTGCTGCCGCTCCCCTGCTCTGCCATGGCGCTGGGTGAGAGGAAGAGAAGATATAAGACTAGAAACAGGAAAAGGAAGGAAATAAAAAGATATGATAAAGTAAAGCAACATTTTTTTTAAAGTACAAAAGTCATGCAAAAATTACAAAAGAATTTAGAAAAAACGTAAATTACACAAACACAAAGACACACACTAATATAATAGATAAAAATGAGGGTAGATACGTTAGATAGGGGAGGAATAAAGAGATTAAGCAGAGATTCAAAAGAAGGCCCCAGCAGGTTAAACAGAGCAAAAACAAGATGGCTGCACCCATGCACATCGCATGGTGCCGTTCCAGTGCAGTTTCTGGTGCGAGAATGCACTTTGCATTGCATATGATGTAAATCACCACGCGAACGGGCGCAGAGAGCAACTCTGCCCGCTCGCAGAAATCTGCGTAGCAATGTTTACTTTTTTTTGATACTTCGCCGAGTTCCGCGTATCGTGACAAAGTGAACTCCGCCTGGGCCTAGTTATTATAGCCCTGCAGAATCCCACCCAATATATAAATGAGGTCCAGTGAATGCTTTTGGGTTACTAACAGAGAACAGTGATAATCTAAACAATTGTACATTGATGATTTACACACTCAAGAACTCTAGAAATGGAATATGTATTTCAAAATATTTATTTTTAAAAAGTCATTTTAAAATGATGGGATCTAGTGCATATAACATTGATAACTTCACAGAAGATAATAAAAAGCTGCTACACTTTTCAATAATAGTGAAAACTGGGAAAAATTGTAAAATCACAATTTATAGCCCTTAGACCCTCATAGTGCGCTATTCTAGTTCTAGCAGATGAATAAATGAGCCTGAGTTTCCGAGGTGGTGTACATAACTTGACAACAGAGTTTGTTGACTGTTTGGAATTGCTTGTCAGCTATTTTGAGCAGAATGTCAAGAGCTAGGAGATTGTGTCCACGAGAGAACACAATCCCAGCACCAGTTCATGAAGGCAAAATGGAATGCTTTGCAGAGCTTTGGGGAATCTTGCTTGAGGCTCTTTCAGTCGGGATGGAATCTGGTGCTGTGCTCATCTGGATCGGCGATCTCTGTCTGCAAGCTGTAGGAAGTTTCTTTCCTCACTAAGTGATCAAGTGATCGTCCTTATATACTGAATCTTATCAGAGACTGGAATTTCTGACATAAATTGAGGAATGTCTGACACAGATTAGGTGCATCCCAGACATTCTTTATGGACATATAAGGTGAGAGGACATCAATTCAGACTACACTATTTTGGCTATGGATGTTATATTACCTTGAAACAGGCACCTGTTCCAGACTGATGTCACACTGGGGGCAATATTGATGCCTAGATCTGAATAACTTGACACTTTCACAGTTCTTGGAAATCAAAGGCAGACATGTTGATGATTCTGCATAATTTGATGAAAAATGGTAGCCTCCATTTTCAAAGATGGCAGCCTCCATTACCTAGGATGGATTCAGGCCCAAAAGTATACAAACTGGACAGGCTAACTACAATGGAAACTATGGCTAAAATGGAACCTGTCCTATATGTGTTTCAGAATCTATAATTAAAAGAGAAAAGCCTAAAGGAATGTGATTAAAATAATAGGATTATGGAGGGAAACAGTCATAAGATTTATGACATTGCTGGGATCATTTCTGAGCTAAATAGTTACTAAATTATCACTGAATTTGTTTTTGATTGATCTTGCTTATCAGAGATAGTCATTAAACATTTACAGAATAAAAGCACATGCCAGAAACGTGCATTTGATGAGATAGCAATTCATCACTTGTTACATGTTCAATAACACATGTTTTCAAACTGAAATGAGAAAGGGGTCTTTGCGCTGGATTACATGATCCTTACAACAATGGATAGCCACCACAAACTCCTTCAACAAAAAACAAAGGGAGGTGGTCCAGCACTAACATTTTCACCAGCTTCCCATTTTACAAATGTGCCATTGGGTGGTTCATTCATAGGGACCTTCCTAACTAACATGCCCATAATAGTAGCTTGTAGTTTTTCATTTGTGGTGCCACTGACACAGGTGACTTCCAGAGAGAACCAGTAGATGGTTGACTCAATGTGCATCTGGGGAGAATCACTGTATGCGGTGGTGTCTGCATCTGAGTATTGTGCCATTTGGAGGTTGCGGGTGATTCTGGCACACTGCAGGGGAAAGGCTGCTTTGTGTACAGCTGTAATTCTCTTCTTCCTCATCACCTCCTTCTATCAATGTGATAAGAGCTGCTTCCCCTCTCTCATCACCACCACCACCACCAGCTACCTGTTTAAGGGGCTTCTCCCACTGAATTGGGTGATGTTTATTCATATAGGAAGTTTGGCCTCTTGTACTAGAGTGTGAATCTGGTTTAACTCGACTAACACTTGTGTGGCAAATAGAGCATATTGAAATGTTATCCTCCTGCTTGCTAATCGTAAAGAAGTCTCAAACGGGAGGAGAACTTTTTTAATGTGCCACTGCCAATGCCTGAAGAACTGGAGGTGGCTGGGTGTGGTGTTTACCTCTCTGCAGCACGTACTTTGACTGAGCTAATGGTGGATGCAGGTCTCAGCAGGGACCTTACAAATTTGGAAGTTGGGGGTGGTGGAACCAGTTCCACATCCATCTGAGCAGGATGAATAGGAGGGGTAATCTTGGTGTCCTCTGAGCCCCCCTCAATACTGACAATCACTGGCTCATCCTCATTACTGTCAAGGTCCATAGTCTAATGCTTTCCAGAATTTTCCAATTCCCTTGTCTCTTGTGGTGGGTCTCAGATAAGTCTGAGACTCGGCCGGGGCACAATCCATGTCCAGGTCATCATCAGAAGGGAGGCTTGGAGAAGATGGTGAAGGTACCTTTCTTTTTCTTGTTGGAAATCATAAAGCCAATGGTTCAAGAACTACATCTTGCTCAGCAGGAATCTCAACCTCCTGTTTTGCTCCTACTTCAGGAGCAATTGTTGCTGGTTGTGGCTCCTGTTGTTGACTTTGCTCAGTTTGCTGTGATGACTGAGTACTTTGCAGTTCAAACAAATTCTATTCAGACTGATTGCTCGTTGCCATGACTGCAGTGACTGCCTTGCTGAGAGACATGGGCTTGGGCTTAGGTTGGGGTGGTGCTGATGTTGATGCAAGAAGAGCAAGACCTCTGATCTTCCTGGTCAGTGTCACTGCTCTCACCCACGCAGCTCCACCATTAAGGGTCTGCCCTTGAGCCTGAGCTCCTTGCCAGGTAGGTGTTTGAGGCCCTCCTCCACCCGCAGGCTCCTGCCAGCGCCTCATCCCTGGTGGTCTAGTGGAGGAGCACCCTGCTCTTCTGCTATTCCGCTCTGTTCTGTGTTCTCTTTTGCCTCATTTCTCTTTTGCCTCTTTTCCTTTGCCTCTTTTCTCTTTTCCTTTTCCTTTGCCTCTTTTCTCTTGCCTCTTTCTCTTTTCTCTTTTTGCCTCTGCTTCGCGCCCTGTTACCACTCTCCCTGCTGCTGCTGCCCCTGCGGCTCCTCCCCCCAGTGTGTTGCTCCCGCCTCCCAGCTGATCGCCCTTCCCCAACCTATACTTAATGGCGGCTGCTGCACGGCAAGAAGAGCAAGACCTCTGACCTTCCAGATCAGTGTCACAGCTCTCCCCTGTTTCAGCTCCACCGTTAAGGGTCTGCTCTTGAGCCGGAGCTTCTTGCCAGGTAGGTGTTCGAAGCCCTCCTCCACCCACAGGCTCCTGCCTGTGCCTCATCCCTGGTGGTCTAGTGGAAGAGCTCCCTGCTCTTCTTCTATTTCACTCTGTTCTGTGTCCTATGTTCTCTTTTGCCTCGTTTCTGTTTTGCCTCCTTTCTCTTTTCCTTTGCCTCTTTTCTATTTTCCTTTGCCTCTTTTCTCTTTTCTTTTGCCTCTTTCTCTTTTTGCCTCTGCTTTGCGCCCTCTTCCCATGCTCCCTGCCGCTGCTGCCCCAGCAGCCCTTCCCCCCAGCGTGTCGCTCCCACCTCCCAGCTGATCACCCTCCCCCGACCCCTACTTAATGGTGACCGCTGGCATCCCAAAGGCGCGCCAAAGGCAAGCCCGTCTGTGCCTGTCCACGACCCGACCGCGACCAGCACCAGGGACCCTGGTCCCCGACCCCCTACTGTTATGACCCCAGCACCCTCCATGCTCTCAACCCCTGAGGCAGCAACAACAGCCAGCTCTCGATGCCGAGCAACAACCAAGGCCCAATCTCCTGCGGACACTGCCGCCGCACCTTCACCCACCTCCGGACCCCAGCAGCAGCCCCCAGCCCACTGGACACAAGCACACACAAAGCACTGAACTGCATCCTCCTCAAGACACATCATAGAAATCTGGGACCTCCTCAACACTCACACGCCCGACTTTACTTTCCCCACAGAAACCTGTACCAACACCAGCTCCGCACCTGACATCGCAACTGCCATCCCCAATGGATACAAGATCCTAAGAATATACTGCCCCACCCACCCAGTAGGAGGCCTCACCATCCTTCACAAAAGCTCCCTCTGCACGACAACCACCAACTCGGACGACGCCTCGCCCCCCCATGGAACACATCCACTTCCTGATCCAGACCAACCCCTGAGCAACACTCCGCAAAATCCTGGTCTACACTACACCACCTGGCCCCCACGCTCCATTCACTAACGTCATTGCTGACCTCATAGTACCCCACGCCCGCGCCTCCACAGACTACATACTACTCGGAGACCTAAATTTCCACCTGGACAACCACATTGACCCCAACACCACCACCCTCCTCGGGAACCTCACCAACATAGGACTGAAGCAACTTGTCTCTGTCCCCACTCACACAGCAGGACACACACTCAACACAGTTTTCACAGGAGGAAACTGCATCTTCGTCAGCCACACCATGGAACCTCTCTGGACTGACCACCACTGCATCCATTTCTCCTTTAGAAAACCCACCGCACACAAGCATGTGCACAGCCTCCCATGCAGAATCTGGAACAAAGTCTCTGAGGAACACCTCACCTCCGCCCTCACCTGCACTCCACCCCCAACTACGACAGACGCCAACACCGTGGCAAGCAACCTCCACCAATGGATCAGCAACTGCACCAACACACTTGCTCCCCTCCAGAAGACAACAAGACGAAACAACAAGAAAGCAAACTGGTTCACCACGGCACTCCAAGAATCCAAGCGCTCCTGCGATGACTGGAAAAGACGTCAAGAAACAGATAAACTCGAGAAACACGCATGGCCTACGAAACAGCCACCACAGCACACCACCAACTCATCAAATCCACAAAGAAGAGCTTCCTTCAAGACAGAATGCTCTCCAACACCCACAACTCCATCATACAGGAATTTGCTAGACCCAATAGATGTCCCTCTCTCCCAAGACCTCTGCAAACAGACTCAGCACCTTCTTTCACCACAAGATCAAGACTATTTATGACAACTTCAACAACCAAGTCCTCTGCACTGCCTCAACCCCTAGCAAACAGACCCTACTTACTTGGACCCCACTCATGACAGAAGACACCCTAAAGACCATGAAGAGCATCCACTATGGAGCACCTTCAGACCCCTGCACACTACACATCTTCCAAGGGCCACCACAGCCATCACAACCAACCAACGTCGAACCATCAACTGCTCTCTCGAGACCCCCTCATTCCCGGACAACAGGAAGTGTGCCAAAGTCATCCCCCTCCTTAAAAAACCCTCTACAGACCCGACAGAACTCAAGAATTTCAGGCCCATCTCACTGTTTCCTTTCGCAGCCAAGGTCATTGAAAAGGCCATCAACACCCAGCTAGCTTACTTCATTGAAGTCAACAACATCCTAGACACATCCCAATCTGGATTCTGCAGCAACCACAGCATCAAGACTGCCCTCCTCGCCGCCACAGACGACATCTGCGCCCTCCTCGACCAAGGCCAAATGGCAGCCCTCATCCTCCTGGACCTATCAGCAGCCTTCAACACCATCTCCCACCAAACACTAGCCACCAGACTCCACGGCGCCAGCATCCAAGGAAAGGCCCTAGACTGGATATGCTCATTCCTCACGGGCAGAACACAGAGAATAAGACTCCCGCCGTTTCTCTCAGAACTGACAGAGACCAGATGCCCCAAGGATCCTCCCTCAGCCCCACCCTCTTCAACATCTACATGGCCTCCTCGCAACCATCATCAGAAAGCATGGGCTCAACATCGTCTCCTACGCCGATGAGACCCAACTCATCCGCTCCCTCACCAAGGAACCCGACATCACCAGGCACAGCTTACAAGAAGGGTTGAAAGCTGTTGCAACCTGGATGAAGAATAGCTGCCAGAAATTCAACTCAGAGAAAACAGAAGTCCTCATCCTTGGCTCCACCCCCTCCACATGGAATGACACTTGGTGCCCCCCACCCTCGGAAACCCACCTACCCCGACAGACTATGCACGTAACCTCGGCATCTTACTGGACTCATCACTCACTATGAATCGCCAGATCAACTCCATCTCCTCCGCATGCTTCAACGCCTTCCGCATACTACGTAAAACATTCAAATGGATACCCCCCGACTCCAGTAAAACAGTCACTCACACCCTCATCACCAGCAGACTGGACTACAGCAACGCCCTCTACTCCGGAATCAACAAAAAACTCCTCTGCAAACTCCAGACCGTCCAGAATGCCGCAGCCAGACTAATCCTCGATACCCCACGGCACAACCACATCACCCAACACCTCTGTGACCTCCACTGGCTCCCCGTTGAAAGAAGAATAACTTTCAAGCTGCTCACACACGCCTACAAGGGCCTCCACAACATCGGACCTCAATACCTCAACAACCAGCTCTCCTTCCACGCCCCCAAGAGAGACTGCCGCTCAGCTGACCTCTCCCTAGCCACCATCCCACTGTTAGAATTGAAATGTATTAGTACTATATTACTTGTATTTTATTCAATACTATGTTAGCATTTATGTAGCTAATTCATTATATATTCCCGCTGTATGCATACATAATCAGAAAGTGCTGATGTTATGTTAGTTAGGTTGACATTTGTGCCACCATTTTAGTTCTCGAAGATGCCATTTTGTATTATAATCGAAACTGTTACTTCATCATATACGAGAAATGGTCCTTGGTAAGTTTAGTTTCTTCAATGTTGAGTCTTGCTCATTAACGCATGCCTTTTCTGTTACATAGAGGCCTTCTCCCACCTGTCTAGTAGGTAGGATAAGCTAGACGACCTTGGGCAGTAGATAGCTTGTGCCAGGCTGCGGAATTGAAACTTGTGCTCTGTACCCCCATTGTATTATGACAGCTACCTGTATTTTTCCATAGTAGGCAGGTCTTTGTGGGCTCCGCAACCTACATAATGTAACTTTATGTTTGTTAGAGTCAGTCCCTCATCAGCCATCATAGGAGGCTGGTCAGACTGGACTCCACTGCAGTGTAATTTGTGAATAAACTAGTTTGCTTGTGTTCTTTACTGCGTCACCGAATGGAAGGCTAGAGGAGGTCGAGAGTGACCTGGGTGGCCCTAATCGGGTCACTTCCTTCAGTTGGCGCCCAAACCGTGCGTAGTCGAGTTGTGGGGTCGGGGTTGTGTCCGGTCGGATGGGCGGTTCGGGGATCCCCATCTGATAGAGCTTGGTTCTCGTGGCTGCCCCGCCTGTCTGATCGAGCGGCTCCTCATCTAGTGGTCATCTTGGCTGGGGTCCTGAAAAGGTGGAACCCTTGGATCTGACCGTTTGGTCTGAAGAGTCGGCAGTGGAGAATAATCTTGTTTGACCTGTGTGCACCAGGTGAGTTTATTGGGATTTCTGTTAAGAGCGGCGCCGTCTTGATTAACTTGGTGGGTCTGTGGACCCTTGTGATACGGAGCGTTTGTGAACTTTCTGTCAGGCCACTTGTTGAATTTGGCTTATTCTTGAAAAGGCCTGGGGCTAGAGCCTATCTTGTCTTGGTGCAGTTTGAGGACTGACTTGTCTTGGTGCAGTTTACGGACTGTTTTTGAGAGCTCTTTGTTTGTGTTTGTATTTATTGCGTGTGTGTGTGTTGATTGAGTGGATAGTGAATGTGTCTGATGCTAAGATGCCTTGTTGGAGTAAAATGTGGTGCTTGGGGTGTCGCTGTTGCTCTGTTGAGCATCGACTGGAGGAAAGGCAGCCTGCGCCTCCAGAAGGCACTCCGAGTTTTGAGATGTATGTGAAGCCCGGTATTGGCCCTATTATCTTTCGTACATTATGGCACAAGTATACGAGGGACAATACTGAGCTTCAGTTGCCACTGGATGGTACTTTTGATGAACAAAAATTGAATTATTTGCAGGACAAATTATTCGCTAGAAGAAGTAGGTAGTCGATGATTGACACTTTGCAGGTATGGCAGAAGGAAGCTAAGCAGAGGCGTATACGAGCCGAGAAGGAGTCTAGGAAGAAGGTGATGCAAACAGTGGTTCAGAAAGCGATAGCTTATGATAGAGAACAAACAGAAAAGGGTATTGAGTG
Organism: Calotriton arnoldi; assembly: GCA_963921515.1. NCBI lineage: Eukaryota > Metazoa > Chordata > Amphibia > Caudata > Salamandridae > Calotriton > Calotriton arnoldi. The sequence goes on along the minus strand of CAWUFW010000713.1, from coordinate 2,941,717 downwards.
TGCCGATAGGAAGTTTCGATTACAATGTAATAAGTCTTATGTTGTTCGAGAGGATGAGGATCCTTTTGTGGAGGATCTGTTGGAAACTCACCCCCCACCTCCCTTTGCCCCATAGCGAATATATCCTGTTGTTCCGTTGTCTCAGTCCTCCGCTGTTCTTTCGCCTTCCTCTGGTCTTTCTGCAGACTCAACGGCTTCGGCTCCAGCCTTATCTGTGTCCTCTCCGGTTTCCCAACCTGCGAGTGTGGTGACTGCGGGCACCCCTGCAGTGTCTGCTGTTTCTGTTCATGTTTCTCCTCCTTCTCTTACACCTACCACACAGTCATTATTGACACTGTCACCTGCGTCTGTATCCCTTGTGTCTTCCCCAGATGTTTCATCTGTAGTGTTGTCTAGTGTTGGAACACCGGCGCGAGGGTCAGATGGAGGGAATTGGACGGCAGCACGGGAGCAAATGGAGCGGGTATTGATTCGATCTGATGTAGGTGAAGAGGAGAAAAGGATGGTTGCAAATCAGGCAGCACAATGGGCTCGGAGTCCGATTTATAGTGTGAAGGATATATGGAGTGTGATGAAAGATTTTGATCCGTTTGTACAACAGCATACCCTTCAGCATATGTCGGCTACATTGATTAGTTTTGTGGGAACAGTGCATTGAAGGCACAGCTCCTCAAATTATTTATGATATTCGAGATCGTGTATATTCAGCTGGTATGGCCCCTGCAGAAGTTCTTGGTAATTTTGGGACGCTACTCGGTTATCAAGAACAATTACATCACCGCACTCCGACTAGTGTGTCCCAATTTCCGATGAGGGAGGTGCATCCTATTTTTCATCCTGAGATCCCAGAGCAGCGTAACCAGAGGGGAGGTGTGGTTCAACAGCGGGTGGAGGCTCATTTTCAGGAGCTGTGGGTTTATATCCCGTGGAAGAGAAGTGAGGTGTTAGCTCTTAAGAAGAGTCAGTTACAGGATCCTAGGAAAAACCCTACGGCGTATTATAAAGAGTTAACAGAGGCTGCCTCCTCGTCAGTTATGACATTAGCAGCTATTGAGATGTTTTTCGGGCTGGTGGTGCCGGTGGATATATGGAGGTAGGTGCATACTCAGGATCACACGGAGGAATTGGGTAGCTCTTGGGATGAGATTAAGGCATGGGATAAGGAGCGAAAGCCCGGTGAAAAACCCAGGGCTGAGACTCTGGCTTTGCCAAGTCGTATTATTACTTATATGCATTCTCTTATCCCACCAAGACGAGTAGATTGGTACAAGCTGACGATGTGTCGTCAAAAGAAAGAGGAAAGTGTGTCTGATTTTTTTACTTGGTTTGAAGGGGTGTTCTTGGATTTCAGTGGACAGGATTTGTCAGTTGAAGGTGGTGTTCGTTTGTTTGTTAATAGGTTTGTCACAAATTTGCTTCTGGAGATTGCAGCTCGGTTACAGGCTTCAGAGAGCACTTGGACTACCTCTTCCCCTTCGGTGATATTGAGTATGGCATAGTACTATGAGCATCAAGAAAATGAGGAAAATACAAGGTGGAAAAGTAGAGTAGGGATTTGAAAACAAGGGTGTTGCTACAGCAGGTTGCAAGAGGATCTGGGAGGGGAAGGGGCACTGGTCCGGCTCAAAGGTCACGGGGTGCTGATAGAGGTGGTGCACCCCTAGGGCCGAATCAGTGTTTGTATTGTAAAAAGGAGGGACATTGGCGAAGCGAGTGTCCAGATTTCTTACAGAAAATTGCAGTACCTAGAGGGCGGGGTTCGAGTGTAAGGGGCCGCTATGAGGTTGGTCAGGATGAGGCTCAAGCAGATGCATCCTCGGGGGGTCGTTCTGGTCAGAACTATTTTGATGACCCCCGGGGAAGGCAGTACTATCATGGTAATTATGATGTGGGTGACGCTGCAGGGATGTCGTATGGTTAGGACAGCCAGGGACAGGGAAAGTGACAAGTCCAAATTTCTGTGGATCAGCGTGGTCCTTATGTTACAGCAGATTTGTATGGTTCGACACAGAAATATTTGGTGGATACAGGTGCAATGATTAGCTCTGTTTCTCATTTGCTGGTCCCCGGGGCAGCCTGCCTGGCCGTAATAATGTTTCGGTAGGTTTTTCCGGTGTACCGGTTGTGAGCCCCATTTCCAAACCTCTTGCTTTAACTGTTGGTCCTTTTACTGTGGATTCTCCATTTTTGTTAACGGCGAATTGTGGGGGAAATTTAATAGGATTGGCTTTGTTGAAAGAGTTATATGCTACCATTTATTGTTCCCCGGATGGTGTTTACATGACTCTTGGACCTAATGTGGTTAGCACAAAACAGTACCTGGCAAAGGATGCGCCGCTTCCTGTTGAATTCAAAGATGTGCCGTCCTCATTGTGGGCCACAGGGGATACGGATGTGGGGTTGTTACAGATACCACCGGTTTCCATAAAGGTCAAGGAGAACGCTGTGCTCCCTCGTATTCCCCAGTATAAAATATCACAAGCTGGGGAACAGGCCTTGATGCAGATTATACAGGACCTGATTAAATCAGGGGTGGTTGAGGAGACAGTAGCGAATGTATGCAGTAGCCCCATTCTCCCTATTCTTAAGAAGGCACCCTTGGATCCCCCTGATGCACATCCTGATGTTTATTGTTTTGTGATTGGTCTACGGGAAATTAATAAGATTGTAGTTCCTTAGTTCCCGGTGGTCCCAGATATTACTGTTCTCGTGATGATGATTCCTTCCACAGCCAAATTCTTTTCTGTGACTGATTTGAAAAATGCTTTTTTTAATATCCCTATTCATCCAGACAGTAGGTATCTTTTCGGATTTGCCTTGGCTGGTAGGAGCTTCCAATTCTGTCGAGCTCCTCAGGGGTAAACTGAAAGTCCCAGTATTTACAGTCAGGCTTTGAAAAGTCAATTGGACTCTCTCTCTCTTCCCGCAGGTAATGTATTACTGCAGTACGTGGACGACATTTTTGATAGCCTCCGATACCGAAGATGGTTGTCGGGATGCTAACGGTTAAATTATTGAAGCATTCGGCAAACAAAGGGCATAAAGTGTCCCTTTCCAGATTTCAATATTGTCAACAGCAGGTGACGTATTTAGGTCACCTGCTGTCGAAGGAGGGTTGGAGGCTAACACTTGAACGAGTTGATGCCATTGTTAAGATGCCTATCCCTGTGACTCAGAGGGATGTGCATGCCTTTATACGCATCACCTCGTATTGTCGACACTGGATACCCGCTCTGCACCTGTGCTTGGTACGCCTGACTATAAGAAGCCTTTCGTGCTGTATGTACACAAAAAGGCTGGGTGTGCGCTTTCGGTGTTAACACAAGCCTTTGGAGGTAAGCAGAGGCCGTGTGCTTATTTTTCTGCTACGCTTGACTCTGCCGCCAGAGCCCTCCCGAGTTGTTTAAGAGCCGCCGCGGCTGCGGCGGTCTCAATTCGACAATCGGCAGGGCTCGTTCTTAATCATGATCTCACAGTAATAGTACCTCATGCTGTGGATGTACTTTTGAACAAGACAAAGACGCAGCACCTTACCAGTGCTCATCTGACTGGTTATGAATTGACTTTATTTGCACCTCATATTACTATCAAAAGATGTGCCAGTCTGAACCCAGCCACGTTACTACCCCTCCCTTCAGAAGATGAGGACCTAGATGTCCATGATTGTTTGTTCCGTACAGAAGAAGAGAGGAAGGGACGGGTAGACTTGACTGATGTTCCCTTATCGGACCCACAAGGGGAACTATATGTCGATGGTTCTTGTTTTAAATTGTCAGATGGCACTACTACGTGCGCACTGTAGTCGAGACATTACGTATTCCTTACCAATCTGCTCAAGCTGTGGAGTTGATAGCTCTTTTGCGAGCATGTGAATTGAGTGAAGGACTGACTGTCAATATCTACATTGACAGCCAGTATGCCTTCAGGGTGGCCCATAATTTTGGACGCCTCTGGGCAGAGAGAGGATTCTTGACTTCACATGGTACTAAGATTCAGAACGGTCCGCTGATGGAAAGATTTTTGACAGCTTTGACACTTCCCAAACGATTGGCAATAGTGAAGTGTAGTGCCCATAAAGCAATCACTGATGATGTAGGGAAAGGAAATGCCTTTGCAGATCAGACAGCAAAAGAGACAGCCAGGTCAAAAATGGCGAAAATGTTTGTGGCAGGACCTGCTAGATGGGTACCAGATGTTACCATGTTTGAAAATTCACTAGAAAGTGTCAGGGAAATACAGAGTGAGGCAACAGTTGAGGAGGTGGCAGTGTGGCAGGAGAGTACAGGGCATATAGATGAAGAAGGGTGCTGGACTGATAAAACCGAGAAGCAGAGATGGATGTTACCTGATGTATATGTATTTCCCGTAGTTACAATGGCACATGGTCCGGCTCATTAGCGCGAAGGGAATCTGTAGGCTATTGTATCCTGTGTGGCAAAATGGCAACATCCCAAAGGTTGCTGCTCATCTCATGAAACATTGTATGATTTGTATGAAGCACAATCCTGGAAAGGGTACCCCTACACCTTCTGGTAATTTTGCACCACCTTCTCTCCCTTTTGAGGTACTCCAGATGGACTATATTGAGATGCAGCGAGTTAATAATTTGAAATATGTGCTAGTGGTTGTTTGTGCATTTAGTAAATGGATTGAGGCCTACCCAATGAAAGGAAATACAGCCATGGCGACAGCGAAGGCTCTTATTAAAGAGTTTTTCCCACGCTACGGCCTGCCCCGTTTAATTTGGAATGACAACGGAAGTCACTTTAATGCAAAAGTGATCCAATTGGTGTGCGATGGTCTGCACATCAAGCAAAAAGTTCATGCAGCAAATCATCCCCAGTCAGCAGGTTTAGTTGAGAAGTACAATGGTACTCTCAAGCTAAAATTGGCTAAGATTAAGGAAAGTACTGGGTTGCAATGGCCAGATGCATTACCCCTTGCTCTATTGTCCACCAGAATGACAGCCCATTCTAGAACAGGATTATCGCCATATGAGGTGGTCTTTGGCCGTCCCGCAAATGTGTGGGGCGTCCCTAGACCGAAAAAGTTTTCTGAAATTGATTATCCTTTGTTAGTGATTATTTATGTGATCTTACTAAACGTTTACGTTCTATTCATCAACAGACACATGAAGCTTTGCCTCCAGAACCAGAGGGGCCCGGGCACACCATACAGCCTGAAGACTACATCCTCATTAAGAATTTCCAGATACGAGACAGCTTGGAACCCAGATGGAAAGGACCATATTTGGTCCTTATCACGACAAGGACGGCAGTGAGAGTGGACGGTCGGAAGCATTGGGTCCATACCTCTCATTGCCGACGAGTACCACTCCCCCTCCCCTATGATGGATGGGTTCGCGAGGAGATAGGGGACCACGAGACTGAGAAGGTTCCACGTTTTGTCAATACCAACGAATTACAGACTAATAGCACTAATAGACGCAGAGGCAAAGTTCTAAATAGCCTGTTTACTAGAGCATCTTAAATCTTGAATAGAAGCCATCAAACTCCTACCTCGAATGCAAACAGGGTTTAGGGCTGGCATGGGGACACTAACGAAACTAATAGCATTAGTGCTTCTAGCAGAAAAGGCTAAAAATAAGAAAACCCAGCTTATGGCCTGCTTTGTAGACCTTAAGTCTGCATTTGATCGAGTGCCGCGGGGGCGCTAATGGCAAACAATGGCCACATGGGCCATAACAAACAGCCTATTGAGGGCAATCATAGAGCTATATACAGGAACTTGGGCGCAGGTAAAAATTGGAGATGCTACCTGCGCCACAAACAAAATAAACACTAAAAATGGTCTAAAACAGGGGTGCGTTTTAGCACCATGTTTGTTTAATATATATCTGGTAGATATTGCAGAAGCACTACTGAAGATCAATTCCCATCCGCCAACCTTGGCTCATGAGGAAATAGGATGTCTTCAGTATGAAGATGATATAGCCCTACTAAGCCACACGCCAATAAGATTGCAACGCAGCATGACGGCCCTAAAAAGTTATATGGTTAAACAAGGGCTAGAGCTAAATCTGAAAAAAACTAAAGTAGTAAAGCTGGTAGACTCAACAAATAAGAAACACTCTTGGTTCCTGAAAGGGAAAAAAGTTGAGGTTATCAACACTTATAAATACCTGGGATTCAACGTTGAGCATCGAATGAAAGGAAAACAGCATTTAGAAGCCATGCAGGTGAAAGCTCAATCGCTAACTTATGGCTTTAAATTATTAAAAAAGAATCTGAGCTGTTAATTGTGTCCATTGTTAGGCCACTTGCTAACAGTAAGGCGTGCCCAGCTAATGCCAACAGTGACATATGGCATGGAAACGTTGCAAGGTCGCGAAGTAGGCATCTTAAACAAGATACAAACGAGAATATACAAATCAGTGTTTAATATTCCGAAATCAGCCTCGCCAGCCCAAGTGCGCTTAGAATTTGGATTGTTGAATCAAAAATATCAATGTAAAAGCGCTTTCATTAAGCTATGCTGGAGACTGCACGCTTCTGAATGAGGATCCATCAATAATTTGTGCTGGCAGGAAATTGAAGATCAAAAACAGAATAACAAAACAGGATCCTGGGGACATTACTTAACCCAGGCCATGGAGGGGTTAGGAGTACAAGAAACCTGGGGGCATATTCACAAGGAGCTATCGCCGAATTAACGGCACTTTATCGCAGCCAAAGTCGTGATAAATTTACCTCCCCATTCACAAGCCGGTGTTAACAGCCCACAGCACCAGTTTACCCGTGATAGCAGCCGCAAAAAACATCGCCACAGAGGACCCCCACAAATATCGCTAATGAGATGCAGAGTAGGCGTTCCCGTGACAAAAGCCGAGACAGCATCACACCTCAACATTCTCAACGACCAGCCACATCCGCGATAAAAACACAAAACAGGCGATAAGGCGCGTTAGCACCAGGAAATCTACACCTGCTCTGACCTGGTGTAAAGTCGGACAGCAGCCTGCAGACCAAAAGGGAGCACAGCCCAGGGCTACATCGGAAGGGCAACAGATGCCATGGAGCCGCCCATCATGCGGCCCGGACACCCAAGAGGGCCCAAACACCCACCGCCACCACCCCCAGGACCACCCCTCCCTGGCATCCCCCCGACCAAAGACATGCCACATCAGCCACACCTAAACATGTACAAAATATTCGGCTTGATGTCGCACAATCACAACTGGTGACATGCATGTGTCGTCACAGAAATGAGCAGCACACATTCACTTACGAAGCAACAAATGAAACTTTAGTAAAATGAACACCGAAATGAAATGAAGACACATGGCCGCTCCCCTTGGGACAATACGTAGGTCACAGCCTGTAAGACAAAAACATGATGAGAAGGTGTGTCCTGCGCACATCAGAGGACAGAGAGAGAGCGAAGGAGGGAGAGAGGAAGAGAGGGAGAGAGAGAGGAAGAGAGGGAGAGAGAGTGCTGCCCCTGCGCACCCAGGCCACACTGCTCACCTGCTGCCACCGGTGTGTCTCCAACCACGTTCCGGTATGTATAGCAGGACACCAGGTCACACATCTGAGTCAGAGCCGTCAGCTGAAACAGAGTCCAGATACATGACTGGCACAGTACACACACTTGTACAAGACAACATCGCCTGCCCGCCCATGCACACCCAGGCAGAGGCACCCCAACCCCTCCCGCCGCCCATCGGAGCATGCCTGCCCATGCACACCCAGGCCTCAATGCTCACCTTCCGCCACCGGCGCGTAGACAGGAGGTCCCACCACGTGCCGCTGCAAGCCACAAGCCTGGGGCCCGCAGACATGGCACCCTCCACATCATGCAGCCACGCTCCGCAGGCCACCAGGTCTCACGTTTGGTGCTGGGTCTTGATTACTCCATGGCATAGGACATACCAGTGCACCCGGCACCATCTCAGGCTGCACACACGCTCAGCCCAATGGTTGCCACCAACTCTGGGATCCCGGAAGCGATGCCACGTGGAGGTAGGCCCGCGCTGCCCGCTGGCTCTGGCCTACACTGCGGTCCAGCAGGGCACACAAAACCTGAGCTGTCCGGACCACCGGAACGGGGCATCATCGCAGGCTGCACACCCGCTCAGCAGCTTAAGGTGCCACTGACTCAGTGCACCCAAAGTCACCGTCCCGTGGCGGGGTGCCTGTGCCGTCCGCAAGGCCCCGTGTGCCACTAACCCTGTGCAACCCCAGTCTGCGCCACATGGTGGTAGGCCTGTCCCGTCCACAAGGCCTCGTGTGCCACTAACCCTGTGCGCAAAAACTCATGGGCCCTTAATGATTGAGAACCGTGGAGCGTCCGTCATCCAGTCACCACCGGCAGAGGGGAATGTGACGTCGTCGGCCCCTTATGTTGGCGGAGTCACATGGCCTGTGATGCCTGTGCCGGATGGGTGTGGTGTGCATGCAAACCTGCCCTCAGGGAGTGGCTGTGACATGCTGACAACTAGACCAGTGACCTGCACACCACCAGCGAGTACGCCTGCGACGGGTAGCAATGAGGGCCCCCCTCAGAGCGTTAGCGGAGTGGTCTGGCCTGCCGTACGCCGGACCAGCGCAGGGTTTGCAACAATGACTCGTGGGCTCTGGGCGTGGTTCAGTCCATGTCCGGACAAGGAAGTGACTGAGGCGTGTGTCCCTGTTGTAGTGTTCACGGGACCCGGTACACAAAATGCAATATAGCACCCTCTGACTGGCATCCCACAGGATGAACATCATTGACGCAAGGGAAGTCACTGTCCCTACATTCATCCACACATTCACACATGAATGATGAAAGACATGACACAGCAGTGCGTCACTGGATGTTTATTGCACATCCAGTGCAGTTATGCAGCTGGAGCGGTACAGGGCAATGCCGAGCACACTACACAATATGGGCATGTGGAGGGCCAGCCAGAGTCCATCCAGGGATGACATGTACTGCGGAAGAGGAAGGGTACAGTCCGCAGTCTGGTCGCCGTGTCATTGGTCGTCAAACAGGATGTGGCAGTCCATGTCGCTGTCCAAGGTGAGTGCATCAGAGTCTATCGGGGGTCAGTGGAAGGTCATGAGGCCATGTGCGGGACCAAGCAGAAACAGGCCAGGTGGCGGAAATGTATGCTAGTGGCTCCTTCTGAGAGCCAACCCTTCCAGGTCCTCGTCCTCGGATGTGTGCTCTGCCCCACCTGTGGGTGTTGCAGTACCGGCTGCGGCACTGTGTGCCACTGACACATCAGGGGCCGGAGGAGGATTGTCGGCCGCACTGTGTGGCAGTGACACATCAGGGGCCTGAGTGGATACTCCTGCCACACTGGGAGGCACTGACACACCAGGGGGCGGAGATGTGGATGGTGTGGGGGCAGCCGCATTCATCAGCGACACGCCTTGTGGCAGCAATGCCATGATGAAGTACTGCAGGGCCTGGTAGATCCCTGCTACATTTCGATGGTGTGCAGCGGTGGCTGCCATCCTTTCCGCCTCCATCCGCACCATGTCCTCCATGTGCTTCTGCATGTGTGCCAGCTCACGGCTGGCATCGCTGGAGCCACTCTGAGCGGACAGGTGTTCTTCTCTCCGCGTCATGACTCCAGCGATGTCAGTCAGGGCTGGTTGGAGACCATGGGGCAGACGTAGACACCCATGGTTGGCGTCCAGTTTGGTAGCCATGAGCTCGAACCCCAACCGCACGTGCTCAGCCGTCTCCCTCTGGCCCTCCAGCACACGGCGTTGGAAGGCCATGTGTTGTTCCTGGGGGTCTTGGGAGAGTGCCGGGCTGTGGGTGCCTCCTGCTGGGTGGTTTGGGTGGTGGGTGGGGTCTCATCGATGTGGCTGGGCTGCCCTGATCCTGGAGGTGAGTGGCGGATGAGGTCAATGATGTCTTGGATGGTTTGGGTGTCGATGCTGGTGTTGTCCTCCTCGTCATCAGTGAAGAGTGGCTGGGACTGCTCTGCAGGAGGTGTTGGAGGTGGCCCTGCAGTGTGAAGGGGAGATGGTGTATTACAATGTGTCCGCATGTAAGTAGCCGCATGGTACATGTTCACATTCAGACAACATGGCATTGTACATTGTGACAGTCTGTGGGTCTGGGCGAGGACCCAGGGTCATTGTGGGTGTGCACTGTGCCCTGCTTGCTTGTGCGTGTGTGCCATTGTGGCCATCTCCACCCATCCCCCCAGTACCTGGTGGTCACTCACCCTGATGCGGTTGTGTTGTGTCCTGTCGAGCAGTGTCCGGTCCCCCGACTCCAGCCACAGTCTCCACACTGATGACTGTCGACACCAGCTCCTCCATGTCATCCAGCTCCAGCTGTGGCTCTGGGCCCCCACCTCCGGTCTGCGTTACTGCCTTCTGGTTGGCAGTGAGTTTCTCCTTGGTCTTCCGCTTGATGTCATTCCATCGCCTCTTGACCTTGTCCATTGTCCGCTTGTGCTCTCCGACGGCATTCACCTTGTCGACGATGTCCCGCCATATTCCATTTTTGGTGCCCAATGACACGTTGGAGGTGACGAAGAGTTGTTGATGGTGTTCCATCACCTCCGTGACTATGATCCTGTTCGCCTGCGGACTGAACTTGGTCTTCCTCATCTTCTTGTCCTTGCCCTTCCCTGTCCCCGAGGTCCCAGGCTGGTCGTCCGGGGTGCTTGTGGGGTTGCGCTCGTCCTCTGCGCCTGCTCCGGCTGCCTCCATGGTGCTTGGGTGTTGGTCAGTTTGTGTGTGCGTGTTTTTTCTACTTTTATGGTGATTTTTGACACCTGCCAGGTGTGTGTTGCAGGCCTGGCGCTGCTTGTCGCTGATTTCCTCATCGCGCTTTGCCCCATTGCGTGTTTTTTGGTGTTGTGGTTTGTGTTTTTATCTCCATCGTGGTGGTTGTATCGCGGACATTGTCCGCGGTTTCGGCAGACTATCGCTTGCTACCGCCGTGTTGTGAATTCCATGTTGACACGGGGTTATTTTCCCGCGATAGGCTGCGATATAGAAAGTTGCGTTACACTACTCTTGCAGTAGTTATCGCACGTTCTTGTGAATATAGCCCCTGGAGTGCGAGTATTTGGAAAATTGCTTTTTATCAAGTAATGAAGGCTACAACCAAACAATTGTCTTATCTAACAGATAAGAATACCTTCACACAAAGACTACATGCCTGGACCAGTTTATGCAATTTTGTTTTGGTATGTGGGAAACAAAAGATCTTATCCCCACCTGGAAGGACCGGTTGCAAAACCAAGAATGTAGACTGTGCAAATATAAGCAAGAAACCTTGATGCATTTTTTGAGTATGCCGAAGTTCTTAATAGAAAGGAAAAAACAGCTGAAAGCGATATTTATAAATTTGAAAATTCGATCCTGTAGGCAAGCAGTAATCACTTGGCTAGATGGCTCCTCTATCCCCCTAGTCTGCAGAGCGGTAAAATTTTAAAAGCAAATTTCAAAGCAATAGAACAATCCTATGGTTAAAAACATAAAACCACCAGAAGGGGGCACTGATCACTGGAGAACATCCATGCCTACATGTATTTTAGAAAAGAGAGAGCTATCACAACAAGGTCTACTTCAAGATTCCAACTTGCACAAGGCACTTGCACTTTTATAAAGAAGAAACCCAGGGACTTGATAATTGGAAAAAAAAACATTTAGATCAAGGCATTGTTTACCTCAATATTTCAACTTGATTAAGGCACTAGTACTCCAGCAGAGAATAAATCCTGGGATAACATTTGTTATAAAGGAAAACCTGCCAACATTACTTGCAAGAAGTAAAAAAATCAATTTATCAAATAACATCCATTGAGGCCTACCTATATGGGAGATTCTCACCTCAAGATTCCAATTTGATAAGGCACTTGCACTTTTATAAAGAAGTTAAGATCTAAGCAACGTATACCTTAAGGGACTTGAACTTTAAATCTACAGATAACACTAGCTACAGAGGAAAATCTGTCATTACTGCTTTTAAGAAATTGAAAGAACAATTATATCAAATAATATTGATTGAAGCTAGATCTACACAGGAGATAACTAACATTTAGAAGCAAAATGGTCTTTATTCAATACAGAGTCGAAACATTTTAGAAATGTGTTTTGTAGGAATTAAAGGTTTTAACATTTTTACAAATGATTTATTAAAGGTCTTACAGGTAGGCTACTTTTAAATGAAAACAATTTGCTATAACTATCTAGGACCACATTCTTTAAATAAATAAATAATAGTGTTTGTTTAAAATATTCAATGAATGGATTTCAGTGTAATGGTTTTAATTGACTAAACACTTGAATAAAGACTTATGTGTGATTTACTGTGTTATCAAAAGTCCAGTTCACCACTAACTGTGACTTCTAATTGGTTTGTTTTTTAAAAAATATTTTTATTTGAACAGGAAAATAAACAAAAACGGGAACAAACAGACAAGCTATATGACATCAGATAAAAATGCACAGGTAATAGATAACTACAAACAGTACCAGAACAAAAGAATTGATAGATCGAAATTGATGGCAACTATAAAACCCACTCCGTAATAAATTCATAATAAATCTTATCTGTAAAATTTAAAACATAATTCTCAGTGGTCCACATTATGATACGGCTGATAGTCAGAAATACTCCCTACAGTTTATCCAATAAATACTCTCTGATCTTAAAATAACGAGATCTCAATAAAAAACATTCTTGATTAAAGTGCATACAAATCTAGCAGCAGATATACCTCTAACCACTTGAAAAGTGCAATGTGCAGGAGGTTTTTTAGCGGATACAGGAGGATCATATAATATTTAAAGTGCATTGTGCTAATAACAAGAATTATTAGAAAATTTTCTTAAAAAAGCACCTAGATCTTATTATCACCTTTCCTCCGTAAACCCGTTAAAAGAGAAATTTTGCCAAATACCTCTAAATCTTACAATTTCTCCTATACGTTTAGCATAGGCCTCCTCTAATCTAGAGGTCCTGGACATTTTATTAAACCAGTGCTCGATACTAGGTTGTTTATTGGTTCTCCAGTTTTGAAGGACAAGTGACCTAGCGACTGCAATAGAGATTAATATAAAATACTGCTGGTATTTTGTTAAACATTTCACTTCTCCTGAAGAACCGAATAGCACCAACATAGCTGATGGCTCAATTGGCAGGGACAAAATCAGAGAGATCTCGGCAAAAACCCCTTTCCAGAATTGCTGTAAATTATTACATTCATAAAATATATGCACCCATCCACCATTACCATTTTTGTTACATCGAAAACATTGTTTCGGACTCGTTTGAAACATTTTAGACAATCTCTGGGGCGAATAATACAATAACCATCTGGATAAGAAATTCATTCTCTTGTAATTAGCGCCTCTAAATGCTTTATTCGCTAACTCGCTGAGCTGTTTCCATTCTTTAACATTGAACTTGCAACCAGTCTCCGAATAGATTTTTTGAAGCTCTTTCGTCAAAATCTCCTCAGAATGGGCCTTTTGATGAAGTAGCCGATACCAACAACCGACCCCAACCATTTTATTTGCCATCTGCTTAGAGATTTGACGTATCGTCTCACCCATCATTGAATAATTAGTTTTAAGAAAATTGACTAACTGTAGAAAACTCAAAGAGAGGGCAGTGGTCAATGTGGGGACTCGCAACCGAACCGTTTCCTAGGTAATTAATATTTCATGGTTATAAAAATCCCCGAGCTGGGGAAAGCCTAGTTCTTGCCATACCTGATAAAGCCCTCTAGACAATATGAGACCTCCTACTTCACAATCCTGTATAGGGGTGTATGCATGAAATGCTGGGATATCTCGATATTTAAAAAATAACTGAGTTCTTTCAGCTAATGTCAGTATCACCTTGTATCTTGTTTTTTTAGGGAGTTTCACCAGACGTAGAAAAACGGGGAGTCTTACAGCACTTTCCTTCAGCATATGTAATAGCAGAAAATTGTCAAAAACTGACTTTTCCTCACCCAGTTGGGAAAGTAAATTAACAAAAGAAGCCTGATAATAAGTTGAAAAATGTGGGAGTACCAATCCTCCTGATGTTACATCCAATTGTAATGTAGCTATCTTAACCCGGGGGTGTTTATTATTCCATACAAACTTCCTAATTATTTGATCTAACTCCTTAAAATAATAATTCGGAATTTTCAAAGGAAGGTTGATAAAGAGAAACAGAAACAGTGGAAGCACTGACATTTTGACCATAGAGATCCTCCCTATTAATGATAATTGAAGCAGAGACCATTTATCTAATAACTTTTTCACTTTCGTAAGCATGCTAGTATAATTCAAGGGGAATAATTGCCCATAATCATTTGTAACTGTATCCCCAAATATCTAACTGGATGCGGTGGTTTTAACTGAATGGAAGCTGGAATATCCGAAGGAATCACATTGAATGTTAAAATTTCAGTTTTCGCTTGATTTACTTTATATTCGCCCACCTGTGTAAACTTCTGGATTTCATCAAGAGCATTCTGTACATTAACTGCCCTGCTTTAAGATATAAAATAATGTCATCCGCATAAAGCTTAATTTTTGCCATCCCCTCAATAGGAGGCAAAATCATTAAGCTCTTCCGAATCCTAACAGCTAGGGGTTCAATAAACAATGAAAACAGGAGGGGGGATAGTGGGCATCCCTGACGTGTACCTCGTTTAACATTAACCTTGCCGACTTCTGAACCATTAATGATGATTTTGGCTTCTGCATAGCTATATACTTCTTTTAGCATCTGTAAGAATTGTGACGGGAAACCAAATTTATCCAAAATAAAAATAAAGCACTCCAATCTACTAAATCAAAAGCCTTTTCGGCATCCATCATCATAATCACCGCATTAGTCTTATTAATGGAAAAATAATCAATGGCTTGCATTAAAAAATACGTATTAGATGCCATCAGACGTCCTGGGATAAAACCATTTTGGTCGCTATGAACCACTTGTTGTGCACAGGGAGCTATCCTTTTTGCCCAGATTTTTTTTCATAAGCAGTTTATAATCTGTGTTTAGCAGACTAATAGGACGATAAGAGCTGGGGTCGCAGGGATCTTTATCTTTTTTTAGAAAAACTACTAATACTGATTCCTTAAAACTTTTGGGGATTTCTATACCTTCTTTAATTTGATTGAACAGTTTTGCTAAAAAGGGAAGTAATTCTTCTTGAAATACCTTGTATACTTCCACCGGGATCCCGTCCGATCCACTGGCCTTGGCATTAGGCATACTTTTTAATACGGATTGGACTTCTGGAATTCATATTTGGCCATTCAGTGTCTCCGAAAGCTGCTGTGGTAGCAGAGGTATTTATCATCTTCTAACGCACCTGTTGATGGATTTTTAATTTGGCTAATTAATTGAGCAGCTTTTTGACATTTCGTGGACCACGCCAGAAATCTACTAATCTGCTGGCTTTCCTCATAAAGTTTTTGTTGATAGGCCTTACTCCCTGTAATTTCCTCTAGTAGGAAAAAATCCTTCAATTTCTCCTTGGCTCTAAATAGCTCTTGGTGTTGTACTTTTATAATAGGCTCTGGTATATCTGTTAAGGTTACATTTAGTCTAGCCTTTTCGACGGCAGTCTGTAGTGCCAGAATCTTTTGTTTCCGTACATTACTTATTCTTGCCTTATAAGATATAATCTGGCCTCTGAAGGTAGCTTTGAATGCCTCCCAAACTGTAAACAGAGGGGCTGTATTTAAATTGAGCTGGAAAAACTCCTTGATAAACCCTCTGATTTCTGTCAACCAAGTAATATCTTGTAGTAAGGATTTATCGAACTGCCATCTAGACCTCTTTTTTGTAGTGCTTCCTAACTTTAATGTAAATGAAACTAGCGAATGATCGGAAAAAGAATTGGTCAGTATTTCTACCGGGCCGTTGGCAACCAGTTTATCTACTAGAAAATAATCCAATCGGGAAGCTGATCTAAATATTGCCGAATAACAGGTAAATTGCAAGAGACTAGGGTGCCCTAGTCTCCAAGGATCTATTAATGAAAAGTCTTTTGAGAGCCTGTTTATTAATTTTGCAGTTTTAGGCTTTAGTTGGCGCTTCACCTTGTTTGATGTATCAAGTGCCACATTCTGGATAAAATTTAAATCACCACCCAAAATTAATATACCTTCCATTCGTACTGCTAATTGATAGATTTGGCCGAGTGCTGCAGTATCATCCTCAATAGGACCATAATAATTAACCAGATTCAGGACTGTTTCCTGCAGCTTTACTTTCACCCAAAGCCATCTACCTTTCCCATCTCGTCGAACATCCTTAACCTGCCAATCAAGGGTGTTAGATAATAAGATCCCTACCCCACGAACAGCTAAATTGGCAGATGAGAAATATGCCTGCAGATACTTCTTAGGAAGTGATATCTTTGGGGTGTCAGTCCTGAGATGTGTTTCTTGTAAGAATATAATCTCGGGAGAGAGGGAAGTTATCCAGTTTAAAAGAGCAGCACTTTTCCGCGGGTTAAGTAATCTGTTAACATTACATGTGACAATTTTTATATTCTGCATTTTTGGTTCCGTCTTGTTTGACCTTCCAAATGTTTTCCCAGACTTTCAAACTTACATTTCCCATTATTTCGCCTCGTGATCAATCCCTGGAATTTCCTCATCCCCTGCAAATCAATTCTAAAAACGTTATATCTTTCCTGTTCATTTTTTGCTATGCCTAGCCCCTCTAGCATACCACCCAACACACCCGTGCCCCCCAACCCATGAACCCCCCCAGGAATGTGGTCATCCCCTCGAACCCCGCAAACCACATCTCTCCCCCCCTTCTACAATTATGGGGTGCCCTGTTCCTGCACCCTAGGTGATCTATACACCCCCCACGCGGCAGTGAAGACCTTACAATCATGGCTCAAATAATCAGTAGCACCCATAAATTCATTTTACAGTGGAAATCTCTTTCAATAGATCCTGTGCTTCCTCAATACGCGAGAACATATGAAATTTCCCTCTAGCCAATACCCTGAGCTTAGATTGTTGCGTAATAGATGCCTGAGCCCCCTGTGCTTTAAATAGATATAAGAGCTTCACAAACTCTTTACGTCTACGAGCTGCTGCCGCAGACATATCTGGAAAAATCCGACATTTAGTCCCATCGTTGATAGAGAACTGTCTCTGCTGAATTGCTTTAGCCAAAATGTTCTCTTTCACTCTATAATTGGCAACATTAGTCAGAATTGTACGAGGGAACTTGGAATTAGGAATAGGATGAGCAGGAACCCGATGTGCCCTAGTGAGTGTTAAGTCTCCAGTGAAATCCGGAAGCACTTTTTGCTTGATGAATGATTCAACCCATAGGAGAGTATTGATTCCCTCACTCCCCTCGGGCACTCCAACAATCCGAAGATTAGAACGGCGTGAATGGTTTTCTAATTCTTCGAGCTTGTTCTCAAGGATAATTTTGTCTTCCGTCGCTGAATTAATTTTCTGAATCATAGAGCTCATCTGATCCTCCAGATGGGCTATCCTTGATTCGGCTTCTTGAAATCTTGCGGGAATACCTGAGACTGATTCTTCAATTTTTTCAAGACGAAGATGAAGAGCGGCTATCTCATTCTCCTGAGATTTTTTCATATCCCGGATCTCATCCAGTATAAGATTAAGTAAAGTTTTAATTTCGAGTTGTTGCGTATTGGCTCCGCTAGTAGGAACTTCCGAGTCATCTTGTAAACTTTTCTTCTCCAGACTGGCTATTTGGCTTAGCGGTTCCGGGCCCCTCTCCATTAGTGCTCGAGATGTTTCCTGTGATGTTTCCTGAGACTGCGGCCAGCTTGCTAACTGTTGTTTTAAGATGTCTTCGACAGACGAAGATTGATCAGAGAGTGAAGACTGAACCGAAGGGGCCAGTGGGCCTACCAGGCAATGCACTGGACGTCCTTCCTCTGACAGAGTGAATGCCGAGGGTACCGAAACTGGGACCAGGACCTGGGGAGGTGGAGATATGTGTAGCATCTCCAAAGAATTAATTGCTATTTCTTCTTCTGGTGTTACTGCCAAGACTGTATTTGGGTGTGGCGAACCTTGATCGGCAGTAGGCTGAATGCTCTTTTTCGTAAATAGTGGAACATCTTTATTGCTTTTCAGGTCCGCTTTTTGTATCCCTGGCATAGATTCACCAGTCTGTCCCTTCTCTGCGTCATTAGATCCCTCCGTTATAAGAGTGTGGTCCTCTCCCCCTTGCTGTAACTCGGATTGTGGCTCAGACAAATCTTCTGCGGAGCTCTCAAAGCTTGAATTCAGGCCTGAGAGATTTACTGTGTTCACAGCTTTAGCCAAAGATAATGTCCCCTTTGCTTGCATTAGACGTTTCTTAGCTTTCAGCCCCGTTGTTGCATCAACTTTAGCTACTGCATTTACTTGTTTTAAATGTCTCCCCATCTTACTTTAAATTTCTTAAGTCCTGCGTGCCAGATATCCAAAGTCTTAGCTCCCTCCAATAAACAAATTATGAATTTCAGCAGGCTAGCCCCAATTTTTCCAGTACTGAGAGCATTGCAGTTAATGTTAATTATAGCGTAATTATACAGCTACCAACACTTATTTTCAATGTCACGGTTTTGGGCCAATATGCTGCCAACTGCCGTAGTTATTTTGCCATTTTCTGTAATTTAGCCCAACACTCGATCTCACAACAGCGCCGCATCACCGGATTTCAATTAGCTCCTACCGGCTTCCCAAGGCGGCTTCCCAAGGCAGCATCTGAAATTCACGTTGCTGGCCTTAAGACAGCCTCACAGATCGCAGCATCGCAGCCTGGCCGCCTCGCCTTGCAGCGCGATATTTCGCAGTACTTCAAAACTGTCCAGTCTTCGGTGCACTCTTACCGCCCAGACTTCAAAAACGCCAGCAGGAGCTTAACCGCGTTATGGCAACAGTTACACTCGGGGGCCGATGCAACATTCGTTTTCCGCGTTCAGCACCGTTCTGCATTCCGCGATCATTCCTCGATCGGCATTCAGCGTTGTCGGCGTTCTCAGCGGCGGTCAGCAGCAGTCAGCGTTCTCGAGTGGTCTCCATTGTGACTTCTAATTGTTATCTTGTGTGTTCTTGGTGCCTTTTGCCTCAAAACCTTAAGAATGGACATCACTGGTTCCTTTTGTTCGATTGCTATCGTTCCGACGTTATTTTGCCTATTTTATTTTTCTTCACTTTTCTATATTGGTTGGTGTATTTTATTGTAGTGTGTTCTTGGGTTTTATATTTTTAATGCTGCTTGAATTTAACACAAGTTTCTCTGGGGCACTGCCTGCTACTTGCACCATTGCTACCAATGCCTGAGCAGAGAATCTTTTACAGCCATGTTGTGAACTAATCAGGTTGTTCTTATTAAGTTGATAGAGATACCCCCTCCCAAATTAATAACCCAACTTCAAACAATTTGTTTTGTTACCTATATAACTGGAATCAATGTGCATCAATAGGGAAGGGATGGGTATTCATAACTGTGTACAGTAAGTGAGACTTTGCATATTTTGAAACCTACAATGATATGTTTATATTTTGTAACCCATGACTATTAAATAATTTCCTAAATGGTCTATGTTTTTGGTCAAGTCACAAAGATGGGATTAAAACCCTGCCACCAGGTTAAAAAATCAGCTACCAAACCCCCCTCTAATTCTTGCATTCACATCAATCTTCATTTATTTTTGACTGAATGAAGTTTCCACCGTTTGTGACAAATTATTGCATAGAATAATTTTCAAGAAGAGACAGGGGACTTTAGAATTGCTTTTGTTTGGTTATCAAATAGAGGTTTGTAACTGTCATGGCCCAGGAATGTAATTTACATCCCTCAGATGTTAGTTAATTGCTTGTTATTTTCTTTTGTTTGCCCACCGATGCTGGTAGGGGGTAATTTCACAATGGGAGATGGTCCGCTATTTTGCTGAGGGTGGAAGCCATAGTACCCACCGCTGTGGCGGGGCATCATCCACCCTATTTAGAGATCCCCACCTGCCTACCAGGGATCTCTGTGCTGTGAAGAGAGAAGCCACTGTGGCGGTTCCCTTAGCAGCTTGCTTTTGAGAGAACACCATATATACACCATCAACATTTTTATATGGAGAACACAATCTCCCAAATAAATAGCTCCGGTGTATAGGGTGTTTTCTTGCTGCATGTGTGGCCCATTCTGAATTCTTATTGCTCATGGACACCACACATTGCATAATAGACATGGGTAGGGACAATCAGTGATGGTAACACTGCCCTCAATATGCCAGAAAGGCCACAATTGTGACCTGGTGGCCCCTTGCCGGATGGCTGCCAGGTGAGAGGTTTTCATTGATGAAGCCACCAGAGACGCACCAGCGTAAATTTGGACCCTCCTAGCTCCGTGAGTGTCGCGGATAGGAGCGCCACCGATGTAGAGTGATGCTTCTGCTCCACCAACTTTAAATAAGTCCTAAAGTGTGTTTGTACAGACAGCACTTTGAGACATGATTTCTTCTACTTCCTTCATGACCCATATCTACATATAGTCGATAGTAACATATTTTCCTTTTCAGAGGAGTGAGCTGACCTTTCTATTTCAGTGATTATCTGCTTGACATCAATTGCTAAAAAATTAATGAGATCTAGTTTGATGGAAATTAGAAAAACATTAAACTTATGTGAAATCAAGAACATAAGACAATTCAGTCATCAACTATATGTTCATCAGACATTTGGATGTGTATCAGTTCCTTCTATTTTTCTATCTTGTGAAATACAAAGGGGTATTAATTAAACTTCAAGAATACAAAAATAGGTAGAGAGTCCTCCATTTACTCTTGGGATAATCTCTCTTTGCTGGAATTTTCTTTAATAAATCAGTGCATTCTGAGAGTTGTAGGTGCCCATTTACTTCAATTAATCAATGAGATAACAATTGGTAAAGGGATGGTGCATGTTGAATATTTGTGGTACACATGGAGTGATTTGTTGGTATCTAAGAAATGAAGCTAGTGAATAGCAGTGTTACCTATGCATGATTCCAGCAAATATGCAAAAGATAAAGTTTAGTCAACCAAAAAATATTTTCCCCATATTATAAGAGTTTTGGGCTTTAGATAAACAAACAACTAAAGTGAACATGTATTCAAATTTACAAGAAATATGAGTTGAGCCTTACCTTATCTCATAATTTGTGACGATGGGTTTGCAATGCAAGCGTTGACCTTAGGTTTCCAGGGGTTAGCCCAAGTGAAAAAAGTTACCATCAGACTTAGGCCATAACTGAAATAAGCAGTAATGGGAAATCTGTCAAAGAGCAATGAGTGTCCCATCCTCCCTACTCTATCAACCCCAGCCTTGTTTAGTAATTTGGTGTTTCTGATTACATTAATGAGAAAACCATTGATTTAGTGATGCAGCTAGAAAGGCTTTGGACTAGATGTTCAATTTAAGATAGTAGGCCTGTCACTATCGCTGTCCAGACTCACTATATTTTCAATGACAGTGCTGCACCAAAGGCCTGTAAAATGACTGTGGGGTGCTTGAGGGGAAATTATTTCCGCAATTGGGAACACTTTGGAAAGTGAACACTGGAAATGTACACTCATTTTCTGAGAACTTTTCAAGTTTCCATATTTGTTTTGATAATTTCACCCTGCTTAATATGCATGGTGGAGTTTGTACTATCACAAATTTATTGCAGAGCCAAAAGGGAACGCCCTCTGGGAAAAAAGCCCAATGTCTGATAAGAGGATATTTAAATCAATCAGACTGAGGTGTTTCCTCCAAAACACCAGAGGATCACAAGCTCAGTCACCAAATGCTAGTTTGTTTTGCTCGAGCGAAAGTATTACAGGAGGGGTGAGTCTAAAGGCCTCATCCAATGATGGTTCCACACACTCACATATGATGTTTGTGTTAAGCTGTTAAAAGGAAAACTAAGAACTAAGGGCCATATTTATGACCTTGTGTGCGTCAATCTTGAAGAGAGACGCAAACATTAAATCATATTTTTGAAGCCACGCAGAGCCACTTTGAGTGGCTCCAGAAATATGGAGTAACGCAACACAGTGCAAATTGCTGTGTTGCATTACTTCACCCTGGGTAGGCATTCCATGGGCATTGGGTGGGTGTTCCCACCCAGCTCCAATTGTTTATGAAGCATTCCCAGATTTTCAAGAACTTGTAAACCTGGGAATGCACCAAAAAGATACACCTCCCCAGAGGAGGCGTTATGAGGAAAAATATCTTTATTTCTCCTCGTTTTCTCCTCTTTCTATATGTACTGCATTCTGCAGCACACATAGAAAGATAAAAATGCCTTTCAAGATTGTTTTTGTGCAGGAAGGTGTTCTTCCTGCACAAAAACAATCCAACCTATAACACAGGCGCCGTATTGAATTAATATAGCACGTTCCTGCCCTTTCCCTGTGGTGCAGGGCAGTGCAGCAAGATGACTTGCTGTGCTGCCCTGCGCCACTAAGGTCATAAATATGACCCTAAAACTAGAAGCTCCAGGTGAAATCTCCAGGTGGCATATGGTGTCCCTCAATGGACAATGTTCAATATGAACATCTCTTATAAATTGCCTTTTTGCAGATTTACAGATATTTTCTGCCTCCATAAGGCAGAATGACAGACTCATAGTCAGCAGAATGTCACAGTCTCTATCCTTGTTTCAGAGAGATTTGAAAGAATGCAGTTAGTGAAGTTGCTAGAGCAGGCTGGTGAGGTTGCGACTTGCTTCGATTGATACAAAAGTTTCGACCCTGTATAAGTCAAAATTAGAAAACTACCAATGTAGTAGTAGTACTTTAGTGGTCTTAATTTCCTATAGAAGAGCAGAGTGGGTCCTCCTTATGGGTATTGGGGCCCTCCCTCCCTTTTATCTATTTTTTTTAGTATCCTTATAGTGAATTATAAAATATTATTTACTATTAGTATAATAAAAGAATGCCTACCCTTGCTGTGAGAGAGGCAGTAACATTTCTTTGATGACTGTCATATGCCCTTCAATATGGCACCAGCCTTCAGAAAGATTGTAGAATGCTGGCGAAGTCACATCCCTGGTCTCAGATGCCTGACACACTTCAGGCGCCTCCATTTGTGACTGAAGCCTGGGACTAAATGTCCAGCAATCTGTCTCCTCTCCCTATTTCTTCTTTTCACAGGGTCGGTTGGGATCAGTAACCCTTATTGATCTCTTCCCATCCGGTGATGAGTTGGAAGAAACGGGTGGGGTGAAAAAACAAGAGGCCTCTGGGCAGTTAACTGAAATCTGGGTTCTCTGCAGTATTTCAGCATGGTGTATGCAGAGTGCAGGCTCCATCTTTCAGTTTCCTGCTTCATTGCTTGAAGCAGGACGGATCTGTTTGTCTTCCCCCAAGGGTCCATGTGGCACTGGGAGCAGAGGTGCTGGAGGGGACCAATGCAGACAGTGAGAGTAAGTGCGAAATATCCTTTCAATTCTTATGTACATGCGCGAAAGTGCATGTATGCTGAGAGAATAGTTGTCTGAATGGGTGTAGGCATGTAGATGTGTTTGCCTGTGTGAGCTTGTGTGGATGCCTGTGGGTGTGAGTGAAAATGTGTAAGTGAGAGTGAATGACAGGGAAAGCGAATGACATTGAGTCAGTAAGCGAGTGAATTAGTGAGAATGTGTGTGCATGTGAGAGTCTATAACATGCAAGTTGGGAAGAGGTGTGGCGCTGCGGCCAGGGCGACTGACGCTGGAATCTGGGGCTCACGGTTCGATCGGCGGCAGGTCAGCCCAGCACCAGGTGACTCTGGGCAATAGCTTGCTTAATCTTCCCGACGGCCCCCAGCGCCGGGATGCCTTCGGGTAGCTGTTCGGGCTTTACAAATACTGGATTTACATTTAAGTCTGCCACTGACTGGAGGTAAGTCTTGGTTACGGGAGCACCCATGATATGGTGACTCTGGCATGCTAGATGTAAGTTGGCGCCACCAACATTCTAGGTCAGTTACTTATTTAATGAGGCCCCTGAGTAGTTCTTGAGTGTGCCCAAGTTCTCCTTTTCACCTTATATGGAGACGTCCATGGTGTTAGGGCTTAATCCTCTTCAGCTTAATACAATACCACTAATCAGTCTGAAGATTGTTCAAGCTTGAACCTTTCAAATCCGAGCATAGTACTTTCCTTTCTTTGAATTCCATTAATTAAATATGGTGTTAACAGCAGCCATTCCTGTTAATTGCAGACATGCAGTTACAGCACTATTGCTACAACAAGGGCTCCCTATAGGCGGCAGATATTTTACCTTCGTGGTTGATGCCCACAAAGCATATAAAACAGAGGTATTCTACTCATGGGTTCACTTTCCTGCAGTCGATGCCCCTTCACAGGCATTTTGCCCATACACTCCAGCTGGATTAGAAATTCCATTAACATATCAGGAACAACACAACTGGTTCCAAGGTGCCCTCCCACATACAATAAACAATGTAAGACTGGGTCCCACCAGCAATGAGGGGGCGGTCTGACCAGTCCTAGCTGGCTATACACCATACCCAAACTTAGCACCATTAAATGTAGCAGATTTCTGTGCTCTTTACCCGAGTCTAGTTAGGATATACAGACGTCTAACGCAGTTTGTCATGCATACAACAGCAACACCAGCAAGGGCTGTTCAAGCTGTACAGCCACAGTTAGCTGTGCCTGCAATTAGTTTAGTCACTATTAATGCAATTATGGGTTAAGTGCTCACCAGATGGCAAGAAATTCTGTTTTGGATTGCGCAAAAAACGAACCAAGTTGAAGCAGTGTTTCCAAGTACGGGACCACAAGACAAACATAGAACTCTCCGAATGTGTCTACCATTGGGAATGGTCCCCTCAGTAGAGGATTTTGTGCCACTTGGGGTGCTACAGGGCTGCACCTGCCCTGGATGTGGGGATGAAATTCACTGCAACTTTGCCACTGTTTCCTTTATTATTTTAAGTAATATTAAAGGGGAGGCAGCTGCACTGGCAGTATGCCAATGCCTCGCCCAAGTGTCCACTGCTGAGCATTTTCAATCTCTAGTTTTCTTGCACTTTTACAATTTGATGCTATATGAACATCATTAGCTACCATTAAATGGCACTCTGTAAAGAAAATCCAGTTGCATCCTAGTCATGGTGTATTCCACCCCTTCCTGAGTTCATGCTTCAATTTACCATAAGAGGCATACAAGATCAAACATCAGGACTTAGCAGGACTCATTTCTGTTCTTTACCTGACTGAAGACATCGCATGTGAATAGTTGGTACTGACCATATAGATCAATGCCTTCTAAAACTGTGATGTAACAACTGAGTTGAAGATAGCATAGGTGAGGATGAATACATGAATGATACATGAAGCCCGGATCTTCTGATGCTGATGTAGTGAAGAGCCCATCATCCGTTAAGCAAGACATTGCCAGCTCATTGATTTATATATTTGACACACACTCATATTTCATAATGTTGCATTAATATTCCTCTAACATGCACTCTATATTTCTCTTGGGGACTGTTAGAAATGGGATCTCTGGTTGGCTAAGGCTTGCGCCAAAGCCAGGCAGAGGCCACCACTCTAGTCAGGGCGAGGGAGTTACACGCCGACGATAACCCCTGCTCACCCCCTTGGTAGCTTGGCACGAGCAGTCAGGCTTATCCCGGAGGCAATGTGTAAAGCGCTTGCGCAACACACTCTCACAGCAGCAACACACTAGGCACGCCACAAAAGGAACTCCACACAAGGTTATATAAAAAATAGCCTTTGTATTGTCATAAATACCTTAGAAACATAATCACATCATATATAGTGTGCCAACTGGCACTAGGCAATATTCACAGGGGACTATTTACACCCGACAGGGCCAATGGGGCCACTGTCACAAATCACCAATTGTAAATGTAGCACAAATAATAAATGTAGCGCACATAATAAATGTAGCGCACAACCAGTAACTACTGGTACAGTTAGGAACTAAGCGTGAGAACCTGTAATGTAAAAGATAGGGGATGCACAAATCACCTTGCGCATGAATCACCTTAGGCATAAACTACATTAGGCCCACACATCCTTAGCATAACACATTATGAGGTAGGCATCACAAGCATCAGAACATTATGCCACACCTGCAAGCGTGAGCACCATCATATAACCATATTGGGCATCACATTAGCATAAGCACAGGGTGCCCCAATCGGGGCGCAACACTCTGGAACTGGCCCCAGGCCAACTGGCCTCTTCACAGGGGCTCAAATGCCCAATGTCCAGAATGTCCGGGCTGGCTGCACAGGCAGCGAAAGCAAAGTGCGCAATGGCACAAGCCTAAACGTGGCAGCTGCCCACTACTTGCTGGGCAGCTGTGAATAATTAATATGGGCCTGGGCACTCACTGGGCCCTCTTCTGTCCCAAAATATCAGGGTTCTAGGGGGCTCTCAAATGACTCCCCTGGCTGCCTTGGCAGCAACCACAGAGTGCGCCCTGCGCTGGGGGGTGGGGAGTGTATCTCACTCCTTTCTTATCACCAACAAGAAAATGCCCCTGTGTTGCAGCTGTCTGCGCTCCGCAGGGCAGCTGGGGTTAGCACAAAGGACACTGGCACCAACGTGCCTCTCAGCCCCACTCCGGGACTTCTACAACAATGCCCCCAAAAGGAAATCAGCATGGGCACCTCAGGGCCCCACAGGAAAATGGCACTGGCACCACCGTGCCGCTGGGGAGCTCCCCTCTGGGACTCCTCCTGGTGCACTCGATCGGCACCTTAACCGTGCTCAAGAGACTTCAGCCCCACTCACCGGGGCTTTGTGCAGACTCCTCCTGTCTTCTTTCCGGCGGGGCAGGCACCGACATCGGGCCTCGTCTCTCTTCCGCCCCGGCCCCTCCTCACCTGGTCAGGCGGTCTCTCTCTCCTCCGTGGCACCGGAGCGCGGGGTAGGCTCCCGTCGGCTTCCGGTTTCTTCCTCTGGCAGTCCGGACTCTCCGCCCGGCACGGGAGCCCTGGTCACCGTCGGCCGGCCAGCAGCGCCGCGCTGCCTCTCTCTCCGTTTCCGGCGATTTTGGGCGCTTGCCAGCGCGGGGTAGGCTCCGCCTGGCTTTATTCACCCGGTCCCCTTCCTGGGACCGGGACTTTCTCCCGCCTTAGGCTGGACGCGGGGACGGCTTGGCGGCGTCTCGTGGAGGCGGGGTAGGCTCCGCTCCTCCTTCCTCAGCTCAGCTTCCTCTTTGGCCGCGCTGCAATTGGCCGGCCACTTAGCCCTGCCCACAACCAGGCAGTTTTGCCTGACTTCCGGGTCGCGCTGGCCGCGGCCCGGCGGCACCTGTTCTCGGCGGCTTCTCGGTGCGGGGTGGGCACCCGCCTGTAAATAAAACCAAAAGCGGGGTAGGCTCCCGCTGATAAACACACAACTGCGGGTAGGCTCCCGCCTAAGCACGCCGCACGCGGGGGAATCCCTACGTCGGGATTCCTCAGACTCAAACACCGCTCAGCGCTGCAGGGCAAACAGGCTCCTCTCTCCTGGGAGCAAAATAAAAGCGCTCACGAGGCGCTAGGAGCCACAGCTCCAGCAGTGTTTCAATTAGGCCAAAAATAAAGGGTCCTTGGTGCTGGGTACACTCTCAGCAGCACAGCCAGGCAGGCCAGCACGCAGGGACCCCCAGGAAACAGCAGCTGGGTCCCGCGGCGGTTCCTCCTGGCAGAGTGTCCCCTGCAAGTCAGCACAACAGAGCAGAAAAAGAACATTTTCATGGGGTCACAGCCCTTCTTTTATACACCCTTTCCTTTGTCACATAGCACAGGGCTGGGGAAAAACCAGGTGCAACTGGTTTTGGGGGAGCTTTGGAGCACTTTGTTTTGCTCAGCTCCTCTCTCCTTTCACAGGACAGGCTAGGGACATCAGACGCACCACAGGGGTGGAGCCAGCATTGTGGAGGGAAGGCACAGCCCTATTCAGGTCCCAGGTGCAACTCCTCCCTCCCATCTAGATGCAGATCTCCCTATTCAGCCCTGCGCTGACTCACCCTGCCCCTCCTGGAGCCACACACACCTCCCAGCCCCTGTCACTCACAAAGCCAGACATGCAATTCACATCAGGCAGGCAGACACAGAGCACACATAAATGCCAACTTCTAAAAGTGGCACTTCTCCACTAGTCACAATAAATCTGCGCACACCACTGCGCAGCATTTATTCTCACGCAGTTCGCACATACTAAACTCGCCCCTGCCCTACTCTCACACCAGGAATTACCATGGACACACATATCCCCCATGCATTCCTATGGGAGGGCAGGCCAATCTCACCACACGCACTCAGAGTGCGCACGCACTCTACACTGGGACACAGGGCTAAAGTGCGCAGAGGCCTAAAACCACCAACACTACACAGGGAAAAGGCTAGGAGACGAGCAAAAAGTTTAGGGGTGAACCTGCCAAAAGGGCCAAGTCCAACAGGGACCATCTATACTTGTTGCTAGTGAAATGTTCCAACACTGCTTGTATATAGTAACAATTTCTTCCCACTTTCAAGAGGATGCTTGTGGGATATAGTCCCTGAACTCACCTATGTGGCTTGCAGTGCTCCCATCAATGCAGGGTAAACAGTGAGAACAGCTGGGAGGTCCAGCAGCAGCTGATATTCTGGCTCTTGGTGCACAACTATCACTGCAGGAAGACAGGGGGACCTACATGTTTGTGAAAGATGGAAAGAGACTGATAAAGGGGTGGTCAAACATCCTTACTTCTGTTGTGCTTCTAGTCCTTAGATCGTTGCTCCCTGGAACATCTCTTACTGCTTGCCTCAAACATTGTCAAAGTGCAACATCTATGGGGTTTTTCTCACCTACTACAAATATTTGTGTAATATTAAAAGCATTTTGTTTTGTTTTGTCTGGGATGACCAATGAGAAGTAAAATGTTCAAATTCTACCCACATACATTTTCTTTACAATCAACTTTTCTGCACTTCATTTCCCTCTTTTTATTTCAAACACCATATTCAGCAGAGCTCAGAATTGCAGTTGTGCTTATACCACACGGTCTATGGGGACTCGAGATTTTATACATGAGTTATGATGTAGCTACTATCAGCTAACATTGCTTCTGCTACTTTTATCTCTGATGGTTTGAGAGTTTGATTACTTATGCAATCAATCAATAAAAGCTTTATTCGACTGTTAGAAAGACAATCATAAAAGCATAAAAGGTACATAAAATCAAATTCATGTCACTGATTACATACAATCATAAATACTAATACGTTAAAAAGATATGTGTCCAATGTACTTATCACCCGAAACATAAAAGATCACATAAAAACAAGTTCATAACACTTATTGGGTACAATCATAACAGTTAATACATTTAAAAATGTATATCCAAAGTCCTAATCAAGAATCTCGATCCTGACCCATCATCTCATTGCTATCCCAGATCATAGTTTTTCTAAGCCATAGGACTCTTTTAATATATAATGCAATCCTCCATGCAATATGAACATTTTCCAAAAATTGCAGGTGGATTAGTGCTGGGCGACACTGTTTAAGGCCATAAGCTTTTAAAACTGGGATCAGTAACTCTTTTCTTTGTTTCATATAAAATTTACAAAAGAACATCACTTATGCATTCTTGGTTGAATCGTGGTGAGGGTGATTCACACCAGTGCAGATATAGGGGCTTATTCGCAAGCCCACTGTGCCGCCGGAACGTCACTTTTTTGATGTTCTGCAGCGCACAGTGCAGACCAATATCTACGAGGCCACGGAAAGCCGCCCTGCTTGGCTTTTCATGGCCTCATAGATATGCGTTGCCTCACACTGCCTTAGGGAGGCATGCCATGGGCTTTGCAGTGGTTGTTCTCCCGCCCATGGTATTTGACACATTCCCAGATTTACAACATAACACAAATCTGTGAATGAGTCAAAACACTGCACCTCCCCAGGGGTGGAGTGACAGTTGTTTTTGTGAAGGAAGGTGTCCCTTCCTGCTCAAAAACAACCTGATTTCAATGCAGCAACCTTCTGCCATGGTGCCTGTGTTGGAGCTCGACATCAATTTGTGTGCCAGAACAGTGTAAGAGGACAGGAATGTGCTGTATCTCATAGATAAGGCACATTCTTGCCCTTTTATTTTGACACAGGGCAACGCTTCCCTGCGTCAAACTGTTGTAAATGAGGCCCACAGTATTTTATCTTCCAGAGTCTGAGCCACCGGAACGTCACTTTTTTTTACGTTCCGGTGGCACACAGTGCAGACCCATATTTACGAAGCCACGAAATACTACCCTGCATGACTTTTCATGGCCTTGTAGATATGGTGTAAGGCAGCGCAACGTAAGTCACTGCGTTTCCTCACACTGCCACCGGGAGACATACCATGGGTGTTGGGGTGGGTGTTCCCACTCAACGCCCATGGTTTTTGACACATTTCCAGATTTACAACACAGGGCCTCATTACGATGTCGGTCAGATAGGCTCAGAACTGCATTCGGATTATCCTATTTCCGTGTCAGAACCCGAGTTTCCAACAGACTCGGAAACATTTCCGACTGACTGATTATGATAGAAGTTAACCGTTCGGTCTTTCCTACTCGGTTCCGACCGGCATTATGAGACTCCGAGTCGGTTGAAGCTGAATCATACATCTCTATTGTTAGACCTGTCAGCCCTAGGGTGGTCTTACCCCGTTTTTTGCTCTTGCGCCTCATTATTCCCACTACCTTTTTGTTGGACCTAGGTCTCTGGGCGCCTTACCACTGCCAACCAGTGCTGAGGTGCAGGTGCTCTCTCCTAATAAGATGGCTGCCACAGGCCCCTGCTACTGCGGAGTGGCCTTTGCATACACATACTAGTAGTCAGGATCAGGCTGGGACATAATGATACAGTATCCATGCCGTCCCCGCCTCTGGGCCTCATAGCCAGACATGAGGGAAGCTTCTAGAAACTTCCAGCCCAGGGAGGAGTTATGCCTTGCCGCCTTTCAGGAGGGTCACCTGACCTAGGGGTATAAGAGGTTTGGAGGGAAACCCAGATAGTTAGTTGGGGCACCACTGGACCTGGGGGAACCTCCGTCGGAGTATAGGCTGTCGGGCCCAGGGGGGAGACCTACACTACTGGTACTGACTGGGCTGAGGCACTGCGTGCTAAGATAGCTGAGGAACACCTTCCACCCACTGACCTTGCCCAGCGTGAGGGGACCCAGGGAATCACCCCCAGTGTGCCTGCAGGGCACCTGCCTGCCTCTTGTGCCCACCAACTCAACCCCCTACCCCCCAAGTTCATGCAACCAAGTAACTGCGAGTGCTGAACCAGCAACCAAGTAACTGCCAGCAACCTACCACGAAAACCAAGAGCCTGCAACAACGCTATTGCCACCTATAACGACTACTGGGGATCACCAGGTAAGCGCCACCCCTCCCAAGCGCCAAGTGCCAACCCTCTGCCCTGCTGTGAGCGCTGCGAGTGGAGACGCATTATGAGGGAGGAGAAGCGCTACGTGTGAGAAAGCGCTGTATGCTGCCCCCTTGAAGCGCTGTGTGCCCTGAAGCGCTTACTGCACCCAAAGCGCTGTGTGGCCGGAAGAAGCGCTGCGGGGACTGAACTCACCGTCACGGCCCGGGCACTGCTGTCTGCTGCGATCACCGCCACGGCCCGGGCACTGCTGTCTGCTGCGATCACCGCCGCTGCCCGAGCGCTGAGACGAAGCGGAGGCCGCGCTGGGCCTAAGCGGAGGGCGGGAGGCGTTCCCCATCGATGGGAGCAACGGCCGCGTCAGAGGCCGCGCCCCCGGGAAAGCCGCGCACTGATTGGCTCCCGGACCGGCGTTGGGAACCGGAGCCGGAGACCTGCCGCACCGCGCCGTCACTTGCATCGGGGGCTGGAGAGGAGCCTTGCCGGCCCCCCGCCTCGTCACCCGCTAAGGCCTGCCCGGAGGGGACTTTGTCGATTCGCCTCCCCCGTCCGGTCCCGGCAGTAGAGAGGAGCGGGCCGGCCGGGGTGGAGGCTCCCAGCACCACATCGGGAGTGATTGCCCCCCTGATTACGCGAGTGACTGGTGAGTCCGGGAGGCCGGGG
The DNA here is from genome assembly GCA_963921515.1 of Calotriton arnoldi. Lineage (NCBI taxonomy): Eukaryota > Metazoa > Chordata > Amphibia > Caudata > Salamandridae > Calotriton > Calotriton arnoldi. The sequence continues at coordinate 2,909,725 of CAWUFW010000713.1, read as the reverse complement.
CCCACGCTACACAGGGGCCCGGTCGTCCCTAACGTCGACACTGCCCCGGGGCCCAGGAAACGCCACCAGTAGGGCCAAGATTAAGGAGAGCGGCGCAACAGATGCTAGTTACCCTAGTGATTACGAGCAGCAGCTAAGTTCCCCCCGAACTGTAAGGTGGAAGGCCTTATTGTTTCCAATGCGGTGTGATTAATCGGCATTAAGGCCTTTACTGAATTGAATAGGAGTCTAAGCAAAACTGATGTATGACATACATGCCTTATGTCCCCTAATGAGGGAAATGGTTTCAGTGTTGTGTGATTTACCTACGTTAGGCCCCCAATGAATTGAAGGTATCTACATGAATTGAGCCTGTGTTCACCTGCCAAGAGTTAAAGTGTTCTTATGTTGTAGGCCTACCTGCTTTGCGATGCCCACTGTACTGAATGTGGTTGCGCCTAGGTTGATACAGGTTCCTCCTCATCTACAGTGTTATGTGCATCTACATTTCTGCTAATTGAATGTCGCTAAATGCATTGAAGTCTATGTTTGACCCTGCAATCTATGACCTACAGTATTACCTACTTTCCAATGAGGTTATTGCTAGTGCCTTTTAATGGCGTAACGTTTTACTGTTATAATGTGCTTGAATGAATTTACGCACTGGTCTTGAGAAACTAAATGAATTGAAATGTTGCCTAAGATTATCTTGCCTCACCTACTGCTGATTCATATTAGATAAAGGATCTTGTTTTTATACAAAAGCCTGGTGTGGTGTCTCCTTATTGTGTGCGCATTACTGAGTCAGTGTGAGTGTGTGCTGCACAAGTGCTTAACACATTGCCTTCGGGTGCCTTCCTGCCTCGCGCCAAGCTACCGCGTCGGAATCGGTGACCCCGGTTCTAACATTGGTGTTCAGTGGTGGGATAAGGACTTGTGCTTGTGCAGCACCCTACAGAGATTCAGTGTGCGCCGCAATTGGACACCTATTTAAATGCAAGTGTTAAGAATTCTTCTGTGATTGCCTGATTGTATACAGGCTCCTGTGTTAACCTGTTGCCTACGTCCTAGAGTCTTTTCCCTTAAGTGTCTGGGGCCCCACCTGTCAGGATGGAGTTCGAGCTGGCCAACCTTGAAATGTATACGGTGGCGCAGCTGAGGGAGTTCTGTCGGGGGATGGGGGTGCCCGTCAAGCGAGGCGCCAAGAGAGAGGAGCTTCAGAAAGTCTTGAGGGCATGGGTATTGGCAAACCCGGGAGGGAGAGTGGACGAGGAGCAGGGGGAGACAGACGACCCAGGAGAACTGGACCTACTGCGCATTGACGTTAGCGAGAATGTGTTGCCAGGAAGACGTTCCAGGGCAGGCAGTAGTGCGTCAGGGGGGAGTTTGTCTGCGGAAGAGTACAAGGACAGGAGGGAGGAGAGGCAATTGAAGCTAGAGCTTGCTAGGATGGACAAGGAGCGAGAACAGGCGAGGCTAGCCATGGAGGAGAGGAAGCTTGTACATGAGCTTAGCCTGAAAGAACTAGAGCTCCGAGCATTGCAGATAGGGACGCAGGGCAACTTGAATGGTGGCAGCGTACCCGCTGAGGCTCCACGAGAGCCTAAGTTTTACCTACCTAAGGAGGTGATGGCCAGTTTCAGTGTAGGGGATGACATTGATAAGTCGTTGGCGGCGTATGAGGTGTCTTTGGTAGCCCATGGGGTGCCTGAGAAGTACTGGGGGAGGCATGTATAGGTACATACCTCCGGTGGCAAGGGACACACTCTTGACTTTAGACAAAGGTGATCAGACAAATTACCCTGTCATGAAAGAGGCATTGCTTAAAAGTTTGGCCTCACTCCAGAAAAGTATCGCAAGAAATTCCGCAACAGCTACAAGCTTCCCACACAGAACTGGGTGGATTTTTTTGATTATGCCCGCAAGGCATTGGAGGGTTGGGTGCGTGGCAGCTGAAGTGAGTGACTATGAAGGGCTGTACAATCTGTTTTTAAGGGAGCACCTTCTTGATAAATGTTTTCCAGAGCTGCGCCAACACCTGGTGGACCGCAAGCTGACCGATCCTCGGGAACTTGCGGAGGAGGCGGATACCTGGGTTAGCACTCGGGTGTCCCACAAGGGATCCGGGAGACCCCCGAAAGGTGGACAGGGTTTTCCCCAGAAGAGAGAGGGGGAGATAAAAGGAGTTCTTTAAAGGCCCCCAAAATAGACCGCAAGGGAAGGGGGTAGGTTCCCCACCCCAATCTGGATTCCAGAAACCCACTTACCCTGACAAGAGTCAGCAGCCCAGAACTGTCCGGTGCTACGAGTGCGGGGAGGTTGGACACTACAAGGGGGATCCCCAGTGTCGCAAGAGGACCCCAGCCCCCACAGGAGGTTAGAGCCCCGGGGTGGCCAGTGTAGCGCTTGGGGAGGAGTTGTCCCTAGGTAGGGGAGGTGAGTGGACAGGCTTGACCTTAGTTTCCCTGGGGATAGAGAGATCATGCCACGGGTTCAGGTACCCGCGAACACTGCCAAGTACCGGCAGAGGGTCCTGGTGAACGGGGAGGAGGTGGAGGCTCTGAGGGACACAGGTGCCAGCATGATGATGGTAAGGCGTCAGCTGGTGTCCCCAGAGCAGGTGATTCCTGAAGTATTCCACCCGGTTGTCATGGCTGATAATAGCCTGGGTCATTACCCCGTGGCCCAAGTTCCCTTTTAGTGGGGAGGAGTCTCAGGCCTGTTGAGAGTTTATTTTATTTTATTTATTTTATTTTGAGAGTTTTATATAGCGCTGGCTAGACCCAGAGGTATCAGAGAGCTTTACATGAGCAGATAATATAACGCAAACATGACATACGAATAGGTAAAAAGATAAAGAAACAACATGTGAAATATACAAAAACAAAATAAATATACAGGAGCACGAGCTATACACTTCAAGTAACTTGGTATATGTTGTTCGGGGAAGGACAGATAATACTGGACAAAATGTAACATGGTAATTGGAGATCAGGTGCAGGTCACAGGTTAGGACCTCCAATGATAATTGGGCCAAACATGGCGTATAAGTAGATAAAAGATAATGACAACAACATGTGAGATATACAAATCAAGTAAATAGATAAACAGGGGCAGGAGCTATTCATGGAATGGACAAATATTACTGGATTAATATAACATGGTGAGATTGGAGGTCGAGTGCAGGTCGCAGGTTAGGATCCCCAATAATAATTGAGGAGGTGGATTTTGAGGTCTTTTTGAAGCTGAAATAGGAGGGGTTGCAGCGCAGGTTTTTGGGAGGGCATTCCAGATGATAGGGGCATTCCCAGAGAAGGAGCGTGATTGTGTGGCTTTCTTTTTATGCAGTGGTGGTATAAGGAGGAGGGAGTTAGTGCTTCTCAGGGGACGTGTGGTGCCCGCAATGAGGAGTTTCTTGGAAAGGTACTGTGGAGTGTTTTGGTGGAGGACTTTATGAGTGATGCAGGCAGTTTTGTATGCAGATCTGCCTTCAATAGGGAGCCATTTAAGAGATTTGAGAGCCGGGATATGTGATCGAAGCGTTTGCAGTCTGTAATGAGCCTGGCGGCCAGGTTGAGCACAGCTTTGATTGGAGCAAGGTGGACCTTGGGGATTCCGTTGAGGATAGCGTTACCATAATCAATACGTGAAAGAACAAGTGACTGAACTACAAGTTTAAAATCATCGTTGGGTATAAAGGGTTTGATTTTCTTGAGGTGACGGAGAGTGAGGAGGGCTCCTTTAGCAGAGTTTTGATGTGGACGTTAAGGGTTAGGGTGTTGTCGATAGAAATACCAAGAGATTTGACGGAGTTGGACAAGGTGAATGAGCAGTTGAGTGCGTTAAGGTCAGAGATCCATGATTGAACGGGGAGCGGGTTGTTTTTAGGGGAGAAGAGAATGATTTCAGTTTTATTAGGGTTACGTTTGAGATGATTGGAGTGGAACCAGGTTTGGATTTTGGTGAGGGTGTTGTTCAGGTGTAAGATGTCGGCATGAGTTTTAATCTTGTAATAGATTTGGGTGTCATCGGCGTAGAGGTGGTAGTTGATGCCTGCTTGTTTAAGAATGAGGGTGAGGGGTTCCATAAAGAGGTTAAAGAGGGAGGGAGAGAGAATAGACCCTTGGGGGACTCCAAGGGAGACAGGAGTGGGGTTAGAGAGACAGTTTTGAATTTTGATTTGCTGAGTTCGGTGTTGTAGGTAGGAGACGAACCATTTGTAGGCAGTGTCATTGAGGCCGAAGCGGGTCCTAAGCACATTGAGTAGGGCTGAATGGTTGACTGTATCAAACGCTGCGGAGAGATCAAGGAGGATAAGAAGACAGGTCTCGCTATTATCAAGTGATTGGTGGATGTCATCGACAACATTGAGCATCGCCGTTTCGGTGCTGCAGCCTTTCCTGAAGCCTGATTGAAAGGGATCAAGTAGGTTGAAGTTTTCGATGTGTTTGTCTAGTTGTAGTAGGACACAGTAGGAGAGTTGCGGTGAGCCCTGCCATGCCAGTTGACTGTCTGCTCGGAAACGATTTGGAACATACTGCCTGGAAGGAGGTGGAGTTCAACGCCCACGCTGAGATGCTGGGATTACCAGGGTGGACTTGCGTGGTCACGCGGTCCATGGCTGCCCGGCAAGGAACTCAACCCGGGTTGGAGCCTGAAACAATGGCCCATCCCACTGCTGGACAAGAGAACATCTCTGAGGATGCACCCTGCGAGATGGATGGGGAGCCCGCGGAGGTGACCCCGGAGTCCGCTGAGGTGGATGTTGTTCCTGTGGGGGACTTGCCGACCCCTGCAGAGTGGCAGGTGGAAGGAGGGCCTACCCGGGAGGAATTCTGTCGGGCACAGAGAGAGTGCCCAACGCTTGAAGGCATGCGGCAGCAGGCCGAAGCCCAAGCAACTGGTACAGAGACTGGTAACTACCATGTCTACTGGGAGGATGGTCTCCTCTACAGTGAGCCTAAGGCTCCGGTGCATGGGTCATCAAGGGCCTTAGTGGTCCCCCAATGCTACCGAGCCTTCCTGCTGGAATTGGCACATGAGATACCCCTGGCAGGACACCTGGGCCAGGATAAGACATTTGCTCGTTTGGTCCCACATTTTTATTGGCCCAGGATGAGAGTTACCTCTGACACCTTTTGTAAGACCTGTGTGACTTGTCAGGCGAGTGGCAAGACTGGGACTAAGTTGAAGGTCCCCTTGGAACCGCTCCCGGTTGTCGGTACCCCTTTGAGCGGGTAGGAATTGACATTGTCGGGCCAATGGACCCGCCAACTTCTTCGGGACATAGGTTCATCTTGGTGTTGGTGGACCACGCCACCCGGTACCCGGAGGCAATCCCTCTGAGGACCATCACTGCACCTGTGGTGGCGCGGGCCTTGATGGGGATTTTTACCTGAATGGGATTCCCCAAGGTCATGGTGTCAGATAGGGGCATGAATTTCATGTCGGCCTACATGCAGGCCATGTGGAAGGAGTGCGGAGTGACCTACAGGTTCTCCACTCCTTACCACCCCCAGACTAACGGGCTCGTGGAGCGCTTCAATAAGACCCTGAAGGGGATGATCCGGAGCCTACCTGAGGACTTGAGAAGGAAGTGGGACGTCCTCTTACCCTGTCTGCTCTTCTCCTACCGAGAGGTGCCGCAGAAGGGGGTCGGTTTCAGCCCCTTTGAGCTGCTCTATGGCCACGCCGTTAGGGGGCCCCTCAGTCTTGTGAAGGAGGGGTGGGAGAAGTCTTCTAAGAAGCTCCCACGTGATGTGGTCAGCTACATGCTGGCGTTCCGCAGCCAGATGGCCAAGCTGTGGAAAGAGGCCTCAGACAAGCCGTCATGAAGGAATGGTACGACCGGAATGCTCGGACGGTGGAATTGGATGCTGGACAGAAGGTGTGGGTCATGGAGCCCGGAGAGCTTGGCGCCCTCCAGGACGGGTGGACTGGACCGTATGAAATTTTGGGGAGAAGAGGCCAGACCACTTATGTAGTAGACCTCAAGACCCCCCGACAACCCCACAGGGTGTTCCACATCAACCGCCTTAAGCCACACCAGGAGCGGTCAGAACTTACTCTCCTGATGGTGACGGATGGTAGTGAAGAGGAGGAGAGCGAGCCTCTTCCGGACCTTCTGGTGGCCAAAGAGAACGATGGATCGGTGGAGGGAGTGGTTCTCTCCCCATCCTTGGCCCCTGAGCAACAGAGGGACTGCCGCCAGGTGTTGGAGCAGTACTCCTCGCTGTTCTCCCTCACGCCTGGGATCATGCACCTGTGTACCCATGATGTGGACACAGGGGACAGCCCGCCAGTGAAAACCAAGTCTTACCGGCTGTCCGACAAAGTCAAGACCAGTATCCAGGGTGAGGTAGCCAAGATGTTAGAGCTGGGGGGGATTGAGCCTTCCAGCAGCCCTTGGGCTAGTCCGGTGGTGTTGGTGCCGAAAGCGGCCCCACCGGGCACCACACCAGAACTTCGGTTCTGTGTGGATTACCGTGGTCTGAACTCCGTGACCAAGACCGATGCTCACCCGATCCCTCGGGCGGATGAGCTCATTGACCGACTGGGAGCAACTCGGTATCTGAGTACCATCGACCTGATGTCAGGATATTGGCAGATTGCCATGGCGGACTGAGCAAAGGAGAAGACTGCGTTCTCCACCCCCGAGGGCCACTTTCAATTTCGGGTGATACCCTTCGGGCTGAAAAATGCTCCGGCCACTTTCCAGCGGTTGGTTAACCAGGTACTGTCTGGCCTAGAGGCCTTCTCTGCTGCCTACCTGGATGACATAGCTGTCTTCAGCAGCAGCTGGGAGGACCATCTGGAGCATCTCCAGGAGGTGCTGCAGGCCCTACACCGGGCTGGCCTAACCATTAAGGCCAGCAAGTGCCAGATTGGACAGGGATCTGTCGTCTACCTGGGACACCTGGTGGGCGGGTGTAAGGTGCAACCCCTCCAGGCCAAAATCGAGACCATCTTGGCCTGGGGGCCCCCCAAAACCCAAACGGAGGTCTGGGCCTTCCTTGGCCTCACGGGTTACTACTGCCGGTTTGTCAAGGGCTATGGGACCATCGTAGCCCCCTGACAGAATTGACCTCAAAGAAGCAGCCACGTAAAGTGATCTGGACGGCTGCCTGTCAAGAAGCGTTTGACACTCTGAAGCACGCGATGTGCACCGCTCCGGTGCTTAGGACTCCGGACTTTGGCAAAGAATTCATCGTGCAGACAGACGCCTCTGAGCATGGCATTGGAGCTGTGCTCTCCCAACTTAATGATGACGGCCAAGACCAGCCAGTGGCCTTTATTTCCCGAAGGCTACTCCCCCGGGAACAGCGGTGGAGTACTATAGAGCGAGAAGCCTTCGCCGTGGTTTGGGCTTTGAAGAAGTTGAGGCCATACCTCTTTGGCTCTCACTTCCTTATTCAGACCGACCACCGACCCCTTCGCTGGCTCATGCAGATGAGAGGCGAAAACCCCAAATTGTTGAGGTGGTCCATTTCCTCCAGGGATGGACTTTCGGGTGGAACATCGACCCGGAGTTGACCACGCCAACGCTGACGGTCTCTCCCGGTTTTTCTGCCTTAGCGATGAGAACTCCCTAGAGGTTGGGTAGCTCTCCCCACTTTCGGCTGGGGGGGACGCGTGTTAGACCTGTCAGCCCTAGGGTGGTCTTACCCTGTTTTTTGCTCTTGCGCCTCATTTTTGCCACTACCTTTTTGTTGGACCTAGGTCTCTGGGCGCCTTACCACTGACAACCAGTGCTGAGGTGCAGGTGCTCTCTCCTAATAAGATGGCTGCCACAGGCCCCTGATACTGCGGAGTGGCCTTTGCATACACATACTAGTAGTCAGGATCAGGCTGGGACATAATGATACAGTATCCATGCCGTCCCCGCCTCTGGGCCTCATAGCCAGACATGAGGGAAGCTTCTAGAACCTTCCAGCCCAGGGAGGAATTATGCCTTGCCGCCTTTCAGGAGGGTCACCTGACCTAGGGGTATAAGAGGTTTGGAGGGAAACCCAGATAGTTAGTTGGGGCACCAATGGACCTGGGGGAACCTCCGTCGGAGTATAGGCTGTCGGGCCCAGGGGGGAGACCTACACTACTGGTACTGACTGGGCTGAGGCACTGCGTGCTAAGATAGCTGAGGAACACCTTCCACCCACTGACCTTGCCCAGTGTGAGGGGACCCAGGGAATCACCCCCAGTGTGCCTGCAGGGCACCTGCCTGCCTCTTGTGCCCAGCAACTCAACCCCCTACCCCCCAAGTTCATGCAACCAAGTAACTGCGAGTGCTGAACCAGCAACCAAGTAACTGCCAGCAACCTACCACGAAAACCAAGAGCCTGCAACAACGCTATTGCCACCTATAACGACTACTGGGGGATCACCAGTGCCAACCCTCTGCCCTGCTGTGAGCGCTGCGAGTGGAGACGCATTATGAGGGAGAAGCGCTACGTGTGAGAAAGCGCTGTATGCTGCCCCCTTGAAGCGCTGTGTGCCCTGAAGCGCTTACTGCACCCAAAGCGCTGTGTGGCCGGAAGAAGCGCTGCGGGGACTGAACTCACCGTCACGGCCCGGGCACTGCTGTCTGCTGCGATCACCGCCACGGCCCGGGCACTGCTGTCTGCTGCGATCACCGCTGCTGCCCGAGCGCTGAGACGAAGCGGAGGCCGCGCTGGGCCTAAGCGGAGGGCGGGAGGCGTTCCCCATCGACGGGAGCAACGGCCGCGTCAGAGGCCGCGCCCTCGGGAAAGCCGCGCACTGATTGGCTCCCAGACCGGCATTGGGAACCGGAGCCGGAGACCTGCCGCACCGCGCCGTCACTTGCATCGGGGGCCGGAGAGGAGCCTTGCCGGCCCCCCGCCTCGTCACCCGCTAAGGCCTGCCCGGAGGGGACTTTGTCGATTCGCCTCCCCCGTCCGGTCCCGGCAGTAGAGAAGAGCCGGCCGGCCGGGGTGGAGGCTCCCAGCACCACATCGGGGAATGATTGCCCCCCCCTGATTACGCGGAGTGACTGGTGAGTCCGGGAGGCCGGGGCCCACGCTTACACAGGGGCCCGGTCGTCCCCAACGTCGACACTGCCCCGGGGCCCAGGAAACGCCACCAGTAGGGCCAAGATTAAGGAGAGCGGCGCAACAGATGCTAGTTACCCTAGTGATTACGAGCAGCAGCTAAGTTCCCCGAACTGTAAGGGTGGAAGGCCTTATTGTTTCCAATGCGGTGTGATTAATCGGCATTAAGGCCTTTACTGAATTGAATAGGAGCCTAAGCAAAACTGATGTATGACATACATGCCTTATGTCCCCTAATGAGGGAAATGGTTTCAGTGTTGTGTGATTTACCTACGTTAGGCCCCCAATGAATTGAAGGTATCTACATGAATTGAGCCTGTGTTCACCTGCCAAGAGTTAAAGTGTTCTTATGTTGTAGGCCTACCTGCTTTGCGACGCCCACTGTACTGAATGTGGTTGCGCCTAGGTTGATACAGGTTCCTCCTCATCTACAGTGTTATGTGCATCTAAATTTCTGCTAATTGAATGTCGCTAAATGCATTGAAGTCTATGTTTGACCCTGCAATCTATGACCTACAGTGTTACCTACTTTCCAATGAGGTTATTGCTAGTGCCTTTTAATGGCGTAACGTTTTACTGTTATAATGTGCTTGAATGAATTTACGCACTGGTCTTGAGAAACTAAATGAATTGAAATGTTGCCTAAGATTATCTGCCTCACCTACTGCTGATTCATATTAGATAAAGGATCTTGTTTTTATACAAAAGCCTGGTGTGGTGTCTCCTTATTGTGTGCGCATTACTGAGTCAGTGTGAGTGTGTGCTGCACAAGTGCTTAACACATTGCCTTCGGGTGCCTTCCTGCCTCGCGCCAAGCTACCGGGTCGGAATCGGTGACCCCGGTTCTAACATCTATGGACTGCGTTTCCGACCGACGTATTAAGATGTCGGATTCAGACAGCCTTTCTGAATCGGTCTGTCCGACACGAAACAGCTGTCGGAAACTGACTTTGGGGGCTCATAGCAGGCCCCCTTCACCCAGAGGCCTCCGGTTGGGGCAGTGAGGGTACCCATGGGACCCCTCTCTACAACCATGCACAGTGTGCAAATTTTTCCGCACCCAACCCTTTTTTCAATAGGAGCCTGTATTGTCAGTTGGAACACAGGCTCCCATTGAAGTCAATGGGAGTACGGAAACATCGTAATTGGTCGGTCGGACTCGGCGAACCCGAATCGGTCAGAAATGATTCCGACAAGGAGTCGGTCGGATTGCTTTCGGACCGACATCGTAATGAGGCCCATAGTGTAAATCTGGGAATGCGTCAAAACCCTGTGCCTCCCCACGGGTATCATAACGGTTGTTTTTGTGAGGGAAGGTGTTCTTTCCTGCACAAAAACAACCTGATTTCAACGCAGGCTCCCTTGTTCCATGGTGCAATGGTGCCTGCGTTGGTGCAAGGCAGCCATTTGTGTGTGAGTGCAGTGTAAGAGGACAGGAATGTGCCATTCATAGATATGGCACATTCCTGCCCTTTTCTTTTGAAGCAGGACAGTGCAGCAAAGTGATGTGCAGCACTGCCCTGCATCAAATTGTTGTTAATGAGGCCCATGGTATTTACTGCAAATGAAATGCTAGATCTGTGCTAACAAAAGTTGCATAAAAAGCATAATGTTAATTATTGACCTCAAACAGATGAGAAGACTAGTAAATACAATGAAACTATAGGATCTGCCATGCAAGTTATAGACAGGTGAATATTTGAGACACCTATATAATCAGCTTTCATAATATTGTGACCTTTTAATGTCTAGTTGAGTTAACAAAATGCCAAGATCAGCGACAGTGACATCATGTAACCCATGTGCCTCTCTCTGATGACATCAGATACAGTGACATCATGTGGCCTTTCACCATGATTCCATCTACCAAAGGACAAAAGACAGAGAACAGATTTGAGTGATGACCATTCACTTCCTCAGCATGTGACACTGGCCCATATAGGTTTCCGCAAGCATCTTTTTGTCAGAATGTTAATTCTCTGACTATATTGGAATTTGTTGCACGTGTCCTAGGGCGAAAAATTGTTTAGAAAAAAGTGTTTTGATAACTACTGCACATAAAGCAACAGGCATTTCTACATTCTACCAATTTACAACGGAATGCCTTGCCTTTTACTGCCTGTTAGTTTATATAATGTGCATATCTTGGCAAGGGACTCTGAGTAGGATACATGGGTGGTAATAACATGCTATAGAACTGTCAATGCACTAAACCCACATGACTGAAACTAAGCAAATCAGGGCTATCCGTGCTGCCTCTGGACTCCTCTAATTGACATGCTTGATGATGCACATTGGTGCGTGATAACAGGCCTTCTTGGCAAGGGGTTGTGTTGAATGAGCCATTCAATGCCAGTTCGTGACTACCAATGAAGCAGGTTTGGTTTGTGAGCCTATGTATACAAAGCAGTGATAGCAGGGATAGAAGTTTGCATAATCCAGCAGATACCTGTCTGTGCTGTTTTTTTGTCAATATATCCTTGCATTACACTTCCTGTGCATTAAAGGAAAAGGTGCCTGTCACAGTCCCATGAATTGGATGTTGTCTGTGCAAGTTCAAAAAGCCCGCCACACTAAGTCCGGGTCACCTCGTTCTCAATTTCACCATTCTAGTGAAGCTATGGTGTAGTACTTTTTATGGAAGATCGTGCCAAGGGAGTTAGCTTGATTTCTTTCAGCTTCAACGCCACGACCGCCCCGACAACCACTGAGACCTCCGCCCCCACAACCACCATCCGCACCAACCGCCTGCTCTCCTGGACCAACATCAACGACGACGACACCATCAAGATCATGAACACCATCCACTCCGGATCTCCGTCAGACCCATGCCCACACCACATCTTCAACAAAGCCAGCACAGCCATCGCACCCCATCTCCGGAAAGTCATCAACACCTCCTTCGAGACAGCAACCTTCCCGGAGAGCTGGAAGCACGCCGAGATCAAAGCCTTACTCAAGAAACCCAAGGCGGACCCCAAGGACCTCAAGAACTTCCGGCCCATCTCCCTGCTCCCGTTCCCGGCAAAGGTCATCGAGAAGACCATCAACAAACAACTGACCCGCTACCTTGAGGAGAACAACATCCTGGACCCTTCCCAGTCCGGGTTCCGCAGCAACCACAGCACCGAGACTGCCTTCATCGCCGCCACCGATGACATCAAGTCCCTGCTGGACAACGGAGAAACGGCGGCCCTCATCCTCCTGGACCTGTCAGCCGCCTTCGACACGGTCTGCCACCACACACTACGAACACGCCTCCACAACGCCGGGATCCAAGAGAAGGCCCTGGACTGGACCACCTCCTTCCTCTCCGGCAGAACACAGAGCGTCCGCCTTCCCCCCTTCCGCTCCGAAGCCACCGAGATCATCTGCGGCGTACCCCAGGGCTCTTCCCTCAGCCCAACTCTGTTTAACATCTACATGGCACCGCTCGCCCACGTCGCCCGTCGGCATGACCTCAACATCATCTCCTACGCCGATGACACACAGCTGATCCTCTCCCTCACCAAGGACCCCCACACCGCCAAAACCAGCCTTCACGAAGGAATGAAGGCCGTCGCTGAATGGATGAGGAACAGCCGACTGAAGCTGAACTCGGACAAGACGGAGGTCCTCATCCTCGGATCCACCCCTTCGGCCTGGGACGACTCCTGGTGGCCGACCGCACTGGGAACCGCCCCAACACCCACCGACCATGCACGCAACCTAGGGGTCATCCTCGACTCCACCCTCTCCATGACTAAACAGGTCAATGCCGTCTCCTCCGCCTGCTTCAACACCCTCCGCATGCTCCGCAGGATCTACAAGTGGATCCCCACTGAAACGAGAAGAACGGTCACCCAGGTCCTCTACGCAGGAGCCTCGACCAAACTCCTGAGACGGCTCCAACGCATCCAGAACGCCTCTGCACGCCTGATCCTCGACATCCCTCGCCGCAGCCACATCACACCCCACCTGAGAGACCTGCACTGGCTCCCGGTCAACAAGAGGATAACCTTCAAACTCCTCACCCACGCACACAAGGCACTCCACAACACCGGACCAATGTACCTCAACAGACGACTCAGCTTCTACACCCCCACCCGCCAGCTCCGCTCCGCCGACCTCGCCCTCGCCACTGTCCCCCGCTTCCGAAGAGCGACCTCCGGTGGCAGATCGTTCTCCCACCTCGCCGCCAAGACCTGGAACACCCTCCCCATCCACCTACGGCAGATCCAACACCTGCTGACCTTCAGAAAACTCCTCAAGACCTGGCTTTTTGAGCAGTAGCAGCATTCCCCACCCCAGCGCCTTGAGACCCTCACGGGTGAGTTGTGCGCTTTACAAATTATATGATTGATTGATTGATTGATTTTTCCCAATCATAGTAATTGAAAAGGCCTGCAGCCCAAGAGTGTCCAGGCCACTAGAATACCCCAGCTCTGAAAGAACGAGGAAGGGCATGGTCACAGTGAAAACACTTTTGCTGTTGCCCATATGCTGTGCACAGCTTGCATAGAAGAAGAGCAGCACCTACATAATGCCCTGGTTAGCTGGGGCCATCTGAAATGATTCCACGTTCATCAGTGCTTGTTATGATGTATCTCCCATTACCAGGGATTCTGAGACACTGCTAATATCAGAGGATGTTCCATCACTATGCACTAGACGAAATAAAAGGAGACACGTAAATGTATGTGGTTGATTCGCTTCATGTATATCAGCTGCTTGGGTTCCCATCAGCTGCTGCATAGTCTGAATATCAACTGGTGTGCGTGGCCATCTTATCATCCCCTTTGACCTCCTTGATAATCTGTGCATCACACAAAGGAAGGATTACTATGAATACAACATATATACATACACACATACATCTAAACCAGCATTAATACTTAACACTAGCTGTTAGACTTGAGGGCCTTAGGTGGTCTTCATCCCAACTTTTTGCCTACCTCTTTGCTAGCTTAAGGACATTGTGCACTGTACCACTGCTAACCAGTGCTTAAGTGCTTGTACCCTCTCCCCTAAAAATGGTAATATTGGTTCATCACCAATTGGCATATTTAGTTTACTTATAAGTCCCTAGTAGAGTAGCACTCTCTGTACCCAGGGACTGTAAATTAAATGCTACTAGTGGGCCTGCAGCACTGATTGTGCCACCCACTGAAGTAGCCCTTTAACCATGTCTCAGGCCTGCCACTGCCTGCCTGGGTGTGCAGTTGTACACTGCCATGTCTTCCTAGAAAAGTCATCATTTTTCCAGGCCTAAACTTTCCCTTTTTATACATATGTCACTCCTAAGGTAGGCCCTGGACAACCCAGAGAGCAGGGTGCAATGTATTTAAAAAGCAGGACATGTACTTTTATGTTTTATATGTCCTGGTAGTAGAAAACTCCCAAAGTTGTTTTTTACCACTGCAAAGCCTGTTTCTCCCATAGGATAGCATTGGGATTACCTTATTACATTTTATAAGTACAATTTCCATGTGGTAAGGGATAAGAACCCCATGTATGGTGTCTCTGGAATCCTAATTTAAAATTCAAACTTATGGTGTAGTCGGATTTTAAATTACAATTCAGGAAATGCCACTTTGGAAAGTTGCCATTTTCTTACTTTAGCCATTTGGTGCCTGTTGCCTGTCTCAGATCAATCTGGGGTGAGTGACAGCTGAGCTTTGTGTATTCCCCCTAGGTAGCCACACAATGGGAGCTTATGTGTGACTTGATGGACCACCCTGGGAGAATGGGAGGGAGGAGCTGGACCCACTCCCACTTATACCTGAATAGGCTGTGCCCAGCCCCACGTAAAAAGGGCTGTATACCCCATTGTAGTGAGTCTGGTGTCAGGGCAGGAAGGGAGGACCTCTTTGCACATCAAAGACCTATCTTTGAAGTCTCCCCCACGTCAAAGGACCAACTGGGTATAAGTACTTGACCTCTGACATCATCACTTTGAGTACACTTCTGCACCTGCAAAGACTGCTGTGCTGTTGAAAGACTGACACTCTGCTGGACTGCTGCTTTGCTGGACTCCTGCCTTGCTTTGCTATCCTGCTGCCTGCTGTTCCCCTGCCTGGGTGGGAAGGGCTGGAACTGCATCACTTGAACACAGAGTGGCTCCAAGGGCTAGCTGGCTGGCCCCCTGATCTGAAGCTTCAGGGACATAAAAGATTTCCAGCCACCCTGCTTCTGCACCAGGACTCTGTCATCTGTGAGTCCGCCCTGCCAAGTGGTGTCAACCCAGTCCTGGACTCTTGGAAGTGGGACTAAGGTGCTTGTTCCAGTGGAACCAATGCAACCGCTGTCAAACCAACACATCGCTTCTGCTGCGTGGATCAGAACCGACGCACCACATCTGCTGGGTGGAGCACAACCGATGCACCACATCTGCTGTAAGGATAAAAACCAAGGCATCGCTGCTGCTGCATGGATTGGATTTGATGCATAGCCTTTGGAACCACCACTCTTCCTAGTGAAAGGTTCTTGCATCCTTTTCAGGATTTACAAACCAATGCAAAATGATATTTGTGTTGCTTTGTAAGAAAAAGTAATGCAAATCAGTGCAAAGCGCTGCTGTTGTGTTACTCTGCATCAAGGGGACGTTCCATGGTTGGTACATGGATGTTTCTGTGCAACCACCTGTGGTTTTGCTGCAAAACCATATCTACTAACAATGAAAAAAGCTTGGAAGCAGACGTTAACAATGAGAAATGCTTTTATTTCTCATAATTTGGCACAATTTGCATGTGTGCTGCACTGTACGGCACACTTTGAAAGTGGGAACAGTGTTAAAGTTAGCCTAACCATTGTAGTTTCTACTGGAAGGGTACGCTTTCAGTACAAAACTGATGCTAGCCTGACACAGAAACCTTTGGTGCAAAGGTGTGTGTGGTGCGGCTGCCTGATTGTGCTCAAGTGCTAAGGAGAGAGGAGGAGAGTGCCATATCTCTGTAGATATAGTGCTTTCCTGCTCTCTCCCTGTTGCGCAGCACAGCCCAGCAACTTTGGGTGCTGCGCTGCACTGCTTGTTAGTTTTGTAAATCTGCTACTTAATTTCCAGGCAGATCCAGCTCAATCACTTGGATTATTCTTAAGATTTAGAGTTTGGAGGAGCACGTGCACTGCCACAAAACAGTGGTTTACCAGTTCTGCCAACCATGCAGTTCCCCCAAATCTTTTAGAACTGGGAGGCTACTGGTTTCCACGGGCAGTTTCTCAACTGGTCTGTGGAAGTCCATCTGTCACAGAGCCACTAAGTCATATAAACATTCGTTCCATTCTATTTAGAAAGGTTGCTGTCACTAGTTAAAGGGACCACCTTGTTGCCTCAAAGGGCAGGAAAATTGAATAATGACACTGTTTTTGGAGTTTTTGACTAGTGGGATGAAAACAACATAGGCCCCATACAGCCAACCCCTCTGCCTTCAAAGCAACTACCGCCTTCGTGATTATTCCGAAATCAGTGACGATCTGCCTTGCAGGAAAGAATCTCAAGCTCTTAGTGGAGACACTAAGGTGGAGCTCCTGCATTACACTTTGGTTTTGAGCACTCTCTAAATATAGGGAATATATTTAAAAAAAAACATAAATGCACTTTGCATAGCACTGACTTTGCAAACTCTCAAAGTCACTTTCAACATACGACTCCTAATGTTTTAATAATACAATATGACTGCTAATAATGATTGTGTAGATGCTGACCCCAGTGTACTTTCCACCCCAGTAGATGGCACTGTTGTTGATGGTGAGTTGGTGGCCTGGTGGAATTCTGCCATCGTAAGTGCCAACTTTCTCAAAGCTGCTGGTGGTTTTGGAAGTTGTGTGCCAGTACATCAGATCGAATAACGGTGGGGGGTCTCCGAATGCATCGAAGAAAGCCTTTTCCTCTGCAAAGTTCCTCTTTTGGACATTCTTCAGATAGTGCAAGATCTGTATAACAAAACAAAACATGTGGTTAGAAAGAGTACTACCATAACTTTTTTTAAATGGTTAAACTAGTGAGGAATTCATGCATTACAACAGGGTAGGGTGCAGGGTACAAGAGGGTAGGTCGAAAAAGGCCGAAAAATGTTGGAATTGTGCCAGGATTTGCAGATAACCTCTGGGAGAGCAAACATGCTCATCTCACACATTCTCAAAACAAATACACTTGAATTGACATTCAAAAAAAGCAAAGTATTATAAGCAATATATCAATGTGCCAGTGCTCTCACCTGCCATGGCTGGAAGCTCCGAGGATCTGCACATGATCTGTTGGCAAATGGACCTTCCTGAGGTTTGCAAGAAATAAGATCATCCAAGGCTTGTGCCAAAACATAGACTGCATTATAGGCAGCATAGGTAAACCTGCCACAAGGCACAGAATCATCAAGATGTTCCATCCCAATGCAAGGTCTGAACACATCTGCTGTTTTTTCACTGTTATGATCTTCTACCCTGGAGCAGTTCAACACATGCTCCCAGAACCTTATCAAGAACATGTCTGCCATATTTGTAGATGGATGAATTTCATAGAAAAGTTCTTTAAACCCAGAGATTTTTCTGTTGTACTCTGCCAATCCCAATGTGCCATTTAGCAGTTGTCCTAAATCCTGTGAGGTAAATATTGTATAAGGCATCAAACTAGTAATGCCAATCCATATTTTGTTAGAGACCCCCAGCATAGATATACTCTTCAGGACTGGGATGATATGATTTTCAAAGGTGTAGCAGATAATAACTGTAGCTGTGGATCTGTACAGTAGTCCTATGGTATGGTCCAAGGAGGCACAGCTGGCATCTGTTGGTAAAGTCTCAAAAAACTCAATGCAGATCTGCCTCTTCTCTGCCTCTCGCTTCAGAATATGGCTGCCTTGGAGGCAAATGTCATTGTTGGAGATCAGGATTCCTATCCATGTCCAACCAAAGTGGAGCAGAAGCTGTACTAGTGCCATAGGCTGGGCATCAGCGTTGGTCACTGTCCGGAGGAAAGATGGGAATTGGATTTTATCATTCAGGATGGGACGTGCCACAGCATAGCTGATCTGCTTAGAGGAGATGAAGGATTGAGTTGTCCAGGTTCAGATTCTAAAAATCAGAAAGTCACTAATGCATACTTACCCTAAAGTGTGTAGTTGCAATTGGTCAATGAATGACATTCGGCTATTTTTTTTATCTCAATACATAAGGCAAAGATGAGGGATATTTACACATTTCTGATTGCCATACAATTAATGTTGTTACATAATGTAAATAATACTCAAAACATGCCCTCCATACCAGACGAATGTGCCTATGAATGTTGACCTCTCGTGGGACGAATGCCTTTTGCAAACTAACAGGTTTGCTTTAACTAGAATTTCCGTACAAAACTAATTTTGCAAGCAATGCACTGACAACCCTCCTGTTTCATTTACAGTAGCTGTCATTGCTCTATTGGGAAGGCTTTTGTTTTATCAGCCAAATCCATTCACGAGCATATAACCCTGCTGACTTCTCTGGTTCAGCAAAACTTGCAATACTATTTAGAAACAGGCAGTCATTTTTCCTTTAAAGTGGATGCACTACCCTATAAAGCTAGTTATTCTGGACAACAGTTATCTTCAAGTAAGGGGTGAATGTGTTTCTTCCCTCTCCTTTGTTTGTTACCTGGCACTATCCAATCTTCTAATGTATATATCTATATTATGATTACCTATGAAAGGGGATATTTTCTTTTAGTAAATCTAGATATATTTTTCAGTACATATACAAATGCTACGGAATAGCAGAGTAGAGCCTTAAATATAGTGTGATCAATGAAGCTTTACTTTGGGGTGGTGCTCTACTAGAACCAGATGTACCATTTGCCGGTCACAATTTGCGACCAGTGAATAATTTTCTAAACTGATCTATATATAAATAGGTTCATTCTGAAATTCAGATTGCGAGTAGGTCATAATCCAACCCATTTTATTAATACTCGTGAGGTAGGTTACAAATTCCGGCTCACTCTGATTGAGTGCCATCAGAGTTTAAACAAAGTATTTTTTTGAAAAATGCAGCCAAATTTCCTTAATGGAAACAGGTTTGCATTTAAGATTTTTTTTTCACTTTTTATAAAGATAAGTCAGTCACCTATCAATTGTTTGCAACTGAAATTGTTGTCACAAACCATGGACTCACAGTATTGCAAATCATAATAATTGCAATTCGTAATGCATTTCTAAACCCATTTTACTATATGGTAAACAGCTATCAAATGGAAAATTAGTTTAGTACATTTGTAAAAGCTATTAAGCTTTAGTGAATCAAGGGCTTGAACTAGCTAATTGGCTTGATACATTTGGCCCCAAAATCTACTATCTACTGACATTCGTTTGCATAGGCATTGCAGTTCATGGCTGGAACTTTGTCGGAAGCGAATATAAAAGCAGTTTTTAGAGTTGAGAAGTCCATCTCTGGATATCATGTTGTGCACAAACCATTATTTCATCTTTTATATCACACACAGTGATTAAAACATGCAGCTCGCAGATAACTTATGGGCGATAGCATTCCCAACCATAAAAAACATATTCATTGTTTTGAAAATAAATTCTCTTAAGTATAGTAGGGCCTCATTTACAAGGTACCTGCGCTGCAGGAATGTCACCTTTAGTGATGGTCCAGAGGCACACGCTGCAGGGCCATGTCTACAAGGCTATGTAAGCCACCCTGCGTGGCTTGTCATGGCCTTGCAGATATGGGTTGAGGCAGCTGCGTTGCCTCACCCTGCGATAGGGAGGCATGCATGGGTGTAACGGTGGGTGTTCTAAAAAAAAAACCCATGGCATTTGACACATTCCCAGATTTGCAAGATTTTGCAAACCTGGCAATATGTCAAAAGTTTACGCCTCCCCAGGGATGGCGTAGGGGAGGGGCATAGAGGAGAAATAACATTATTTCTACTCATGTTTTCAGTTTTCAATGTGTGCTGCATTTAGCACACATAGACAGCGGAGATCGCCTCCACTGATTGTTTTTGTGCAGGAAGGTGTCTTTACCTGCACAAAAACAATCACCCCTAAAATGCAGACACTCTTGCACCATGTCACAAGGGTGCCTGCGTTGGAGCATAGCAGCCATTTGTGCGCTAAAGCAGGGGAAAAGGACATGAATGTGCAATATCTGAACGATACGGCACATTCCTGCCCTGTTCTTTTGACATAGGGCAGCCCAGCAGGAAGGCTTGCCGGAAGGCTGCCTTACGCCAAAAGATTGTAAATGAGGCCCAGCAGTTTGTTGCAAAACAATGATATATTTGACTTTAGGTGGTGTTCTGTTTTGTCTCATTTGAGGGCCTCATTTACATTCTTTTGTTATAGGGCAGCACCAAAAGGTCTCCTGCTGCGCTGCCCTATGTAAAAATAAAATCGAAGGAATGCACTGTATCTATCAGATATGGCACAGTCCTGTCCTTTCCCCCTGTGCTGGCACACAAATGGCTGCCATGCGCCAATGCAGACACCATTGCGCCATGGTGCAACGGTGTCTGCATTTTAGGGCTGATTGTGATGGTGATCAATGGGGCAAAATAGTGTTAGTAAATTGGAATTATACATGATTGGGATATTTACTTTACTTATAAGTTCCTTGTAGAGTGTTATACCATATACCCAGGACTTTTAAATTAAATGCTACTAGTGGGTCTGCTGTACTTATTGTGCAACTCACTTAAGCAGCCCCTTAAAACATTTGCCAGGCGTCCCATTGCAGCCTGAATGCACTTTTAAACTGTCAATTCAAATTGACAGTATAACCTCATTGCTAAGCCTTAAACTCCCCTTTCATAGCATAATGGCGGCACATATGGTAGGCCCTAAGTAGCCCGTAGGGCAGGGTGAATTGTAGTTAAAGGTTTGTACATGTACTTTTAAGTGTTACATTTTATGCTAGTGAAAAACGGGTACCCTTATTACATTAATTAAGTTCTAACCTTTGATGGGCAACAGGTAAATATTTTGTGTTTGGTGTCTAGGACACTCTCATTAAAAATCCTCTTTAATGGTAAAGTCAGATTTTAAGTAACAATTTTGAAAATGACACTTTTAGAAAGTTGGTATTTTTCTACCCTATCCATTTGGTGCCTGCAGCCTGCTCCTGGGTCACATGACTGGGCGTAGTTAGACTTTGTTTATTCCTCCCAGAGAGCCTCAAAGTAGAGGGATTGGGTGTGCCTGGATGGGCCATCAACTGGCAGGATGGGAGCAGAGCTGGGACACCCCCACCTGCAAATGAATAGGCTGTGCTCTGCTTTCACACAAATTACTTGTCACCCCTGCATGGTTCATGCAGCTAGCTTGGACCCAGGGCAGGGAAGTCCGGAAACCATATGCACCTCAAAGATAATTCTCTAGAAACTTCTCCTACTTCAAAAAAGGCACGAGCTATAACAGTATTACCCTCAGACCTAGTCTTCAGTTCACTTTCTGGACCAGCGAAAGGACTCTCAAAGGATTGCCTGCTGCTGTGGTCTGCTGTGTATTCCTCAAGACTGCTTTTCTGCACCTTGAAGGACTACTTTGGGGCATGGAGACTACCTTGAGCCCTCAGAGGCCTGCCCTGCTGCTTGAGCCCTGTTTCATCACTTGATCCCAGGACTACCAAAGTGACTCCGAGAGCTAGTTTGCTGGCCTCCTGATCAGAGGCTCAGGGACAGAAAAGGTTCCCACCATCTTGGACCCACACCTTGACCTATCCCATGTGAGAACTAACCCCTCAAGTGGTGTCCCTGCAGTCCTGCTGCTTGAGCCCTGTTTCATCACTTTATCCCAGGACTACCAGAGTGACTCCATGGGCTAGTTTTCTGGCCTCTTGATCAGAGCCTCAGGGACAGAAAAGGTTCCCACCATCTTTAACCCACACCTGGACCTACCCTATGTGAGTCTGAACCCCCAAAGTGGTGCCCCTGCAGTCGTGGACCCTTTGTGGTGGTGTCAAAGGTGCCCATATAGCCAAAATACAAAACTTAGGACTTTTTTGCCTAAATGAAATGCTCTGAGAACCAAACGAAGACTGGCACCAACCTGCTCCTCTATCCGCCAAAGGAGCATTGCCGGTTGGGCTGATTTTGTTGCAGCTCCCTCTACGTTTTTCTCCATGGCAGCAAATCCTGTTCAGCGGTCCTTCGCCAAAGGGGTATCCGGCCAAGTGGAACTCTTGTCGAGAACAGCATTTAGCCTCATCCTACTGGAAATTATTGACTTCCCAAAAATCCTGGAAGGCATAGTCCTCTTTCTATGTGTGCTACACAATGCAGCACACACAGAAAGAGGAAGAAATGAGGAGAAATAGAGATATTTCTCTTTGTTACGCCTCCCTTGGGAAGGTGTGAGATTTTGACTCATCCCCAGGTTTACAAGTACTTGTAAATCTGGGAATGCATCAAAATCCATGGGAGTTGCATGGGAACACACTAGCAATGTCCATGGAATGCCTTCCTAGGCAGTGTAACGCAACACAGTGGTCTGGGCTGCGTTGCATTACCCCAGATTTTTGGAGCCATGCAAAGTGGGTTTGCGTGGCATCAAAATCTGTCTTAATGTTGCGCTGCTCTTGCACAACATTGCATGGTGCAAGAGCAATGCAAACAGCCTCATAAATAGGCCTTAAGTCAAAATGTAGAACTCTTCACCTCTTCTTTGAACACCACCAACAGCCTTGTCCCGCGGAACTTCCCCTTCTCGGAACACTTTTCTTTGAAATTTCTTCTAAGTCCAAAGGTAAGCACTGACCAGGCCCAATCAACTTATTGTATTCGACCCAATCAACTTCTTGTATTCGACTTGCTCTCCATAGTGGTGAGCCATATTTTTCGACTTTGACCCTGTCTTGCAAGATTAGATTTCCACTGTTGATGCTTTGAACCTACAGGCATTTGTTTTTACCTTAAACCTTTAAAGTTCATATATTTGATTCCACTAATTGGATTTTTTTGTTTTGGTGTCAAAAAATGTAAAAATATGTACTCTATATTTTCTAAATTGTTTGTGATTTTTCTTCTGTTTTGCTTTCGCGTTATAGCTGTTTGTGCCATGCATTAATACTTTACACATTGCCTCTAAGTTAAGCCTGATAGCTTTTGTGCCAAACTACCAGAGGGTTAGGCACAGGTTAATTTAGTTACTTTTGTAGTTCACCCTAACAAGGATTGTGGCTGTTGCTTGAACAGGAGTCACCACCCATTCAACTAACAACCCAATTTCTCACTGTGGACATAGGGATTACTTTTATAGACGTCAAATCTCCTTTATAGTTGAATATTATGAAATAGAAAATGGGTATTAATCAATACCTTACAGTGCCATTAGGGAAATAAATAAATACGATTTCTATCAATCGTCCAAATAAGATTGTTTAATGCACACAGTGAGCACAGAGCTACCTTTTCTGAACCTATCTATTCACGAGCGTAATGGCAGGCTGAAAGATTGAACAAACCATCAATGGCAGGTCTATTAATGTCAATTTGCTAAATTCCCAACAATAAAGACAATGAAACAAATGGAATCCAGCTGGATTAACCTGACATTATGCTCGAAGTACACACTCTCACTCATATGGTACTACATTCACTGACACTTCCAGACTGCATATTGAAATCCAATTTTGTTTCAATTTCAATTTCAAGCCTCTCTAAATTATTTACCAGGATACCTTCAGCACATGCATTGAATTGTTGCTGCTTTCAGAGTAAGTCAGGTGTTCAATGCCATTTTTGTGTATAATTTGTTTTTTAGAAGAAACATATTCATAACTAAGACTGCCATTTTTCTTTAGAATTGTGAGCTTAGTCTTGAACGATCCTGTCCTGATGATGACATGTTATTGTTGACGGAGTTGAAACGTTGTTGGTGACTCCTACTATGAAGACACTACACCTTTTTAGCTTAGTATATATTAAGTAATATGCAATATCTCTTTTATACTTTGCAATTATCCAGTCTGGCACTGTTTGCTTCTCTGCTATCCACTCTTTGGTACCACATGATCACTTATTCCACTTAGCACTTTTTTCATGGTTTTATGATACTGTTCAGACTTATGTGTTTCCTATATATATTTGAGTTACGTCCTAATGATAATATTGAAACATGATTTTTGATGTTGTCTTTACCATCAGTTGATTATACGGCTGACAAAATATGCTAAACCCTCTGATTTCATCAGTTTATTTATATCTTTAATTTAGAAAAGTTTCTAGACATACCCAACGTGCAGCCACCAACGCCGCCTGAAGAACATATTGCAATGCCTGCTGGAAATGCTGATTCACTCTGCACAAAGAGAAGTGCAAATTCTAAAAGACCACATCAACTTCTCAAGCCGCTGGAATGCAGAAAATTTGAAGGCATTCAACAGGTTCCTTCTCCCCTGAATGTAACAGAAGTATGTAGCTTCCTGAGAATGGTGAATTACTCTGCACGATTTATTCCAAATTTGACCACCCACCGACAACCCAGGTACCTCTCCTAGCACTCGCTCAGGGCTATTCACAAAGGTATCTTACACTTGTGAGTAGTTTACACATATAAGGTTACTCTTACATTTTTGAGTAACTTTCCTAGCTTGGGCTACTCACAAAACCCAAGTGTGTAGTTACTCAAAAGTGTAGACTTACAAGTCTCCACCCACTGTTACAGAGGTGGATCCAAACTTATGAGTTTAAGTAACTTCTCTTCCACTGCCTAATTGTTAAAGAAAATATGTGTCTCATACCTGTGGGATTCTGTTGACACCAAGGACTCTAACCATGGACAAATCTTCTGATAAAGGACCGTCTCCAATGAAGCCGGCCACTTTTGGCATCGGGCGGCAGCTGTAGTTGGGAATAGTTTTGTTTTGGCCAGTGAGTAGCCACAGCATCGCTTCAATTGCGCTATTCTCCGAGTGGCAAGAATCAAAAATCTGGAACCCCAAAGTTGTGTTGGGCAAAATGTTGGCATTCCTATTGACTTCATTTGTGGCAAAGGCCATGGCCAAGATAGCTTGATAACTATCAACAGATATTCTGAAATGCAAAAGGAAAGAAAATGAATGAAGATGAATTAAAATTATGTATTCAATTTGACTGTTAAAAATTGAGAAAGCATATTTTATCAGGTTTTTTAGTGGGAATCATTTAACATGTATCGAATCTGTGCTTTGCGTAGATTTAGCCCATCTATTACAGTGCAGTTTAATTATCGAGTGCAAAAACACTGGCGAAAGGATAATTGTGCTAAGGGTTCGCGATTTTGATCCCAGCATAACTATTGGGGAATACAATTGTAACAAATTATTCCAGAGCCTGTTATCTCTTATTTTTCCCAATTTTGTACTAGTTTTTTACAAAGCAGAAGTTATTGCTCAAAGCAAGTGGAAAGCCGTGCACACTCACTACCCTCTTTTTTCTGAATCTCATGGGGCACTGCAAATGGCTAACGACCTGAACCACTATTAGTGCAGTAAGGAGAATTTATGAGTTGATGACAATGAGGAATATCTAAAAGGATTAACAATTTGGCGCAGAATACATGTAATGGCCGCAGTGGTTTGTTAATTTCATAAAGGACCTCCCATTGGCACTATTTATATAGGGGTTTATGTACAAGCCCCTTGCGCCGCTGGTGCGTTACTTTTTCTCTTATTAAAAGAGATGCACTGGAGGCGCAAGGGGCTTGTAAATAAGCAAATACAGAGAGCTCCACAGCACAAGGGTGGGAGAAATTGTGCATTTTTTCAGGTATCAAAAGCAAAATTCTTGTTAGCATTATGGTTTTTATGTGTATTATTTATGGGCATTCAGATATTAGAAAATTATAAGTATCCCCTCCCATGGGAGGGACGCACGAGACATCAGCACAATCTATTATCCATAGCCAGGGCTTTAAGTGGGATGAAAAAACTGGGGGGTCTCGCAAAGGGGCGTGGCCAATGTAATTTAAGGCGTGGCTTAAAAACAGTAAACTAAAAATCTGTGGGGGACCCCCTCCATGCACTTTGCAGTCCCCCCCTCAAGTTTCACTGCGCTACAGAGTGCGTGTGACGTGGTATGCATCGATCTGCACCGTTCCTGCAGGTGATGTCCTGCTCGAAGCAAGTCTACCTACCTTAAGCAAAAATTACACAATCAGCATACAGGTTTGGAAAACAAATTAACGTGATAACCACAGTCCAATGATCGGGTTTCACACAGGATTATGCTCACATGAAAAATAAATTACATATCAACCCTCTCTGCAGTTGTGTATATTTAGGTAGCCGTGTGCAGTGAGTGTAGAAGGACAGTCTGATATTCCCACTGAAAAACCGGCTTGCCATAATAAACAGAACACAATCCAGGAGCAGGCAGGGACGTTGCATTGTTCGCCTCTCTGCTTCTCAAAGTTTTGATTTGAAAGGCTAAAAATCACGCTTTTTATGAATGTGCAAAATCATGGTTTTTCCCTCTGCAGCGCAGATAATTTTGTAAAAAAAATCACGCCAAATTGTGAGTATTACGCAACATTTACTTAGCTGGTACCGTGTGTGGACATTTCATGCAAGGGCATCCCTAATTTTAAAAATTCACAAAAGAAACATTTTTTCGAACAGAAAGTGACTCTGAGTGCAGAGAGTTTTACAGTAACCCTAAGACATTGAGGGGGATATTCTCAAGAACGTGCGATAATCATCGCCAAAATAGAGTTAACGCAATTTTTCACATCGCCGTCTATCGCGGAAAATAACTCCGTGTTAACGTCGTATTCTCAACACGGCGGTAACATGCGATAGTTTCCCGACAACGCGTCAAATGTCCGCGATAAAATTCCCGGGACGGCGATAAAAATCTAAACCCGAACATGAAAAAAGTTGCGATGGGCCCAACTGCGATAAAAAAATCCAGCGATAAGCAGCGCCAGGCCTGCAAGTCCCACAAGTCAGGCGGGAAAAACCACAATAAAAGCGGCAACAAAAAACACCAACAAAACACAAACAACTGCGAAGCACCATGGAGGTAGCCGGAGCAAGTACAGAGGACAACCAGAACCCCACAAGCCCCACGGAGGACCAGTCTGGGACCTCAGGGACAGTGAAGGGCAAGGAGAAGAATAAGAGGAACCCGCGCTTCAGTACGCAGGAAAACCAGATCCTCATTACGGAGGAGATAGAACACCACCACCAACTGTTCATCACCTCCACTGTGTCATTGGCAACTAAAAATACAATATGGCAGTCCATCTTGGCCAAGGTGAATGCAGTCGGAGTGAAGAGAAGGGAAGTGGACGACTGCAAGAAGCGCTGGACTGATGTGAAGCGCAAAACCAAGCTGAAACTCGCAGCCAACCTGAAAGCAACAATGCAGACTGGAGGTGCGAGTCCAGCGACACACCAGGAGCTCGATGAGATGGAGGAAATGGTGACCCGAGTCATCACTGGGGAGACGGTGGCAGGAGTTGGTGGACCGGACACTGCACAACATGACATGAGCCAACAGCAACAGGGTGAGTAACGACCAGGGACTGGGAGGACGGGGGGAGATGGGCACAATGGCACACATGCACAAATAAGTATAGCACATCTGCGGACAAACCATGCCCAAGAGTCACAACTCCGACCAAGAGCCCAATTTACCCAAGTCTGTAATATCTCAGCACTGTATAAGCACAGAAGTGAAAGGCACACCGCCTGAAAGGGATAAGGGCCAGCCAAATCAGAGCTGAAGGGGCAACACACCCACAATGCAGCACACACACATAAGAATCAGAGCACATCAACATTGACAACAATGTGGTACAAACTGCAACACTTTCACAACAGAACAGAGGACACAACTGCTGCCGCTTGTGTGTAGAAAATGGCCATTCGCATTTGGCATAGCAGGAAACTGTGAGATCATAATGCACAAGTACAACCTCACATCGCTGATGGTGTAGAAATGTCAACTGTCCTGCATCAATTAGGCATCTCCTCACAAACAGTCACAATGGACATTGTCATGCAGTCTGTTAGTAAACTTGTACAATGCGTGAACATACATGTGAACACAATGTCAATCTGCATCTCCCCTTCACATTGCAGAGGGAGAATCAACACCTCCTGCAGAGCAGACCCAACAACTCAGCACTGATGATGAAGAGGACCTCCCCAACATCGACACCGACGCCCTCCAACAGCTCATGGACAGCTTCGGCACCCCACCTCCAGCAGCAGGGCAGCCCAGCTGCATCAAGGAGACCCCACCCCCTGCACAGACCACACAGCAGGAAGCACCCACCACCACGGCTGGCTCCCAGGACCCCCACGTCCAACACATGGCATTCCAATGCCGTGTGTTAGGGTGCAAGGAGAAGATGGCTGGTCAGCTGCGGGTGGGGTTCGACCTCATGGCAGCCAAACTAGATGCCATATGTGGGTGTCTAAGTCCCATCAGGGACGACTTACAGTCCCTAACGGACAACCACTGTCCGCTCCATGCTCTCCAACAATCCATGGCTGACATCGCTGGAGTCATGACTCTGAGCCAAGAACAACTGTCTAGTCAGATTGGCTCCAGCGATGTCAGCCGGGAGTTGGGACACATAAGGAGAGTGATGGAGAGCTTGGAGCGGATGCAGGCGGAAAGAATGTTTGCCACGGCTGCACACCAGCGACATGTAGCTGGGATCTTCCATGCCCTTCAGATCCTCGTCATGGCATTGCCACCACAAGGCATGGCGTGGATGAATGCTGCTGCTACTACTCCATCCACATCTCTGCCCCCTGAAGTGTCAGCGCCACACAGTGCGGTAGACATTCCACCTCCGGGCTCTGATGTGTCAGTGCCACATAGTGATGCAGACTAAACACCACCACCCACATGTGAGGCACCTGACACATCAGAGGACGAAGATGATGATGAATCTGGCTTCGTGGTAAGAATGAAGTGATAGCATTCATCTCCGCCATATGGCATGTATCAGCTTGGTTCTGCCCTCTGCATCATGCCCTGGAATAACACCTTCCACTGTCCACCGATACACTCAGCGACACTCACCTTGGACCACGACATGGACTGACATATTTGGTTTGGTTACCAATGACACAGCAATCACACTGCGGACTGAAGTCTTCCTCTTCCAATGAACTTGTCAATCCCTAAAGGACTCTGGCTGGCCCTCCACGGGGCAACAATGTAAAGTGGGTTTTGCATGGCCCTGTACTGGTCCAGCTTCAACACTCCACTGAATGCGAATAAAACATTCTAATTCACACAGATGTGTCATGTCTATGATCAATCAAGTATGAAAGTATGGATGAATGTAGGGACAGTGATTCCACAAAAAGGTACTCCCTGGGTAATGCTATCAATGCACATGTATGGCCGTGACCCAGATAGGCAGTGAGACACACATTGTCATTCAAATCAACACTCATCACAGTTGAATACAAGTGAAGGTGCGTAGACTTTATTAGCATATGCATGTCAGTACGGGCAAGATAAGTGCCACAACATGCAGACCAATGCAGCAGTATGTCAGAATGAGGAACGTTGCCAAGCGCCGCTGTCCACTCCGGGGGTATGCCTCACCTTTCACAGGTGTGTGTTAACCCGCGTTGTTGTCCGCTCATGTATTCGGAGTCCAGGCGAATGCAGCCATGTCCACTGTTGTTGTGGGATATGTGACCAGATCTCCAAGATGCAACAAGGTGTCGGGACATGTGCAATGGGTTCCAATCTGTCGTGGCTGCAGGTACGTAGTCACTCATCCATGAAAGCGATTGCAGCTTCGTAGGCTATAATTTCCAACATGAGGTCGTTGTCGACTTCATCAAACAGGACTGCGAGGCAATCCATTAGCAGGTCCGGACAGATGTGCTGCATCCACCCCCTTTCACCAATTAGCACTTCAGCCCAATAGGGGAGCATTCAATGTGGTCACTGCACACGAGGAGTTGTGCAATCTCCCAGGTCCAGCTGCCAGCATGTATGCCAAGTATCAAGGCATCCCATAAACGTGTATCACGGTGACACCCCTGGTCGTGGGCCAACAGGGGGTGCACACACATGTCAAAATCCAGTTCAGCCACCGTCCTGTTGGATAGGCAGACATCCTTGGACCACTCGAATATGCACGATCGACAATGCAACACAGGCTGGACGCAGGTGACGTTGGCAAGGTGGAAGCTTAGCCGGTAACTGATCCACAGCACTGCCAATGGCAGTGCCCCCAGTAAATGCAGCATACGTGCATGGTACAGTTCCACGTGACAGGGGTTGTGCATGTGTCCGGGATGTTCTGCCATTGCGTCAGTGGCTCTGGTTGAAGCAGCACTGTTCTGACCTGCGCCAGTTCTGTGGATGAGATGCCACAGCTCGGATCAATGAGTTGTTTCAGTGTGCAACGGTTGTACGCCTGGGATGGTGTAGGAGTAAGTGTGAAGGCCATTCCATGCAAGATAAGTTCGAGCAAGGACTTCTGTGTGTGGGGTGTGTATACGTTGGTCTTTCGTCAGGCTGTGCGTAGTGTGGGAGTCGTCATCAGCTGCTATAGTATCTGTCAGGGGGTGCCGGGCACATGCAATTCCGAGGTCGGAGGTGCAGATATGCTTCCGCCTGATAGTTCAGACAATGGAGCTTTCATCCCTAATGTTAGTTCGTCATCTGCTTGCATTCAGGAAATGTGATGTGGCTTGTTGGGGGTGGGGCGGGATGAGTGCGACTTTGGGATTCATGTTTGACATGACTTGCATGTGGCAAATGAGCGGCATCACCATTTGTTACGTTGCCTCACAGCTGCTCCTCCCTCCCCCCGAGCATATTTACTTGTGTGCGCTGTGCGGTTGCATCACTTGCACTCCTACGGCACACCATTGTCATGCCTGTCTGCGCATGTCCACAAGCCTGACAATGACACTGTGATGTTGGCCGTTGACGGTGGGCAGCCACGTGAGTGTAGGCCTATGGTAAGGATAGGGTGGACACATGTGTAGAGTTCATGCCTGGCTGAACTCGCGCTGCGATCAAGGCAAGGCATTTGGCACATGCTGTGGCAATACAGATACACACAATACTTGGCATGTATGAGCCAAGACCCTGAGCAGTCTAGCGCTCCTTCATTGCTCCGTTCGTGCGGGCCCGCCCTCCGGGTGCATGCTACATTGCAACATTGTCGATTGCGGGCCGGGTGGTGCAGACACTACAACATAGACACACACATTAGTTACTTCCTTGTCCAGGCCAGAACTGAACCATGCCCAGAGCCCCGGGCAAATTCTTCACACCCCTACGCTGGACTGGCATACGCCGGCCCAGCCCACTCCGCTTACGCTTACAGGGGGGGACGACAAAGCTACGTGTCCAAGGTCTTACCCACTGCCTGAGGTGATATGGTTGTGGCCGCTGTCCACAGCACAATGTGATGTGGAGGGCCCGGGGCTATCATGCATACATAATGACCACACAGACACACTTAGATATATAGTGGAACTGGCTACGGGCACATGCGCCCGGCCCCTTTTTATTACCAGTGCCACATGTCCAGTGACGCCTGTGCTGGATGGGTGTGGGGTGAATGTAAGCCAGCCCTCAGGGAGTGGTTGGTGCTGGCAACAACTAGAACAGTGATCAATGTTTCACACTCACAAGACTCAATCATATAGGGTCCATGACTTGTGGTGCACTGAGGTAGGGGCACCAGCTCTGACATCACACACAGAAGATTCAATCATGAAGGGTCCATGACTTTTGGTGCACTGAGTTAGTGGCACCTGAAGAGCTGAGCAGGGTATCAAGCTGATGATGGCATCCAAGACAGGTGTGAGCAACTTTGATAGGCTGGCTGTAAGATTCCTCCGACTCTGGCAGTTGTTGGTTGGAGATGGTCCTGGGGGTGGTGTCGGGTGTGCAGCCAATGATGATGGCGTGTCCTTGCAGGTCAGGATTGGATTTGATTTGTGTGAGCCCTGCTGACCGCAGTGTAGGCCGGAGGCAGTGGTCAGCAAGGGCCCACAGCCATGTGGCATTGACTTGAGCTGCACAGAGTTAGTGGCACCTGAAGCGCTCAGCGGGTGTGCAGCCAGCGATGATGCGTCATCCGGACGACCCGCACTGGAAGCAATGTCTGTTGCCTAGTGGACTGCACCATCCATAAATAAAGACTCTATTTGAGTTGGGGGACCTGCTGACCACAGTGTAGGCCGGAGGCAGCGGTCAGCAAGGGCCCACAGCCACGTGGCGTTGACTTGAGCTGCACAGAGTTAGTGGCACCTGAAGTGCTAAGTGGGTGTGCAGCCAGCGATGATGCGTCATCCGGGTGGCCGGCACTGGAAGCAATGTCTGTTGCCTACTGAACTGCGCCATGAATAAATCAAGACTCAATTTGAATTGGGGGACCTGCTGACCGCAGTGTAGGCCGAAGGCAGTAGTCAGCCCACACATAACTCCGCGGTGCTGTGCCGCTGGGTGCACTGGGGGCCTGTGTCGCGTAAGCAAGCGTTCGGCTGAGGAGGCTGGCGGTCACGGCGGCGGACTCGTGGCAGGGTGAGGGGCACCTCCCTGGCAGACGCGTTGGCCATCCCGGAAGTGAACAACGCCCAGAGCCCCGGCCTATTTATTCACACTCCTACGCTGGACTGGCGTACGCCGGACCAGCCCACTCCGCTTACGCTTACAGGGGGGGACGACACAGCTACATGACCGAGGTCTTCCCCACTGCCTGAGGTAACATGGTTGCATCCACTGTCCACAACACTACAAACACCAGTAGTATATGTCCACATGGACATGTCTGTGCTCTGCATACTGATGTCTGTCCAGCACATCACCGCCACACTTGACATTGTGTACATTCTTATTCATGGGTGGCTTGCCTCCTTCACACATACTTGGTTCCCGCCTCTCCCCACATTCTGAAATTGTGTGGCTGAGGGGCCATGCCGTTTTCGGAAGGTCAGCTGTCGTGTTCTGCGCTGCCTGGGTGGTAGTCCGGGGGGGGCCTGGGGGTGGTGGCGGTGGGTGTTGTGGACCTCTTGGGTCTCCGAGCTGCATGATCAGTAGCTCCATGACATGTGTTGGTCTTCAGATGTG
This sequence comes from Calotriton arnoldi, assembly GCA_963921515.1. Classification (NCBI taxonomy): domain Eukaryota; kingdom Metazoa; phylum Chordata; class Amphibia; order Caudata; family Salamandridae; genus Calotriton; species Calotriton arnoldi. The sequence continues at coordinate 2,876,671 of CAWUFW010000713.1, read as the reverse complement.
ACTCTGGGCTGGGCTCCCTTTCATATTGCAGGTTGTCGTCCTGCTTAACACCAGTCAAAGAGAGGTGTTAAATCCCTGCTGCTAACGCGCCTTATCGCCTGTTTTTGGATCGCATCGCAGATCTGGCTGGTCGTTGAGAATATCGCGAAGTGGTGTTTTCGTGTGTTTTTGCATGGGAACGCCTACTCTGCATATCATTAGCGTTAGTTGTCGCTCTCATCCGTGGCGATGTTTTTTGCGGCAGCTATCGTTGGAAAACTGGCGATTTCAGCAGTTTGCACCAGCTTGAGAATAGGGCGAAAAATCTATTGCAACTTTTGCGGCGCTAAAGTGCCGATAAATCGGCAATCAGTCCTTGAGAATATACCCCTGTGTTCTCGAAAACACAAATGTCATGAGGTTTTGACAACCTTTCGCCCGGTTCTAGATTTAATGCGACCTTTAAATTCTATTTTCGACTATATTGAAATCAGAAAGAATCACTTGCCTTCTACACATCTCTACCAGCCGTAGATTTCAAGGACTACTCTACTTCTAAAAATGTACTCATGCAAACCTGCTACTAGGTGAAAAATAGGCATAAATCCATCATGTGGAAATGTACATGGGTACAATCACTCTTTTTTCTGAGAAGGGAAAATAGTTGGTTTCTTGTGTTTAAACCCTAATTACATTGTTCTCTAAAGATTGCATAGTGGTTAGGAAACTGTGCAGCTCCACACACCCCGACTGAGAATTTTCCTTCATCACTTATTTTTTTAAATGGGCTTTTTGACATTTTGGGGACAAAAAAGTTAGTAAATCTGCAACCCTAAAAGTAAAAAAATGCTCCTACTGCTGGCTGCAAATGTATAACTTCTTAAAGTGCCCACAATTCCTGTAGTACAAACGTACTACTGCGAACGTCATATGACATATTCCCTGGCCACCTATTTCTTCAGTGACTATTTCTTGAAGCACAGTCTGAAGAAATGGTATTAGATATGCAAATGCACATTTTTTTATTTTTTTATCTACATGGAAACAACATTTCCCTGCAAATATACAGTTTCTCCTACATCTCCTCCAATGTGGAAGAACTCTGTCCCCCTTCCCTTCCTGGAAGAAGGGGCACTTCACCCCTTTGCTGGAGTAAATCTCCACCCATTTCCAGAGTGGGAAAAAGAGGGCTGGGGATTGTGAATGTCAACAAGCATACAAGCGTGTGGGGGTTTATCAACTTATAAAGCTAACCATGATCATTTTTGTCTACTTATGAATCCCCTGTATAGGAGATACTACTGCACTTTATTCTGCAGTTGTGACAGAAAAATACATAGTATTAACCCATTTATGCCTGTCGGAATTTTTTTGTGAATTCTTGGCAGGTTAAATGAAGGCATTTTTTACATCAAATGTACGTTTAAGGTTAAAAAAAACCTTTTTAAAGTGCCCTATTTGCTTCGAAATAATTAGGCCTCATAGGAGCTGTTAGTGTTTTGTTAAATTATCAGTTCTCAGGATCTTGCTTCTTATTGTATTAAATGTGCCACATGACTCTTTTTGTCTTGCTTCTGTTGAGTATGTGTCTCATTGGCCATTATTATGTGGTGATACTCTCCTGGACGAGGGGCGCTCTTCTGCAAGAGGAGATTAGAAAATAAAGTTTATAAAGAAAATGAGCATCATTACTTTCGACATTGTCTGGGAGCTGGGGGATCCACGAACTGTAAGTTGGAAGAAGGAAAGAAACTCTCCAGATGAAAAGCAGTGACCCCTCCAAAGATCACATCTGCATTGCCGGAGTACGCCTGCAGGTTGGGATTGGAGAGCAAACATCTGCCCGGGTGGGTTCCTGTTTCTACAGCTTTTGACACCCCTGCAATGAGCTGCAGGAGCAGAGATGCTTTCGTGAGATCCATCTTGAGTCACTGATTAGCTCATTGCAAAACCTGAAGTTGAAGTTGAATCTGGGAATGAAAAAAACACAGTCAATGGAACAGCATACATTTATTCATTGATCCCAGCTCAACAGAGTGCCACCGACACCACAAACGATCACCCACAAGAATGGTGGTCTCTAATGTGCAGCTCGCGAGGGACATGTTGGTTACAGCGGTCTAGAATTTGCTGGCCGGTGGTCTCACAGCTCAGTTTTGTTTCTTGCTAGTACTATACACCACAAACAGTTTGTTGTGATGCAGAGGATGTCCTTCAGTAGGATGCTAAGTCAGGAACACAAACTTTCGATGGATCCCGAGGCTTCAAGTACCCGAAATGCTATGGGTAGCAGAAGTGACATCATGTGCCCTTTGACCGTGGAAGCACTGTGTGACTTTTAATGTGATGGGATCACCTAAAATGATGATGTGAGGACTTTCACCAAGATGGCATCACAATCAGTAGCATCATGGAAGTCGACAGAAATTTATTAACAGACTATCTTACTGTAGAAAGGACATATACACCAAACAGAAAAGAATACCTGAAATCCTCTGGAATTGGAGCCTAAATATTGTGTTAGTTATCAGACAGTAGGCTCAGCTAGAGGGCTGCAGTGTTGCATGGTGTACCTACTGTCAGGACTTGCATGAAATGTTTTCTAATGAGGTTTAGAGGATTTCAGTTAAAAGAAAGTCATCTGACTGTCCACTCTAAATAGAGTGGATAGTCCGATGAGCTTACCTATAATAAACCCTACTCCATTGGAGGAAGCTTTACACTGACAGAGTAGATTTTACTCAATCAATGTAAAACATGTGGACCGCTTGGCTCGAAATCTGGCAGGTGGACCTTGAGTTTGGCCGACAGTATACTCTGTCGTTGTTGCAACAAGGTACACTGTTCACCAAACTTTAAACCAGCCCCAGACACCCATCTAATGCAGATCAGTACTAACCCTGCTCCTCCTTGGAACAGTCCATCCCAAACATTGTCCATCTTACCCATTCACCCTTTGGCCTACTGCTTTTTTAGTTGGGGAATTTGGGATTCAACCCTGAAATCTCACTGACTTATCTACGCCCCTGAATGGAAATTAGGTCATAAAACAATTGAGGTGGCAAAAGCATATACTTATCTCGGGAGGGTCGTTTTGCAAACCCTAGAAGTCCACTCCCACCTACATCAGATGAATCAAAAAGCAGTGGCACATACAAATGCATTAAGGAAATTGTATTCTTATTCGGGCTGCAGGCACTTTCAAGCTCCTTTAGAAGTTTATAGGGCAAAAATTCCTCCAACTATAACCTATGCTACAGAGTATATCCCCATAGCTAGATGGAATGTACTGAATAATGCTGAAGGCAAATTATTACGGTGACTAACCCTATTGAGCCAGGCTGTTCCAGTACAGATCCTGCCCTTAGAACTCGTTATAGTAAGTGCATACTCAATAGCTCTAGCCAATATAATCAGATGGGCTTTCAAACTACTACACGCCGAAGAAGGCTCTTTAAGGGCCTTATTGAAATATGAAACTTTTAAGTCAGGGAAAAAATATACCTTTCAAATAAATCTCAAGACTGCCTTAGAGTATTTTCAATGTACTGAAACCATCCTTCAATCTTGGTCCCCAGCACACTTGAAGCACTTTTTAAAAAATATGACTCCCCGATTAAGTTATGAACTTGATAAGGCGCATTGCCTTCAACTTTCACCTTATAAATCTTTCACTTCTACTATTGAGTTCAAGATCTCTCAAAAATAAGTAAGATTGACCTTGGAGCATAGTATCAGGAGATGTATTATCATGCTGCGTTTAGGTATACTCCCTCTAAAAGCTCATACAAGAAGTTGGAGTAACCAAGATGAAGATAGTGGGGTTTGCGATAAATGCCATAATGGAACTCAGGACTTTAAACATGTCTTAAGTTTATGTTCCAATAAGAAGGTAGTTGACGCTAGCAAAAGTTTTATTGAACCTATTGTTTTCAGATATAACCTCTCCTCTATTACTGATCTGATCACTCTTTTTAAATGCCCCCCAAATTAATTTGTCTGTTATAAACTGTATACTTTTATTAATTAATTATTTTTAATGTTTTAAAATGAGCTTTTTTAATGTGTAGAGAAGAATTTTATATAAAGTGATGGAATTATGTATAATTGTCGCTCTCGTAAGAGATCTAAATCAATTTAAAAAAAATTGAATTAGCTATGCCCCTACATCAGTATCTATGACAATGGCTTGGATCAGCTGTTTTGCTTTCCAAAAGTCTTTTAGGTATAATACTGGCATACTGTTTGCCATTTTCTGTGCTTTGCGTGTTAATTTCAGAACTAAAAATGTATGCCCAGGCTATATTGTTGTTTTTTCCATGGAACACATACTATTCTGATCTACATTTTAAATTCATATTCTAAGAACTCAACATTATTTAATGGCAGGTCAGATCTGCCAAAATGTACCAGGGGAAAATATGTGGATTTTGCCGCTGAAACCATAATAATCTGCTTTTATTCCCCATTTTGGAGAGGATAACTATTGATAGGGGGATTAGCACCGCTAAATTCTGAACCCAAGGGTATCAGGTTTTACCAGGTGTAAACATATTGATCATCAATAAAGGGCATTCCTAATGAAATAGGTTCTATGTTAGAAGCTAAAATTCCGATTGGTAAGAGGCACCTAGGAGAAAATTGAGTTTCGAACTGTACCCGTGTGGTGCAGGGAGTGCAACACAGAGTTTTGTGGCTCCTAAAACTATGATGAAGGGAAACAAGTATACTCTATGTGGTACAAGTTGTAACATTGTCACTATCTAGATGGTGCTTCATTCGTTGGAGGTGTGGAGCACCACCAGCTATTTTTGGAGGCCAGAACTTCATTTTCTTATTCGATCTCTGATCCTGCACAAGAGAAAGAGGCAAAAAGAAGGAAGGGAAGTAAGATGAGGAAACAATGAGAAAGGGAGAAAGGAGGGATGAAAAGGAACCTGCAAGAGACAGGAAGTGTCGGCTGTTGGAAGAAGGAATCATTAAGACCAGGCAACCTTGATATTAGAGAATTCTGGCATCCTCTATCACCGGCAGCGTGCCCTTTGAGGACCCTGGCCCTACAACAACATTAGCCCGCCAGTGAATGGCCCTTTGCCCATGATAAACTTTGTGACCTCTTGCTAACAATAGCACCTCTTCTGATAAAGAGGGATACAAATTGTAAGGTAAGGATTAGAAATCGAAAATGAGTGCTTTCTGAGTCAGGAACTGGAAATCCTCTATCATACAGAGATACATTAGAGGGAGAGTTAAATCCATTATGTGTTTGTTGCTCTAAGAGTTTTCAACACTCTAAAGGGATGTTAGCTTGTATTTAGCATTACACAAATGCTCATAATAAGCAATTGTTTAAAACCAATAATGTCTGTGTTTTCACGCCGGTTACAGCAATTCATGTTAAAACACTTGGCAATATGGCTGATTCACAAAGCAGGAATAGAAAAGGTACAAAAGAGGAAACTGACTCCAGAAAAAGGAAATGCTTCACGTAGAGACCCACAAGGCATTCTGTAGTGTTTATCGGCCCTTGAACTCGCCTGTGCTGTGCTGTGATGTGCTTCATTAATTTGCATCTAGCATGGTCTGGCAAGGGATGCCAGATGATGGGGTAACATGTTCATTCTGTGTGTTTTTGTTTCTGATCCTCAATGAAGCACCATCCGAAGCCGCGCGCTTCTGCAAGCATGCAAGGCTGCTCAATGTTGTCTACACCATGAACAATCACCCTGAAAAAAAACTTAACTGATGGGACTTCAGACCCGCTCCCCAATCCCACAGGTGCTACATGTGGCTGGGTCTAATCTGAGGTGGCATGCTAGTAAACAAAAGATGTATTGTAATGCAATCCCAAGTTATCATCAGTGGCTGAGATTAATTCAAGCATTTTATCCATTATTTTCTTTTCATTGTGGCGGCCAAAGTGAGACAGGTATGCCTAGATGTGACTGAAATGCTCCAGGTGCCACTGCAACCAAGCTGCACAAATTTGAAGAGGCCAAATTAGACCAAACCCAGTCTTGGTTTGCACGTTTTTGGGATTCCAAGGAGCTGACCTGTTCCTTTTGGAGCAGGATCAAGGCGGATGCACATGGCTGTATCTAATCTGAGGTGGTATGGTGGGCAAACGAATATAGATTGGAATGCAGCCCCACGTACTTACCAGTGGTTGAGATTAAGTCAAGCATTCCATCCATCACGTTTTGTCTAGATCATACCAAGGTCATTACCATCATAATTAAGGATTGCTACCGAAAAAGGTACAAATTGCCAGTCAGCCAGAATGGAAATTCAAGGTGGGCACATTCTATTACTTTCTATCATAATATAGTAGCACTTACTTTATAGAGGTAGAGTATAGCTAAACACACTTTGCTGGATACCAAAAAGGCCATCTAAATTGACATCTTTCTGTGTGTATTGTCAGAAGCAACCTTAAGACATTTTGGGATCCTGAAATGGCCACTGCATGGTTAATTTCTCAGTCAACTCCTTCCGTGAAATGTCCTTCCACCTGTGTGTAGAATTCTGAACATCCACAGCATCACCTGGCATAAAAACAGGTGGAGCACCTTACCGTTTGTCGCAGCTGAGTCTGAAATGTGGTGATTACTTTGTTGTTGTCCACTGTAGGATACAATACCTTCTAAGAAAGTGCTTAGTCTCTAACTGGGAGGAAAGATCTGGAGAGACAGAGTGGTAGGAGGTCTGTAGATGCCTCTCTCTCCAGTGATGTACTCTTCTCTTAGCATCAGCCTGGAGACAGCTTTTATTTCAAGCTCCTCACCCATCAGTGCACAGGAAGATGATTGCAGTAGTGTCTGGGCAAGATCTCCTGACTGTCCCACCCATTCTTCATCATGGAATTGTTAGTGAAAGGCTGACAATTTCCAAGGTAATAGTTATATTTAAATTACAACCTTTGAAGATCAGATTTGCAGAAGCCAGGTGTGCAGTCTTTGAGTAACATATATTTATTGTTACATCATTCCCCCGGGGCACTTTTAGCAAAGTTCTACCCAGCAATGGTTTAATCAGTCTCACAAACCCATATTGTGCCCATACAATTGTTATACATGTTCTAATATCTAGTAGGACTAATGCCTCTGTTACCTATGATAAGTGACCTAGAGCCTCCCATCCAGAATGTTAAACTTTGTATTTTCACCCGTCAAGGAGAGCTATGCTATGTAAGATCTGTCATGCATCAGTATTACATAGGCAAGCTAGACCTGACATCCTTAAAGTGGTATCCCACCAAACCTTTTGCCTTCGCTCCCTGGTTTTTGCAGAACTTGTTTTTGGACTCTATGCACTTTACCCATGCTAACAAGTTCCGAAGTGCTTGTGTTCTCTCCCTCAAACATGGTAAAATTGGACTACATCTAATTGGCACATTTAATTTACTTGTAAACCACTAATAAATAGTACTGCCTGTACCCAGGGCCTGTAAATTAAATGTGACTAGTGTGCAGCAGAACCGATTATGCCACCCACTGAAATAGCACTGTAAACCATGACAACCTGTGTATGCAGTTTTAAACTGCTATTTCGACCTGGCAAAATAAACTTTTTGCCCGGCCTAAACCTTACTTTTTAATGCTTAAAAGGCACCCCTAAGGTGGCCCAAAAGGCCATAGGGCAGGATGTATTATATTTAAAATTTAGGACATGTATACATAAGTCTTACATGTCCTGGCATTGACAAACTCCTAAAGTCAATGTTCACTGCTTTAAAGCATTTCTCACCCATTGACTAACACTAGGTTCCCTTATTATGTTTAATAAGTGCCAACTTCAGATTGGAAGCAGATAGAGATATTCTGTTTATACTCAAATGAAAATCCTCTTTAATGGTGAAGTCGCATATTAAGTTACCATTCAGAAAATGCCACGTTTAGAAAGTTGGGATTTTCATGTCCCAACCAACTGTGCCTTTCTGCCAGTGTTCTTGGTCAACTAACTATAAATGGATCTGTTTTGGGGGTTTGTGTATTCCAGGCAGTGAGACAAAGGGGGCTTTATGTGAGGACAACATTTGTCAACCTGACAGGATGGCTGGAGAGGGGCTGTACCCAGCTTCACTTACACTTCCAGGGGCTTTGACTACAGCACACAAAAAAGAACCTGACACCATGCATGCCCTGTCTTTTGTCACCTTAGAGAGTTTGGATCTTGGACCACAGGAATGGGAATAATTGATCAGAACCAGTTTAGGGGTAGGTCAGGTAATTCTCCCATAAGGCTTGCACCAGGCATACAAATAGGACCTTCGGAGAACCACTTGTGGAAACACACCCGGAGATTCCGAAGAAAGACTGCCCTGCTGCCAGAAGTACTGCCCTGTTGCTAGTAGAACTGCCTTTCGGTCTGAAAAGGGAAGTTTGGATCTGCTCTGTCTTGATCACAGGCTACCCAGAGTGATTCCAAGGGTCAGCTGGCTGATCTCCTTTGTGAGCTACAGGCACACAGCAAGCTTCTTGAGGCCTCCCTGCAATTTTCCCATCTGAACAGCTGCAACAGGACTTCCCTGGAACTACCTGAGCACTGCTGCTGGCCTCTGTTGGAGTGAGTCCTGATCCCCAGGAGGTGCCCCCAAGGTCTTGGACAATTGTCTGCCATCAGAGAGAGCTCCTCCCTAAGAAAATGGTAAAAATCCTGGAGCTTGGACACATTCGCACCAAACCTTTGCTTCCCATGTGGACCTCCAACAGAAAGCTCGGGAGAGAACTGCTCTTCACACCGACAGTGATCATCCACAATGACTGGCAACACAAATCTTGCACTTCGTAGTATAGCAATGGCAGCCTGCAGTGACTGCCAATGACAAGCTCAAGCAACAACCAACTCTTCATGATACAGCTACAACTGTCTGCGATGCTCAACCTGCTCATCATGCTGGATGCCTGCTCCTCTCAGCCTCTGCTAATGTGAACAGACATCTTCGCACCAGATTTTATAGGGTAATTCTTCAGCAGGATTAGCCTGATCCCTGTATCCAACTCATGCTTCATCATGGTCAGACTGAACATCCCCCCTGACTAGCACGACTAAATAACCATGGGTGGCGCTTAGTGCTTCTTGGTGCTATTTTCACACACAAAAAAAATATCTCCAGTTCTACTGATTGGATGTTTGCCATTCCCGTATGTTTCTAAACTGGTTTGGCTGTTTTTCTTGTGTTGTGTTTTCACTTTACTACTGTTCGTGTGCTGCATAAATAATTTACACTTTTCCTCTAAGTTAAGCCTGACTACTTTTGTGCCAAGCTTCTAGAAGGTTAAGCATGGGTTAATTTAGTGACTTTTGTAGTTCACTCTGACAAGGATTCGGGGTGTTGCTTGAGTGGGGCTTCCACTCCTCTCAACCAATAACTTGATTTCTTACATATGCCTAACAGGACAAGCTGATGCTAGTGGACCTTGAGGTATTATGATTCCTTCCCTTATAGAGTTCGCCTATTGTTATATTCATTCACTTACTGTAGGAAGCTGGCTCTGTATATATTATACCAAAGTGAGGTATAGTGTGCACAGAGTCCAGTGGATCCCCAAAGGTAGGCAGAGGTAAAGTTCGATAGCACCTCACTCTCTATTTGTGGTAGTGTGGTCGAGCAGTAAGGCAGTATCAGAGGACATTGTTAAGCATTTGTTGTACTCACTCAATCAGCAAATGATTTCACACCCTCAAAGACTGAACTTCAGACCAATTGGTTTTGTATAAAAATATTCTTTTAGTTATTTTATTTCCAAGAACCAAGCAAGCCTGGCACAGGTAAGATGATAAAATATGTTGCAGTAAATATACAATTTGAAATGCAGTTGTAAATGTACTTTGAAATGGTTACAGTTTGAATTACTGGTAATGCAATACTGTGAAATGCTGTACATATACTTTGTATCGATTTTGCAACAAGAATTACACGTAAGTTACTTTTATGTTACTTTTGAGATTACTTTTTAGATTACTTTTTCTACTCAGTGTGATATGACTAGATATCACACTGGGACATTTCCTATAGAAAAGGTAAGTAAAATCAGTTTGCACAATTGTTATTTTTCAGGTTTCCATACAAATCAACTCCACACTTAGAACATTTTTTCAGAGAAAAACAGTCAATAGGTTCCTATGGAGAGAAATGTAGTTAACTGTTACCAGTTAAGTAATCGGTCGTTGGAGTTGAGCTTCTGGGGTTAGAACAAGGGTTCCCCCAGGGTCAAGGATGCACTCTCGTTACACCCTCAGCGACACTAGGGTGGCCGAGTGCAGAGTGCTGAGGCCCAATGTTATCCAATGGGGGATAGGGGACCTCCGGTTGGTGGCTGCTGGCAAACAGGCCACTTGGGTGTGGGGGCAAAGCTCCTGGACTTTAGCTAAGGGCAAATGGGGAAACAAAGTAGCACCAAAGGTGCACCCTCAGCGGCACTAGGGCGGCCGGGTGCACGGTGCTGTTTTGACATCGGACCCTGTTGGTTTCAATGGGGAACCTCCAGTTTACAAAGGCACTGCAGGCTCGGGGACGAAGGTCTTCTGGGTGTGACCACCACTTCGAGAGGTAAGTTGGGAAGTTAGGGGTTGGTTAGGCACCATCGGTTTGGGCACACAAGGCCGTGGGGCGTCCGGTGCAGGGGTGCCTTTTGGGGTCATATTTTCTTACCAGCACTTGGTTGCGGTTGTGGGGACCTTCTGGATTTAGGCTGCAGGCGTCGGCTGGAGGCTTGAGGCAGGTCAGGGGTCACCGGATCTTGGGTCAGGATCACCGGGGTGACCTCCTCGAGGAGTTTGCCCACTTGAGCTCGGGCCGTGGACGGCGGGTGCAGAGTGGGGCGGATCCGCGGTGTACGGCCGGAGCCAGAGGTTGCAGATGAACAAATCCGGTGTTCACGGGAGACAGAGACTTTGTAGTTGAAGGCAGGCAGGTCCTCTGGGGTTTTCGAGGTTGCTGGCTGCAGGACACACCGGGATTTTGCAGGAGCAGGTTCGAGGGGGAGACAGGCCGGTAGGGCTGGGACCAAGTCAGTGGCCATCTTCCTCTTGTTAGCAGCTGCACGGCTGTTTGGTCCTTCTTCTTCTTGTTGCAGGTTCTTGTCTGAGGAAGCAAAGTTTAGGGGTGCCCCTAAATACTAGATTTAGTGGCGGTACAGGTAGGTAAAAGGCAGGGACCAATGGGTCCCTTCCCTGGGGTGGGTACACCCCCTATTATGCCACCCTCCAGTGGGAGGGGGGCATGAGCCTGTCCCTGGTTGGCTGAGTCCCCCCATCTTCAAGATGGCGTGGACTGAGAGTTGTGCTTCACTTCGCCTCCCCCACCTGAGTGGTGGAGTTGGCCACACCTCTCTTCCTCACTTGTTTTTCCCGCCGGTTCTCCCGCCCAAAGTGGGGGTCAGAACCAGTGGGGACCAGTTGCTGAGAGCAGCAAGTGGCCTGGGGAAGCTCACAAAGACGGCAAGCCTTTGAAGCTTCCCCTTCATGAACCCTGCCCATCCTGGGGGAGGAGGCTTGGCACCTCGTCCCAGGATGTGCATAGTTTCAGGCCCCAGAGAGCAGCAGGCTCTCGACCCAGGGGTCCAGAAACATGTCTGGTGGTGGCAGCTGAAAGCAGCCACTCAGCCTGGACACTAGTGGTGGGTTCGTTTTCAGGGGGCATCTCTAAGATGCCCTCTGTGTGCATTTTTCATTAAATCCCACACTGGCATCAGTGTGGGTTTAATGTGCTGAGAAGTTTGATACCAAACTTATCAGTTTTCAGTGTAGCCATTATGGTGCTGTGGAGTTCGTAATGACAAACTCCCAGCACCATATACTCTTAATGGGAGCACTGCACTTACAATGTCTAAGAATGGACTTAGACACTGTAGGGGTACAGGGCTCATGCACCTGTACCCTCACCACTGGTATAGTGCACCAATCTAGAGGGGTGACTGCTCTATGCCAAGGCAGTGGGTTGTAGGCATGGCACACAAGGATTTGTGCCATGTCGACTCTTCACTTTGTTCTGCACCAAAACACGCAGCCTGCAAAGGCAGAGTGTGTGTGTGTGTGTGTAAAGGTACAGGGCCTCTAAGGGTGGCACAACAAGTGCTGCAGCTCTTGGACATCTTCCCTGGTCACAGTGCCCTGGGTACCTGTTGTATCATTTACCAAAGGCTGACCTGTGGCCAGAGATGCCAATTGGGTTAGTTTTGGGGAAAGAACACAGGCCCTGGGAACCTGATTGGCAGGGACCCAGGGCACATCAAGTAAAAGTGCATCAGTAGTCTGGCAAAAAGTGGGGGGGTTACTGCAACAGAAACCCACTTTCCTACACTTACCTTTTTTCAAAAACTAAGTCCCAGCAAGCTTAAATCCCAGCAAACCAAAAGTAAGAATAAAAAAATATATAGGAAAGATATAACACAATATAACACAGATGTTTACAATTATAAGTTAAGAAAAATTTGTAAATGCCTTGTGTTAATTTAACATTAGTTATTGTTTAGATGGCAAAAATATTTACAGTATACAAAATACTCGCAGGAAAACGTATATAGCAATACAAAGATTTGATATACATCCATCACAATTGTTGGATGCAGACTTTGAGGCACCTGAGAAAAAACATCAAGTTTACCTGATCAGACACATGAATAGAAAGTCTGATTTTTCTGTTCTTCTTCATCCTTTCTTTAAACCTGCTGGTTCTTTGCCTCCCATACCCCCTCCTTTCTTCTGCTCTGCCCTGCCATAGTCGATTCCACTTCATCGGGTGTCTACTGTGCCAGGCGCCCAACTGAGGACTGCAGAATGGAAGCATCTTGACATAGCGGCCTAAAGCGTACCCTGCCTGGCTTCAAATTATGCACTGCTTGGCCGCCCCTGACTTCCTAGCTAGGCACCTCAGCTCTGCCTTCACTCATGTGCTTATACCTGCCTCCATAAGAGCTGCTATTTTGAATCTGCTGTCATCCAAACAACCAGTCCTCCTGATGACTGCCTTGGGATCTATTTCGTGGTGAGAAGAGAACAAGCAGCTCATTACTTGTTTCATAATGGCTCATGGGTCCAAGCACATGGGCAACCTCAGAAGACTGAAGTCTGTCATCAGGTCAAGCACATCCAGAAGATCTTGAAAGCTCATGCAGACATGGATATACTACCACCATCTTAGAATCAGGCATTCCAAAAGGGGATTTGAGAGAGGCCATTATCCAGTAGGTCGTCCTTCGACACAGAACCATGAGGCAATTGAGGCTCCATAGTATGGTCAGGCCCACATGTTAGAGACCACACTTCTACAAGCTGCTGTGCTCTTGCTATAAAGCGTACAACGCAAAACAAAAATAAATCAATAAGAAAATCCTGAGAGTGCATACAAATTTAAATTGATTGGCAGTTGACAGCATCAAGTGGACTGTCAAAAGAAAGGCATTTTTAACAAAAGTAAAAAGAAAGGAATTTCACTACAAATACAGCATACAGTGGTGGCTCCTCCACTAGGGCAGAGGAACGTCGCCCCACAAGAAAAATAAAACGATAACGCCAGGTTATTAACATTTTATTTTTCCCCAGCAGATCTACAGGTGCGGTTTGAAGCGGGTGGGGTGGGGTGGGGCTGGGCTGCGTTGCCCAAAAGCAGGGGAGGTGTGGTAGGCACTCCTCAAGTGCACATAACTGCTTGGCTGGCCATCTTGGGCCGGCCAAACAGTCATGCGCACTGTGCATGTTCCTCACTAGGCTGGAATGCACAGCCTGGTGAGGAACATGCCCAGGCCCCCAGTCCCAATCTGAGCGCTCAGACCAATCACGATGCTGCTATCAGCAGCATCGTAATTGTCTCGAGGACTCTGGAAGCTAGGTGCTTCTTGTTCCTGCGTCGTGGAAGAAGAATGTAGGAGAGGCGGGCGCCGGCAAGGTAAGATTATTTTTTTTATTTTCTCCCTTTTTCTTTTTTAACCTTCCCCTCCACGCCTGCCCTACCACTGATGCGTGGTAGCAGCCGCTACTGACAGCAGGTGAAATTCGGGGACTCCAACAATCCTTGTACTACCAAGTATGTGTTTTCTAAATCACAATATGCATGAAAGACTTAAAGAGAAGGTTTTAAAGTGGGACACTCTCCAGACTCCAGAGTGCGAATATGAGGCACCCTCAGGGGAAGTAAAACTCACATCTACATCTCTTCTTACTTTCAATTTGCTTTCAAGTGTAATGACTAGGAAAGACTTGTTAATGATTTTTGTGCATTATTATTTTTGTACATCATTAAAAATGAGCAGGACATTTTCACACTTGACTACACATCAACACACTGATATAGTACTGCTGTTTTTGGAATGAATTGTCTATGTTGTGTAGAAGTGTGTTTTTCTGACACTTGCTAACTAGGCCACAATTTGGCCTGTACGCCATCTTGTTCAAAATGGATGTCACCCTTGCCACTCTTGTTTTCCCCCTGCACATCTCACTATCTGGGGTTTCTGCAGCACATAGTCAAGCAAATTATTATTAGGTCTGGCGTTGGTCAAGACCTTTTTATTTTTACTAAAATATTATGTATATTAGACTTACTTAAAAGGGCTTTCAGCAACCTCTTTTCACCCATCGGTCAGTTGTCATTCAAATTTTGCTTCCACCCAGTACAGCATACAGCATGGGGCAGTGGGTTAGCCTACTTAAGCCTCTGGTTAAAGTCAGTGACTGCATTTGTTTCTTTAACAAGGTGCACATCTACACACAAGGAATTCTCTTTAGTACCAGTGTTACCTGATGCGATAGTAGTATGTACATAAACTGAGCACAGGGCACATTCCAGTTTTATCATATCCTATCTCCGTCCTATGCCATTGTAAATTCCTTTTGAAGTGGACTGCTGCTATTTCACAGCATACCATATTGTGCTCCTAGACTTGGTTTCACCAATGGTTTTTTGATGTACTTTGCCCAGGAAGAAAGCCAAACAGTTTGGTGATTAATGAGCAGCACACTTGTAGCAGTTTTATTTAAACGCCGATGTGTTGTGATTCGCGTTTTAGTATACAATATGCTATACTTTGCCTGCTTCCATTTTTCTTTTGTTCTCTCCTACTTTTTTACCTTCTTTCATGCTTTTATTTTTGGCCTTATTTCTTTTTACTTTCCTTTATCTTTCCTTCTTTTTCTTAATTTCTTCTTCCTATCCTTATTTCCTTACTTTTATTCTTTCTTTCCTTTTCCTTCTTTCTTTCTCGTTTACCCTCTTTCATCTCTTTCTTTCCTTTTTGCCTACTTTCCTTTGTTCGTTCAGTGGTCTTTTGTTTCTTTTTTCTTGCTGTTTTGCTTTGTTTCTGTGTTTCTTTCCTTCTTTCTTTTACCTGTTGCCTTTCATTCCCTGTTCTTTCCTTTCCTTTTTGTATATTTATTACTTGCTTCTTTATGTTTTTAAATTTTTCTATTTTCTTTGTTTTTTACTTTCTTTCTTTCCTAGTTTCTTTTGTCTTTCTTTCTTTATCCCTTCTTTCCTTCTTTATTTCTTTTTTGCCTTTTTTGTTTTTCTTTCATTCTATTGTTCCTTCTGTTTGCCTTCTTTCTTTCTTTTTTCTTTCTTTATTCATTTTTCTCTTTCTTTTTTGCCTTCTTTGCCTTTTTCTTTTCATTTTTCTTTTTTGCCTACTTTCCTTCTTTTTGCCTTCTTTCAACCTTTCTTTCCTCCCCTCATACCTTCTGTATTTTTGCCTTTTTTGCTTTTTTTAACCTAATCCTTTTTTGTCTTCATTTCTCCTAACTTCTTTTTGCCTTCTTTCCTTCCTTCTTTCTTCCCTCCTTTCTTTCTTGTTGCCGTCCTTCCTTTTTCCATTCTTTCCTCTTTTGACCTTCTTCCTTAATTTTTGTATGCCTTCCTTCCTGTCTTTGTCTGCATTTCTTCCTTTTTTCCTTTCTTCCTTTTACTTTCTTGCCTTCTTTCTCAAAGGTGAGGCTAGCACCAGTGGCAGACTGATGGCCTTCTTTAGGTCTGTGTCAGCCAAGACCTTTTCATGTTAGTAACAGAATGTATAACAGTTACTTGTAGGGGTTTTCAGCCGGATTTCATCCATTAGTCTGGGACTGTGTCATTTACATTTTTCTTACACCCAGTCCAGCAAGCATCAAGGGGAAATGTTAGCTCACTTCAGCCATGGACTGACTTCCCTATGAGTTATGGTATGCTGCCCTTTCACAGGGAGCACATTCACACACAACGTAGTTCCCTTGAGTGCCGGGTGTACCATGGTAATGTGTACTACATTTAGACCAGAAAAAACACTTTTGCCTTTAGCCATTGTTTTCAATTAAATTAGATTTAATGAGGGCCTGGCAGCTTCCCCAACAATAAAGCTTTGCAAAAACCATGACAAACCAAAACATAAATTGCTGAAAGGCTGATGGCCAACACCATATCTATTAGCTTTGCAAATGCTTCTTTGTTTATTTTCACAGTCATTGTTCATTCTGTTTTTGATGAACATTACCTGGATCAGAAACATAACCAACTATTTTTTCAAGTAATTAGTTCAAATTACTGTGCCCTATGTATTCAAATAACATGCTATTGTTTATATATCCAATTTGTTTTAGCATCTCCGGATGAGTTAGAATAGAAGGGGCAGAAAGATTATTCATGTAGTGGGAAGTGCTTAGGTGCTAAGATAATATTTAACGTTTAATAAGACTGTGCTCTGATTTGCTGATGAAATGATTTTAAATGCGAAAATAATATTTTTTAGCCCTCAATTTTGGGGATGTTTCAGAGAATACCCTGTTCTACTAGGAATGCTGCCCATTTCCCATTTTTAAGACCATTTGGGACTTAAGCTAATTTTCTATTTTGTATTTCTCTGTATTGCCCTATTTATTGAGATCCTTCATTGCAATGACTCTGTATCGCCTTACTTTTGAATTTTGTAATAAAACCTTTACCTATTATCTAGAGTTATTGAGTGGGCCCCTTTACTTAATTGACTGGATTTTTTTGGGTAATTTTATATGCATTGGGATGTGACTAAATGTAGAGACACAATGCCTCATGAAACTGAGGTTCAACACTGTCCCTGATTCATCAAATTGTTAGGATTCTGATTGAGATAAATTTCAAGGTGTGTAAAATGACGGGGTCCCTCTCGCACACACACAACCCAAGTAGTGGGCTTACTAGAGTGTTACTTTTGACATTTGTGCAAGTACTAGAGGCACCACAGAGAGAAATGCAGTTCGAATTTACATTTCAACTTACGGGCTGAGCTATGTTGAAATGTGGGTCACACCTGTGTGGTGGCCATCTTGTTTGGTACTAAAACAATAAAGTGCTGGATGGAATGTTTGCATTAATCTCAGTCACTGGTGATCGATCGCTCAGGGCACATTCCAGACCATTTTTTTTCACCCACTTTGCATTCTAAACAGAGACCTGCCTCATAAAAATCAGTCTTGGTCCTGTTCCAGTTGGAACAGTCCAGCCCATTCATCCTGTCTGATGAGCAGTCTCTACAAATGTTGCTGCAACATTCAGGTGTTTATATTATGCAGTAGCACAGAAAACAGCACATACAATATGTGGGTTCAAGATACCCTCAATAAATGCCTTATATGAATGGCCAATTACATTGTATAGCTCATTTATAATTAATGAATAACCTCTTAATAAGTGTGTTGTAAATTGAAGATATCCGTATCACATACCCGCTACACTGCAAGTAAACTGGATGATGATGTCTTTATTAGGCACAGGGAACAGGTCTAATGTAGGAAAAACTCCAACGCTTCATTAATAGATTTCCATTTAGATTTACCTTTTTTTCGAATTGTCAAACATTCTAAGAGTACTCCTGGAAAGATGCAATAGAACACAAACAGTAATGTACACAATGGAGCTTTATATAAGTGTAAATGAATACCAAACGTCCATTGGCACGTGCTAAATTTTATTTTTGCGTTTCTCCATAGATATTATTTTGCTAACTGATGATACTCACCTCACCTGCCAAAATAGGTAAAATCTGTAGCCCAATGTTAAACTTGTCAGCCTTAGGGTCCCCCCCAACATTTTTCCTTCCTCCTCCATATTTTCTGACCTCGTCTTTGCTGGCCTTAGGTCTATGAGCACATTGCCACTGCTAACCAGTGCTAAGGTGCAATGCTGTCTCTAGTAAACATGGTAATATTGGCTCATAATGGTCAAAATCAAAGTAAAGAGAGAGGAAAAATACTAGTTCACTTCCCCTAGGGTTACTTGTATATATCAATAGGAACTAGCTGCCAGGTAGGAGCTCCTGGTGTATGTTTGAGGAACAACACGTTTGTGTTTTAGGAAGACCCTCACTCACCAACCTAGTTGGTGACATGCTTCATCATCGGGTCCCACCCAAGGTACCGAGTGCACCTTGGGTGTGCTTCGACGCCTGGATACAGCGGAGCAGGTTGTGTGCAGTGAAAGTGGAATGAGTGTGATTAAAAAGCTGCCCAGAGGGTCCCAAATTACAACAAAAAGCTATTTTAATGTATGGGCCCTTGGCAGTAGTTAAAACAGAGAGGTGGATATCAGTGGAGGTATTTAGGGGCTCAGATATTAGTTGCGGTCGACATGTTTCAGCCAGACTCTCAATATTGGGCTGGCTTTCTTCAGGACCTTATGTGTGTGAAAGTTAAAAGGTGGTCTAAAAATTAGTGTATTAAAGACCATCTATGTGGCGCACTCGCTAAGGTGCGTTATGTGGTAGAGGATGGTTTCCTCTAACGGCGCATTCCTGTTAAGGGAAGGAAAATGACAGACAGAACATACACACAAATACATTTAGTGGTTTACACAAGACACATACATTAATGTGACTCAGGAGCATGGTGTCCGTGCTCTACGCGAATAAATTGCGATGTGAGGACGGAACAAGGCGTATAGGTGCTAGGTGTTTGAAAGTACACCTCGTATATGCGTTACTGTGTGGTAATCAATATGCGGTAATTGCATGGTGCTTGTGATAGATAGAGAAACGTAATGCATGTACTTCTTACTCAGAGTTTCACTGGAAAATGCCCCATGAGTTCCGTTTGGGGGCCCGACCTATTGTCACACGCTGTGTGATCAGGGAAAACAAATGAGAGAGGGAGAGAAGCACAAGAAGCGTGATTAGCTTACGTGCCCTGTAACTCGAGGACTCCATGTCTGTGTCCATCGTCAGCAGGAACCCACCCCGTATAAGTCCCACTTACTTCGTCAAGATCAAGGACCCGTCTCCCTACCTATTCTGGCCGCATCGGAACTCCGTCGATGTGGGCCTGGTGCGGGGCGGGAGTTTAAATACTATGTGGATTGTTCCAGGTGAAGCCAATCTGTGAAACAGGCTTCCGGTGCGAGCGCTCTCCTCCGTGCCTTGCACCTGTGGAATGGAAAGAGAAGAAAGCGAACGCACGTGTGTTGTGTGCTACGCTATGTCAATAAAGTTATATTGAAGTGGGGGTCGGGTATTGATCTGCAATATGTGACAAGATTTTAGAGGTTAAAAGATAGAAATGACTGTGTCGAAAAGAAATTTTATAAAAAAAGGTAAAAAATGTAAAAATGAAAAAATGAAGCGCAAGTTGCTCGGAAGCGTCTCCTAGGGCTGTTGTGAATATTGGTGCAGAGTGAGGCGCATGTATTGTAAATGCATGCTCTGCATCATGAACTATAGATCTTTCAAAGGGATAGAGGCATAGCCCATATTAAAGCACAATGGGGCGAGTGTGTTTGAAGCGCCTGTTGGGCACCATGAGTAGTTGGAATTACAAGGGGATGGTATATGTTAATAAGCCATCGGGAGGGTCAACAATGTAAGGTGTGTTAGGCCCACCTATAAACCAAGGTAATGCTAGGGAGATGTAAAGCAGGTGTGTATGGACAGGGGTGGTACACAGGGCAGTGTTTCCATGGGTACAGTGGGACACCCCTGGTAGGTGATCAGACACACCAAGATGTTGGAGGCTTTCAGTTTAGGCTATTCCACTGGATATTGTCGTTCAGGCCTGTCCTGTGGGTAGAAAGACGGGATATCCAGCGTTGTTCTTTCTGAAGTAGTAATCTGTCATTGGTGGTGTTTTGACAATCATTTGAAACAATTCACGTAAAATCAACTTATATATTTTCAGTTGTTCAGGTGATAGAAATGTGTTACTCTCAGCGACAACTTATCTACTTTGCACATGTCTGGATCTTATTCTCAAGGAGGGAAAGTTATAACTAATGTATACAATACTGTCCCCATTACTCTCACAAAATACTGTTTCCCTTGCAAGATTTGAAAACAAGGTTAGGCTCTTTGAGATTGTGCAATGTACAACATTGAGCACTTGGCTTTCAGGCCTGCTAGTGCCATGAACCTTTTACAAGCATATATCAATGTACCATGAATCTTCAAGCAAATAGAAGGCAACGTCAATATTTGATTAATAGGTATTACATTCATAACTACATATGTGTTTCTTAACATGGCCCTTAATAGGAATTTATGAAGATAATACAATCATGCTTGTAGTATGGTTTCACACAAATTGGTACTTTGCAGCTTGTGGCGCAACTCCTGCTCACATAGGACAGAATTCTTGCTTTATTCCCCCATTTATACATTGCTCACAAAATTGAACATTTCTTTTAGACGTGAGCTATGTTAACGTTAGTTTCGCTACTAACAATTAATAGTTTGGCAAGCAATGTCTGATTGCAACCAGATGGTGCTATCGTTTTTCAAGATGAAATGCTCATTTACAACCCATCTTCGCACCTGCATGCAGCATGCAACATAATGGAGTTCTCAAGAGGACGATAGGTCATGCCTTATGATATTATTTCTTAGAATATCTGCGCTCTACAGGTAGTTTGCATACTGAATGAGAGGCGTTTAGAGTGGGAGAGCAGGGGACCTGCATTCGAACGACTAGAGATACCAGAGTGGGGGTGAAACTGAGTTAACAGACTTGGGGCCAGATGTACGACCATTGACTTTTGTGACTCGCAAATTGCGACAAATTGTGAGTCGCAATTTGCGAGTCGCAAAAGTCAATGTACAACAGTGTCTGAGACACTGTTTGCGATTCCCAATGGGGTCGCAAATTGCATGCCTCTTGAATATTAATGAGGCTGTCGCAATTTGCGACCCCATTGGGAATGGCACTGCCTGCCCTTAAAAAATGTTTGCGCATGCATTACCAAAGGGGAAGGGGTCCTTGGCAAATGCTTTACCACCCTTCTGAGAAGGGTGGTAAACTGCGAGTATGTTGCGCAAAACATTCTTACATAGCTTTTGGGGTCGCTAATAGGAAGAGAACGCCCCTTCCTAATAGCGAGTCGCTAAACACTATTTTGCGAGTTGCAAATTATTTGCGACTTGCAAAATAGGGTTAGTACATGGCCCACAGGTTTTTTGCATGCGCAAACGGGTCTAAAACCCATTTGCGCATGCAAAACTCTGTCGTACATCTGGCCCTTGGATCTGATAAAATTGTTTATTTAGAAAACATGATATTTATAAAACAACGCTCCAAGGTAATTGACTTTAAGGGTGGCAGCTTGAGAAACTTGAGAATAAAAGCACACCTGACTCAACCTTCACATGAGGCTCTTAGAGAAGAGGGTCCAGGATGCTACTGTTTTGGAGCAATTGTGATGCCTAGACTACTAGACTCTAAGAGTGTGATGAGGTGGGATCATTATATGACACGAAGGAACCCAACAAAGAGAAGATATGTGTCATGAAAGACACATGTTGATTTACATCTTGTTATTAGACTATGCTACAAATCATTCAGAACATGTGGCACTAGGGGATTCCATAGGATAAAGGAAGTGTCTAGATTTCAGACTTCTCCTAAAACTAGGGGCAGGACTTTTGTAAAAGGGCAAGAATGTTCCCATTGACATTTGGTGCCACCCTCACATATGCAGTCTTTTCCCATTATGAGAAGCACAGTTGTGGGAGGAACTTTTCCCACAGGATCACATTCTGCCTGCAAGGTGCATGGAAACATGTCTGACATCAGGGGCCAGATTTACTAACATTTTGCATCATGATGGCACCATTTTTGTAATAGCATGTTCTACTTTTCTGTGTTCCCACACTTCTAAATGATAAAAATAATATTACAACTGTGTGGGTGTGTCTATTGCCCAGTGTAAGGCCTCAAATGCAACATGGATTTATCAAGTTTCACCATGAAAATTGACCCATTTAGTATCTGCTGTATTTGGGCCCGGGTGAACCACCTCCCAAGAATACCTACTAAACCAAGATATTTCAGAAATCTTGACATCCCTGGGAGTCCAGGGTGGTTTGATATGTATGGAATCAACTATGTGTTCATACCCAGAATGCTAACCAAACTTCAAACGTTGGCTAAAATCAATCCATTTTCATCACATTTCTGTGAGGGAAAGTTACAGAATCTAAGAGAATCCACAAAACCCCTCCCACCTAGCATTCCAACACTGCTCCCAATAAAAACTGCACCTCACTTACGTGTCTGGGCCTATCGCCCTCAACAAGTAAAACGTTTTCTGTCATGTAAATAAAGGAATGTAATCTTTCTTGACCCATACTCTGTCGTTACCATGGATTTCAGGGTAAGACAACATGTTGGCATTCACATTAACCACCCTCTATCTTTCTGGGTCTCTAGGTTAAAGAAAAGCACAGGTTTGCTTGTGATCCTGGCAGCCAGCTGACACAGGGCATGAAAAGTGCAGCTGTTCATAATAGCAAGTAAGAGGAAATTGGGATGTAACCCTCTCTGCCAGCCTAAATTTTTAAAAATTGTCCAAAAGAATTCAAATCTCCTCTTGCTTGCCATGGGGATGGGGATTCTCTAGGCCTCAGGGGGTAGGGGAGAACAACTTCTGGGTCATTAGGGGTGAGGGTGAGGTCTGCAGTCAGGAGGGAGTGATTCCCATCCCATTTTTCTTAAATATCTCGTGCATCCATTGGGCATTCTGGCCTCCTCGGGGGGGACATTGGGGGCACATACTCCAATATTCACTACAGTGGGAAGAAAGACTGTTGGAGATAAAGGGGCAGGGGTATGGCTCGATGTGTGCTGGCCGTCACTCCATTTTTTTAAAACAATGCCTCTGTATATCTGCTGTCCTATGTGGGTAGATTGAAGTTAAACACTCCATTTTCTGCCGGGGCAAGGCTGTAGGGCAGATCAGAAACACTGTTGTAGTTTTAGTGGTGGGTGCAAGGCGCAATGCCTTTGTAGGCAAACTTCCCCCATGTTTATTTTTTGTCAAAAAAGAATTATCCCTAGTGTCTAGTGTGCTTTCTGCTCTGCAAGGGGACAGGGAGACGGTATGGGCTTTTAGTGGTGGTGGTCGAGCCCAATTCCTATGTGGACAGCCCATCCATTCTTTTTCTGTTTATAAATGTTCCTTGGGTCTAATAGGCTTTCTGTACCCATGGGGGAAGATTCGGGGTACACCTCAGAAGAAAGGTGGGGACATGATGTGATCTCCACCCTTTTTAAAATAATAATAAATAAATAAATATTCACTAATGTCAAGTGACCTTTCCGACACCAATTGAGGACAAGATGGATTATCCTCCCTTATTTTTTTATTTTTTTTTAAAAATAAAGAAAATTCTTCTGTTGCTTGCACTAGAAGGATTTTCTTCCATAGTGTGGTGGTTCAAGTACACTGTGCTGTGAAAGTAGTGCATTGGACGAGAGCAAGTGAATTGCTTTGACAGTTTTATTGTTGTATGCTCTGTTTGTGTTGTGTTCTGCTGTGCTCTGTTATTACTTTAGAGATACCTAGTCAAAATGAGCACATACCTTAAAATTTCTAGTGAAAAGCAACCATGTTCTACAGACTAAGGTGGTAAAGTGCCACTGCTCCATCACTTCTACTGTTTAAGAGGCCAGTCAGTCCAAAACTGTGGCACAGGCAGCACAAACATGATGGATAACCCGTCCACCTTACTGCAAGTGCATTATATCTTATGGCACTTGTAATAAGACGAACAGGATATCTGCAATGTTTGTGATAAAGTAACTTGTCTGCCATACTCTAAATCAGGCCCAATGTCTTAAATTAGCACTTCCAGTGTGAGGTTTATGTGACAAAGCCCCACTGTTTCTTTATATCATTGGTGTATTTTTTTTATCCCTGTCTTCTGTCTAAGGGCCATATGTATCAAGCTAAATTGCGATCGCAAACGCTGAAATTCGCTGAATTTCAGCGCTTGCGATCGCAATTTAGCTGTGTGCAATGTATCACACAAACACCCACTCGCAAAATAAGGAATCGCAAAATTTTGTGATTCCCTATTTTGCGAATGCATTTAAGGAATCACAATTTGCGATTCCTTAAATGCAATGTTAGAAGCACAAAAAAAGTGCGATTTGGCCTTAAGGAATCGCAAATTACCACCAACTTCAAGTTGGTGGTAATTTGCGATTTCTTTGAAAAATGCACTTTTTTGCATTTTTCAAAGTGCCATGTGGCGCACATACATGCCCTTAGGGCATGTATGTGTGCCACATGTGCACACATGCACATTTCAGGGGTGCAACAGGGTGTCCTTTTGACACCCTTGCACCCTGAAATTGCATTCGCAATTTGCGATTCTCTAATTGGTAATCGCAAATTGAGAATGTCTTCCCATTCATTCCTATGGGCCTCCTAGCCCATAGGAATGAATAGGAAGGTATTCCTTATTTGCGAATCTCAATTTGCGAATCGCAAATAAGGAATATGTAGGATTCTCAAAATTTTTAGCAAATCCTACATACATTGCATTTTGCGATTCTCTAATTGCAATTAGCTAAAAATCGCAATTTGAGAATCGCAAAACTCTTTTTTGATACATATGGCCCTTAGTGACTATTTTGTTGTCTTGCTCTTTCTCCTTATTTCCCCTATCCTGCCTTTCACTCTTTTGCTTTGGGTCAAAGTCTGATGATAAAACATAACTTCTGGTCCTCAAAAATAAGTGCCCATTAACAGCACAAAGTAAGTACAGACTATTGTTTGTAAATGTCCAAGAGGCTATCCATAGAGAGATGTCAGAGACGACAGGCACAGGCATAAAAATCTAAATCTGAAGCATCTTCAACCACATTTGAACATGTGGACACAAGTAGCACCAACAAAAGTAGGCCATGCTTCTCTCACAGAGACATCTATGTTTTACTTTTAGTGCCAGTGGGTATGTCCATTCTGGAATATATTTTCACTGCCCCACCTGTTTATTCTTCTGCCTCTCAGACTGCTGAGAAGAAAGAAGACACATTTTCTAACAAACGTGAAGATTCCTTTGCTGTTGTCAACCAAAGGGCCGCCTTCAGTCTCTTTCTTGATCTCCACATCTTCCTTCCCAAGAACAAAACTTGGTGGTAACACACTAGTGCATATCTCCTCATAGGAGGTTTAACTGCCTGAGCCAAAGTTCCGATAGTGGCACATTAGAAGGTGTTTGAAGGTCTTTTTAAAGGTGGAATTACAGAGTGCATAACATGCTGGGTTGATGGTGCTGTTGATATAGCAAAGCCAATACCCAATCGACCACATTGTCTCAGGCACACATATCTGGCAGAAAGTACTGATTAGGACCATGACATTGTATGGTGTCCAGGTGATGAGGAAGGCCATCAAAATAGCAAAGATTGTCTGAGTGACTTTTTTTTCTCTGGATGCCTGTTGAGGCTTCTTCCTAATCTGGTTCTGTGTGCTTGTAGCAAATGTGCAAGCCACATTTGATGAGCTACTCTTTGGGAAAGCATTGGAGACACCAGCTGGCAAAATCTCAACAGCTGTAATGCACTCACTGCTGGTTTGCTCAATTACAGTTTTGCTGTTGAGTAGTTCGAATGTTTGATTTTTACACTGGTGAGTGGGACTGTGGTTTGATGCCAGAATCTCCTTGTCACATAGGAGTTTCTCCGTTGCATTTTTCATGTTGCTAAGTGTGCTGAGCTCTGTGCAGTTTTCCTTCTTCTCAGCAAATGGATTATCTTCAATATTTCCATTTGCAGCCTTTGCCACCACTGTCAATTGCTGGTCTTGAATGTAACTTTCTTCTATCAAAGATCTCTTAGGGAAGAGGTGATTTGTATTCCTAGGTTTTTTAACCTCATTTTGGCTTCTTCTCACTCTGCTCTTGCTAGCAATGGAGATATGTATGTACAGCACAAACATGATAACTATTGGTAAGTAAAAAGCAGCAATGGCAGTGCCAAGTGTTACTGCTGGGTTAGAAAGGAATTGAATGTAGCATGTGCCATCGGGGACTGTCCTCTTACCAACAATAAACTGCCAGAACAAGATGGCGGGTGCCCAGAGCACGAATGACAGAATCCAGGCAGATGCTATCATCATACCGGCCATCTTGGTTGTCCTCTTCACGGGATAGGTCAATGGTTTTGTGACACAGAAGTATCTGTCAAAGCTGATGATAAGCAGGTGCATGACCGATGCATTGCTCACCACATAGTCAAGGGCTAACCAGAGGTCACACACCAAAGGCCCAAGCGGCCAATAACCTTTGATATTGTAGATTGAATATAGGTTCATAGAGAAGATTCCAACAATCAGGTCTGCACATGCCAAGCTGAACAAGAAGTAATTGTTAACAGTCCGCAGCTTCCCATTGACTTTGATTGACAGCATAACCAGAATGTTGCCCATCACAGTGACAAGGCTGATGGTGCCTGTCACAGCAGCAATGAATATGTGTTCTTTTCTTTCATACTGTTCTTGTGGTTCCTTCAAGAAGGCCTCTGTTCCATTCACTACTGTACCATTGTCTTTAGTGTTATTTCTCATTCTCATCTGCCAGTACTCTTTGGAGATATTCTTCAGCTTCTCTGTTGAAAGAGTAAAAGGATTTCCTTATCAAAATTTGCTTTTATTCGGCTAAAAAGCCATACAAGGACATAAAATCAGTACAATCAATGTATGAAAGAAATAAAATTAGAATATATACAATCCTCTTAACAAAGTCAATATGCGTTATTTGGACTGTAAATGATTTCATCAGAGTCCAATAACAAAATATCATCAATAATATCACAAATTGATATATTAAAACATGTTAGAACAAAGTCTCACTAACTCACACAAACCAATTACCAAACAGATTATGACACAACTCTCCCAAATTGGAAAACAAAGTTTTCTAAGCAGATAGATTAAAGTTACCCTTGTAACAAACAGCCTTCTACAGGTTTTAGATTACTACAATACTTGGAAACTGAAGGGTTGCCAGAGACCCTGCTGGGTACAGAGGGGGCCAAGAACATGGGGACAAGCACCTGTTGGAGATAGGAACCCACTACTCACTAAGCTCCTCACTAAGAAAATGGAGGTATTTATCTGGCAGACATTTGAAAAAAGACAGCTAGACATGTGTTCATCTTTGCCTCTCTCTCCACATGGACAACAAAAAGTGAGAGACCCCAAACACTATGGACTGCCTGGTATCACTTTTCAAGCTTCTGGATGCCACTATACAATCATTGAGGCCTAAACTGCGGCACAATGGAAGTATCCATTTCCTTCTGCTTTCTAAATATACTGGGCAAAAGAAAAGTAAATGGTCCACGTTTCAGTGGCTGCAAGACAAGAGGGGCAAAGCCTATCAGCTTGGGATCTCACAGCCATTTAGACATAAAGGAATGAAATGGCAGTGTCACTAGTTGAAATGTCTAGAAAATTGACATTTCCCCACCAGGTTCAACCTCATCCAGATAGTCTTCCAATATATATTAATCATTATGTTCTAGAAAAGATACAGTAAGGGTACTGAGTCTTGGCTGCCCCAGCAAAGTTCCATATTTATACGATTAATATCTACTCTTAATAAAGGCTTTAGATATAACACGAGCCTCATCTAGAGTTGTCCACAGTCTCTCACACCCTGTGTAAGGCACGTTTTTATATACTTTATCCAGGGTAAATTGCTTGAGCCGGAAATGCTTAGAATTTCTACAAGGCCCTGTCGATAAGAGATCAGTTCTAGAGTTGCCCAAACTGTTCTTCAATATAGAATGGGTCTCCAGCATATTGTATCGGAAATCAATTTTAACCCTAAGTCAAGTCTGGGGGTAATGAGTGGAGCACTTATATGGCGGTTAGTCAATGACCGCATGAATCGGTTTTCAACCACCACCAGATAGGGAATATCCTTAATGCCCCAAAGCTCTACACCATATAGAGTTTCCCCTAGAGCTTGAACATTGTAGATTTATTGTGATGGAGGCATTGGTTGCTGCATCTTTGCTATGCCTCCGGATTGTTGTTACAGTTTAAGCATTCGATGTGTAATATGGGCTTGCTAATCAAAGTGCTTATAGCGTTATCAATAAATAGTCAAAGTTGTGGACTATTCCATTGAGAGATGAATTAGCTCTGGTGGATTTACAGGCATTGAAATCCATAAACGTTTTCCCGATGTTAATCATCAAGCCCCTCTGTATGAATAAGTACTCAAAATGATCCAGTAATTTGGAAGCCCATGGGCAATTTAGATATTAGCTGCGTCTCATCTGAAAACAGAAGGGCCAGTATACTGACATCTGCGAACCTCAGGCATCATTCTGACACTTCTCCAAAAATCCAACCAGGCCGTTGATAAACATAGTAAACAAAGTAGGGGCGAAGACACACTCTGACGAACGCCCCTATTAACTGGGATCATCTGTGTAATTTCACCCATCAGCCCACATCTGACCTATGCATAATTATTATGGTGTAATCTGGAGATATTCTTCCACTGCTCTGTGGAAACAGTGAAAGGATTTCAATATCGGATACCAGGTACTTGATATCTCAACTTTGTTCGGTTCAATCCCAGTCATCATCTGCATAACATTCTACATTTGTAACACTTGGTATTAGTTATTTTTGCAACAATCACATTCTGCAATAGTCACAATCTGGAGTAGTAAAATGTTGCATTATTTGTGGTCAGAATCTGCCACATTCCAGGCTGTTTATTCTTGACCAGTTTATATTTTATGCTGATGACGTTCTGCAATTTCTTCTCAGATCACATGCTTTACAGATCAATAATAAAGCAATGTTGAAAAATGCAAATCTTTGAATAATCGCAAAAGACTGGTGAGAGAGAACAGGTATAAATTAATTCAGATAGTGTTAACATACAATAAAAATATCATAGTGATATAGAAAAGCTACACAAAGGTTCTGCATTCCATGCAGCTAGATAAAGGGAGAATGTTTAAAAACACCTGAGAATGGAGGACAGCAAGGGACAACAGAATTCTGTCTCTGCATCTACATTAACATTCAAAAAGTGCCTGTGTCTCCACCCCTGTAGAAGGGAGCAATATCAAAAAAGTGATGCTTCATATAGGGGCACTGGGTGCAGAAAGCAGTGGTCAATTACAAAACACTGTCATCGTCCACTGATGCCCACTTCTACCACTCACACAATGGAAGCTGTTTAATGCTGACTGAGAGCTCCTCTGGAATTGTTAAACGACTGACAATGACAGTTAGTAAACATTCAATAGGCTGCTACTTTAGGAGTGGCTGCAAGTCCTGGATACATTTTTTGAAAAATTGCAAGTAAGGTAAAATCAGCCCTTTGCCACTCACTTTTCCTTTCTACTTACCAAATGTTATGGTTGAAATTCAGTTTCACTTTGATTTTTGTAACTATTTTTGTCGATTTGCTAGCTACATGGCCGTTTTGGTTTTTGCCATTGCAAAATCGATCACTTTGGGCGGGACACCCTTTGTGTGATTGAAAAAACAAGGTGTACATCAGGCACAATAATTCTTTTAGACAAGGTACGAAAGGTATGCAGTTCCTAATGAAGTGTGTTTGTCTGTTCAGGTCAGATTCAGTTCCACAAAGTACACAGGGAGTGTGACTCTGCAGGAGCAAATGCCGTCTCACACCTGGGTAGGTGTCATGCTTCATCATTGGGCTTTTGCTCCACGTCAGGCCAGCACTCCAATGCCCGATGGACACCCTCAATGGGGGCTCTTTACCGGAGATCTTTTCATAAGCCGTTTGGTGACGTGTGGGTGTCTAAAATGTAGATTGGTGTTTAAGTACAAGAGATGTGAGGTTAAAAATAGAAAAGAGGTACTTCTTAGGAAAAACTTTAATGAACAAGTCCTTCTGCCTATATTAAAATACGTGATGCTATGTACTAGAAAATATTATCTAAAATAGCTGTAGGTCAACATTATCTAGTAGCTATTCTTCAGGACCAGTGTTACCTAATCTACTTTGTGACTGGAGTTTCAATATGTAGGTTCATGAATCTTCTCCCAATCACACATACCTCTTTAGGCATTGGTTTAAGAGCAGAAAGTCTTGCAAGTGATCATATCTCCTTTCCAGAAGATGAGAATATCATCTATAAACCGCCGCCATAGAAGGATGTTGGAATAATACGGGATGTTAGTATTATAGATGTGTTGTTCCTCAAAGTGTGACATATAAAGGCAGGCTAGACTTGGAACACAGGTACTTCCCATGTAAGTACCTTATATTTGCTGGTATAGTTGTGTTCCATGTTGGAAAAAACATTCTGTGAGGACCAAAGTGGCACATTCCATCATGACACTGATGGGTGTGTGTGATGTCTACTCCTCTGTCAGTAGGGTGTTTTCTATGACTTTCAAGGTAGCTCTCTGTGGTATATTTGTGTAGAGTGATTCTACATCCAAGGTGACCAATAAGTCTATCTGATGTGTGTCGTTGGTGGATGTGATTATATTCAGTATATCAATTGTGTCTTGTATGTGCGAAGGTTGTAAAAAGTGGTCAAAAAATTTGGAAAAAGGTTCGAAGTCGGAATTAATCCCTGAGACTATGGCTCTGCCTGGTGGAGAGGAAATTCCCTTGTGAATCTTTGGCGGGGTGTAGAAGCACAGGTCTATTAGCCATGTAGCAACACAATATTGCACGAAGGATAAAAATATCTTATGATATTCCTACATGTAATAAAGTGATGTGTGCTTTGCACTTTCTGCTTATGTATTCCACTGCATTTCATATATTCATGTATTTGGGTGCACATTTTTCATTTATAAACATGTATTGTGTATATTGATGTTTTTATGTTGCATGCATTATAGGTTGACAGCGCATCAATTGGTCATATATATGTATTAATGTGATTTATAAAGTGTAGTGTAATCTGAATCTCCTGTAAATGTGTAACATTATTTATATGTTTTTTATTGCATTCTTGCATTTTACAACATTTATCACATGGTCTGACTTTTTTTGTAATAATCAGAAGAGGGCATTTACATCTTGCACAGACTTTTCTTTGTGGAGAGATATTTTCAGCTTTTCTTGGGAGACTCCAGTGAGCTGGGTGCTTTAATTCTGAAGTAAATGCCATCTGCTCCCTGGAGATGGGTCTCTTGTCTACACATTTCTCAGCCTCAGAAAACCACAACAGAGACAGAAGGGTGCATGCTCAAAGTACAGAAGCTGACTAAAAAAAAGTTTGATTTTCAGGCACTATACAAATTGCAAATCAAATCAAGTAAAGTTTTCAGGCTAGAGGCCACGTAAGGAACTTCAATTGGTACATCAGTCCTAAGAACTTTTAATCCAGGGGATAGGAGGCGAAGAGGTTGGTTAGCAAATACTGATTTTAGTATTTAATGAAACGATTCATTTAATACAATGAACAATTGCAATTTTCCAATACACTGTTTATTATCTACTTTCATTGGCACTGTTTTGTTACTGTTATAGTTATTTCTATTCAAATAATATGCAGTAGATTAGGGAATTCATTTTTAACAAAGACTTTAAAATCCACAGTGTGAATTTCTTGTCCATGGGGAAAAGAGTTTTGAAACCCACTAATGCAACAAAAAAATCCTATAGTCTGACATGACTGATTGTTGCCCTGTATGTACCATCTTCAAGTAAGGAGTAAGAGGTTCGTGAGTTACAGTCCTCCAGATTCCATGGCTCGGGTTGGCAAACTGGCTGAACCTGCAATGCACCAGAGTATATAGAGTTGTAAAAACTGGGCCATATTTGCTTTTGTATAGTTTTAGCAATGTGTCATGATGCCCACCTTGGGGTACGAGCTACGACTAATCTTGGGACACACACAAAAGATTGTTGCATTCATTACTCAGGAGGCGTCGTCTTTTGTAATATTGGTTTCCTTCTTCAGTTCGGACAGGAACTTTCTCTCTGCTGAAGGGTCAGGGTCCTTGGCTAGGAAAAGGTTTTCCCCATTTCATTGCATTTTTGAAACTCATTTTGAATCTGTTTTACAATAGTGGCTGCTTCGGTTGTGATAATGGTAAACTGTACGGGTCCATAGACAGAACCCCTGATAGGACGAGGGATCTCTTACAAGGTAGTGAAGTAATTTTAGTAGTTATAACAGACGTAGCACACCCCTTTGAATAATTTTAAGCGAGGGTGGAGTTTGAAACTTAGGCATATTCATACCTTTAAAGCTGCCCCTATTCTTGTTGAATGTGAACCTTACCAAAAGCTAGAAGTCTCTATCGGTCATCAGCAACATCAAGGCCCAGATTTACTAACAATTTGCATTGACGTAATGTCACTTTATTGACACAGCCCCAACGCAAAATGCATCTCAGGATTTACTGAGACATTTAAAGCCCTATTCGCCTGGCTTTGCTGGTGTAGTAAAGGGCAGCGTTAAATGGGTGTTCCTATGCATCAACCCATACATTTTGGTGCAAACTCTGATTTACTAAAGTCTGTAAACCTGGGTGTGTGCCAAAATAGTGCCCCTACCAGAGGCTGGTGTAACAAGGAGAAGTAAAGATATCTCTCCCTGTTACTTCCTCTTTTTATGAGTCCTACATTACCTCCTCGTAAGTCTTCCTCGCCACATGAATAACGTAGTGAGCTTCAGCTCCACACCAGAACCCTCCAAAGCAAAAAAGTTAGCCTCCCATGCCTCCCATCCCTTCCCAATATGGCCGACCCATTACACCCTTGACCTCTATAAGAGGCGGGCCGGCCCATCCCTTCAGCCTGTTTTTTTGGTTCTGCACTGCAGATTCTCCAGAGCATGTTTTCAGGTACGTTGGGGCGAGGTCCTGCTCCAGCAGGTCCCAGGGCACTGGGGGAGAGGCCCTGCTCTAGCGGGCTCACGGACTGGTTCCCCCACCTTCTGGCCCTCGCACTACCCTTTGGCGCTCTGCTGTAGCGGGCTCTGGTGGTTGCGGTCTCTTGGGGTTTTATTCTGCCCTGCACTCCCTGCCTTGTGGCTTTATGCCCTGCTTTAGCAGGCTCGGGGGTTTGGGTTCTGCTGTCTGGCAGCCCGGCACAGGCGGGCTCTGGCGGGGAGTGTTTCTGCCCTGCTCCCGGGGCGGCTGCGGGCTTCCCTATGTTGTTGCTGGCGTCCCGCTCCGTGCTGCCCTAGCGGACCGGTTCCGGCCTCGGCCTGCTGCTGATTAGACCACATTTCGGGTTGCGGGACGCTCGCGTGCGCATCTCCTTCCCTGTGACTGACCTCTGGTGGCTCATGTTTGTACCAGGACCAGGGTGGGTTTGCTTGAGCCATGTTAAGGGCACTGCGGGCTAACTATCCCCCCTCTGGCTGTGATACCCGCCTCCGCCATGTTTTTGTGGGTCTCTCAAAACGCACTTTAAAAGAAACTAAACAAGCTGCGGTGGGCGTCCTAAGGTTCCCACCCCTCCCCCACGACTTGTGGCGTTCTGCCCTGCCTTTGCGGGCTCTGGGGTATGGGTTTTTCTCATGTTGCGGCCCTGCGCGGGCGGGCTCGGCTGGGGGTGGGTTACCTTGCTTGCCCGGCTTCTGTTGTGGGCTGCTGCCGTTGCCTCAGGGGGTCCCTGTCCCGAATGTTGCCGCATGCTCTCCCTTCCCTCTGGCCGACGGCGTGCGGCTTGTGTGAGCCTGTTTGTTGTTGGGACCGGTCCTTGGTGGGATTCGTTCTGAATCTTGTCAGTACGGTGTGCATTATGGTACTGTCGCCTTACGGCTCATAGTCTCCACTGTTCCAGTTTTGGTGGACTTGCTCACGCATGCGCCCTGCATGGTTCTCCCACAGCGTCACTGACTCCCATTGCTGTACTACGGGTGCTCCGTACACTGGGTGTGTGTTGGTCTATTCCTGGAGGGGTTTCAGACAGAGGTTTTGTCTGTATTTGCCTGGCTGCTTTCTTGGAGGTTTGTGATTGATTTTTTCCCACTCTGGGTGCGTTGGTTTCCCCCTTTGTGCCTTGTGTTGTCGGGCCTGCTTCTTTGCTTGGAGTCTCTGTGGCCTAGTGGTTACGGTCTCTGACTCTGATTGCTATGGTTATGTGTTCATTTCCTAGTGTTTCTGTGGTTGTGGATTTCTCAGTCGGACCTGCCGGCTGTGCTGCTTCCTTTAGTAACTGTGCACATGTGGGAAGTTGAGAGGGGATGTAGCCTTCTGGCTGGAGCGGTCGTCCCCAAGGGATGGGGTAACCGGTTCGAGTCTTGACGGTGACACTCTACATCCTGTGATTCTGGACTCTTTCTGGTTAGGTCATCTGCGTCCTGCATTTATTGCACACTTTCTTTATTTTTTGCCTGCTGGTCAGTTCTGGCTATGTTTGTGGTGCGGTGTAGTGATTTTTTTGCTGCGGCATCCAGGGGCCTTGTGTGCACTGTTATGTTCACTGCTTGTCACGGCGTTGGGCCCCTCTGGGTGTTTTCTACCCAGGGGCCGTGGCTCACTGGTGAATCGTGTGCCTCAGGTGCACAGGCTCCCGCAGGACAGGGGTTAATGTCCTGCCACTGCTTGCATAGTATCCCGATATGGTTGATGTTCATACATTCCTTTGCGGTTGTGTGTTCCTGTCCTGGTGTTTTACTGGGGCATTTGGGGTGTTTCGCGGGGCCATGGCTTCATTTGTTGGCTGTGTTTGTCCCTGACTCCTTGGCTTTGGGCCTAGGGTCCTTCTGTCCTGTAGGCGCCTGTTCCTGCCTGCTCTCCTTGGGGTGCGGGGTCTGGCCTGGTTGGTCCCTGGTTGGGCGTCCTCCTGGGGGTTCCTGGGGTTGTTGGCGGCTGCTGGTCTGCTGGGGGCGGGCTGCTTTTGCCTCCTGTCCGTCCTTCTCTGGGCTGCTTCTGTGGTCTCCATGTGGGCTTTTTGCTTCTGCTCTTTTGAGCTTGCCCTCTCCTATCCGGGACCGCTGCCAAGGCGCCCCCCTTTTCTCGTCTGGATTCTTGGCTCTGCATGCGGCTGCTCAGCCTATTGTCCGTGTCGGGCTTCTCCTCGGCTCCTGGCCATTGGGGCTCTGTGGGGGGCCGTTTGTGGCCTCTCCTTACGTCTGGGATGGCCTCTGTGGCGGTTCTGTGGGTCCCGCCTACTGCCGCACCACTCCGTTGTTGGTCTTGTCAGTCTTCCTGGTTCCCCTCCGGAGGGGCCTGTTCAGGTGGGGTCTTGGGGCTCTTCCTGTTTCTGGCGGTCCTCCTTGGTTTTTCCTCTGGCCCCCTGGCTTTGGGTTGGGGGCGGGGATCGCCCTCGGAGTGTGTGTCGGGTGTCCTTGTGTCTTGTTGGCGGGCGGTGCTTTGCATTATCCGTCTCTTAGGAGCTCGTACCTTCCGGGGTTCTCGCGTGCTGCTGGCCCGTCCTGAGTTCTGGGTCGCACTCGTCTTCACCTGTTCCTATGAGTGTATTTCCCTTGTCCCGCTCTCGGTTCCGTTCTGCCGGTGGTTATATCTCCACGGTTTCGGTCCGGTCTGGGTTGGTGGTGTCTGTTCTCTTCCCCTTCCTTTTGGTCATGGGTTGGGTGCTCGGCTCCCTTTTTCCACCCTGTCTGCAGGTGTGGCCTGCGGTCTTCCTTTTCTGGTGTCCCCCTGCCGGAAGGTTGCGGCCTTCTCCGGCCTGTCAAGCTGGGGGGGCATGCTTGGGTTCCCTGTCGGTGCCGGGTCGATTGGTCCCCCTGCTGGCGGGTGTCTCGTCTGGCTTCTGTTGGCCGTTCCTTGGCTTGTCTGGGGTTTGCCCCTGCTCTGCGGGGGCTTCTTGTTTCTGTTCCGGGTGTTTTTTTTTCACCTGCCTTGTTCTCTGGGGGGTTATTGGGTTGGCCCCTTTGGCTTTTTGGCACAGTTGTGCTGTCCTTGACTGGGTCTCTTTTGTCCCGGTTTCGGTTTGTGTCCCCGGTGGTGGCTCTATCTGCCTTCTCGTCCGGGCTCCCGGTTTTGCACTTTCCTCTGGCCCTCTGCTTACGGGGGTCTGGGCTTGTCTGGCCTCGACGGGGTGTTTGACCTGATGGTGGTGCTCACCTGGGTGCTTCTCTCTTGTTTTCTGCTGCTGTGAGTGTTGGGCCATGGAGCTATGGCTCAATGGTATGTATTGTGCTTCTGGCGGCACTGGCTTGCACAGGACAGGAGTTTGTCTCCTGCCACTACTTTCGAATTATCCCACGTTGGTGTATGTACGGGCGGTGCTTTTCATG
Organism: Calotriton arnoldi; assembly: GCA_963921515.1. Lineage (NCBI taxonomy): Eukaryota > Metazoa > Chordata > Amphibia > Caudata > Salamandridae > Calotriton > Calotriton arnoldi. The sequence goes on along the minus strand of CAWUFW010000713.1, from coordinate 2,840,302 downwards.
CTCCGGGGATGCTGGGATTTCCCGGTTCTCCTTCCCCAGGTGGGGCCTGCGATTCCTGTGTGGTATTTGCTTCCTTTTATTCTTTGTCCCTGGTTCTGGGGTGCTGGGGCCTGCTGGCTCAGGTTGGCCCCCTGGAGGTGTTGACGTTGCTTGGCTCGTTTCGCCCAGCTCTTCTGTCTTTCTCACCTTTGGTGTGTTTCTGCCTGTGGCCTTACCTCCCTGTCCGCTCCTGTTCCTGTCGGCTCTTCGTTGTTCGGCTGGGTCGGGCCTGGTTGTTGGCTGGCTGTATGTCCTTCTGGGTGCTCGCTTCAGCGGCTCGCTTACTACATGTGGAGCATTCCTGGGGCATTTTGCTTGGCCCCTTAGCGGGGCAGTCTCGCTCCTCCGTGCTGCGTTCCCCTCCTACCAGGTTCTATTTGCTTTCTTGTGCATGGTGGCCCCTGGTGGGCATTTGCTTCCTTTCTGGTGGCTTGGCCTTGGACCTGGTCCCCTCCGCTCTTCGGGCTCCGTGGGCGCCCTTATGGGCTTTCTGCTTTTTGCTGTTGGCCGGTTGGGTTCCCTTGGGGGCCGGGCTGTTCCTGCGGCTTCCTGGATCTGCTTTGCCTTGTGCCTGCCTGGGTTCTCTCATTGGTGTCGCGCTCCCTTCCGGGGGGTCCTTTGTGCGACTGGGGTCTGTGTCCCGCCTGTTTATCTCCTTGCTGGTGGGGTTTTGGTGACCTTCGTTTTTGTTGTTGTTCGGTTGGCGTGCTGGGTTCCTTTCTGCACCTCATTCAGTTCTTGCGGCTCCTGCCGGTCTGTGTTGTTTTGTCTGGTTCTGCTGCTTTGGTCCTCGGGTGGATTCGACTCTCTCACTGCTGGTGGTCCACTGTGTGGTGTTGCTGTGTTTCGGTTGGACTGCGTCTCTTCCTGCTGTGGCTTTTTGTTGGGTCATTGTGGTTGGGTTGTCCTCTGTTTCTTCGGTCTGACGTCTGGGCTTTTGCTCCCCTCTCGCTTTTGGCTGTCCATTGGGCGGTCTTGGTGTGTTTGGACCGGCTTGCTGCTTTCTGTTCTGGGCATGTTTGTTGTTGCTTTTGGCCCCGTACGGTCTGGTTCCGTGCCTTCTCTGTCCTCCTTCGGTGGTTGGTTCGGGCGGATGTTCTGGTGACCCTGCGAGTCCCGGGGGTCCGGGTTCTCTGCCCTCCCGGTGTCTGTCTGTCCCGGGCTAGTTCTTCCTGCTCGTGGTTGCCTCTCTCTTGGGTGATCCTTCCACTCGTCTGGTCTTTTGGGTTTGCCTGCTTCGTTGGCATCCTTTTCTGGTCCGTTGGTTTCTTGTGAGTTTCCTTGAAGCCGCTTGGCTTTGGTATGTGCTCACTACGTTATTCATGTGGCGAGGAAGACTTACGAGGAGGTAATGCCCCGATTACTTACCGGTAATCTTCATTACTCCGAGTATAGTCTTCCTCGCCACATGAGTTCCCATCCCTCCCTCCATGTCTGGCTATTGGCTTCATGTTTATGCTTGGAAGTTTCAGGCTGAAGGGTTGTGCCGGCCCACCTCTTATAAGGTCAAGGGTGTAAAGGGTCGGCCATATTGGGAAGGGATGGGAGGCATGGGAGGCTAACTTTTTTGCTTTGGAGTGTTCTGGTGTGGAGCTGAAGCTCACTACGTTATTCATGTGGTGAGGAAGACTATACTCGGAGTAATGAAGATTACCGGTAAGTAATCGGGGCATTCATCTTCCTGCACAAAGACTATGCTGACCACATTGCAGGCACCCTTGCATCATGGCACAATGTTGCTTGCAATTGTGGTAAGCTGCCACAAGTAAACCAGCACAAGAAGTGAGCAGAAGTGCATCATATCTTTGTAAATATGACGCACTACTACTTTCTTCGACACAATGCAGCACAGTAAGGTCCCTTTCTGTGCTGTGTTACGTGAAAGTTTAGGGCAAAATGCAGTTTGGTGGGCACTTAACACATGTAGTGGAAAATGTTAGAATTGGTCCTTTAGGACTTCCACAAGCTACCTGCACCTTATTGACTGGTTACACTCCTCATCTGATCTGCAAGAAACGTGAATGCCTCAAACTAAGATATTTACTAACTGAATTAGTTACTAAAAATAGACAATTTCGACAATGTGTACTACATATGAAAGGGGCTTGTATTTCAAGTTTTACTGCTGCACAACCCCATGTTCCTGTGCAAACAATTAATCAACAGACTATTAATGCTAATAGAACTATTCTGAGTAAAGTGTTCATGTGTGTTCCGCCTAACATAGGACCACCCATAGAGTAGTGTACTATATGGGTAACTATATATTGCTAGTATGTATATTTAATACAATGCATGGCACACCCTCTTTGGCAGTGTTGTTGAAGCTTTTAACCCCTTCCCTGCTCATGACGAGCTCAGCTCATCATGCTGCGCGGGCGGGCTGTGCGCATGACGAGCTGAGCTCGTCACGACCACGCCCGCGATTGGAATGTCCAGCACCTGGCTGGAATTCCGCTCGCAGCGAAGGCGTTAAAACAAAAACAAACTGAGCATGGAGCTGCTCTGGTGGTTGATATGATTATGAAGTGGATTGGTAAGTTTGAAACTTTCTCTTCAATAGTTCTTTGTAGCTTTTGAAGGTGAGCAGCAGTATCAGTAATTTGCCAGCGTTTTGCTCCTGTTACCAAACAAAATCATGAGCATGAAGTACCAAAAATTATTTTGGAATCATATTCCTCTGTCAGACTAAATACATTAGGTTATAATGTATGAAACATCACCTGAAAACATAAAATGGGTCTTAAGTTTCAGTGAAGGAGAAAGCACCGGAAACTAGGAAAGAGCAGAATGCTAAACAGAAAACCAGACACAGATCTCCTTCACAACAGGAATCTGGTAGGGATGGATAGAATTTGAGGGACAACATTAAAAAGCTGGATCGGTATCAGTATAAAATTGTTGGTCTTCATGATCTTTGCGTGACTCTGGGGAGTGTGGTAGGACAGGAAGAACCTGACAAACTAAGCATCATAGGAAAGACAATATGTCAGACACAAGGATGAGATTGAACAAACATGATGTTGAGGTTAGTATGAAGAATGAAGAAAAAGGTTCAGAATCAAAAGATCATTTTAAGTAAAATAAAGTGACTGGATTGACAAAAAAGAAGGATGAAACAGAACAATTCTGCACAGTGGTACATTGACAGTAGCACTTGAGGATCTCAGGGAAACATATGCATGTTTGAGGACTTTAAAGCAGGCTCCAGTATTGTATGTAAACCAAGATTGGTGCCATTTATATTTCTTCATCAGATTTTGACTCAGACCAAGAGATAGAGAAAGGGAGAAAGAAGAAGGAAGAGGAAGACATAACAATAATGAGAAAGAAAGAAAGCAGGGATGAATAAAACCTTAAACAAATTAGTTAAAGGGACGGTGAGCGTCTAGTGGTGAATGAAAGAGACATGGGGTGGATACAATATTGTGCAAAATTGGTATTTGACCCCCACCCCCGCACCCCTCTCTCCAAATCAATATTGGTGGCTGTAGGTTTCAGAACTAAACTTTAGGCCTCAGCACTTATTCTTTTTCAAATTAAGCACTGCCCATATTAGAAGTTTTGGGCAGTCCAATGAAAGTGACTAATATTAATCTCCGTGAAAAAATGGCAGAGCCTTAATTTAATTCATCTCACCCTGTCCTACAATTGACTTTGTTGAAAACTGTCCAAAATTTGAGAGAAATACTCAAGAAGAAAGACATTGACTCCGCCATTGAAGAGAAAGCTGCTTATAGGTGGCTCTCCATAGTGAAAGAGCACATTCAGGAAGGCATCCCTGACAAGCAAGTTTTCAGATCATCTTAAAGACCACTGGTTCCAGTTCTTTAGAAAAGAATGCACGTGCACTGTAAACCCACCACTAGCTGAAGAAAAACAGGAAGATGTTGATTGATCACATCAAAAAGCACTAGATGGCTGATTCTGTTCACTGATGCCAAAGAGCATTCTGATTAGTCAAGTACATCTTCATTCTATTCTTGGGTTAATCTGGAAGAGTACATTTGAGTTGAAATGATTGGTCCTATTCCAAGTACTCATGAGCCTGATGTGTGTCCAGCTTTTTCACTCATCATCAAGTACTGATTCAAATGTGGTTAAAGAATCTATTTCAAAAATTGAGCGTGCTGTAACCTCAACTACAATTGGTACACAATGATGGTGGCAATGGTGATGTCAGTACCTAAGACAGGGATGCAAGGAGAGGGAGTATTCTCTTAGAGGCCAGTCTCAAAGCTTAATATGGACATTAGAATCCTTAGCAAGGTATTGACCACAAAGTCATACCCTTTCTTCAGTACACTGATTTACACGTATGAAAATGGGCTTATCCCTGCATGCAGTACACCCCTTAACCTCTGGAGATTGTATAGTGTGTTACATGAGAGGGAGGTTGATACCTACCCTGGGGTGATTGTGATCTCCGTGGCCTTGGAAAAGGAATTTGACACTATGCAGCAGGACTATCTTGAAGTAATTATGTCCAGGTTGTGCCTAGGATTGGGACCTATATGGTGGGTCTGTCTTTTTTATTCCCATCCGACAGCTAGCTTTAAGACTGGTCAATATGTGTCTCTTTAATATCATATTTTTCATGTAACTCGTCAGGGTTGTCTTTTTTCTCCACTCATTTTTGCACCTGCAATGAAGCCTCTTGCTGCACTATGTAGAATGGAGGGGAGGAAGAGAGGCATACCATTTCGGGATGCTGTGCATGAGGCTGTGTATGGTATGAATGGAGAAGTAGATTTACCCACAACGCTGCAATTGCTGAAGGAGTTTGGGGATGGCTCTGAATTAATAAGTCCAAGATGTGCCTCTTCCCAGTGTCACCGTAGAGTTGTATGACTGGGCTCAGTGGGTTGGGAATTCATTGAGCTCCCTAAACTTTTAAAAACTTGTAGGTACATATGTACAATGACATAAATTACCTGAGGGCAGAGGTCTTCAAACTTTGGGCGCGCCCCCCTGGGAGGCTGTGGCTGCATTCCTAGGGGGCGCAAATGGCTCACAAGCACTTGTAAATGAAGATGGCCTGGAAGCGCAAGTAGATTCCGCTGTCGACGAAAGTGACAACGTGAAGGAGGAAAGCAATCAACCCAGGCTTGAATCCGGGATCCACAAACTGAAAGGAAATTTCAAATTCTGCGTAAGAAGAGAAACCCACTATTTTACCAAGACGCTTTATACGTCGAGGACCAAGAATCTAGTCCCTGACAAATTGATGACACACTTCATAGTCCTACACACAAATACCCAGCCCTGAGGAAGACCTTCTGAAAATCCTCTCGGTCCCCCACGAAGGTCGAAACACGTCAGCACAACCCCCCCCTACACAGAGGCCAAGGGATCCCTTGTTTTGAAGAATTAAAGACATCAGAACGACAGGCATATAAGCTGGACACTGACAGCTTGTACTTTATAGTCATCTTACAGGCCCTCCCTGACCTCTCCACCTTGGACCTTAAATTAGCCTGTATAGAGGTCTTAGTTCTCCCAGAGACCCTACATTACATGATTGAAGTAGGACTGTACAATAGACTATGAACGGGATGACAGTAATTAATGTTTTATATGCGCTGCTTTTGTAACATTGTACATAGATTTATTTTTCACATTGTGTTGTGTTGTATATAGAGGAATCACTATTTTGGATTTTGTAATTTGTGCTTAAGTTGATTACTATGAAGAAATAAGTAAACCAATGACATTATCTAATGCACATTGTGAGTTTTGGAGTTTATAAAGAGATGGGCTCAAAATAGTGGTACCGTTTAATCAAATGTTCAAAATGAAACAAGTGAAGTAATTCCTTTTGCAGATAAAAAAGTGTTCTGTATTCGTAAACAGTTGGTAGAATTCATGGTATAGGAGGTATCTGTTCTTTGCTGGAAGCTCAAGTTGGCACATTTCCAGGCTGTCTTCATTTACATGCAGTCCTTGAATTGGTTAAAAAAAACATACATGGGTACCTCATAATTTAAAAGAATGCATTCCCATCGGATTAACTTAACTTGCATTTATTTTTCGTCTAAGGTTTCTGTTTTATTTTATATGCAGGTAACTGAAAGTGGAAAAACAAGACGCTTACAGATTATTTTTTCCTTTTAGCCACTTGGTGGCAGGGTCAAAAACGTGGCTATAAAGAAGAAAATATTATTTAAGTGTTTTGTTTTTCACTTTCAGTTAATGGCATATAAAATAATAATGTAGAAACCTTAACCGAAAAATAGATAGAAGCTAAGCTAATCAGATAGAAATACATTCTTTTACATTCTGAAATTTCATTTGAGTAATGTGACCACTGCAGATGTGAGGAATAATGGCTTGTGTATTCATAGTGCTACAAGTTCCCAGCTTGGAGTAGAAAGCACTGTGAATACGCAAGTCGTTATTTAAAAAAAAAAAATGTATACACTGCATAAGGTAGACTGCTGCAAAATGATTTGGTGTTTTAAGATGAAACAAGTGCTTTCAACATATATAATTTAGTAATAGGTAAACTATATCTAGTGTAAACATTTGCCTATTAAAAGTACACTTTCTAGAACTCAGCTTTAAACACCCTGACATTTGGGGGGGGGGGGGATTTACTAAGATTGTGCGCCATGTTTGCTTCACAAAAGTTACGCAAATCGGCACAAAATCTTTTTTTCCCAATTTACTTTCCAGCGCTAAACTTGTTTAGCTCTGGAAGTAATGGAAAACTAATGCAAAGCAGTACATGGCGCTGCTTTGCATTACTTTGCGCCATTGGGGCGTACCAACGGTGGTGCTTGGGTGTTTTCATGCAACCACCCAAGGTTTCTCGCACTAAACCCGAATTACTAAATGAAGTAGATTGGGTTTAGCGTGAAAAAACTGTGCCCTTTTCAAGTAGGCGCAAGGAAGGAGAAAGGCTTTCATTTCTCCTTCCTTTTCCGACTTTGCGTGAGCTGCACTTTACAGCACACATACAAAGTGGGAAAATGGTTAAAGTGAGTCTGTGCATAGTATTTTGTACTGGAAGGGTTCCTTCCAGTACAAAACCTATGCTAGACTCACAGAGATATCCTTCCACCACGGCGCAAAGGTGTCTCCGTGGCGCACAGCAGCTGATTTCAGCGCCGGCGCTAGTGAGAGGGGAGTAGAGTGCCTTATTTTAGTAAATAGGGTGCTCGCCTTCTCTCTCCTTATCACATAGTGCAGCATTTGCGGCTGCTGCAGTGCGCTAGATGAAAAAATAGTAAATCTGCCCCTAAATATCAAAAAGAATAGCTCATTGTCCACATGAAGCCTCGGGTGCCTCCATCATTTAAATCCTAAACTGGCTTCCAAGTTGCCTTTATTTGTAGTGATTAACCAATTGCACACATTTGCATTCTTTCAGGTAGCAGGCACCCTGGTGAGAATGACTGTTTCCTCCTTAGGTTGTGTTTTTAACAAAAAGTATGGGAACTGCTTTTGTAAAATTTAAAAAGCATGGGGCATGTGGCTCCTCATAGATCCCATCCGCTTCGACCTCTGTTAGCATGCAGATGTCCTTATAGCAGCAGGGTCCAATGTACTTTTGTACCAATGTACTTTTCTTAAACAACTGTCGTACCATTTAGTTGAAATAGGCACAGATTGCATAGTTGTTGGGCTAGTGTCTTCACAGTGTCTTTGACGTTGACCTGGATAGATCATGCCCTCTGCTACTCTTCACAACAACTGTCCAAAAATACACATGTTATCACTCTGGCTGCAACAAATGTCCCTCGAAGACATAAAGCATCATCACAACCCCCATACCAAGCTTTACTCCTTCTATTCAGAATATTTTATGTATGCTTGGATAGAGTGTGTGCTTTGACCACTGATGGTCTCTCCCGGCTACCTGAGCAGGGAACTATCTAAACATAACCCCCTGTGGTCATGCTTGAAGTAAGGGTAGATTACTTGCACCTATACCCACATGGCGCTTTAATCCCGCGGCTCTTTAAGACTCAGTTTTTCGGGCTACTCTAATACACAATATTCATAAACACTTAGACTTACACAGTGATACAGAATCCTTCCTGACTTTTGAATGGGTAGCCTTTTATGTATTGATTCAGGGAATTTGCACTTATTCCATGGTGGGAGGTCTGATGGTGTTGGAGAGCAATCTGGCACAGACTGAGGAAAAATATTTTGAAACTGAGCAACGCCTAGTAAAGAAACCAGTATTGCATGACTTCCTTAGGAAACTATGTGAGAAAGAGGTAACATTGATGGAATCTTTGCGATGTCTGTAATACACAGCATGCACATTTAAGCTCACTCAGATTGCGACAAAACAGGGAAGCTATTGATCTGATTAATTATTAAGAATAGATCGACATACATAACTTCTCTCCGCACCTTGCATGAAGAAATAATATGCTCCCAAAAAGCTATCCACTGACACTGACTCAAACTGTTCTAAGCCACATAGTGAAGCCTTTTAGAGTGCCTTTCCCTGTCAAAAATTCTTACTCCCCTTAGAGACAAGATAGAAACCACCATCACTCTTCAGGATTTAAAGAAAGCCATTTTAGACTTAACACCCAGTAAAACCCCTGGCACTGGCACACTTCTAATTGACTTTTACAAAACCTACACAAGCGTCCCAGAAACCAAGTTAGCCCAGATGTATGAGGTAGCAATAGACAGTGAGATGCTGCCCCCTTTCTATGGTCTCAATTTTAAAACCTGGGAGAGAACAAATAGATCCAATCTCATACTGACCAAAATCCAATCTTTACTAAGACTATAAGATCCTCACTAATATCCTCGCTGACCACCTGCAGCAAACACAACCCCATTTTACTCATGTAGACCATCACTGGACAAAACATCTCCCGAAATATTAGGAGGGTCTACATGGCTATAGAACCGGCTCTTCAGGGTGGACTGGTGCAGCCTGCCTGGTTTTGGACCTGGAAAAGGTGTTCGTCACCTTGAGAGGGGGCTACCTTTACCAGGAGTAACTGCCTTTAGAATCAGCCTTATCCTGAGTTTGGCGATGTGGGAGCAGGACCGCGCCGCTCCTGCACCGCCAAACCTGTGTAGGAACCACCCACCAGATCAGGAGTTTGCTTCTGTCTGGCAGTCTTTTTTTGGCATTCCCACAGCGGTGCCTATGAAATAGAAACTGCAATGGGAATGTCAAAACAGTACCTGCACGGCATGGACTGCTGCAGTCCATGCCGTGCAGGTACTGGGGTGCCTCCACATGGCATGAGACACAACAGGACCCTGTTGGAGCCTCCTTTGTTTTCTCACTGCCACACATTTCATGGTAGTCGCACCATCATAAAAGTGTGGCAGTGAGAAAACTCGTAATATTCTTGGCGGGACCGCGGTGGTCCAGCTAAGCATATTGCAGCCTCAGGACCACTGTGCAACCATCAGGGAGCGGCAGTTCTCTGGCGGTTGCAGTGGTGCCAGAGCGGCCCGACTGCCCTACTCATAATAGGGCGTTTGGGAGACTGCCACCATTAGTGTGGTGTTCTATGGACCACCAGACTCAGAATAAGGCCCTAAGTGAACTTACACCAGCCTCATTGATAATAAAAAGCAAAACTAGACAAGGGTGCCCCCTCTCTCCCTTCCTCTTTGCATTTTCCATGGAGCCTTTGGCAGTGTGCATGTGAACGATGGGGAGGCCTAGGGAATCCCACTACACAATAGGACTCGTTTCATATCACTATTCTTTGTTCAGTAATTCTTGGCACAATGTAGATCCCTACAACATACATGACGCACCCATAGCACATTTTGAAAAAAATGGGATCATTTCATGGGGAGCATGGGACTTCATTAGTTTTACACACATGAAAGTACTTGAGCGTTTATTGATTAGCCTTTCAGAGCCTGTGATTTTTTAGCAAATGTATGTGAACATGGTACTTTAATGTATGGCATCTACCAACATTTATTTCAAACTTTTCTTTTGGGAGATCCCCCCGCATTTTCCAAGAAGTCTGCTTGTCCTTTGATTGCTTGCTGGACTTTGCGGCAAGTTTTATGCCCCCACCCCCCACTTTCAAAGCTCGCCAGCTTTAATGCAAAAGAGGCAGGAGGCGTCAGGCACCACACTGGCATAGTTTTCCTTCCTGCAAAGAGCAGTAGACAAGGCAACAGGGGGCTCTAAAGTGTCAGGGGCTGCAGTTTTTTAATTCTCTATTTTCCTTGGCACATTTTCAGTTTGATACTAATTTAAATTCCGTAAATACCATGGATTGAATCTGTATAGGAAAGCCAGATGCATGCATCTAAACCGTGCTAGGTTCCAGTCACATTTTCTTGCTGCTCCTGAGGTCATATTTCAAATTACTATAAGAGACAAACAAGCTCAAACATCTCATCAAGAATATTAAAAAACTTGAAGGACAAACAAGACTCATTTTTGTTATTTACCTAACTGAAGACATTGCCCGTGAGTAGCTAGTAATGACCTGATAGTTTAATGTCTTTGAAAGTGTAATGTAAGTAATGACTGACTTGAACCAAGGACATTGACTTAGTACTCAGCTCCCAGAGATTGTGAGGGTATGTAAAAAAATAATGAAGAGCATATCATCCATTTTAAAATAACAGTGCCAGCTCACTGGTTTCTCGTCTTGGCACATTGTCATATCTCATAAGGACCCCTATGAAAACCATTTTCCCACTTTCAAGAGAATATGTTTGCAATATAGTCCCTGAACTCACCTGTGTGGCTTGCCATGCTCCCATCAATGCAGGGTAAACAGTGAGAACAGCTGGGAGGTCCAGCAGCAGCTGATATTCTGGTTCTTGTGGCACATTTTTCAGTGCAGGAAGACAGAGGGACCTACATGTTTGTGAAAGATGGAAAGAGTAATAAAGGGGAGGGCGAAATCTTTATTCACTTTAAACTTCTAGTAATATATCTTTGGAACCTGGGGCATCTCTTACTGCTTGCCTTAAACAAAGTCATAGGGGCATATTCACAAGGAGCTATTGCCGAATTAACGGCACTTTATCGCAGTCAAAGTCGTGATAAATATACCTCCCCATTCACAAGCTGGTGTAAACAGCCCACAGCACCAGTTTACCCGCGATAGCAGCCGCAAAAAACATCGCCACAGAGGACCCACGCAACTATCGCTAATGAGATGCAGAGTGGGCGTTCCCGTGCCAAAAGGCGCAACAACATCACACGTCAACATTCACAACGACCAGCCACATCGGCGATAAAAACACAAAACCGGCGATAAGCCGCGTTAGCACCAGGAAATCTACACCTGCCCTGACCTGTTTAAAGTCCGACCACAGCCTGCACCACAAAAAGGAGCACAGCCCAGAGCCACACATGAACGACAACAGATGCCCACGAGCAACTGAACATGCAGCACGGACACCCAAGAGGGCCACAACACCCACCGACACCACACCCAGGCCCACAATACCCCCCCCCGGGCCACCCCCAACCCCGGACTAAGAAACTGCACACCAACACCACGAATCCCAAAACAAACATTTTGCCTGATGTTGCACAAGCAGGAAAATAAACATACATGCGTGGCCAGAAAATGGAGAATCAGTCATACAGCAATGCAATCACCAACAGAAAACACCATACAAACAAAAGCAGAAACAACCCTTAGGATGAGTCCTAGCGGCTCCTCACTGGACAATCCATAGCACACAGCCTGGAAGACCAAATCCAAGAGAAGAAGGTGTGCCATGCGCCCAACAAAGGAAAGAGAGGGAGAGAGCGAGGGAGAGAGACGGAGTGAGATAGCACAAGCAGCGCAAGGCCGCTCGGGCACCTGGCTCCACATGCCAATGCCAACATGTGTGTGTGCATCGCCATCCGTACACCATGAGCCCAAGGCCGTGTCCCAATCTCAGCGCCAAAGCCACATCACATTCCGAAAACGCAAGTAGTAGTCAGACAAACATCAGGGATGAAAGCACCATTGTCCCAATGCAGAAGGCGGGAGGACACCTGCCCCTCTGACCTTGGTCCAGAACGCGCCTGGAACACCCTGATAGAGATTCAATGGCAGATGGGGACGACTCCCACACCACGCATTCCGCAAATGAACCATCCAACTTATCCACAGCCCACACACAGAAGCCCCTGCCTGTGGTACCCCCGCACGGGATGCCCTTGACACTCACGGAAACAGCAACCCATTACCCACAACGTTGCACACACATTCGAATCATTGCTCAGAGCTGTGGCATATCCTCCACACAACTGCCGCAGTTCAGAAGAGTGCTGGTTCACGAGACGCACCAACGCAATGGCAGGCCATACCGGGCACATGCACAACCCCCGTCACGTGGAACAGTACTGTGCACGTATGCTGCATTTACTGGGCGCACTGCCACTGGCAGTGCTGCGGATCAGTTACAGGCTCAGCTTCCGCTTTGCCCATGTCACCTGCGTCCAGCCCTGGTTCCACTGCCGAACATGCACATTCGAGTGTCCCATGGATGTCTGCCTATCCAACACAACTGTTGATGAATTGGACTATGACTTGTGTCTGCTCCCCCTGTTGGATCACGAACAGGAGTGTAACCGAGACAGCCGTGCATGGGATGCCTTGACATACTGCGTATGTATTGGTAGTTGTGCATGGGAGATTGCACAATTTCTCGTGTGCAGTGACCACATCGAGGCGCTTCCCTTTTGGGCTGTGTTGCGGATTGGTGAGACGGCGTGGGCTGAGCACACCTGCCCGGACCACCTAATGGATTGGCTCACCCTGGTGTTCCTTGAACACGACAACGACGTACTATTGGAACACATTGCACATGAAGCTGCACGGGCATTCATGGACGAGTAACTACGTTCCTGCAGCCACATCCGATTGCCACCCACAGCACATGTCCCAACAACTTGTTGCATCGTGGGGATTGCTCACATATCCCACCACAACAGAGGACACGTCTGCCTTCGTTCGGGCTCTGGATGCATGTGCGTGGAACAACGCGTGTGTACACACACCTGTGCAAGGTGACGCAGGTCCATGGTCGGAGCAACACAGCATCGTTTGGCAACGTTGCCAATTCGGACACACTGCTGGGGGAGAGCACACACATGGCAATGTAGCACGACATGTGAACCTGTCGGACCCTCACACCTGATCACTGTCAGCAGAGCAGACAATCGGCGCACTCCGGAGGCAGAGCACTATGCAGATCCCATGTGCAGTGAGTCGTGCCCCCTCACACGGGGCAATGGGCAGACGCCAAACAACACATGACTCATCCAGCAAGGCAAGGTGGGCTGTGAGCGTTGCCATCCGTGATGAATGTTGTCCATTTTAGCCCCAACATTTTCTGAACCTCGACATGTACCCATGCTGCGTGTAAGTGTCTTAAGCATGTCCCTGCCTGCTGTGACCGTTGCCTCGTCCGTACTGACACGCACATGCCAATAAAGTCTATGCCACTCCACTGGTGTCTAACTGTGAGGTGTGTTGTTTAGATTGTCCACTCGTGTGCCACAATGAGCATCGTCCCTACACAGGGAGGAACTGACTGACGCATGTGCAATGTGGGTGTGTCCCTTTGGCAAGCTCCACCTCTGTGAGCCAGACATTGTTTTTGGATATGTGCTGAACGACATGTGCACTTACGTGACAGCAATGTGAGTATGGTGTCCAACCACTGATCATGTGGAGCAATGTCATATCTCACTACAGAATGTGTCCACACAGATGTGTGTGAGTAGGTATGTGACGTGAAGTTCTGTTGTCACATGTGGTGTAGGACACCACTCCTGGCCTGCTTTCGTTTGGGTCAGTCCTACACACAGCCCTATTCAACACATGGACGTGTGCCTACGTTGGGGGGTTGTGTGATTGTTGTTGATGTGCAATGGGGACACAGCTAGTACTCACCTTCACAGTCATCCAATTGGCCATGTGTCTCAGGGATACACATGCGCATAGATGTCAGTTACCAGGGTATACCTTCATGTGCAATCATCGTCCTCACATCCAGCCATACTTCCATACGTGAGTGAACATAGTGATGACACATCTGTGTGATTTAGAATGTTTTATTCACATTCAGGTGATTGACGGAGCTGGAGCTGTACATGGCCATCCAAGCCCACATCACATGGAAGCCCAGTGGTGGGCCAACCAGAGTCCTTTGGGGATTGAACAGTGATTGGGAAGAGGGAGAGTGCAGTCCGCAGTAGGATAGCTGTGTAATTGGCCAGCGGTGAAGAAATGGCAGTCCGCGTCGGGGTCCGGGTGAATGTCGCAGAGTGTTCCGGGGGTCAGTAGGAGATGTTTCCCAGGCCATGATGCATAGGTCATAACCAGGCAGGGACAGGCCATACGGCGGTGATGGATGCTGACACAGTAGTTCCCATCCTCACACAGTAGTTCCCATCCCCTTCTTACTCCCCTGATACGGGTTCTGTGTCCGGTGTGTCCGGTGTGTGTGGCGGGGTGATGGCTGCATCACTGGGTGCCACGGACACATCAGGGGTCGGAGCTATGTGTGTCGATGTTCCCGCTGCAGTCATCTGGGGACGGCTCAGTGGCAGAAATGGCAAGATGAAGTACTGCAGGGCATTGAAGTTTCCAGCTACTACTCGCTGGTGTCTATCCGTGGCAGACATCCTTCCAGCCTGCATCTGCTCCATGGTCTCCATTGACCTCCGCATCTGTGCCAACTCTGTGCTGTCATGGCTGGTGCCTGTCTGCCCACACAGTTCTTGTGTACGATTCATGGCACCAGAGAGGTCAGCCAAGGTCTGTGGCGGAGCATGGTGCATACCGGGGGTGTCCGATAGGGACTGTACGTGGTCCCTGATGGGACTCAGACACCCACGTATGGCATCGAGTTTGGCTGCCATGAGCTCGAAACCCACCCGCAGCTGTTCAGCCAACTCCACCTGGGAAGACCACACACGTTGTATGTACTCCATGTATTGGTCGGGGGTTCTGGGAGATAGCTGTGGTGGTGTGTGTTTCCTGCTGTGTGGTCTGTGCAGGTGGTGGGGTCACCTCGAGGCAGCTGGCCTGCCCTGCTCCTGGGGGTGGGGTGCAGAGGCTGTCCAGTATCCGTTGGAGGGTATCTTGACATATGTGCAGGTTGTCCTCTACATCATCAATGATGGGGTTTGTGGTCTGCTCTGCAGTAAGTGTTGATTGTCCCTCTGAAATGTTAAGGGGAGATGCAGGTTAACAGAGTTTCACATGTATATTGTTGATTTGAAGATGTTTACATTCAGACTGCATGCCAATGTACATTGTGACTGTTTTGGGGGAGCTGGCTATTTGATGGCAGTCAGTGTGTTTTCCGGATACTTGACGGATGTGTGGTAGTACCCGTTCATTATCATCACACAGTGTCAGGCAATGCCAGATGTGAGTGGACAGTTACTACGCACGAGTGGAACCTGTTGTGAGCTCTGTCCTGTGGTGCTGGTGTTGCACATTGTACCACATTGCCGTCATTGCGGATGTCCTGTGTTTGCTATGTGTATGTGCTGCATTGTGGGCGAGTTGCCCCTGCAGCTCTGATTTCATGTAGCCTTCTCCCTTTGAGGCGGGGTGCCTATGAATAGTATGCTTTTCGGGGCCTGATTTGCTTTTGCCTTGGGTCATATGTGCTCTCGGACAGATTTTGTGGCCTGGTGCATTGTTCGTCTGCTGCGTGTATTGTACGGCATGGGTTGTGGGTGCACGTGGACATGTCGGAGTGTGACCTGCTCCTTTATGGATGTGATCCGCACTGGGCTACCTCCATGTCGATTCGTGGGCCATGTCATTTTTTTTGGGCTGCTGCCATGCTATCGGACATGCAGTGTTACTTGCATAGTCAGTGTGGGTCACAGAGCCGCTGCTTTGCTGGATTCAGCACATGTGCATGGGTTGGTTGTGATAGTGGTGATAGGGGGGGCCCCTCTGTGCACATTGTGGATGGGGGCCTACTTGGCGTTTCTATGTGTGCTGCAGTGTGCCAAGGCAATCAGGGACATGTTCCATGGTCATTGTGGGTGTGCTGTGTGCTACACGTAATTGTGCATGTGTGCCATTGTGCCCATCTCCCCCGTTCCCCCCGTCCCTAGTCGTTACTCACCCTGTTGCTGTTGGGTCAGGTCGTATCGTGCTGTGTCCAGGCCCCCCAATCCTGCCACCGTCTCCTCACTGCTGACTGTGGCCACCATTTGCTCCAGCGCTTCCAGCTCCTCCTGTGTCGCAGGACTCCCACCTCCAGTCGCCGTTGCTGCCTCCCTGTTGGCGGCGAGCTTATGTTTGGTCTGCCTTTTCAGATCATGCCAGCGCCTCTTGACATCCTCCAGTGACCTCCTCAACACTACGACTGCATTGACGTTGGTAACGATGGCCTGCCATTTTTCGGTTTGAGTTGCCAGTGCCGCAGTGGAGGTGCTGAACAGTTGTTGATGGTGTTCGGTCACCTCCGTGACGATGAGCCGGTCTTCCTGCTGACTGAACCCCGTCTTCCTTTTCCTCTTGTCCTTGCCCTTCCCCGAACGTGGGGTTCCTGGCTGGTCCTCCGTGGGGCTTGTGGTGTTCGGCTTGTCCTCTGCACTCGCTGGGATGTCTTAAGGATTTTGGGGGCCCTGGGCCAAAGATACTTTGGGGGCCCTTGTTTGGAACAACTTTGGGCCTCGTTTTTTGATGTTCCGGTGGCGCAAAGTGCCACCGCATATATATAAAGCCACGTAAAGCCAAATTACGTGGCTTTTCATGGCCTTATAAATATGTGCCCCTATCACGCAGAAAACTGTGTGAAAGGGGCTTTCCATTAGTGTTGGTGTGGGGGTTCCTATGCAAAACCTATGGAACCGGACACATTCTCAGATTTACGAGAAATCATAAACCTGGGAATGTGTCCGAACCTAACACCACCCCAGGGGTGGCATTAGGGAGGAGCAACAAGGAGAAATGCTTCAATTTTTCCTCATGCTTTCCATTTTCTATGTGTGCTGCAGCAGCACACATAGAAAAAGGAAATCTCATGAATTGATTGATTTTGTGCAGGAAGGTGTCCCTTCCTGCACAAAATCAATCAGCCCCACAACGCAGGCACCCTTGAACCTATGTTGGCGCACAGCAGCCCATTGTTCGCCGGCGCTGGGGAAAAGGACAGGAATGCGCTGTATCACATAGATACGGCACACTCCTGCCCTTCTGTTTTGATGTAGGGCAGCGCAGCAAGATTCCTTGCGGTGCTGTCCTACGTCAAAACCTCATAAATGAGGCCCTTCGAATTTATGATCCAGTTTCAACTCTTTTATGCCCTCTTTGGCCAGTTCACTGCCAGTGCACAGGCACACTGGTCCAAATTCTAAATGTGTTTACATCTAGAATTCAGGGATAGTGATGTGTGATCTCAATATTGTAAAACAGCAGCAGCTCACTAATATTACAGCAAATAATTTCTGTGAAACCCCCCCCCCCTCTGATTTCTCATATGTGAGGTATTGTTTTGAAACTTTTTTATGGATGTTGCATGAAACATAAACACAACATTTGCCTAAAAAATGTCCGTAATAGACTCTCACACATTACCCACAATAAAAATAAATGAAAGGAAAACGCCATTGAATACAATCTGTTTAAGAATTATTCAAGGTCACCAGGGCAAGACTCTCCCAGAGGGCCCTCTGTAAGGCTGGGGGCCCTGGGCCAGAGCCCACTTTGCCCATGCCTTAAAACGTCTCTGTGCACTCGGTCCGGGTGCATCCATGTTGCTACGCAGTTTGAATTGTTTTTTGGACTTTTTTTTTCCTTTCTTTTATGGTGCTTTTTCCCGCCGGACGCGTGGGATTTGCAGGCCTGTGGCTGGTGTTCGCTGATTTCTGTACCGCGATTGGTCTCATCGCATGTTTTTTTGCGTTCGCGTTTCTTATTTTTTCGGCGTGGCGTTGATTTTCACGATGACATTTGACGCGTTATCTGGTGACTATCGCATGCTACCGCCTTGTTGTGAATTCCACGTTGACATGGGGTTATTTTCCCGCGCTAGGCTGCGATATTGAAAGTTGCTTTATGCTACTCTTGCGGTAGTTATCACACGTTCTTGTGAATATACCCCATAGTTTTACATTTAACATGACCATAACATGACCATAACTCTTTTAACAAAATGAGTACTTATTTGCATTTTGCATTCCACTGCCACCATCTTATTTAACCAGAATGTCATGGATTGATCCCAAAATGGATCAACCCGTACGAGCCAGGCTACCATAATGGTGAATCAATCCAGGAAGGTGATAATCCTTACTAACCCCACATCAAACCAAGGCTGGGACCAGACCTGAGCACACCACTTGGCACCCAGTATGGCACCGAAACCCATGCTGCTGTTAAAATGAAGTAAACCTCGTAGTCAGGTCGTGTAGAAATAGGTAACAGGTTTAATCATTAAGATGCTTCTTCAATTACAGCTTTCAGGATGATGGTAAGATCCAGAAAAAAAAACAAAGAATGCATCAGTAGCGGTGCAGTTTTCCTTGTGATGAAGTCGCCCTCAGTAACTCCCTCGTGAAAGTGAAAAGCACCAAAACCCACACCATTAAGCTGAATGAAAAAAATACATCAGCGGGGCTCTGCAGAAGCTGAAAATAACACGAACTCCGGGTTGTTTCAATTAGCACAGACACAGGAAACAAACACTCTTATAGTGATCAAAAACCCAGGAAACACTTTAATCCAAAGGTAACTCCATTACCAGCTTTGGGGACCCCTCAGGCGATGCTTCTCATTATGGCACAAATAAAGGGACTGCACTGCCGGTTATCTCCATGTGATATGCAGACCACAACACAATCCAAAACGTGCCTCCTTTCAGTATTTCCGGATGACTTCAGATAGTTGTCAGGCATGTTAAACACGTAAAACTCAATAGTCTATCGGTAGGCAGATTTCAACATCAGGTGATGCTCTATATCTTCTGCTCTACAAGCATGTGGGCTCACCTTAGTCAAGCAGATTTCAAACAAATAAAGTTCAACAGGAACTGGCAGGCCCAGGCTAGGGCTGACGGTTCACAGGTGGTGAGGAATGTAAGGAACTTCTGTTAGTCTAGTTACTCATATGGGGAACACTCACCCAAGTTGCCACAATCTGTAGTCATTCCTTGTACATGTCGTGACAATCACAGTAGTCCACTGAGCAAACAAGTCCTCAGGATTGGGAACAGCTCACAGCAGGAACAGGCAGGTAGCAAGGTAGGCAAACAGCAGGAACTGGCACTTACGTGGTAGGGCGACCGGTGGAGTGGTCACTGGTGGGGCTCATTGGTGCCAGCTTCCTTAAATACACAGCTCGTAAGTTCTCTTGAAATTCCATATACTTGAAAATCCTTTAAGTTTCATAAACCATTATCCATAGAAGTAGCACACGCGTAGGTTCTTCCAAATCGTCGCCAGTGTTAAAATGAAGTAAACCTCGTAGTCAGGTCGTGTAGAAATAGGTAACAGGTTTAATCATTAAGATGCTTCTTCAATTACAGCTTTCAGGATGATGGTAAGATCCATAATATATGCCCCACCAGGAGCAGCCTCCTTGCTGCTCAGCCCTCTCACACCAACTGATCTCACTCAAACACAAACATTCTCAGCATTCCAAATGACATCACCAATGGCTGAGCAGCAAGGCAGAGCACAACAATGGGGAGGATGCATAAACCAGACAAGTAGGTTATAACAGCTGCCTTCTGCATTAGTAAACAACCCGAAATCTTGACTTGACCAGAAAGGGGCTAGCCTTACTCTTGAACCATTAACTTTCTCAGAAATTACATCCAAATCTTCAAATCCTGCGTCAGAACCACCAAAAAGTGAGCCTTGTGATGTTTCTCTTTCATGCCTGACATTGCCTGAGTTATAGAGCATGAAAAATGGGTGACCAATTCATATAATTCGTAGGGTAAAACTGAGCAGTGCCACCAGTACCTGCTACTGATGTAGAGTAAACTTCTGCACTCGTAGACATAGCTCCGGCAATGACTTTAAGCCATCCACTTCTAATGGTAGTCTATATTCCCCCTTCACAGAATCAATTTCACTCCCCAGAAAAACTAAGGAGGTAGCCCGCCCTGTAATCTTTTCGTATTTTAAGGGTATCCCAAAATCTGACATGAGCCCCTTGTTGGCACAGTAATCAGAACCACCTGGCCAGAGGAATACGAAATCAGCCATTAGTGAATTACTGATGCCTGAAGCACCCTATAGGCATATGTCTGTCTACTTGAAACGGGAATACCAATAAGTGATAATCATCAGGGTGGATTGGCATGAGTCAGAAACCTGGCTCAATATCTGCTTTTGACATGAGGTACCCCAGACCCAGTTGTCTTTATAAGGGCAAAATTCAGGGACGCATATCTCACTTAGCGAATTGATGAGTCAATTGCATCATTAACTGAAGCCCTCATTGGGGCTGAGAGATTGTGAATTAGCCTAAATTCCACTGGTTCTTTCTTGGGTACCAAGCCTCTAGGAGAACAGAGAAACTTTGTTAATGGGTCCAGCAACTCTCCCCAATTTTAGTTCCTTTTCAGTCTTCTTTCCTGCCACCGCCTGACTTAGAACTAAGGATTGTTAGTTTTTGCAAAATTCTGGCCCTTGTATACCTGATGCAGGTATTCTGAAAGTGCAGTGGGACCCACAGTACAATTGACAAGCAATTTTGATAACAGTTTTGATAACAGTTTAGCCAAGGGTTCAAAACTGGTAATGACATGGGCAATGGTCATGAAACACCAATGATTGGAAGCATTTGGACTTTGGATGCCCAGCCATTCCACAAAAGAAACAATTGTGCTTAAACTTGGTAATTGTTTTCTTTTTGAATGCCTATCATGTCCTTTTTCACTCCCCCCTAGGATTTGTGGGTTTCTTTACCATGAAGATCTTCAAATGCTCATACTATCTCAATCCAAAGTACCATGCACATATAAAGTCATGGGAAAATGTAACTCTGTAGCTGAATGCAATGAAATATTGATATGTTTAATATCTTGGCTTCTATGGGCCCCACATTGTACATTACTCAGAGCTTTACCATATGGTAACGCTCCATGTGCAAAGCCCGTCTGCGCCCGTCCACGGCTGGACTGTGGCCAGCGCCAGTTATGCTGCCTGTTTGACCAGCGACGAGGTAATTAGATGGGTGAGGAACGATCTGTTGTCCTTCAGAGGCAAGCCTTGTCCTAGGGAACATACCATAAATCTGGCAAACGAAGCATTACCCAGTAATTGTACTGGTTGTAACTTAGTTCTAGGGAACACTATGGGATATCTAGGCAAAAGTGACAAGAATTGCAATAAGATGGGGCGGAGTAAGCAGGCAGACAAGATTAGGGCGTGCCTGATCAACTGCAGATCTCTGGCTAAACATGCAGATGATATATGGCTCATACTTGCAGAGAATGAATGGGATGTCAGGTTTTTGACAGAAACTTGGCTGAAAGATGATGCCTTATCAGCAGTTGCTCTAGCCATTCCTCCAGGTTTCAAAATTTGTTGTGCAAACAGGGAGGGTGGAAAAAGAGGAGGGGGGGTAGCCATTATTTTAAAGGACTCCTGGGGAATCACTTCTTCAGTGCTGCATAATATGGATGTGATAGAAGGGCTAAACTTTTGTATTAAGATTGGCCCTACAACCTCTTTTGCAGGACTTTTGATCTATAGACTCCCAGACTGCGCGCCAAGTATAATTCCTGAACTTTTCAACTATATTGCCCAGAAATCTTTACTGTATTCCAACTTTACTGCGTTAGGGGATTTTAACCTACATTTGAACGACCCAAGCTGTGTGCAGGCAACGCAGCTTGCCTCGTCCCTCATTGGAGCCAATTTGACTCAGCACGTGAAACTACCCACTCATAGGGCAGGGCATACCCTAGACCTTCTGTTTTCTAACATCCCGTCCTTGATAACTGAGTCCCCAGGCCAATTGGTTTGGACTGACCATTGCTTAATTCCATTTTTGTTTAGTTTGGAAAAACCTAGGCAACCCGTTTAAAAAAAAAAAAAGAAATTGGAAGAAGCTGACCGCTGAGTCCTTAGGTCCCGTTTTGCAGGTTAGTCAACCACTACTATCAAAGGATCCAAATGCGGATACACTTGCTTTAAATAAGTGGATTTCCGCCGCTGTGGAGTCCACTGCCCCAGCTAGAGTCACCAAAACTATGAGGAAATCCCCCTCGGCCCCATGGTTCTCAGAGACTCTCAGGATAAATAAAAGTAGGTGCAAACGCCTGGAACGTCAGTGGAGGGTGGATTATAGTGCTCTGGCCAAGGTGGCATATACGAAAGCACTGAAAGGGCTCCATAAACTGATGAGAGAGGCAAGGAGGGACTATGTGGTGAAGCGTATCAATAATGCAGAAAATTCAAGCAAAGAAATATTTAGGGTCGTTAACTCCTTCTTTAAACCGAGGGAATTGGAGATCGAAGTGCAACCATCCCTTTCTCTGTGTGTAAAAATCTCTGACTTTTTCGATAGTAAACTTCAGAAAGTCTATAACTCTTTTTCAGCTGTAGCAGAGACTGATAAAAACAGATGAAAATGGGAGTAGTAAGCCTGAGTTCTCCCTGATGGAATTCCTCCCCATCTCTCAGCAGGAAGCATAGGCAGAAATCCAGAGTTGTAAGTCAGGTTTCCCGGAGGACCCTTGCCCCCCTAAATTGTGGAAATAGCTGGTTCACTCTCTTATCCATGTGCTGACTCACATATGGAATACATCTCTCACTTCTGGCACTTTCCCTGACACATGGAAACATGCCACACTCCTCCCCCTCGGGAAAAAACCCAATGGGGATCCAGGGGAATTAAATAATTATCAACCAATTTCATTGTTACCAGCACCAGCAAAAATGCTGGAAAAAATGGTACAGCGACAACTGGCTAATTTCATCGAGAGTCATGATATTCTGCATGACACTCAATCCGGCTTCCAGTCCGGCTTCAGTACCGAGACAGCTTTATTAGAGGTGGCAGAGTCAGTGAGAATGTCGGTGGATTCAGGAGCTTCAGCGATGCTGGTGCACCTGGATTTATCCGCAGCGTTCGACACGGTGGACCATTTAATTCTGGTGCAGAGACTCCAGGACGTCAGTATCGGGGGGATGGTACCTGCCTGGTTAAAGTCCTTTCTCAATAATCGCACACAGAAGGTCGCCCTGCATCCCCATCAATCGGAACCCAAACACTTATGGTGTGGAGTACCTCAGGGGTCGGGGCTGAGCCCGCTTCTTTTAATATATATTTGGCCCGCTGTTCTCACTTATAGCCAATTGGGGTGTGAAGGCGATATCATACGCTGACGACACCCAGTTGGTGTTTTCCTTTAAAGACCAGTCGGAGGACTCCTTCAAGAGTTTTAAGGGCTGTCTGAGAGACATTGCCCAGTGGATGAACAACAATAAACTCAAACTTAATGCTGAGAAAACTGAAGTGTTGTTCTTCAGCAAGGACTTGCCGCCAGCAGCGGATCTGTGGTGGCCGGCTGAAATGGGTTCGCCTCCCGTCCCAGCAGCCTCAGCAAAAAACCTGGGAGTGAAGTGGGAAGCAGATCTCTCTTTCTCAGCCCAAATTCGGCAGGTGACAGCCTCCTGTTTCAGCAAATTGAGAAATCTACGGAAATGTTTACATCTTCTGCTGGAGGAGTGCCGCAGAGTCATAGTCCATGCCACTGTGACATCTAGGCTGGACTATGCAAACTGCCTCTATTTGGGCCTGCCGGTGTTCCTAGTTAGAAGACTGCAGATGGTACAGAATGCGGCTGCGAGACTGATCAGACGTGTACCATTTCGTCATCATATCTCTCCGCATATCAAAGAGCTCCACTGGCTACCGGTAGCAAGAAGAATCGAGTTTAAGGCTTTGACCTTGGCATTCCGGACAATTCATGGTAAATGCCCTAGTTACCTGAAACTACGGTTATGTCGCTATAAGTAGAATCGTTAATTGAGGTCCAATTCGCAAAATCTGCTCTGTACTCCACGATTTAATAAAGCTCGGCTAGGTGGCAGATCTTTCACGGTGGGGGCTACTAAGCTATGGAACTCTTTGCCAAACAATATCCGCCACATTGAATCAGAGCAACTATTTAGGAAAGCTGTGAAAACCTGGCTCTTTAGCTTAGGTTAATGTTCTTGGGGTCTGCTTTTCTGGTCACCTCTGCGTGCCACCTACTGCTAGAGCGCAGGGACACCTCTGTTTCAGGTAGCTGTTCGCGCTTTGTAAATGTCGGTATTATTATTATTATTATTAATTTAACATGCACTAAATGCGCCCCAATACTTTGCAACACATAATTGATGACTAAGTGCCTTCATTCTGTGATTATTATGTGCAGTTGAATTGCTATCGTACTAAATCCACATAACGAAAACGAGACAAATCAGGGGCATCCCTTCTACCTCTGGTGACCTGTAATTGACATCCACAATTATGCATATTATTAAAAGATACAGTGCTTCATGGCAAAGGACTGTACTGAATGACTCATTCACTGCCTGCCTCATTACTACCAATGAAGCAGGTTTGACTTGTGGGCCTATATGCACAAAGAAGTGATAGCAGGGATGGAAGTTTGCATAACCAGCAGATATCTGGCTTTTCCCATAAGTCCTTGCATTACACTTTCTGTCCTCTAAAGGAAAAGCTGACTGCTCTAACAATACCAGTTGTTATTTATGACAAATTTGAAGTATTGAGTGTAAATTTCAAAATCTCTGGCATAGTATGCCTCTGTCATCCTGTTCTTGATTTCACCATTATGCTGAGCCTGGGGCATATTCCTGCTTTGGGAGTCTCATGTCTTGGTCCCCTTGGGATATGTTCCAAATGCTATTGTTATTTCTCCCCAACATAGTAATGGAGAAATGAAGAAGTGCTGCACCCCAGTGGTATCCAGGCCTCTAACCCCTTAACTCTGAATGAACTGGCAAGGGCATGACCACATTTCCACATCTGAAACAAAAAGATGCTCTCTTTGCCCATCTCCACACCCAGAGCTTATCTACGGTAGCAGAAGTACAGCGCCAACCTGAAATAAATCCACACCCAACAGTGCCTGTTGTGAGATAGATCCCATTACCATGGATTCCTGAAAGGATTCCTGAACATTGATATACACTGCTAGCATTGGAGGATGCCCCATCACCATGCATAAGACAAAATAAAAAGAGATATGTGAAGGAATGTGATAGGTTCCCTTCAAATATCTGAATGTCTATCAGTCCATGAGTTGCTGCTTTGTTTGCTATCAATTGCTGCATAGTCTGACTATAAACTTGTATCTGTGACCATGTTATGATCCCCTTTGATGTCTTAGATACTCGGTGCAAAACAAAGTGGAAGAATTGGACTGGGAAAAAGGCATGCTATTTTTGCCTTCTTGAGATCTAGGTATATGCTATAGGACAGTAAAGTACCAGTGGTTTGAGGAAAAAGAATCATACTGCCAGACATCAAGAGACACAACCCAATGGCAACAGCAAGAAAACCAAGCCCACTTTGCCATTAACGTGCCATTAGGACCAGTTACCCTTGGTATGTATGAGCTTGAGCTCAGACCAATATGCTCTTGCAGAAGCCAACCAGATCAAGACAAATTGTAAAGATGCTGGAATTGTGTCTCAATGCTTCTTTTTCTTTGTCATGTTGTGAGTCCTCCTCCTGCCCTATACCTACCCTGATGCTGAAGTCAAGGACAGACAGGGTAAAGAATCCTCTGAGGCAAACCACTAACATTCAATGAAGGTAGCTCTAGGTGCTCTGCCTCGTTTGTGGCCTTTGCACAGGTCCCATAAATCAGCTTGCCACCAGAGAGTTCTTCTATATCCACCCAAATATGAAAAAATGGGTAAGGGATACATCAAGGAAACTTGGGAGTTAACATATAGATATAGATGCCGGAATGGGGATCGAGAAGTGTATCTGAGTGGTACAAACTGCAAGAACGCTTTAAGCAGTTCTCTCAAGTGTCAGGATATTTCTCTACATGGAGCATGTAGTGGTTCTGTAGCAAACTTATCTTGTCACATGTCAGGGACCCCAGCGGCCATGATCACGCCGGATTTCCAGCTGCTCTCGAATGGGAGTTACTTAATGTTAAATGATCAAGGTTGCTGTGGGCTGCTTCCGGGCGTCGCCTATCTGGTCACTGTTAACTCCAGGGTTACTTGCTGTCTGCAAGTATTGTTTCCACCACTGAACACAGTCAGGGAGGCGCCGTTATGGCCTTCGTTGAATGTTTCCTTTATACAATTTGATACTATGAGCAGATTGAAAGCCATGCTTTTACAGCAACCCATGCCCTTAACCTCCGCACGAGAAATCTTTGAACTTCAAGTTGCAGGGACCTCGACTGAGATACAAGCGCTTATACGTACAAACTGCCCCTTTCATGTCGCAGAAATGGTGGGTCGTATCTTTAACATGTCTGATACGAGCGGTATTGTACACCTATTTAAGACCATAGGGACAGGACTATTAAGCACCTTTCAGACAGTCCTCGGAGTAATCCCAAATTTTATACACTCCGCATTGGGAAGCGTCTTTGGAGGTCTCCCGCTTATCCTGTTCCTAATTGCAGGAGTCCTGATTGTAATATTACTGCTACGCAACGGACGGCCCCATTTCCGAGGAAATGGCGAACACGCTCACGGAACGGAAATATTGTGAACGCATGGTGCAGCTTCTGGGCATATCTTGCCTAAGAGAACTGAACGCCTCTTGGTTTCTATCATTTAGACCAGTCTGGGTGGACTGCATCTTACCTGTTCTTCGATGCCTGTTCTGCGGAGAAGAATGCATGTTGGATCTCTGTCTGACGTTTCCATCAGATATGCCACTGGACCTAGATGCTATGCTGGACCCCCTAAAGGCCCATGCTCTGCGTTGTCCCCAGCGTCTTCCACTTCTGATGAATGCATTCCTTGTGAATCCACAGGTGCTGTTTGCTCCTGCTGGGTTAGGTGGCTCCTCCACAGGCACCGAGGTAACACCTGCCGCACAAGCTGCCGCAGCAACGACTGTTGGCAGTGCCAAATTTCATCTATGTGCGATTGACGTTCTCTGTGAAGCGTTGGATTTGTCGTCTGCAGTAGCTAACACCGATAATGCTGTATCTCCCATCCAGGACACTTAATCTTGAATTAGCTCATCGCGTCCTGGGAAAGAATTCGGCTTCTCCACTTCGTTTCATAAATAAACAAACAAAAATTTGGAACATTTCCTAAATTGACACTTTCTCTTGGAAAAGCATGTCCTTCTTCAGCTTATAGTGATGCATCTTTATAGATGGGACATTCTTTGACTTTTTCAAGTGGTAATTAGAAAATAGTTTTTCACATTTTTTAAACATTTTTTTAAAGTCTTTTTAAAATTTGTGTTTTAATAGTTTTAAGTGAATATTTTTAAATTGTCCAGATTTTAAGTATGGTCATTGTCATCCAATTCGGAATATAGGCCCTAATGTAGACCCGTTCATATATGCCATAATGTAGAAATATTCGTATATACCCTATTATGGTCATACTTGTATATGCCCTATTATGGTCATACTCGTATATGCCCTGTTATGGTCATATTCGTATATGCCCTATTATAGTCATGGCTCCTAATATAGGTATGATCTTTCACCTACATTAGCTCCTTACAATTCACAATCGGGATTCAGGTCAGGATATAGCACCGAGACAACACTGCTAGAAGTAGCTGAAACTGTCTGGGAGACCTTAGACATTGGGCACTGTGCAATGCTTGTGCTGTTAGATTTGTCTGCAGCATTTGACACTGTGTCACACAAGATCCTTTTGGATAGACTAAGACAACTGGGAGTCTCAGGGACCACTCTGTCTTGGTTTAGTTCCTTTTTAGAAGATCGATTCCAGAAAATTTTGCTGCACCCTTTTATCTTCTCCACGTCCTATAGTCTGTGGAGTTCCCCAGGGCTCGGCCTTGAGCCCGGCCCTATTTAACATTTATCTCGCCCCTCTAGCCTCACTTATTGAACAGCATGGTGTAAGTGTCATCTCAAATGCTGATGACACTTAGCTGGTGTTCTCCTTCAGGGAACACACCGAGGCAGCTTTCACTAATTTTAAACAATGCCTGATTAACATCTCAGCCTGGATGACTGACAACTGTCTAAGACTTAACACGGATAAAACCGAGGTTCTATTTTTTAACCAGCCATCCCCACCACCATCGGATTTATGGTGGCCATCTGAGCTCAACCCTCCCCCTCAGCCGGTGTCCTCTGTTAGAAATTTGGGTTTTAAGTTTGACTCTGCCCTTTCATGCAAGACTCAGGTAAACCAGGTCTCGTCCTCATGTTTCTGGAAAATGAAGTCCATACGAAGATTTCTCCACCTGTTGCCCATGGAATGTAGAAAAACAGTGGTCCATGCACTCATTACCTCACAGCTAGACTACGCAAATAGTTTGTACTCGTGTCAGCCAGACTACCTGATCAGGAAGTTGCAGACTATACAAAATGCAGCCGCTAGGCTCATTAGAAATATTCCGATACGACACCATATTTCCCCCCATCTGAGGAGCCTGCACTGGCTACCAGTAAAGAGGAGGATAGAATTCAAGGCTTTGACCCTAGCATACAGAGCAACAAGAGAAACGGGCCCACAATACCTCAGGAAAAGACTCCGCAAATATCTCCAGATAAGAAGCTTGAGATCCAATCATCAAGGCCTCCTAGTAATTCCCCGCTTTGCAAAAGCGAGGTTTGGTGGCCGGTCGTTCACAGTCAGAACCACTCGGCTGTGGAATTCCTTGCTGGAACATCTTAGGAAGGCTAATTCTGAATCTGTCTCTCGTAAACTTCTAAAAACCTGGCTTTTTGACCTTCCCTAAGCTTCTGTAGCCTGTGGCAACTTGCTTTTATTTTTTGTATCCGTTAGCGCCGGGACACCTCCGTTGGAGGTAGCTGTGCGCTCTACAAGCTCCAAATTAAATTAAATTAAATTACAATACACAACGAGCTCCGAGCTCTGAGGGATGAACGTTATCTAGTCTGTGGTTAGAACACTGCAAGGTCGTTCCAGAACACAGGCCTACAATGTACTCATAAATTATGCATGAGTATTCACCAGCTACATCTCCCGCATAATATGTATGTACAAAGTTCACCCCTGACGTCTTCCTCATGTCCAACAAAGACCAATACAAACCATACTGAGGGACAAGACACTTTAGGGTATAAATACACCACATCTTGCCACGGTAAGACAGAGGGAACCGAGACTTCCATGCTGACACACTGACCAGAGACGCTGAGGCTCCTGCATGCAGTCGCTCCAGCTGACAGCGGTCTAACACAGCCCTTGCGGGGTGTCCAACTCGAGACCAGGACGGTGTCCCACACTCTCTCTATTCAGGTATGGGGGTTCGACTAAATCCTAGAGGGATTCTTGGCTCTTAGGCTTTAGACCTACACATATGCTAGGTACACTCAGGTACATCTAGTTAGGCATTGTAGGAGTACACACGCTTGCATAATGCCTTTTATATTCATGTATGTATTCATGATTATTGCAATATGGTAGAACTGTTCTATCCTTTCACTTTGATCGTACTGCTGATAATATATCTCTGCTATTGTCTGCTGATTGCTGCAGCACATATATTTTACACTAGAATAACAACTGTTCAATAAATACTTATTGAAACGCCCAGACTGTTTATTCTGTGTAACTCTCTGAGACAAACCGAATAAGTGAGCACGAGTGACTGAGCGAAAGGTAGTACATTGTTTCCACGATTCTGAGGAATTTGGGTTGTCATGATCTAAGGTTGCCAGAAACTAATCTCTCCCCGAGAAGAGGAGATTCTAGTGGCACTGTGAGCTAGCTAATGCAAATCAGGCTAACATATGCAGTGGGGGTGCACAGAGTCAGTCTAACACCAAGCCCACAGTATATGTTATCCAAACGCGCAGGTCCTGCAGGGGTACTATAGGAACTACACGACAACAGGTTACCCTAGACATCTGACCAATAAGATCGAATGCTGATATAAACTGCACCTATCACTAACACCACTAATGAACTATTGTGGGTTGGAGTCCACAGTTGCTTGAATGGAGATCTGCATTGGTACGTCAGCAGATGTCTCACAAGAGTGAGATATCACTCATCTAAGCCTCTACCGAGAGCCAACACTACTACGCTATGTCAGATGAATCCCATCTTCCATGGAGAACAAGATTACCAGGCACTTATCTATCATAGGACCACACAGTCATAGTGACAGTCAGCTCACCGTATTTAGGGGAGTTATTGTGGACACATTTCTTGCTAGATTTATCTGCCAGGGACTGCCATGCCTCACGGGGTAAGAAAATCAAGCAATTACACTGTATTTTTAGTTTGGTTTTGAAATGGTGCCATCAAAGCTAACTCCTTGCTTTCCGAGCAAGGCCTCATCATTGATTGCTCCAGGCAGGAAGGGATGTCATAATAAGCCTGAAAATCCCTGCGATCAGCGGAGTTACTGGAGCTACTTTATTTGGCTTTGGTAGGGAGCATTGTGTAAATATAAGGAATAAAACTTTACAAAAAAATTCAAATAATAATTGCACTCTTCAATGTAGCACTGGAGTGTTTTTCAAGTGATAATTGTAACTAAGCCTTGACTGCTTGATCTTCTTACCTTCCTGAGATGTTTTTGGCATTTCACCGAACTGTGCGGTAGATCTCAGACTTGGGGATCTAGAGAAAGCAGACAGTACTTGCCAATAGTACTGTCCAGTACCTCAGAGTCTTCCAGGATTTGGAGAACTAGCTGAAGCTTGGTAGTCTGGCACAGATAATTTCTACTTTGAGATTTCTTGTTGTTGCCACAAGCCATAACATCGCATTCATACCTGTACTCATGATTACACATGCACCTGCTGCTCAAATACTATGCCAGCTGTTTTGTTACAGTGATAATTGCAAAGTGCAGTGTTCCTTTTTATGCATTAAAATCATGGACTTCTCACTAATAATATGAGGCTATTTGCTTAGCACTGATTTTGCAATCCCAAAGTCACTCTCTGCAGACGACCTCTAATGTTCTAATAATATTTTATGCTTGCTTGAAATGATTGCCCTGATTCTGACCTGAGTGTACTTTCCACCCCAGTAGATGGCACTGTAGTTGATGGTGAGCTGGTGGCTTGATGGACTGCTGCCATTGTACGTTCCAACCTTCACAAAGCTGCTGGTGTTATTTGAAGTTGTGTGCCAATACATCAGATCGAATAAAGGTGGGGAGTCTCCGTGTGCATCAAAGAAAGTATGTTCCTCAGCGAAGTTCTTCTTGCGGACATTCTTCAGATAGCGCAAGATCTGGACAGAAAAGAAAACAAGTGATGGTTAAACTTGTTAGAAATTAATGCATTAAAACAGGGGTCTCCAATGTAAGCAGGGGTGTAGCCTGATTGCCCTGGGCCCTAGTGGAAGCAAAGTAAGTGGATCCCCTCACTAGGGAGACATCTCAGTCAGCTGCCAACACTCCTCAACCACCTTTGACAGAGTCTGCATCTGGCATATCAAAACTCCCTACCATTGTCATACACACACTATTGTGTTTCCACTTTCTGCACTGCATGTCTGCAACTAAAAGCCATAACGCTAAAAAGCATTACCAAAGCCAATAGGTTTGGTCCTTGTAAAGTGAATATACACAAAGACGTAACATGCAGGAACCACACACTTACTCTGCTGCTATCAGTAAATTCTTGTCATTTGTCATGTCATGAATGGCGGCGAAATTTACTGGAATGGGTCGGAGCACAGAAAGTTCATATGAGAAAGACAAGAAGAGACAAGAAGGTAGTAGATGACCTGATCACATGGAATGCTATGGTACAGGCCCTAACATACCCTCTCAATGCAAGATCCCAGTGAAGAATTCACCAGGCACCATTTGACAGTTGGCGGAAGGGA
Organism: Calotriton arnoldi; assembly: GCA_963921515.1. Classification (NCBI taxonomy): domain Eukaryota; kingdom Metazoa; phylum Chordata; class Amphibia; order Caudata; family Salamandridae; genus Calotriton; species Calotriton arnoldi. The sequence goes on along the minus strand of CAWUFW010000713.1, from coordinate 2,808,336 downwards.
ATATGGTGACGTGCGTGACTGACGGGTGACCCAGGCGTCTGGTACAGGTGGGAGAGTGACTGATTTTGTCTGCTTGAGGATACACTGAAGGTCGACACAAAATGCACTTTGGCGACGATGGCCAGACCAATGAATGGGAGCACTCGGGCGGAGGCTGGGGTTAAGTTTACGAAATTGCTCATTGTTTTTGACTTGTGCTACAGTAAGCGGTTACAGCTTTGTATAAACTGGCATGGTATATTACACTGCATATGTTATTGTTCTAACCATAATTCAGAGACCACATTAGCTGCTGTATAATCCTGTGTGCTGTGCATGATATTATATGTGGAGAAATGGCAATAAAAACTCATTAAAAGAAAATTGTCATTTGTGCATCACCTAGTAAAGTGTATGGATTCTTTTGACCCAATTTAAATCTTTGTTGCCATCAAACTTTACAATTAGAAAGAAAGCTCTTGATTAGTGCTTTCCTGTTTATTTATTTAGAAAATATTGCACAGTTCATTTATAGGTGTTTACATTGTGCTGTTTACTGGAAGAAAACTGCATCCTAAAGCCTTTCCTTTCACATAGTTCACTTTACAAAATGTACACCCTTCTCAGTAAGCACAAGTAAAGTAAACACCAGTCTCCATGTTAAAAGAATAAGCAGCAATTTGTCAGAAGACTAGACTGATATTTGAGATGGGGTGGGTGATAAATTCCACTCTGCAGGCAGAGTTCACAGAGTTTTGTCCACTGTGCACTCCACTTGGAATGCGGAGTTCCGGCAAAACATTACCAACTGCCATTTGGCAGAGTGTTTTCTCATGCGTGGCTCACCAAAATTAAGTTGGTAAGCGCAAGCAAGAATATGCATCCCCTAGTATGATTTTCGGGTGCTAGAACACCTCCCTTCGAGATTTCTCAACATGGGCGGTTGCAGCTGGTTGCGACCGTTCACGTTGACAAAGCTGTCGCGTGATTACAAACTCAACTCGAGCGGCAGAAAGAAGCAGCATCCTCTGGCTTGCCGCGTGGTGCCATTCGCACTGATTTCACAGGAAGGAACAATCTCCCGGTTCTAAAAATCATAGGAGCAGCACAACGTGCTGAATTATGCCCGCTCGTGGAACTCCGCGGAATCTCACAGAGTTTTAATGTAACTCTGCAGAATTTTGCTGAATGAAACTCCGTGAGTTCCGCCCCCTCCTACATTCGATCTCTGTCTCTGAACACACAAAAAATGTTACATGATAAAAACTAAATTTAGAAACATCTTTAGGGCTTGTACAGTTTCAGAACTCCAGAATGGTTATTTAGGTGCCCCCTCAGGATCCATGGGGCTGTTGCAGTTGGGCCCACGGATACTTCCTGGCCCCAGTGCATTGTACTGGCTGCACCACTGGTAGCTATGCCCCTGAATGTAGGTCAAAGAGGGCTGGAATAATCTCAGGTTTTCAGGAGACCTCCAACATTATGAATTAGATTAATCAAGATTCAATGTACACAGAACATTCACATACGGATAGCCCAAAAATCTGGCATGATGCGGCCTAACTGGATCAATATGGGACGACCCTAAACTACAAAGGCTCAGATTCCTAGTGAAGAATACGAATGTTATATGATTGTGCAGGGTGATGTAAGTACCTTCTATTCTGCAAATATGATATGGGAATGTGGCATAGCACACAGTATTGTCAGGAAAACTGAGTGGCAGTGGTGTAATAATGATTGCACTATTGGGAATTTTGATACCTCAACTATTTTTGCATTGTCTGGAATTTAAATGTGTGAGACAAACGATTTAGGGATTGCTCATTGATACCATTAATGTGAGAAAGGTGTAAAACATTTGTGGTAAATGTGGGTAATCATGTGTGGAGAGGATGAATTTCCATTTAATTTGGTGACAGGTGTTATTTAAATTTTTAAGGTTCTATTAAGCAGTAGGAAGTAGCAAGACTTTGTACAGGTTAATGAGTTCAGTGTCAGTAGTGGAATTGTATTGTGCAAAATTCTTGTGATAAGTAATATGGGAAGGAGTGAAACTAAAGAAACATAAGTAAATTAATTTGAGAATGAGTGAGCATCAATTGATGTGTATTAATCCAAGTGGGGAATGAAAGAGACAGCTAACAGTTCAGTGCACTCGGGGCGTGGCCTAGCCTCCAAATGTGGGAGATGCGAAGTAGAAGATCTCCAAGCTCCCCGCCCCATCCAACTAAATCAAGTGGGAGCCAGAGACCATCCACCACACCACTGACCACTGCAATTGCACAGCATCCCCTGGATAAATCTATGGGCATCAGGTGCTTCATTGCCGGGGGGTGGTGCCAGTCTCAGTGGGGTATTGGTAGTGGGTGTGGTGGACCCCGCACCACTCTCCCAGCTGCCCCAGGGTGTTGTGTTCTGGGGAGGAGAACAACTGTAAAGATAAAGGGCCCCCTGCTACTGATGAGAAGTTCCTCTAGGCAGGGAAATACATACTGTAAAATTCCTAGGGCAACTTCAACACATTTTCAAAAAACACCAAAAACCATTTAAGGAGGGGAGAACAGACACACCTGGATAGAAATGTACAAAAATACTATTTTTTATTATCACCGGTGATCAGACGCGCTGGTGTTGCGCGTGTGTGGTGTTTATTTATACCACTAAGTGTTTCCACCGTAATTCGTGCCATCGTGAGTGTCCGGCTTTGTTAACGCGTTTTGCAGCACATTTGAGATATATCTCTATACATCCAATTACTTTAGAGATCTCCAGAAGAAAACATAGAACATCCCTCCTGCGGCATGCTCGCCTTGAGCGAACCTGCATTATTGGCATGTTTCAGGAAACAGAATATAAAATGTGTAAGGCTCTTGTTGGACTCGAGACGGCCATCTACTGTGGGCGGTCTTGATTATCACTAATAGTCCACGACTATCTGCATCATTACTAGAGAATACCTACATCTGAGGTGGTTTTCCTGAAGAAGGCATGTTTAAACCGAAACGCGCGTAGATGACATGAAACCACCCGGGAATTGCAATCGCTCCATGACACAGATATAATGTATCATGTTTAAAGTCTAATCATTAAGACTCATGTTTGTGCAATACTGAGACAATTATCCATATCATTATGTTTTATTGTATACAAATCTGTCCAGTATATTCTTGTCTAGAGAATTTGTTAATATGAAAATATACAAGATTCTGATTGATCAGCGTGAATAAGTAAATAGATGAATGAGGCATGTATGTGGTTTGCTTTTACTTATGAACAAGATTTCTATCCAAATTATCAATAATAATAATAAAAAATAGTATGTTTGTACATTTCTATCCAGGTGTGTCTGTTCTCCCCTCCTTAAATGGTTTTTAGTGTTTTTTGAAAATGTGTTGAAGTTGCCCTGGGGAGGAGAACAGGCAGACCCAGCGTGCCCCCCCTCAACAAGGATCAAGCATCTTTGCAGGCCTGGCAGGAATGGTCCTCTACACTGCCAGACGGGCCTGGGCGACCCTCGGAGGAAGGGATCTTGTCCCTCCTCTAGGCCCAGGTACTGTTGTGCTCTGCTTTAGGAGGAAAGACCAGATTCCTGAGTGGGCTCAAGACGGCCTACAGGAGGGGAAGATCTGGACCCCCTGCCAACCGTCGATGCCTCAGAGTGGAATTGAAATGCCCGAACTTTAACCGGAGAGGTGAATCACCTCGCAGTATCTGTGGAGCGCTGGACACTGATTGATCCTCAGACACAGATACTTAAATGTACAAAGGGACCGGTCCATCTGCATTTTGCTGGAAGATGCTGTCTTGTTCACATGGCTGGGGACCTCGACAAAGTACAGAGTCTGCCACAGGGGAAGAGGAGGGCTCCGGAATGACTGTCATCGACCAGGGCCTTTAAGAAGCTGAGGCCTAAGGAACTCAGCCCGAGGCTCTGGGAAAAAATGGATCAAGAATTGGGGGATGTTGAGCCTGGCCCTGAAACATCCTGAGGGCCAAATGAGAGTGCATATGAGACGGGGGGCCCACAGACTGTCTGCTTAAACTGATTCAGAACCAAACAAGTACAACGAGTATCTCCAGTCTGCTTGGGAAGGGTCCTGAGGCTCTGCTTGGTGTGAGGCTGCTTGTTCCCCCACATAGTTGTTGGTGAGGAAGGCCCACTCTGGACCACACTGCCTGTGACACTGCATCTACAATCGGCAGTTCTTACTCCACATGAGTAAGCCATGGACAAGATACTGGCAGCAATTGCAGACTCCAGACAAGTCTTCAAGGCCAAATTCGATGCCTTGACCAATGAATTCTTAGAGGCAATCAGCACAAGCTGTCTGAAAGAATAAAAACCATCTACAAAGCTATTACCGAACTCGGCCCCTGCACAACAGAGCTCACTAAACAATGAAAATCACTGATGGAATGACTACAAACTGTTGAAAACAAACTGGAGGACATAGAGGCTTCCATCACAAAAACATCCACACTGTGGGTTTGCCTGAAGGAGCAGAAAGAAAAGTTCCTGCTACATTCCAGGAAACTTGGTGGACACAATCTATTGCTTCAACTGTTCTCTCCCCCCATTTTTGGATTGAATGAGCACACTGAGTACCTAGGTGGTGCTCCCAGGGGAGCACCACCTAGGCCGATGGTGGTGACAATTCAGAATTAGCAAGATAGAGATACCAACCTAACAGCGGCCTGTGAAAAGGGCATCATTAATTCAATAACATAAAAGTGATGCTTTTTCCGGACTACACATTAACGGTTCAGTAACAGAAAGGCGTCATTTACTCAGGGCAAAAAGAAACTCCAAAACCTGGGCCTAAAATATGCATTGCTGTTCCCAGCAAACCTGCAAATATCAGATGGACATTGTATTCACTTCTTTACACAACCCGAGGCAGCCTGGGATTGGATCAAAGCCTTTTGATTCAATACACAAGATAAATCACATTTCAGCCACGAGACGCGGTGGACCTACAAAGACCAAAGTCAACAGGAGCAGCTAGAAGCAGTGGCAGCAGCGGCTTCCTTACAGGAACTCTCAGCAATGCCACATTTTCTTTCTTCTGATTCTAATGCCTCAGGAGATAACCAATCATCTAATGGAATAAGCTCCATAAATGTCACTCGCTTGCATTCACAGTGTCAATGATTGAAGATACAGTTTAATAGGTGGTCTGCACACCAGTTGAACCCCTTAAATAATCACTGCCAAACCTGGTATTTGTAAAGTGCAAACTAATCACCCGTAATGGTGTCAAGGTGCTGGGGGCCGTCAGGGAAATTAAGTGAGCTATTGACCAGAGTCACATGATGCTGAGCTGATCTGTCTCCGGCGCTGGGGATGGAACCGTGAGCCCCATGATCCTGATACAGCCTCTCTGGCGGCTGCGCCACACCTCTCCCTGCCACCAACCTATGGTACAAAAAAATATAGGCATCGTCAGCCTCTGGATAACACTGGGTACTCCGTGGGACATCCCGGGCTTCTCCTGTTTGGGAATGTCTGCAAAGGCCCAAAAAGTCAAAAGCTTGACTACAAACCAGGACTTGAACATGTAAAGCCTCCCGTGATTGAACCCAGCTCCTAACAAAACATTGATTCTTTAGCGGGTTAACGACTCTCTTTGCAGTGGTCTCACCCTTCTACCCTCTCCAAGGCATTTCTTCTTAAGAGGCAAAATTGTTTTGCTCTGTTGTTTTACTATTATGTTTTCAATGGGGGGGGTTCTTTTCTTCTTTTTATTATTGAACGGATAAGTTCGGGTCTGTCTGACGGGGGTTAGATGCCCCCACATGGGGAAATTGTTTTGGATGTCTCTGCAAATTATGCTCCAATGTACACCTCTTCCTTGGTCGTCCCAAGACCTTCAACATCCTTCTCACTATCTACCACAGCCCCTGTGGGATAAATACTGCAGACTTAGGGCCTGAATTACAAAGGTAAGCTTACACTTTAGTGGAAATTTACGATTGTTTGATATTCACAAAGGGATTTACAAGTACAATGACAGGTTTATGGTGTAATTACTTAAAATGGTAACAAACAACATAAAATATATAGGTGTCATATAGAGCAAAAAGCGCAATCAATAAAATTTCTTAAAAATGGCACTTCATATATGAGTGTGTATTCATAATATTACGGTCCAGAGTAAAAACAATGCCAAATTTATAAGGGTACGAGATATCAAACTTAAAGATCTCATTATCATTTTTAAAATCCTAAAAGAAATGAAGAAGGGTTGTATGGATGCTACCGCATGTTTATAGTAAAATGCTGGGAATGAAAGTACATGCAATGACATAGGCATGAGCCACTCTAGACCGTTCCAGGAGTAGTACCATCTTGGATACCACAGGGCCAATAATAAGGCACAGAATAAAGTGCCTGAGGTATACAACTTATAAAAATGCAGATCGCATGCGCTAAATACATTACATGAATACCACAGGGACAGCATCACAGTGCAGAATACAGTGCCTGAGGTATACAACGTATAAAATGCAGACCGCATGTGCAAAATACATTACATGAATATCACAGGGCCAACATCAAAGTGCAGAATACAGTGCCTGAGGTATACAACATATAAAATGCAGACCGAATGTGCAAAATACATTACATGAATATCACAAGGACAACAATAAGGTGCAGAATACAGTGCCTGAGTTATACAACATATAAAATGCAGACCGCATGTGCAAAATACATTACATGAATATCACCGGGCCAGCATCAAAGTGCAGAGTACAGTGCCTGAGGTATACAACATATATAGTGCAGACCGCATGTGCAAAATACATTACATGAATATCACAGGGCCAGCATCAAAGTGCAGAATACAGTGCTTGAGGCATACACCTTATAAAGTGCAGACAGCATGTGAAAAATACATTACATGAATATCACAGGGCCAGCATCAAAGTGTAGAATACAGTGTTTGAGGCATACACCTTGTAAAGTGCAGACCACATGCGCAAAATACATTACATGAATATCACAGGGCCAGCATCAAAGTGCAGAATACAGTGCTTGAGGCATACACCTTATAAAGTGCAGACAGCATGTGAAAAATACATTACATGAATATCACAGGGCCAACATCAAAGTGCAGAATACAGTGCCTGAGGTATATAACTTATAAAATGTAGACCGCATGTGCAAAATACATTACATGAATATCACAGGGCCAGCATCAAAGTGCAGAATACAGTGCTTGAGGCATACACCTTATAAAGTGCAGACCACATGCGCAAAATACATTACATGAATATCACAGGGCCACCATCAAAGTGCAGAATACAGTGCTTGAGGTATACACCTTATAAAGTGCAGACAGCATGTGAAAAATACATTACATGAATATCACAGTGCCAGCATCAAAGTGCAGAATACAGTGCTTGAGGCATACACCTTATAAAGTGCAGACAGCATGTGAAAAATCCATAACAAGAATATCACAGGGCCAACATCAAAGTGCAGAATACAGTGCCTGAGGTATATAACTTATAAAATGCAGACCCCATGTGCAAAATACATTACATGAATATCACAGGGCCAGCATCAAAGTGCAGAATACAGTGCTTGAGGCATACACCTTATAAAGTGCAGACCACATGCGCAAAATACATTACATGAATATCACAGGGCCAGCATCAAAGTGCAGAATACAGTGCATGAGGTATACACCTTATAAAGTGCAGACCGCATGTGAATAATACATTACATGAATATCACAGGGCCAGCATCAAAGTGCAGAATACAGTGCTTGAGGTATACACCTTATAAAGTGCAGACCGCATGTGAAAAATAAATTTACAAGAGCAGCTTGAGGTCGTGCCGGGTGTAATCTCACAAGACCATGGCGTTAAAGTGCATAGTAGAATGCCTGAAGATGTACGAATTCTGAAGTACAAACGATGTAGAAATGCAATGGTCTTAATGGTCCTCAAGGACATGGTGCTGTACCCAAAGGAATGCCACTGAAGGGGTCTGAAAGACAGAGTTATTCTGAGTTTGTTGCAATGGAGTAGGCCACGTTATCACAGACCCCTCTCGTGCTAGATGATAGACAAGTTTACTACTGAGGCTGCTGGTCATTTCTGCTCTTTAACAGATTGCAGGCTTGCGATATGTATTTCCCAAACTTGCCCATTTCAGTCACTGATTCCAAACTGCACAGAAGAGAAACGGCCTCTGCAGCCGAACGGGTGAAATGTCTTGTTACTTACCGGTAATCTTCATTACCCCGATTAGGGTCCTCCCCGTCCCAGTCCTTACTACATGAGGCAGTCCTGCCTCCACCCAGCCAATTACAATGCCAGTATTCAAAAACTTACATAAGCCCCTCCCACCTACCACCATGCCTGTTATCAACAAGACTCCGACACAAACACAGCGGGAGGGAGGGAGGGTCGAGGACTGGGACGGGGAGGACCCTAATCGGGGTAATGAAGATTACCGGTAAGTAACAAGACATTACCCCCTCATGGGTCCTTCATGTCCCAGTCCTTACTACGTGAGGAACTCACAAGCAGAAAACCAATAAAAAACGCAGGACACCAGGGATCCATGCAGAGTACAAATACTTTAATCAATAAAAGATCAATGAACAACAGCGTTCAAGACGCCAACAGAAAAACTGTCAGCACAGGCATGTAAAACATCAAGCCGATAATGTCGCACAAATGTGTGATGAGACTGCCAGATGGCCGCCCTACAAATCTCCTGGATAGAGACCCCCGCCGCCTCAGCCCAGGAAGCAGACACAGAATGCGTCGAACGACCCTGCACATGAGACGGAGGAGACAAATCCAAAGACTTGTAAGATTGGCAGACTGCCAAACGCACCCACCGACTGATTGTGGAAGTGGAAACCTTCATCCCCTTAGCCACACCCCTACAGGAGACAAACAGGGCAGGAGAAATCCGGAACCCCAGGGAACGTTGGAGGTAAATCTGGAGAGCCCTGCGAACATCCAAGGAAGGGGGAACAAGGAAATTCCCCTCAGTAGGCAAATCAGGAAGAATCACCTCCTGCTGCAAATGAAAACTTGAAGAAACCTTAGGCAGGAAAGCCGGATCAAGCCGCAAAATGAACTGATCCGGGAGGAACTGCAAATAAGGAAAGGAAACGAGCAAGGCACCCAACTCACCCAACCAGCGAGCGGCGGTAATGGCCAACAGGAAAGCCACCTTAGCGGACAGCCACAACAAATCCGCCTCCATCAAAGGCTCAAAAGGGGGCAACTGCAGACCCCGCAAAACAGTAGGTAAATCCCAAGAAGGAACGAGAACAGGAGAAACTGGCCAACGAAGCCAAAAGCTCCGAAGAAGCCGACTAACCAAAGGGGCAACACCCTCCAAGGAGGCCCCAGGACCCCGACAAGCACGAACCGCCGCCCACTGAGCAGACAACGTGGAGGGGGAAAGGCCTTTCAAAAAACCATCGCGGAGAAAGTCCAACACAGAAGTAGGAACCCCCAGTACAGGATCAACCCCATGAGAAGAACACCAAGAAACAAAAGAACCCCAATGACGACCATAGCACTTAAGGGTTGAAGGGCGGCGAGACAACTGGATGTCACGAGCCACCACAGACGAACAGCCCAAAGACTCCAACTTCAACCGCTCAAGAGCCAAGCCGTCAGCTGCAAACGACGAAGACAAGGCAGAGACAGGAGCGGAAACTGAAGAGGAGACGGACACAAAGGAAGCCGGACAAACCGACCCTCCGCCAGCCGCAATAGGAGAGGAAACCAAAGGCGGCGAGGCCAGAAAGGAGCAATCAACAGGACCGAAACTTTCTCCCCCCGAATCTTCTGCAGCACCCTCGGGAGGAGGGGAATGGGAGGGAATGCATACAGAAGGCCCGAAGGCCAGGGAATCGAAAGAGCATCCACCGCCCAAGCCTGAGGACACAGCACCTCCGAACAAAACCGGGGCAGGAGAGAGTTGTGAGGAGACGCAAAAAGATTGATCCATGGAGTCCCGAACCAAAAGCAAAGGGACTGGAACAGAGGAAGAGAGAGATGGTACAGAACAGAAGATGGAAGGTTGCGGCTCAAAGCGTCCGCATGAAAATTCAACTGTCATGGAATGTACACCGCCCTCAAGGCCAACAGATGAGATTCCGCCCAAGCATAAATCAAGGAGACCAACACGTTCAGAGACGCGCACCTGGTCCCCCCCTGACGGTTCACGTAACAACGAGCCACCTGGTTGTCGGTACGAACCAACAGATTCGTCCCGAGGAGATGAACCTGAAAGAACTGCACCGCCTCCCAGATGGCCGCCAACTCCGCCAGTTCGCGGAACGGGCGCCGTCCCCCCGAGACCACCGACCCTTGGCTTCCAAGGACCCCAAAGTGTCCCCCAACCCCAAAGACTGGCATCCATCGTCAACAAAAGGGGAGGAGGAAGACAAAACCGCACCCCCTTCTCCAGATTAGGAGTGCAAAGCCACCAGTCCAAGTCCTGAATCAGAGCAGGAGAGAGAGGAACCAGAGCCTCGTAATCCGCCCGGGAGCGGTCCCACCGAGCCTTCAGATGAGTCACTAAGGGCTTGAGATGAAGGCGAGCCCAAGGAACCACAGCAGTGGTCGCAGCCATCAATCCCTGGACCAGCAACCAAACACGAGCCGGGGCAGAGGGATGACTCAACAGATCCCGCAACAGAGTCTGTAGGGAAAGGATCCGAACAGGAGGGAGAAACACCGCCCCCAGAGAGGTGTCGAACAGACCCCCGATGAACTGAAGTCTCTGAACAGGATCCAGATGAGACTTGGCCAAATTCACCTTGAACCCCAGCTCCTGGAACAGGGACAACGTAGCCTCCACAGCCAGAAGAGCCTGAGGAAAAGAGGAAGCAGAGACCAAACAAACATCAATATAGGGAAACACGGAGAAACCCTGATGTTGCAAAACCCCCACAGCAGGAGGCAATACCTTGGTAAAAGTCCTGGGAGCAGTGGAGAGGCCGAACGGCAGAACCCGAAACTGGAAATGCATCCCCTGGACCGCAAACCTCAGGAACCGCTGACTGGCAGGATGGACTGGAACGTGAAAATAGACGTCCTCCAAGTCCAGGGAAGCCAAAAAATTGCCCTCCTGGATGAGGGGAATGACGGACTGCAATGTGACCATCCGAAAATGATCCAACCACACCAATTTGTTCAGGGAACGGAGATTCAATATGGGGCGGAAGGAACCATCGGGCTTTGGAACCAGAAACAGACGGGAATAGAACCCCAGGCCCACTTCCTCCACTAGAACCGGCACCACTGCCCCTTTCCGTAACAACATGGCGATGCCGGACAACATGGCAGATCTTCACACGGGGTCTCTTGACAACGGGGTAACCAGAAAACAATCCCGAGGGGGAGGGCCCCGGAAGGGAATCTGGTAACCCCACCTGATGACAGACAAGACCCACTGGTCGGAAATCAGAGCTGACCAACAGTCCAGAAACAAACGAAGATGAGCCCCCACAGCTGCATAGTCACTTCTGTCCTGCACCAGAGGGAGGCTGTTGCTGCTGCGGCTGAGGCCGGGATTTATAATGGAACGCGGCCCCCCGACCACAGGCCCGACCACGAAAGGGCTGAGAGGACAAAACCCCTTGAAACCCCTGCTTCTGGAAGAAAGACCTTTTCTTAGGAGCAGGCTGAAAAGGCTTTAACAACTTCTTTTCCTTCGCAGAGCGCTGCACCATCGTATTCAAAGCATCCCCAAAGAGACGGGGACCCTCAAAAGGCAGTTTATGGACTAAGGCCTTCTGTGCCGCCTCAAGACGCCAAGGTTTTGTCCACAGAGACCTCCTTCCAGCCACCGCCGCCCCAGCAGCCGAGGAGAAAGCCCATAAGGAATCAAAAGTGACATCCGAGAGGAATTGCGTCAAGACCTCCATTTGAGCCAACACAGGAGTAGGGTCCCCCTGATCCTAAAGACAGTCAAACAGCTTCTCGAAATCCTTAAGCAGGACCTGCGATGCATAGGCGCATAAGTGCTAGCACGCACCCCAAAGTGAGAAGCGGCGTAAGAACGTTTGAGAGCAGACTCCACCTTACGCTCCACCGGATCAGACAGGGAAGCCTCCTCCGAAGACAAAGAGGAAGAGGAGGCTGCCATAGATGCCAAAAGAGAATTAACCTTCAGAATTGCAGGAAACTGAGAATCAAAGTCCGCCAGGCGATACCGCTTCCCCAGGAATCGCGGAATACCCTGCTTATCCACCTCAAGCCACTCTTTAGTGAGGATATCCTTCAGGACATCATGGAAGGGGAGATCATCCACCACAGAGGAACTACACTGTGCGTAAAATCCCTCCTCAGCCAGGGATTTAGGGTCAAACCCAAGCACCTCTCGAATATGGACCAGCATGTCAGAAAAAACCTTGCCCTGGACATACTTTCCCTTAGGGCAATTGTCCATGTCCTCCTCATCATCCTTAGCCCGCTTAGCTGCAGGCTCCAGCAGCGCAGACTGGACCTCAGAATTAATCAAGTCCTGTAAATATGCCCTAGATATCTGCAAGACGACGTCCTCCTGCATATCCTGAACATTATGCTGCTTTGAAATCACTTTAGCAGGCACAGGTGAAGAAGCCCCTTCACTCATGGCGAGAAATCCAGTGGCAAACAAACAGGAACTCACCACACAATCAAAGGAAGTGCCCAGCAACCTCCAATAAATACTGCCCCTAAACACCCAATCACGCAAAGGTGAGACTGGTAAAGGAAATTTTAAAAAAAGGGCAGCCCTGTAGTCTCCACCCACAGCCACAGATCAAAAGATAATGGTCACGGGGCCGGACGCTGCACGAGAGCCCCAGCGCCGGAACGACCCGGGGCCAGGAAACCACAAAACTCCCCGCCCCAGCCCAGTACATGAACGGGGAGCGTCCCTGACCCCAGAACAGGAGCTCGGCCGACCGGAATACCGGAGCGGCCGCCCCGATAAAACAACAAGAAAACAATGCAGAAAACACAAAAAAACTGCAATCAAACACTCACGGCACCGTCCTGAAGGAAATCCAGACCAGGAAACAGGAACCGGGAGCACCAGTGTTCCGACCGCCGTCGGAGCAGAAAAAAAACAGGCATGGCGGTAGGTGGGAGGGGCTTATGTAAGTTTTTGAATACTGGCGTTGTGATTGGCTGGGTGGAGGCAGGATACCTCACGTAGTAAGGACTGGGACGGGGAGGACCCATGAGGGGGTAATGTTGTAGAAAAAAAGGCCTCAATAAGAGCATGTAACAAGGCTGGACAGCAGGGTAGGATATGTGCTAAAGATTCCCTTCTAGAATTACACACTCTGCACCAGGTGATGGCTTCAAGAGTTCTCCAAGTTGGATTCAATTCTCTGACTGAAGGAAGCGCATCTAATCTTGCTAATAAGATTTGTTTTAGGGCATGTTTTCCCACTGCCTGATGGAGATGGAGTTTGGCTGCATTATTCAGTTGCGACAATGTTAGTGACTTGTGGAGTACCTTGGCTTGAAGGACTTCCATATCTAGTCCATATCCAGTTCTCTGGAGTGATGATACAAATGTTTTCCTATTACAGCTTCAATGCTTGTACAGCTGATCGTATTTGTGTCCCAGTTCTCCACGCAAGATGCAGGCGTTCCTTTGCTGCGGCTAAATTTATGGACCAAGTATTGTTAACACATATGATTTTTTTTTTTTTTTTAAGCCTTCATAGTATTAGCTGGAGTGACCATTGAATTAAAGTAATAATCGGCTAGGGCTGCTAAGTTTTTGAGATTTTCCTGCATGAGCCCAAATTACATCGTGATCAAGGTGTTTCTTGTGCGACAAGGGAGATGGAATAACTTCTTGTAGGCTGTACACTGGATCTTTTCTAGGGCGATTGCCAACGTACCTGGGAATGCTTTCCTAGGATAATTGAGTGCAGGGAGCAATTTGGCATGAACTACTCTCCATATGGCGGTGGACATTGGATTGTCAAGGGTGGCATTTAGTTTACACAGGGATAATGTGACTGTTCTTGCTTTGTTTTTCATTTTCCATAAGTGCAGGGTCGGTTTACCAGTTTCGCATAGCCATGCACCCAGCTAATTATAATGTTGTACACATTGCAGCCTCTGTGACCTCAGCCACCATCTAGTAGACCTCTTGTTTGGATGTTTCCCAAATATCACTATTTTTGTTTTTCTCCCATTGGCCACAAGCTCGTTCCTGAGATTATACATATTCAGGACATTGAGGGCTTTTTGCAGACCGATTTTGGTGTGATGCAACATCACTAGGTCGTCCACATACTGCATGAGTGGAATTTTCCTGTTGCCATTCTTGGAGAGATAAAGGCAGCGCCGGATAAGGCTGGGCCCAAATCCACTGTATAAAGATTGAATAACAATAACGTCCATCATCCCCTTTGGTTTTGAATTGTTCGCCCTAAGTTGGCAGGGTATGCCCAGACGTGGGTCCTTTGCTCACTTTGCCACTGGATTCAAGATAGCCTGGCTGATGAGGGCTGTGAGTCCGAAACCGGTCCCAGGATGCTTGTTTCCGGTCCAGGGAAGACATGGCTTGGCAGTTCGGGCTGGACTGTTCCCATGAGGCACAGGGTCAGACTGATTTGCATATGGCCATGTCTGAACTGGGGTGGCGGAGTGAGCTAAAGAATGATGATGGACTAAACCCAGATCAGTTGACTGGGGGTGAGTGCTTGCAATGTTCAACACTCCGTCCATCATCCCCTTTGGTTTAACATAGGGGCCAGCACACAACCCTGCCTTATTCCTCGATCTGTGTCGATCTTAGCAGTGGCTGTGTTCCTCACAAGTTTCACTCGTACCCAAGTCCTAGTGTATAAGGACATAATTGCTTATAGCAGGTTTAAGACAGATGACCCGCTTCTCTAACTTCTCCCATAAGATGTTCCAGACAACTCAGTCAAAAGCGGATGACTAGTCGATGAAGCATGCAAACAAAGGGAGTGATGTCTGAGTTACTGCTTGGTGGGCGAGGTATGAGAGGACAACAATATTGTCCACTGTTGACCCTCCTGCGCGAAACCCTGTGTGATAGATGGGTAGTAAACCTTCCGCGCAGGCCCATTGTGCTAAATGGTGGAGCAGTATGCAGGCCTATGCTTTGCCCTCACTGTCCAGCAGCACTATTAGCCTGTAATTTCTTGGGTCAGTGTTGGAGCCCTTCTTGGAGATGGGCGCAGATGGGATCCTCTCAATGACTCAAGGCCTCTTCAAAATGTCTACATTTGGCATTCAGTGTTACTAATGTCGAGGCCCAGTTCTGCGTGTCTTCTCTAAATCATGACCCGGGATGACCGTTAGGGCCAGGAGAGTACCATCCTTTCTGATCTTTTTTAGGACTTTACGAATGGCAGATTCACTCCATGAAGGTCTTACCTTGATGGTTATGCCATTGCTGTATTGGTTGCATTTTCATCCTTCTTGTGAGCTGAGTAAGTAGGGTAGGATTTATACTGAGGCTCGGAGGAAAGAGTTTTGACATGTGCAATCCATTCCCCTGCTTGAACGGAGTTCCCTCTGCTTTAGCCCCCGTTGCTTATGGCATTAACATATGGCAAAATTGCTGATGTTTATTCGCAGCTATCAGCTTTAAGATTTTAATCCACTTCCCGTACTGTACTTTCCTCCTATGCTCTCATACCAGGTGTCTGTGTTCCCTGGCAGCAGAACGTAGCTGCTCCTGTGAATGGGTGGTATTCAGTTTCCTATGTGCCCTTTGTATGGGTGGTATTCAGTTTCCTTTGTGCCCTTTGTATGGGTGGTATTCAGTTTCCTATGTGCCCTTTGTATGGGTGATATTCAGTTTTCTATGTGCCCTTTGTATGGGTGGTATTCAGTTTCCTATGTGCCCTTTGTATGGGTGGTATTCAGTTTCCTATGTGCCCTTTGTATGGGTGGTATTCAGTTTCCTATGTGCCCTTTGTATGGCCCATAATTGCTGCGTGCTTTTCTTAATATTCGTTGCTGGGCCCAGTGTGTGAATACTGTTGTATTGCGCAGCAGTCCAAGGTTTCCCTTGTATGTGTGTGCACAGGGCAGAGGGCAGCTTGGACCAGCATGCAATAATTGCTGTTTTTTGGAGCGAGGAAGGCCTTTCACCTCAGCTTCATTTCCAGCTTTCGAACTTCCCTTCCGACACCACTGTCCATTTGATCCCGCCGCGTGAATTTATAAAGTTCTTCGCCATTAGTATTTCCTGCAGGGCTTAGGTGGTGATGAATTCTCGCTCATACATCTAGACCAACCCGCAAAGCGGCGTGGTCACTCACACTTCGTTAGATAACTTCATGGGTAGTGATGAAATTGCTTAAGTCCTGACTCAGGAAAACATAATCAATGGTGCATTGATTATTAAAGGAGGGGACATGAGTGACCCATAGGCGTTTTATTACAGTTATTGCCTGAGCTGATTTAAGGTTGTAGGATTCAGCAAAGTATTGAACCTTGCTGGTTCACTATTCTCCCTGAGACCTGGGTCATCTTCCGCCAAGTTTTGCTTGTTAAAGTCCCCCAGTAATGTCGAATCGTTTGGTCCAATTTATCTGAGATGGCCATGCAGTGGGTGTTCAAATAGACATTGATTAGAAGTATAGTCAGAAGGCCATCTTATCCCTTGAGCCCTTTTAAGATGCCTGCTTGTAACATTTCAGAAATGCTGTTTAAATCTGATTACGTCAGATATATTGAATCTTTAATGTTAGTTGAGATTCCACCCGACAACCTGCCAAATAGGGGTATTTTTTTTGCAGACTTATACAATTCAGGGGGATATTCACAAGAACGTGTGCTAAACATCACCAAAAAATGTTAACGCAACTTTACACATCGCAGCCTATCGCGGGAAAATAACCCTGTGTTAACGTGGAATTCACAACACGGCGGTACCATGCGATAGTCCGCCAAAAACGCGGCTAATGTCCGCGATACAACCACCGCAACGGAGATAAAAACACAAACCCCAACGCGTAAAAAGACGCGATGTGCCCAAACGCGATAAGAAAACAGTGACAACCAGCGAGAGGCCAGCAATACCCACGCGTAATGCGGGAAAAAGCACAAGAACAGCATACGGAAAATGCCACTAAAAACTAAATCAACTGCAGAGTACCACGGATGCACCCTGACCGACTGCAGAGGACAACATGAACCCCACAATCCCCACAGAGGAACACCCAGGAATACAGGGCTCGTGGAAGGGCAATGAGAAGAGGAAGAGGAAGATGGGGTACAGTCGCCAGGAAAACCCGATTATCGCCACGGATGAGCCAGAACACCACCAACAACGGTACGTCACCTCCAACGTGTCATTGGCAACAAAGAGGCAAAGATGGCACACCACCTCGGACCATGTGAATGCCGTCGCATGGCAGAGGAGGACAATGGAAGAGCACAAGAGGCGCTGGACTGATGAGAATGGCAAAACCAAGCAGACACTCGCTGCCAACACGAAAGCAGCAACGCACCCCGGAGGAGGGGGGCCAGCAGAACACCAGGAGCTGAATGACATGGAGAAGATGGTTGCCACAGTCACCAGTCGGGAGACGGTGACATGAGTTGGGGATCTGGACACTGCCCAACATGAGCCAACATTACATCAACATGGTGCGTGGCGACCTGGGAGTGGGGGGACGGGGGAGATGGGCACAATGGCACACATGCACAATCAAGCAGGGCACACTGCACACCCACAATGACTCTGGATCATGTCCCTGATCCCACGGGACCACTTCAGCACACACACAAACACCAAGTAGTCCCACGAACACCATGTGCCCAAAGGGGCACCCACCCAACACATCAACATTCACACAACCAACACATGCCCACGTGCGAAACACAGCAAACATGCATATACGTCAGCCACACTGACAATGCAAGAGACACCACATGATGAGTAGCTTGGCTGCAGTCCTATCATCATGGCAATGTACACGGCACGACACTGAGGTGGCTGAGTGCGGACAACACCCGAAAATGAGCAGGTCACACTCGGACACAACTACCTGCACAAACAACCCCTGACGTCAACGACACATCTGTGGACAAACCATGCCCAAGAGTCACAACTCGACAAAGAGCACAAGTTACCCAAGTCTGCAACATCTCAGCACCATGGAAGCACAGAACTGACAGGCACACCGCATGAAAGGGATCAGTGGCAGACAAATCAGAGCCGCAGGAGTGAATCACCCACTGTGCAGCATACGCACATAAGTATAAGTGCACCTCGACTTTGACAACATCCCGGTACAAACAGCAACACCTTCACAACAGAACACAGGACACAATGGTGCCGCAAATGTGCACAACATGGCAAATCACATCTGGCACAGCCGGAAACTGTGACATGACAATGTACAAGTACAACCTGTAACCTGCAAATATGTTTTATTCACACATGCTGTGCTTGTGGACATTTTGTACTGTCCCATGATTTCCAGGGACGGCCACAATGTGACATTCTCATGAGAAGAAATTGGCAATGATGGTGTTCCTACGGGCCATTCCTGCCGCAGCTGCAGTGGGATGTGGGCCACCTGCCCCATCGTCCCCATCATCGTCCGGTACTTCTGGAACTGGGATCCATGGGGCATTGGTGCGTACACAGATGTTGTGCAACACACAACATGCAACGATCATCTTGCACACTATGTATGTACAGGAGCTTTCCACCTGTGCCGTCCAGGCACCTGAAACGTGACTTCAACACACCAAATGTGTGTTCAACGATGCCCCTGGTGCGTATGTGGGCCGCATTGTACTGCCTCTGGGTGGGTGTGTTCAGGTCTCGGAGGGGTGTCACCATCCAAGGGCAGAGTGCATATCCTTGATCACCTGGGACAGTGCAGAGAGAAAAGAGTCAATACTTGGTTCGGCATGATGTGATGGCAGGCCCACTAATCCAGTGACGCCTGTGCTTGCTGTGTGTGGGGTGAGTGTAAGCCAGCCCTCAGGGAGTAGCAGGTGCTGGCAACAACTCCAACAGTCATCAGGCACTCAGAAATGCAATGTCAGAACAACAAGGGAGCATGACTTGAGTCGCACAGGGTTAGTGGCCCCAGATGCACAGCGGCCGACACGGGCCTACCGCCACGGGACGCTGACCTGCGGGAGACTGGGGTAGGGTCATGAGGGCAGAGCAGGGTCTCGTATGTA
The DNA here is from genome assembly GCA_963921515.1 of Calotriton arnoldi. Taxonomy (NCBI): domain Eukaryota; kingdom Metazoa; phylum Chordata; class Amphibia; order Caudata; family Salamandridae; genus Calotriton; species Calotriton arnoldi. The sequence continues at coordinate 2,789,172 of CAWUFW010000713.1, read as the reverse complement.
TCATAGGTGCCTTCCACGGAGTGTCTCGGGGGAGAATGGGAGGTGTACCCCCAGGGCATGATGCAGAGGGCACATGCCAGCTGTGTCCGGCAACATGGCGGATATGAATGCCACAGACTCATGCCAGACACCAAGTCCGTACCTGCCCGTTGCTGATGACAAACCCCAGGCCACAGGCTCAGACACCAACAATATTCCGCCGGAGGCTGACGGTCACTCACGGCGCACAGGGTTAGTGGCACCAGGTCAGTCCTTGCCACTGGTTGACCTCCTCCGTAACGGTGATCCGTGTTTCCACCAGACTGTGACGCATCTCCCTCTCAATCCTCCCCCTGCGTACACTGGCATGGACCCTGCCATTGATTAATGATGACTCAGTTCAAGATGTGGGACATGCTGGACTGCAGTGTAGCCCGGCTGCAGGGGTGGAGTATGTCAATGAATGGGGACCCCTGGGGGCCTGTGTCACATAGGACAGCGGTGGCCTGAGGAGGCCGCCAAGGTCACGGGCATAGGTCTTGGAGCTAGCACCGGCACGTGGTGGGCCCTCTTTGACACACGATGGTGTCGGCAGGTGAGCAGTGCGGCCTTGGAGCGCTGGGGCAGGCAGGCCTGCTCTGGGTATCAGCGTCCTGGGGTGCAGCAGGCGCACAGGGTCGCAGGCCCCGCTGCTCAAGGCATCGGCCTCATGGCGAACTGCGAGGCGCCGCCCTGGCAGTGAAGTTGGCCTTTCCGGGAGAGAACCACGCTCTGCGCCACAGGGTTTTTGTCCACACCCCTGCACAGGCCTGGCGTACTCCGGGCCAACCCACTACGCTCACGCACACAGGGGTGGATGCAGCGAGCGACATTTCCGTGATCTGACCCACGGCCTGGGGTGACATGGTTGCGTACACTGTTCACTACTCTCCAGTCACCAGCAGTTGATGTCTGCATGGACATATCTGTGGTTTGCATACCCATGTCTGTCCAGCACATCCACGCCTCACTTGTCGTTGTGTACATTCCCATTCACGGGTCACTTGCATCCTTCGCACATGGCTGCATTCCGCATCTCCACACGTTCAGCTGTTGTGTGGCTGTGGTGCCATGATATAGCTGTATTGTGTGCAGGGAAGCCCAGGATCACCATGGAGTTGTGTTGTCGTGTCTGGTAGGTGGGCATGTTGATTGACATGTTGTATGTGGTTTGGTCACGTGTGCATTCCCACAGTTGTGCGTTGTGTGATTGTGGCTTTGAGGTGTGTGGTGTGTTGATTTGGCACTTACCAACGAGCAGTCCAGTTCCATAGATGCCATCCTGGAAGTGCTGGTTGATGATGGACTGTCGGAAGATGTAGGAATCGTGCACACTGCCGGGGTAGTTTGCGAAGACATTGGTGAACATTCCCCGGTGGTCCACTATTGCCTGCACATTGATGGAATGCGTGTGCTTTCTGTTGCAGTAGTGGTGTGCAGTATCCGCAGGGGGCACAAGTGGGACATGTGTGCAGTCAATGGCCCCCAACACATGTGGGAAGCTAGCAAAGGCGTAGAAGCCTTGCTTGGTCTCCAGCTGTTCCTGCGCAGTGTGGGGGAAGTGAAGGTACTGGGGTATGAAGCTGATGATGGCATCCAGGACACGTGTGATGAACTTTGATAGGGCTGGCTGTGAGACTCCTCCGACTCTAGCAGTTGTTGGTTGGAAGGTACCAGAGGCCAACAGGTGCAGCACAGCCAGCAGCTTTGTCTGCGGAGGGATGTTGGTTCTCCGCTGGGTTGGGACCATCAACCTGTGGGCGATGTGGGTCATGATGCGGATGATGGTTGTCCTTTTGAGCCTGTAGTGGGCAATGACTTCCTCGGGCGTTAGGTCTGTGAGACTGGTGCATTTTTGTTAGGTCCACTGTCCTGGGGGTGGTGGCGGTCCTGGGGGTGGTGGCGGTGGGTGTTGTGGCCCTGTTGGGGCTCCGAGCTGCATGATGAATAGCTCCATGGCGTTGTTTGTTCTTCAGGTGTGGCTGTGTGTGGGGCTCCGTTGCCTACTGCAGGTAGTCGTCCGGCTTTACACCTGCAGGAGGCAGGTGTTAAATACCTGCTGATACCGCGGCTTATCGCGTGGTTTTGACTCGCATCACAGACCAGGCAGTTCGTTGTGAAAGTGGTGTTGTGGTGTTTTTGTGTGTTTTTGCACGGGAACGCCTACTCTGCATCTCATTAGAGTTAGTTGGTGGTGTCCACTGTGGGGATAAGTTTTGGGGCAGTTATCGCGGGAATACTGGCGATGTCTGCAGTTGGCACCCGCTTGTGAATGGGGTGTTAAATCTATCTCCACTTTTAATGGGTTAAGGTGGTAGATCAGCGGTAGGTCCTTGTGAATATGCCCCTCAGTGTAGCCTGCTAGCAGCGTTGGAGTTTAAGCCCATGTCTCCTGTAAGAGCAAGCGCAGCCTCACTTTACAAAATCTTAGTGATTCCGGACACATTTCATGATACAATGTTGATGACATTAATTTGGCTTGCCTTGCAGTGAACGTTCATTCTCTTTGTGCTAGGAATAGGTTGATTTCCTTTAGGTCAGACTTGCAGCAGCCAAGGCCCAATAAGCGGCATCTGATGTATGTAGGGATTCACTACCATGGATGGTGGTGTCTTGCCAGGCCACTTCATGGCTGTTTGACCTGCACTGAATGTGAAGGTTCTCGTAGCCACTTGTGGTCTCATGCCTTTATTACAAGTAGTATTTTTACGAGTGCGGAGTCTCCACACGTATGAAGATATGTAGAAAATCAATGTGGGAGTGTCATCAGAATAATGCTGCATGGACTTTGTAGCGTTTGTGAACCGAGTTCAGACCCCTAACATTCCATGTGGTTATGTGATATGTGGCGAGCACAGCAAACTAAGGGCCTGATTCACAAAGGTAAACTTACACTTATGTGCATGGTTACGATTGTTTGCTATTCACAAAGGGATTAACTAGTAGCAACTTTACAAGTACGAAGTCTCCGCACAGAAGTCTGTATCATATAAAATTTAACACCTGCCTTTGACTGGTGTTAAGCAGGACGACCAACTGCAGTAGAAAGGGAGCCCAGCCCAGAGCCACATCTGAAGACCAACAGATGCCATGGAGACACTGATCATGCAGCTCGGAGACCCAAGAGGGCCACAACACCCACCGCCACCACCCCCAGCACCCCCCCCCTGGACCACCCCCCCTACTACCACCGAGGCAGCGCAGAACAGGACAGCGGACGTTCCGAAAACAGCATGGCCCCTCAGCCACACAATAGCAGAATGTGGGGAGAGGTGGGAACCAAGTATGTGTGAAGGAGACAAGTCACCCATGAATAAGAATGCACACAATGCCAAGTGTGGCGGTGATGTGCTGGACAGACCTCAGTATGCAGAGCACAGACCTATCCATATGGACATATACTGCAGGTGTTTGCAGTGTCGTAGACAGTGGACGCAACCATGTTACCTCAGGCAGTGGGGAAGACCTCGGTCATGTAGCTGTGCCATCCTCCCCTGTAAGCGTAAGCGGAGTGGGTTTTTCCGGCGTGCGCCAGCCCAGAGTAGGAGTGTGAATAAATAGGCTGGGGCACTGGGCGTGGTTCACTTCCGGAATGGCCAACGCGTCTGCCAGGGCGGCGCCCCTCACCCTGCCACGAGTCCACCGCCGTGACCGCCAGCCTCCTCAGCCGAACGCTGGCTTCCACGACACAGGCCCCCAACGCACCCAGCCGCACAGCACCACGGAGTGATGTGTGTGCTGGATACTGCCTCCGGCCTACACTGCGGTCAGCAGGGCTCACAATTCAGATTGAGTCACGATTGCAGATGACGCAGTCCAGTAGGCAACAGACATTGACCACAGTGCGGCCCGCCCGGACCACGCATCGTCGCCGGCTGCGCACCCCCTGAGCGCCACAGGTGCCACTAACTGTGCACCACAGCTCATGGACCCTTTATGATTGAGTCACGTGCTGTGGACTGCGGACGCAACAATGTCACCTCAGGCAGTGTGGAAGACCTGGGACGATGATGATGAAGATGAGGCAGGTGTAACACACCCCACTGCAGCTGCGGCAGGAATATCCCGAAGGGACACAATCATTGACAATTTCTTCACATGAGCACGCCTAGCTTTGGTGGCACTATCTCAGAGCACCACAAGTCATGGCCCCTTCTGATTGAATATTGGGTGACCTCTGTACCTGCACCGGCTACCTCCATGGTGCTTCGCAGTTGTTAGTGTTATGTTGGTGTTTTCTGTTTCCGCTTTAATAGTGATCACTGTTCAAGTTGTTGCCAGCACCAACCACTCACTGAGGGCTGGCTCACACTCACCCCACACCCATCCAGCACAGGCGTCACTGGATATGTGATCCTGGTGATAAAAAGGGGCCGGGCGCACGTGCCCGTAGCCAGTTCCACTATCTATCCAAGTGTGTCTGTGTGGTCATTATGCATGAATGATGGCCCCGGGCCCTACCACATTACATTGTGCTGTGGACAGCGGACGCAACCATGTCACCTCAGGCAGTGGGTAAGACCTTGGACATGTAGCTAAGTCCCCCCCCCTGTAAGCGACAATGTTGCAATGTAGCATGCACCCGGAGGGCGGGCTCGCACGAACGGAGTAATGAAGGAGCGCAAGAACGCTCGGGGTCCAGGATCATACATGCCAAGTGTTGTGTGTAACTGTATTCCCGCAGCATGAGCAAAATGCCCAGCCACATTAGCAGCGCCAGTTCAGCCAGGCATGTACTCTACATCTGTGTCCGCCCTATCCTTTACATAGGCCTACACTCACGTGGCCCACCACCTTCAACGGCCAACATCACAGTGTCGTTGTCAGGCTTGTGGACATGCGCAGACAGGCATGACAATACTGTGCCGTAGGAGTGCAAGTGATGCAATCGTGCAGCGCACATAAGTAAATGGGTACGGGGAGGGAGGAGCAGCTGTGAGGCAACGTAACACACAGTGATGCCGCTCATATTCCACATGCAAGTCATGTCAAAAATGAATCACAAAGTCCCACTCATCCCAACCCACCCCCAACAAGCCACTTCACATCCCATGAATGCAAGCAGATTACAAACTTACACTAGGGATGAATGCTCCTTTGTCTGAACTATCAGGCGGAAGCACATCTGCACCTCCGACCTCGCAATCGCATGTGACCGGCACCTCCTGACAGACACTATAGCAGCTGATGACGACTTCCACACTACGCACAGCCAGACTAAAGACCAATGTATACACACCCCACACACAGAAGTCCTTGCTCGAAGTTATCTTGCATGGAATGGCCTTCACACTTACTCCCACAACATCCCAGGCGTACAACCGGTGCACACTATAACAACTCATTGATACGAGATGTGGCATTTCATCCACAGAACTGGCACAGGTCAGAACAGTGCCGCTTCCACAAGAGCCACTAACGCAATGGCCGAACATCCCGGACACATGCACAACCCCTGTCACGTGGAACTGTACCGTGCACGAATGCTGCATTCACTGGGGGCACTGCCATTGGCACTGCTGCGGATCAGTTACCGGCTAAGCTTCCACCTTGCCAACATCACCTGCGTTCAGCCTGTGTTGCATTGTCGATCGTGCATGTTCGAGTGGTCCATGGATGTCTGCCTATCCAACAGGACGGTAGCTGAACTGGATTTTGACATATGTGTGCGCCCCCTGTTGGCCCACGACCAGGAGTGTCACCGTGAAACCCGTTTATGGGATGCCTTCCTCGTGTGCAGTGACCACATTGAACCGCTCCCATATTGGGCTTTAGTGCTAATTGGTGAAAGGGGGTGGACGCAGCACATCTGTCCGGACCTGCTAATGGATCGCCTTGCCGTCCTGTTTGATGAAGTCGACACCGACCTCATGTTGGAAATGTTAGCCTACGAAGCTGCAATCGCTTTCATGGACGAGTAACTACGTACCTGCAGCTACAACTGATTGGAACACATTGCACATGTCCCGACAACTTGTTGCATCTTTGAGATCTGGTCACATATCCCACGACAACAGTGGACATGGCTGCACTCGCCTGGAATCCGAAAACATGAGCGGACAACAACGCGTGTTAACACACACCTGTGAAAGGTGAGGCACTCCCCCGGAGTGGACAGCGGCGCTTGGCAAGGTTCCTCATTCTGACATACTGCTGCATTGGTCTGTATTTTGTGGCACTTATCTTGCCCGTACTGACACACATATGCTAATAAAGTCTACGCAGCTTCACTTGTATTCAACTGTGATGAGTGTTGATTTGAATGACAATGTGTGTCTCAATGTCTATCTGGGTCACGGCCATACATGCGCATTGATAGTATTACCCAGGGAGTGCCTCTTTTGTGGAACCACTGTCCCTACATTCATCCATACTTTCATTCTTAAATGGTCATGGTCATGACACATCAGTGTGAATTGGGATGTTTTATTCACATTCAGTGGAGTGTTGAAGCTGGGCCAGTACAGGGCCATGCAAACCCCACTTTACATTGTTGCCCCGTGGAGGGCCAGCCAGAGTCCTTTCGGGATTGACAAGTTCATAGGGAGTGGAAGACTACAGTCCACAGTGTGATTGCTGTGTCATTGGTAACCACACCAAATATGGCAGTCCATGTCGAGGTCCAAGGTGAGTGTCGCTCGGTGTATGGGGGGGACAGTGGGAGGTGTTATTCCAGGGCATGATGCAGAGGGCAGAACCAAGCTGAGCACGGCCATATGGCGGAGATGAATGCTAACACTTTATTCTAGCCACAAAGCCAGATTCATCATCATCTTCGTCCTCTGATGTGGCAGGTGCCTCACATGCGGGTGGTGGTGTTCTGTCTGCATCACTGTGTGGCACTGACACTTCAGGGGACGGAGGTCGGAAATCTGCCGCACTGTGTGGCACTGACACTTCAGGGGGAGGAGATGTGGATGTAGTAGTGGCACCAGCATCCATCCGCGCCAGGCCTTGTGGTGGCAATGCCATGACGAGGATCTGCAGGGCATGGAAGATAACAGCTACATCTCGCTGGTGTGCAGCCGTGGCACACATTCTTTCCGCCTGCATCCGCTCCAAGCTCTCCATCATTCTCCTGATGTGTCCCTACTCACGGATGACATCGCTGGGACCACTCTGACTGGACAGTTGTTCTTGTCTCAGAGTCATGACTCCAGCGATGTCAGCCATGGCTTGTTGTAGAGCAAGGAGCGGACAGTGGGAGTCCGTTAGGGACTGTGAGTGGTCCCTGATGGGACTTAGACACCCACGTATGGCATCCAGTTTGGCTGCCATGAGGTCGAACCCCACCCGCAGCTGGTCAGACATCTCCTCCTGGAACCCTAACACACGGCGTTGGGTCGTGGGGGTCCTGGGAGACAGCCGTGGTGGTGGGTGCTTCCTGCTGTGTGGTCTGTGCAGGGGGTGGGGTCTCATGGATGCTGCTGGGCTGCCCTGCTCCTGGAGGTGGTGTGCCGGAGCTGTCCCTGAGCTGTTGGAGTGCGTCGGTGTAGATGTTGGGGAGGTCCTCTTCATCATCAGTGCTGTGTTGTTGGCTCTGCTCTGCAGGAGGTGTTGATTCTCCCTCTGCAATGTGAAGGGAAATGCAGATTGACATTGTGTTCACATGTATGTTCACGCATTGTGCAAGTTTACTGTCAGACTGCATGGCAATGTACATTGTGACTGTGTATGAGGAGACGCCTATTTGAAGCAGGATACTTGCCATTTCTATAAGGGTGGGCGGAATTTGCGGAATTGCGTTCCGCGAAATTCCGCGAAACGGCAAAAAATCTCCGCACGCACGCGGAATTTCGCGTGCTCGCGGAGATTTTGCTGCCCCCCTTTATATCTGTAAGTGCTTCCTGTTGAGTTTTCATTTTTGTGACAGGAGCATCGTGCCAGCCCAGAATGAATCCTGCCCTGCATATTTTTCCAAGAAGATGAGTCCGTTTTGTGCAGTACCTCTACTCAACTGGAGTACTTTCTACTGGCTAATCAGTAAGTGCTACCTCGTTGGGAAAATGTATAGTGCCTTTCCTACACTACAGCTGCAAAGGACCAGAAGAATTGTCTCCAGTGACCTGTGTGTCTAACTTTGCCACCGCGCCGAAAGCGCCGGGGTCCTTTGATTAAGCTGTCCATCATAGTGGGGAAAGGGCGGGAAGACGTTGCATACCGCGAGTATATGTGGGGCGGGGCTACTAGCCTGTTCTCATGCCTCTTGTTTATAAAGGGTCAGAGCAGGATCTCAGCGGCAGACGAGGAGAAGGAACCTCCTGGTCACAGGAACTACACGAGGATTGCGCTCGAGAAAATCAAGGATGCAAAGACCTCCTTCAAGGATTACAGCTAGCTTTTCAGGGTGGCAATGGAGAGAAGGCACATCTGCTTAACCACGCTCACAAATTCTACACGAGGATTGCGCTTGAGAAAATCAAGGATGCAAAGACCTCCATCAAGGATTACAGCTAACTTTTCACGTTGGAAATGGAGAGAAGGCACATCTGCTTAACCACGCACACGAATTCTGCACACCTACCCTGCATATTTATCCAAGAAGATGCCTCCGTTTTGTGCAATACCTCTACTCAGCTGGAGTACTTTCTACTGGCTAATCAGTAAGTGCTACCTCGTTGGGTAAATGTATAGTGCCTTTCCTACACTACAGCTGTGTAAAGGACCTGAAGAATTTTCCCCTGTGACCTGTGTGTCTGTAACTTTGCCACCGCGCCGAAAGCACCGGGGTACTTTGATTAAGCTGTCCATCATAGTGGGGAAAGGGAGGGAAGACGTTGCATACCGCTAGTGTATGTGGGGCGTGGCCAAACGGGCGGGGTTTCTAGGCCCGTTCACATGCCTCTTGTTTATAAAGGGTCAGAGCAGGATCTCAGCGGCAGACGAGGAGAAGGAACCTCCTGGTCACGGGAACTACACAAGGATTGCGCTCGAGAAAATCAAGGATGCAAAGACCTCCATCAAGGATTACAGCTAACTTTACAGGGTGGAAATGGAGAGAAGGCACATCTGCTTAACCACGCTCATGAATTCTACACGAGGATTGCGCTCGAGAAAATCACCGGGGTCCTTCGATTAAGCTGTCCTTCATTCTGGGCAAAGGGCGGGTAGATGTTGCATACCGCTAGTGTATGTGGGGCGGGGCTTCTAGGCCCGTTCACATGCCTCTTGTTTATAAAGGGTCAGAGCAGGATCTCAGCGGCAGACGAGGAGAAGGAACCTCCTGGTAACACAGGAACTACACGAGGATTGCGCTCGAGAAAATCAAGGATGCAAAGACCTCCATCAAGGATTACAGCTAACTTTTCAGGGTAGAAATGGAGAGAAGGCACATCTGCTTAGCCACAACCTCGCTCACGAATTTTTGGGCTGAATAATACGTTACAGAATTTGAGCTTCAACTCGGGCACCTGCTTTATTTATACCCGAATTCCGTTCCGCCGCGGATCGCGGAAGTTTCGACGAAATTTCGCAAGTTCCGCGAGCGGAACGGAATTTGCCGCCCAGGGTTACATTTCTACACCATCAGGGATGTGAGGTTGTACTTGTACATTGTCATCTCACAGTTTCCTGCTATGCCAAATGCGAATGGCCATTTTCTAAACAAAAGCAGCAGCAGTTGTGTCCTCTGTTCTGTTGTGAAAGTGTTGCAGTTTGTACCACATTGTTGTCAATGTTGGGGTGCTCTGCATCTTGTGTGTGTGCTGCATTGTGGGTGATTTGCCCCTTCGGGTCTGATTTTGCTGGCCCTTATCCCTTTCAGGCGGTGTGCCTTTCACTTCTGTGCTTATGCAGTGCTGAGCTGTTGTAGACTTGGGTAAATTGGGTCCTTGGTCGGAGTTGTGACTCTTGGGCATGGTTTGTCCGCAGATGTGCTATACTTACTTGTGCATGTGTGCCATTGTGCCCATCTCCCCCCGTCCCCCCAGTCCCTGGTCGTTACTCACCCTGTTGCTGTTGGGTCAGGTCATGTTGTGCAGTGTCCGGTCCCCGACTCCTGCCACCGTCTCCCCAATGATGGTCCCAGGTTGGTCCTCCGTGGGGCTTGTGGGGTTCTGCTTGTCCTCTGTTCTTGCTCCGGCTACCTCCATGGTGCTTCGCAGTTGTTTGGGTCTTGTTTGTGTTTTTGGTTGCCGCTTTTATAGTGATTTTGGCCGCCTGACTTGTGGGACTTGCAGGCTGGCGCAGCTTAGCGCTGGTTTGGTATCACGGTTGGGCCCATCGCGACTTTTTCCGCGTTCGGGTTTGGATTTTTATCGCTGTCCTGGTGATGTTATCACGGCCATTAGACGCGTTATCGGGAGACTATCGCATGTTACCGCCGTGTTGGGAATACGACGTTAACACAGAGTTATTTTCCCGCGATAGACGGCGATATGAAAACGTCCGTTAGCCTTTTTTGGCGATGATTATCGCACGTTCTTGAGAATATCCCCCTTAGTCTCCCGAGCTTTTCAGGGCAGGGTGCTCCAGAAGGAAGCGGAAATTAAGGGGAGGCTCCTCACCTACCAATTTTCCATAGGGGGTCACACATTCGTAGTCGGGTCCATTTACGCCCCCAACGAAGGGCAAGAGAGGATTTTCCATGAAGCAGTGATAGAAGCCACAGCGACAGTGGAACCGGGAATCCTACTAGGGGGTGACTTGAACTTAGTATTTGACAACACTTGTGACAGATCGAGCCAGCGCTCTCCCAAACAGGCCTGGACAGGCTGAAGGACTTGGGTATGGTAGACCTCTGGCGATGTTTCCACTCTCACTGCCGCAAATATTCTTTTTACTCGAATGCACGCAAAACCTACGCCAGACTCGACTATCTTCTTGGCTCTGAGTCCATCCGCACTCTTACAACCGATGTGGAGATATTGGTCGCCTCCCTATCAGACCATGCCTCGGTCATAGTCACACTCACACTTCCCCCCCTGCACCGACCCTCCCCCCAGTGGCGTTTGCGGGTTACTCTCTTACACCGCCCGGATGTAGTCACACAAATACAGCGCGCTATAGAGGATTACTTAACACATAATGATAATCAGGACACCCTCATATCGACCCAATGGGTAGCGCTGAAGGCGGTAATTAGGGGGGAATTCATAGCGTTCTCGACGGCAGACAACGCCGAGCGCAAGCGAATGCGGGACGACCTTACACAAAGAACCAAGGAGTTAGAGCAAATGCACCAACGGACTGGGGCACCCAGGATCTGGCGTCAATTGCGTGCGGTGCGGGCGCAGCTGGCAACTATCGATCAGGATAGGGCAGAATATGCGGCCTTGCGCTTGCGCCAGGCATTTTACTCAGGGGGGGACAGATGCGGCCGCCTCTTGGTACACAAATTTGGCGGGAGGCCAGACAGAGACAGGGGGTTCACGAGTTACGAGACGCTGCTGGCAAGACGGTGACGGAGGACGTGGGCATAGCTGAGACCTTCCGTGATTTCTACGTGCAGCTCTATATGGGACAACCGCCGGATGGTCCCTTCGGAGACGCTTACATAGCGGAAGCACAGCTCCCCTCCCTAACACAGGCCCAAGCCGCACACCTGGAGAGAGAGATTCGAGTTGAGAAAGTCATAGCTGCCATCTCACACCTCAAACTCGCTAAATTGCCCCGGCCGGACGGCTATTCGGCAGCTTTTTACAAAAAGTTCTGTTCGGTGGTGGCCCCCTTTTTAGCTCGGCTCTTCAATTCCTTTGCACTCACTGGAGCAATCCCAGAGGACATGCTCGAGGTGGCTATAGTCGTTATCCCAAAACCCGGAAAATACAAAACTAACTGCGGGGCATATCGCCCCATATCTCTCCTCAACATTGATCTTAAGCTGTACACGGGGATCCTCGCCTCCCGTTTGGCGCCCTATATGCCGGGGTTAATTGACCCCGACCAGGCGGGTTTTATTCCCCAAAGCCAGACAAGCGACAACACCTTATCAAAAAGGCTTCTCGAATGCAAGGAGAGTATATGCTCCTCACCATCGATGCGGAGAAGGCCTTTGACAGGGTCCACTGGCCATACTTAGAGCAAGTACTGACGCATGTCGGGATGGGAGACAAGCTTCGGACCCACATCTTAAATTGTTACCGTTTCCCCACAGCATCCGTCCGCGTTAACGGGCACACATCGACTCGCTTTCCTATAGGTAGAGGCACGAGACAGGGGTGTCCTCTTTCGCCCCTGCTCTTTGCGCTCTATATGGAGCCCCTGGCTCAAAGAGTTAGGCGTAACCCCCTCATTACTGGGATCAAATTTGACATTCAAACTATTAGCCTCTATGCGGACGATGTTCTGGTCACGCTCTCGGACCACGTCCCCGCATTGCGGGCCTTCCTGACGGAATTGGACTGCTTTGCGCAGGCTTCGGGATTCAAGGTCAATGTAGAGAAGTCTGTTGCGCTTAATTTGTCTTTGTCCCCTCCAACTTTGGCGTGTCTCAGAACTCAGCACCCTATCCAGTGGACGGAAGACACAGTTCCGTATCTAGGCATTCAACTGGCACCTACGTTGCCGGCGATATTCTCCAACTATGATAAGCTACGGAGCCAGATACGCGCAGAACTGCGGCGGTGGAAACACTTCCCGATCTCTTGGCTGGGTAGAGTGGCTGCCACTAAAATGACTGTTCTGCCCCAAATACTATACTTGTTTCAAACTCTTCCCCTGCGACCACCTCCGGGGTGGATCAAGCAGGTCTAATCTGAGCTCTCACAATTCATTTAGCGGGGTCGCAGACCCCGGTTGAAGGGATCCATCACCATGTTACCGCCGGAGGAGAGCGGGCTTGGGGTCCCCGATCTTCAGCCTTATTACCTGGCGGCGCAACTGTGCCACTTGGTCGAATGGAGCTGCGCCGAATCTGAGAAACACTGGCTGTTTCAGGACCAGGCGGTAGCAGCTACGTCTTTGCCGAAGATTCCCTTCCTCCGGAAGACACATAGGCCCCCCAACCTCTATGCATCTTACATCACCCAGACGATCCTGGGAACTTGGGATCAAACCAATCGCAAACATAAATTTACCACCTTCCCTTCGCCCCTCACCTCACTCTGTGACAATCCCGATTTCCAACCGGGCATGGGCGAGACTGCTTTTACACACTGGCGCCCCACGGAATGCCGCTCCCTGGGACACCTATTTGACGTGGAGGGTGTCCTCTCCTTCCCTCAGGTCAGGGCGGAATATGGTGTTCCAGTCAGAGAGGCTACAGTATCTGCAGCTTCGACATTGGGCGCTACACCTGCATGTCAGACCGTATGCACAATGCCACCTTACGCCCTACGAAAAATGGCTGATCACACGTATGTCCGATAAGAAACTTATCTCAGACCTATATAAGATGCTGCTCTCCCGGCACACACACACATATAACGTGGGCCGCGCATGCTGGGCGAGAGACCTAGGCCGGAACCTCAGTCAAAATGAGTGGGAGGGTGTGTACTACAGGACACTCGGCACGCAACATGGGGCTGACCGAAACACTGACGAAATTGACCACATACTGGTACTACACGCCTGAACGCATTCACAGGACTGATACTTGCCAGAGCGAAGATTGCTGGCGGGGCTGAGGAAAACTAGGTGCATTAGTACAGCTCCTCTGGGACTGCGATCACGTTCAGCCCTATTGGTCCCAAGTTCTTGACGAGATAGACAAACACCTTGATACCCAAATACTGAGGTTTCTCGCTTACGTCCTACTGGGCCTCTCGAACCTCTTGACATATCCACTTAAATCTAGACGGGACCGTCAGATTGCGATTGCTTTGGGCTCTGCTACACAGAATATCCTTCTTCACTGGAGGACCCCTCGTGTACCCTCCTTCACAGGATGGTTGCAGCACTTGTGGCAGGTTCTGGGGATGGAAAAAATGACGCTTACCATCGCTGGGAAGGGTTCCACCTTTGGTAACATCTGGCAACCATTCCTCTCTCTTCTGGCCTCGGAGTTTCGTGAGATAACGTGCCCAAGGTACCTCCGCCTCCTACACCTCTTTGCGCCACACACCAGAGAGGGCCAGGACACTCAGTCGCAAAATGCGGCTTAGACACGCCTTTTACTGACAGTCAATCCGGTGGACGAGGGTTGGGGAGGGGGGTGGTAGGGTTGGGTAGAATAAGTTTCCTTTTTTTCGCATTGGTTGTGTTCTTTTCCCTTTTTCTCAGCAGCACACTAGACACCTGGGGCCTGTTTCGCCCACAAGAAAATGTATGCGTAGCATTGCTGGTCCTTTCTCATTTGTTCATAACTATCAATAAAAAAGATTTAAACCTAAAGTGTGTTTCTGACTTACCCTGATTAGGTGTGTTGTTCCTGCTTGGACACACCAGAAACCCAATTTCTAACAGTCCTCAACTAATTAGTTGTGTTAGAGAAGGTTGTGCTGCTGCCATGCATGTTGTACCTTTACTGTGTTGTGAAGCTCCTATTACCAATGCGTGTGTTAATGCATGATGTGAGTTAAAGTATGAACTATCACAAATACTTTTGAATTTATGAGTGAAACAATTATGGGGTATATTCACAAGAACGTGTGATAACTACCGCAAGAATAGCGTAACGCAACTTTCAATAACGCAGCCTATCACGGGAAAATAACCCCATGTCAACGTGGAATTCACAACAAGGCGGTACCATGCGATAGTCTGCCGAAACCGCGGACAAAGTCCGCGATACAACCACCACGATGGAGATAAAAACACAAACCACAACACCAAAAAACACGCGATGGGCCAAAGTGCGATGAGGAAACCAGCAACAAGCAGCGCCAGGCCTGCAACACACACCTGGCAGGCGTCAGAAACCTCCATAAAAGCAGAAAAAAAACCCACACACAAACTGACCAACACACAAGCACCATGGAGGCAGCCGGAGCAGGCGCAGAGGACCAGCGCAACCCCACAAGCACCCCGGACGACCAGCCTGGGACCTCGGGGACAGGGAAGGGCAAGGACAAGAAGACCAGGAAGACCAAGTTCAGTCCACAGGCAAACAGGATCATAGTCACGGAGGTGATGGAACACCATCAACAACTCTTCGTCACCTCCAACGTGTCATTGGGCACCAAAAATGGAATATGGCGGGACATCGTCGACAAGGTGAATGCCGTCGGAGAGCACAAGGGGTCAATGGACGAGGTCAAGAGGCGATGGAATGACATCAAGCGGAAGACCAAGGATAAACTCTCCGCCAACCTGAAGGCAGCAAGGCAGACCAGAGGTGGGGGCCCAGCACCACAGCTGGAGCTAGATGACATGGAGGAGCTGGTGTCGACAGTCATCAGTGTGGAGACTGTGGCCGGAGTCGGGGGACCGGACACTGCTCGACAGGACACA
The DNA here is from genome assembly GCA_963921515.1 of Calotriton arnoldi. NCBI lineage: Eukaryota > Metazoa > Chordata > Amphibia > Caudata > Salamandridae > Calotriton > Calotriton arnoldi. The sequence continues at coordinate 2,773,824 of CAWUFW010000713.1, read as the reverse complement.
ACACAACCGCAACAGGGTGAGTGACCACCAGGTACTGGGGGGACGGGGGGAGATGGCCACAATGGCACACATGCACAAGCAAGCAAGGCACAGTGCACACCCACAATCACTGTGGGTCCTCGGCCAGACCCACACACTGTTACAATGTACAATGTCAAGCTGTCTGAATGTCAACCTGTACCATGCGGCTACATACATGTGCACACATTGTAATACACCATCTCCCCTTCACATCACAGGGGCATCTTCAACACCTCCTGCAGAGCAGTCACAGCCACTCTTCACTTATGACGAGGAGAAGGACAACACCAGCATCGGCATCCAAACCATCCAAGACCTCATTGACCACCTCCGCAACTCACCTCAAGGATCAGGGCAGCCCAGCTACATCCATGAGACCCCACCGACCACCCAAACCACCCAGCAAGAGGCACCCACAGCCCCGGCACCCTCCCAAGACCCCCAGGAACCACAAATGGCCTTCCAATGCTGTGTGCGGGAGGGCCAGAGGGAGACGGCCGAGCAGGTGCGGGTGGGGTTCGAGCTCATGGCTAACAAACTGGACGCCATCCTTGGGTGTCTATGTCCGCCCCATGGTCTCCAGCGAGCCCTGACTGACATCTCTGGAGTCATGACGCGGAGGGAAGAATAACTGTCCGCTCACAGTGGCCCCAGCGATGCCAGCCTTGAGCTGGCACACATGCGAAGGCTCATGGAGGACATGGTGCGGATGGAGGGGGAAAGGATGGCAGCCGCGCTACACATCAGCGAAATGTAGCTGGGATCTACCGTGCCCAGCATGTCCTCGTCATGGCATTGCTGCCACAAGGTGTGGCGATGATGAATGCTGCTGCCCCCACACCATCCACATCTCCGCCCCCTGGTGTGTCAGTGCTTCCCAGTGCGGCAGGCGTATCCACTCCGGCACCTGATGTGTCACTGCCACACAGTGCGGCCGACAATCCACCTCCGGTCCCTGATGAGTCAGTGGCACACAGTGCCGCAGCCGGCACTGCAACACCCACAGGTGGGGCAGGGCACACACCCAGGGACGAGGACGTGGATGGGACTGTGGTCAGGAGGACCAGGCACTAGCATCCATTACCGCCACCTTGCCTGTTTCTGCTTGGTGCCGCACAAGACCTACCACTGACCCCCGATACACTCCGAGGCACTCACCTTGGACAGCGACATGGACTGCCACATGCTGTTTGACGACCAATGACACGGCGGACAGACTGCGGACTGTACCCTTCCTCTTCCGCAGTACAGGTCATCCCGGGATGGACACTGGCCGGCCCTCCACGGGCCCATATTGTGTGGTGTGCTCGGCATTGCCCTGTACAGCTCCAGCTGCATGACTGCACTGGATGTGCAAATAAACATCCAGTGACGCACTGCTGTGTAATGTCTTACGTCATTCCTGTGTGGATGTGTGGATGAATGTGGGGACAGTGCCTTCCCTTGCGTCAATGATGTTCATCCTGTGGGATGCCAGTAAGGGGGTGCGACATTGCATCTTGTGTAGTGGGTTCCATGAACACTGCAGCAGGGACACACGCATCAGTCACTTCCTTGTCCGGATATGGACTGGACCATGCCCAGAGCCCACGAGTCATTGTTGCAAGCCCTGCGCTGGGCCGGCGTACGGCAGGCCAGTCCACTCCGCTTACGCCCCGAGGGGGGGCCCTCATTGCTACCTGTCGCAGCCGTACTCGCTGGTGGTGTGCAGGTCACTGGTCTAGTTGTTAGCATGTCACAGCCACTCCCTGAGGGCAGGTTTTCACACATACCACACCCATCCGGCACAGGCGTCACAGGCCATGTGACTCTGCCAACATAAGGGTCCGACGACGTCACATTCCCCTCTTCTGGTGGTGACTGGATGACGGATGCCCCACGGTTCGCACTCATATAGGGCCCATGAGTTGCTGCGCACAGGGTTAGTGGCATCCGAGGCCTTGAGTACGGCACAGGCCTACCACCACGTGGCGCAGACTGGGGTTGCACAGGGTTAGTGGCACCAGAGGCCTTGCGGACGGCACAGGCACCCCGCAACGGGACGGTGACTTTGGGTGCACTGAGTCATTGGCACCTTGAGCTGCTGAGCGTGTGCGCAGCCTGCGATGATGCCCCGTCCCGGCGGTCCGGACAGCTCAGGTTTTGTGTGCCCTGCATGACCGCAGTGTAGGCCAGAGCCAGCGGGCAGCGCGGGCCTACCGCCCCGTGGCGTTGCTTCCCAGATGCCAGAGTTGGTGGCACCCATTGGGCTGAGCGGGTGTGCAGCCTGCGATGGTGCCGAGTGCACTGGTATGTCCTCTGCCATGGAGTAATCAAGACCCAGCACCAAACGTGAGACCTGGTGGCCTGCGGAGCGGGGCTGCATGATGTGGAGGGTGCCATGTCCGCGGGCCCCGGGCTTGTGGCTTGCAGCGGCACGTGGTGGGACCTCCTGTCTACGCGCCGGTGGCGGAAGGTGAGCATTGAGGCCTGGGTGTGCATTGGCGGGCATGCTCCGATGGGCGGCGGGAGAGGTTGGGGTGCCTCTGCCTGGGTGTGCATGGGCGGGCAGGCGATGTTGTCTTGTGCAAGTGTGTGCACTGTGCCAGTCATGTATCTGGGCTCTGTTTCAGCTGACGGCTCTGAATCAGATGTGTGACCTGGTGAACTGCCCTACATACCGGCACGTGGTTGGAGACACACTGGTGGCAGCAGGTGAGCAGGGTGGCCTGGGTGCGCAGGGGCGGCACTCTCTCTCTCTCTCCCTCTCTTCCTCTCTCTCTCCTCTTCTCTCTCTCCCTCTCTTCCTCTCTCTCTCCTCTTCTCTCTCTCTCTCTCCCTCTCTTCCTCTCTCTCTCCTCTTCTCTCTCTCTCTCTCTCCCTCCCTCTCTTCCTCTCTCTCTCCTTCGCTCTCTCTCTGTCCTCTGATGTGCGCAGGACACATCTTCTCATCATGTTTTTTGTCTTACAGGCTGTGACCTACGTATTGTCCGGAGGGGAGCGGCCATGTGTCTTCATTTCATTTCGTTGTTCATTTTAATAAAGTTTCATTTGTTGCTTCGAAAGTGAATGTGTGCTGGTCATTTCTGTGATGACACATCCATGTCACCAGTTGTGATTGTGCGGCATCAAGCGGAATATTTTGTACATGTTTAGGTGTGGCTGATGTGGCATGTCTTTGGTCGGGGGGGGTGCCAGGGAGGGTGATCCTGGGGTGGTGGCGGTGGGTGTTGTGGCCCTCTTGGGTGTCCGGGCCGCATGATGGGTGGCTCCATGGCATCTGTTGCCCTTCGGATGTGGCCCTGGGCTGTGCTCCCTTTTGTGGTGCTGGCTGCCGTCCGAGTTTACACCAGGTCAGAGCAGGTGTAGATTTCCTGGTGCTAACGCGCCTTATCGCCTGTTTTGTGTTTTTATCGCGGATGTGGCTGGTCGTTGTGAATGTTGAGGTGTGCTGTTGTCTCGGCTTTAGTCACGGGAACGCCTACTCTGCATCTCATTAGCGATATTTGCGAGGGTCCTCTGTTGCGATGTTTTTTGCGGCTGCTATCGCGGGTAAACTAGTGCTGTGGGCTGTTAACACCGGCTTGTGAATGGGGGGGTAAATTTATCATGACTTTGGCTGCGATAAAGTGCCGTTAATTCGGCGATAGCTCCTTGTGAATATGCCCCCATGTTTTTTAAAATGGAATAGTCGACTTTGTAAAATTTTAAAACATAGCTTACGACTTAGTATAATTTTTAGAACATAACGGACAAGTGGCCAATTGAGGAATTTTAGCCAACAGCACCTTGTATGGTGGGGTTTTGAGCCCATGATAAAACTGTTTCAAACAAAAGTGCAAGCCCCACAATTCAACATGCTGTTTGTTGAAGAAATAAAAAATAGTTGTCAGTATGCACCATGGTGCAAGGGCTCCTGCGTTGGCGCTAGGCAGCACATTGTGCACCAGCGCAGTGAAAAGACAAAATGTTAGAAACAGCACATCCCTGCCCTTTCTCTATCACTCAGCGCAGCCAGGTGACTAACTGATTTGCGTGATTTCTTAATAAATATACCTCATAGTTTTTTTTAGCTCCTCATTTATTGGCCAGTGCACAAACATAGAAAAGCACTCACAAATGGTATCTGCACCATTTTGCACGTTGCTAAGGCATATTCTATATTTAGCAATTATTAGCAACAGAAAGTTGGTGCTTTCAGCATGCACAAAGATTGAGCAAGTTCATTTAGTGCACTGCTAAAACTAGAGTTTTTAATAATGTTGAGCTGCCTATGGCCGCCCAACATTTTTAACAAAGGATAAGCTTTCTCAATGGGGTGGCTTCCCCTTTGCTAGTCAGTATCCAACCTAACCCAGGTGTCAGTAACTCATCAGTGGCTTCTAACCACAATTGTGGCAGCAGAACATTCCTTTGCAATGTGGATTGATTTGCAAAATATATTTTGCTAGTTGGGGAAGCCTTTGATTATGAGGCCATTAGTTACTATTGATTGGAAGTCAGACATATTTGTTTGTGGTCAAGCCAGGTATAGTATTTCCACTTAAAAATAGTGTTTTGAAGATGTGAAAAGCATTTCCTAGGCCATCTATGGAGCAGATTTTGGGCTACGTTCCTAACACTTGTCTAATGGATATAAAGTGGATAAAATTACAGGCTTTGTCCTGTCATTTTGCTGTAAGGTCCGTAATTATTCACTCCTTACAACAAAACAAACATTGTCAAACCATTAATTATGTCCTGAATTTGCTAACACAAGCAGATACAGACATGCACAAATGCTGTTTGCCTGTATTAGCACATTACAGAACATCTGCTTTTGAGGCTCCTAAAAGAGAGCCCATCTTCACCATGACACTGCAGTTCAATAATATGTTAAGCCAGAGAGCTTGTCAATGACTCAAACTTCACAAGACATACCTTTCCATTATATAATAACCACAAAACTATTGCCAAACATTCAGAGTCCGCCATGACCTTAAACGTCATAGAAACTTGTCTGTAAAATTAATATAAATATGTTGTTTCATACAAAGAGAGAAACACTAACCTTTCTTTAATTTATGCATAGAGTTAAGAAATGGAAATCTTTCACACTTGTGCATATCGTGCACATTCTGCAGTACCAGAAGCTGTTACTAGATGCCCTTCTTAAGTCATGCATAAGTTGTTGAGTCTTTCACAATCTTTTTATTGACTTGAAAAACAAAACAAGATGCATCAAGCAATGAAGCCCAGATCGTGGGCCAAAAGCCATCGTACTGCTACGCAGAGCATCAGAGATAAAACAAGATAAACACCTTCGCGGGAGAGCAGCCGGGGTCACTTTTGTGTAGTCGGGGGGGGGGGGGGGGTGAGGTACCAGTACATCATTATCTTGGTGGCCATTTCTATGCTGGAAATATTACGCGCTGAGTGTCGGGCTCTATAATGGATTTCTGCCCATTCTTTGGGGGTCAGTGTCCGCCCTAGCTCCGTTTCCCACTATCTCTGGCACGCAGATTCAGCTGCGTGTTCTGGGGGGCGTAGGATGTGGTGCAGTTCTGTGATAAGTCGCTTAGTGAATTGCTTAGAAAGCAGCCACCGCTCATACTGAGTAAGCTGCCTCTCCGCTCCCTGGCGAACCTGGTGCTGCAAAACCCAATGCCGTATCTGCAGATAATGGTACCGCTCGGTTTCGGGCATGGCGAAATCGGTTCTAAAATCCTCAAAGGACAGGGTGTCCTCCACATCTAATAAATGCCCTGTAGACCTGCAGCCCTCCTTGTCCCAATGACCAAATGCCACCCGATTAAGGCCCGGGGTAAAGTCCGGATTGTCAGTGATAGGAGTAAGAGGCGATGGGAATGTGGTCACTCCATTCAGTGTGGCCGTGGCATCCCAAGCCTTTAAGGTGGCCCGCACTATGGGTGAGCTGTAGAGTCCAGGGCGTCTAGAGGCTCTGCCAAGGACGGGGACCTTCCACAAAGGCTGTCCTGCCAGCGCTCGCTCTATGAAGAGCCAGCACTTCTCGGATCCCGGCTGGGCCCATTCCAGCAGGGATGGTAACTGCGTCGCCTTATAATAGCGGTCGAGGTCGGGAATCCCCAGGACCCCCTCCCCATGGGGTCTAAAGCTCATATCCCTGCTAATTCGCAGTTTCTTGTCTGCCCAGACAAAGGTGGTGAATTCGGACTGAAGCTGTTTCAACATACCCGGGGGTGGCTCCACTGGTAAGGTCTGAAAAAGGTACAAGATTTTAGAAAGTATGCTCATCTTAAGAGCTGCCACCCGGCCTAGCCACGAAAGACCAAACGACCGCCATCTTCTCTGCTCCCGCCAGGTCTGTTGCAATAACTGAGTATAGTTTAAGGATAACGTCTCGGCGGTGGATAATGACAGTGTGATGCCCAGGTACGGGATGGTTTTCTGATCCCAGCGGATGGGACACACCTGGGCCATGGCAGCCACAGTTGGCTGCTGTACGGAAAAACCCAAGGCCTGCGACTTGGCCACATTGACTCTAAAACCCGAGGCTGCTGAGAACTCCTCTAGTTCGGCTAGGAAAGCCGGGACTGATGTCTGAGGGGACTCCAGCGTGGCGATGACATCATCTGCATAGAGGCTGATCGGGTGCCGCTCTCCCCCGAAGAGAATCCCTTTGATCTGCTGATTCTCTCAAACCCTCTGTGCTAGTGGCTCCATATAGAGAGCAAACAGCAGGGGGGAGAGCGGGCAGCCCTGACGCATGCCTCTGGCTATTGGGAAGGGGTCTGATATAAAGCCGTTCACCCGGACGTGGCAGAGGGGCAGCTGTAGCCACTGAGCACCCATTGGCGAAATCGGCGCCCGACCCGAATTTCTCTAAAACAGTCTCCAGGAAGGGCCAGTGGACCCTGTCAAATGCCTTTTCAGCATCGACGGACAGTACTACGCGCTCCTCCGACTGACGGTGCGCCTTGTCCAGGAGATGCAGCAGTCTCCTAGTATTGTCGCTACATTGTCTGGTCGTGACAAATCCGGCCTGATCTGGCTCTATCAATCCCGGAATCAACGGGCCCAACCTGCCCGCCAGAATCCCGGTGAAGATCTTAAAATCTATATTCAGCAAGGGTATAGGCCTGTAAGAGGCGCAGTATCTGATATCCTTACCGGGCTTGGGCAAAACTGCCACCGACGCCAGGAGCATCGTAGGCCGTAGCTCAGAGGTGCCACCAATGCCGTTAAAAAGTCGAGTCAATATTGGGGCCAGGATTGAGCAAAAAGTTTTGTAAAAAATGACGGTAAACCCATCGGGCCAGGGGATTTGAGAAGCTTAAACCTAGCTATGGCCGAGATGACCTCCTCGAACCGAATCGGGCTATCCAGGGTAGAGGCCTGGTTGGGTGTCAAGTAAGAGTGTGTTAAGCCCTGACAGTAAGCGGAGGGGTTCTGGTCAGGTATTGGTTGGGCAGCATAGAGATCTTCATAAAAATCCCGAAATGCGTGGGCTATATCTACCTCCCGCGTAAGCTCCGCACCCCCTTCAGCCAGAAGCAGTGGGACTACCGCTGCCTGACGCTGAGCGCGCAATTTGTGAGCCAACAAGCGGGCGTATCTGTCCCCCCCTGTGTAGAACGTATGCTTCAAGCGAAGAGCAGCGTGTTCCGCCCTATCCAGGTCCAAACTGGCCAACTGAGCCCGTGCCGCTTTTAGTTTCCTCCAGACTCTGGGAGCCCCCGTCCGCTTGTGGATCCCCTCTAATTCCAATACTTGCTTAGAGAGCTCCTCCCTCTTACCCCAGCGCATCTTGTTGTCTGCGGCTGACGTAGCTATAAAGTCACCCTGAACCACTAATTTGAGAGTTTCCCAAAGGTAGATGATGGAGGTGTCCTGAGTATCATTGACAGCTAAGAAGTCCTCTAGTGTTTTAGTGAGGCGCGTGACAACTTCAGGACGGTGGAGGAGCATGTCCCGGAGCCTCCAGGAATTTGATGGCCGAGGGGTGGGGGGAACAGCAAATTTGTGGTCAAGGCTGCATGGTCAGAGAGTGCCTGAGGCTCAATAACCGAGTCCTGTGTGGAAGAGAGAAGGGACCGGGACGCCAAGAAATAGTCTAATCTGGCGTAAGTCCCCCGGGCATGGGAATAGAAGGTGTAGTTGGCGGTATTGGGATGGAGGTGGCACCACACGCCCACCAACCCTAAGTCGTGCAACCACTGTCGGCCAGTGTCAGATAGAGCCCCTGTCTGTCCCTACCTCTGAGCTGAACGGTCCAATTGGCCATCGAACACAATATTCAAGTCGCCCCCTATGAGGATTTGCCGGTCAGGGGTAGATGTTAAGTCCCCTACCGCCTTACGTGAAAACGCCTCCTGGCCCTTAGAGGCTCTTGATTTCTTCGTCGTGCCCCGCTTCGTGCTCCTCCAAAGTGTTGCCCCGCTCCACCAGGGAATCCACATCTCGGCGCATCTCCCGCATGTCCGCCGACAGCTCGCGCTTCATTGCGGACAGGTCTTCACGGAGAGAGGAGAAGTGTGACTCCAGGAAAAATCGCTGACCGGGGCCTCCGGGCCCTCACCGCCCTTCGCCTCATCCACGTGCCTTGCTCCAGGCTGGCCCTCCACCTGCTGTGCTGTCTTAAGCAGTAGGTTCTTCACTGACCTGTCCTTCCTGCCCTTGGGGGCCGCCATAACTCCTCAGTGCATGGGGCCCTCGATTGGGACGCAGGCTGGATGTGAAGGGTTCCACAGGCGGAGGAGTGCTGTGTGCAGAGACGGAGTGCTATCCGAGAGGGCGGTGTTGCAGCAGGAGGGCCCCGCGGAATGCCTCCACCACGTTGAGCCCTCTACTTGTGCCCCAATTCAAACGCCATAGGGGGGCAATGTAATCACCAGCAGCCCGCCACTGGGGCCCCTCCATCCTGGCGCCGTCTAGCCTCTGCTCGCCTCCACTCACCTCGTGGCTGGGGCTCTTGTTGAGGTGCTGTCCTGTCCCTGTCACTCCACAGGTCTCACCCCCCAGCAAGCTCAGGTTATGGGCTCAAGTCCCATAGGGGCCACGGCGATCTAGGAGGCAGCAATAGTGGGGCCAAGGGGTGGGGGAACACAGCCAAAGCCCCCTGGCCAAAAGCGCTCATACCTCCAGTCGTTCTGGTGCCCCAGCCGGGCCGCCACACAGTCCAGGCCCCGAAGGCCGCACCACAGGTCCCGTCTCAGGCCCAGCCTCAAAGGCCACTCACACATCTCCCCAGGCCACAGGAGACCACCGGGCCCCACGTCGACGAATCCCCCCAGCCAGTCACTTCAGGTGGGGGGGTGCAGCAGGTGGGGCGACAGCACAGAGCCGCCGCGTGGTTGGTATAAGCGGCGACTCCGCCCTCACATTGCCACTAAAGATGAGGCCTACTCCAGCCTGCGGAGCTGGGGCCTCGCGTGGTGCTCACAGCCCGGGCCCACCACTGTTCAGAAGGATGCAGGCCCGTTTTTCACACTGCTGGGAGGTGCCGCTCTGGTCACTGTGCTGCGGCGGTCTCCTTGACCATGCAGGGACCGCCGGGGACCTCTAGCAGGGGCCCTCTGTGCCGGGCTCTCTGCGGCTGCTCCCAGCCGGTCAGCAACGCACTCAGGGCTGCTCTGCGGCGGCGCAGGAACTGCCACCTGGGCTGGGACGTGGCCTCAGCGGCCACCCCAGAGTGCAACACCGCTCTCTGGAAGATTTCTGCAGACTCCGGTGCACCTCCTGCCACCGAAAGTGCGATAAAAGGCCCGGCGGGAGCAGAGAGCGACACAGCTGCGTCCTACCGAGACGCCATCTTGGCCATGACCCCCATTATTGAGTCTTTAGCAGAGGTGCAATACTGCAAGCTGTTACTAGATGTCCCTCTTGAGTCATGTCTGACTCATTGAATCTCACACAAAGGTGCAGCACCACAATCTGTTTCTGTATCTCTCCCTTGAGTCAGACAGAAGTGCATCAAAATTATTTCACAAAAGTGCAGGACCACACGCCATTACTATGTCATTCATGGGTTAGATATACAGAGCCAGATTCACAAGATAACTTAAACTTTGGAGTAAGTCGACTACTTTTCAGTATTCACAAACTCTGATCATAAATTTACTATGAAAGTGTAAGTTGCATAACTCCACCCCCATAGAATAGCAATTGGCTTACTCTTGAGTGGATAGGTGATGTCCCTCCCCTAGCCCCTCACTGATCCTTCCTAAACCCCTCTTACTCCTCCCTAATCCCTTTCGCTTTTGGACAAGTCTGTCCCTTTTAAAAGTCACTCCCCTTTGTCCTACCCACATTTACTACTAAAACCTAAAATTAAGTGTAAGGAGACTCCACAGTTGGGGCAGAGAACTCGCTCATAAGTATAGGTAACTGAAGACTCTGAAGAGGCATAAACTCCACACGCAGTTTCTAAATAGCACTTTATAGCATCTTTTATAGTACTGCAATACATATTAGATTTAAAATGGCAAGACACGAATGCTCTATCAGGATTGGATCAAAAACAGTGTGCCAGTAATGGTGTCTGGGGGAAGAGGGCTACTGAGTATGGGACCCGTTGTGGTAAAGCTATTTTGAATTTCAACAATTTTATTCTTGAAGAAGAAGGCCAGTTGTTCACACCACTTAGCCGAGGAATCTTTGTTGAGGTGGCACGCTGCCGGATCAAGGAATTTTTTTACAATCTTGAAAATGTCTTTGGGTTTATTGTCTGCCTTATCTATTTTTCCCTCATAAAAGTTCTTTTTAGTGGAATAGATTAACCTAGCATAGGTTTTAGGAGCAGATTTATACATAGCCTTTTCCTCCAGGCTAAAGTTAATATGCCAGCCTCTTTCTGCCCTTTTACAATTTATGTTTTGCCTGCCTGTGGGGTTCATTAAACCAGGGGCAAGAGAGCTTCGCCTGACCTGCTGTGCAACTCGAGAGAGAGGGGCTAGCTGTTCTACTGCAGACCGAACCTATTTGTCAAACCCCAGGGTTTCTAACTCGAGTGACCCAGACAATTTAGGCACTGATTTTCTAGGGTGTTTAATAAACAGTCTGGGCAGATCTAGAAAAAAGTTTGTTTTTTATCTAAAGTGGAGGAGTTTTCCCAGCTGCATTTTCAGGTCCTATGTCACCCAAAGTAGATTAGATAGTGGTCAGTCCAAGGAAGAGGGAGGGGGACTGATGCACTTAAAGTCTTATTGGAGAAGATCAGCTCAATAGTATGACCCCTATATCTGTACGGTTAGTGACCGATTGAGCAAGGCCAGGAGGGGTCATGGTATCCATCAGGCTGAGCGTATCCTTGTCGGAGGTGGTGTCCAGTGGATATTAAAATCATCAAGTATAATACAGTGTGAGAAGTATAGTAAAACCTGTGAAACCGCTTCATTGAGGGATTTGAGAAAGGGACCTGCTGGACCAGGAGGCCTCTAAATCAGAAGGCCTCTGACCGACTGTTGTGCATTCAAGGTGAGGCAGAAGCCGAGGGCTTCGGCCTCTAACAGGTCATTGACTGTGAAAATAGTATAGGAGTTAGTGTCCTTAAAGATAATGGCAATCCCTGCGCCTCTGCCATTGATTTGGTCACGATTCTGAATTATGTGTACCCTGGGTACGGCAGTTTCCAGGACAGGTTTGGAGGAGGCCGACTGCTAGGTTTCAGTGATGAACAGGACATCAGGCCTCCCTTCACAGAGAAGATCATGAACACTGACTGCAAGCTTTTGAAGACATCGAGCAGTAACTAGAAAGGCTTTAATGTGGAGTTTATTATGATTGAGGGAGGTGTTGCCACCTGTGCCTCGAAGAGGGAGTGACTTATCCACCAAACTGCATGGCTTGCCAGTTGGGGAGGAATGGAGGGGTGATGTAGATCACCTTTGTGTAAGCCTATGTGTCAGAGATTTGAGACATACCATTTAAAAGTGGGTCAATTTCTGTTGTGGACCCTTTGAATCAGCATTTGCTTCTTGGAAGGTATTCGATGCAATGTGTTTTAAGGTATTTGAATGAAATTTTACCAATAGTTATGCACAGGAAGGAACATGAGGCATAGACAATGAACTTTCTTTGGTCCCTGTCCCATCTGTTAGGCATCATATTGCAGTAAATAAAGTGCACAGTCAATCAATCACTTAATTTCGGTTCAGAGAACCATAAAAGTACAATAAAAACAGTAAAATCATATAAAATATACAAAAGTAAGAACATGGTTCATTGAAGTGCAAATCGTGAACAATTCACAGCCATAATACCATAATACATTCCTTTGAAAGCAAATACAATATGATATACCTTCATGCTATCTTTAGTACCAGGCAACAAAAACCTCAATAAGAGTCCAAGCAGTGGGCTCAAGAGTGGGTCTGCTATGCAATGTGAGTTAATATTGTAATGCTTCCTGGTAAAAGAAAAATATGATAAAGTGCCTAGTGCATGAAATCCTTAAAAACAAATCAAGGGGAGAACCCTTGTGGCAGTGAATTCTTGCTAACACACCTCGCCCTAATGTGCCAGATTGAGATTAAGAATTTTGAGATTGAGTACACAATACTGCTCCTATTGTCTGACTTGCAGATAATCCAGCGAGCATACTGCTTGACATATGTGCTGCAGAAAAATAATAAAAGCTCATCAATCTCTTTGACATTGCAGCCCATAAGACACAAAGTGGAAGAGATGGTACCTTTAGGCCAACAACCAGTAATGGAAGCAGTTAACAGGGCCCCTAACCTGAAGTTCATAAAAAGGGCTTGCAAAAAGGAACATTAATGTAATCCATAAATTCCTCAAATTCTGGGGCACATTTAAAAGTTAAATAGCAGTCTGTAAGACTGCCCGAAAACAACAATTGAAATTTTGGAGCAGTGAACAAATTCCCGGTAATGGGTGTTAACTGTTCCTCAAGCGCAACTCGGGATCGTGGAAGGGGACAGCCAATAATCTCTCAATCCCAACCTGGTCAACCAGATGCTGATGTAATTTAGCCAGGGGATCTTCTGTGCTCTATTTTTGGCCAGTATCTCCCTAAGACAAGCTCTATAGGTCTCTAATTCTTCTATCATCCCTATCCTGATCCATTATAAAATGGGTTTTAAGCGGGCTATATCTGAGAATTGTCTAAGGTTTAGATCGTATTCTTAGCGGGAGTAAAGGGGCACTCTTTAGGAGTCTCAACAGGGCTTTAACAAAAGTATTATTCATTTTTATCTAATACAGCAAGGTTACATTGGCTCCACAGATCAGCTCTGAACAGTGCAACCTCACAAGCTTGGACTTTTTAAATCTCCAGGGCTGGGAAAATCGGGTATGAAGAAGCCCTGTTAGCAACCCTAATGATTAACCCAGCTCTATGTTTCAGTGTCTGTGAGCTTTTTGCGATTTGGCCCATCCATTTGTGAGTCATCAAATCTTACCCCTAGATAGTCAAACTCAGAAACCCTATCTAGTGTGACTCCTTTTAGGACCACATTCCCTCAGACTTTTTTCTGGGGGATGAACGCCAGGTATTTAGTTTTGCTACTGATGATTTATAACCCATGATCTTTATAGAATAGGCTAAATCTCCCCAACAAGATGTTTAAGCCCCTTAAGTTCTGGAAATAAGGAATGTATCATCCATTGCAGACCCGGCACCCTCAGCCCGGAGATCTAGGGGGCGTCATTCTCACAATCCTGTATATATGAAAAACACTGATTAATGAATAACAGGAAGAGAGTGGGAGCCAGGAGAGAGTCCTGGCGCACACCTCTTCTAATCAGAATGTTGTCCGTAGTCTCCCCACCTGGGCCCCACTTAACCCTAGTAAACTTTCCTGAGTATAGTTGCTGGATTAGCTAGAGCAAGCCAGCAGGAGCCCCAATTTTCCCCAGACCTCCCACATTTGTGGCCTTGGGATGGGGTCAAAAGTGGCCCTCGAGTCTATAAATGCATCAAAAGGCAACCCCCTATCAATGTCCGTGGTTTTCCATATTATAGTGAAAAACCGCAGGACTTGATCAATCGTACTTATCTTGTCCATGAAACCCACCTTGAAGTGTGACAGAATTTTTTCGACCCATATCCATTTCCAGAGTTTTTTCTTGGAGTTGCTTGCTATAGATTTTTTTGATATTATCAATAAGGCTTATGACCGATAATTGCCTGGGACTTGTTGGTCTCCCTTTTTATAAATAGGTTCAATTTCTGCCCCTTTCCAAGAGTTAGGTATTGTAGAACCTGCTTCTAGAGCATTGGAAAGGGAGTTTATATAGGGGCCCCAAATCAAGGGTTCGGAGCAATATAAATCAGAAGGGATTCTGTCAGGACCAGGAGGTTTCCCAGCTTTCTGAGCCTGAAGTGTATTCAGGGTTTCTTCAAGGGTACAAGAGCAGAGAAATGTTTAACCCACTCTGCTGCGGGGGTGTGGCATTCTAGATGAGCATAATCCCTGCATCGGTCATATGTGAGCAAGTGCCAGAATCGTCTGGAATCCTTCTTTATTGCTGCTTCTGGTAGGTCATCTCAGATCTGAGCTTCCCTCTGAGATTTGCTACTACTAATAACCTTTGTATATTCCAGTTTAGCAATAGTGATATCAGTGACTGTTTTGCTCTTTAAAGTACTTATCAAAGCTGTTTTGGCCTCCCTACAATAGTGACTGAACCAATCAGGTGTCTTGGGAAGGTTGTTTTAAGCCTTGACCTCTTTGACGAATAATTTCCTATGTTAACAAACAGATATTCATGTACATCCAGAATCTAGGAAGTTGTTTAGGCCTGGCCTTTGAGTATATGTAGTGCAGTACTGACAAGCTCATAGATTTCTTTTAGGGCACTTCCAGTATTAGCTAAGACTTCCTATTTCATATTGAGTCTATTGTTTGTCAGGGTTGTTGAAATAAATGTTGCAATCTCAGTGCAAGATGCATCCTTTCTCCAAGATGCTTTTAGATACAAAAGAAGAGGGAAGTGGTCGCTATCATGGCTGTAATTGACTGCCATGTCGGCCATTTCATGCCAGATCCTTACGTCTTGCAAAATGTAATCAATGTTATTTTGATAATCACCCCTCTTAAAAGTTGATATAGCTTTAGACTCTGAAGTTGATTGGCCGTTGCATGCTCTTAATCTGTGGGACAAAGTTATTATCTGCTACTTGTAAACCAGCTGTGCTCATCTTAACCTTCTTCCTGGAATTGGGATAAGAAGGGATTCCCCAGAATTCATCATCTACCCTTCTCAGCTCTAGCACGGGGGAGGGGAGGGTTCGAAACAGGTATCAAAATTGCCGCTATAATCACATAAGATCCTTCCCCATAATCTTCTAATAACGAGCTCAAAGATTTTAGGGTTTGTGATGGTTTGTTAAAGGCTGATGACCTATTGTAAATGTTGACCAATAGGTAGGGAATCCCTACCTTCTGTGTTATTTTTGGGGCAAGCAGTCTAGGGAGTCAGTCCTGATCACCTTGACTAAGCAGTCGAGCCTTACTTTAATCAAAACATTAAGCCCTCCATAAGGCCTTCCTACAGCAGGTGTGCCTCCATGCTATTTGTAATAAATCCCTGTCTATGGGCTTTGTTGACTGCCCAGTTCTCTTGGAAAATGCAAATATGAAAGCCATTCAATAAACCCTCCCCAGTTCCCATCTACTAGTTTCGTTTTAAAGCCAGTGTATGCTCCAGTTAAGTAACTCTAAAAGGTTAGAGGAGTGTTTAGAGGAAGGGTTGGGGATTGATTCATGCATGGTATTATTGGCCCTCGGAGTCGGTGAATTAAAGACATTCTTCCCTATATCGTCAGAGATGGTGACCATAATGTCCCTTGAGGCAGTGAGCCCAACCCTATCATCAGAAACGATGACCATAACATCCCTAGTGGGAGCAAGCCCGGCGCTATCAGAGAGAGTGATTTAGCTGCCAGTGGGAAAGGAGGTAAGCTGGGCAGTCAGTCAAACAAATAATGTCCACTGTGAGGCGGATAGACAGGGGGAACTCTCCTTTTGTGACCCGCTCTGGACCGTGCACTATGGATAGAAGCCCTTCCAGCCACTGCAAGCCTCAACTTAAAGCAGATGTCTGACCCTAGAGTGGGAGGTGTACGCTAATATAATACAATTAGCCCCTTTACCAGCTCTAGTATTTGAGCACAATAACATCCCATTGGGTATCATGTAATTGAAAACATCTTGTATACACAATATCAGAATGAACAATTGAGTAACAGTGTCTAACATTTTGAATCCAATGCAAGACTTTGTTTATCAATGAGTCCCTATTCCCAATGCAGCCAGGGAGTAATTTGGGAATCTTTGACATGAAAGTGGTGTGTCCCAATTGATGCATAAAAGTGCTCAAGTCCTTAAATGGGAAGGTTGTCTTTTGGGACATAGGGTGGCTAAACAAACTGGGCATGGGGATCAGGCCAGCTGTAGGCAATGAGCAGGTGAGAGAAGCAGTAGCATAGGCAGTTTCAGTTGGCATAGGCAACTCCTTAGGCTTCGGCAGGGGCAGCATCATATCAGAGTTGCTCCTGTATGAGCCCTCATTATTACTAGAACTTCTTTTGAGCCCCTAATGGTGATTGTCTTGGAAGTAAACTGGAGGTTGGGTAGAATCTCTGGAAGGAAACGGAGTGATGGAACTTGGAACCACATTGTTCAGTGAAGGGGGGGAGACTGAAGCAACTGCCAGAGAATTTTGCAAGAGAGTCAGCTACACCAAGTATAACTTGTTTCAATTCGTTAGCCTCTCCCCTCAGAGGTTTAATGAAGTTGACTGCCTCTTTAAGAGTAGAAGGATTGGGGTGATGCAAAGTAATATCAAGCAATGGAACTGGAATGACACTCAATCCACAGACTGCAGGAGGAAGTTCCAGCTGAAGCACTTCAAACCTGTTAAAGCATTCTACATTTGGAATGACATGGAAATCCCCGGTTTGTTCTTGTGATTCGGAGGGAGTTGGGCCCTCTTTGGGCTGCAGAGAGTCGGTTTCAATTTCTTTGGCTTTCTCTAAAATATTTCCACCTTCCCCCCTTCAAGCCCTCTATCATTGCAATCGTCCCTGGGGGGTGCCAATTTTCAAGATACTGTGCACCTTCTCAATTAGAGTGTCAATATCTCTGGACACACAATTAGCCACTGTGTGTTTAGAATGTTTCAGGATTTTTGTTTGGACAGTAGCATATGTGTGGCTAGTGGTTGCCTTCCTTTTCCCCATTTTTAACCATGCTATGCTTTAAAAACGCTGTGCCAAAGTGCCAGGAATGAGTTGAAGTGAGTTATTGAATGAACAGAAAGCCACAGTACCTTGCTCCCTCCAGGTTTGTTTTCACAACAAGCATTTGTGTCAAAAAACCAAGAGGGGTTGGCCCTGCCCTGCCTCTTCCTGTCGCTGACGAGCCCACTATGGGCCCGCCCTTGGACTGGGCCTTGCCAGGCGCATGCCATGTGGTGGGACCTCTTGAGGCACTTTATAGTGCAGAGCAGGTGCTAGCGACAGTGAGGGCCGTCCACTGACCGCCGTGGATGCTGGGATACGTAAATTGCACAGTCAGGTGCAGGGCTGGGTCTGCTGATAAATTGCCAGACCTCCATTTTATGCTGCAAGTCCTCCATTTTCCCAAGCATTAATTGCAGCCAGATTCACAAAGCAGCTAAAAAACAAAAATGGGTCTATACACTGGGAGTTGTCACAATGTGTGGAGCTATTGTAGATTTTCCCTTCTGGGATGCCTTGTGTTGCAGACAGGGCATGGCAATCTGTGTATGGGAGCCCACTCACAATAGGGTGCACCTTCTGATGCATCAAAGGCAGCAACCCTGTGGCAGAGTGGCTACTGCCAATGATTGTGCAGCAGCAGATTCAACGGAGGTTCCACCGTTGGCCAATTCCGTGGTTCCCTACCACTAAATGAGATGGGGGAACTGTGAGTTTGCCACAGTGGAGCAAAGCTCTGCCAAACTTTAAATGACCCCAAAAGCCTTTTAATATTGTAGTGATCATTGTAAAATTGCAGTTGTTGTTCAAGGAAATGCCTGAAGTGGTGTAGTGTGTACACCATTCTTTATGAGATATTGATATAATTAACTGGAAAATAAAATGAAACACTTGGTAAAAACCAAATTGTGCCAATCACAAAACTGGTTACTAAGGTCCTCTCCTGGCCTCCAATGAAAATACTCCCAGGCAAATTTCCTGTGTCCATGCATACATAGCCGCTGCAGTCCAGGTTTGCATTTTGCACTTTGGTTCATCACATTTATAACCAGGACTGCAAGTCCCAGAGTGCAAAGAAAAATAACTGGAATTAAGCAGCTAGGCACACATGGACCTGGACCTGGAAATCTTGGCAGCTGTAGAAACACCAAGTCGAAACCCTGATCCTAGTGCTCAAATCTATATGATCACTCCAAAACTGTAAATGATCTTATTACCACTCTCTCTGGTGATTCTACATGACCATCCTATTTCCCATTGGACCTCATTCCTTCAGAGATGATTGTTTTCGCCTGATGGGTGAATCTGTGAAATGCCTTGCCACAACTATTTGCAACCTACAATATTTTCTAATGACTCTTTAATGCATGAATCTTTTAGAGAGAATTTGAATAATATACTTCTTTTTCAATGAGATTCTTTTGATCACATGATTTAATAATTCTCTCTTATGGATATATACACTTTCTCAAAAAAGTAAATCAGAATTGACATTGAAAAACGTATTCTAAGCTATATATCAATGTGCCAGTGCTCTCACCTGCCATGGCTGGAAGCTCTGAGGATCTGCACATGATCTGTTGGCAAACGGACCATCTTGAGGTTTGCAAGAAATAAGATCATCCAAGGCTTGTGCCAAAGCATAGACAGCACTGTAAGCAGAATAAGTAAACCTGCCATAGGCCATTGGAGTATCAAAATCTTGTAATATTTCAGTCTCAATGCAAGGTCTGAACCCATCTGATGCTTTCTCTCCTTTGTGATCTTCTGTCCAGGAGCAGTTGAACATCTGCTCCCAGAACCGTATCAAGAAAATGTCTCCTGCATACATAGATCGATGCATTCCATAGAAAAAATGTTTAAACCCAGGGATCTCCCTGTTGTACACTGCCAATCCCAATGTGCCATTTAGCAACTGCACTAAATCCTGTATGGCAAACATTGATGAAGACATCAAACTAGTAATGCCAATCCATATTTTATTAGAGACGCCAAGCAAAGATAAACCCTTCAGAACTGGGATGATATGATTTTCGAAGGTGTAGCAGATAATAACTGTAGCTGTGGATCTGTATAGTACTCCTATGGTATGGTCCAAAGAGGCTTGGCTGGCATCTGTTGGTAAAGTCTCAAAAAACTCAATGCAGATCTGCCTCTTCTCTGCTTCTCGCTTCAGAATATGGCTGCCTTGGAGGCAAATATCATTGTTGGAGATCAGGATTCCTATCCACGTCCAGCCAAAGTGGAGCAGAAGCTCTACTAGCACTAGAGGCTGGGCATTAGCGTTGGTCATTGTCCGGAGGAAAGATGGGAATTGGATTTTGTCATTCAGGATGGGAAGTGCTGCGGCATAGCTGATCTGTTTAGAGGAGACAAGGAATAAAGTTGTTCAGATTCAGGTATTGAAAATCAGACATTAATGCATACTTACCCTAAAGTGTGTACTTGCAGTGGTCTATGAATGCTAGTAAGCAATTTTCTATTGATAATAAATAAGGTAGATGTAGGACTTGGCCTTTTTGGCTAAAGTTCCCTAAACCTTTTGCTTTCCCCCTAGACCGTTTTCCTGACATAGAGTTGCCAATTTAGATGCTTTGGGCACTTTGCCACTGCTGATCAGTGTCAAAATACAAGGGTTCCCTATGTAAAGTACAATGGTAATTAGTTGGCCATGATTGGTATATTTGCCTTACTAGTAAAAGTCCCTAGTGATGTGCACTGTGTGTGCAAGGGCTAGTAATGCAAAGGCGCGCAGAGAAGGGAACTCAGGCCTTCAGTGTAGGGCCTGCGCGCTGTTTGCTAAGTTAGCATGTGGTCCTGACAAGTGCAACCACTTGTCAGGCCTTACTTTCCCTTTTGCGTACACTGTGGGCACCCCTGTGGTAGGTCTCGGGTAACCCCTGGCAGGGTGCAGTGTAGGTAAAAGGCAGGACATATACTGAGGTGTGTGCTATGTCCTGACAGTGAAAAAACACTCAATTTCGTTTTCACTGGTGAAAGGCCATTCTGCCCATAGGACAGAATGGGGGAGGCTGGGTATGGTGTTTTGTTAGTCTAGTTTCCTATAAGTTTATAATGGAGAGGTGAAGTTTAGTATGTATGAACTCACAGTGTCATAACACATCTTTCTATGAAAGTGGTTTTGTCCCTGTGTGTTCAGAAACCACTCTTTTAGAAAGTGGCTGAGTTTTGTGCTTTAAGCATTTCTGTGTGTCTCTGCTGAATGTGGATTGACTGTCTGGATCTGAGATGGGAGGGGGTGAGATGGCACCTGGCTGACCTGCATCTGGAGAGTATGCGAGGAGAGAACCCGGGAGGTGAAGAGGCCTGGGTTGTAGCTATAAAACAATTGACCCATCTCCTGCTGAGTGATTAAGGGTCCAGACCCCCAGTATCAAAGGGAGAAAGGTGACACTGGGAGGGAAACACCCACAACTGATTTAGGCAGGGGTCAGGGACCCCTGAGCACAACGAACTTCAAAGACATGAAGGGGTATAACTAAGAGAACTGAAACCCCTAGAATTTGGTGTAATTTTGAATGACGAAATGGACAGGTCGAGTCTGCAAAGGCTTTGACCTCTTTCGTGGTCAAGAAGAACCTCTGCCAAGGAAGAAGTTGCTGAAGAGACTGCTGGATAGGACTGACCCTTGCTTCGTGATCTGGGGCTGGCCTGCAGTTTGTAGCTTTTACTAAGGAAGAGACTGAAGGGACATTGCAGTGGGTGGTGTCCCCCCCTTCTTGAACAGGACTGTGCTTTGTGCTGTGTCCTGAACCCCAAGGGCCCGAGGTGAGCTGGCTCCCTGTTTGGAAACACAGGAACATAAAAGTTTCCGGAGAAGTCCCAAGCAATGCGGTGTGCGCGTGCTTTTGCAGCTTGAGACCCTCAGACGTTCTGCCTTGTGATCGTGGGCACGCAGGAGTAAACTGAGTCTCAGACTTGCAGGGTGCGTGTCGTGGTGCAAGCCGAGGCATTGGTGAGGAGCGCCTGGTCGTTGTGTGCACCGGGAAAAGAAGTGAGTCTCGGACGCGCAGGGTGCGTGTTGTGGTGCAAGCCGAGGCATTGGTGAAGAGCGCCTGGTCGTTGTGTGCACCGGGAGAAGAGGTGAGACTCGGACGCGCATCGTGCGTATTGAGGTGCAAGCAGAGGAGTGGTGACAATCGCCTGGTCATCGTGTGCACCAGAGAAGAGGCGAGTCTCGGACGCGCAGAGTACGTGTCGCGGTGCAACCAGAGGCGCTGGTGAGGAGTGCCTGGGTAGCGTGTGCACCTAAATCGAAGTAAGTCTCCACAAGTGCTGAGGGCGAGTCTTGGTGTCCACTGAGAACGCTGGAAGGAGGGCCAGGTCATTGGGCCCTCGGAGTGCAACAGTAGCGGCCCGGACTGGCAGTCCCGGAGGAGCGGAGTCGCCGGCCTGAGCTTGCCGTGCCCATTGATGGAGTTCTGGATCAAGGCCCAAGTCGCTGAAGGAGGGGAGGAGAGTGGGTTCGAGCCCCCCCAGGTAACGTGGATCACCACCTGGGGTGGGGTGCGGGCTCGGAGGGACACTCTCTCGGCCTCTCGCTCCTGGCAGCGGCATGAGCCTGTTGCTTCGGCTCAGATCTAGGTCAGTGCTTGCCCAAGGAGGGGCAGTACTGGGGCCGGAGTGAGAAGCGGTACTTTTGTGTCATCATTGATCCATGTCGGGGGCAACTGTTAACGGAGCACCTAGACTGTCGTATTACACTTTGCATTATTGCTGCTAACGAACTATCGAACTGTCGTATGACGCCTGACTCTATTTGTGCCTGATGAACTACATGCTGGGTGCGCTACGCACTGCGTTATTTTCCCTTGTAGAGAACATGATTGTAAGCGTGGCGCATTGCATTATTTCTTCAGTGCACAGTACATGATTGTAGCGTGACGCATTGCTTTGTTTCTTCCTTGCACAGGGCATGCTGGTGATGATACGCATTGCATTATTCCTTCTATTGCAAAGTACATGATTGTGGCACTACGTATGGCATTGTTTCTCTATTGCACAGTTCAGGAGTATATCGTTACGCATTGCAGTATTTTGTTTCTTTTGCAACGTGTGTGATTCTAGCAATACAACCTACCTAACCTTTTGGAAACGGTTAGAAGTCAGCATAACTGTTGGTTAGAAGCGGTGGTTGGGATTAGAACCTACCAATCCACCGGAAGGAATACTACCCATTATTATATGTTGGTTTTGTATCGTGTGGTCATATCGTATATCTTCTTGTATAAAGATTATACTCGTTTTATAAAAACTCGTGTGGAGTCTATTTGTGGTGACATCATTGGGTTGCTGTGAGTGTGGTTGCACATAATGTACACTCGTGCCTTGGAGATAAGCCTGGCTGCTCGTGCCAAGCTACTAAGGGGGTGAGCAGGGCTATCTCAGACGGTGTCATTACTTAGCCTAACGTTGAAACGAGGGGTCCGGATCCCGCACCCGGCAACAGCGGTTTGGGACAGGGACTCCCGCCTCCAGCATTTGGTGACGGCTGTGAGGGATAAGGACCCCCCACTTCCAACAGTAGAGATAAGGGATATTTGCACTCTTCTGTTTGCTATACAATTACTGGGTAGGATAATGCATATAAATCTCAAACTATGCACTCTTATCAGACAGATGTCCCTAAGAAGAAGATTGACCATTCGTGAGATGACTGTCTTCTGCAAACTAAGCTGTGTAGCATATAGCATACATTTAAAACAGTGATTTGCAAGCAAAGCAATGGCAATCCCCTGTGTCATTGATCGTGGTTGGTATTGCTTTCTGCAGAAAGCTTATTCATTTATCAGCCAATTACTTCACTAGCATGCTAATCTTGCAGGGTCAGCAAAAACTTTCAAACAGCCATCGATGTCCTAAGCATATATGCATTCATTCTATTTCGACAGGTGCTGTTATCCTTCATTTAAAATGAATGCAGATGTGTAATGCTAGATCTATGGACAACAGTTATCTTTTAGTAAGGGGTAGATGGCTTCTGGCCTTTCCTTTGTCCGTTATCTGCCAATGTAAATTTTCTTAATCAATCTACGTACAAACAGGTCAATTCAAAATATTCCGATTAGGAGTAGGTTGGGACTAAATTTACCTCAATAATTCATGAGCTAGGTAGCAAACTGCAACTCCCCGTGATCGAAGCAATCACAAGAGATGGTGGCCTACTTAAGTCAGCAAACCACCTTGCCTGTGATTGCCTTTCAATAAAGTAAACTTTAATAAAAAAATAACATCGCTCATTCCCATTAACCCGTTAGCTGCTTGACGCCCCACCCCCAGTGGTGAGCAGTTTTTCGCTATTTGGGGTAGTTTGTGCTTAGGCCTCCATAACATTTTGTCCACATAAGGTATCCTTGGCAAATTGTTGTTCTTTCTTTCCAACATCCTGGTTGTTTGAAAAGTACTCCGAGTTTATAGATTCCCTAGAGGGGGCTGAGAAAATAGTCAAAATATAGCTAAACTTTGAGTTTTAGGAAAAAATATGCATAAAGTGCTCTGGATAAAAGTGTCTTTTTAGATAAAATGGCATCAACGAATGGTTTGCTTTGCAAAGTCTCCATCTTCGCAGCTTTTAGGAACATGCAGAGCTGAATCAAAAACCTATTTCTTAAACAAAGTTTTGGCATTTTTCAAAGAGATAGCCCACTTTTCGGATTTTTTGTGCTTTCAACCTACTACCAGTTTGTGGAGGAGATCAGTGTGAAACCCGTGAGTGATCCAGGAAAGCTTTAAATATTTCTGAAAAGTGGACACATTTCCAAATTACACAAAGGGTCATATGTGTAGATCCTTCAAGGTTTTCCCCAAAAAACTAAGTGCCATATTACAATGTTGGACGGACTGATACCGACAGGCCCTCGGTGGCTGTCCGCTCGACATCTAGGGCAGCACTCTGACCACCAGATTATGATACCAGCAGTCAGAGCGCAGCAGGTGAGGGGGAAGACCACCGCCTCCGACAGGCTCAAGGAGCCCGTAAGGGAAGCAGCTGGAGCTTAATCCCTACATAGGAGGAGGTGCCGACAGCCATTTCATGGTGGTCTGACCACCATGGAAAGGATATCGAGATGGGAATTCCGCTATGTGGCCTGGGGTGCCTGGCACACGGTCCATGGTTGTTTAAAAACATCCCATTTTCTTTTGCGGCTTGTCCTGCAGCCCTTTTCCAGGCCGCAGCACAAGCCGCAATAGAAAAAGGGATGCTTCTGACCGCCTACATGCCAGACGCATCCTAATCTGGTAGGTGGGACCTCCGACTACTTGTCGGCGGTCCCACTCCCGCTGCGCATCCGACCGCCATTGTAATAAGGCCTTAAGTGTTGAAATACAAACATTTTTAAAACTGAGTAGGAAAAAACAGCCATTTGTGACAATTGCCCCATCTGCCCTCCAGAGGGGCAGAAATATTATTTCCCCTTTTATTAGGGATGGGGACATGGCCATGCCCATTCTGGGCAGGTCCCACTCCTCTATTGTTATGTAAAAAATTAATTCCTGGTGCCAAATGGGCTTTCTGTCCCTGGGGGCAGGTTGGGGGCAATTGCCCCTCCTGCCCCTGAAGAGGGGGGCAGAAAGACTGTTTCTCCTTTTATTGGGATGGAGGGATGGCCATTCTACTCCTTGATTTTTATTTTAAAAATGAATCCCTGGTGGCAAGTGAGCTTTCTGCCCCCCTGGGGGGGGGGGGCAGATCGAGGGCAAACACCACCATCTGCACCACTCAGTGTCAGACTGACTGTTTCCTCTTTTTTTAGGGGTGAGGGCATGGCCATGCCCATTCTGGAAAGCCTCCACCCTTCTATTTCTATTTAAAAAATACATCCCTGGTGCAAGCTGGGCTTTCAGCCCCGTGCGGAAGATCTGCCCAATTGCCCCTATATGCTCCCCATGGGGGTGGCAGAAAGACTGGTTGCCCTTTTATTGGGGTGGAGGCATATTCATGGCCGTTCTGGGAAGCCCCAGCCCTCTATTTATATTTAAAGAATAAATCACGGTTGCCTAGTGAGCTTTCTTTCCCCATGGGGGGCATATCGGGGACAAATGACACCATATGCCACCTGGGGGGGGGGGCAGAAAGACTGTTTCCCCTTTCATTAGAGATGGGGCCATAGCATTGCCCATTATAGGCAGCCCCAACCCCTCTCTTTTTATTTAAAAAATAAATCCCTGCTGCCTAGTGGTCTTCCTGCCCCTACAGTGGGCAGATCAGGGGTAATTACCCCATCATTCCCCCACTGGGGTGGGCAGAAAGACTGTTTACCCTTTTGTTAGGGGTGGAGCATGGCCATGCCCATTCTGGGCAGCCCCCACTCCTCTATTTTTATTAAAAAATAAATCCCTGGTGCTTAGTGGGCTTTCTGCTGCCTTTCAAATTGCGATTTGTAATGCATTTCCAAACCCATTTTGCCCTTCGGCAACCAGTTACTGAATCACAATATTAGTTTAATACATTTGTAGAAGCCCTTTAGAGGTCTCAAATCCTGAGAATTAGTGAATCTAAGGCTCGGTAAACCAGTAAATGGCTTTGTGCATTTGACCCAAAATTCACTATATCAATATACATTCTTTTGCATAGGCTGTTTATGTCTGAAACCTTGACAGCAACCAACATATATTTAGTATTGGGAAGTCTATCACTAGATTCTATATTTTGTACTCTGGGACAAAACAGCTGTTTACTGTATTGCCACACATCCGGATTAAAAATGTGACTTTAAGGAAACCTATGGGTAGGGCTCCTGGAATTATGCGACTGTACACATTTATAGCATTGACACATAATCCATTTTCATGTAGTTTCTACTAATCTATAGGTTCTGCGCATTGTTTGGACAACATAAACTAGGGGTTTGTTGCCAAGACTGATTCCGGACACCCCCGCAGGATATGTTGGCCTATAGACCAGCTAGCTCACAGTGCAACCATAAGCCCCCCTAACCTCACCAGGAAGCGAATGGTTTCTGGCAACCACTGAACATGACAACTCCGACCCCTCAGGAATTGTGGTAACAGTACAGAACGTTTCGCTCAGTCAATCGTGCTTACTTATTCTCAGAGAAGTATACAGTGAATACACAGTGGGAGGTTTTCAATATATTTATTGAACCAACGTTATTCTAGTACAAAATACAGGTGCTCCAATGATTAATAGACAGAAGCAGATAAAAGTCATTACAAGCACCAAAAGCGAGAATAGTAGATATAGTCCTACCATGGTGCTAAAACAATGTATATATGCAGGCATATATAACAAGGCAGTAATCAAACGTACTCCTACCATGCGAATTCTACTCTAAGTGCACCTAGAGAGTGTGTATGTGTGGAGCCAAGAATCCCCCAAGGGACTATTCAACCCCATTACCTGATGGGAGAGACTGAAGAACCTCCCCGTGGTCACGAACTGGACACCCCTCGCAAGATGTCAGACTGCGTGGTGAAACCTCAGCATGCAAGGACCCTCGGTGTCAGCTGAAGTGGCTCCTCTGCTAATCTATCGGGATGCTCATTATTTATAATAGAAAGCAGCCTTGCGATGTACGTGTAGATTAGCGATGTTATGGATATGTCGATACCTATGTCGCCCCTTGGAAGAAGATAGGGTGAAATTTGCACACGGTGTGCACAGAGGCCTAGTACATGATGTTCGAGGCATGGTGATAATGTTGTGCAAAGCTAAAGGTGTAAACAAAGTAGTTTCAGAGAAACCAATCCAACATTGTTGTGCATGCAAAATGTGTGCAAAAATTCACAGCTGAATGTTATTTGTAAAGACAATGTAAGAAATAAGCTGCTTCGCTACATGGTCCTAACCTGGGAATATAATACCATCATCCACTGCATAATCTGCAGGTTTTATCAAAAACTAAATTAGTTTTTAGCTCAAATGGTTCAAAAGTTTCTAAAAACGCAGCATCAGGTGAAAGCCCTTTACAAAGGTTGACTGGTCAGCTATCTGATGCTTATTGCTATATTTGGGTCTTAAATTGGTACTAATAAGTTTCAACCAATGCCCAGCCAGCGTTAACAAGTTTAAGAATTACAAAATAATGAAGTAATGCGATCACAAAATGCGCTGTATTTCACGGCATAATTTACCTTTTCTTACAGCATAATTCACTCAACTCTGCTGCTTAATTTGGTCCTCTCCGCAGCATAATTCCAGTGACACTGTGTATGGGAGAATGATTCCCTGATCTTTCATAAAAACGTATTCACTGTTTTGAAAATACATTTCCTTAAGTGCAGTAGCTGGCAACAAAACAAGGAAATATTTAGCTTTAGGAGATGCTGTGTTTTGTTTCATACGAGAGACTATCGATTGCTCATCACTCCACACGTCTCCAAGTTAATGTCACTGTCTTAACCCAGTTGTATAGGTGTTCTAATGCAACATTGCATAATGAATATGTAAATAATTGCATACAACATTGTTATGTATTTAGACAATTGTAAAACAGTCCTCCTATTCTTTACATAATGCCAAAAATAAATATTCCTATAAAATAGAAAACACAGAAAAATAACAGGTGTAAACAAATTCATTTTATTCTAAATAAATACAGTCCAACTTAAATGTGAAAGTGCATAATGCAGTGCATCTAAATATTTTGTGCCACTCAGCTTTCCATGTTCACTGGAACCTGTGATCCAATGTGCTACACTGCCCCTTTCCTCATCCAAGGTCATCATAACCACTCATCCTAAATGTTATGTTATATTGTGTTCTGTAGATTTGCAGAATGCACTCTCACCCGGGAGGGTATCCTGGAACTGAGCAGGTGTGAGTCTAGCCAAGCCTAGAGAAAAGCCAGGTCTTCAGCTGCTTGCAGAATTCAAGATGTAAGGAGGAGGCTCTTATGTGTAGCAGAAGGGCGTTCAATGCTTTAGAAGCATGCAACAACATCGTAAATGTTGTTACAATGAATTTAAATAATACAGAAAGATTGCCAAGCCAAAACAGATAGGCACAGATTTAAGATTTTAAACATAAAGGAACTTCTTAATCAAATCAGCAATTGCTGTTGGCATATCAGTCTCCACATCTTATCAAGCAAGTACCCATCATTTTCTCACTGTGTTCTACTGGAATTGATCATGGTTAAGGGAATCTGTCACTTAAATGTATACTCTACAAACCTAATGCAATAATAAAAGTATATGATCCACCTGAGTTTGAGGATCGCAAGGATGTCTGTCATGTATTGATATGCACACTGTAGAAGGTTCTAAAATAATTGTTGCTAAATTGCATGAAATTACGAGCAATTGCTTTTGAGAGTGCCAAATCCTGGATTCAGGTCCAACTAAATATTTGCTCAGACAATTTCGAGGATTGGAAATGGGCTGTAGAGAAATCTTCTATAACTGTAAATTCCCCCTTGTATTGTGAGTATTATGAAACCAAACGAATGGGTGTCAGCCGCTGCCACCCAATGCTATTAGAGCAATACAAAAAAATGTCTTTCTATCTCCAGAATAAGATTATTGAATGAACAACCAGAGCTATCCTTGCTCAACCTTTTCACCAGCGTGTTGTCAGATTAAGGCTGAGGAAACTGAATGGTTGAACAAACAATCGGTGGATAGATTGTTAATCCCATAGAGACTGGAAGTGATAAGAGTGTCAATTTACTCAGCTCCCATCAATAAAGCCAGAGAAACTCAATTAATCAAGCTGGATTAAATTGCCATTACACTGTAAGTACCCCCTCATGCATATAGAACGATATTCTCTGGCAATTCCCAACTGTATATTGAAATCCAATGTGTGTTTTA
The DNA here is from genome assembly GCA_963921515.1 of Calotriton arnoldi. Classification (NCBI taxonomy): domain Eukaryota; kingdom Metazoa; phylum Chordata; class Amphibia; order Caudata; family Salamandridae; genus Calotriton; species Calotriton arnoldi. Next base: position 2,744,861 of record CAWUFW010000713.1, on the reverse strand, counting down.
ATTTCAAATTCAAGCCTCTGTAACTCATTACACAGGCTACTTTCAGCTCATCAAGTGATTTTTTGCTGTTCTTGGAGTATGTCACTATTCTCAAACTATATTGCAGGTGGGAACACTTTGCTATATAGTTTATTTTTCAAAAGAAATTTATCCATAACTAGAATTGCCATTTTTTCAGAATAGTGTGCTTTAGCTTGAACTACCCTATCCTGATGACGACACTCCATTGCTAAAGGGGTTGAAGCACCATTGGAGACTTCCACTATCAAGACACTAAACATGTTTAGCCTAGTATATGTTATGCAATTGAATTTATCTAGCATATACTTTGTGATTTACTCAGTCTGGTACCTGTTTGCTTCACTGTTATACACTGTTGGCCGATATTGGTTGCACTGCGGCACCACAGGATGACTTATTGCACTGAGCACATTTTTCAAGATTTTATTATACTGATCAAACTTATGTTTGCTGTATATATTGAAATAACTTCCTATTGCAAGGGGGGAGGGGTATTGAGGAACATGGCGGCTGCAAGCTAACGGTCGCGGCCACGCTCCCTCGGGTCTTTCTGTCGGGACCTATGCTGACGTGATTGAGAGCAGAATTTCCCTCTACTCACCCTCCTGTGTGGGCTCTTATGCGGCCGAGTTTGTTTCCTGGTTCTAGCGGTGTCCGCGGGTCTGAGGACGCGGTCCCCTGCTGTGACGGGTTGGAGGCGCAGCGCTGGAAGTGGAGAGAGGCGGCGTGTGGAAGGAGGCGGCGAGACGCAGCCTCTCTGTTGTTCCGGTTCACTGGAGGCAGAGCTAGCACCTGTTTCAGCGTGTGCGCGTTCTCTGCGGGAAGAAAGCTCTATGCGGTAGAGGCGGTAGAAGTTGAGGTGGAATGGTGGACTGAGCGGCGAGTGTTTTTTAAACAATCCTTAGCCGTATCTGCTTTCCCCCTCGCTGCCTTCCTGAAGGTAAGGAGAGCTTAAGACTTTATTGTGGACCCTTTTATGGAGACAGTACTCAAGAGAAATTACAGCGCTCTGTTGGAAATTTAAGAACAGAAAAGTCTTTTGCGAAACTTAGGTCTGAAAGTTCCTCATTCTGTCAGGGCAGAGCTTTCTTGATCTCTTGGTCTTCAGTTAGGTAGGAGGGGGCGCCCCCTTGCCGTATGGAGACAGGTGAACGAAATAAGGGCTTCTCTCCCCCAAAGCTGTCCAGATATACCTTGCGTGCTAGAGCGGCTCATTTATCTACAAATACGACCATTACACAGCCCATTTTTCCTTCCCGGATCTCCCCCCCAATCTCTGAAACAAAATTAATAAAAAAACAGTCTAAACAGATAGGGGTTACATCGAACAGTGGGCTTGTCAGTAAGGGGAGAGGGGTTAACAAGGGCAGAGGGGGTAGTAAGAAACATCCACAAAAACCGAAAATTACTCTATCTTTGAAAACCTACTACCGGGTTATTTCTTTGTCTACCTCCACATTTAATATTCCTGACAATAGAAAATCAGTGGTCATGTCTAATAGTCCTGTGGTTTCCATTCAGGATTGCCCAGTAAGAGAGGAAACACAGCTCCAGGATTGTAGTGTGGGTAGGGTAAGCAGTATGGACATTGGGGTCCAAAAAACGATCCCTCCAAAGCTTAAAGTTAAGCTAAAAAATCGGAATAACTCTAAAACTCAGGCAGCAGTAGTGTCTGCATCGCAGCATCAGGATAAGAAGATGGAGGTTTTGGTAACTGCCCCTAAAGAGAAGGCTAACGACACTATGCACTTCCCTATATCTTCTGGAGCTACGACTGGAGTGGAGAATGGAGTGGAGAATGAAGTACATCCATTGGTGAGCATCTCTAATAGATATTCCATGTTGGATGTACAAGAAGATCAGGACCAGGGGAATGAGCAGGCTTCAGAACAAGAGCAGGAGCCAGATCAGGACTTTCAACTTAGGGCTAGCAATAACATTTCCCCCCTTATAATGGGGAAAAATGAGATATTGCCCCCTCCAAAGCATTCACTAGTTGATATATTAACAATCATGAAAGAAGAGATGATCAATAGGTTTAAAATATCAGAGACCAATCAAGCTGAGCTGGCTAGTAGGTTTGCTGTTTCAGAGGCGAATCAGTCTGCTATAAAATCGTCGTGTGAGATCTTAGCACAGAAATTGGAGGAAGTTACTATAAGGACAGATGCAATTGAGGCCGAGATCCCTAAAATAAAAGAGGCAATCCAAACAAACTCAGCTGATTTGTTGAAGTTAGCGGCTCAAAATAAGGATTTAAAGGACGATCTAGAGAGGCTGGAAAATCATTCAAGGAAAAATAATCTGAAGCTCTTGAATATTCCGGAAGGCCTCGAGGGGACGGACATAAAGGGGTTTGTAGTCTCCCTACTAAAAGGGTCAATATTAAGGAACTCTCCCGATATCGATTTAGCTCATGAGATTCAAAGAGTACATCGGGACCCCTTTAGGAGAAGCTTAGGGAGACAAAAACCTCGGAAAGTTTTGGTGAACTTTTTGTCCTATACCGTGAAAGAACTGATCCTTACTACCGCCCTCAAAGAAGGTTTGATTACTTCTACGTTGTCGGACTCTAACCCTTTCTCCTTTTCCATCAGGTCTGATATTTCCCATATTACGGCAACGAGGCAATGGGAACTCGGGAAGAGGTTAGATGAATTGAATGTTCTTGGTGCTAAGGCCCAATTGAGATTTCCTGCCACATTACGTGTGATGTGGAATAATCATATGCACATGATTCGAACAACTGAAGAAGTGGATGCCCTAATAATTAAAATCAAAAAAGATCAGGAGGGGAGTTCAGGAGGGAAATAGAGTTTAAAAGGCCAAGAGGCTAAGTGTGTTTTCAGTATTTGGTCCCCAGCGTGATCTCATTAAGCTATTGTTAAATGTTACCCGAGGGAGAGATGACCGAATAGGCTTTGCCTATTGGAAGGGAGAGTTCCTCAGGGAGTAGTGGGGCACGGGGGGAGGATGGGTGGGTGGAGAGGGTCACTGGGTGGGGAGCAGTTGGGAGAAAAAATAAAAAAATAGTAATCCTCATCTTTTTTGTTTTTGTGGAAAGCCGTAGGTGGGGGAGAGGGGGCACCTTAGCTGATGGCAGGGAATTCTAACAGAAACAGCAAACTCTGCTTTATCTCATGGAATGTGAATGGCTTAAGATGCCCCCGCAGACAAAGGATGATACTTAAATACTTAGAACTTTCACCAGCCCAGGTCTTTTTGCTACAAGAGACCCATTTGACCCATATAGAATTTCATTCAATTTTCTCTAAAATATCATGGATAGATAGTTTCTACTCCTCACAGCAATTAATTGCTAGTAAAGGGGTAGCAATAGTAATCAAGAGAGGGACTCCCTGTATGATCATAAATGTTCAGACGGACCAAACAGGGCGCTGGATACTGGCCCAGATGGATTTCGGGGGGTCAGAGCTAACTTGTTCCTCATATTATGGTCCCAATGTGGATGACCCTTCCTTTATCTATAAAATGCAAGATAGATTGATATTAGCATCCCCTCCCCTATTGATAGGGGGCGATTTTAATGTTCTGCTTGACCCTGTTAAAGATAGGTCTAACTTGGGCCGGGTAATAGGAGCAATAAAAAACACGGCGTGCTTTGAAAAATTTGCTGCATGATTTAGTTTTGGTCGACTTATGGAGAGCTAAGAAAGGCGATCTGCAAGGATACACTTTTTTTAGCAAAAAGTATCATCACGCCTCCAGAATTGATTATATCCTGGTTAACAGAGATGTAGTCGGCAATCTGCCCCAGATAAAGGTATTACCTAGTCATCTCTCAGATCATGCTCCAGTATTATTTTCATACCTTAAGATAGGTAGCACCTTACAAACAAGATGGACGCTGAGCAGAGTGATGTTGTCAGATTCTGAAATAATTCAATCTATTAAAACATTGTCAAAAGAATATTTTATCTTGAATATTGGCTCAGCATCCATGGAATACGTATGGGATGCGTTTAAAGCAAGTCTGAGAGGGTGGCTACACGGCTTGATTTCCTCAAAAAACAGGGCTAGAGCAAAGGAGTTGTCTGTTAAAGAGAAGAAGATTTTAGAATTAGAAGCAGAAAGGAACGGTCTGGGTCAGATGGGTGGAGAAAGAGTGGCACAAATTCAGACGGCCTTGGATGGGGTTAGACAGGAAGTCAGAACCCTATTAGACCAGAAGTGTAGGGCACAATGGCATATTCAAAACATGCAGAATTTTGAGTATGGGGAAAAGGCCGGGGCCTTGTTGGCATGGAAGGCCAGGGTGGATAGATCGAGAAATAATATTAATGAACTAATAATTAATAAAAAATGGAGATAGGTCCAGTAATGTAGAAGAAATACAAAATTGTCTTCTAAATCTTTTCTCGGGTCTATATAGAGAAAGTCTGGTCCCCACCAATGATAAAATACAATCCTGGCTAGCGAGTAAACATTTGCCAACGTTAAATGAAGACAGCCGGACCCTACTGGATGCACCAATCACTGTAGAAGAGATTAGGGATATAATTCAGAAATCAAAGAAAAATAAGGCTTCTGGGTTGGATGCCCTCCCAAATGAAGTGTTTAAACTTCTGCTGGATGAAGTGGTACCGGTAATGGAAACTTTATTTAACTCAGTTTACAGATTAGGGGGTGAGATCCCGAGCTCCTGGAAGGAAGCCACTATTGTTTTGATATTGAAGCCAGGGAAGGACCCACAAGTGGCTGATTCTTACCGCCCGATCTCCCTGCTGAATGCTGATTACAAGTTTTTTATGGGCATTTTGACAGGGAGGCTCGCCAAGTTAATTTCAAGCCTGGTCAATATTGACCAGAAGGGTTTTATAGCTGGGAGGTATATCCAGGAACAAACCCAATTATTAATCGGGAATATCGACCTGGCCGTGGTAAGATCTGATCCTTTGGCAGTAGTAGCCTTGGACGCGGCCAAGGCTTTTGATAGGGTATGCTGGAATTACCTATGGGAGGTATTAGAGAGAATGAGTTTTGGCCCTTTCTTTGTTCAAATATTGAAGAAATGCTATCAAGGAGCGTCAGCAAAGATTCTGTTGAATGGTATGCTGACCAGAAGTTTTAACATTGAGAGGGGGACCAGGCAAGGGTGTCCTCTTTCACCCTTGTTATTCAATATATATATAGAGCCCTTGGCGCAAGCAATTAGATTGGATGACCTAATACATCCATTTAGATCACAAACATACCAGTGTAAGGTTGCATTATATGCAGATGATATTATCATTTACACTAGCGACCCTGAGGCGTCTATCCCACGGCTTGAAGCCCTTTCTGTAGAATTTGGCTTAATATCTGGGTATCTAGCCAACTCTTACAAAACAGAAGTAATGTGCTGGAATACCGACTACTTGGGAGGTCCAATTAGCAAGGAATTCAAATATTTGGGTATTAAAATTGTTAATGATATTGTTAAAATCCCGGTACTTAATCTGGAAAAGTTACAAAGGAAATTGACCAACTTTTCGCTAGATGGGGGAATCTCCCTTTGACGATCTACGGGAGGGTCAATTTGGTGAAGATGATTGTTCTTCCTAAAGTAACCTATCTGTTTAATGCCATTCCTTTGGCTTTTCCTAATAAGAACATCAGTAAAATTCAGGGGAACATTGGGAGTTTCATCTGGGGTAATAAAGGGGCCAGAATGTCATGGAAGAAGTTGAGGAGGAGGTTGAACAAAGGAGGGTTGGCCCTCCCAGATATTAGTTGTTATTTAATTGCTTTTCAGTTCAAAGGTATCAGGATGTTGCTTCTGAACCCGGATGAGAAATCTTGGGGTAGACTTTTAGGGGAGATGGTTTTGGTTGAAGGAGGGAGTGGCGGAGGTGGTTTTCTATATAAGTTTGGTGCTCCAAAGTACTTTAAACGGGTATGCCTTAAGGTCTTAAAATCAGCCTTGGAAACCTGGTATAAAGTTAGACGCCGATGGGGGCTGGGATATTTTTCTGATTTTGCCCCTATCTGGGAATCCCCTGGTACTCCACCCTGTCTTCAAGATAGTTTAGCAACTACAATTAAGCAAGCAGGTGTGGCTGTTTGGCTCGATTTAAAGGACGCAGACGGGATTCTCCCTTGGGAAGTACTAAGAACAAAGATAGGTCCTGCCTTCTCAAAATTTAAGTTTATACAACTTAGATCATGGTACGAGGCAGAGAGAAGTGAATCTAGGGGGGAATGGGAATTAGAGAGGGCATTACAAAATGTCCAACCAAAAAAGAGAGAAATATCTATGTGGTATTCGAGTCTTCTCAAAGTAGAGGACTTGGATATCCCACCTCAATCATCGGTTTGGAAACATACCTCTCTTGAGTCTGATGCTGAAGCTGTCTTTGAGCTCTCATTAAAAATGATGTATAAGACCATAAAATCAGCTAGCTTAAAGAAGAATCATTTCTTTGTAATAAATAGGTTGTATTACACCCCGGCTAAAATAGCTAAGTTTGCCCCGTTTCCCCCCCAAAATGCCCTAGGTGTAGATCGCCTTTAGCGGATGATATACATGTTTTCTTTGAGTGCTCGGAATTAAGATCTTATTGGAAGGCGGTGGGAGTTTCTTTGTCAGCTATTTTTGGGGTTAGTATTGAGGTTAACCTTCAGTTGGTGTTTTTTGGGGGTAATGATCCATCCGACTCTTTTCCATCACAGTCAGATAAGGGGCTGTTGCTATATTTGATCCTTCTAGCACGAAGAGAGCTTTGCATAAAATGGAAAGATCCCACTCCCCCAAATAGGGAAGATTGGCTAAAAGCCTCGTTTGCCATGGCGAGACTAGAGCAAGAAGGGAATGGGGAAACCCCGTTTAACATCTGGCAGCCTCTATTAAAATGGGGTAGAGAACTGAGGCTAATTCCTCCTATCTAAATGCACCTGATAGTATACCATTGTTGTTTTCCTCCTCTTCTCCTTTTTTTTTTTTTTTTTTACATACTGGGTCCTATGATTATACCAAGCCCTTACTAATCGGGGCCGGTCAGGTTGACCTAGGCTGGTGCAGTTAGCCGTGGGCTCCCGAGTTAGAAGATATGACGGCTTTTCAGTCTGCAGAAGTCTATTGGTAAGATGAGGGAAAAAAAAAAGGAAGAACATATTGCAACACCTGGTAGAAACACTGGTTGATTCTGATCAAAGAAGTCCACATTTCTAAAAGACCATATCAAACGTCTTTGGGTATGTTTTCTCAAGCCACTGTGTGGAACTCAGATAGGTTGAAGACATTCAGCAGGCACCTTCTCCCCATATTGTAGCTGAAATATGTAGCTTTCTGAGAAAGATGAATTACTGTGCATGATTTATACTTAATTGGTCACCTGTCTACAACCAAGTTACCTCTCCAATCACACCTTGACTGTACAGCACTTCGCTGCCTTTTGGCTACCTTTGTGCTAAACAAATATCATACACATCCATATATAACCTGGCTGAACTGTCTGAACCCTTACAATGACCAGTTTTGCTTGCACATTGTTTTACAAGCACAAATCTGCTTTCAGGATAATGAGACAGAAAAACAGGGAAAGAGACTCAAGTTGGCTCTCTTGAGATGATATCGCGTGTTTTGCTGATTTAGCGCCCCTTACAACAACGCCCAGCTTTGCATCTCTAATGAGATGCAAAGTGGGCGTTCCATGCCAAAATAACTGGAGAAATGTCGCTAACCGACATTTCTCCAATTATCAAGCTGCATGCAAACAAGCAGAGCGATAAGAAAAGTAGCGATAACCACAGTTATTGCTACTTTCCTTACGCCTGCTTGTAATCTGACTTAGCCATGTAATCCAATGGGAGGTGGATTACATGGCTAAAACCACCCTGCCCTATCAGCAAGGTATCGCTGGTCGCAGTGCGATTATCGCTGGATGTACAGCGATAATCACACTGTTTTCCAGCTAACGCATGGATTCCTATCGCTTGGGAGATAAGCGTTGCTGATAGCACGCTATCTCCACAATAGAATCCAGCGTTAGCCTGCGATAATTATCCTTGCGCTAAAAGCGCTGAGCGATAATTATCGCAGGCCCTTGCTGATATGCCCCAGAGTCTCTTTCTGGGATGAAGATTCCAGAACCTGGGAGACCGACAGTCAAAAACTCCCCAATTTACATGCCCCATTAACCTGACACTATCTTTAGACAAAATCATACAAGGTTCTCATTAGAGGATGAATTTACTCTTTCCAAGACTGAAAGACTTTGCTATTGACTAGCAGTCTGTGTAGAAATATGTAATAGTGGTAATGTTGGTCTACATTGATGCTTGGTGTTTACCTTAATGTTGCAGCAGGACGTAGTGTGAGATCCGGCACGCATGTATGTAATGATGAGATTTGTTTTGATGGATACAATAAATAGAGACTGGGAGCGCACAAGTTTCATTCGGTGCAACCACAATTGCTGAATGGAGTGTTTTTGGTCATCACACCGACCTGCCCTTGGAAATGTTGTCAGTGGGTAATCATTAGATTAATGGCACTGAATCTGGCACATTCAGTTTGAGAAAAGCAAGTGTAATATTATCTGCATCAGGCACCTTCTCAATTTTCTGTGCTTCTAATTGAGTTTGTCCCAGGTCCATGCCCAATATCTAAGGTCACTACAATAGGTAACATACAAGCATTACAGAAAAATATTTAAGAATCATCTTGGATTTTAGCAGAACACTTTGCTAAGAGGCCAGGTCCAAGTGCTGACAAAGGGGTATATTTGCCCCATTTCAGACATATGACCAACTTCACAGACATTAGAATCAGGTTTTCAGATTTGTGTTTACTGCTTGTGATCCGAAAACTGCCCCATCTGAGATTATGCCAATCTGCATTCAGTTCTGTTGAGACTGAACAGTCTAATTATTAATTACAATATTTGTCTCATACCTGAGGGATCCTGTTGACACCGAGGAATCTAACCGTGGACAAGTCTTCTGAAGAAGGACCATCTCCGATGAAGCCGGCCAGCTTGGGTTTTGCTCTGCAGCTGTAGTTGGGGATTGTCTTGTTTTGGCCAGTGAGCAGCCACTGCATTGCTTGCATGGCACCAGCATCTGAGTGGCAAGAATCAAAAATCTGGAACCCCAAAGTTGTATTGGGCAAAAGGTTGGCATTCCTATTGACTTCATTTGTGGCAAAGGCCATGGCCATGATAGCTTGATACTTGTCAACAGATATTCTGAAATGCAAAAGGAAAGCAAATTTATGAAGAGGAATTACAATTATGTACAGAATCTGGCTGCTAAAAAATTGAGAAAGAATGTTTTATACGTTTTTTGGTGGGAATCATTTAACCAAGCTGTGTGTTATGTAGATTTAGCCCATCTTTTATAGCGCTTGATAAACAGCGAGTGCAAAAAGACTCTGGTTGAAAATAAAATGTATGCACAGTGTTTGCGATTTAGACACCAGGGCACATATTGAGGAATACATTGTTTCAAATGGTTTCAGAGGCTGTTATCACTTACTTTTCTTAATGTGTGCTCAGCTTTATCAGGAAAAGAAAGCTTTTGGACAAAGCAAGCACAAAACCAGCACTATTGTCTTTCATATCTTTCGCGTAACTCTAAGGATGGCACAATAACTTAACCCATCAGTAGTGCTGCACTAAAATGAGAAGATAAGAATTCATGTCAATGAGGTTTGTCCAAAAAAACACAAAATCTGGAAGGAATTCATTTATTGGCCTCAGTGATTGTTCATTTCATAAAAGATGTCCCTTTGGCACTATATATAGCACAGAGAGTTCTGCAGAACATGGGTGGGATAAATTGAGTGAACGGTGGTAGTGCAGTGCGTGTGCCATGAATCAATTTTCACAGCTCCTGCACGTGGTTTTATAGTTAAACCACAACACCCAGTTTACAAAGATGTCCCACAATGCAGTGCAGCAAACAAAGTTGCTTCCCAGTGTTGCGTGGGAGGGAGAGGAAAGCACCATATCTACAGAGAGATGGCAGTATCCTGCTCTCTCCTTTGAGCTGGCACACAATCGAGTGCCACACATACACCATTGTGCAAAGGTGTCTGTCTCATGTCTAGCATAGGTTTTGTACTGGAAGGGTACCCTTCCAGCATAACATTTTCAGCTTATCCTAACTTTAAAACTTTTCCCACTTCGGATGTATGCTGTACAGTGCAGAACATAGGCAAGGTGAACTAAAAGCATTTCTTCTTTTTACTCCTGCTTCAAATTGATATTATTTTTTGGTGCAAAACCCTGGGTTGTTGCAGTGGAAAACCCACATATGCAAACCATGGAACACCCCCTTGACAGAGAGTAACAGAGTAACATAAAGCAGTGCTTTGCTCAGCTTTTGTTACTTGAGACAGTATATCCCCAAAAAAACATTTTGCGAAGGTTTACATCACTTCTGTGATGCAAACTCAGTGCTAAATATTTCTAAATGTGAGCCCAGTCTGTCGCAAGCAAAATTTACACAATCAATGTAAGAATATGGAAAACTTAATTTAATGTGATAGCCATAGTCCAATAATCGAGCTTTACATGATATTATGCTTAGATAAAAAGTCAATTACTCACAAACTCCCTGCAGTTCTGTATTTGCAGGTGACCATGTTCAGTGAGCCATGAATGGCAACTTGATATTCCTGCTGAAAAATGGCTTGTTATAAAAACAGAACAGGATCCAAAAGCAGGCAGGGACACTAATGGGGCTATTCACGATGGTAACTTAGACTTCTGAATAATTTACATGTGCAAATTTACTCCTACACTTATGAGTGAGTAAATTTACTACTTTTGGCTATTCACAAAATCCTAGTGTAAATTTACTCAACGGTGTGAACACATATTCACCAACTGAAAAGTGGGGTGGAGAAAAATTTACAAGTGTAAGTTAGTACTGCCAAAAGAAACACTAGTGATTCCAGCATCACACATACCCAACCACTGATATTGCACCACCCCCCAATAGAAAATGAGGGATGCAGGGACTTAAAATAAAACCCCGTAGGAAACAATGTTAAATTAAATTAAATGATTCAAAATACTTAGAAATATAAATAAATTTAATTTAATTTGAATATTATCTCAAAATAAAACATATTTATTATTAAATAAAATATATTTTAACAAGGTCTTTAATTTATAAATTTTTAATTTAGGTGGGATTTTATTTTTTAATTGAATGTCAGAATCCTTTTAATTCAATTTAATATATTTAAATTAATTACAGATTTAATTTAAAATTAAGTTAGTAGTGCTCTAGCATTTTTATTATTTTGCACCCATAAAAGTAAAAGTTCCCCTAAAAATGTGATGTGACATATTGCCCGGGCTCCTATTTCCAAAGTGTGAATTTCCACAGAGCATAGTCTTGGGAAGTGGTGCCTGATATGCAAATGCACATTGTTCCTTTTTTCTCCACAGGCAAAAACGTTTCCAACTGCAAATGTATGCTTACGGCCCAAAGACTTTTTGAAATACTGCTTCTATTTTGCTAAATTGCAAGCTCTCAAGACTTTGTTGTTTATTCTGTTAAAGGTTACATTTGACTTTCATTTGCTTTCTTTTCTTGAGTAGTTATTTCATTGGTTATAATGGTATAAAGTCCAAGATAACCGACCCTGATTGTTGCGAGTTATTGGATGGTTTTCACTTTTGCCTTCTGCAGGAAACCTGGGCAGTTGGACGTACCCATAGGGTAGGTTTTACCACTTATAGTATTGAAGCCAAACAGCCGGCAGCTGGTCGTCCAGCAGGTGGCCTTTTAATCTGGGTTAAAAACTCGTTGGTATGTAAAATCAAGGTTTTTGATCTCGACTCAGATTAAATACTTGGGCTAGAACTATCATTGGGTAAGGAAAATGTGAAAGTTAGACTTTTTAACATCTATAACCGGTTTATTAGCCCCTATAGACCATCGAGGACAATAACAACTCTGACTAATTATCTCGAGTCAGCCCCGGGGAGTCACCGACTGATAATTGCCGGAGACTTTAATACAACTTTTGAACCAGTTGATTACATACAGGATCTTATTTCAGGCGAAGACATGGCCAGGGGGAATGCTAAACTTCATATACCACCTATTAAGAAATGCACTAGAGTGGGACAACAAGTTTTGTCACTCACTATTGCATTTGGGGTCTGAGCCTGTAACGGTCGGACACACTCTGATAAAGGTGTGTGTCACACTTTTAAAAGGGGGTCGTCTAAGTCTCGGATCGACTATATTCTTGTCGATCTTGATCTTTGGTCTAGTGTCAAAGATATGGCTATTTTAACCCGGGAAGACAGTGATCACAACGCCCTGTCTCTTACGTTGACCGGTCTAGCCTCATTGTATGGTCATTCCAGGGTTGAGAGCACTCCGGTCATCACCACAAATAACAACAGAAGAGTTAAGTGGCCCCTTATCTTAGCTAATCCAACTGCACTCACTAAAATATACACAGAGGTGGAGCAGTCCCTAATAGTCTTGAGTGCCTCTACCACAGGGCCAGAAGTTGTTATGACCACTTTTTTGAAGTTGATTTCAAATATAAGACCTCTCTTTTATAAACAATGTTCTAGATCAAAGCGGAACACAGCGCCTTGGTATAATGAAGCCTGTAAAAAAGCCAGGGATGACTTATTTGAAGCGGTGAAATGGAAGTCTCCCGCAGATGTCAAAAGTTGCAGAAAGTCATATAAATTGGCACAAAATAAGGCAAAAAGGGACTGGGAGTCTGAAAAGTGGAGCATGCTTTTAGATGCTGCGAAACATAAGAATAGCCAAATTTTTTGGCACCTCCTGTCGAAGGGGTCACGAAACCTAGAAATGGAAACAGCCTTCCACATTCAGCCCCATGTGTGGGAGGAATACTTTGGGGTTTTATTTGCAGGCCAGGGTCTCCTACACGATCCAGGCACATATATGAATCCTCAGGGTTTTGAAATATCAGATGGAGACAATATAACTGTAGACGAAACCATCTTGGCCATAAATTCGTTGCAGAGTGGGAAGGCCCCGGGCCTAGATAAGCTCCCAGGAGATCTGTTTGAAGCCGAACCAATTATATGGGGCACTTTGCTCCAAAAAGTCTTTAACACCATCCTGCTTGGGGGGCCCATTCCGGAAACCTGGGGGGAGCTGAAATTATTCCCATCCACAAAAAGGGCGACAAAGGGTCGCCTGGCAACTATAGGCCCATCAGTTTAATAGATGTTTCCCCAAAAATATTTTGCAAAATCATTTTGACTAGAATCCATAACTGGATTGAGGGAAATAATGTTCTGTCTGATTTACAGGCAGGATTTAGGGTTTCCACAAGCACCACTGACCAAGTCTTTAGATTCCTCCTGTTAATATGGAAGGAAGTTACCATCAGAGGAGGTCATCTATATGTGGTGTTTGTGGACCTAAAGACGGCCTTTGATTCTATACATCGGTCCCAACTTTGGCTAGCATTGAGCGAATTAGGAATACCACCTTACATACTTAGAATCCTGATTCGGCTACACTACGACACCTATGCCAAGGTTAGGTGGAATTCTGATGGCAGCCTGACCAATAACATACTGGTCCGGAAAGGCGTGCGCCAAGGTTGCGTTCTTGCTCCTACATTATTCACCCTATACATTAATGGTCTAATTGGTGAACTCTATAATTGTGGTGGAGACCCCCCGAAACTGGCAGGCAGCGCAGTGCCTTGTCTGCTTTTTGAGGACGACACACTGCTTATTGCCAGAACACCCCGAGGAAACCAAAACCTTTTAAATAAATTTGCTAAGGTTTGCAAAGAAAAGGGCTTAGAAATAAACTGCTCCAAAACTAAATATATGTCTTTTAATCCCTACAAATCCAGCAAGGGTAAACTTGTGCTGGGCACGCAAGTTTTGGAGCAAGTTAAGTCCTATGATTACTTGGGAGTTCGTAATAGCGATAGGCTGGTATGGAATCCACAGCTGGAAAAGAGTACTTTGACCCTCCAGCATGTAGATTGTGCCATAGTACGCAGGGCTAGGGCCTCCCCTTACCGGCCCATTTCACCCATCCTAGAACTGCATAGGGCAAAAGCACTAGGAGCAGCCCTATATGGGGCCGAGTTATGGGGGCTGGAAAATCTGACTGACCTATCCCTTGCTGAAAATAAATTTATTAGAGCCATCATGAACCTGCCAGTGAACACACCACTTCTGCCGCTAAGACTAGATCTTGGCTTAAAACCTATTGAACACTTTGCCATTCTCAGGGCACTCTTGTTTTGGATAAGGGTCTGGACAAGTAATACTCAGGTCCCGCTGAAGGAAGCTATGGTTGAGCTGATTGCCCTGCACAAGCAAACAGGTCGAATTAAGTGGTTCAACAAGATCAAGGCTTGGTTCTTAAAAATAGGGTTGGGGCAGCTCTGGGAGGAACCTGGGACCATTATTAAATCTATGGTCCCCCTTGTTAAAAAAAGGTTCTGGGGACTGATGGTCTCGGAACGCATTGAACGTACTGCACATGGCACTTTAACCGTGAGGTTCTTAAATGTTAAAGGTAGTTTTGGTTTCGAAACTTTCCTGGACGATATCGAACCACCACAGGCACGAGCACTGTATACCCAACTTAGATACTGAACCATTCCTTTAAATGCAAGGAGAAGTTGCTGGGGAAATGTGTCGGTTAACCCATTGTGCCCTTCTTGCCACACTGCTCCCGAGACTCTTGAGCATTTTCTCTTCTGTTGTCCCTCCTATGCTGATTTTAGAAGAATTTGGATAGCTCCTGTCTGCCATATGCTTTCTATTAGGTGTCCTTCGGAAGCCACACGCATTTTTAAATTAGACACCACAAGTTGGTTAGTGTTCGCTATTTCGAGATTCCTGCTATTTGCCTGGTGGAAGAGGTCAAAATGTGTTAACCAGTCTCTGAACATCGTTGTGCCTATTTAGCTCTACCTGTTTTTATGATTGATCCTGCTCACTATGTTTTTATGGGACTTATAACTTTGTATTTTAATGGATATCTTAATGAACATTCTTTTAATGTAATATTAATTGTTTTTATTCTGATGTACTGTTTTTCATGATGTGAATGATCATACTTTTGATTGAATAAAGCAATAATAATAATTATGTGGAGGTTCTCTCCTGGAGGAGACAGAGTACACTCTTTTGCAAGAGCAGGTAATAAAAACAAGAATATAAAATAAAATCAGCTTCATTACGTTCGACATTGTCTGGGAGCTGGGGGGTCCATGAATTGTAAGGTGGAAGAAGGACAAAAACTCTCCAGATGCAAGGCTGTGACCCCCCCAAAGATCACATCTGCATTGACCGAGTACGCCTGCAGGTTGGGTTTGGAGAGCGAATGGTCGTATGTGTAGGTCTCCTTCGCTGCAGCATTACACACTTCAGCAATGAGGTGCAACCGTTGAAACACTTTTATCAGGTCCATCTTGATTGGCTGAATAGCTGTTTGCACAACCTATAGCTGATGTTGGATCTGGAAATAAAAACAAAAACACACAGTCAATGGATCAGCGTAAATTCATCAATTGAACCCAGTCTAAAAACTGAGCAAGAGCACTTCAACAGAATGCTACAGACACCATGAACGGACAACCAACATAATGGTGATCCCTGATGAGCAGCTTGTTATTTTTTATTGTTGCAAGTACCACACAGAGCAAACATTTTTGTCATGATGGAGAGCGTGTTCCCCAGGAGCATGTTACGGTAGAAACGCGATTATTTCTAGATTCCGGCTCTTAAGGCACATGGACGTTAATCTCCCTAAAAAGTAGGGGAAGTGACATCACATGCCCCTTGACCCTTGTGACACTATGTGACTTTTAACATGATGACATCACTGAGAGGGACATTGAGAGACCTATTACCATGATGACATTGATAGAACGCTATGCTCTCGTAAAAATTGTAGGGGTGCATCATAATCATCGTTAGTCTGTACCCGCATATATCCAGTTATATATATCAATGAATGGTTAGTAAAATGTAGTCGTAACTTGCATTATTAGAGTGAATAGAAGGGTAGTTGTGCTATTATAATTTTGCAAATGTAATGCTTAACTGAAACGTGCTCAAAATGATGCATTAATGGAGTAGGCCATGTGTAATCGAGATGCAGTAGTTAAACGTGTACCATATTAAGTTGCACGTGTAGTTCACTTTTCGCATATGAAATGTAATGAACTAAAGCTTATAGAAGTGATCATAATTGTGCGTTTAAATTGTGTAATGGCCTGACTGCATATACGTAAAGGAAAGGCCTGATTCGTTCTTATGTTAGCTTATTTTGTAGGTAGAAAAGGTTCTCTTGGAAAGGCTCTCTGGGTACAGTTGGTAAATTCGAGCAGAGGGAAAAAGTCTGTTGAAACGTATCTTCTGTTGCAGGTGCAAGGACATATGCCTCGTTAGCGAAAGACTGGCTCTTTGTTTCACGAATTAGGGTGGTGGGAGGCATTGAGATGGGAGTACACTGGAATGCAGGGATGATACTTTCAGCGGAGAAGGTGCCTGGGACTCAAGGTCATCGTAACCGTCCTGGATGAAGTAAGAGTTTCGATGGAAAAGTACGAGAAGGAAGACCTGGCCGAAGAGGCTGACAAGGGCGTGTTCAATTGTATTTGGGTTTTGTATTAGGGACAGTGCCCCGAGGGTGGAGGGTAGAGAAGAGGTAGAGGAGACCAGAGAGAGAAGACAGAGCGGGATTCTAGGAAGGAGCATCTCAGAACGAGCTCGAAATGCTATGTGAGTGTACTTCTTCGGAAGTCTTCACAGCTGACACCTTTTCTTTACTCTTGCCTGGGTAATTCGTTAAGTAGGTATGTCACCTGAGTGATAGAGTAGGGACAGCTAATGGTTTTTATGCTTATCTAGGTAAATGAGGAATAACATAGAGATTGGAGCAATTATTGCTTGTCTAATACTTCTGGAGCTAACGATTCTTCTTATCCTGAGTCGGATGAGACTCCTGCATAGGATGCTATTTGTATTAGTGCCCATCTATTTCTTTAACCTCGTGTTGAGGTGCTTGCACGTGCAGTTATTCTTGGCTGTAATAAACCCACAAAATTGAATTCTGAGTCAGTGGTCTTTTAAGGTAAACTGGATTCTAAATTGCCGCATAACCGAAAAGGATTTTCTTCCCTTCACACTATTCAGCAGGTAAAAAGATCCTGGCAACCTGAAGATCCTTAGAGGTGATAAGATAAGGATCAGCTTTATCAGTTGGTAGCAGAGTAGGATGGTTTCCTCTGATAGTAAGGGGAGATCTAGATTAGGATAAGGGATTATTTGCCCCATAGAGCCCGAGTGATGGTGATCCAGTGGATCGTAAGAGGAGGACGTCGGCGGTCGCTGAAAACTGACGGAGAGTGACGGTGCGGTGGAAGTAACAGTTCGTGGTAGAGTGAGTATGAACAGGGTGATGCTTGTTAGATTGCAGTGTTTAATTGTTGTGTGATGTCTTGCGGAGTTGGAATGAGAGTCGTGTGATTGAGGATCGGACCGTGAGCGCGCGCGGGGCCGAGAGATTTGATATTGTGGTGTAGAAGACACCCAGAGCTGAGATTGTTGACCAGAGGTTGTGGGGGTCATGAGACGTCGTTGACAAACCCACTGAGGATAGGGAACATATGTGTGAGTGTGTGAATAACCGACGCTGGTCGTAGGTTGTTGTGTGCAGAACATTGAGCGTTTGGATCCTATCGATTGTGTTAAAGGTGATCATCGGCCAGACAGTTGCCAGATTGAGGTCAACAATTTCGAGAGGCTGGTCGGTCATCGATGGACCGACAGTCAGAGAGGTAATTGTTCGGTAGGATGGACAATTGCTTCAGAGTGTGATTGGGACACGTGCGAGCGAGAACGAGAGAATTAGGAAGGAGGGGAACTGCTGCGAGTGGAGGAAGGATGACGTCAGACAGTGCCGCGCTGCGATAGGTTGGTTGGTGTGAGCCGCGCTGGCATTGGTGGATTGAAGTCAGGAAGTAAAACGAAATATTGGGTGCGACCAGAAAATCTGCTTTATCATGAAATGTTTTAAAGTTTCACGAGAACTCTGTAGAGGTGATAGACATGTGGTTACTCGGGGAGGAGAGGAAGCCCCTCCCGAGGATACGCCAGCACATTACATGGCTAAGAATGTAGGATTACATACTATAATTTGGCTTGAGAATTGGCATAAAATGACAGAAGGAGAAGAAGAATTGACCTTTCCACGCTATGGTACTTTTAGGTTGGAAGTGTTATACCAGTTGAAATCTGTGATGTCTTCCTTGCGACCATTACCTAGGCCTACACAGTTTGAGGCGTTACATGCATGGATTAGAGCAGCGTACGACAGGAAGAGAGACAAAAGTCAAGAAAGGGTGAAGAAGTCGATCAGGGCATTTCAAGATGCGAGATGGGATGCACTGGAGAAAAGATGGAGAGTGGAGACAATTGAGGGGGACAGATTATATCCGTTGTTAGAGGGAGCGGGAGGTACGCAGGGGAAAAGCACCGAGGAAGATGACAGTGATACGGATGACAGCTTGTTAGACAGGCTGCTGGCAGAGAGACCACCTCCATTAAATCCAGAATATAGCGAAGGAAATTCGATTGTGGCAGGAGGGATGGACGAGTCATACATTCAGACAAACATGAGAGTAGTAGGGAAAATCTCCACAGGAACGGAGGGAGCGGGAACCCAGTCTCCCATGGGGAATATGCGGTTGCCGGACTCCCTGACTGTACCCGTTACCATTGGTCCTATAGTATCGGTGTATGACCCAGATCGAGTAAGTGAAGGAAGTCTAATGCAGACTACAGGGAGAGAGGGGATCAGCGCTAGAGGGGATGGCGTAGAGGTACAATTGGTCCATTCTCCGAAGCCCAAAGAAGCGAGCACGCCACTGCCAGCCACCGCAGACTCCTCTAGTGGACAGGTGGATGAGAGACCGGCAAGACCAGGGTCTTTATTCGAGTCCAAGTCAGCTTTGAGGATGTGGACACCATCAGTAAGGAATCTAAGTGATAGAATGCCAGGAGATAGGGAACGAGAAATCTTAGAAATTAGACCAGGTTCCAGGAATACGATAGAAGAGAACAAGTCACGAGAACAAAGCAGTGACTATGACGAGCGGAATGGTGCGGTTTGTCGAGAAATGCTGAGGAGTGCAGTGAAGGCGAGGTTGTTGAATGAAGTAAGACTAAAGGCGGAGGTAGATGAAATGATTAGTGGGAACCTGCCTTTGGAGAGAATAGAGATTTATGAGCCAGACGAGCTGCTTTTCGTGGCAAAGGATGTGACTCATAAAGCAAGGACCGCACATGAGAAATTGACAGAATTGGCTAAGAGATATGAGGTGGATTTGAATAAAACAAAAACGTTTCAAGGATCACATAGGTTGCAATTGTGGGCCTGATTCACAGAACTAACTTACGTCAAAAACGTAAACGTAAACGTAAACGTAAAGTTAGTACTATTCTGTGAATACCAAAATGAGTAAGTGTATTCTGTGAATACCTAAAAAGTACTAACTTTACGTTTACGTTTACGTTTTTGACGTAAATTAGTTCTGTGAATCAGGCCCATAGTGATCAGGAATTGGAGGAGAAAAGGATCACAGGATTAAGGACGCATACTAAAGACCTGATTGTAGGGATGCGTATATGGAAAATGTTGGATAAATGGGAGGAAAGGTGGTCAAAGAAGAAGATTGCTAAAAAAATTGTAGGAGAAACGCCGCCTCCGGGGGGAGGGGCGACGGGCGTCGGGAACTATCCTTTACGGGAAGTACAGAACGGAGGGTACGTGCATGTGCCGTGGAGTAGAGGGGACTTGGCTGCGTTTACAAATGATTTACCTCGGCTGAGGGAAAAACCCGTAGAGTGGTACAAACAGGTTGAGCGTTTCGTTAAAATTTCGAAGGTACTATGGACTGATTTGAACACTTTGTTTGATATAGTGGTACCAGGAGATTTGTGGACAGCTTGTAAAATTGCAGTTGAGTGGCCGACCTTTGAACCTGAAAGGGATGCTGTACAAATGGTCCATCACCTATTGTCATGAAAAAATTTGAGCAAGTGATTACATGGTTAAAGTTGAAGATCTCGCCCCAAGACATCGATTGGGTTAAGATAGATCGAACTGTGCAGGAACCGAAGGAGACAGTGCATGAGTATTATGAAAGACTCTTGCAAGCTTTTAAACAGTATTGCGGATTAGATGCCTTAGACCCCAAGGATATGGGACAGTTTGTCTCAAAGTTTGTCTTGGGATTGAGACCAGAGGTCAGCCTCATGATACAGCACCATTTGATCTGTTGGCAGAACAAGCCGGTAGATGAAATCTTGCGGTATGCGAGGTACTGTAGCGATGAAGTAGACTCGAAGCACCGGAAGCTAAAGGACAAACTGATGCTCGTTCAGATGCAGACAGCTCAGGTCCAGCCTAGTGGAGGGACGCTGGGAAGGAGACAGGGAAATTATCAAGGGAACCAAAATGGGCAAAGCCAAGGAAAAGGGAAACCTATAGATCCCAAGACGGGGGTGGATGTGGTGAGATTGAAGAAGACCTCTGCGTGTCATCTTTGTCATCAGATTGGACATTGGAAGCGCGAGTGTCCCTTGAACCCAGCTAACCAGGTGCAGCAGGAGGTAGAAGTGGTTCAGGCACCTGTGCCGGAGGTAGTTAATACTGTGATGAGGCCCAGATCGATGAAAGGGGGGACGTATAACCCACAAGTACAGGTCCCACAGCCACCAAGAATTTTGCAAGGAATGCGGACCTACCACCAGATGCCCCTTTTCGAAGGGTATGGCGAGTACAGTCCAGACCCGTTGGCCTGACGGTGCCTGAGGGGGGAGGAAGATTGCACACTTGGAGCAGTCTTGGAGGTAGACCAGAGAGGACCTTTTGTGGAGGCAGACATTAATGGTCATCCTACCACACTGTTGGTTGACACTGGTGCTACCCGGTCCACTGTAAGATCAGCAGTGGTCCCCAACCTACCCCTCTCGGGACAATCGATCCAAGTTGTTGGAGTGGCGAACAAAAGAATAACTAGCCCATTGACCAAACCGATTCCAGTGAGGATAGGCTCCTTCCAAGCTAGACACCAGTTTGTGGTGTGCGATATGAGTCCGGTTTGTCTTTTGGGAAGAGACCTATTATGTAAATTGAACTGCACTATCTATTGCACACCTAGGGCAGTGGAGGTTCAAACGAAGGATGACGATGCCACCTTTAAAGTTGCTAATCAGCACTTGTGTATAGAAATGTATCCAGTGGTGACGGTGGAAGAACTTCCACCGAACTTGAGCGATTCGGTGTCGCAAGAGGTGTGGGATTTCACAGGAGAAGAGATTGGACTAATCAAGGGGGTTGAACCTGTACAGATCCAGGTGAAGCAGAATGTTGAATTCCCTAGAACGCCCCAGTACAATCTGTCGCCTGAAACGATCGCAGGGATTAAACCTGTAATCGAGTCTATGATCAAGCAAGGCATTCTGAAGGAGATAAGAGGTAGCCCATGTAATTCACCCATCATGGGACTACAGAAACCGAGTGGGAAGTTCAGGATCGTGCAAGACCTACGAAAGGTCAACACGATAGTTATCCCATGTTGTCCAGTGGTACCGAATCCATCAGTGATACTGTTTCAGATCCCATGCGAAGCCGAGTGGTTTACTGTCATTGATTTGTGTCAAGCATTCTTCTCGATACCGCTCCATGAGGAAAGCCAATTTCTTTTTGCTTTCCGGCTGGAAAATCGTGTGTTAACATGGTGTCGTATCCCTCAAGGGTATACAGAAAGTCCATCGATCTTTAATCAGATCTTGAAGAAGAATCTTGAGAGTCTCTTATTGCTGCAGAACTCAGTTCTCGTGCAGTACATAGACGATCTGCTTATCGCTTCAGAAACGGAAGATGCTTGCAGGATAGACACGATAGCCCTATTGAACCATTTGGCAGAGAACGGACACAAGGTATCTCCAAACAAGTTGCAGTACTGCCTAAACAAGGTACAGTGGATTCCCAATTTTTCCTTGAGAGCAAAGCCTTTACAGAGGCTCACGCACAAGGATGTGAGTGATCCGGTACCATGGGACGAGGAGTGCTTGGTGTCATTCCTAAGACTGAGAGAAGAGTTGTGCAGTGCACCAGCTTTGGGAATGCCTGATTACAACAAGGCTTTCTCACTGTTCTGTTGCGAGAGAGAAGGTTGTGCATTAGCAGTTTTAGCTCAGAACCATGGAGGTGTCCGTAGACCAGTTGCCTACTTTTCAGCTACTCTAGATCCAGTAGCGTCTGCGTTGCCCGGATGTCTAAGATCCGTTGCTGCAACAGGTGTCAGCATTGAAAGATGTGAAAGCATTGTAATGGGTCATCCTTTGACTGTTTATGTGCCACACTCGGTTGAATTATTGATGACCAGGACTAAGACTCAGCACCTAACGAATAACAGGTTAACGAGGTATGAACAAGTCATACTTGCCGCAGAGAATGTGACTCTGAAAAGGTGCTTTGTCTTAAACCCTGCGACATTAATGCCCATACCGAATGCAGATGATGAAGATTGTGCGGACCATGATTGTCTTGATGTGACTGAACTATGCACCAAACCGAGACCTGACATTGTCGATGAACCACTGACTGACCCAGATGAAATTTTCTTTGTCGATGGTTCATGTCTAAGGGACAGTGTTGGCCAACTAAGAGCAGCATTTGCTGTATGTACCATTTCAGGAGTGGTGGAGGCCGCTTGCCTAGAAGGAGTACACTCCGCGCAGGTAGCTGAGATCATTGCCTTGACTCGTGCCTGTTTGGCTGCTGATCAAATCCGAATCACGATCTACACGGACAGCCAGCATGGGTTCGGTGTGGTTCATGACTTCGGACAGTTATGGTCACAGAGGGGATTTTTGACATCATCTGGTTCACCCATTAGGAATGGAGAACATGTAAGACAACTGTTAGATGCATTGCAATGTCCGAAGGAAATCGCAGTTGTCAAGTGCACTGCGCATGGAAAGGGGGATGATTTTGTCTCTTTGGGAAACAATTATGCGGATGAAGTCGCCCGCTTCTGTGCAGAACAAGGATGCATATTTACAGAGGGTTACACAGGAGAGAACCAAGAAAGAACCGAGCTCAACATGATGTTGGCCATGGCAGACACTTGGGAGGAACTCAAGCGACTGCAGGATGAGGTCTCAGACCAGGAACGGAACGGATGGGTCAAAGCAGGGTGTGAAAGAGGGGATGTGGATGTTTGGGTTTCCAGTGATGGGAGAGCTGTATTGCCAGAGAATTTGCTGAGCCCAATGGCGAGACTAATACACGGACCGGTACACCTTGGTAGAGATGCAATGATGCGTGTGTTTAGACAAACGTGTTATAACCCACGATTTCGTGCGATTGCTGAAGCAGTTTGTCAGAGGTGTGTTACGTGTCAGCAGATGAATGCTGGAAAGAAAACTGTAGTCACCTTGAGTCACATTGGGCGGTCAGGAGGGCCCTTCAATAGGATACAGCTAGATTTTGTGGAAATGCCTAAGTGCAATGGGTTGAGATACATTTTGGTGGTGGTATGTGTATTCTCACGGTGGGTGGAGGCTTACCCAACACGCAGGTGTGACACTCTCACAGTGGCTAAGTTATTGTTATTGTTGAGGGAACTCATCCCGAGGTTTGGGTTTCCAACCTCTTTGGAATCAGATAGAGGAAAACACTTCCACAGTGAAATCATGAAGTTACTTTGTGCCGCATTGAATGTCGATCAGAGACTCCATTGCAGTTATCGACCAGAGGCTTCTGGGATAGTGGAACAGGTTAATGGAACCTTGAAGGCAAGAATGGCCAAAATGTGTTCATCAACGTCTCTGATGTGGCCTGACGCATTGCCACTTGTGCTTATGAGTATTCGAAGTGTCCCAGACAGGAGAACTGGGTTGTCCCCTCATGAGATCTTGATGGGAAGGGCAATGCGGTTGCCAGCAGTACCGGCTACAGCATTGATAAACATCACTGATGACTTGATTCTCGATTACTGTAAAGGACTATCTGATGTGGTCCATTCTGTGTCCCAGCAGGTACAAGCTACAGCTGTTCCGGCCTCGAGTGATCTGTGCCACGACCTGTGTCCAGGCGACTGGGTGCTTGTCCGAAAGCACGTGAGGAAGAGCTGTCTGGATGTTCGGTGGCGAGGCCCGTACCAGGTGATACTGGTAACGAACACAGCAGTGAAGTGTGGAGGATTGCCGAACTGGGTACATGCTTCCCATACCCGCAGAGTTTCAGCACCCTCAGAAGAAACAGCTCCTCTCGTAAATGAAAATCCAGCTGATGTGGCAGGGCCACATGAGAGGACAAGTCAAGCTGTGAGGGCCGCTGACGCAGCTGGTTGTGCACCAGAGCAAGCTGAAGGGGGTTCCGACAACCAGAACCTCGACTCTGACTCGGATGACAGAGGTGGTGCAGTGGGTGGAGTGGAGTCAGATTCATCAGATGAAGGAAGTGGTGCACAGGGTATAGAAGGGGAAGGCGGAAGAACGACCAGAATTGAGGAGGCTTGGCCTGAAAGACAGAGGCGACTGAATCTGAGGTTGGCACCCGAAAAAGATCTTGCTCCAGTGTCTGAAACGTCTAAAACAGAAGCAAGTGATGAAGAGCAGACTCAAGAGGGTCGGAGGAGGTCGAAAAGAACGAGGGTACCTTGCCAGAGATACTCTACCCCTGAGTGGACTTACGTAGTGACTGATGCAGGGGGTAGTGAGCTCGGGGAGGCTGAGGTCTGTGCAGGTGGTCAGCAAGAGCCCGAGCGTGGTGCTGAAGGTGGTGCTGTTAATACCAGGACTCGAAGTCGAAGGAATACTGACCCTCACGGTTCCGAATCCCCGCTTCTGAGTAAAGTCCGAGAATTGGTTTTGCATCAACTTGAATTTCCGACTTTTGGATTTGAGCCGTCTTCACATGAATTGGTAATTCTTCGCCTTGAACTTTTGTATCATGTTTTAGAAGCGCTTGCAGATGATCTTATTGTGGATGAAATATAACCTGTTGTAAATAAAAAGTCTAAAGAAGAAGATAACCTCGATCCGAGTGGAAGAAGAATAAACTTAGGGACTTTCCACCGAAGAGGAACAAGAGTTTAGGGAAGTCTTTTTCTGGACTATGTAAATAAGACTGTTGGTGAAAAGGGGATTTCCAGAGGTTTCGAAGTAGTTCTCGAACTGGTTAAGCAAGTCACGTGCGGAGAAGACAGAGACTTTTTGAGTGTTCCTTGCTGAAATTAAGAACTTTTGAGAACTTTCGAGATCATGGAAGCTGGAGATCCACATCGTAGATCCAAATTGATCATAGGCACACTTATAGGGGGTGTGATAGTTTCTATAATCATAGTAGTTGTAGTCTCATATATAGTTCCACACGAGCTAGCAGTGGAGGGGGACCCAGGAACTCCTACACCTACTACACCTAGCCAAAAAGAGGGAAACATAGGAGCTGACAAAGCTTTGCAGATAGAAGAAAGTCGTAGATTGCATGTAGATTTGTCTAGAAGTGATTTTAAGCTTAATGCATACGCCAAGCTGCTATATGAGTATGTAGATGCGATGGATGCGAAAGATTGCTATGTGTGTATGCAGTTGCCTGCTTCAGTGGATGAGGGTATTAAATATCACCATCTTCCACTGACGTATGGGATTTCATGTAGTCTGTTGCTTAGTATATTTTATGAAAGAGATCAGTTTGAGTATTTCTTTTCCAATTACGATGCAGTGCTTCCTGAAGTTCCAGCTTACAAACATTTGAATAAATGCGACTATTATAAGTCAGAAGATAGACTTAGGAAGTACTTCATACTGTCTTTGGAATTGGATACAGCATATGCCCACCGACATAACTTGACGTGCTCATTATCAGATGTGGAGAAGAAGTTTGTAGATCAGGTAGAAGATAGATATAGAAAACTAACACAGACACGAGACACAGGACATAGTTCAGTAGATTGGACCGAAGAGGAAAGATTGCACCGAACAAAAGGAAGTTATGGTCATATAGCATTGGACAAGGAGCAGAGGGGAAAGCTGTGTGTGAGACGTTATCAGACCTACTACGAAAAGGTCCCGGTGGGACAGAGTACGTGTGATCATGTTTTCACGATGGAAGATTCAGCAAAGAATTTTCTGCAAGGCCCTGTACAAGTGATACCTACGGTGTATTTTGTGTGTGGAAGGAATGCTTATGTGAGATTGCCTGCAAACTGGTATGGTACGTGTTACTTGGGAATAATATTTCCAAAGATTTACCATACAGAGGATTTGGAACTTTTGGAAGGTGGAAAGCATTCAAGAGTGAGAAGAGGTGCGAGTGCAGGGGTTGTAGTGGGAGATATCTTTGGAGCAATGATACCAAGTTTGGGAGTGGTCTTGAATGATGTAAAGATCCGGAGGTTGGCGACTGTGATAGATGAACTATCAATGAACACAGCAAAGTCGTTGGTACTTGTGGAGGGAGAGATGTTGTCGATAAGGACAATGGTTTTGCAGAATCGCCTTGCTTTGGATGTCTTATTGGCAAAAGAGGGCGGAGTCTGTAAATTGTTGAAGGTTCAAGAGTGCTGTACTTATATACCAGACCACAGCAAGGATCTGGAGAAATATATAAGTAACATCACTACGATCCACACGAAAATAGCGGACTTGACTGAAGAGGGAGTTTGGGAGAAAGTTGGCAAAGGATTCGGTCAAGTGGGGAGCTGGTTTGCGAATTTGGGAAAGGGATTCCTTGGCTATGTTCTGAGACCTCTCCTTATTGTGGTGGTTTGTGTGGTTTGTCTGTGGGGTCTGATCAAAGCATACAAATGGTATCGAGCAGGCAGAGCTGAGAGGGCTCTGAGAGAAAATGAGACGAGAATGGCTAGACTGCAGGACAGTCACTATCGAAACCTTAAGAGTTTGGAGAGATTCCGACAAGGGAGAATGGCAACGAGTTCTGTTTAGGTGGGTTCTTTCTCCAAAGGAGTTGAAAAGATGTGATGACAGGAGTCATCAAAGGGGGGAACTGATAGAGCGCTATGCTCTCGTAAAAATTGTAGGGGTGCATCATAATCATCGTTAGTCTGTACCCGCATATATCCAGTTATATATATCAATGAATGGTTAGTAAAATGTAGTCGTAACTTGCATTATTAGAGTGAATAGAAGGGTAGTTGTGCTATTATAATTTTGCAAATGTAATGCTTAACTGAAACGTGCTCAAAATGATGCATTAATGGAGTAGGCCATGTGTAATCGAGATGCAGTAGTTAAACGTGTACCATATTAAGTTGCACGTGTAGTTCACTTTTCGCATATGAAATGTAATGAACTAATGCTTATAGAAGTGATCATAATTGTGCGTTTAAATTGTGTAAAGGCCTGACTGCATATACGTAAAGGAAAGGCCTGATTCGTTCTTATGTTAGCTTATTTTTGTAGGTAGAAAAGGTTCTCTTAGAAAGGCTCTCTGGGTACAGTTGGTAAATTCGTGCAGAGGGAAAAAGTCTGTTGAAACGTATCTTCTGTTGCAGGTGCAAGGACATATGCCTCGTTAGCGAAAGACTGGCTCTTTGTTTCACGAGTTAGGGTGGTGGGAGGCATTGAGATGGGAGTACACTGGAATGCAGGGATGATACTTCCAGCGGAGAAGGTGACTGGGACTCAAGGTCATCGTAACCGTCCTGGATGAAGTAAGAGTTTCGATGGAAAAGTACGAGAAGGAAGACCTGGCCGAAGAGGCGTGACAAGGGTGTGTTCAATTGTATTTGGATTTTGTATTAGGGACAGTGCCCCGAGGGTGGAGGGTAGAGAAGAGGTAGAGGAGACCAGAGAGAGAAGACAGAGAGGGATTCTAGGAAGGAGCATCTCAGAACGAGCTCGAAATGCTATGTGAGTGTACTTCTTAGGAAGTCTTCACAGCTGACACCTTTTCTTTACTCTTGCCTGGGTAATTCGTTAAGTAGGTATGTCACCTGAGTGATAGAGTAGGGACAGCTAATGGTTTTTATGCTTATCTAGTTAATGAGGAATAACATAGAGATTGGAGCAATTATTGCTTGTCTAATACTTCTGTAGCTAACGATTCTTCTTATCCTGAGTCGGATGAGACTCCTGCGTAGGATGCTATTTGTATTAGTGCCCATCTATTTCTTTAACCTCATGTTGAGGTGCTTGCACGTGCAGTTATTCTTGGCTGTAATAAACCCACAAAATTGAATTCGGAGTCAGTGGTCTTTTAAGGTAAACTGGATTCTAAATTGCCGCATAACCGAAAAGGATTTTCTTCCCTTCACACTATTCAGCAGGTAAAAAGATCCTGGCGACCTGAAGATCCTTAGAGGTGATAAGATAAGGATCAGCTTTATCAACATCATTGCAAAGTGGCATCATGGAAGTAGACTATCTCATTGTAGCAAGGACCGATGCACCAAACACAAAACAGTGGCTGCAAATCCTACGTATGTTGTCACTCAATAGACAGTCGCATGGGATAGGTAGTTGCAGGAAAGCAATGACTCATATTACTTGTTGCATTATGTGGATGCTGTGATGACCTTCTCCAAATGTTCTCCAATGAGGTGTACAGATTTTTAATGAAGATCTGACTGTAAGAGCTAGCTAAGCTGCCTAAACCCACCAACATGCAGGTAGTTTCTGATACATTGACATACATAATGCTGTAATGTACTACGCATGTATTTTTTTCACAAAGACATTCAGGGCTTCAGAGGGGTGAAAGGCTTGACCCTGAGCGCCAACAGGAAATGAATTGAACCCATGATCTATCATACCAGCTTGAAAGCCACAGGGTGCTTAGAAGCAATTGTCAACATGCCAGTAATTGACCATGGGCAGACAGGCGCACAGAGCGGGTGTATGAGATTCCCCACATCTCACTGTGTGCTGTTATTGCAGGAGACAGGATGAGAACTTGGCAATGCCCTTTTGTGGACAATAAATAATAAGGTAATCTTTTGAAATTCTACCAAGTGGGTACAAGGAGATGTGGGCAGTACCGGCCCGTGGTGGAGTGCTGCCGGGCGGTGACGTGGGGCGGGGGAGGGGCAGGGTGGGGGGTAGTAAACTACGGAATACAGCCATATAGAGGTAAGTTACTTACCTCTATATGGCTGTATTCCGTACTTACGGTAAGTAAACATATAAATAAATAAAAAGAATTTCAACGGAATTAGTTTTATTTATTTATATGTTTACTTACCTCTATACGGCGGTATTCCATAGTTTACTACCCCCCACCCTGCCCCTCCCCCGCCCCACGTCACCGCCCGGCAGCACTCCCACCACGGGCCGCTACTGGATGTGGGGCAGGTCTAAAATCTTATTGGAAACTCATTTGGACAAATATTTTGCATTCCTGTTTCCATGTGTATCACTGCAACAGTGTGAGTTAGGTGGCCTTTAGACAAGCCTAGCTAGACAGGATTGACAACAAAATTAACAATTTAAACACTTGGGGCCAAATTTACTACATTTTAAAGCTTTGCAGCGCTGCAACCAAATTTGCTGTGGTGCGGTGCGCAAAGGGGAAGCACTGTGCAGAGCTATATTCCTCTATGACTGGCCGACTGCTGCTGTCGTCCCCTCTGCGGAAGCACAATAAGGCTGCCTTGGGAGACACTGAAACATGCACTATAGTGCAGAGGTCAGCGTGCGTTGTCTAGCATAGGATTTGTACTGAATGCATACCCTTCTATGCAAATTCTTATGCTTTGACACATTCAAATCCCACGAGATGAAAGTGTGCTGTATACTGCAGCACATGTGCAGGGGTGTTTTTTTTTACAGAAATAAACATATTTCCCCTTGTTCACACCTGCTACAAGAAAATATTAGTTTTTGACCTAAAGCCCAGCCTGGCAATCTAAGTAGATTGGACTTTGCATCCAAAGTTGTGGATATAAACCCTGCTCTGATCCTGTAACGTCCCCTTGACACAAAGCACTGCAAACATTCTGGCATGGCTGAGGAAGGGGCCACTTTCCAGTGCAAAACACCTTTTGTGGTGGATTATAAACGCCCTTGAAAGACACGCGTTGCTTTGCATCACTTTATGCTGCCGCAAAGCCTTATGGGCATTTTGACATTTGAGTATATGTATGTCCAGAGAACAAAAAAATAGAAATGATGCTGGCTACGAAAAAATAGTGCCTTTACCTAGTGGACACCACTGTAACCAAACATGCGCAATTAATGGCACCTGGAATGAATTATATTTTTTTCCACAACAGTTCAGTAGAGGTTCGAAATCCCACAAACCAGTAACTTGTATCCAGCCCATGCATTCTTACCTAGTCGGCTCCAGGTTCACCTGCTACTTAAATGATGAACTTCTTGTTTCTCCTCACCAGATGGGCTTCCTAATGGGGTTATTCATTCACTGTAGCTACCTTCATATCTCAGGAATGTACATTTTGCAGGAAAGATAGGCCACTTTTTGTTGGATGGGAAGTCTGGCATTACAACACTCTGATTACACACCTTTTTGTAAACCAGACTCAGGGTAGGCCCAAAACTGGAAACCGAAGATCGAAAAACATGCAAAGCATGGTGCACAGAGAGGCAGGGAACAGATAAAGACACCAATAGTTAGGTCAGAAGATGTGCATCACTATTTTTCCTTTGAACTTAGAGCGTTGTTCTATGAAGGTCGGAGGTCAGGGGTAGATCACTCCTTCTCACTCAAACCGACAAGATCGAATACACATAATCGATGCAGATTTGAAATGGACAATCGTAGACCCCTAAATCCTTCTTTATCTAGAAACCCCCGGTTAAAATGAATCAGTGTCAGTCAAGTGTAGCTGTAAAAATAGAGGTTTATTAGCCTTTATCGTGCATCCCCCCAGGTTGTGGGTTGCAGCTAGGAAAGTAAAGTTCATGTTGCTTTCCTACAGTGATCACACAGGGCACATCCCACCCCACGTCCTTTCTACAATGTCAATAATTATTTTTCAGATGCATTATATGTGTTACTGTTGTGGGTACCCCAGTATTATCGGGGGTCATACCCAGTAGATTCCCTTAGCAGTAAACGTAAATGTACCTCTTTTTGGAGACAAGGAGAACTGGTATGTGTCTCTGACTCTGCCCCCTAGTGAGTCATGCTCTATGACACAGGGAGTGTTGGGGTCACACAAAAGTGTGGTCGAATCTCCTATCTGCAGTGATTATAAGATGCCCCCCCCTCTTTGTGCCCTAGAATTAATAAACACACAGGGCCTCATTCACAAACCAAAAGTCTAAGTCTATCTTTGTGACTTTGGCCCACAAGGATTGGTATTTTACTAAGTGCAATTATTCGTTATGCATTATTTGTCTACACATCATATGTATCAGGTGGTGATAATTATTAAGACCAACTCGTCAGTCATTATGCAAATTAGAGCAAATGTTAGAAAAGCCTCAATCGTGTTTCACCACAAATTCTGAACTTCTTAGTTTATTCTGTGCCCAAAAATCTCCAACAGATTGGTAGTCGTCTAACTCTACGGCTCCGCTTTTTTGCTGAGGCTTCTCATGCCAAGCCAAGTGTGATAGCCCCACACCCATGACGTTGCTGTTGGATCAGCAGTCGGAGATCAGCCTTTCAGCACCTGCCCTCAGCAGTCGGCCCCTGTGCCTAACCCTGCTCCTGCCTTAGTAGCTGTTGTACCTTTATCACCCATGACTGTCTATGGAGAGGGGGCGGCTGCTTCTGCTCGGCTCCCCTGTGCTATATTGATGAGCTAGAAAGGCCTCTGTGCAAAGGTCACAGAAACGACGCCAGACACTGCTCCTTTCTCTACATCCTCCTATGTCAGATCTTTACACGTCACTCTTCTCTGCAGCTGCAAGTTCAATGCGCACATCAGAGAAGTCACAAGTTCCCTTCTCCTCCTTGTCAGTGTGACCCTGACAGCATTCGTGGAGTTTCTGAAACAAGCCATGTTGCTCACTGACGTTTGCTGTCATTACCATTGAAAAGGTAACTCCTTCCTAGGCCCAAGCCAGTCTCACACATCTGGAACATGCTAAAGCACTCATGTTGAAAACAACCAGTCCTGGCCTGTATGTAACATGCCTTTATTTCACGAAAGCACCGCCACACGACATTACCTCGTGAAAGTGGAGATACAATACACCTGTGATAAATCGAACTGTGTGTCTTTCTGCTCTCCTTCGGCTCTGTCTGTGCCCTGACCTCCACTGAATTGTGACATCTCAGAAAAGTAACGCGTCCTACTCCTATCTTTGCAGACATAAGCATGGCATAAACATGGCTCTTCCTTCATTGACATTCAGCTTCCTCTGGTGACACGAGGCAGAGCCCACGTCTATCAATAAAACATGACCCACCCTGAAGAGTGAGCAGGCCAGTCCCAGTATCAATGTGGCATCTGAATGCCTGGATGCAATGTGGCATCTGAATGACTGAATGCAATGTGGCATCTGAATGCCTGAATGCAATGTGGCATCTGAATACAATGTGACATCTGAATGCCTGAATGCAATGTGGCGTCTGAATGCAATGTGGCATCTGAATGACTGAATGCAATGTGGCGTCTGAATGCAATGTGACATCTGAATGCCTGAATGCAATGTGGCATCTGAATGCCTGAATGCAATGTGGCATCTGAATGCCTGAATGCAATGTGGCATCTGAATGCCTGAATGCAATGTGGCATCTGAATACAATGTGACATCTGAATGCCTGAATGCAATGTGGCATCTGAATGCAATGTGACATCTGAATGCCTGGATGCAATGTGACATCTGAATGCAATGTGACATCTGAATGCCTGAATACAATGTGACATCTGAATGCCTGAATGCAATGTGGCATCTGAATGACTGAATGCAATGTGGCGTCTGAATGCAATGTGACATCTGAATGCCTGAATGCAATGTGGCATCTGAATGCCTGAATGCAATGTGGCATCTGAATGACTGAATGCAATGTGGCGTCTGAATGCAATGTGACATCTGAATGCCTGAATGCAATGTGGCATCTGAATGCCTGAATGCAATGTGGCATCTGAATGCCTGAATGCAATGTGGCATCTGAATGCAATGTGACATCTGAATGCCTGAATGCAATGTGGCATCTGAATGCAATGTGACATCTGAATGCCTGGATGCAATGTGACATCTGAATGCAATGTGACATCTGAATGCCTGAATACAATGTGACATCTGAATGCCTGAATGCAATGTGACATCTGAATGCCTGGATGCAATGTGGCATCTGAATGACTGAATGCAATGTGACATCTGAATGCCTGAATGCAATGTGGCATCTGAATGCCTGAATGCAATGTGACATCTGAATGCCTGAATACAATGTGACATCTGAATGCCTGAATGCAATGTGACATCTGAATGCCTGAATGCAATGTGACATCTGAATGCCTGGATGCAATGTGGCATCTGAATGACTGAATGCAATGTGACATCTGAATGCCTGAATGCAATGTGGCATCTGAATGCCTGAATGCAATGTGACATCTGAATGCCTGGATGCAATGTGGCATCTGAATGACTGAATGCAATGTGACATCTGAATGCCTGAATGCAATGTGACATCTGAATGCCTGAATGCAATGTGGCATCTGAATGCCTGAATGCAATGTGGCATCTGAATGCCTGTGCCACGTGGGAAAGTCACGACGGCAGGCCAATATCTGGTTACGGTCATTAAAACAGGGGTCGCAAGCATCGTGCCAGATCAGAGGTCGCAGCTACGACCTCTGCCAACCCTTAGATAATGCCCATTTTAAGACAGCGTGCATTGTACATTGTATTGTCATCTCTTAAATGAAACCACGACCTTCATGCTTAAGTCTCATCCGGAGTCAGCAAGACCCGTCAGGTGAGAGACAAAAAGATGAAGTCAATCACTCAGACAATCGTGTGCAAAGATGAGAGAGAATATGTATTGATACATTGACACGCGCGGCTGACGTCAGGGTTTATGCCTCAAGTTTCCTGTTTTTCTTTGTCGTCGTCCTTTGATTCAACATCCAGGGTGAGTGAGTTCTACTAAAGCATCTAGACTGTTCAAGCCCTGCTGGCCAGAGCCACGAAAACATCATGCATACTGCTAGATGCACCACTGTGAAAATGGAATACGGGACGGCTAGCAGTGTCCTGACACAATATGGAACTTAAACAATGTGCTAATTGTGAATTATCTAATTTGTATGTGTGTACACTATTTACAAGAAGGAAATTAGCAGTTTGTCGATTTGAGAATTCTAAAAGATTGCAAACTCCTTGATGAGCATTACAACAAATGCAAACTCTGCTATCTGGGGAACATTCGAAAACAGTGCATTATTTTGAGCATCATGAAACCTTGCAAACTGGTGTATCATTATCATTGCAAAAATGTTGTTGGACAGAATTATCATCTAAAAATATTGTGATGACAAGAAAGTCGTGGGACAGAATATTACAGGTAAGAATGATTTTTAAAAATGTGGGCTATTATATTGAGTTTTAATTATTTTACACAGCTTGATTCCTTTGCTTTTTTCTTTAAAAAATGCCACATATTGTTAACCTAAATTTGAATAATAAAATATTTAATCACTTTAAATATATCAAATTAAATTAAAAAAATTTTTTGCAAGTTTATTTTAAAACATCCCACCTAAAGTAAAATATATTTATCAAGGCCTCCTGAAGGCCGAAACGCGTCATGGCGGTGTGCTGGGTGTAACAATCAAATAAATGACCTTGCACGAAGAATTTTGGGTCCGGTTCGTCTTTCCATGACTGTTGGAGCATTGGGCGAATTTCCTGTATATATATATATATATATATTTTGTGTTAGTTTATAATATTTATTGCAAGTGAGGTATAGAATTAACTAAATGTAATACAATTATATTTTAATAAAATAATTGGTGTTACATTATTTTTTAAACTCACAAAATGGTTACTAAAACATTTGAATAAGAAATGACAAATATATTTTATTTTAGATCATTTTTAACATTTAATTTAATTTATTTGTATGTTTAAATAATTTAAATATTCAAATTTATTTTAACATTACTTCCAATGGGGTTTTGTTTTTAGTTCTTACCTTTATTGATTTCTGAGGGAGACATTGCAGCACTTGTGGGTAACCATGTTTTGTTTTGTGCTGTGCTGTACTTACTCGACCTCTGAGCTTGAGTACATTTACTGCTGGTTTGGGACCTTTATAGCTTCAGTAGAATTAGAAGTGCAGTTCGTGAGCAGTAATTTTTTGCTTTTTTACTGTCTCTTACCGCCAGGTTTTGCCTGGTGGTGACGGACAGTAAAAAAAGGTTATATGTCTACTCATCCTAATTGGGCGGACGGACATGTAGTAAATTCTACAGCAGCCCTTACTCCATGGGGCCATCAGAGAAGTTTGGCAACTGGCGGTGAGGGAGTAGTCACTGCCTTAGCCAAACCTATGGTCCGTCCGCATATAAATTGGGCGGGTAGGGAACTCCATTGCTGTTGCAACAGAGTTCCCTATTTGCCAATAATTTGCCACCTTAGATGTGTAAGGATCTCCCTAAAGAGAAGATAGGAGAGTTAGAGGTCTTGATTTACAACTGCAGGTTTGTGAATAGCATTTTATAGTACTTTAGTTGTTCTACTGTAGTACAAAGTGTTGGTTCTCCTCTTAAAAGAATCCTGCTAAGTTTCTAGCAGATGAGCCTATATGTTTGGGTCATGTGAAGTCGGTCAAGAAATCTGGAACATGCACCACTTGCATCCATCGTCTGGCCCCTACTTTAGTCCATAATGGCCATCACGCTGATGTTAGCCAAAAGGAGCCAGAAGTGGAGATGGACACCTAGTCCTGAAGGTTGTCTCCTCTTCTTTCAGAGGTTTGTAAAACTTAACATTTAAGAAGGAAGTCTCATTAATCAATTAGTGCCCGAGTCTAGTCATTGACTGTTCCTGTTAACCCACCCGTGAATGTCTCACAAGCACTTACTTCCCATCTCAACTTTTACGCTTTTGCTGGTAGCCAATTGCCAACATACCACTTAACAAGACTTAACACTCTAGTTTATGCAAACCCCACTGACTCAACATGTCCCCAAGACCAGCGGAGTGCACACAAGAAGGACAAATAAGGTAAGGTTAGAGCAACATACTGACACATTCTTTAACCTTCATGCTCACAGTGTTGCGCCTTGCGAAAAGATTGGCTCAGAGATATTCTATATATGCAGTAGTGGTAAAAGACAAGCCTAACAGGGGAGCACTAGAACACTGAAGGGAACAGACCCATAGCAGATCAAAAGTTTACTCAAAGATCCACCAGAGCTGAGCCAAAAGCCAGACACAGTCCTAGAAGTCCCTTACACTCTCATCAAAACTCCATACTGCAGAAAATGGATTGGCCTTCTTGGGGTAGTGACATTATTTAGAAACACCACCTCCCAATGTCCTTGTAATGGAACCAGCAAGAGTGGACTCAGGGGTCAGTGAATAGCAAGTTACCACCATACCCGCGGACACAGCAGTTTCATAATTCACCCAACATCAGGAATATCTCTGTCCTTCCTTGGATACTACGTCACCGCTGTCACAGATGTGGAAGAAGATATGAGCCAAAGATGTCACACAAGAATATCCTTTACAAGTTCCACACTCATAGTGCTCACATGTCCTCTGACAGTGCCACACAGCCAGGTATGTTCAGGGGTGTGAACAATTGTGTAAGAATCCTTCCTATACAGAACTGATATGTGAAAGAGAACATTGCTAAACATGAAGAATAATAGTGCAGATACTAATTTTTTTCTACTGCATGTATGTGCATGCATGTATGTGTATATGTTTGTCTGAATGTATGTATTTATGTATGTATGCTGTATATATTTGTGTGTCTGTATGTTGTATTGTGATAGCACAAGTCTAGCCACAAAGCAGTGTAATGTGTACAATTCTTCCAACCGCCACAGGCACCATGCTAGCTGAGGCTGTGCCACAAGTAATAAAGGGTAGAATAGCTACACAGGCTTACAGGCAAAACCTACAAAATAAATCGATGGTATGGTCATCAAACCCCACACTCTCTTCACTCACATCCTAACAAGATTGCCATTCGACTCTTTCCTGCTTCTTCTCCTGTACAGTGGTCGCTGCCCCTAGCTGGCTCCAGGGCGTTGACCCTCTCCCTTGCTCTGCCACTACTGCTCGGCATGTTACCGCTTTTACATGAAAACAAGCGATCTCACACATCATAAGGTGTAATATTACCCTGCCAGCAGAAACAGGCTCCACTAGCTGTACTGTATATGTGTGAGGTGGGGGTTATTACAGCCAGACCTCACACAGGCAAATCCGCAGCTAACATTCTGCCCTAGTGTCACTCAGTGCAGGGTGTCAAATAATGGAGCTTTAGGGTTTTGTCGATCAAATGCCCTCTATTCCAATCAGAAGTTGGAACACAGAAAAAAGGTCGTGCCTCTGTATCTTCAACCCTATTCCTGCTTCTGATTGGATGGAAGCTTGTGGACCTGCCTCTGGTATGCTTGCAGACAGATAGGGGAGTTGTAAATCGTGGGCCTGCCCCAGGTAAGTGTTTGTGTTTAGGAACCTGAGTGTGTGTTTGTGTGTTGAGGAGTGCATATGTATGTCTGTGTTACTGTCTTTATGTGCATGCCTGAAACTCTAGGTGCAGGTACGTTTGCTTGTATGCCTAAGCATGTGTTTAAATGTATCTATGTGTGCGCGCGATTTCAAAGTCAGGGGATTGATAAGGCCCGAGGATGAGTCCTGGGGTGTCATTTGTGATTTCAAGGGGCCCCATCATTTGTAAATTACACCAGCCGCCACTGCTCCTCGTGCCTGCCCTCCACTGTGGTCTATTCTGTATTTTTCTTTCTATTTCCACCTTGACCTCAGCCTGCAACCTTGCAGTACATGTTGTGCTCCCCTCTATTATCTTTTATATCACCGCAGACGGGCACGTACCAACATCCACTTTTAAACATCGAAATTATCTATTACTTTCTCGATTTTCAGCCCCCTACAACAAGGGATGACTGGCCATCTAAGTGAGAAAATGTCATGACACGTCTGTCTTGGCGAATTCAGCCAATGAATGCAGATGTGGTGTGCAGTGATTCGGGAGGTTTTGAAGATGCACAGTACAATTCCTAACCCTGTGCAATCTTCACAGGAGATTAAACAGCCCCACTAACTCCATAAAACTGCTGGTGTATCTCAGTTCTGAAATAACTGAGCCACTTACAGGCACTCTGCGCAACCAGATCCATGAGGGACTTCCAATTCGGATGCCAACATCTCCCCTAGAAATACAAGGGATGAAGCAATCAGTGCCATGGTCCAATTGAAGATCATGTTATTGCCCAACTTAGCCACAGCTTGTAACACTCTGCCAGCCTGCAGAGGTGTGAAGTACAGGAGAATGCCCTTAGTTTGTTTATCTTTATTTCTTAATTAATCTCTACAGACCCCATGGTAATGTGTGGAGTGCCACAATCCTCTCACTGGTAAAATGTCTTGTTCAACACTTACGTGTCCGGGGTGGTCCATATTCCAAATGCCCATGAGGTGATATTCCCTATATGTGGCAAACACCAGATCCACCTAGAACAAATGCCCCTATGTACTAATGTTTGTGGGGCGCTCACTCAACATAACACAACTTAGTGCTGTGCATGAAGGGATTTAAAAGGGTAAGTAAATTGTTCCTACAGTTTGCGTCACATCGCGTTCTGTGAGCACCAATGCAAAGCTTTAGTAAATTATGTGTGGACTATCAAAATATTGTTCTCTCTATCCCATGTAAAGATATCAAAACAGCACAATAAGTTTTGGTTCAATTCTTCTGAGACTGACACCCTGATACTCGGGCTACTCAGCCCCTACAGAATTCAAGTACCAGCCAGGATGTGTGTGCCCTTGAATATGGAAACCACAGTCTTGATGCAAAGTAATATCGTGGCCAGAATATCGAAAAAAAATTGACAGGTATAAAAGTTCATATTTTCTATATATAACTTCACATAATACCTACACGGTACATACGTCTCCAGCGTATGTAGATGTGGAGTTAGGAATAGTAACTCTATACTTCCTTATATGCACTTACCCGTACCTTTTTGATGTCTTGTCTTTTTATATTCTATCTCGATATTGTTGGTGTCGCTATTCAGTAGTACAATCATATGATGGGCCTTGCTTCACTACCAAGAGAGAAGGTACTTATGATTTGGAATCGTCATCGAAGCCAATCAGACACACAAACTAATTGTAGTCACCAAGAGTCCTTCTATCACCTCTGATTCTTTTGAGGGAACATCTCCATCCATTCTATCCATGCTGCACAGCATAGCCCAGATCCTCAAGTGATTCTATCTCAGCTCTAATATTCTAATGTCATCTGCAGATGCTACTATCCTTAGAGCAGTCACACGTTCGGTGAGGGGTTTCACATTTCTTAACCCGGCACC
Organism: Calotriton arnoldi; assembly: GCA_963921515.1. Lineage (NCBI taxonomy): Eukaryota > Metazoa > Chordata > Amphibia > Caudata > Salamandridae > Calotriton > Calotriton arnoldi. The sequence continues at coordinate 2,705,368 of CAWUFW010000713.1, read as the reverse complement.
GTCTTCGAGCTACATTGCTCTGATCACATTCTCCTGCATTGAATGGTCTACACTCCATTCTGAGATGATAAAGGACACAGTCAACAAGGCCGGACTGAGGACCCAAAGCAGCCCTGGAAAAAAGGCTCAAACAAGCCCCCCTCTCATTTCCTCACACAATCTCTCTCTCTCTTTCCATCCATTCTCTTTTATCTCCTTCTTACCTCCCTCTTCTCCTTCTCCGATAACTTTCTCTCTATTTTCCCTCCATTTCTCGCTCTTTCATGAAGACTTCCATGCCTGCAGCACGTAACCTAGGTGAGCTGGAGAAAGTGACAGAGCCACCTGGAGCATCCCTGGGCTTTCAAACCCGGAGGAGTGAAAGACCTGTCAGGCTACCTGGACCCAGCTTGGACTATTGTACAAAGACCCTCACAGTACAGAGGCAGGATGATCGCTCAACCCAGATCGGTGGACAAGACCAAAGCATGCGTTGCCTGGTCAGTAAACAATCAAAAATTAACAGGAGTAAGTTAGTCTCTTCCTGTTGACCTAATGGAAACAGGTTTCTTGGTAAATGCATGCCGTAAATCAAAGAGCACGCTTACTATTTCATAGAAGCTCTGTCTGGATGTGGGTTGTGCCATGCCCTGTGTACAGAGCCTTTTCATTGGATCATGTAACAGGGTGGAAAAAGAAAGGCAATAGAGACTCAAGAAGTACGTTGTATGATTTTTTTGAGCCTTCCATATTGTACAGATACATTAGGCATATTTAAATCCAACCCGCAATAAATGGTGTTGGATCCAATGTTTTAAACAGAAGTACTTTTTTGTTGTTTCGTGTCTTATAGGATGTCATCATTTTTTTTTTTTTTTTTTGTCCTCATACCACCATTATATGCAAATAACAGCCTGTCAACTGATCTATTCCTTCCCAGGCTTTTGCGATATTTCAATAGCTCTGGCGCTCGTGCCCTTCCAGTATCCTGGCTGCACAGACCACGCAGGTGTAATCATTGGACAGAAGGGGTTACACACTTATAAAACCATTCCAGTCCTGGAAAGCCACCCAAATCTTAGAATGTATATTGGCCTCCAGATCAGTATCCATTTTTGCCGTTCTTCTTGCTGCTTGTAACCAGTCCATCCCTTGTGGTGGGGCGGGTTCAATCCATTTTTTACAAATTTCCCGCCTGGCGAGAAGGATTAGATAAAATAGCAAAGCCTGTTTATCCCCAGTAATGACACTACATGGCTTATCTTCTACCCCCAGCATTATCAATAAGAGGCTAACTTTGATATTTGTGTCAAAAATTTCGTTAATTATCTTTTCCACCTCAGACCAGTACTCCTCTAACTGAGAACATTCAAAAAACATATGCTTATCATTAGCACTCATTACACTGCACCTGCGACATTTTGGGGGGTATCAGTAACAAACTTTGCTAGTTTTTGTGGAGTCCAGTAAAGTCTATTTGCCGTAAAGAAGTGGTTCCTCTTCAAGTTCGATGGTTTAACCATTTTGTAAAGCAACTTAAAAGAAAGCTGCCATAATTTTTGTGGCTCAGGAATCTGCATCACCTCGTCCCATATTTCGTAGGGGGCTTTGATTTTTTCCTCCTCGGAAGTCAGTAGTGCGTGGTACCATCCGCTTATTTCCTTCCTCGCTATAGTTTCGTTCTTTAATTTTTTTTCGAACTCCCAAAGACTCTTAGTCTCATGCCTATTCGCCTCCCCCCAGGACTTTAACTGAAGAAATTTAAACCAAGACAGAGATCCCCCTGTCTTACTCCATAATACTCTCCCATGGGACCACTTCATCCATCACTATCAAGTCCCCCAGACCTCTATTCCTGCCCTCCTAAGTGGGATGCTCAGTTGATCCTGCAAACATTCAGGCGTACCAGGTGAGTCCCATATTGGAGCCTCTCCTGAATAATAACCGATTCCTAATATGTTCCTGATCTTTACCCACAAAATCAAAGCTGCCTTCAACATCTTTAATTTTACTTTTTTGAAAAACTTCTTTGCTCCAAACTTAAACAAAAATCCCTTTCCACCCCACTCTTTAATCATCTCCTCACACAAACCCCCCCACACCCTGTGCCCTGGTGTACATAGTAAAACCCTGCAGTTTTTAAACTGGATTGCCATACAGTATAATTTTACGTCTGGTAGTGCAAGCCCTCCTTCTGTCAATTTACGCCTAAGTTTCTTCCAGGACATACGTGCCCCCCTATCTGCCCAAACAAAATTGCCCAATTGACCCTGTATTTTATCCATTAGCCTACTCGGGAACGTTAGAGGTATGCAATTAAAAAGAAATGTAAGCTTCGGCAGAATCACCATTTTAATCAAATTGACCCTTCCATATACCGTTAACGGGAGATTCTTCCACCTAGTTAATGTTCTCTCTATTTCCTTTATAATTCTCTCAAGATTATGCTGTCGAACATCCTGCACTGTATTGAGAATGTTAATTCCTAAATACCTAATCTCTTTCTGTACACTCCCCCTCCAGTCTGGGATGTTCCAGCACATAATCCCGGTTTTTTCTCTGTTTACTAAGTATCCAGACAAGGCCCCAAATTCGTCCGCCAATTGCTCTATCCTTGGGATTGTTGTAACTGGATCTGCTGTATAAATGATTAGATCATCCGCGTATAAAGAGATTTGTTTTTCAAACATACCTATACGGAAAGCCTTCACCTGGTTATCCTGACGAAGCGCCTGAGCAAATGGCTCCATATATAAATTAAATAACAGGGGTGAAATTGGACAGCCCTGTCGTGTCCCTCTCGTGATCATAAAACTCTTAGTAAGGACTCCATTTAAAAGAATCCTAGCTGTAGAACAATTATATAATGTTTTTAGTGTGATTATAAAGTCTGGCCCAAATCCCATATGTTCTAAGACTACCCATAAATATTCCCAGCAAACTCGATCAAACGCCTTAGCGGCGTCCAATGTGACAACCGCCAAGGGAACAGATCTTTCTGTAGCTATGTCAATGCATCCTATAAATTGTTGAGTCAACTCACACATTTGCCTTCTGGTCCTCATGTATTAGTTGAGGTATTACTCTGGATAACCTCCCTGCTAAAATGCTGACAAAGATCTTATAGTCAGCATTTAGCAGGGATATTGGCCGGTATGATTCTGCCTTAGCCGGGTCCTTAGCAGGTTTCAATATTAAAACTATAGAGGCTTCACACCATGATTCTGGGGCTTGCACTTCTCTATATATCGAGTTGAACAACTTCTCCCAGGTAGGTAACATTTCTTCAACTATGTTTTTATATACTTCCGCCGGGAGAGCATCAAGCCCTGCCGCCTTCCCATTTTTAGACTTTTTATTGCTCCTTTTATCTCTTCTTTTGTAATTGGTGCTTCTAATATTTATTTCCCTTCTTCGCTCAATAACGGAAAATCAAGCGAGCTAAGCCAACATCTGATCTTTGTGTGCTATTTACTGTCGTTTTAGAACCGTGATATTGTGTATCTTGGACTCTAATCTCATAAAGAGATTAGTAGTGAGTGTTTAGACATAAATATATATATTTTATATATACCTTGTGTGGTTCTCCTTTCATTTAGTTATTCAAGAGGTTATCATCTGGTAAACCAAGCTGCTTTACACTCCTTCAAGACTTAGCCTGAAGGCTGCTCTCCATAGCTACCACTAGGATAGCTTTCAATAAAGGTTGTCTTTAAACCTATCATCAATAAGGGTCGTTTGGACTGGTGCAAGGTGCCCACTATAACTAGTGGACAGCATATACCAGGCCAACTTCTCACATTGGTGTGCAGCGGTGGAATTCAAGCTTGCTATTGCTTTACCAGATAATCTCTTTGAGTGACTAACTGAAAACCACTATAGGTACATAGGTACATATAAATCAAGCCTAGAATACAGTAAGTTCTACTGAACTTAGAGTTGTGTGCCAAGGGCTTAGAACACCCTTTCTACAACTCAAGAGAGTTTAGTAGCTCCCACTAGAGTAGGTAGGTGCAACACCACACCACACTAGTATGTCTTCCAGGGCAGAAGCCATTGGGCCTCTCCCCAATAGATATGACCATCTCTCATTCCAAGAATTGAGAAACATGTGTACCTCTAGGAAGGTGAAGACAGGGAGACACCCAGACACTCAACGCCTCATAGAGGCCTTGCTTTTAGATGACCTCAGAAAGACCCCAGGGTCTGATGAGGCAGGCAGGATGGGTGGGGCAGCAGAAGAAGAAAGGCCAGGTAGTGAACACTACTATGACCCAGACTCTGAAGCTGGCCAGGATGAACAAGATGATTCAAACCTGGAAAATCCAATCTTTCCTGAAGGTGAGGAAGAAGGGCCCACAAGGCCCCTCTTCACTCCACCTGGAAGGGTTAGAAGTTTACCCAGAAGGTCTAGATCTCCTTCTCAGGAATCTATTCATTCTGATATATCTGTAAGGAGCTCTGTTTCTCAAAAGACCTCTGCTTCTAGGAGAGAGTCTTCCTATGAGAAAAGGTGCCAACTGCTTGAGTTTGAGAAAGCTAAGCTTAGGATCAAGAGAGAGCAATTGGCCTTAGACAGGGAATCCCTGGAGCTCCAGAGAGCTTCAAAAAGATTGGGGCTAGAGCCCCATGGTGGCAGCAACAGTGTCCCGAGAAGTAGAGAACATACTCTTGATCATAGGAACCTGAGCAAGATTGTCCCTCCCTACCAGAGTGGGAATGACATCCACAAATGGATAACTGCACTGGAAAGGGCCTGTAAAGTACAGAGGGTCCCTCAGGAGCAGTGGGCAGCAATCTTGTGGCTCTCCTTTGCAGACAAAGGTAGTGACAAGCTCCTCACTGTTAGAGAAGAGGATGCTGATAATTACAAGGATCTTGAAGAGTGCACTGATTGATGGGTTTGGCTTAACCACTGAACAGTACAGGTTGAAGTTCAGAGATACCCAAAAGGCACAGACTCAAGACTGGGTTGACTTTGTAGATTGTGCTACTAAGGCTTTGGAAGGTTGGATACATGGCAGCAAGGTGCATGACTTTTTAGGATTGTACAATTTGATTATGAGGGACCAGATCCTTAATAATTGTCAAAACCAGCTTTTACACCAGTACCTGGTGGACTCTGATCTGACCTCTCCCCAAGAATTGGGAAAGAAGGCAGACAAATGGGTCAGAACCAGGGTAAAACCAAAGAATCAGGGTGGTGACCAGAAGAAAGATTCTTCCAAGACCCAAGAGAAAGGGGGGGATAAATCAAAAGACAAGTCCCCTACAGGGCCCCAAAAGACTTCTTCTGGGGGTGGGTCCCAAACTCCTTCCTCCCCTGAAAAGAAACCATATTGCCATGTCTGTAAGAAGCCTGGACACTGGAAAACTGATCCCAGTTGCCTTAGGATTGGCAATAAAGAAAATGTTCCTCCTAGCAATACTACCACTCCTCCTGGTACTACAAGTAGTAATCCCCCAGTTGGTAGAAGTGCACCCAAAAAGTTAGGTGCTTTTTCATGGGGAACAGAGGTGGACCATAATTTAGAAAGGCCCTCCTCACAGGCCTCCTCCGTCTCTGATGGTGGCATGGGATTTGCCACTTTTACTATGAGCCCCAATACTTTGGGCAAGTACAGACAGGAGCCCTTAATCAATGGTCAGAAAGCTGTGGCATTCAGGGACACAGGGGCTAGTGTCACCATGGTGACAGGGAAACTAGTCCCCCCTCATCAGCTTTTACCTGAGTTTAAATACCAGGTGACCAACATTGATGGTATCAGAACAGATCACCCCATGGCCATAGTCAATCTCAGCTGGGGAAGGGTCACTGGTCCAAAGAGAGTGGCAGTGTCCCCAAACTTGCCTGTAGATTGCCTAATGGGCAATGATCTGGAGATTTCAGCCTGGGCTGAAGTTGAATACCAGACCCATTTGAGAATGTTAGGCCTCCCTGAGAGAGTTAGTGGGGCTGTGAGGGCCACAGCCCAACCCCAGGGAAATTTTGGAGTGATGGAGCCTGAAAGAATGGCCCACTCTCCTCCACAAGAGAGCACAAGGGTTGAAGAAATGTCTTCTTCCCCCCAGACTATAGGTAAGGGTCAGCTTCCTCAGGGAACTGATCCTACCCTTGGTGAAGGAACTGCCACAGAGGTAGTCAGGTCTGGCCTGGCCACCCCCCGATGGCAGGGGACCCTTCCAAGGTGGTACCCAGTCTGGAGCAGGTAACCTGCCCCTCTCTACCCTACCTTAGCCAGCCCAGGGCTGCAGAGGTCAGGGAGGTCAGTGGACCCCACAGGGCCCCCTGTCCAGAGGAACACCCCCATCAGCAGATTAGGGGCACCCAGTCTAGTAGCCCTAGCCAGGTGAAAATTCCTCAACCAACTGAGGGATCCCCCTTACCCTTGGGTAGGGACCTCCCCCAGATGGACTCTGTTGGGCAAAGGCAAACCTGGGACCAAAAGGTACCAAACCTGCCATGTCCCTCCAGTGCTCCAACCAAAGGGACCCAACCCCCAGCTGTAGGCAGCCAGAGGTTGACCCTTAGGGCCGGATACAACTCAGTCATGGAAAGAAAGGCCTCCATGGTGACCAGTGATCTGAGGAAGCTGAGACCAACTTTATTAGGGCCTCACTTCTCTACTCAGACACCCCACCAGCCTTTTACTTTGCCAAAACACACCACAGGTAGCAATTCCCCATGGTGGAGATCATCCCATACCCTTGGGGTTAGGGATTACTTTGTGGACCATAAGATAGGGGGTAACCATGCTAGTGCAGGTTCTTCCTTATATGGCCACTTAGTCAATAAAGGCTCAACTGGACAAGGTTAGCCTTATCTCCTTTCGTTTGGGGGGGGTTGTGTAGGAAGGTGGAATCTGACTACATGGTTGCCCCCACTTTTTCCTGGTGTTTTGCTGGTTTTCGACTTAGTTGACTGGACCCCAGTCTATCTGCTTTCTACTCTAAATTGATTCCATGTACTTTAGGTACACTCCAGATTGGATTCTGGGGTACCCCTGTGAGTCCCTAGTATATGGTATACTATGTACCCAGGGCATAGGTACCCCAGAGGCCTACCAGGGGCTGCGGCATGTATTATGCCACCCCTGGGAAGCCTTTTGTAATGACACAACAGGTCTGCTACTGCAGCCTGTGTAAGGTGGTGTATGCACCCCTTACTGAGATATAGGTTCCCTATGCCTCTCCATATCACTGCACATATATACCTATCAGTCACCTCTATGGCAGGCCTTAACAATCCTGAAGGCAGGGTGCTGGGTTTTATGTGAGAGGGTGCCCATGCATGAGCAGAGCCCCTCTGCAGCTTTTGGAATCTTTATTCCGGGGTTGTTTGTGATGCAGTCAAACCATATACTCTTAAGAGCATTATAACCTCGCGGTAAATGCTAACTTTGGAATGGCTGCATGGAAACATGTCGTGTTTGGTGTCAAACGCTTTGGAATCATACCCCCACACCAGTAACTGGTGTGGGAGTATGATACCACCCTACTAGAGGGAGAAACATGGCACAACCGGTATACCCGGTACCAGCTTGCAAAGCCCTGGCATCACAAAATGGATGCTGCCAGCCACAGACACGAGTCTGCCTCCCTGCTGCTGGACGAAACTCCGGCAAGGGAAGGCTGGACAATAGGTTTCCTGTCACAGGGAGGTGTGACCACCTCCCAGACAGGCTTTAGTGTATTGGGGCTGGGTGGGTGCACTCCAAGAGTGCTTTGAAGTCAGCACTGGGGGCACATTTGGTGTCCCTGTCCATAGTCCAGCTCAAACCGGTTGCAGGGGCTATCAGCCCCTGCTCTGGCGTGAAACTGGACAAAGGAAATGGGTGTAGCCACCCCTCTTTCCTGACCCTCCCATAGGTGGGTCCCCAGAGTATGTCCAACCCCTTCCTTGGGTGTAACATAGGAACCCATGGCTACAGGACTTTAGATTTACCTGGACGAAACTCTGACACAGAATCCCAGAACTTTGACGATCTATACGACGTTAGATGACTGAAGAATCTCCCTTGGAGTAAAGGAGTTACTCCCCTGCAAGGCAGGCACCAAAGACGCATCGGTCCGGTTTGCATCTCCGAAGCTCCTGAGGACTCCGAAGAACTTTGCAACACAGGAGGTGGGTTCCCGAGGTCTTAGAGGTCGATCAGTGCCCACAGCAAGTCTGAGGCCCGTATCCCTCGTGGAGACCGTGCAACCTGAACCCCTGGACACCGCGACCATTTGCAGAAGCATCAGCTTTGAGGTGAACTCTGAGACTGAGCTTTGGGTTACTTGTAGCCCAGACCCCGAGCAGCAATTCCACTGAAGATTGTCAGCCTACACTCCACAAGTGTTCCGTGAGCCGGCCCTTTGTGTTTTCTCTCGAGGTCCCTTTGCGATCCCTGGTCCATCGACCTGTGGGTCCCTGAGAAGGCCACTTTAACTTTCCTTGGGCTTTCCTGATTGCTTCAGATGTGCCCTGACTCTCCAATGCTTAGGGAGTCCCCAGGACCTTGCTGGTCCGCACCGAAGCATCTTTACTCTTCCTGCGTGGGTTGCTGTTGCCAAGGCTTGTTGTGTTCAATCTGAGCACCGACACTGCAGCACTCGACATCCTTTGTGGGACAGCTCGGATCCAGCTCCTGGTCATCGTGGATGCCTCCTGGTCCTCGTGGCTGCAGAGTCAAGCTTCACCTCTTTGCACCTGAAGCACCCAACATCGGTGGGCATTCGTCTATCGTGCCCCTGGTCACTGGTTAGTGACCCAGACTCTGTCCCCTCTGCTTTCAGGTTCTTCACATCTTCGATCCAGGCTTGGATCACCCCGGACACTTTCCTTCTTCACGGCAGCAGCACTTTGCAGCAGATCGCCATTGAAACCAATGACAATTCCCGACACCCTTTGACACCTATGCACCCGGCTCCCCTGGGTGAGGTAACTCGAGTACTACGGTGCTCCCGTGGGTGTTGGCCCTAGAAACCCTTAAGTCTAAAGGGGTTTGCTCAAAGTCCTCTCCTAAGTGTCCTTTATCTTTAAAATTCCAACCGCGACTTTCCTCATAGAATCCTACGGCGCTCGCGGCTGTGTTCTCACACTGCACACGTCCCCCGTGGGTCTCCTGTGTCACTACCTTGGGTGGTTCCTTGGGGTCCCAGCAATTCTACATGCTCTAGGCACTGTGTCTAGTCAAGTCGTGGTTCTTATACCACTTTCTTAATATATGGTTTGGTCCCCCCCTGGGGCCCATTGTATATTGTGCTATTTACTGTCATTTTAGAACTGTGATATTGTGTATCTTGGACTCTAATCTCATAAAGAGATTTGTAGGGAGTGTTTAGAAATAAATACATATATTTTATATATACCTTGTGTGGTTCTCCTTTCATTTAGTTATTCAAGAGGTTATAATCTGGTAAACCAAGCTGCTTTACACTCCTTCAAGACTTAGCCTGAAGGCTGCTCTCCATAGCTACCACTAGGATAGCTTTCAATAAAGGTTGTCTTTAAACCTATCATCAATAAGGGTCGTTTGGACTGGTGCAAGGTGCCCACTATAACTAGTGGACAGCATATACCAGGCCAACTTCTCACATAGGTCACAGGCTATTCAGATGTAAGTGGGGCTGTGTTCAGCTCCGCCCTCCCAGCCTGCCCTCAGATGACCCATTCAGGTACACCTCATTTCTCAATTGTTTGACTGTCTGGGAGGACTTCACTAAGTTGAACTGTCAGTTACCACCACTCATGTGACACAGTCCAGGCTGTAGCAAAAAAGGGCTAAGGTCAGAAAAATACCAAATCTCTAAAAGTGGCATTTTTCTAATTGTGATTGGGTTTGTCACCACAATTCCAAAGATACCAAGCATGATATATCTACCAGCTCTCAATTGGAAGTTACAGCTTGTTAAAAGTAATAAGGATTCCCCAATTTTATCCTATGGGAGAGGTAGGCCTCACAGTAGTAAAAAACAAATGTACGAGTTTTTCATTACCAGGACATGTAAAACTTAAAATTACATGTCCAATCTTTTAATTACACAGCACCCTGCCCTATCGGCTGCCTAGGGCCCACATTAGGGGTGAGTTATATGCATTCAAGTGCCAGTGGCAGACCTGGGACATGTTTTGAAGTTCTTCTTATGTGGCTGGCACGATAAGTGCTGTACTGCCACTGGTAGCATTTAATTTACAGGCCCTGAGTATATGGTATACCACTCTACAGGGACTTACAAGTAAATTGAATATGCCAATTGGGAAAAACAAATGTAACCATGTTTTAGGTGAGGAGCACAAGTACTTTAGCACTGGTTAGCAGTGATAAAGGGCACAGAGTTCTAAGTCAAACAAAATAAATACAGCAAAAATAGAGTTGATGTGGCAAAAGGTTTGAGAGACGAACACCCTCCAGCAGACAGGTCTAATAAGTACACACTGCAGTCACTCATGTTTTTGCATGTACAAGTGCCACCTCCTCCTACCTGGTAGTGCCTGCTTAACCAAACCATGGCAAATTCAGTAACACACAGGTGCAAAAAAATCACAATTAGTGTTTGCATGAATTGTATCCCATTTTTAGATATTGTTTGTGAATCAATTGCAAATGTGCCTCAATGGATTATTACACAGGTTTACTAGACATTCATTTGGTTCAGTGCTATTGGCACTATAAATGCACTTTATGATGTGTTGCATACCTTTTTCAGTACTCTGAGTGTCAAGACAGAAGGTGAAATGCATTCCCAGTATTTTATATCAAACTTTGAGGGATTATACAATACGTTCTTTCAGGGTGACTCTGGCAGAAGACTCCTCCTTCGATGCTGTGCTCGCGCCCGTCCACATGCATCACACACGCTGAGAGAGCCATGAGGAAAGGTTGCATTCCTTGGATCACTGCTCAATGAGCTGGCGGAGCTGCCTTTCCAGCTCTCGAAGTCCTGGGGACTTACGCTTCTGTTTTTATGGCCCTGTATCTTGTTTCCTGGATCACTGTTCATTTTAGAGATTTCCTACTGTGCTACAATGGGTGACGTGTGGCAGCTGCAGGCGCTGAGCCACGTGCTTAGCCACGTTTTGGTGTTTTGGCTGCGGTGTGGAACCCTTGTGCCTGATGTAGTGTTCTTTTAGCTGCCGGGGGCCCACGCACTTTTAAATGGTTCACTATGGTTACCGGCTGCTTAAAACCTGATTTCGCAGCTCTAAGGCCCAACTAACCAAGCAAATCAGCAAGTTGCCAAGCATGTGAGCTGACTTGCAGCGGACCACCAGCATTGAGGCTCTAGACTTTTTCGCCCCAGGTTAATAATAATAATAGAGTTACTTGATATAGCGCAAACAGCTACCTCAAACAGAGGCGTCCCGGCGCTTAGCGGCAGTCAGGAGTGGATAAGGGCATTGGCTGACCTAGCCAAAGAGCCACGTCTTCAGTTGCTTTCAGAACTCGGATTCAGACCCCAGCATGCGGAGTTGCAGAGGTAGAGCATTCCATAGCATAGCTGTCCTGACCGAGAAGGCCCTTCCTCCCTTTCTGGCCTTGACAAACGGGGGGATGCACAGTAGGAGCTTAGAGTTGGATCTCAGAGTGTGGGCCGATTGGTATGGAAGAAGTCTCTTTCTGAGGTATCTCAGCCCTAAGTTGTGCATTGCCCGGAAAGCTAGGGTCCAGGCCTTAAATTCAATGCATTTTGCAACCGGGAGCCAGTGGAGGCGCCTGATATAAGGGGAAATGTGCTGGCGGAAAGGCACTCTGTGAATAATCCTCGCAGCAGCGTTCTGGATCATCTGAAGTCTATGAATCATACAACTGGGAAGTCCTAGGTATAGACTATTAGCATAGTCCAGATGGGATGTCACCGCCGCATGAACCACAGTCCTCCTGCTCTCCTCTGGCAAGAGGTGCAGGAATTTTTTTTAAGTTTTTAATTTGCCAAAGCAGATCGACGAGACATGGCGTATGTGGGTTTCGAAAGATAGATCTGAGTCCCACTTGACGCCAAGATTTCTAGCTGTATTTGCCGGACAAGGCGGAGTGCCCAGCTCAGCAGGCCACCAAAGTCCTGCGGAAGGGGTGAGGGCTGACCAAAAAACATGATCTCCATCTTGTCCGTATTTAGTTTCAGCTTGTTATTGTTCATCCAGCTAGTGATGTCTTTCAGGCAACTCATCAATCTTGCAAATGGGTCCCTTGACTGATCCTTAAAGGAGAATATCAGCTGGGTGTCGTCTGCATACGAAACAGCCTTTAACTCCCAGGTGTCAATGAGATTGAAGAGTGGTACCAGGTAGATGTTAAAAAGCAAAGGGCTTAATGCCGAACCCTGTGGGACCCCACACCTCAAAGGCTTAGGTGATGATTGGTGTGGAGGGAGAAATACACTTTGCGTGCGGTTGTAAAGATAAGACTGGATCCAGGCCAGGGCTGTGCCCTGGACACCAAACTGTTCAAGTCTGTTAAGAAGTATGGGGTGAGCGACCATGTCGAAGGCCACGGATAAATCCAACAGGATCAACATATTCGATGCTCCCGCGTCCATTGACATTCTTATGGATTCTGCCACCTCCACCAAGGCAGTTTCAGTGCTGTATCCTGTTCGGAAGCCTGATTGAGTATCGTGTAAGATGTCATGAGAGTCGACATACGTGGAGAGTTGGCGTTGCACCACTTTTTCCAACATTTTTGCCGGAGCTGGTTGCAAAGAAATAGGACGGTAGTTCCCAAGCTCCTTGGGGTCGGCATTAGATTTTTTCAAAAGCGGTAATAGGAGAGCCTGCTTCCAGACATCAGGAAAGATGCCTGTGGACAGAGACACATTTCAGATATAATTCAGTACTGGATTAATCCAGTGAGCAAGTGATCTGAAAATCTTAGGAGGACAAGGATCAGCGGGAGATCCCGACTTGCACCTCAAGATTTCAGCCAGAGATTCTTGCAAGGTTAAATGGGCAAACTCTATAAAGGTGCCCTCAGTCTTGCACGTTATTGGAGCCTGAGGAGCCAATAAAGGCTCTTCAGATGTGAAAGAGGGGTATACGATCTTCTTCTTCTTCTCAAAGAAGTTGGATAGGTTGGAACATAAAGCTAAGGAGGGCATAATTTTTCCTTCGGCCATAGAAGGGTTGGTGAAGGATCTAACAATCCTAAAAATCTCTTTGCTTGAGTGCTCAGCACCCTCTATCTGTTTTACAAAGTACTCTTACCTGGCCATTCCCATCATTTTACGTAGTTTTTTTAAAGCTACCTTATACTCCTGCTTCGCTTCAGGGTCGTAATCTTTCCTCCATTGCCTCTCTGTCTGTCCTGTCAGTCCTTTGTGCGGCCTTGGTTTGTGTGGGTGGAGACAGCAGCTCCAGCAAGACCAGGGGGAGGAGGTAAATGAACAACTGCTGTTGCTGTTGACTCTTCGGGGTTTGCTGCATTGCTATATTGCCTGGTGTTTTCTGCTGGCCTCGTTACCCCTGTTTTTGTCTTTCACTTTTGCCTTATTTTGACCTGTACCCTGTTTTCAAAAATACTATAATGGAAAAACTGATGTATTCTGGTGGCCCCCACACCGCCATGCCTCCCCTAGAAACTTCCTTGATAGATCGGATGTTGCAGAGGGCAATAGGGGTGGTATCCACTGAAATTGAACTGACAGAGTGAAGACTCTCCCTGTGCATGCCTCAGCCACCGTTCAACTTATTTGAAACAGCTGTTGATATTGACACTCCTGAGTTGGATTCTAGTGGGGCTATTGACACCCCCTGAGGTTGTGTCTGGTGGGGCAGACGAGGTTATTTACCCACCCCCGGTGCATCAAATGGAGCCCACTCCTCCAGGGCTATTTTCTGCAGAACTTCAACAAACAGCAAAAAGAAATGTGGAGAGCAGTCAGGAACAAACAGTGCAAAATTGGTGCTCATGTTGCTTCTGTTTCTATTTCACCTGTGCCTGTTCATCTGCACTCTTTAACTGTTGAAAGTGGTCTTGATTTTTATCAAAGGTGGGCGGCTCAATTGGTGGTACTCATAAACCCAGATACAATGCAGCAGACCACAGGTGGAGGCAGGGATGACTTAATCAATCCTGCCCTGTCTCGTATGAACTACTCGTGATTACAGTAGTTCCCCTCCTTCCCCTCCCACTGTTCATACCCCAACTCCCAGAGCAATTCCATCACTTAATGAACAGCCCACTGTTGGAGGTCAACAAGAGGTCCAAATTGGTTTGAAGAAAAGCAGCATTGAGAACCATGGGTCAGCTAGTTCAACCCACAGTCATAAGTCTCCGGTTATCAACCCGCCAATGGCATCCTACCCCTGCGTGGCAATTCTGTCAGGAGTTCCCGATTTGCAAGAAAGTCAGAAACAGACGCATGAGGAACTGGCCAATGAATGTCTGAATGGACTTTTAAAAACAAGAACTTTCGGGTTTCATCGGCTTATTTCTAGGCCAGGGCATAAATCTCTGCTCATGAAGTATGCAGGATTTGGGTACTCCGCGTTCTGCGGCGGAGGGTGAAGTTCCTGATTTCTGTCTTCCAGGGCGTGAAGCAGAGGTTTTTTTTTCATTCTCGCACTTGAGGTTAGTTTTGGTGCTAGACACGGGCCGCTAGCGAGCTTGCGCAATACTTCATGCTTGCTTGCATAGCTTCTGGCTGTGACGGCGCCAATGTAGTGCCGATGCGAATGGACCACTCGAGCAGCTTTTGTGCTCGAGAAGCAGCTGAGAAGATTTTCCAGTGGATTTTCTTCTCCAACGGGCCATTGGAGTTGTTTTGTATGCGAGAGAAGCCTTTATTATTTTTACTTTTGTTTTCCAACAGGAAGGAAATGCCCCAGAGACTCCAGCTTCCTGTTCCTGTCCAGCAGGCTCCTCCCAGAGCTTTTTCCATCTCCTGGTCACTTTTCATTTGCATTTGGATTTGGAACTGGAAGGATCACTCTCCTTGTCTGCTGCAGATATACCATTGGAATTAAGGACTTTGTATTTGAGATTTCACAAGTAAGTTCAAAAACTGTTGTATAAGGGTGTTATTTGTTTCATTAGGGGCATGCACCAGGATTTATTTGTACTTTTATTTGATTTTTAAAATATATTGTGGTGGGTGGCCTGCAGTTTCAGTAGGTGCCTAGTTATTTTTTTGCATTACCTTTTAATAATTACTTCATCAATAATGTGGTCCTCGGCCTTGACATCGTATTGATGTAATTTTGATCATGTATATTTTTACACCAAGGGAGATACATACCATATAACATGCCTAACAGTTAAAATGGATTGTACTTGACATAAGAGTTATGAATATGTTGAATGGACGATCACTGTTAAATACATGTTACTTTGATGTCTGTTTTTAACTTTGCAGCTACCCCTGAGGAAGGGCTATTTTGTAGCCGTAAATACATTGGGTAATTTTAAATGAGGCTTCCCAGGACAGCGTAATCCCACATGCTACAGAAAAGACCTGGATAGACATTTCCTTAGCATCAGAAGATTACGGGATGCACGAAGTCTTTATATGAAAAATGGAAAAAAGATGTGATTAACTTGTGGAATAAATCAAGGTTGAAATAAGGATGAAATAAATGGAATATTGAAGAAAATAGGATTCTTCTATATTTTTGTTGCTGTGTAACATGTGTCCGGAACGTAATATATGCTCCACTTGTATTGGAACCATTTGAAACTTGCTGTTGGGGCATTATGAGCAAGTCTGCACGCCTAAACTGCCAGGTCAGGCCAGGTCCTCCCCGGACTGGAAATAGGCATCCTAAGACCGGTTTTGAGGTTTCACCCCTCATCAGCCAGGCTAGCTTGACTCCAGTGGCATGGAGAGTACAGGACCCACGTCTGGGCATACCCGTCCCACTCAGGGTGACAGATGCAAAAAGAACAATTGATGGACAGAATGCAGAACAATGTCATACATTCACCCCAGTACAAAGATTTGGGCCTAAATTAATAGTTTTTTTGATGAGGGGTGTTACCTTGAAACCGTTTGTGTCCGGTCCATGGAGACTTGGTTTGGCAGTTCAGGCTGGAGTGTTCCCACGAGGCACAGTGTCAAGACTGATTTTCATATAGCTGGGTCTGAACTGGGGTGGCGAAGTAAGCTAAAGAACAATGATGAATTCAACCCAGATCTGTGACTGGGGGTGAGTGTCTGAAAAGTTTCAGCGCACCGCCCATTATCTCCTTGTGTTTGCTTTGTTTGCCCTAAGTTGGCAGGGTATGCCCAGACGTGGGTCCCTTGCTCACTTTGCCACTGGATTCAAGCTTTGTCCCTTTTGCAAATTAGTACATAATCATTTCAGTAAACAGAGCAAAGTGGACAGCAGCCGCAGCCAGCGATAGTACATTTTCCTGATGTTGGAGCAGAACAGGAGGTTGAACTTCCTTCTGAGCAAGAACCTCCTCATATTATCATTGGATCCCGGATCTCCAGCAAGTAAAAGGAAGGGTACTACTGCACCATCTTCTGCAAGGACCACTTCTGATGATGATGATGATATGGACATGGAGTGGACCCTGGCAGAGTCCAGGAGACAACAGGAGAGGCAAAGGAAAATTTCATGAAAAGGTTAGGACTTGAGGAAGGGGATGATGAAGAAGATGATGACGACGATGCAGTCATTGTGGAAGGTGACACAGAGTAGTCTGACATTGCTATTCAGCCTGCTCCAAATGATGTGGCACAGAGAGCACTGCCAGCTCCCATATTAGCACAGCCCCAGCTAAGACCTGCACTAACCCTACCTCAGGAGAAGCAGAGAGATAACCAACAATACGCCCACTTACCTCCAGTTCTTCTTTAGGCATTGGCACAGTAAAAAAGTACTTTTCCCCAGTTTGGGACTTTTTTATGGTTAGCTAAAAGGGGGGGGGGGCAAATTGCAGTATGCAGCATTTTCCTCACAAATGTTCGTCGAGGTGAGCCTGGTATAAATTATGAGACTGGAGGCCAAATGACCCATATGAAAAAACACCACACAATCAAGTGGTAGGAGCTTAAAGGAATTGCTGAATGTGGTTGTGGTCATGAGGAGAGCCAGGGAACACCAGCTACAAGTCCAATAATGGTAAGAGATGATGATGAGGAAGAATAGGGTGACATCCTCATGCAAAACAACCCTGTCCCCATCAGTGCGACAGCAGAATCACCCACCTCAGCGATTTCACAATGGCAAAAGAAGACTCAGAGTGAGATGGACATACCACGGCAATGCAGTGACTGCCCCACCACAACGCACATTGAGTCTACCACCACCTACTTCTCAAAAGTCGCCTGTGTCAGTGGCCCCCAGAAAAGATGAAGATCCAGGCTACTATTATGCACATGTTTTGGCAGGAGGGACTCTACGAGTGTAACCACCAACCATACGTTTGTACAATGGGAGGCTGACAAAAATGTTAGCGCTGTACTTCCTCCCTTTTTCTTTTGTGGAAGGAGTGGGATTCTTAGAGCTGTTGGACCTATTTTGCCAGAGTTGCTGTTCCAGCGCCACATCACGATGTGCTGCAGTTGGTTGGACAAGCTTTGCAGCAAGTGTTGTCCACACTATCCACCTGCCGATAGACATATGGACCAGTTGTCAGGCAACTGATTACATGTGCATCACTGCACACTTGATCTGATTTGTGGGGGCTAATCTACAGCTCTTGAACCTGAAGAACATTTTAAGAGCATTCTGCAGCATGCAGCAGTGGCCATGTTCTCCATGTAGAAATCACATACAGCTGTAAACATCTTAGACAAATTTAACAGCAATGTGTATGTGAATGAATGGCTGCAACCCAGAGGTTTCAGAACTGGATTTGTTACCACAGACAATGGCAGTAAAATAGTAAAGGCCATGTCAAACGGTGGCTATCTCAGGGTCCTGTGTTTGTCCCATTGAATCAACCTGGTGGACTTTCTCAAAAAAGAAGAAATAGTCAGCAACATGCCAACCATCTGCAGAAGAATCTGCACTCATTTCAGCCATTCTTTTAAAGCCCGGAAACAGTTGCGGACTATTTAGCCTGCTAATAGAGCGCCAGTTAAAGCTCTGATACAGAAGGTGCCAATGCCTTGGAACTCGACCTATTCCATGTTGTAATGTCTATTTGAGTTATAGAAACAGCTCAAATGCTATGTCTTTCAAAGAGGAGGAGATGCAGTTGGGATAGCTATGACCATGGATGCGGACAAATGGGGCCAAGTCAAATGCCTGACACAGATGCTGCTCCCTTTGAGGTTTTCACGCAAGACGTTAGCAAGGAGGACAGTATAATGGGTCAAGCTATCCAATTGTTGCATCTGCTATAGGACCAGGTAAGGACGGTGTTTGAAAGGTTCACCCCCACAGGTGTGAATGAAAACAAAGAAGCGCATGCCTTGGTTGAGAGCTCAATTCGTCACTTGGCTTGTAATACAAGTCTACAACAGGACAGCATAAAATCCAAACAGTACATTTATGCCACATTACTTGTTCCACAGTACAAAAACATTCTACCCACTTTCATTCCTTTTTCTGAAGGGGATGTTTCAAAATACAAGAGGTAGGTTGTTGAGCAAGCAGGAGACCTGGAAGAAGAATGGCTGGAGCTTAAAGTCATACCCTGCAGTTCTGGGGTGCTGCCTTGAACTTCCAGACAGGGCAGCCTTGTCTCACAGCAGCCAACAACAACAGCAACAGAAGGACCGGTCCCAACCTCTGCATGTATTGGTTTTAATCGGTAGGGCTGAAGTCCAGTTCAGAGGTGATAGCAAATGAGGTCAAGCAATTAGCAGCACCAATGACCATCCGCAGGATGTTCCAGAAGTATCTGGATAATCCAAAAGAGGTCTATGTGGATCAAAACTCATTGATGTATTGGTATCAGAAGATGTGCCAATGGCCAGAGCTCAGCAGGCTGGCAATGAAGTATCTGGCTTGTCCTATGGCCAGTGTGTCTGCTAAGCATGTGTTCATTGTAGCTGGTGCAGTTGTAACAGTTAGAATGACCAGTGTCTTGCTTCAAAACGTGGAGAAATTGGCTATGATCAAAATGAACCAACATTTCATACCACACAATTACACCATTCCTAAAACAGCACAGGAGGAAGAGGATTGCTCAGAATCAAGTGTGTTAGTTGACCAAGTTCTGGATGAACCACATGAGTATGAGGATGAACTCTACTTACCGGACTAAGTATGCCAGTGCCCCAGATAACTTTTTAATTATTTCTCTTTGAACTTCTATCTTTGCAAAAAAAAAAGTAGCTAGCGGACCATTAATATTTTTGTTTCAGATATGTGCTGCCCCACCATTTTCCTGTCACATATATTGCCAGATTGCAGTTGGACCAGTGTGCATTGAAGAAGCCTCCTTTGTTCCTTCATGACATTGGAGACAATGCCTGCCTCCCCTCACATGCCTATCCTTTTCTGCATCACTTAGCACTAGCAGGGCTGCTCCATAAGATCGTTGATTTACAAGAGTGCTAATACCAAAATCTAATGTGTTGCCTACATCAAAGATGAATACCTAAATTACCTGTGCTTGGGTTGGAAGAGGTAACTACAAATATTGCAATGGTGGGTGAGTGATTGTGTGAGTGATGATGATTGATGATTCATGTTTTGGCAGACAGTGAGCGAGGGTGTTAAATTGTAATTTGGGAACTTGCTTGAAATTATTGATTTGCAATGTTTGGGGCCTGAGTGATGCACAATCATTTTTTCCCTTGAGGTGATTGACCTTTACAAATTTACTTAGTGAAAATTAATTAACCTGTGCGGTCCACTCCTATGATCCTACTGTTTTTTCATCACCTAGGAGGGCTGCCCCAGGCGATCGTTTGATTTACAAGTCTTCTAAATTCCAATCTGTTGCTTGCATCAAAGGGGAGATATTGTATCTACCACCGTGCTTGGATTGGAACAGGTAACCATTGCACCAATGAGTGATGTGATTATCGAGTGATTGTGAGTGATGATTGATGATTCATGTTATGGCAGACAAAGAGGAAGAGTGTTGAATTGTAAATTGGGAATTTGCTTGAGATGATTGATTTGCAATGTTTGGGGCCTGAGTGATGGGCAATTATATTTTCCCTGGAGGTGATTGGCCCTTTCACACTTAGCCAGATTCACTTGCTGGGTTCTCTCCTTTTTTCTGATTCATCAGAGACCAGAACAGTCACTTTAGTTAATAAACAAAAGCCTATGCAAAATACTGCAATTCTTTTTCTCTACTTACTTTTCAATAGAGGTGCACTACAGGTCTATTTTGGTCAGATCAAGACTGGTCTGGGTCGGAGTTACTCAGAGTCAGGAGGAGGATGGCAGAACCCAGGGCAGGAGCTGCGGGACTACCTTATCAACAGCTAGAAGCAAGAAGTTATTGACTTCAAAGGTAAACCATGAGTCTGATCCCTAGTACTAAGCTATCTTCATTGGAGAGAGGTGCGTTGATTTGTGAAATGCTGTGGTGTGTGTGTGTGTTGCACTGGTGGCAAAAGTGAAACTCTAAGTCCTCCTCTTGTTTTTTCTGCTCTGCCTCTGAGTCTTCTTGATACACTGCTCAGGAAGCTTACCTTCCTTCTATCCTTATCCTTGACTCTAAAATACAGTTTCTGTTTTACAATGCGCAGGCCTTCTAGTCTCCTGCATGAATGAATGGCGAAAGCTGAGCTCAACACTCCTGCTTACATACCAGACCAATCCAGACAGGCACCCAATAGTGATGGACATCCCGAGATCTAATTTTGCAATATGGTATTCACATTTGGAGAAGTGGGTGGGTGGGCTCACTCCCAACCTAGAAGAAAGAACATTTAAATAGCTGATAACCTGGGTCTCGGGGGCAGAAGGACTGTTTGAAATGCATTTAACTCATTCCTTCGTCTTCTTCCACAACTGATTGATGAAGAATGATGTGCTACTCATTGCCCATATAAATGTTGTACTTGTGTAGTATTTGTCTTTGTCAAACCTTTCCACAAATTCCCTTTTCCATGCATTCATCAACCCCCTCACCCTCTTCTCCTGAGCTGTGTGATTTATTGAGATGTGGCCATCAATGATCACACACTTGATGGGGCAGATGTGGTGGAAGCAACACCACCTCACTGCAATGGCCCCATTTACTCACCCACACATAAAAAGTTATATATATTTTAGATATAGAACAAAGAACATCAGTCATCAGCATCATCATTCAAGCCTTGTGTTGCATAACTGGAAAAGGCTAACCTAAGTTTGTCCACTCCAGGCTTTGAGTAAATTTTTTATGACTTTGTAAATTACTAGTAGCTCCCCATTACTCAAGTTACTACTATTGCTATTTTTTGTTATTTTATCACTATCAGGAAATCTTGTTGTGTCATCATATAGTAGTCAGGTCTTAATTCTTTGTAAAGCTTTGATATAACCCACTAACTCAGTGTTAATATTTTCATTTAGTTGCCTACAAAGGAAAATCCTTTTGATTAATCTTACAGTTGGAGCTCACCTGGGTGGAAGTGGGACATCGCTTGTGAAGTTGTGATGCCTTCCCTGTTATTGCTTCATCTATATTCAGGTAAAGCAACTATGGAATGAAGTGAACTAGTTAAGCTAGTAAGGAAGTAACTAACTGCTACTACAATCCTTTATCTAGGTTGTTGTAGACAATATAGGCCATGGTAGCATCCCCGCTAATGGTCAAGCTAGAGAGGTATAACTCTACAACTAAACCGTACACTCTTACAAGCACATAAACAGACTGGTTAAAAACTTAAGGAAGAAGTACAAAGTAAAAATAAAACAAACTATTTAGGGATGAATTTCAATTAAAAATGTTTCCCCTTTATTTCTTTACAAACAAACTCACCCTCTCCACTCGCTTAACAGGCCCACCTCTCTCCCCAAACAAACTGACCCAACCCCCAATGTCCAAATATCTGAAATGTCCAAAAGATAAAACCCGGTCCCAACTCCCTTCCCACCCTCTCCACGCACAGCAAGTTTCTCCCACTGAAAATAAAAAAAGGCAAGAAGAGGGCATTCGAGGTTTAGGCCTGGAGCTGGTCCAGGCTCTGCTCTATCGTGGAGAGCTGGCTCTCTATAGTGTCCAGCTGCTGCAGGATGGACCTGCTGTTGTCAGTGTGCAAGTGGGCTGCAGCAGTTGATTTCCGCTGGCTTCGGCTCCAGCCATGGGATGGCCAGGAGGCTGAAAGCTGAGGGGGGCTGCCTGCACTGGGGCCTGGCTGAGAGGCATTTATTTCATCCTCTTCCTCTTCCAGGACCAACAGCCAATGGTATCCCTGTTGTATGTGGTCCAGCCTCTGCCCCCACAGACGGCTGCTATCTTCTGCCTGGTGGTTGGTATGGCTGGACAAGCAGGAGTAGATATATTGAGAAAAATAAAAAAAAGACAAATTGTAAATAGTGCTCTTTGCAAAAAAATTGTTTTAAATTAGCACAGTAGCAGTATATTGCTGGTTCCCTAGTACCATTGGGATTTGATGTGATTATAATTAGGAGAGTCATTAGGCCAATTGTGTTTTACCCACACATGACTTGCATAAAAAGCACTGACTATGTGGCAGAAAAGTATTAAGATTAAAAAAAACTGTGATTTGATTTTTTATGTCTTAACATTTTTCAAGTAAGTATAAACATACACTTTGAGTGGAAAAATAAATGACCTCTAATTAATGAGTATGGCATTATGCACTATGGAGTACAAGTTGGGCTAAAATAATGGAGCCATGCTCATTGGTAGCCTCCGCGTCGGGTATTTTAATACAGTCTGCACCTGGGCAGCTGTAGCTGACAATTATCTATTTTTAATTCCAATGGTCCTGCTCTTTTTCAAATGCATTTCTCTTTCTGCCCTGACTCCAAAGAGGCAGATGAATAATAAATAAGATATTATGTCACACATCTCACATATGAATTGCGGATATTATCCAGTCTGCCGTAAGTCGATGTTGAGGAAAATAATGCACTGCACTACAGGGAAAGAAACGAGCTATATTTAGATTGTATTTGGCACTTCGTCATAGCATATCCCATATGCTAAACTTGTCACCAAATCATGCACTTACTCCCAATTTACTCACTGGCCTCGCCCACCACCACTTATTATTTCTAACAAATTAATTCACTGGGCTGTAAGTAAGGAAAGGAAACTTGACTTACTCTACTACAAGGTAGGGTAGAGGGATTAGGCTGGTAGGGTAGAGCTCTTGATATAGAGGGGTCACTACACTGATCATTGATTCTTCATCTTTGGATTATTCAGTCACTGTATTAGTCGACAGAGGTCGAAATGGAAAAATCTGCACAGGTGTAAAATAAATTATGTTATGGTAAACCATGAAATATATTTTTGAATCACTTCACTTCACTTGGTTATAAAATCAAATTTGACACATGCCAAGAAAGGATTTTCCAATATTTTGGCAGGCTGGGACAGAAGAACTTAGGACAAAATAAAGGAGTGAACTACTAATACTTGCCTGAGTGGATGAAGGGAAACACACCTTGTGCATTGAAAACTTTGTAAATGCTGCATTAACTGAAGCAGATGCATATTGCGCAGCCAACACTGCAGTCACAAATTGAACCATACTGCACTTCGGTCAGAGGTGACAAAATGCCAAAGGCGGGGAGAGGTGGGGTGATGAATGATGGGTGGAATACATCTGGCTCGCTTAACAAATGCAGTCGGTCAAGGGAGTAGAACAAAAATGTAAAGAAATACCCCACTTTGAACCATAGCTTTGATAACCCTACATAAACAAAGTAAGCAAAGTAGGTGAGCAGCATGCCCATCTTCATGAGAAGACCTGCCTTGCTTATTCATCCAAGCAATCCATATATTTATTAATCTTTTCATTTTAATTTACCCATAGCCACCATAATTATGCTTTACTTTCTCTCATCGTCTTTCACCAAAATTTCCAATCCATTATCCATCCGTTCAATACCCAGCATTTCTTCCAACCATCCTTTTGCTGATTCATCCCTTTACCCACCCACGCACCCTTTTACCCACCCATCCTTTCACTCATATAACATTTTCCTTTCTTTTAACCTTCTGTTATTTTACGTTTCCCTCAAGCCATCAACTCGCATTATGCGAGCTTTTGGTGAGTTGCAGATAGAAGAGGCCATAATAACTTAACCACTGCTGCAGCTGGTAAAGCTGGGGAGTTCACAATCACGTATTGATGACGCCCTAGTACAAGCTAGTGAGTATAATAGTAATTGTCAATAAGCAAGCAACAAGCAACTGAGTCTCCTCCTGCAGCAGCACTACTTGAGCTAGCATCACTGGTGGTTTGTTGGGCTACAATACAATATACATAATATTTTAGATGCCAGATTCGCCTCCCTTAATTTCCTTCAAATCAAAAAAATACAACCGCAATACATCACTACAGTTCATTTAGCACTGCAGTATCTTCTAGCAAAAATATTACTCTGGGCATTTGGTTGGTTGACAATGTTAGACAAGCCAGGGTGGAATAATGGTCAATGAAAGACATATGGTATTGGTTGGCAAATGCAATGGGATTGGAACCTCATGCCTATTTTCCAGCCATGCTGCACTGTCATGGAAAACTGCTGGTATACTGTATAAATGAATGATGCAGCACACACATTTGGAGGAGGGGGTCCATGACCATGGCCATTCTCTAGTAAACTCAACTTTTATAACAGTTGAAGAAGAAAAAGAAAGCCTTCTCAACAAACATACATGGTGAATATTATTTATCATACTAGCTTACTAGGGCCAGCAAACTTCACGGTAGACAGTAGAGTACCAAAAATGTGTTCTTAGTCTTACTCTGACAGTACCACAAGAAATATAGGAAAGAGGGAACGATTACCAAGAAGGCAGAAGATAATTGACCTAGTAGAGGCTAGAGAACGGAATAAGTCAGCCACCAAAAACGAAAACCATATAATATAAGGGAAAAAAGATAATGCAGGGATAACAGAAATGAAACAAAAATTGAATACATTGTGTTTTGCATGAGTGGGTTCGCATCCCGTCCTCGTCACCACGTGAAATGAAAAACGTCAGGAAAGGGTGTCAGAGCAACTTTATTTCTCACCAGCATCACCACCCTCCAGGCAGCAACTCCCGTTCTGGAACCCAGCACCTACATTCCAATACCCCAAGATTCTACCCTAAGACCACAGCAATCATAAACCCAACATTAGGAAAATAATAATAATAAATAATAGGACTTACTGGGGTTAGCAGAGCCCTCAACAGCAGCGCTGGTAGTCGGGCCTCCTGCAGAGCAGCTACTCCCAGACCTTCGGCAACCTCACTTTTCTTGCCCTTGGGTACTGATGTAAGAAATGAAGAAGATAAAAAAATAGATTAGTGATTCAGTTAATCTCCACAAAATTATTATGACAGGAAAACGCAGTCACATAATTGTAATTCTCTAAAACAGATCACCTCACCTATAGTACTAGTTTCAAGTCTATCGACTATTGTTGAGTTGCCCATACTAATTCTAAAATCCCTATTCCAAATTTCCTTAACAAAAACTACATTTGCAACTAATGCATTGCAGTGAATGATCTTTGATTCTATTCTCATTTGTTAACCTCCTTGATGGACCAACTCAGTCTCTTTTATTTGCAATGCACAGATGCATACTACACATCACTGTGAAATAGCTTGGAACTGTACGAGCTACATAAATAAAGCCGCAGAGAGAATGCTAACTCACGGCTATCACTGATTTACTATGGGTACAGGAGAAAGACTCAGAGGACAATGGCTTCCTAATTAATCAGCCAAAGCGAGCGCCAAGGATGAGTACAAGTAGGTAGCGCTGAGCATCTGCCTAGCAGATACTAGAAACTGGGTCACATAATAATCTTCCAACGTAAACTAAATGTAACTTATTTCTGAGTGTAAACAGCATTCTTTTCGGAAAACAAATGTTAACTTTGTAGAACACAAACACAAAAAATAATTAATACTCACCAAGCCCCGAAATCTCGACACCAAGCAGGTCGAGCAGGTCCTGTTTCCAGTCTAAGATATAAGCCGAGTGGTGCATCAGCTGCTGGATGGTGCGCCAAACCTGGCTGGTGCACCACACATACCAGCGCACCCTCTCCTAGTGCAGCCAACGCTCCCACAGGGGGTACCCACTCCCGGGCCTTCCGCCTGCAGCCAGTATGGAGTGGAGGTGGCACTGCACAAAGATAAACTAGTGATGCCACCGCCTCCTTGCTGAAGATCACCTGGGGCTGCACACCTGGGTAGTGGTACCGCCCGCAAGGTGGATGACCCTCTGCCATGGCGCTTGGTGTGGTAAAGAAAGATAAAAAAGAAGGAAAAGTAAGGGGAAAAATAAACAAATTGCAAAAGTCACGAAAAACACCAAAACAAATTAAAAAAAAAGTAAAATACACAAAGACACACACTAATATAATACATAAAAATGAGGGGTATATAAGTTTGATAGGAGGAAAATTAAAGAGATTAAATAGGGATTGCAAATTAGGCCCAGCACCATAACAGAGAGTAGAAAAACAAGATGGCTGCACCCATGTGAACTGTGTGATGCTGTCCACACATGATTTGGAACTGTGAGGACGGACATGAGAACCGGATGGTGCCATTCGTGTGTGATTTTGAACGCGAGGACGCACTCTGCGTTACACATGGCAATGAGAATGGGTTCCCGGCAAACTCCTCCCGCATACGGACCTCCGAGTAGTGTGGCTGAGTTTTTTAGCCACTCCATGAAGTTAGGCGTAGCGCAACTGTGCCCGGGCCTACATATAACATTCTTTGATATGCAGAGTTAGGTGGATTGGGCAGGACCGGTAGACCGTCCAGGCCATTGCATTATTATTAACTTTAAAGATCCCAATTTGGTTTGAGGGCTTTTATTTGAAGAGGTGCATTGACATGCAGGTGAGTCAAATATTGCCCTTTTACCTCTGGGCTATTTCTACAAACCTAGCCTCTATCTAAGATGTGGCTATTATAGGCCTATGGCATTGCCCCCGCCTTCCACCAAAGGTTCTTCCTTATGACCAATACTATTATAACAGGATCTACATGATTCCAGTTCCAAATCTCTTTGATGTACTGGACAGAGTTTATTGACTAACCGACGGAGTGGTTCCCCAGAGCAATAGCTTTTCAGAGGGTGCAACAGAAGGCTGCTACAAAGTTGGGTCTCTTCAACTGGGGGGAGGGAGCAGGGCTAACATCACCTCCCAGATTGGCAAAACCAGGGCCCAAACTAACCAACACTGTGTGCTCCATGTTAGGCTTTCAGGTGATTTTAACTGCTGTTTTGAGCACTACTAACCCCTGCTAGATTTGTTTTGGCTAGAGGATGTGTGTTGGGGGGTCCCCACCTATTATTCAGCCAAAAAGAGTCCAAATATGAGTGCAACTGCCATCCAGATTTCAGATATAACCGCCAACGATGGCCTAAGAGCTTGTAATTGGCTTATCATGGTGGATCTTACTGCCAAGCCAACCTTTAAGAGGGGAGACGACTCCAGAAACATAGATTACTTTACGATCTGGCATGAGATGGTAGATATGGAGATTATCGATCGCCTAGAGAGTGATCACCTTCCTCTTTTCCCTTACACTAAAAGGGACTCACATCAAGGTTAAATCTTGTCCAGGTATATCATCTCTTAACACCGTGCCCCTGAGCAACAATAGGCGCAAGGTAAAATGGGTGTATATTACAAGCAATGAGGCTTCACTGAAAAAGATGTATGGTGTTGTCTATAGTGCAGTAACAAATACAGCCGCCTGAAACTGAACTCAGATAAGACGTAAGTCCTCATCCTAGGATCATCACCCTCCGCCTGGGACGACTCCTGGTGGCCCCCTGCCCTGGGCAACGCACCCAAACCAACGGACCACGCACGCAACCTGGGCTTCATCCTGGACTCCTCCCTCTCAATGACCAGACAAGTCAACGCCGTCTCCTCGTCTTGCTTCAACATCCTACGCATGCTGCGGAAGATCTTCCGGTGGATCCCCACCGAAACCAGGAAGACGGTCACCCAGGCCCTCGTCACCAGCCGACTGGACTACGGCAACTCCCTCTACGCCGGAACCACAGCCAAACTTCAGAAAAGACTCCAACGCATCCAGAACGCCTCAGCTCGACTCATCCTGGACATCCCCCGACACAGCCACATCGCCGGACACCTGAGAGACCTGCACTGGCTCCCCGTCAGCAAGAGAATCACGTTCCGACTCCTCACCCACGCACACAAAGCTCTCCACAACCAAGGCCCCAGATACCTCAACGACCGTCTGACCTTCTACACTCCCACCCGCCAGCTACGATCGACCAACCACGCCCTCGCCGCCGTCCCCCGCATCCGAAGAGCCACAACGGGAGGAAGATCCTTCTCCTACCTGGCTGCCAAGACGTGGAACTCCCTACCCATCCACCTCCGCCTGACCCAAGACCACCTCTCCTTCAGGAAGCAACTCAAGACCTGGCTGTTCGAACAGTAGCGGACCCCCCTCCCCCTAGCGCCTTGAGACCCTCCGGGTGAGTAGCGCGCTATACAAATGCTTGATTGATTGATTGATTGATATAGATCAGACTAACACTTCCCTTTAGATATTGGCCATGCACTAATCATTATTTGGGAAATTTAAACTTTTTTTGAAAGAAAGATCCTACCTTGCAAATTAAATTGTCCCCCTAGATCACACAAATGATTTGATAAAAAATGCAGAGGCTAAAACAGCTTTGATGGAAGCCTTAAAAAGCAATAAGAGGCCAGATAATTTAAATGCTGCGTGGGATTATGCCCAAGCAATTAAATCCAGAAATTCCCAGTGAAAAGTTAAGGTTTGGGAGGATCTGCTGGAAGCAACAA
The DNA here is from genome assembly GCA_963921515.1 of Calotriton arnoldi. NCBI lineage: Eukaryota > Metazoa > Chordata > Amphibia > Caudata > Salamandridae > Calotriton > Calotriton arnoldi. The sequence continues at coordinate 2,676,552 of CAWUFW010000713.1, read as the reverse complement.
AGGGGAGGGACACTAGATTGTTCTGGCATTTGGTTACACACAATGGCCACAAAGATTATGCTTAACCTGAATGTCATATCTCCTAGACGGACTGGGTGGAGCACTTCACGGGCCTCTATGCAGAGCCACTCTGCAAAGTACCTCCAATTAACCCAGATAATCCGCCCTCTAGTAGGTCTGAAATGGAGGAGGCAGTGTCTTTTACAATCGAAGAATCCCTTCGGACTTGTTCTGTGCCGAACCTCAGATATGGACTCCTTATACTAATATCCTGACTAATGCAATCGCAGCTAATGCCCCAACCCCAATTCAAGGCGAGGGGCCAAAATAATACCTATTTAAAAAAAAGGTTTCAAGGCAAGAACCAGGTAATTATCACCCCACCTCCCTGATTGATAACATTAAAAAAATATATAGTAAACAACTATTTGTAAGACTTTGGGATTGGATTAGATCTAACAAGGCCTTATCTCACCTTCAAGCTGGCTTCATTCCCAAAACAAGTACAGTGGACCAGATTTTTTGTTTCTTTACCTTAAAATGTAAAGTTGTAAAGTTGTCAACTTGGAAAGGGGTGGGGGGCGCTCTTTGCCACCTTCATTGATCTTTGAACAGCATTTGACCTTGTCCTAATTGCTCTCAAATAGAGTGTGGTGTTTGGCAAGGGTGCAACCTTGCTCCCACAAAGTTTTTATTATTCATCAATGAAAGCATACCCTATTTAATGAATTGTGTGAATGATATATCTAAAATTTCCAGCTCCAAAGTACCATGGGCCTGATTACAAGTTTGGCGGTCCTGGAGCAGGCCGGCACGCCAGAGCCCCGTTCCAGGACTTCCAAACTCAACCGCCGCCCACCCGCCTGGCAGGTTACGAGTAATCGTGTGGTCTGGCGGGCAGTCCTTAGGCATTCCCACGGCGCTGCCTATTAAAAGGCCCCACAATGCGAACGCCAAAGACTGTTCCAGCATGGCATGGACTGTAAAGTTCATGCTGTGCAGGAAAGGGGGTGACTGAACACGTGGGCACATTCAGGCACCCCTTGGCTCTGAGGCACTTTGTTTGCTCACCGCCGCACTCTTAATGTCAGGATCACTGCCATCGTAAATGAGGCGGTCAGGAAACTCGTAATATGTTTGGTGGTTCCACAGCGATCCCACCAAGCATATTGCGGCCTCACCTCGCTGCAACACCACAGACGGAACATGGATCCCCAGCGGTTGCAGTGGTCCTTTGGTGGTCTAACCACCAAACTCGTAATAGGGTGGTCGGACTGCCGGTGCGACAGTGCCCACACTGCCACCGTGGCTACGGCAGTCCTTTGGACACCTGTAGTCATAATCAGACCCCAAGTTTGCTATTTGCAGATGATACACTTCTCTTATTTAAAACTACTGTGGACCTTAACAACCTTTTAGGGAAGTTCAACCAATTTTGTAAAGACCATGGCCTTGAAATGAACAAGTCTAAAAGGAAATTCATGATATTCACCCACAGCATGAAAGTTAAAGGGAATGTGACTTTAGATGGAGACAAATTGGATAGGGTGTTAGAATTCGACTATCTAGGGGTGAGATTGTCAGGCTTCACTAGTTAGTCAGAACAGATAGGAAAATGTTCTCTGTTCCTCAAGCATAAAGCCGGGTCTATTGTTAGATTTTCAAATACAGCCTCTTCCTATCCTATCTTACTGGCACTGGAAATATATAGGGCCCAAGCGTGCAGTGCAGCCCTTTATGGTTCAGATTTGTGGGGATATTGCAATTTTGATGTGCCAGACAAAGGTGAAGATTCCTTCTTAAGATTCCTACTGAAGTTATCAAAAGGTAGACCACTACTTCTCTTAAGGCTTGATCTAAATGTTAGACAGATTTCAGACACAGCCCATCTTAAGCCAATTGTATTCTGGACAAAGATATGGATATCCAAGCAACTTGTCCCTTACTGAAATTTTAGCTCACCAACTGGTCCTTAGGATCCCGTGGATAGTCCATGTTAAATTATGGCTAGTTAAACTAGGATTGCCCAAATTTTGGCTTCAACCAACATCAATGAACAGCAGCTTCCCGGGTTTCAGTAAAGATCACGACTGGAATGTTGTCCTTGGTTCCAAAATTTCATCTGTCCCTTCAGTCTTTTAATTGTGGTTCTTACTTTGAAGATTTTATTGACTATGTGAATACTCCAATGTATTAAATTTAGATTGGGGTTCTTACCTCCTTTATCTCCTTTGCCTCCTTTACCTTCTTTACCTCCTCTTGGAGGAGCAATGTGAACTCCTTCAATTTTTGCCCCATGGCTTGTTGATCAGTGGAAAATGGCGAGCACCTATTGCTCTTCTGTGGTGCATACACCAAACAGCATGCCCGCTGGATTATCCCATTGTGCCTCCTTCTTAGGCCTGACGATAGGCATAATGCCTTGAGAATATGTAGGGCAAATACTAGGAGCTCTGTTGTTTACTCTGTTGCCAGCTACTCAAACTTTATTTGGCATCTCAGAAAAAGAGGTAACAATACCCTAATGCACCATGCATTTTAAGCCTAAGTGGAACTCTGTGGAGTGGTTAAAAAACTCTGCATCACTACGTGGTGTTCCGCGGGCAGGCAGAGTTTTCTGATGCACCCGTTCGCATTGTGTTTTCCATCAAACGCAATAAGGTGTACGTACTCGCATTCCAAATCACGCACGAACAGCACTAAGCAGATTGCATGGGTGCAGCCTTTAATTTTCATACTCTGTTTATGGTGCTGGGCCTGTTTTTTAATCCCACTTTAATCTTTGTAATCTTCCACCCTCCTAATTAATCTAGCCCTCGCTTTTATTTATTGTATTAATGTGTGTTTTTGTGTCTGTGTATATTACAATTTTTTTACTTTTTTTGTGACTTTTTGTATTTTTGTTTATTTTTTGCTTTACTTCCTTATTTCTTCATTCCTTTTCCTGTTTCAATTTTTGCCCCAACCAGCGCCATGGCAGAGCAGAGCGAACAGGAGAGCGGGGGCGCCAGGCCCCCCAGAACAGCCAGCAGAACCCGCCTACCTTGTGGGCAGCACCACCACCCAGGTGTGTAGCCCCAGGCTATCTTCAGTGAGAGGGAGGTGGCAGCACTAGTTTTATTTGTGCAACTCCACCTCCCCTCCATGCTGGCAGCACACCCAGAATTGGATACCCCCTGCAGGAGCTTTGGTTGCCCTGGGGTAGGGTGCGCCGGTGTGTGCGGCGCGCCAGCCAGGTACAGTGCATCCTCCAGCAGCTGACGCACCGCTGGGCATATATTCTTGACAAGGAGCAGGACCTGCTTGACCTGCTTGGTGTCGAGATCCCAGGGCTCAGTGAGTATTATTATTTGTTGTGTTTATGGTTCTGCAATTCTAAAACAAATTCCTAAACTGCATGCTGCTAACACTCAGAGACAAGTTACATTTAGTTTACGTTAAGAATATTATTATGTGATCCAGTTTCAGTTAAGCAGGTGCTCAGCACTACCTAATCATACTCATCATCGGCGCTCAGTTTGGCTGATTAATTAAGAAGCTATTGCAGACTCTTCTGTTCTCCTGTCACCATAGTAAATCAGCATTCTCTGTGACATTCTTTATGAAGCTAGTACAGTTCCAAGCTTTTTCACCGTGATGTGTAGTATGCATCTATCCATTGTAAAAAAGGGAGACTGACTTGGTCTATAAAGGGGGGTGTAAAAGGAGAATAGAATCAAAGATCATTCATTGCAATGCATTAGTTTCAAATGTAGTTTTTGTAAAGAAATTTGGAATAGGGATTTTAGCATTAGTATGGCCAACTCAATGATAGTCGCTAGACTCAAAACTAGTACTATAGGACAACTGTTTTAGATAAATACAATGTGACTGCGTTTGCCTGTCATAATCATTTTGTGGAAATTAACTGAATTACGCATCTATTTTTTTAATCTTCTTAATTTTTTACATCAGCACTTAAGGGCAAGAAGAGGGACGTTGCTGAGGTAGGTCTGGGAGTAGCTGGTCAGGAGGAGGCGCCGACCACCATAGACACTGACAAGGGCTCTGCAAACCCCAGTAACTCCAATTATTTATTATAATAATTTCCCTAATGTTGTGTTTTATGATTGTTGTGGGCTTAGGGTATAATCTTGGGGTATTGGAATGTTGCTGCTGGGTTCCAGGACAGAAGTTGCTACCTGGACATTGGTGTTGCTGGGGAGAAATAAAGTTGCTCTGACACCTTTACATGTCGTCTTCCTTTCACATGGCGACGAGGACGGGGTAAGACCCCACATGTGTAAAGCACAATGGATTAGCTCTTTTCCCTCTGCCCACTACACAAATTTTTAATTTTGCCTTATTCTTTTACACTGTCTCTTTTTGTATCCAACTTCCCGATACAATTTTATTTTCATTCCTGTTATCCCTGCATGTTTTGTTTCATTATTTCAATTTTATTTATTTTTGTAGCTGACTTTTCTGGTTTCTACTAGTGTCTAGTTGACATATCTTCTGGTTTTCCCTCTCCCTTATATATCCTGTGGTACCGAAAGACTAAGAAAAAAATATTTGGTACTCCAATGTCTACCGCGAAGATTGCAGGCCCAAGTAAACTAGTGTTATAAATAATATTCACCTTGTATGTTTGTTCAGAAGGCTTTCTTTTTCTTGTTCATGCTCTAACAGAGTCATTTATACAATATACCAGCAGTTTCCATTACAGTGCAGCCACGGCTGTGAACAAAGAAACATTGGAATGTTGGAGCTCCGGGCTTATACCAGCCATTATAAGCCTGGAGCTAATCCATTGTTTTCAATGGAGCTCCCAACATTCCAATGTTCTAATAATATTTATTGAACCAATGTTATTCTTGCATAAAATACGTGTGCTGCAATGATTAATAGACAGAAGCAGATAAACGTGATTACAAACACCAACAGCGTAAACAGAAGATACAGTTCTACCATGGTGATAAACAATTGTATATATGCAGGCATATAAACAGTGCATCATTCTAGCATACCCCTACTATGCGAACCTTACTCTAAGTGTACCTAGAGTGTGTGTAGGTGTAAAGCCATAAATCCCCCCAAAGGATGATCCAACCCCATTACCTGATGGGATAGAGGGAAGAACCCTGTCTTAGTCACCAACTGGACACCTCTCATGAGATGTCAGGTTGCTGCATGGTGATTTCTCAGCATGCAAGGACCCTCAGTGTCAGCGAAAGTACCTCCTCTAATAATCTATCAAGATGCTCATCTTTTAAATCAGAAAGCAGCCTTGCGATGTATGCACAGATTAGTGATGTTGTGGGTATGTAGATAGCCCTGTCGCCCCGTGGATTAAGATAGTGATTACATTTTTACGTAGTAAGGAACGAAACTTTGTACATGATGTTCAGGGCATTGTGATAATGTTGTGCGAAGCTCGATGTAAAACAAGTTTAGTTTCAGAGAAACTAATCCAACATTGTCGTGCGTGCAAATGTATGCAAAAGGTCACAGCTTGGAAATGTTATTTGTGAGGACAATGTAAGAAATAAGCTGCTTCGCTTCATGGGCATAACCCGGGAATATAAAAGAAGAAAGGGTGGATTTTGAATGGATGGATAATGGATTAGAAATGTTGGTGAAAGACTGGATGAGAGAAAGTAAAGCTTAAATCGTGGTGCCTATGGGTGAATTAGAATGAAAGGATGAATTAATATTTGCATTGCTTGGATGAATAAGCAATGCAGCTCTTCAAATGGAGAGGGGCACGCTGCTCACCAACTTCGCTTACTTTGTTTTATGGTTATCAAATCTATGGTTCAAAGTGGAGGGCATTTCTTAAATTTTTGTTCCATTCCCTTTACTCACTGTATTTGTTAAGCGAGGCAAATATATTCCACCCATCATCATTCATCACCCCCCTCCCGCCCATGGCATTTTTGCCACCCATGACCAAAGTGCAGTATGGTTCAATTTATTACTGCAGTGTTGGCTGTGAATTGAGCGTCTGCTTCAGTTAATGCTGCATTTACAAAGTTTTCAATGAACTGCAAACCAAACACAGAAGGTGTATTTCCCTTCGCTCACTCAGTCATCTCTTAGTACTTCACTCCTTTATTCTTTCTGAAGTTCTTCCATCCCAGCCTACATAAAAAAATAGAAAAATCATGCTGTCCATGTGCCACATTTTATAGCCATGTGAAGTGATTCCAAAATATATTTCATGGTTTACCATAACAGATTTACTTTCCACCAGTTCAGATTTTTTCCTTTCGACTACCGTCAACTACAGTGACTGAATAAGCCAAAGCTTAAGAGTCACGTGACAAATCGATGATCAGTGTAGTGACAGTGACCCCTCTATTCCATATTAAAAGCTGTACTTGACCCGCCTAATCCCTCTACCCTACCCTGCAGTAGAGTAAGTCAAGTGCTTGTAGTAGTGTATAACGCTTACTTATAGTTAGATATACCTCTGTAATTATCTTGACTATTAGGGGGATGCTGCCATGACCTATATTGTCTACAACAACCTAGATAAGTGATTACGTGCAGTAGCAGTTAGTTACTTGTTAACTTAACTAGTTCACATCACTCGATAGATGTTTTACCTAAATATAGATGAAGAAATAACAAAGAAGGCATTGCACTTCACAAGCGAGGTCCCACTGCCACTCAAGTGAGCTCCAACTGTGGAATTAATCGGAAGAATTATCCATCGCAGGCAACTAAATGGAAACATAAACACTGAGTTAGTGGGTTATAAATTATATCAAAGCCTTACGAAGAATTGAGAATAAACTACTATAGGACACAAAAAAGTATTCGTGATAGTGATAAAATAACAAAAAATAGCAATAGTAACTTCTGACAAATGGGTAGCTACTATAAATTTAAAACTAATGTTATATTATCCTCAAGTCATGAAAAAAGGTTAGGCGTTAATGGTTATGCAACAGAAGGCCTGAATGATGATGCTGACGACTGACGACTGACGTTCTAAAATATGAATCACTTTTATGCACAGGTGGGGCCAGTGAGGACTATTGCTTAGGTAATAGAAGATCCTGCGGTGAGTTGGTGTTGCTTTCACCATATCCGCCCCACCAAGTGTGTGAACCATTGCTGGTGTAAATTAAGGTAAACCTCAATAAATCACACAGAGGAGGGTTAGGGGTTTGATGAAAGGATGAGAAAGGGGATTCTGTGAAAAGTTTGACAAAAACAAACACTACACAATGAAAACATTCATCTGGGCAATGAGCAGTAAATCATCTTCATCAATCTGTTGTGGAAGGAAATGAGGGAATCAGTATGACACAGTACAGTTAAATGCATTGCAAACTGTCCTTCTGCCCCAGAGACCCAAGTTATAAGATATCTAAATGTTCTGTCTTCTAGTATGGAAAAAATAAAATTATGGAGGAGGGAACTCACCTACCCAGTTCTCCAAAAATGATTGTTAAAAGAAAAATTATACTGTATTGCAAAATTAGGTGGTGCATATGCATTCTCCCCATAAATGTCCATCACTCTTGGGTGCCTGTCTGGACTGGTCCAGTTGGTAAACAGAGGTGTTGAGCTCAGCTTTCGCCTTTTCTCTATGCAGGAGATGAGAAGGTCTACGGATTGTAAAACAGAAACTGTATTTTAGAGTCAAGGAGAAGAACTGTGTGGGAACCTCAAAAGGGAGTAGCATCTGTGACAGGCATTAGACTAGGTCCCATTTCTCCACATCCATGGTCATAGCTTTCTCAACTGCATCCCATCTTCTTTGAATGACATAGTCATTGACCTGCTTGTACTGTCCAAACAGACGTTGCAACATGTGTTGGCACCTCCTGTATCAGGGCTTTAACTGGTACTCTATTAGCACACTGAATAATCTGCATCTGCTTCTGTGCTTTACAAGAATGGCTGAAATGATTGCAGATTCTTCTGCAGGTGGTCAGTATGTTGCTGACTATGTCTTATTTTTTGATAAAGTCTTGCACCACCAGGTTGATGCAATGGGCCAAACACAGGACCCTGAAATATCCACTGTCTGCCATAGCCTTGACTATGTTACTGGCATTGTCCATGGCAACAAATCCAATTCTGAGAACCTCTGGGTCACAGCCATTCAGTCACCTTGCTGTCAAATTCATCCAAGATGTTTACAGATGTATGTGATTTCTCCTTGCCAAACATGACCACTGGTGCATGCCGCTGAATGCTCTTAAAACTTTATTAAGGGCCAAGACCTGTAGATATATTTTGCTTTAGCCCTGAAACAGAGATCCAGTGTGCAGTGATGCACACGTAATTAGTCGCCTGACAACTGTTCCACATATCTCTCGTCAGGTGGATAGTGTGAACAACACTTTGCTGCAAAGCATGTCCAACCAATTGCAGCACATCTTTATGCGGCACTGGAACTGCAACTCTAGCAAAATAGGTCTGACTTGGAACCTTCTATTTCAGACAGATGGCTGCCACAAAGTTTAAGAATCCCACTCCTTCCAAAAAAGAAAAAGGGAGGAGGTCCAGCGCTAACATTTTGCCAGCTTCCTATTATTCAAACATGCCGTTGGGAGTCTGTGCTCGTAGGGCCCCTCATGCCTAAACATGCCCACAAAAGTAGTGGTTCTTCTTCTTTTCTGGGACCGCTGACACAGGTGACGTCCAAGAAGTAGGTAGTGGTAGACTCAAAGCACGTTGTGGTGGTGCAGTCACTGTATGCCATGGTGTCTCCATCTCACTCTGTCTTCTTGGGTCAATGTGAAGCCTCTGAGGTGGGTGATTATTTGTGCATTGCTAGGGACAGGCCTGCTTTGCATGAGGATGTCACCTTCTTCTTCCTCATCATCATCTCCCACTGAGATTTGACTTGTAGCTGATGTTCCCCGGCTCTTCTCACCACCACGACCACATTCAGCAATATTTTAAGGTGCTACACCCACTTGATTGTGTGGGGGTTTTTCATTTGGGTCGTTTGGCCTCCATTACCATAATATGAAGCAGGCTTCCCTCGACGAACATTCATGTGGCAAATGGTGCATACTACAATGTGTTCTCTCGCTTTGACAACCGTAAAAAAAGTCCCAAACTGGGGAGAAGTACTTTTTTACTGTGCCACTGCCAATGCCTGAAGAAGAACTGGCGGTAGGTGGGCATGTCATTGATTTCCTCCACTGAGGTAGGGCTTGGTGCAGGTCTCAGCTTGGGCTTTGCAAATATGGGAGCTAGCTGTGCTACCTATTCCACATCCCTTGGAGCAGGAAGAATAGCAATGCAGGCCTCCACTGTGTCACCTTAAACAATGACTAGCTCATTGTCATCATCCTCCTCATCATCCCCTTCCATTATTCTAAGGCTTTCAGGAACATTTATTTTCCCGTGCCTCTCCTGGTGCCTTTCAGACACTGCAGGGGTCCACTCCAAGCCTGTATCACCATCATCAGAAGTGGTGCTTGGAGAAGATGGTGGAGCCTTTCTTTTCCTTGGTGGAGATCTTGGAGGCAATGATTCTACAATAGGAGGTTATTGCTCGTCAGGAAGCTTGACCTCCTCTACTGCTTCAGGAAGATCTACTATTACTGTCTGCGGCTGCTGTCCACTTTGTTCTGTTTCCTGAAATGATTGGATACTACTTTGCGAAAGGGACAAATCCAATTCAACGTCACTGCACATCAGCGTCGCCATGATTGCAGAGACTGCCTCACTGAGAGACATGGTCTTGGGCTTGGGCTGGGCTGGGCTGGTGCTGTTAATGCAGGAGTGCTGCTCCCAGCTTGCTCTCCAGAGGCCAGGCAGCATGCACACAGCATTGTCTGGAAAAAGGTTTCGGCCGACATGCCACTGGTGGAAAGCTGCTTCTTCTCACTGACCACTTTCTTTTGAGCAATCTTCTTTGGGGCCATCATAAAGCTCTCAGTTGGCAGTGGCACTAAGCTGCGCAAACAGAAGGGATTGGACGACTGAAGTATGACATCACTGTACAGGCCTTCTTTTTGGCAGTACTGCGGGTGAGGTCTCTTCTCTTGTGCACCTTAGAGCAAACAAGCAAGAAAAACATTTAGTGAAATGTGACATTGTTGCAGTTTGAATTAGTATAGACAAAGGCAATATTAGTGAATTTGGTTACTTAAGCAATTAATAATAACCACTATAAAGTCAAACTACAACACCATACCATAACAATTAAATCCCCATTAGGGTAACACACACAATAGGCAGATATGTCCATAAAGGAGGCAACTGTTGCACTCAGGGATTTGCATGGGTAATGGAATAATAATCTTTTTTTTAAATGCAGGTAAGTTTGTGTGCGTTGGCAGGTAATGTGTTCCAGGGGAAAATGGAATAACCATTAAAAAAATGAATGATGCTGATGTGTCTGCAGTGCACCACAGCCATGGTGTCCAGGAGGAAATGGAGTTATACCAAAATAAAAACTGAATACTGTTGCACGGCTGAGCGCCTATGGTGGCTGGATGAGTGGATAAATGGATCGACCGAGACAAAACAATAAAAATATTTTAACATTTTTAAACAATTTATAAAAAATGTCAAAAAATAAACAAATTACATTAAAAAAAATGTTTTTAAAAATAAAATAAAAACTAATCCAACAACCTAAAAATATAAATACAAATTTTTATTAAAAAAACTATCAATAATTGCCAATGTTTGTATGGGAGGATGAGAAGAAACCTATTATGAGACAAAGAGGTGCAAACTAAAAAAAAATTGAACTAATGTATGTAATATATAAGCACTGTTCATCAAAATCATATTCTTAATATACATACTACAATGATACTGAAGCATATTATTAAACTGATATCACATCCATCCATGCAAGCCTATGGCAAAGGCACACTGGCTGGATGCAAAAAATGGCTGCTAGCCAGTGCCACATGGTCAAACAACAACACTGAGCAAGGAGGCATGGGAAACAAAGAATGCGTGTTAGCCTATGGCAAAGCACACTGGCTGGACGCACAAAATGGCTGGCAGCCAGTGCCACATGGCCAAACAAGAACAATGAACAAGGAGGTATGGAGAGTAAAGATCCTCAAGCATATTATTACACTGATATCACATCCATCCAATGCAAGCCTATGACAAAGGCACACTGGCTGGATGCACAAAATGGCTGCCATCCACATGGCCAAACAACAACTGTGATCACAGCGGCATGAGGAACAAGTAGAACACATTTAGTCCTATGGACACAGTTTCCACAAAATGGCCCCCGGGCAAATTACATGAAGAACAAAGACAAATCAATGGCGGCCTTTGGCAAACAAACACACACTAGACAGACAAATGAGGCATAGTAACACTGAAGAAAACATTACTATTAATTCAATAATGCCAAAAATGAAAATAACTGAGCTATAAAACTTTTACAAAAACACACCTCCCAAGGCATCAAATATTACCCCACATATATACTTTTTTATTGCACAAACAAATGTGAAATACCTAAAAAATAACCCATTTTTAATTCAATCCAATGCCATCCCAGCCCTGAATGATGGTTTAAAATAGCACATACCACAGAAAACAGTTGATTCATGCACCCATGACTAGCACTGGCCTAGGCCTACTGGATGGCCCTTTGGCAGACTAGGCCTCATAGTAAAATAAATAAATATTGCAAATGTAACAAACATGGATAAAATGTACTGAACTATGCAGCATTGTCCCCTTAAAAAGAAGAACAATTATATGCAAAAATATAACTAGGCCTCTACTGAAAAAATGCAGGTCTCCCCACCAAAATAACTTTGAAAAATCAACTGAAAGTACAAACAAATATGGGTGCATGCCCTCTATCAAACAAACAACATCCTTATACAAGAGATTATGAACTTACTTGTGAAATCTCAAATACAAAGTCCTTAAATCCAATGGTACCTATGCCGCAGAATATGCGAGTGATCCAAATCCAAATGAAAAGTAACCAGGAGATGGACAAAGCACTGGGAGGGGCCTGCTGGACAGGAACAAGAAGTTGACGTCTCTAGGGCGTTTCCTTCTTGTTGGAAAAAAAATGGCTTCTCAAACAAAAAAACAACTACAATGGCCCACTGGAGAAGAAAAGCTCCTTGAAAAGCCTCTCAGCTGCTTCTCGAGAACAAAAGCTACACAAGGGGTGCATTTGTGACCACGATCTGCACTACTTTGGCACCTTCACGGCCGAAAGCTGTGTGAGCTCAAAGTCTTGCGTGCGCTGCCAGTGGCCCAAGATTATCGTGGCACTTGCGAGCACCAAAACGAATATTGAGCGTGGAAACGAAAAAAACTCTACTTTGTGCCCGTGAAGGCAAAATTCAAGAACTCTGCGCTCCTCCGCAGAGTGCAGAGGGGCGTAATTCCGCAAACTTTATGAGTGGAGCAGAGTTTACCATCGGGGCTAGTTTATGACTCCTCTTAAGTGATTTGGAATGATTTTTAGCTTTTGTTCAAGAACAGCTGCTAGGTTTTGTCCGAAGGCCCTATCAAGTTTATTTTGTCTTGGAAATAGAACTCCTTCAGTGCCGCTTATCGAATTGAAATGTTTATACTCGGTCTTGTTTTTGTATCTATGCTGCTATGTGTACTTTTATGTTTTTTTATAACCGAAATAAAGTTTATGATGATGATTATGCAATAAGTCCTTTAAGTCCTTACTGCACTTTCACACTATTACTGTCGAAGACAGGACAAGTTTCAAGCAAGTCCTCATCCAAACATCTGGTCAAAACACATCTCTCTGTACCAACCTCAAAGTGTGGCCTGAGATCCAGAATGATATTTGATGGAGTCATGGGCACATCCAAATCTGATCATCTGAACCTGATTCAGACTGGAGTGCGTCATCTCATCAATCCTTACATGTGCTGATCATTGCAAAATATAAAAGATAAGAATATTTTTTAGATTATTTTTATAATGCGTTATGCTTGCTTTCATCCCTTACAACGTTCTGCTGCCTTTTTGGATCTGTGCTATAGAAATACCAGACATATATACAAAGATATTTAACTCAACAAAGATTATTTTGCTGTAGATTACAAAGTTATGTCAGTGTGTTTAGCGTCATGTTGAAAGGAATGAGTATTGCAATAGTCTCATAATACATACAACTAACAATATCCCTTGTAACAGCATACACATAATACACACAGACTTGAGGTGCCTATCAAGCCAAAATTCAATTACCTCACATATGTCACATAGAGCTTTATATCCTTTGCAGCGGTTCACATAGCAGATAGATTAGGTTGTGTATATAGAATATTTGAGGGGTCCTTGTGTGTACTGCATTGGTTCCCACAAGCCATGACAGTATGTGTTACAATGTAAAGAGACTCCTGGAAGCAAAACTTTGCATCACACACCCCCATTCACATTACAGGACATTGGAGCACCATATATGTACACGATTTCCCAGGAGTATGTAGGAGACAGGAAAAAGGAGGGAAGGAGTGCAATGGAAGAAGAAAAGGGCACAAAATGGAAGTAGAGTGGAAAGGAGCAAATGGTGAGGCAAAAAGAGGAGGAAGAATGAGGAGAGGGAGAGAAAATGAGGAGACATGGTGAGAGGAGAGTGAAGGTGAGATAAAAAGATATGGATTGCAGTGTGACTAAAGGTGGTAGAAGAGACAAAATGTAGAGGGGAACAGAGAGACTAAGAGAACTGGAGGAGTGTGATGGAAAGAGAGGAACAAAGAGATGGAAGAGGAGTTTAAGAAAAGGTAAGAGATACAAAAGTAGCATGATTTGGGAAATACAAAGAGTGATGAGTAAAAGCAGGGAGAGACAAAAGGAGTGGAAGAAGTTTAGAGGAGCAAAGATATGAGGGAGAAACAATGATGAGGAAGGCAGGGGAGAAGGGTGAGACAAGGGAGTAGAAGGAAGAAGGGGGAAGTTAGTAAGATTGAGTAGAGAGGAACTGTGATAATTGGGACAGGGTGAGAAAGTGAGGAGAGCATGGTGGGGGTCGAGAATAAGAATGGGAGGATGAAAAGGTGCAGATGAAGGAGAAGAGAAAGGGTATTGTGAATGGCAAAGGAAGGGGAGAAAGGCAAGAGGGTAGTTGGGATTTCCTCATATGTAATTTGTGAAGGATGAACAGTGCCTCCTAGATACCACCTGAGTTTCCATGTGGTACAGCAGTCTTGGAGCTTGATCTAAAAATAGGCGGTGTCCTGCGATTTGTGGAGGGAGTCTGAAATCTTGAAGTGAATCCACTGGAGGAATTGCTTTCACAATGGGACTATCATCGTGGAAGAAATACTACTAGAGGACTCTGCGTACCAGACTTTAACTGTCCATGGCACCAGGAATCACGATGTTGAGTCCTAGTGCTCTGGACTGTCTCTGTGCACTTTACCTGTGACTGCCTTTTGACAGACAGAGGCACTTCACGGAAGGCTGCAGATTTCTGTGTGTGCATACTCTGCCTGTCTGTGAGTACCAGGAACTTTGTCATGTAGACTTAAGTTCTGATGTGCCAATACATTCCTTATCATGCCAACTGCAGCTTTTAAAGGCTTCTTTGAAACCATTATATTTCGGAAAAGGCCGTCATTTTGGAAAATATTCTCTTTATATGGACATTGCTGCTTTGTCCCATTCATGAAAATATCACATGCACACACACTGGTAACATAGCTACATCACATTAAAAACTGAAAACATGGCAGCTACAAGCACACTCTTTAAAATCATGTTTAAATGATATTTATAGACTTATTACAATTTCAAATGGAGATTCTAAAGCAGTTTAAAATATACAATATTACTGTTAAAAGCATAACCTTGCAGTTTACCTCTAGGGCTAATAGCAATGTGATTTTCAGATTCATAGGAAGTTGCTTCTTCCAGAACTTTAGAAAACGGAGCCCCAGGCTTCCAGAGACCTTGTGTCCCCTGTCATTTTTTCCACCTACTCAAATCTGCTGAGCAAACCATAGTATACTGCAATGCACAACCTTCTATGTAAAAGACATTCAAATCAAGGTGCTTGCTGTTAACCAGTGTGATTGGCAGATAAGAAGTAGTATACGGGAGGTAAATCAAAAATACGCTTATCTAATTTGTGCACACAAGTTATTGTTTAATGTTTACAAAACAGTATATTTTACATACTAACTTTGTGATTACAAACCAATGTGTTATTCATGTGAACCTTACAATGATGCTCGCCTAACAATACTTTACGTATGCAAGCCAATATGGAAAACATACAAACCAATAGGTTACGTACGAGAACCAGTACATCATGCATGCAATCAGTATGTAATGCTTTAAAACCAATAATTTAACTTTTTAACCAAAATATTACACACAGGAACCAGATCTTTACAAGAATGAACTGACTTAGCATGTATATTGAGCAATGGAATTATGTGTGTCACCAGTATATTACAAATGCAAATCAGTATGGTATTCATGCAAACCAGTGATTTATGCATGGGAACCATTATAAAATGCATTCCAACCAGCACAAATTCCTTTCAAACCAATAGATTGTACATTACAACCGAAATATTATATGCACAAATCAGTATTTTACAAGTGTGAAGCAACATACTATGGGGTCGATTCCGAAGTCGTTCGGAAGGGCTCCAAATCGGATTCGGGTTTGCCTAATCCGATCTGGAACCCTTGTTTCCGACCGAATCGTACACACTTCCCAACGACCGAGTATGATGCCTGGAAACCGGTAGGGCTGTCTGAATTGGTTCCGAAAGGCATTCGGACAGGTCGCGTCTTTCGGAGACGAATCGTACAGCTCTATGGACTCGGTTGCCGAGCGAGCGAGTACGATGACGATTCAGACAGCCGTTCCGATTCGGTTTCTCCAGAACAAATCGGCTGCCAGAATCTGTCTTTGTGGCCCATAGCAGGCCCCCCTTCACCATGGGGTGCCCGCCATAGAGTGCAAGGTTTTCCCCAACCACCCCTTACTTCAATGGGAGCCTGTGTTCGGAACACAGACTCCCATTGAAGTTAATGGGAGTCTGACTGAATCATTTCCAGCAGCATTCGGATCCATCCAAATCGCTCGGGCGGACTCCCCCGATCCGAGTCATCCGGAAAGCATTCTGGAACCGATTCAGTAGGAATGCTTTCCGAACGAGATCGTAATTGGGCTCTAAGTCTGCAAACTGTGCAGTTTTCCAAATCTACCTGTACCTTATGAATTCAAACCACAATATAATGCTTTCAAAGCAACAGGCTGCATTGTTGCCCGAATATATAATGTGCAGAGACCAGCACATTACAAGAGTTAACCACTATAATAAATATAGGAACCCATATATTAAACATTGATATCCATATGTTGCTCTTGCAAATCGATACAATATGTGCATCAGTCACCGTGCTATGAATACAACCAGTCTAATATATTATGTATCTCAAGTAATACATTAGATGTGTGAAGAAACTCAATTAATTGTGAAGGTAAACAAATACTTTATGCATAGAAACCAGCTTATTGTGCATGTAACCCATTGTGTTTTACATAGACCAGTATTTACTGCGCATTCACCAATGGACTAAACAGGCACAGCAGGATATCGGGAACATAAACTAATTTGTTGAGTTTAAAAAACGCACTCCATACACAATATTCTTTGTTGTGAAACCAATGTGCTTGATTAGTGTACAGGTATTTTACCTGAGTGTTAACCAGCATACTGATTATCCAAACCAGTGTTCATGGATACCAACCAGTATAGTGCATTCAAACCAATACAATTTATCGGCACCTGTGCAGGGCGCACCAGGGCCGGTGCCAGGGCGAGGGTGAGGCACTGACTTAGGTGTGTCATTTTTGCAAGTATATTAACATTTTAAAAGCACCTGCTGCTGCGCTCCTGGCCTCCAGCAATGTTCAGGCATCAATTAAAATATCAAGATAACTCCCGTAATTAATCGTCTTCCTGGAAAGAGACCAGAGGTTTGTCTAGTGGAAATTTTGACTCATCCTAAAGTAGCTCTAAGGGTTAATGTGCCTGCTGCTAAAAATGTGTACAATGAAGATCACAAAGTGCATATAATGTAAATAGGTCAGTGAGTTACTGCTTCTGTAAAATAGCTATTATTCTTACTTGTAGTTTATAAGTCAAACTCCTAATATTGAACATTGAGTTATTAACTGTCATCAAAGAGCTGCATACAAACTGCAAGGTATATGTTAGAGCTATATGTTTTTTTGCATAGTCTTTCATTATCCTAATCTTTCCAAAAGGGTTCATTTGGGTAGAAAACAATTCTTATTATTAAAGAGAACCCCTAACAATGGTTTTACGTTTAAAATTCTGAATATGTGCTTTTCCAGAATAAGGACTCTTAAACTATATTGCCTACCAGTATTGATGACATGTCACTCCTGCTCTGACACCTTACACCGGTATGAGTGGTGCTATAAAACTAAATGAATCTGACAGACAGTGGTTTTGGAGACTTGAGGGGCACTGTTAAAGGGTGCTAGTGAGGGAATCTGTGGCAGAGGTGGGCATTTGGGTGGTGCCAACAAACATTGTCGCACAAAGCGCCACCAGTATTAAAGCCAGCCCTGGTGCGCACAATGCCACATTCTTCCTATCAATTTTTTTTTCCAATTCAATTTATTTATTAGGATTTGGAACTCTGAAAAGTTCCACATACAAACAAATATCCAAATTATCAACTCAAGCCACACTTAAAAAGAAGAGATTCTGTTTTCATAAAATGATGAACAATTCATAAGGACGTGGTAATTACAGGGAGGAGCAATGCCAGCACAAAATCAATTTCAGAGTCCTTTCAAAAACAAAGCTTGCAGGGGCTTAGCAAAGCAAGTTAAACCCTTGGATCCTCAGACGACTTCAACTGTGCTTTTGCGATGATTGCTAAAAAATATGTTTGTAATAATACAATTAATTCAAAATTCTATGATTCAGTATACTGTTCACAATAACTAGCAGCATCAAGGGAAACAAAAAAGAGCCAGTGCTCAAATATCAAAATCTGGAATGATAGATATTCAATTGTACATGACGGTATTTGTAGCAGCATAGAAGGAGATAAAAGTGCAGGCACACAACTGTAGCACCAATATCAAAAGACCCTTTTTAAAATGCGACCATAACGTAGATAGTAACAAACATATTAAAACAAAAACACTTTAACAATTACAACCTGCTAATAAAAGCTACCCAGAAGTATTACTTGTAAAATTCATTAAGTTTAGCTCTAAGTGGATCCTATACGGCCTACTATGGCTAAACGGGCCAACCGGTTACTTCTCTAGAATATATTTAGAAATTGTTTAAAAAAGCTAACATTTTTAAAACAGACTGGTTTGGAAGGGGGGTGCAGAAGACAGTTACGGGCCTCCTCAGCGGTGACAATATTGAACTTTAGAAAAAAAGGTCTCAAATATCTACATCGTAAAGGTTGTAATAGGGGACAAACAAATAGGACGTGATTTAAGTCCTGTACACAAGTACCACATAGGTGACCAAGTCTTTCCTGCCTTGGAAGACCCTCCCAAGCTCCTGTTACAATTCTTAAGGGAAGTAAATTCAGACAGAGCAACAGGATTATTCTGCGCACTCCGTGTTGGAGATTCCATATATCGTAAGATTGTGGCTTTTTAAAAATACTACTCCCCACTATAAGGTAATTATTGCAATGCTCTGCGCACAGTGCTGTATCTCTTTTACGAGATACGTCATAAATAGTTTTTTTAATTCTGGTTTTCAAAACTTGTTTAGGAAGAGCACCCGTACAGACAATTTCAAAATCGAACAAATTTACAGCTTTCTGGTAATTCCTAAAAAGAAAACTTTTTCTCTTCAAGGTGTCAAACATTTCCTGACGCATTGCTACCCGTAAAGGGTTCTCAAAGCTGTTCAATAGTGCATTACTCCATCTTAAGCATGCAGCCATAGAAAACACGTAAGTGGAAGTAACCCAAATTCGAGCCGAATCGCCGCTATAGGTGCTGCGCGATTTAGATTACACATTTGGCGCCGATTACACCCCTCTACTTTCTCAAAATTCTCCCAGTGCTGTTCGTCTACTGTTTCACAGGCATAATTCAACACTGGAGGTATTTTAATTTTGTAAACTGATAAAACATGTCTTTTCCTGCAGTGCTTGTAGAGTCTGCCAATTGCGGAGGCCTGAGACATTGCCTTGCCTCTTGCATTGGTCAATATGATCGCTACTGGAGCACGTACTTGTGAAAATTCTCCCTAAGTATGGATATAACTTCACCACAGCAAGTTTATCATTCAACAAAAACCAGTACATATTATTCCTGGCTCGGCATTCTATATATCTAAAAACCATAATATTACTTTTTGAAATATTTATTTTTAAAAAGTAATTTTCTGAATAACTTGCTAACTCTGTGAGTCGTCTTTGGAGTCCAATTGGAGTTAAGTCTAATAAAATGGCATCATCCGCATATAGCAGCCAACTCAACTTCATAGTTCCTAGTTTTCGGGGGTCCCCTTTACAAAGCCCTACCCTATTCGGCAAATCATTAATATAAAGAGAAAAGAGAAGAGGGGCCAGTAGGCACCCTTGGTCTCTATTTTTCTTGACAGGCTCTGAGTTCCACCCAGTAGGACCTGAGTCCAAGTGGAGAAATGCAATGCAATGATTAATCTAAGTAGGTTAATGGGTATCTCCATAGTGGCCAATTTTCTCCACAGTGTCCCCCCGTCAACCCGGTCGAAAGCCGTGGAGAAATCTATAAAGGCCGCATATAACGGCATACCCCTGCTCATTGGGTATTTTTCAATTAACGTTTGCAGGGCGGTAATATTTTCGAGGGTACCACTATGTTTGCGGAACCCGGCTTGCTCTATGGGGACAAAACCGTTTTCAAAGGCCCAGTCTTAAAGGTGGATGAGTATGCTCTTGGCAAACAGTTTTCGTCGCATCCAATAGTGCGATCTATCTAAAGCTAGCAGGTGAATTTGTTGATCCCTTTTGTATATAATGGGATCACAATACTACCCTTCCAGGGCGACGGAATGGTCGCATGTATATAGAAGTAAGAAAAAAACGGACACAAGAATTGTGCTCATGCTGTGCTGTCCTGTTTAAACTATAGCGATTGGTACGTCGTCAGGACCCATCGCACCTGAATACCTTGCCCCTTTAATGTAACCCTCTATTTCATTACACAAGGGGGGCCATATTCGCTCCCCACCGAGGAGTCAATGACCAAGTCTAAAGTCTTGAGCATATAACTGGGAAATGTATATGGTCCATTCTTCATCAGATATCAAAATGGGTTTTGCCTTAGTTCTGCCATCACAAAATTTGGCTATTAAAGCCCAATATTTACGAATATCACTGGACTGTGCAACCTCTCCCAATTTTATCCAATTTGCATCTTCCAACCCTCTGCGCTCCGATACCAATTTTCTTTTACTTGCCTGTTTTAATCTATTAATTTCCCTTTGTCTGGACATTGAAGACTGCTTAAATTGTTCCCTTATCGGGGCATTAATCTCACAATTTAGTTTTTTTTATCTCCCATGGTTTAGCCACTAAAGTATTAGTGCTGCTGACTTGCTTTTTGCTTCCACACACTCTAATTAGGGCCAATATCCTCTCAAACATGGAAATGGGATTTTCCTGACTAGGGCCAGGATACGCATTTTCAACAATTCTCCTAAAACAGGGGAGGTTTTTACTAGACCAAAAAGTACGCCCATTAATTCAATTGTATGGAATGCTTTCATCCCTCTGATTCCAGGGTTCCAGCAACTTGAGTTCCATATTAACATCTACTGATAGAACTCCATGATCGCTCAGGTTTGTAGGCAGTACCTTAAATTGCGTACATGCACCAAAGAATTGATAAGAGACCACCATATAGTCTATCAGTGAGTGCCCGTGTGGGCCCTGAAAGGTGAAGGAGGCAGGAGAATCATCTGGGACTCTGCCATTCATCAGCACAAAATCACACATTCTCAGATTATGCAAGAAAGACAAACCCCACCTATCTGATCTAATATGGCCAGGCAATAAGGATTCAGGGATGGGCCATATGTCCTCCAACTAAGGGTTAGAAAAAGCCATAGAAGAAAAGTTTGATATTTTAGCATTAAAATCACCTACCATCAATATCGAGGTGCAGCCTTCGGAGATACTTGTCTTATGCACAAAGGAAACCAGTGAGTCTGATGCTCTCCCTGGTGGAATGTATACATTTACCAAAAAAAGTGATGCAGTCTGACCTCGTATACCTTTACCTAACCTAAGTTTCACACCAATGCAAAACTTGGAAGGATGGAGAAAAACCACAGTATTCCAATTAATAGTGCAGCCGAGTAAAATGGCTAGGCCACCACTAGCATGACCTTTAGTTGAAGATTTTGCTGCACAACAATATACAAAAAGTTCTCAAAATTGAAATCCATGCAACTCCATGTTTCCTGGAGACAAATTATTTTGGGATCGTGTTCTAATAAGTGTTTAACTTAAGATTGGAATTTCCAACACCCGCTAGGTTCCAAGGCAAGATTTTTCCCAGTGGGCTACCTCCGCAACATGGGGAGTTTTGCATTTTCTTTTGAGCCGTTCAGCAAGCCAGCTACCCAACTCCACTGGGCCATCTCTTCATCCCCTCTGGGTTTGATGGATCTTTGAACCTCGGGTCCTATAATGTTGATCTCTCTTTTTCCTGAAGTACTTCCCTCCAAAATTTTAATATCTTTTGGATTTATGGCACCCCTTGTGTTGGGAAACATACAACCTGGCTCCTGGCAGTCAATCCTGTAGGATTCGAGCGGGGCCAACAAAGGGTCCACATATGGAAAAATATCTATCCCTCTTTTCCTAAAATAATCAGCGTTAGCCAACACTAGCATTGCAATTATCCCTGAACTAAATGTGACTCTGGTATTTGGGGTACTGCTACTAAAATCTAGATAGACCAGCTCAATGTCTTTGCTTATTACTAATCTTAAATCCTCTATTTCTGATAAAAGCTGCAGCAAAGAGCTTCTGTTAAATAGAGCTGATTCAGTATCAAAGAGAAGCAAAGACCAAAATTTTAGTTGCTGGCACAAAACTGTGTCCAGCAAATGTCTTATCACTTAACCTTAGATCAGACCCCAATGTGGACAACAGCCGAGTACAAGGAGCAAGGTCGGAACCCCCCTCCGAGAACCTCCCTTGGCCGGAATCAATCCGTACTGGGAGAGTACCCCGGCCCGGAAGGATGGAAGGGACATTATCCTTGGGCTGACCTAGGTCTTGCACAATGGCATAGGTTTGTGCTATTAAGTTCCCTGAGTTGTGGTCGTTCCTGATTCCTCGGTGCACTGCATCCGTGTCGATATGTATTTTAAAATTCTCCCATGTGTTTTCTGCTCCACCCACAGTATATTTTGGAGTCCCTCTACCTTCCGGCCCTTCCCGCGCCCCTAATTCCTTCCAAGAGGGGTCAACTACTATGGAGGAGGGGGTGGGAGGATTTATATCTGAACGCCCCAAATTTTGGCCATCATCAAAGAGCGTAGGAGAGTGAGGGGGGGCAAAGCGAATCTCTCCGCAGCGCAAGCCGCGCCGGCCTAACACCAACCGCCTCCGCACATGCGGGAGGAAGCGCAGCACTAGCCTGTCCCTCCCGATGACACCCACCCTCACCTGCCCCCAGGCTCAGGCTCTCTGGTTTGAATCGAATGGAGGACTCTCTGCTCAACAAGCCAATTCTCCTCTGCCCATCTCCTCTGCCGTCTTTGTAAGGGCTTTTTTCCGCTTACACGGTTTTACGGTTTTCAGAACAGCCTGGTGACAGTTTGGTGGCAGTACGTATCTAAAAGACTCCCAGTGTGAAAAGAGACAAATAATATGAAGGCCTTCTTACCTCCGGCTCCGCAATATCTGTAAGGTCCTTACTACCACAGCATATCCTAGAGTATTGCAGTGCTGTGGCTGATATAGCTGATGTAGCTGATGTAGCTGAAGCACAGCTGAAACCGCAGAACTGCTGTATCAGAGCCGGTGCGCCGTAGCCTGGGGTTCTGCAGAGATTTGGCAGAGATTTGGCTGAAGTAGCAGGAATGTAGCAAGAATGTAGCAAGAAATGTAGTTGAAACTATAATTGAGGAGACCTCTGAAGTTTACGCTAAGTCTCTGGCTGGACTATTACTTCCCCTTTATTTCCTTTTTATTTCTTTTGCTGGTTTCTTTGCTGGCTAGAGGTATCTTTTCGCTCTTGCTGCTGGTCGGATGGATGAGTGGGGCCCCCCTGCCCGACGAGACCACAGACCGCACCCGAACCTAGTCGGGCTGCATCCGTGGACCACCTATATCTCTCACTCTGCTGCCGCCAACTATCGGCGGCCACACAGGTCTTCGTCCTCATCCCGCTGAAGTTAGAGGTCAGCAGCGGCATGACCTATCAACACATAAGGGGGGTACGGGCATGGGTCTCAGGTGGCGTTTCAAAAGGTTTTCAGGCTGCGGGAGAAACGCTGACCACTGACTGCTTGCTTTGGCTTGCTCGCACCTTCACAGGCTCCACCTCTCATGTCTCACGTCACATCAGCCATGAAAAACGAGGAACCATTCTTCCTACATAACCACTCTATTTGCTATGCAAACCACTTTGAAGGATATAAACAAGTGTGTGTCACATATGGGTTATATGAATTTTGGCACCAAATACTCTTGCATCTCCATCACGCCTTAAACTCTGATGTGAAACAAACAAACTTTAAACAGTGTAAGCTGCAGATGATTTACTTCATCCACTAACCAGTGTCAGAGTTGATATTACCAGGGTTCACGGCCATGTCACTGCTGGGCAATCACAAATGTTCTTAAAGGCCTACCTAAGAAATCACTGCCCAAATACATCAAATGCAATGCCAGATGGCCAGTGGGAAGAGTGTGCCATTACTTCATAAAGAAAACACACCAAAAGCCTGAAGTACAGAATCAGACTCTAAAGTGTATTTAACCTCTGACAGCGTGTCTAAATTGGTTTTAAGGAAATTGGCTGTAGTACCAATGACCTCATGGGCATGTATGTTCATACATAGCTATAGCCTGTCTTGCCTCTATCTATGAGTGCTCCCCTGCTCCTCTTGAACCGCTTGTCTCCTCAGATGCTCCCTCACCTGCCACAGCAACACTACAAAATCCTCAAATTCTCCTCAGATGCCCTATCTTTAAGGTGATGAAAAAAAACAGGATAGCTCCTTCTGCCTTCTTGCATGCTTCCCAAAATGTAACGACAGGTTACAAGTTTGCCCTACCTAAAGCCCTACAAAGAAAAGTAATCATGTTCTCAAGAAGTATAACCCATATTCCTTTTCATGGAAAATGATATACAAAAAAATGCATATGTAGTTAAGTAAAAAGCGAAAATTTACCTTTTGAGCAAATCAAACATCAATGCCGGAGTAATGATAGGGCATTCGTCTCCCCTAAAGACGCCTAAAGGTGTCCATCCTGTGTGTGATGTGACCCAGGGATTAAAACCCTATTCTAAGGCAGTAGGTGGCCATTTTATGCTAACTTTTTCTCTCTAGACATTGTGCCTCCAGGGAAATGACTTATGATTAGTAAAACACACTGATCAAATGATGGTTCAAAGTGCATCCCACCGCCTAGCCTCCACTCTATAATAGCTGGGTAGTGCAGAAAAATTGCACCCTTCAAGAGTTGTAATTATTATGCGAGCTCATGCCAGCTGATGCTAATTCCAGAACACTGCTGAAGAACAATGGCCATCAAATCAATCCTTGATGGGCAACAGAATTTGTAAGTGGCCTTTGTGCACCACTAATGAGGAGCAGGAAGAAGAGAGTATCCAATTTCTACTATTTTTGTATTCAAGAAATACTAACTTTTTGAGTTTTTTTTTCATAAAATTAGTTTATGTGTAATCTGCAGTCAGTAGCTGCCACCTTGTTCCAACAGGCTCTTGACATTGACTTCAGAGGCATCACTATGGGTACAGTATCCACTGAAGCCTGTCATGTGAGAAGACCAGAATACTGTGCAGTAAGAATGCAACATGAGGTCATTGATAAAGGCACACAATTCCTGATAGGAGCCGACTTTACTGGCCTCTATGTAACCTCAAAAATGTAAAGAAGGGTGCAAGGTTGTGCCTATATGATTGCCCTACTCATATTTTCCAGTTGGGGTAAATTCAATTGAGGTATGAATAACAGAAACAAAATCACATATTAGCGTTGGGTACAACACGTAGTAAAACTCAGCCAGATTTTTAGATAATCTAGCTCTATTGAGTAACTTGCACATCATGAATTTCATTAAACGTGTTTTTGGTCATTTTTAGGTCGAACCTCGACCTGTTGTATCTCTTCTGTGGGCTTTGGCACAACCAGCCATTGCCATTGGTTATCTGTGGCATTCAGAAATGCTGGCTTGTTATTGGTACATTTGTGCAAATGTCCCTCCTCTGTGTCCTTAGCTCCCTCCCAGGCGATTTCAGTAAGAGATCATTTTGGTTGGCCATCACACTGTACAGCGTGTGATGGGCCCTCCTTCCTCCTACTGGCTCTCTTATTGGGCATCCTCCTGTCACATGACATTGTCAAACCCCATCAGTGCTGGTGTTTGTCATGTGCATTCCCCAACACCCCCCACACTGTTGTTTATATTGCATCCAGTTCTGTTGCCCTATGTTTTTTCTTCCCCCGTAGGCTTGTGTGACTCCCTCTATTTCCATGTACCACAGGTTGCTGAAGCTGAATCATCGTAGTGTCCCAGCCAATCTTAGCCCTGCAGTACAGTCCTCCCTCGCCACTGCCCCATCATATCCCCTTCAGTTACCCACACACCCCCGACCCCCGGTCCAGTCAAAGCATATTCTAGACGGCATTAAAAAGTACACACATTACGTCATGACTTGCACAAGACGCACTAAGAGATAAGAGTTCAAAGCATGGAAGAGAAGGCCCCGTTAGCAGACAGTTCTTGGCGAGCTGGGTAAGGGTTGCTCTGACTGCACAAATCACCCTTTGCTACTTCCATCTGCCCCCCCCCCCCCCCAGCCCTCAGGCAAAGGAGCAGCCGCTCTCTGGGCTCTGGAAACAAGGGCAGCTTGCTGCGTATTGGAAGGGCAGGCCGTCACCAGCCAAGCGAGAGAAGGCGAATAAGGCTCTGGAAGGACATCTACAAGGTGAGTGCCAGCTCTCTGATCGGTGTTGGCACAGAGGGAGGTGTGAAGAAAGTTCCCGAGTTCTGGGGGCACCCGCATCTGTCTGCTTCTTTTGTAAACACAGTCCCTGCCAAACATAGGCGAATTGATGGTTTTTTGCACTATAGTCTTTTTATACTTTATCCCACAGAATCATGCCCTTAAAGCAGTGCAAATGTGTATCACACCACATTTTCGAGGCCGCAAGCAGCCCAAGTGTTCCAGAACCTGATGGAGTTTCTAGGGTTAGCTACTAACTGAAGGTATTGAATCAGTTGTTTGCAGGTCTTCCTTCTAGGGCAGACTCCAGCCTTCATTGATATACGTTGTTTATTTAATCATATTTTTATGACTAAGTAAAATAAACACCAACTACTAATTTACATAAACGAGCTGCCAGATGGCGCACTTCCCCTTCAGTCTCGCCATTCACTATCTTGACATATGACCTGGAGCCATTTACTGCCCTATCGCTCATAAAATTCGCTCTTTATGTGAAACTGTGTTAAGGGCCTTCTGTGGCATTGCGACTTCATCAGCAGTCAGCCCCTCGGCCTCTTTAAACATGCACTTCTGATGAAGTATCTTTCTGTTTGATTCTTGATTAAAGCCACTGTAAATGTGAGTAGAGTTCCAAGCACAGTGTGAGCACCTGAAGTTGGTACAAACACCCATGCTCTTTCTGAACACCAGCCATGCTTACATTTATCAATGCTTTGAAAACTTTCAGCTCGCAGCCCCCTTCTTTTTTATGATCTGGTGGTTAAGCTAAAATTCAACTGATCCACGCTTTAACTGGGCAAGGGCTGAGTTTCAAAACAGCTGCAAAGATATCCATGTTTTTTTTTATTGTACTTCACCTTGAGTTTAGTGCTCTCAGGTTCAAGGGTAACATATTTCTTGTCCCTTTTGTTACCCATGTACTGTTTCTACACTCTATTGTACGGAGGCAAACCAGTCATCATAAAATGGTTATTGTTATTGCTGACGCTAAACTGCATCAGCAAAAAAAGCAGCATGACGATGAATGTGCATTCATACATCATCAAACCATCACACATGCTTCATGACATATGGACATTTGCGCTTATATGTTACGCCGGTACGGCAGCTTTTTAAAAAATTGCCGTTTCAAGACGGTGCAACCACATCTTGCGGCGGTAAATTTAAAAACTATAAAAAATGTGCAAAAGTGCCTTATTTAGAAAGGCGCACCCTTCCGCAAATTACAGGAGCTGGCACCTCCCGAAATGAAATTGAAGATAAAAAATGCAGAAAAAAATCCTATGTGGAGGTGCGACAGACAAGGGATCAGCCGTTGAGCACATGGGGGTTCAAGTAAAAGTTGAGGAGAGATGGGAAGAATGGGGGTCGGACAGATAGGAGAGCAACAGGGTAGTTGGGTATGGTAAATAAAAAAAAACAAGAAAAGAAGGACTGTGTGCACAGAAACAAATTTCGGTAGACATTTGCTGTAATTTGCTATGTGCTTCTGTACTAAAATCATTAGACTTACCAACCAAAAAAACAAAGTAATTTTGAGGTTGCATAGTAGAAGTTATATATCATGTTTCATTGCAAAGGTTTATTGCGTGAGGTGCCACTGACTGCTGGCAAATTTAAACATGGCCCACAGAAAAGATTTCAAACACGCAAAATGTGATACGAGGTCTGCTTGCAATAAGTCTAACCAATGCCAATTGCTCAGGATAGTATTTCAACTTGTTTTTCCCACCATGCTACCTCCGTTTGGGCATGCTACACCATGCCACATAATTTCAGACAGTGTAAGTTCACTCAATGCCACAGACGTCCAAGCCATACAATTCAACTCTAAACATTTCCATTCCACACCACATAGTTCGACTACAAACCACATAGTTCAACTCAAAAACACAATTACACAACACACCACTTACATCCAATCCACACCACAGAATTCCACATCATGCCACAAAATTCAACAAACAGCACACCACATAATTAAACTCCACAATATAGCACTCCACAACAGAAAATGCCATTCTACATAATTCCACTCTATAATACACAATCCCACTCCACGTAATTCCAGTACACTCAATACCACACAATTACTATCTAAATATTTCCACTGCACTCCATGCCACATAATTTCACTGCACAAATCCACTCCACACCACACCATTTCACGACATACAATTTCACCACTAACAATTCAAATCCAACCTACATAATGCCACTCCACACCACATACATTCACTACACTCCAATCCAAAACACATGGGTAAAAGACATTGTCATTTGCATCACCAATACCTCTAACTCTCACAAATGTGAGACCAATTTGCATTGCAAATGCTTGTTATAACATGTGGTGGCTCCAGGGACTTAATCACAAAAGTTTCAATATTGCATTTTTTCTTATCACTGGTGGAGTACAAGTAGTAAACATATGCAAAATAATAAATATGCATTTTTATATTTTCAATGGTAACAGCTCTACATCTCATTGCAGAGTTAGCAGAACTCAAACTTGCCACGTAGCATAACCTGGCTGTATGTGAAAGACAGACATGAATAAACCCAACTTAAAAAATGTTGCTTCCTCATTGGTCCAGTTTGCCAAAGTGAATATCTGCCAATTGTCTACATTAGAGGGGAAGACTATCCTTCCCTTTTCGACTAGGAGTTCAGCAGAAGAAAAGCACAGGCTTTTTAGGTCTGATGTTAGCCATGACTTTTTGAATTTATTACAATTCTATGAGTATTATACTTACTTTTACAGCCTTTCAGTGTGCCCTCTGCACCCACTGGTATCTTTTGCCCACTACAGCATACAGCATGGGTCAATGGGTCCACCACTTCAGCCATTGTCTAAATTCACTGTGAGTGAGGGCATTGTGCTCTTTCAAAGGGGACACATCTCAGGACCAAGTTGTTTCTTTGTATTGGTGATGGCCCTGAAGCACCCTCAACAGTAACATTTTACAAAAACCATGACAAAATGAAACAAGCATTGTCATCTCCAAACGGCTAACAGCCAATGTGGTACCTAACGGCTTTGTCAAAGCATGTGTAATTAAAATTTGAATCCAGGTAGAAATCATGCAAATCCTGGGTAGATTTTAGTATGCTGTTTAAAACGGAGAATACTTTTTTTCCCTACAAGAAGTAAACAACAGCAAAACTAATAATAACTCATGCAGTATTCAAAATATATATTTCAGCTGCTTTTGAAAGCTCTATTCTCTGCTATGCTTTGTCTTCAGAAATTATTTTGGTCTCTATTCTATCCTGGTGTTCTTTCTTCCTTTCTGAACATTATTTTTAACCTATTCTGGGATGCAGAGGCCTCTAACTGACTTAATTCTCAAAGTGTTGTTGTCCCTCAGTGTTCTCTTTTCAGCCACCTCCTATTATTTACCTTCGCCCCAACACTCATTAGTTTCTTCCCTCTCTGGTGATTCCCAGATACACATCTACCTTTCTCCTATTGATTCTAGTCTTCATACCACAACCCCTAAGTTCCAATCACAAGTGATGCCTTGCTTTTGCATTAGTTTTCCTGCACCAGAAAGTGCCCATTCCATGGGTATTGGATTTGGCTGGATGTTTGCTGGATGTGGAAACACTGAGCCATTACAAGATGTCCCTTGAGAAATGGGGGCTATTAGCAGGAATAAATGTTTTTGCCTCTCTCCCCTCATTTTCCGGCCCGTTTTTACTAATTGAAATGTGCATATGAAGGCAAATGGAGGCTGTTGATTTCCATTGGATCCTGCAATTCCTGATTTAGATGCTCACTCCTGTTATTGGGTGAGTCGGGAATTACAGACCACTTTTAATTGAACCTTAAGGGCCTGTTACCTTTGTGAAGGTTTCGAGGTCATGGTTCGGTTATTTTTTCCAAAATAAAGGAAGACTCAACTTAGGTATTCTTCTCGTCCCTTTATGTGACACTCCCTTGATTTACTCCTTTCAAGGGGATTATGTGCATACTTGTGCACAGGAAAGAGTTTAGGTTCATATGCAAATTCCTTCTTTAACATCCTTCTATTCTTTGCTTTTTTCACACCAGGAAACTTTGACTTCTTCTTATAATCTGTTCTTTGTGCCTAGGCCCTTGTTACCTTCACCTTTTGGACTTTCTGCCAACATACTACTAAACATATATTGCTAAACCTGTTATCTTAAGGTACTCCCTTGCCCTCATTTTTGCTTTTCTTCTTCCCTCCAATCTCTGCTCTCCTCTCCTCTCTTTCTCTGCTCATAATATGGTTGTCAATTTCACCAGCGCCCCCCCACATACAGTCGCCACACATTACAACAGTTGAGTGTATCTGCCAATTTAAGCTAACTAACATTACTTGGCTACTGTTCTCTTTATTAGAATTCTACTCCTACTCCTTCTACCACCCTAAAACTATTTTTAATCCTGCCATTAAGGTAATCTCACTTCATCCTCACAAATAGGCCATGCTCTTGCATCCCTTTCTTTGCTATCCTTCATTTCTCTGATTACATGTGCATTCTTCTTAATCTGTTCTTTGTGCCTAGGTCCTTGTTACCTTCACCTTTTGGACTTTCTGCCAAAATACTACTAAACATATATTGCTAAACCTGTTATTTTAAGGTAATCCCTTTTTTTCCGTACCTCTTTTAGGCTTAAGAGGTAAGTCTAGAAGTGGTGAGCCTAGAATTTTAAAAATAATTTAGGCAACTCTCCTTCTCTAAATTGCAAATGAGGTAAACAGGCGAAAGGATCCCATGATTAAAAACAAAAATCAAAGGAAACAAGGAAAAACAAATATTTTACTTTGGATGCTGAAGTTTAGTTCAGTAAAATTTCCCGACCATTCCTCAGAACTTCTGCCTCCCACAATCCACTCCATGTCTTCACTTCTTGCCGTGGTCTTCTGTGTCCACAGCTGCTGTGACTCTTTCCCTGCATTGAGTTCCCACTGGATTCCCCCTCTCCTTCTTCATTGTTGTTTCAGCATTCTCCAAGTCCTCAAAGTCCCTCCGCTATTTATTCCTCTTATGGGTTTAAATACTGAAGGGGAACAAACTTGAGTTTTTTTTTTTCAAATTCCCCATTCTCTTTCTTTTTCTTTCTTGTGGTACTTCGTCTCTGTTTACATCTTTATTTTTCTCCAAAGAGAGTCAGAGGTCGTTGGAACTGGACGAAATAGAGAATGTGCTCCATTGTGCCACAGGACATGATTCAGAAACTGCCATTGTGGTATGTTTCATAGTACTGTAAAACATACTACAAAATGCAATTCACAATCTACGTGAGGAGTCTAGGCCTCCGCCCTGCCTATCTTTCTATGTGAGCAAATCTCTGCCCAAGACTGCATGCAAGACTTACATGCGTAAGTATTTGTTTTAGTAGTAAATCTGGGAGGGACACAGGTCAATCAATCAGCATTTGTTAAGCACAACTACTCACCCACAAGGGTCTCAAGGCTTTGGGGGGGGGGCTGCAGGTTCTACTGGGCACTGAGAGTCAGGTTCAGCTATTTTATTTCACTGCATATCCTTTTCACAGGTGAGTGGCTGTAAAAAAGGGACATACTTACTACAAAAAGGAAGAGATTAGAGAGGAGTAAGAAGTATTTTAGGGAGATTCAGGGCGGTGTTGAGGGAGGAATGTCATCCACCCATTAAAGAGTAAGCCTATTGCTATTCACAAACTTCACTTCAAAGTTCTACTGCTCAAAAAACAATGGTGAGACCAGCAGCACAGCTGGCCAAGCACTGATGCTGTACAATCCTCCTATAGAAAATGATTAAGGTAAATTAGAGGTAATGTATTATTTAATTTAAACTTAGTATACTCAAGACCAATGCAATTATGCGATTGTGCAGCCTCCGTGATTTTCGCATAATAATACATTTGCTGCATTTGCCACATAATCCATCATCTGCTGCATAATCTGCAGATTCAGGTTCTAAAGGTACTAAACATGTAGCAACACATGTTGCCGCGTGGTAGAAGGCCATTTGTAAAGCTAGAATGGTCAGCTTTCTGGTGCTTATTGCTAAATTTGGGTGTTAAAGTTGGACTAATAGGGTGCAACCAATACCTAGACTAAGTTACCAAGTTTAAAAATGACAAATAAATTAAGTAATACTATTATAAAATATGCCACATTATTCTGCATAATTTTGTTTTTCTTGCTGCATAATTTACTCATCCCTATCGCATAATTTGGCCATTTCCTGCTGCATAATCCCAGTGGCTCTGCATACATTTAAATTATTTTATGAATACATTCAAAACGAAATTAGTAGTGCTGTAGAATTTTTTGTTCTACATTTAAAATGAATATATTCAATGAATTTACATTTATATGTAACCTAAAAAGTTGTATTATTTTTATCAAGGTAATTTCTTTCCCCTATGATTTACCACAGGGAAACTTGGCAGTCAGGGAGAGATGTAAGGCAGAGATAGAATAGGATCTGGGTCCCAACATGGTGGATGCTCATGCCTGAAGTTTAGGGCCTGATTACGAGTTTCATGGTGCCACTGCCTGAATACTGTGTCTGCGACCGCAAGAAGACTGCAGCTCTGGCGGTCTTCAGACCGCAGTATTACAAGTGAACCATGGTGTCCGCAGTGTTGCTGTGGCTGTCTTGTGGCAGTGGTAACTAGTATTCAATATCTATCGATGCCTATGTGGACATTTTGACTGCACATGTGTTGAATGCACACATATGCATGATACATGTGGAAAAATACCACCTGCCCATTGCTAGAGTCCGACCCATATATGGGCAGTACCGGCAATGAGTATATGGTATATAGAGCACTTACCTGGGTATCACCACAGACAGGGTCCTATTCTTCAGTTGAAGATGCTACTGTGAAAGGGGTACCTGGAGAAAGGGATCCACAACGAAATCTTCTGGGAAGAACGGGAAAGGGGTGAGTATGCACCCCAAATCCTTCATTTCTGCCGACCTTTAGATGGCGGTCCCATCGCTGCAGAAGCCAACTCGTAATGGGCGCTGCCTTCCCACAACCACGACCCCAGCAGTTGGCAGTGTGTTCGCGGTGCCAGCAGTTCAGCTGCGGTCTTTGCAATTGCAATGCTCTCTTCTCGTAATACAGCGGTTAGACCGCCAAGCTCGCCGCGGTCAGACTGCAGGTACGGCGGTCCATGGCCCGCCGAACTCGTAGTAAGCCCCGTAGTGTGTTTGTGAAATCTGGAGTGTGCCTTTTAATTTGCATCTGAAGAATATGAGAGATAGATCTTAGCAGATGTCTGATGAAAGGGGGCCTCAGGAGCAATGTACAGCAATTGCAAATTGCCTGTCAACACTGCATCATAGCTTTGAATAACAGGTTGTTTTTTGTACAGTATAGGGGGCGGAGGTTGACATCTGTGCATCTTTTACTGGAGGTATTTTGGAGCACGTTATTTTTTATAAACATACTTTATTGTTTTTCTATTTTGTCGAACCTTTTATAGACATGAATGCATTTGCTACATTGTAGTATTGGAAAGCAGATTGTCATACATTTGTAGGCACCAATATTTTACAGCTGATAATCTATACTGGGTTGGCATAGTTTTAGCTATGTATTCACACTTCAGAGACATTCATTTAATACAGGCATTAGAGTAACTAGATGTAATTACAAGTGTGTTATCTGAACAACCCATTCCTCCCTCTCCGCACCCTCCTAACCTGGCTCTTCTCGCATTATTTACTGTTGTACAGCTTGTCTCAGTTACCTTGATGTTACATGTATGGACATAGATTGCGTTTGCTATTTGGCTGTGTGTCTGGCCTGTTCCTGGGTTGGGCCAAGCTGTACTGTGCCCAGAAAATAGGCGTCTTCTATGTGCCATGTGTCACAGAAAAGGGTGCGGGTTCAAGGGCTTTGAATGCTTCTTTCATGAGATCCCAATCCCTAGAGATCTGATTCTTTCACAGACCCCGGGCCTCTTCGGGTCTGATGGCTGCGCTCTCTGCCCCTCCCCAATGCACCACCTCACCATGCCAAGTGTGAACTGCTGGAGGCCTGACCGATTTCCATCTCATTGTTATGGAGCATTTAGCTATAAGTAAAGCTAGGTCGGTGAAGCGAAGCTGCACTTTTTGTGATTTTGGACGTCGAAGCATTCCTAGTATGCAACTTCCAACGCTTTCTCCTATACTTAGGCCTGTCACTGTTTCTATATTGTGCATGACTTCCGTCCAGAACTCACTAAGGATTTGGCAGGACCATAACATATGTACAATGTCAGCCTCTTCTACTTTACATCTGGGACAGTGGTGCTCTGTATTCGGGAACATACATTGTAGGCGGTGTGGGGTGAGATAGGTTTGTGTAAGATCATATACTGTATAAATTTAAATTTAGCATTAGGTGACACATTTTTGGGGTATTCTAATATGCTGGCCTATTCCCTGTCGGATAATTCCCTTTCCAGGTCTCTGGACCATTTGTTACGTAGCTCAGTGAGGGAGATCCCTGCATGCACCCGGGTTCCCTTGTATAGCCATTTTATGAGGTGGCGCCCTTCCCCCATTAATACATCACCTGCACCAATTTGTGTGTTGGAGTTTCTTCCCTGGTTGGAGCCCAGTGTTTCTTTACATAACAAAGTATAGCAGCATGCATCATATATAGGTTACCTGGGACCCTATTCTCCCGAGTGAAGTTCTTGTGGTCCATAAGGACTCTGTTGTTAAACAGCGCCCCTATGGTGTTGACCCCTTCTTCAGACCAGCTGAGGGTATTCCGTTTGGTGATCAGACCGTTGGGCATGGGTAGTCCTAGCAAGGGAGTGTTATTGGCGTATGGGAGGCGCTGGTGTGTGTATTGTATTGCTTTTTTCCAATATGTAAGTGCTGTGCATAATAGCGTTGGGGCATCTTGAGAGATCTTGCTTCGGGGTAATAGTAGGGTGTGCAGGGCTCCCCCGTTAATGTCTTGTATTGTATACCCTAGTTATTGTAGGTTGCGTCCAGCAAGATAGTAGGATAACCATTGGAGTTGGCTCGCGTAGCAGTATGTACGGAGGTCGGGTGCTCCCATCCCCCCTCTGTCTGTCTCCAGTTGAAATTTGGCAAGTCCCACCCTTCTGCGGCTGGCCCCCCAAATCAAATCCGATAATAGTGTATTGAGTGTTTTAAATAGGGAGGTAGGGACCAGTATCGGTAGATTAGTGAAAAGATATAAGAGGCGTGGGAGAACTACCATCTTTGATATGGCTATATGGCCCACTACAGAAAGAGGCAGTGAGGCCCAGAAGGTCGTCTGAGAGCGGATCGCCCTGATCACTCTGGTCAGGTTACCTTCGGGTAAATCTTGTGGAGCTCTATAAATTTGGATACCTAGATATTCAAAAGTGTGCTGCTCTACAGATAGGGTATACTGTCCAAATCGAATCTCATCTGGGCGGTTGCCAATGCGAAAGGAGAAAGCGTGCGATTTCGTCTCATTTATGGCTAGGCCCGAGATGTGTTCAAATTGTAAGAAAAGACTTGGTGTCAGCTCCAGGATGCCCATCAGGTCGTGAGTGTATACTATTAGGTCATCCGCATATGCTGATTGCACGTGTGTGGTGTCTCCCAATCGGACCCCCATTTGCCCTGCTTCTTCCCGTAATTTAATGGCTAAAGACTCCAATGCAAGTACAAATAACAGGGGACAACCTTGACGTGTGCCCCTGCCTACTGGGTAAATGTGTGATATATGATTTCCTGTATGGGCTCTTGCCGTGGGGGCCATGTAGAGGAGCTGTATCCATTGTACATATGCAGGCGGTATACCAAATTCCCCCAGGGCCTTAACCATATAATCCCATTTGAGTGTATCGAATGCCTGTCTCAGGTCTAGTGTAATGCATCCTGCATTTGTATATTCTACGGGAGTGGCCTCCATAACATGGAATAGTCTCCTAATATTCAGTGATGTACTGCGTGCTGGCACAAAGCTGCATTGATCCGTGTGAATTAGTTTAGGCAGGTATGGGAGTAATCGGCGTGCCAGTATTTTGCTCAGTATCTAGTATTTTGTGGCAAGAAGTGATAATGGGTGGTATCCTGAAATATCCTTGGCAGCTCGCCCCGGTTTGGGGAGTGAGACCACTAGCTCCTGCATAGTGGTGGGGGGAAGTTTCCTACATCTAGCGCCGTTCTATATATTTGCTCCAATTGGAGGACAAAAGCATCTGAGAATGTGTCAAAGAATTCTATCGGTAGGCCATTTAGGCCTGGTGCCTTGTTACGTGGTAGCTCTCAGATGGACTCTTTGATTTCTGCTCTTGTAATGGGACCTGATAGGTCGTCTTGGGCCGCCTGGCTAAGTTGGGGATAGGTCAGATCTTCCAAAAAAGCGTCTATGGGTACATTCACTGTCTGTGCCGGGGATTTGTAGAAGGTTTCATAATATGTGCAGAATGCCTCATAAATTGCTTGTTGGGTGCATACAGTCTCCCTTTCCGGTGTAGTTATCTAGTGTTTTGCGGTAGGTCGGGGTGCATCCGTATTATCTTTGCGACTTGTCAGCCTCTGAAGGTTTTATCTGGGTGTATGATTTATAGTCTATAATTCTGAGACTTTACAGCAGGTCAGCGTGCTGTATGCCTGCCTCCTGCAGCGGTGTTTCTTTTGTAGGGTCTCTTGCTGCTTCTTGTTCTAGTGCATTCATACTGCTTTCTACTAATTTAAGATTGTTATGTATTTCCTGTCTTGCCCCTGCTGTGGGGCTAATGTCAGTATCCCGTATAGCAGTTTTAAATGAGTCCCATTCCACAAGACTCGATGAGGCGGAATTGGCGTTTTCTATAAAATAGTTGGTAATGGCGGTTGACAAAGTATCTCGGAAGACTGCGTCCTCCAGCATTTGGGGCCATAGTTTCCAGGCAGGGACCGGCATGGGGATTCTGCCCCAAGCAAGGGTGGTCTCTAACGGGTTGTGGTCTGAGAAAGTCTTCCCCAGATAAGTGGTGTGGGTCACTTGTGTAGTGAGGGGAGGGAGCATAGTATTCTATCAATCCGTGTGTGGAGTTGGTGGGTCGGGGAAAAGAATGAATATTCTCTGCTGCTCAGATTCTTCAATCGCCATACGTCCCCCATCACCCAACCATCAGTCCATCTGCACAATGCCTCCGCTTGTTTAATAGACCTGCGCCTTGAATTTGGGGGTGTGAGCGGTCCATTTGGATGTCCATGACTGCATTGTAGTCCCCACCCAGTATCCATGGGTAAGCATCCCACTCCGCTAGGCATGCGTTGAGGCCTGAAAGGAATTTATCTTGATCGAAGTTCGGGGCATATAGACTGCCCGCCACCACGTGTGCACTGTCTAGCGTACTGTCTATTATTATGTACTGACGCTGTGGGTCTATGCGCTGTTCTAATGCCACTAATGGGACCCCATGCCAGACCCATAACGTCGCCCCTCTAGCAAAGGCAGAATATGATGTGGAGAATACTTGGCCTTTCCAATTTTTACGCAATTTTGTCACCTTAGAGTCGTTAGGATGGGACTCCTGCAGGAACACTATCTGTGCCTTTCGCCTATTTAATTGTGCATGTATCCTGTGACGCTTATGTATTGAGCCCAACCCTCGTACGTTCCAGTTTATTATGTTATATGTGCCCAACCTGTGTTTGTGGTTCTGCATTTGTGTCGTAAGTCTGCTTTATGTAACAAGGTCAGCCTTGTACACTGTTTTATACGGAGTAAGCCAGTTTCCCAAAACTCCCTTGTAACATTGAATACTAGATCAGCGTCAGAACTGTGCTGGTCCAAACTATGAACACAACTGCGTTAACAATTGTCAAATTATAGGTTGTTTTCGCAATAAGGGGGGTGTCTCTTGTGCCTTGTATGTTGATATAGGCAATATGTGAGCCCTTCGGTGTCTGGACCATGTTCTTTTGTTAATGCGTTTTCTCCGAAGCTGGGGGAGGATGCTTGCGCCGCTGGCAGCGATTACCTCCTTTGTTACTTTGCGTACTATCCAGGCAGGTTGGGGGCCCTCCGATCATTTGCCACATTAACCTAGAAAGTCATCAGCAGTTTGGGGCGTCACATTGGGAAATAAAGCGATACTGTTCTCCAAGGCAGAGTGTACAGTGTTTTCCTCCGATGATTCGGATATGGCGTGGAGATTGTAGTCTCTGAATGTGGTTGCTGTAACTAGCGCTTCCTCTCTACCTTTCCGGGCCTGTTCAGGTGTGGGGCTTTTTGCCTGTGATTTGCGAGTAGTTTTGATATGGCGTGATCTTCTTCCTGCCGTGCTCTTTGGGCTTTGTGGTATGCTTTGTGATGAGGTTCCAGATGCCATGGGGGGGGGAACATGACCTCCAGCCATTCCTCCGCCTCTTCTGGGCTCTCAAACAAGTGTGATTTTTGGTCATGGATGACCTTCAGGCGGGCAGGGAATAACAAGGCATACTTAAGGTCCAGGGCTCTAAGTTTCTTCTTGATTGCTTGGTACGAGGATCTCCTAAGTTGAACAAGGATTGTATAATCTGGATATAACAATATACGTTGATTCTCATACTGGATTGGAGATCCCCTTGCCTTTTGTAGCAGAGTGTCCCGGTCTCTGAAGTTAAGTATCCGGGCTATCAGGGGGCGAGGCGGAGCCCCCACCGCCATTCTACCAGTGGGGATTCTGTGGGCCCTTTCTACTCAGAAGAAGTCAGAGAGACCCTTGGGGGCCACATGTTCACGGAGCCATTGCTCTACGAATCTGGTGGCATTGGGGCCTTCACAGCGCTCCATAAGCCCAATGATGCTGACATTATTTCTCCTTATTCTCCCCTTCGGCATCCTTGACCCTGTCCTGTAGTCCAGATACTTGTCGCTGCAATTGCGTTATTTGTGTCGCATGGTCTTTATGCTGGGGCAGCATCTCTGCTAGGGTTAAGTTGTTGGCCTTTACAGTAGTTTCTAATTTGGTTTGGTCTGCTTTTAGGAGAGTGAAGCCAGTGGTCAGTGAACCTATTTGCTCTTCTATGGCTTTGCATGAGTCTCTGCCTTCCTGAAGGATTAAGTCTAGCTTGTCTGGGGTTGATTCCATATTTATGGGCGGAATGCAGCTCAGTGAGAGAGGTTGGATAGTATTGTCCGTTTCCTCTGGTTGCTGCATGTTTGTGGTGGTTGCGTCCGGTGTCTTCCCTTTTGGGCACCCCATGGAGTGATAGGTGTCAGCACAACCGCGGAGTTTGCTTGTGGTTTCTAGTTATATAGGGTGGGCTAGTCCGGCACGGGTTATGGCCTTGTTATCTACAATAGCGCTGTAATATTGTGATTCGGGGGTTCCTGGCTCCTCCTCTCTGTGCCCCTACCCACTCTCTTTAGGTTGTATTGTGGAGGATTACGGGGTTAACTCATATGCGTGTCCTTTTGAAGCGTCCAGAATTGAGGCCCTAGTCCAGGTTTCTGCTTAATGCAGAGTCCATGTAGCTGGCCTAGATCTGCGCTACGCTTCGTTTTCAGCACTCTGGTCTCTGATTTAGCCCCATGCCTCCACCCCCTGTCAAGGGTCAATGCAGGCCGGGGGGGGGAAATGCACCACGTCAGCAGCGCGTTATCATGTAGTATCTTCGCCACTCATTGTGGGATTCTGTGGTCAGCGTCCTGCCCTGGGTAGCAAGTTTCGATGTGGAGCCCCGATCTCAAGGGACAGGCTCGGTCTAGGCCCAGCTATTGTTCAGGGCATATGGCTCAGGGACCTGTTCAGGTAGGGCCAGTGTGTCTATTGTTATTTCAGTTATTTTAGTTATTTTTCCCCTCCGTTGCAGATTCTCATGCGGCTAGCTGCGTGTATTTGGTCAACATATCACTCTGACTCACCGCCGGTGCACCGCTTCTTCTCAGCGTTTTTCAGCCCTTTAGCTGTGTTGCGCTAGGGGCATGTCGTCCTGTGGGTTCCAGCAGTCAGGGGGGTCAGCGACCCAACGGGCCACACTCAGGGGCGTTTCCCAGGTCGCGGCTACTGCCAAGGCGCCTCATCTGACCTCCACCCCTTCTCAGACTCACCGC
Organism: Calotriton arnoldi; assembly: GCA_963921515.1. Classification (NCBI taxonomy): domain Eukaryota; kingdom Metazoa; phylum Chordata; class Amphibia; order Caudata; family Salamandridae; genus Calotriton; species Calotriton arnoldi. The sequence goes on along the minus strand of CAWUFW010000713.1, from coordinate 2,636,386 downwards.
AGCCAGCAGCGGCTCCGTCGGCTGTGGGCTTTTCAGCTGTCCGAATCATGCCGCATAGGCCCAACTCTCTTCACAGCCCACCGTCTGGATCAGTCCACGGCAGGAAGCGGCCCGCCCCCTCGGGCCTGGCCTAGGCAGGGCCGTGCAGACTCTTCAGCTGCACCCCACTTGCTCACCGCCTGTAGACGAATCGATCGCCGGGAGGGCTCATCAGGTAGGGAGGCTCAACTTCATTTCATGTAAGAAGGGGGAAAAGCAGTCCGGAAGCCGGATTTCGAAGGAGACAGGAGGCTCCAACCGGCGCTCCATCTGTGTCTAAGCCAGGCCTTCGACAGGTGCCAGCGATCTCCAGTCTCAGTCACTGGGAAAAATGCGGGGAGGGAACACGCAGTATTTGCCCTCCGGCCTCTCGACGGCGTGTCACTGCTTCAGGCCAGCGCCGCCGTGCCTTCTCGAAGGTCTACCCCCTCAGCTCACAGGCCTCAATCAACCTAGGCCCTCCCCCCTTCTCAGGCATCGGTGGGTTGCCAGCTGTCGTGAAAGCGGCCAGTCCGTGCACCCTCCACTCCGCTATCGGCTGGGGGAATAGGGGGGGGTTCGCTCATGGATGGTCCCCAGCTTTGTGTGGATAAACAGGATCTTTTAGCCTGGAAACGGAGCTCAGCTAGATTGCGACCACCATGTTTGGCAGTTAGCCACACCCCCTGGAGCACATCATTATAGACATTTGTGAGTGATGGTAAAAAAGGAACTTTAATGATTGCCTGCACATGAATTTAGTGGGATTGTTATACTTGTTCTGGTAAAATTTCCTGTTTTATTAGTCCAAACATGAGGCAGTAATGCACATTTTGGGATTTCTGCAGTTGTGTGATGTTCAGGAAGGCCAATTAAGCATTGCTATAGTGGAGCTGAGAGCTCACCTGCACTCATACAATTGCTGCACAGTTTTTAGGGGTAATGTGGAATAGGGTCCTTTTGAGGCATTTGATTTGGAAAAATGCAGGTTCTGCTACCACTCTTGAGAAGTTAGGGTGTTCCTAAATACTTCTGGGTCACTTTGGATTTAAAGGGCACAGTTTGAATATTTTAAGTGCTTGAGGAGGGCAAGAATTAAATTAAATTCTGCTTGCGGTTGCTGTGTACCTTCTAGATCTCAATAGCCAGAAGACCTTTTTTATTCAATAGTGAATTGAAGAGTTGAGGTAAAGGGCACTGCTTTGGTACATTAGGGGTTGGATGTAGATGTTAAATAATTGGAGGGAGATGTGGGATCCCTGTAGGAACCCAGTGTCTGCTGTGTTAGCAGAAAAGGTCTTCAAGTCTAATTTTTTTATGTGGTCTTATGGTAAAAGGTTCAGCTGTTTGAGTGTATTCCCTTTGATGCTGTCCATCTGAATCTGATTTTGTGATCTGCATTATTTATAGTGACAGGTTATTAAGGGAGAATACGCATGATGAGTGCATTCTGGTCTGCTATCTCTAGAACTTTATTCTAGTTTGTAAGAAGGGTAAACTCAGACCCATGTTTTGGATAAAAGAAAACACTGATGGGAGTCTAAGAGACTGTTGTTTTCCAGGTAGTAATGTTGTTGCCCTGTGGCCACTTTTATATCAGCTTCAGAGATCTGTCGGAGTCGGTCTATGAGTTAATAGTTTCTTGGATATTGAGCAGCAAAAATGTATTGCTCCATAATCTTTATTAACTTGTGTGCAAATGTGTGGCCATACAAGTATACAGAGGTCACCATTTATATAATCATAGTATAACCCTTTGTTTGATGTTTTCTCATCTAAACTCATACTAACTCTTAATTGTGACTAGGCTGCTGAGACCCGAAGTCTTCATTGCTGATTTAAGCTGTTTTTAAATTTGTGCTTTCATGCTTTTCCTTTCTTTCAGAGGTACAGGATACCCTTGAATAGCTACAAAATTAGCGCATTCTGTTTATAGTAGAAACTTAGTTTTAATTGACTTTTTTATGATTTACATCATGTGTGGAGAACAAGAAGAGCCTCCTGTACCAGGCAGAATGAATTGTTGCTATCTTCAAGGTTGCGCAGTTGTTAGAGTGCTTGTGTGGCGATGGGAATAGAGCTGTTTCCACAAGACTTCGCACCCTGATTGGCCCCGTTTTTGGGGAGCACATGGGAAAGAGATCTGGATGAACTGTCTTATTTTAATTATGTGTCTTAGTTAAGTGTCAGAGAAGATCCTATACTGACTTTGTTGAGGGACGTCCTTTCTTTATCTCTGCTATTGGGGTCTCCACATTTCCTAATTTCTCGAGTTAGACTTTTGAATGTTTATGCCTTTTACCCTGAACCTTAACTTGGTTTAATTCATGCTGACACCTTCTGCTTAGGATTTCCCTTTTACCACTTTCATAGGCCTAATTTATATTAGGGAAATTCCTTTATGGAACTGATCTATGTTCTATTTTGCATTTTGTGTGGTATTATGAATTGCATTGTTCTTTACCTGACACATAAAGAAAGATTGATTAACCCAACTAAACTTTATGCTTACTAGATCAACTGATTTATTAGATGAGATGAATTAAATCTGTAACTTTAACTGCATTTTACTAATGCACCTTTATGGTTGGATTATATCCCCTCTGTCATTTTTCTTGAGCCATATTGGATTTACAATGATTGATGTTCTGAAGTTAGCTTCCAAAATACACTTTCAAATAATGAGCAACAATTCTACAACAAGTGGCACAACCTGTTTACTGGATATTCCAGATTTAGGAAATATAGAAAGTTGTGCTCCATTAGGGGAATCAGAAGAATGGTGTCTTTTTGGGGGATGCACATTCCCAGTGAGTTTTTCAGGGTATGAGTGTTCCTCTTTTGAAAAGAATATATGAGGCTGAAGAGTGTGGTTGCAATTATTTTATTGTGTGGTCATCACCAGTTAAGAAAATAAAAAAGACATAGAGGATCATAATATAACTAACAAATGAAAATGGGAGGAATTCTACCATTATATTTAAATTTTAATGTTAATCGGCATATATTGATTCCCCAATATCGACTGACAACTTATTGTTAAGATAAATAGCCAGTAAATCAATACTTACCAATATGCGCTAACCATGACAATATCTTGGTACTCCAAATTGCGGAGTTGATGTATGTGCTACTTGACACTACTTGCCTCCATATCATGACTTGTAACCATACTGAATCATCTTAAGTGTCTGAATTGTAGCTTAATGTTGACTAAAGGTTTGTGTTTTTGAGTGATGCCAGCATTTGTAAGAGTAGTGAGTGTGGAAGGATTATCTTAGATTAGTTTTTTCCTCCTACAGATATGTACCTATTTCTCCTATACTTTTTATGCACCAAATGAGATCAGTTTTATTTATTTTCAAATGATCAATTCTAGTGGAAAGCAAGATTGTGCCCACCATGTATTTTTAATATTTGTTCACATATGTTTGAGTGCTGCCATGTGAACTTCTACCTGGAATGGGATGCTGAATTTCCATCTGCTTTTGCCTTTTAGTGAGAAACAAAGGTGGGGCTGCATCCCTGGCATAACATACAAAACTACACCAAACTCTAGAGTGAAGGTGCATGAATGTATTATATCAGAAAATGTATTAATGACAAAAAACCATACTCAGTACCATATTGCTTAAGGAATATGTTATGTTTTGGCTTTTAGTCAGTACACACATTATTAAGTGGTCATAGATGGTGCCAGTCAGTTACTGAACAATTTCTCTCTGCAGGGACGTATGACGGAACCATGCATGGAATTGCCACGCATGATTTTACAACACTTCCATAACCATGCAAATGCCTTTACCATGCATGCCTTTACCACGCAAATCTTAATCACGTATATGCCTTCACCACGCATGCTTTTACAAAGCATAATCTATATTCCAACTTGTTGTAAATGTATGTGTGGTCAAAGTATATTCATGCTAAAGGCATGCATGGTAAAGGCATTTGCTTGGTAATGGATGCGTGGTAAAGGTATTGCTTGATTTCAATCTCATGGTAAATGATGTTCCCCCTTTATGCTGCTTTGCATTCTATTCCTTTTTTTTATTAGCGCATAGAGACCCACCCAAGAGTCATTCCAAGGCTTGACATTGAGCCACAAGACGGAATAACAAACTTCAAATGTCACCCAGCACGTGGCACAAGCCTATGTCAAATATCACCTAAGTGCATTTTGTGCAAGGCATGTGTGTGTTTGATAATCTTCCAGCCCCTTGCTTACATTTCCATATGTCACAAGTCTTTACATATATTTTCACCCATTGCAAATAGATATCTTTTCACTCTTTCATGTAGGTTACAGAGGCTACTTAGCAAGCTGGTCCCTAGCCAACATAGTGTAGTAAGCATGTGAACTTATATTTTGTCCTCTCATGGTATCTGATACTTCAGCACTGATTGAACATGTGGAAGCTGTTGCTAGGATATGAATTTACCTTGAAAAAATGAAAAGACAAGAGGCTTTTGGCAAAACAGGAACAATTTGGTCTAATTAAGCGCAGCAGCTAGGAGAGAAACAGCATAGTCATGTCTGAAGACTGCCTCGATGTACAGAGGTTTTGGCCGGCATATGTACAGTTCTTTAAGTACAATAAACAATTACATATTCTTGTAGAGAACGTATAATCTGGGCCTAGTCATGAACCATAAATGTAACCATCTGATAAGAGGACACAGGTGGCTCTCGACTTTGTGGGGACTCAATGTGTGCTTGTGTGTATGTGTACAGATGTCCGGCATGGGGAGCATGTGATCACTGCATGTAGAGTGCATGCTGTGTTCTGATTGGCTGAGTGTTCCCAACTACATGTGTCATCTGACTTTGTGGTATTGTGGGAACGTGCACGCCTTTGGCCAAACGTGTTTTTTTAGGCCAATATCATCAGACCTATTGTGGTGTAGCTGCCTATCTGTGGTATCGATCTGGGTTTTCCCTGTTTGCGTGTTTATCTTTGGGATACGTTTAACCCCACCTGTGACCTATCAATTGGTAGGTTTGGGTCGCAGGGCCTGTCTGACCACATATATCTGACTCAGGAGTGATGGGGAAGTCATCTCAGGTTGATTCGACAGCAATGATCTAATTATTAGGCGTACATTTCTCATATCGTACATCGACAGTGTATGCACCAATATTGACATTGCTATGTGTAAATATATTATGGCGTAAATTGACATCGCATTCACCGATATTAACAAACCTATATCTATGAAACTAGGATTATTTCCCTGCTCCTAATGCTCCCATGGTACATATTATCAAACTTTTGAAGGGCTATGGTACCAGCCAACTGTAAATGCTACTACCTCTTGAAGACAGTTAACCACGTGTCTCACGAGTTACACTGGAATAAGCTCTGGGCAACTAAATGGGGAAATAGCTACCTTATGCTACTTCAATGTACTGCTCCAGCTTCTTCTTGTTATCTCTCCTACATGTGATACAGGTGCTGCACGTCGGCCTAGATCTACAAAACTTTCCCACAACACAACACAGCCCCCAAAGTTGCTGCATTGTGTGACTGGGGGAGATCAGGAAAGTGCCAACATATGGCACTAACCCTCTCTCTCCCTAGCCCATATGGACAATTAGGCTGCCAAGCACCACACACACACCTTTGCGCCATAGTGCCAAGGTGTCTGTGTGCGTCTACCATAGGCTTTGAACTGGAAGGATACCCTTCCCGTACAAAATACTATGCCTAGCCAAACTTTAAAACTTGTCCCACATTGGATGTGTGCTGTACAGTACATCACACATGCAAAGTTGAAAACATTAGAAGAGATGAAAGCAATTGTCCCTTTTAATGCTTGCTTTAAATGGGTTTTCTTTCTTGGTGCAAACCCTGTCTACTATTGTTAGTAGATAGGGTTTTGCATGAAAAAAAACATGGGTGGCTGCACAGGAACACCCATGTACCACCAATGGAACACAGCCTATAAACATGTATCTCCGGGGCATGGGTTTCACAAACAGTTAAGCAAGTATAATACTTTATTCTTCTTATGTGTGTAGGTGTCAGTATAGGGTGGCTTTTTAAAAGATCCTTAACGTTTTCTAGAGATAGATATTTATAATTGCCATAACTTTCTGTTTTCTTCAATTTTTCAATCATGTTTGGTAGAGTGGCCCTGAACGGCAACAATAAGGCACTACGGTCTGAGCAGTCCAATGCTTGGATGCTTTTAGAAAAATCTCAATAAATCTCTCTGCCTCGTCTATAATTCCACTGTTAGATGTTATCAGATCCACATTTTAACCAGAATTAACAGATTTGGAAGCAGGGCCTGCCTTATACAGAAAATAGGCTGTGCCACCAACATTAAAGTGGCCCCCATTAGCGAAAAAGAGATATAAAAAACGTCCCCACATGAGCAACTCAGGCTGATTTGAATGTGTAATGTCACGCTGTATAGGTGTTTTTCAAGGTATTGGAGAATGCATGCATTTGTACTTGCTGCATACAATATTTGTAGATATCAGGGAGTTCAACAGTCAAATCTCATCCCCAAACCATAAAATAGCCCACATCCTGCCAGAAAGACACCTGCACACTGATCTGTCAGACCAGCTCTTCTGGCACTGCCAGATTGCCATATAGGCCCGTTAGACCTTGCTTGGAAGCATATCCTCAATTATTTGGATTTAGATCACTTTTTGGGTCTCCTTCTCTGTCTCACAAGGTCAATACCACCTAGAATTTCATTTGCAGGATGAATATGTTACACAAAAGTTAGCTATTCTTCGTTTGTGGCTCAGGTTACAGCATGCAAAAGAAGGGATGTTGAGAGCAACACCCAGACATAATTGGACTCCATATCGCTTAACAAGTAAACCCCAATACATGCGGCAAAAGACCCTTTTATAGCAATTCCAGTGGATCCTGCACGAGGTCTAGACAAACTCTGTCAGGAAGTCCTTGAGAAATCAAGGCGAGAAAATGTATTCTTGAGGTAATTGGGCCTACCATTTTCATAGCTTGTCCATCATATCATGCGTAAAATGCCATATGAGGAAGGCCTTTGATGTTCTTCTTTCACAAATCCATGCTTTCGCATAATACACAGACCTTCAACAAAGCAAGAAATAATCAGTTGTTTCACTGACTTGCCAACAAATTGACTCTGAACTCCATCAAGCACTGCAATAAGAATATGCTCTGAGAAATAAATAAAACTAGTGAGCAAATACAGGTAACACCTGATGTCAGCGAGAACTGAGGTATCATTACCATATTGTCCAATATACCATATATGGGCAGACAGGAGTAAATTACTCTGTCACTATGACGTAGGGAGTGCCTGCCTATTTTTTAAATGACCTTCAAGCAGGTGGTCATTTATAAAGGCATTGGTAGCAACTGCCATGAATGTGGTTCCTGCCAATGCATTTTAATCTGTGCTCCAGGGCTGTGTCAGCAAGATGCAGCCTTAGAGCACAGAGCACAATGCACAGAGTATGTTTATTTTCTTTTTCCAAAAGAAAATCCCAAAACTGGATTTTCTTTTTGTAAAGCAAAAATATAATGCTCCCATAGCCATGGGAGTCTTCTCACATGGCAGTGGGAGCAATTTGATGTTTTTAATGTTCCTTGGTGGTAAGAAACAGTAAAAAATTACTATATGTCTGCCCATCTACATTTCTAAAATGAACCTTACTCCCCAGGGCCATCAGAAATGTTGGCCATGGTGGAGACTGAGTAGTCTGTCTGCATTTTAATTGGGCAGGTTGACTATCATGTTCGCTGTATGTATGCCCCGTCAATGTTGGAACAGCGTGCACATAACGCCAACATAGAAATCACCCCCTAAATTTCCAATTGCACTGGCAGTATTGTAGTAAAAGGACATTGGAGCCAATGATAATGTGAGTCACCCTGAAAGGTTATGTTTTAGCCCTTGGGCAGAACACAAATCATTAGGCGTGTTACTCCAAAGAGCCCAGAGAGTCCATCAGGTAGTTAGAGCAATACCAGCCAATGTTCAAGATATAAGCTAAAATACACAGTGGTGGATGCAATATTTTTTGTTTTGTCAAATGTGATCCACGTTTATTATCTTCACCTTAGTTTGATAGAAAATATAATAAAAGGCACAAATGCATTATCTTCTTGTTTTAAATATGGAGAATAAATATCATGACATCGGAAGATAGGCTAAAAATACGTAGAGCCTTCCAACAAATGTTATGCTTGTCACTCTAAGACTTTCCAGCAAAAAATTCGAAACCCCATTATGTCTACAGGAAAATCTAATAAAAAAGTGTAAGTTGCTGAACAACTCTGGAAAGAGGAAAGGGGAAGAAAGCAAATGTACATGCCACCTTCTGATTTGAGTCTCAGAGTTTCTGATTTTGATTTCTGGTGCCAAGATCTTTTTCCCTGCAGGAAGCCAAAGCTCACATTATCATACGAAAAGTCACTTTAGGAAAACCGATCTCCAATCTTTGGAAGAAATTCCTGCTTAACCCAGGACTCTCAGTTTATGATTAACCATAAAATGGAATTTCTTTGTCATGTTTCGGCCCAGATTCTGAAAGGTGTCACGCAGCACAGTGCAGCACCCTAAGAGTCTGCGCTCCGTTGCGTGGCAGGGAGAGGGCAGGAGAGCGCCATATTTACAGAGATATGGCTCTCTCCTCCCCTCTCCCTAGCACCGGTGCTGATTTCAACTGCTGTGCGCCAGGCACACACCTTAGCGCCATAGTGCTAGGGTGCGTGCCTGAGTCTACCATAGGTTTTGTACAAGGATACCCTTCATTTACAAACTAATATGGCTAGACAAGTTTGAAACCCATTCCTACTTTGTATGTGTGCTTCACAGCACAGCAAGCATGCAAAGTAGGAAAAGAAAGGAGAAATGAAAAAAATTCTCCTTTTAACACCTGCTTTCCAGCTGCATTAATTTTTGGTGCTAAACTCTATCTACTAATGTTAGTAGATAGGGTTAAGCGTTAAAAAAGTATACCACCCATGTAATGCCCCCTTAAAGCAAAGCAGCGTTTTTATGCTGCTTTGCGTTACTTTTCCATACAAACCAAATTACAGAATCTAATACCAATTAACATTGATTTGTTAATTGCCAAATACGTTTAGCCTCAGGTTAGCGTTACAAAAGTAACGGTAGCCCGACGCTAAACCTTTGTGAATCTGAGCCTACATGTATGAGGTGTGCACAGTGAAAGGCAGGTGTGTTTGGAGCCCATGACCATGATCAGTGAAATGTTGCTTGTGACAGTGTTGTGCTCTTCCAGCCCATATTAAATGATGTGGTAATAGGTTGTGGTTTGCTCAATTAAACTTTGATGTTTAAACATTCTACTCAATCAGCTCCTGCTGAAATGAAGGAAACTAAATACAATTGTATGATTCTCAAATTGAAAAGGTTAAGGACAAGCTTGTGACAATATAACATGAAGCACATGCTAATAATCATGCTATGAGGCCAACAATTACATTTACAATTTGTTTTTACTTGCTGAAGATGATTTAGAAACTACATTGTCTTTAGTGTTCATATCTGGTCTGAAGAATATGACAAAAATCTTGGGAGCAAAGATACAGTACAGAAGCCCAGCACCAGAGGACAAGATTGCAAAAATCTCAACTGCAGTCACATATTTTCCTTTTGTGCTGAGATAGGCTGGGATAAAAGAGAACCAGACACATAGGAAGACCAGCATGCTGAAGGTGATGAACTTGGCTTCATTAAATCTGTCGGGCAAATTACGAGCCAGAAATGCAATACCAAAACTTGTAATTGCCAATAGTCCCAGAAAAGCCAACATACAGTAGAACATAAAAAAGGATCCCTCATTGCATTCAGCTACAATCTTCCAGTTGGAGACTCTCATGTTCAGTTCTGGGAATGGAGCTGATGTCCCCAGCCATATGGCTACAATAGAAGACTGGGTAAAAGTACAAGAGAGAACAATAGAGTAGGATGTCCTATAGCCAACCCATTTCCTTAAATTGCTGTTTGGCTTGGTGGCTCTAAAGGCAATGACTACCAGAGCGGTCTTTGCCAATACTGAAGAAATACAAAGGGAGAAAGACATACCAAAAATCACCTGACGAAGTATGCATGTAATTACGTTGGGCCGGCCAATAAATATCAAAGAACAGAGAAAGCACAGCATGAGGGCAAAAAGCAGAAAATAACTAAGCTGCAAATTATTAGCCTTCACCACCGGGGTGTGTTGAAACCTAATGAAAATGCACAATATGCATATGGCGTTGAAAAAGAGGAAGATAGAGATCAAAGCCAAGATGGATCCAAGTGGTTCTTCATAGGACAAAAATTCAGTTTGTTTTGGTATGCACTTGTCTTTCTTACTGTTCGACCAGTGGTCATCTGGGCACTTCATGCAGTCCAGCGAATCTAAAAATGACATCAGATCATGCAATTTAGAAAGTGACATGATATTGATATAATAGATTGTAAGGTCAAAAGAAACAAATCTGTGCATTAATTAGACTGTGGAGAATTCATTTTTGAAAAGCAGTAAATTTTCCATTGTAACAAGTATTCATTGCTGCTCTTCAACTACTGTTGGTATTTATCACATCATAATAAGAAATGTAGGGTTCTTCTCTTTTAGAATATATATATCCAAGAATCCACATAATGAGCATCACAATGAGTGGCCAGTAGTGAATGAGGTGTTGTTTTACAAGCATCTGGATCCATGATTACTTTCCTTCAAGCTGCAATGTTTCCCTTCAGTGGCAACGGCCTGCGAGCTGCAAAAGTCTTGGAAAGAGATCACTATGCATTATGCACGAGACAAATACACAGAAGGACAGTGTGATGTGCTTGCTTTAAATCTTTTACAATGTTGTCCTGACAGCCACCGTACTTTAGAATAGGTATATAATGTTCCATTATGTTGGTGTTTTGAGAATTTAGCTGCATTAAATATATTTTGAACTTGGAACAATTTTGTGCAATGTATTCACTTAACAGAGAGGTCACAAATACCACCTACATGACCATGACCATCCCATGTCAAATATGGTAATCCCAGTGGCCCAACAGTACCACCACCAATGCCACAGGCCATTCATATGCTCATATTGTGTTTTGCTGTTAACATAGCCCCAAGAGGAGCCATCTCATGGGTGTTCGAGAGATCCTAAAATCTTATTCAAATAAATCATAGGAGAGGTTTGGTTTTCAATCTCAAAATTTAGCCTGGGGTTATTAGGTGCTTAAAAAGAAATATAGGTTGACAGAGATTTTGAATAGGAAATACAGATTGGCCTGACAGAGACCCTTCTGTTATCCTCAAAACCAGGAGTGTGAGAGAAACCTGCACAGTGGCGTTCTCCCAAATTCACTGTTTACACACAAAGTACCTAGGCGAAATAAGAGAAAGAAAATGGACAGATGGTGTCCAGGAAGAATGCTGCTTCCGGGGTATGCCTGGGTATCCAAAGATAATGACATTGGTGCCTCACTCACTTTATCATGACAGGTATTTTTAGATTTTCTATTTTCATCTGGGTCTCTGCTTATCCAGTAAGAATTTATCTAAGAACTCTCAACTCTTTGGTTGAGTCGACCCTGGTGGTACCACCCTACCAGTGTGTGGATAGGCACCAATGATGATGCATGTCATGATAAAGTGAGTAAGGTGTCTATTTCAATATCTTTGGATACCCAGGCATACCCAGAGACCCTTCTTTTTACACACCATTATCTACATGCAATAAAGAGAACTAAAGGCTAGGCTTTATACATGTCTTGATATCTTACCAGAAGAGCATTGACCAGGCAAGGTAAGCTATCACCATGTTAGATTTGACAGAAGATAGCCGGTAAGAACTCCTTTGATTGATATAAGTTTCACTGACTTTGACCTTGATTTGCTGTGAAAATGGGATTTAGACACATTAAGGTCATCTAGGTATTAAGGCCTGGTTTTAAAGAACCTTCCAATGACATACTATATTCTCTTTACAAACCCATATTAAACATGTTGATACCCTCTTCAAACATAAAAAATGTAGAAAAGGGGATAGGGAATGCTTCATCTTCTAAAGGATAAAAAAGAAGTGTTGTTTTAAACTCTGTCCCTTGAAGGTTTCAGACAAAGCCTACAAAAAACATAAAGGGATAGCTTGGTACTTTGTTTAGACCACTTCATACTGTGGATCTCACCTCTTGAATTTGGAAGTACAAGGAAACCTAGACAAAGAAGCCTGCAGCCATGCTAAAAAATATCCTGCTGCTTGTCCTGCCTTGGAGAATTGTGAACATTCTTGGACTAATAAAAAATATTCTAGTATCATTGTGTGCCAGCCTTGAAGAACCTTCTCAAAAACCTTCACAAATCTGCCTTTACCATATTTTCCCCATGATCCCCATTTTATTACTGTTTTTCTCTGGGGACTTCCATTAGGAGGACCAGGGAGGACCTGTAGAAATTAATTTTGAGAAAACACAGTAACCTCTACTAGGAAAATTGTCTTGTAGCACTCTAACGAAAGCCATCTTAGGAAATGTGGAGAGCTCTGTGGATATATCCTCTTAGAAGACACAAGCTTGGGGTAACCTGTGAAAGTAGAACAAACCAAAGAAACCTGGTTCAGAAGCACCTTTTCCCAGCCAGAGGGTTTCACTCACAGTCTCCCCAGCTCTCAGTAGGCTTCTATTCAGCGTGTAAGGTCCTACATCTTCACTCATACATGGCCTTTCACCTTAAACTGCTAGGATTATCATTTATCACTAGATATCATAGACGGGTAAACTCATTAACTGATGCAAGTTACAAATTCTACATAACCTTTACCAATGTGCATGTGCACTCTTAGTTTTGGATCATGTGCTCCATAGGTCCTTCACAAGTCCTACAAGTGGATTTTGTTGCTCTTTGAGGAATGCCAACTTTTCCAACTGACAGTAACTGATAGCATGGTTTTACAATTTTAACTTCAATATCATATGGATCACTAATGCATTTTTCATTACTTTGATGATATTGATTAAACAACATGGTTATCTTTTTTACAGAGCTTAGTTCAGGCCTTATGTTCATTATTTCTTGAAATGTGTTTTTACTTTTTTGCTCTTTAGTCACAAAAATGCTAAAGGCATTTCTTCAAAGATTTGTCTTGCTGCTCAGACTAAGGGGCTGATTAGGATGGTGGTGAGTCCGCCACTGGCAGCCTGTCGGTGGCTTTCTCACCACCATCATAGTCAAGTTTCCCACCCGCCATATTACAATGGCGGGCGGTGTGATGGCGGTTGGAAAGACCAACTGCCACGCATCCAATGGGCTCCTCGAGCCCGCCGGTGTGGCGGAGGGGGTTGTAGTCCCTACAATGGTGGCGGTGCCTGCCAGGCACCGCCATAGGGATTACAATGTCCCTTTCTGCCCCCCTTTTCATGGCGGTTAACCTGCCATGAAAAAGCTAGAGGAAAGGGACTTTGGAGGCCCGTAGCAGGCCCCCCTTCCTCCCTGGCCCTCCAATGTGCACACTGCGGGGCACCTCTGGTGACCCCCTACATGTCCCTGCACCATGTGGCAGGCACCGCATGGTGCCTGCCACATAGTGCAGGGGTATGTGCAGTGTCCCTATTTTGGATTGTTGAGGGTGCTGCAGCCAGCAGCACCCACCGCAATACAAAGTATAGGCATTGTGACTGCTGTGGTAGCGGTCCCATTGTAATGCCTATGTCGGGACCGCCGACAGCCTGTCGGGCGGTCCTGATTCTTGATAGGGTGCATCCGTCCTCCATCCTAATCAGCCCCCAAGTTCTAGAAAGCGATAACAGTACCCTTTTGAGTGTAGAGACAAGATAATGAGAACGCATGCTGTATGTACATGACGAGATTAGTTTATATGAACCATTGGCATGCTGTTCCAATTTGCCTGTAGTTACATCTTCTACTGAGAGTTAACTAAAGACACCAATGTCTCCACAGGAGTATATAATGATACTGGGGGACTACAAAGTAGGATTTGTTTTTCTAAGAATGCTTTGCATATTTTCTTGAAGGTTGAAAAGTTCAGATTCCAAGAGAAATTCTATGCTTTAGGGAAACAAACTAAGCAAACAAATCCATTTTATTGGGGGATTTTATCAGCAAAACCCTTACTGCAATAATTCATACTGCAAAGCACTAGTTCAAGGAATTTTCACAAACCTTGCAGCTAAATTTAAAATTGTATCCAATCCTGTTAATGCCAACTATATTTTCCATCTTGCCTGATTGCATGGATGATTGAATGGGTGGATGGAAGAATGAATGAACGCTTGACTGCACCATTTATACAGTGAACAGTTGCCAGAAAGACATCACTTTGCTAGAAGTAGCTTAGAAGTGGAAAGTCAACAGAAAGCTACTGGGTAGACTGAAGTAGCCAGGTTTTCTGTTGTTTTGTAGACTTGGTAATTTGGGGAAACACAGATACAGTTTCACCTTTTGGGGGCCAGTAAGGAAAAAGAAATGCCACCCAGATGGGCATGACTCACTCAGGGAACTTGCAGCAGAAAATAACTGAATGATCTCAGAGATGTGGAGGGACGACCTATAGAAAATCTCAGATACTTCATACCTTCTTTATGGAAAGTTCTGAATTTCAACAGTAAACATTTGAACAGAATATGTTTGTGCACCAGAAGCCAATGTAAGTTCCTCAGATGTGGGGAAATATGTTCCAGTCTGGGAAGATTAAGAGATAACATAGCAGCTATGTTCTGTAAAGCCTGAAATCAACATGGAAGGTGTTCAGGAAGGTCAAGATATAGGATATTTGCATCATCCAATCAGGAGGTGATCACAGCATGACTAATATTCTTTCTGGTGTACTCTGGTAGTATTTCAATTTTAATGTTTGCTATTTTAATGTGAAACATGATCCTGCGACTGCCCTCGCCTGGAAAGAAAGAAGACATGTTTATGACATTTAATTCCAAGATTGCTCACCTTGTCCACAGAGGTTCCCCTAATTGAAGTGGCCACCAAACACTGGACCAGATGTATTTCAAGCAATTGAAGAATAATATTTCTGTTTTATCTGAATTAAGCTTTAAAAAGTTCTTCATCCATTGGGCTACTTTCATGATTTAAACACATTTGTGGCTCACTGTTGACCTCCTAGAAGACAACATGAGCTGGGTTCCATCCAACTATGACACCCCCTTCCAACTAAATGGTTGGATGATATTTGCCACAGGAGCCATATAGACATGAACACAGAGTGGGACTTAAGGCAGAGCCTTGGAGGACACCATGTCCCAAACACTTTTGAGAAGAGGTAAATGGTGGAAGATAAACAGTATGGTGGCAGTCAGATTGAAAAGACTTGAACCAGAGCAAGGCAAAATCACATATACCACTGTTAGCCAGTCATTCTAAAGGAATGGAATGAGACTCAATGTAACAATACCACGGCCACTGCTGTTCCAGGGTCTAAACTCATCTAAATAAATACAGTTACTTGAAGGAGGGCCAATTCCATGCTTCAACTTGCTGTATAAAAGATTGTTGGCCTCAAGGTAATGATTGATCTGTCCATTGACTATTTTCTCTAGCACGTTTGATAGAGAATGAAGTAGTGAATTTGGTTTAAACCTTGCTAAAACTTAGGATCAGCAGAGAGTTTTCTTTAATAAAGTGACCACCTGTACACACATGCTTCCAAGCCTTTATAACCACTGCAATGATCGATTACATAGATTGTTAATAACTGGGTTTAGAATGTGCATGGCTTTGCTAGAATATGAAGTGTATAAGGGTCCCGCAAGGGGCCTGACAGACAGTTTAAAATTGCTTGTGCCAAAACATCTTGCATGATGCTCTCAACGCAACATGCATGGTGTCATCCTACCTGGCTTTCCTTGAAATGATCTCATAAGATTTTAGTCCTCTTTCTGTTTTTACAGTTGCCATCTTGAGGACACAACCATATTCTCCATTCTTGCGGTCTAGTTGTTTGACTGCCAACATATAGATTCAAATGATTGTGCATATCTAACAGACTAACAATAGAGCAAAGGTGGGCATAAACTTCAGTATTTGTTTTAGCTGACTTTGGTTTTGTGTGCTTACATTTTTAACCTTTGACTGGTCCATTTCTTGTTGTTCATAACACCATATAATTTGAAGTTTAATACTAGCTTTACACTGTCTTATGATTGAACTGGAGTGAAAAGGTCGGTCGGGTTTTATTTCCCAAACCCGTTTAGCCCTGTTTTTGTTTTTTATAGTTGACATGTTGGTGGCTCTATACATTCTCCAGCATTGTGGTCTAGCTGTCCGAATGCCATTATATATTTAAAGCGATACAAAAGGGGATGATGGACGGAACGTTTGAGCCAATCAAACACTCACCCCCAGTCAACTGATCTGGGTTTAATCCATCATCATTCTTTAGCTCACTCCACCACCCCAGTTCAGACATGGCCATATGCAAATCAGTCTGACCCTGTGCCTCATGGGAACAGTCCAGCCCGAACTGCCAAGCCATGTCTTCCCTGGACCGGAAACAAGCATCCTAGGACCGGTTTCTGGCATTCCAGCCGTCATCAGCCAGGCTTGCTTGAATCCAGTGGCAAAGTGAGCAAGGGACCCACGTCTGGGCATACCCCGCCAACTTAGGGCGAACAAAGCGATACAAAAGGGGATGATGGACGGAACGTTTGAGCCAATCAAACACTCACCCCCAGTCAACTGATCTGGGTTTAATCCACCACCCCAGTTCAGACATGGCCATATGCAAATCAGTCTGACCCTGTGCCTCATGGGAACAGTCCAGCCCGAACTGCCAAGCCATGTCTTCCCTGGACCGGAAACAAGCATCCTAGGACCGGTTTCTGGCATTCCAGCCGTCATCAGCCAGGCTTACTTGAATCCAGTGGCAAAGTGAGCAAGGGACCCACGTCTGGGCATACCCCGCCAACTTAGGGCGAACAAAGCGATACAAAAGGGGATGATGGACGGAACGTTTGAGCCAATCAAACACTCACCCCCAGTCAACTGATCTGGGTTTAATCCATCATCATTCTTTAGCTCACTCCACCACCCCAGTTCAGACATGGCCATATGCAAATCAGTCTGACCCTGTGCCTCATGGGAACAGTCCAGCCCGAACTGCCAAGCCATGTCTTCCCTGGACCGGAAACAAGCATCCTAGGACCGGTTTCTGGCATTCCAGCCGTCATCAGCCAGGCTTGCTTGAATCCAGTGGCAAAGTGAGCAAGGGACCCACGTCTGGGCATACCCCCGCCAACTTGAACCCGAAACCGGTCCCAGGATGCTTGTTTCCGGTCCAGGGAAGACATGGCTTGGCAGTTCGGGCTGGACTGTTCCCATGAGGCACAGGGTCAGACTGATTTGCATATGGCCATGTCTGAACTGGGGTGGTGGAGTGAGCTAAAGAATGATGATGGATTAAACCCAGATCAGTTGACTGGGGGTGAGTGTTTGATTTGCTCTAACGCTCCGTCCATCATCCCCTTTGGTATCGCTTTGTTCGCCCTAAGTTGGCAGGGTATGCCCAGACGTGGGTCCCTTGCTCACTTTGCCACTGGATTCAAGATAGCCTGGCTGATGAGGGTTTTGAACCCGAAACCGGTCCCAGGATGTTTGTTTCCGGTTCAGGGAAGACATGGCTTGGCAGTTCGGGCTGGACTGTTCCCATGAGGAACAGGGTCAGACTGATTTGCATATGGCCATGTCTGAACTGGGGTGGTGGAGTGAGCTAAAGAATGATGATGGATTAAACCCAGATCAGTTGGCTGGGGGTGAGTGTTTGATTTGCTCTAACGCTCCGTCCATCATCCCCTTTGGTATCGCTTTGTTCGCCCTAAGTTGGCAGGGTATGCCCAGACGTGGGTCCCTTGCTCACTTTGCCACTGGATTCAAGATAGCCTGGCTGATGAGGGTTTTGAACCCGAAACCGGTCCCAGGATGCTTGTTTCCGGTCCAGGGAAGACATGGCTTGGCAGTTCGGGCTGGACTGTTCCCATGAGGCACAGGGTCAGACTGATTTGCATATGGCCATGTCTGAACTGGGGTGGTGGAGTGAGCTAAAGAATGATGATGGATTAAACCCAGATCAGTTGACTGGGGGTGAGTGTTTGATTTGCTCTAAAGCTCCGTCCATCATCCCCTTTGGTATCGCTTTGTTCGCCCTAAGTTGGCAGGGTATGCCCAGACGTGGATCCCTTGCTCACTTTGCCACTGGATTCAAGATAGCCTGGCTGATGAGGGTTTTGAACCCGAAACCGGTCCCAGGATGCTTGTTTCCGGTCCAGGGAAGACATGGCTTGGCAGTTCGGGCTGGACTGTTCCCATGAGGCACAGGGTCAGACTGATTTGCATATGGCCATGTCTGAACTGGGGTGGTGGAGTGAGCTAAAGAATGATGATGGATTAAACCCAGATCAGTTGACTGGGGGTGAGTGTTTGATTTGCTCTAACGCTCCGTCCATCATCCCCTTTGGTATCGCTTTGTTCGCCCTAAGTTGGCAGGGTATGCCCAGACGTGGGTCCCTTGCTCACTTTGCCACTGGATTCAAGATAGCCTGGCTGATGAGGGTTTTGAACCCGAAACCGGTCCCAGGATGCTTGTTTCCGGTCCAGGGAAGACATGGCTTGGCAGTTCGGGCTGGACTGTTCCCATGAGGCACAGGGTCAGACTGATTTGCATATGGCCATGTCTGAACTGGGGTGGTGGAGTGAGCTAAAGAATGATGATGGATTAAACCCAGATCAGTTGACTGGGGGTGAGTGTTTGATTTGCTCTAACGCTCCGTCCATCATCCCCTTTGGTATCGCTTTGTTCGCCCTAAGTTGGCAGGGTATGCCCAGACGTGGGTCCCTTGCTCACTTTGCCACTGGATTCAAGATAGCCTGGCTGATGAGGGTTTTGAACCCGAAACCGGTCCCAGGATGCTTGTTTCCGGTCCAGGGAAGACATGGCTTGGCAGTTCGGGCTGGACTGTTCCCATGAGGCACAGGGTCAGACTGATTTGCATATGGCCATGTCTGAACTGGGGTGGTGGAGTGAGCTAAAGAATGATGATGGATTAAACCCAGATCAGTTGACTGGGGGTGAGTGTTTGATTTGCTCTAACGCTCCGTCCATCATCCCCTTTGGTATCGCTTTGTTCGCCCTAAGTTGGCAGGGTATGCCCAGACGTGGGTCCCTTGCTCACTTTGCCACTGGATTCAAGATAGCCTGGCTGATGAGGGTTTTGAACCTGAAACCGGTCCCAGGATGCTTGTTTCCGGTCCAGGGAAGACATGGCTTGGCAGTTCGGGCTGGACTGTTCCCATGAGGCACAGGGTCAGACTGATTTGCATATGGCCATGTCTGAACTGGGGTGGTGGAGTGAGCTAAAGAATGATGATGGATTAAACCCAGATCAGTTGACTGGGGGTGAGTGTTTGATTTGCTCTAACGCTCCGTCCATCATCCCCTTTGGTATCGCATTATATATTTAAATGCACAGCCCTGCCAAGTACCATGCATCAGGAGTTAGACAAATTCATTTTAGTGCTGGTGTCCGCATCACCACACAAAAATGCACTAGTCATGCATTATCGCTGCTCTGGGACCATAGAGAGGCAGTCAGCATCCCTTACTCTGGCTGTGCTGTCAATGGATGTACAGACCTCCTACTCACTACTCACTGCAAAGTGTCACAAGTTGTTAGTTACAACTTCACATGTCTTCTGCATTTGGCCCAAGACCGGACTCTCTGGGCCACATGGTCATGCAGTGACGTGCCAATGAGTGAAAAAACAGAAACAACAGTGGGATCCATCCGGACCCAGCCACACATGGATCCAGCAACTGTTGCTTTCCAGCACCAGTAACCACACACAGTAGACAGTGTTTGTACCTCTGGTCTTAGTTTTTTTCATATTGCTGAGTGCCACCCTCACAGTGCTCTATGGCGTTGAAGTCATGGTGGCTGACAGCTGGAGCTGTACATAGGATGCTATCTCCTCTTTACAAGAGGGCCCCAAGTCCCT
Source organism: Calotriton arnoldi (assembly GCA_963921515.1). Classification (NCBI taxonomy): domain Eukaryota; kingdom Metazoa; phylum Chordata; class Amphibia; order Caudata; family Salamandridae; genus Calotriton; species Calotriton arnoldi. Next base: position 2,616,369 of record CAWUFW010000713.1, on the reverse strand, counting down.
CCGGACATAATGTTTGCTGCACAACTGGATTTATTGTTCACTGGATGCCAACAACTTTGCCCCTCACCTGCAGCCCTTGGTCATGTGTTTTGGGGGATGGGGAGGGGATCCCTGTCTAGTCCAACAGTGGCAACCAAGTGCATATTTTAAAATTACCGGTCAGCTTCTCTGGCTTGAGTTAGCTGCCACTGTACTCTACTCAGTGATTGTCTCACTTGGAGCAAAAGCACAGAGGCGTGGTTGCAGCCCTAACATGTTTGTGCAAAGAGAGACCATAGCAGAGAATCGAAGCTGCGCGTAGTGCGAAAATGCCAGCAGCAGCAAGCAGCCCTGCAAGATTTTACAATTCAGAGTGGGCATAGGTGCAAGACCACCCCCACAGTGTCCGAGTGTAGTGCTGTCCTGATTGCAGCCATATCATGACCCGTGGCAGAGTGACACCTCAGCTGTCCTAAGGAGAGATGCAGTGTGCGAATCAGCACCCAGCTGCAAGACCACTCCCCGCAGTGTACATCTGCAGCGTGGCCCTGACAGCAGTGTCACAAGAACAGTGGTTCACTTCTCCCTATGTTAGCCACTGAACACAGCAGCAGTCAGATAGTGCAGAGCCAGGAGGTCAGAATAGAATATCAGACAGAGGTCAGAGTATTTATTGATGGCTGTATTTCCATTTTTACCAATCATAGAATTTATCTGTCTGCAGTTAGGGAAATGTAATATTGTATTCTGTAACTTGTTCAGTGTCTGCTTTTTCCCCCAAGAGCAGTGTGTGTTTTGCGTTTGTGTGGCACTGCTATAGCTGCCTCTTAAATCCAATAACAGTTTGTGTGGAGGGGCAGGGTACAAGAGGAAACTCTTAATCAAAAAGCAAAACTACCTCTCCCATATGGCAAGCAGTGTTGACAAAAATCAGAAATGGTTTGCAGTACACATACCATGTGGGCAGCAGATCAGGAAAGTAGATTAATTTTTACATTACAATATAAAAGACCTACTATGGTCTAAAGCAGGTTTTAGTTGACATAGGACTGGTATGCATTTTATATTGTGGTTCATCCTCATATGTTTTCCTTCTTGTCAATAAATGAAAGTCAGTTTGAGGAATATTGTGATGCCAAAGACCTTAGAGATGTTTGGGGTGATTGAATCCTTTTGAGTGGTGTGCTGAAGTGGTAGCACAGTAGTTTGATCCCTTGCTTTGGACGGTAGCTCTTAAGCTGGAGGTGTCAGATACAAACTCTGGTAGGGCCGACTCTGCCTTTCGTCCACCAGAGATCAATAAAACAAGCCCAATCGCTTTAATTGTAATTTCTTCTATGAGAGAGGTAGAGAGACAGAGGTTTGCATCTTGGGGGAGAAAAGGAGGGGGACAAGGACACGTGACAAGCCTCTGAAATAGGTGTTAAACAGTATTGTATTTTCTTCTTTATATATCTCTTTAGGTCAATTGTGGCTTTTCAGTCATGTGCACTTCAAGTTGTGAGCCTTTTAAAGACAGTTTGTACACCATCATTGCAAAAATGGGGGTAATAACAGTTTCTAGATCATTTTATTGCAGAAAAGGGTAATTTTCGTAAACTTTCTCATTACACGTAGGTACATTTTTTTCTACACGTGATGAAGCGTCACACAATGTGTCACTCAAAAGGCATTGTAATGTCATTCATAAGCACCTGGAAATATGGAAATTTCACAAATATGCCAATTGAAAACTTGGCAGCTGTGAATGTAGGTTTGGTGTGTCCACAAATGCAGCAGACGTAAACCAAAAGCAAGCCCATCTGTTCTGTACCAGTCCACTCCTGAAAAATTATCCCAGTGATGCTGATCTTTCTGGGAAAAACACTGGGGTAAGGATTGCATATTCCTACTCCCACATAATCTCCCTTAACCCTTTGTCTAGGTGGAAGTCTAGCTGCTGCAATTATACACATGTGGACACTGTAGGTCAGTTTTCCTGTATCTACTATAGGTTCTCCTGCTTTCACTGTGACTCTTTTTACTTTGCAGATATAAGCTCTAGGCATAATACTGGAATGATTTCCTATAGCCCCACCTTCAAAACAGCAGTTTGTTACAGTGCAAAAAACTACACAAGGAAATTATTAGCTGTGTCGATTTAAATGGGAATTCTCTTCCAAGGTACAGTACTCAACTTTGAGACACTATCCAAAGTATGGTACCAGACTTTTCATTATTACTGAAACTTGGCTGAGTAGCACCTCTAATCCAGAAGTGGCTATTGCTGTTTCACATTACTATGATATTGTAAAACTGGACAAAGATCCAGTGGTGTAGCAATGTTGCCATGGGCCCTAGTGCAAAAAAAAATTAACTATGCCACCGCACCAAGGAGCCATCTCAGTCTGACAGCTGCCCACGACACTCCTCAACCTCCTTCAACAGATTCTTCATCAGCCATATCAAAACTCACTACCATTCTCATACACACTCTATTGTGTTTCCAGTCCCGGCACTGCATTTCTGCAAGTGAAAGCCATAACCCAAAAATGCATTACCAAAGCCAATAGGTTTGCCCCCTGTAAAGTGCATGCACACAAAGATATTAGATGCAGAGACCACACTCACAATGCAGCCCTCACATGCTGCACTCACACAGGCATATGACACACTCTGCACTCACACAGGCACAACTTTCAACCTGTAAATCACTTACCCTGCACTCACAAAAAACAACATTATTCCTGCAATCACACATGAACTTTCCTAGAATACACTCACAAAACATGGTGGCTTTCCTACACTCACACAAGCACACTGCTCACACACTGGTACACCACTCACCAGGAAGGAACAGGTTTTGGAAGGGTGGTGCGAATAGAGACACAGGTTGAGTATCTTGTGTATCGGTCCACTTGCGCAATTTAAAGCTCTTCAAGTAAGCTAGACTGAAGCCTGAATTTCCACTGAGGTTATCTAATCTCCCATCAATCAACCACCCTTGGATCAGCACTGCAAACTATGTCAATCAGATCTTTGTGGACTTTTATGGGAAAGAGTCTTGGCATCAACAAAAAAAGTCCCACTGGCCTTCTAAAAACGAGGTGATGGTTTTCTTTGTAGTGCAAGTATATGTTAAAATAAATAAATAAATATGGAAATAAAGAAAACCAAGAAATAAATATGGCAACTAAATGCGGAGGGCATTTGCTAAAAACAAATTAGAAAGTAAATCTTTGCACTGGTGTACCATCTTAAAACAGTTAAAAAATTATATAAAATGCAGAATACTGTTACAAGATGGTGGCATGGTTTTGAAGCTTGGAGCAGTGATGCCTGGTGCTCTGTGTCAGAAAGCTGTGGTTCTGCAGCAACGGCAGCAGAGCATCTGGCACTGTTATTACTCAATCAGCACTGACCTGCATTTGAAGGTGAGCTGACAGGGGATGAAATAAAGGAAATATCCCCTGAGGTTGAACGTCTCTGGCTGCTAGGTAACACAGAGAAAGCAGGCAAAAAATTGTTACTCAGACTACCTGACATCCTGAAAGAACAGCGATTGTCTACTAGGCAGAGCCAAACATTGCTAGCAAACCAATGGCTAGATACAGCTGATCCAGTGCCCAATTGTATCTATGTTGTTCTGAAGGGCTGAACTAATATGTGAATGACATTTTGATGAATAACTGAAGTGGACTCACCTAAAGCACATTTTCTCTAAGCAAGATTATACATTTGTTTTTAAGAAAACACGATGCTAGTGAGACAGCTAAACCAGTCTTTTGGTCAGACCTAAAACACACAGAAATAGAGTACAGGGAGCAGGAGTGCAAGGTGTCCTTGGCTCACTTGCGTAAGACATACAGCACTGGTCAAGAGCATCACGATCATTTCTGAATTACATGGATTAAGTGTGGCATTGCAGGACCAGGGCAAGTTTCCTTTACAGATATAGAACACGTGTGGTACTGTAGTGCCAGTCATTGCAAACTTCTTGCAAAGATATGGAACAAGTATGCTGCTGCAGGGCAAGTCAGTGCAACTTCCTTCAAAGACATGGAACAAATGTGGTACTGTAGAACCAGTGCAAGCTTCATTCAAAGAGATGGAACAAGTGAGGTACTGCAGGCCCAGCCAGTGAAAGTGCCCTTCAAAAACATGGAAAATGTGTGGCATTGCAGAACCACTGCAAGCTTACTTCAAAGTCATGGAGCAAGTGTGGCACTGGACAGCATCATTTAATGCCTCCCTTAGATAAAACAGCCTAGCAGCATTTCAGATGTGGTACAAGTGTAAGAAACAGCACTTGGATGTATGAGTGCAAGCTGGACTCACATGCATAGCAAGATTTCCACACAAATAACTGGAGTACATGCTTCCCTCACACAAAAAAGGACATATACCTCTTTGGTCAGAAGCAATGCAGGCTTCCCTCACATGCACAAAGCATGGACAGCATCTGCAGCAGCAGTCCACATCTGCGTGTAAACACGCACAAACAATGTGCAGCATTTGTGAGCAATTTAAGTTCTCCTCCTCCGCAGCACAGGTACAAGATGCTCTTCAGCAGTGCAAACTAAGACATCCTCACATACAAAACAAGGTATCTTACTGGCAGTAGCATTTATGCCTATTTCAGGTACAGAAAACCATGAGTAAAGTATAGAATGGGAGAGCCATTGAAGGGTTTAGCCAGATGCTAGGTTCTGATTCAGTTCATGGTCCTCTTAACGTCTCAGGCACAAAATTAACTGAGCTTCTGCCTGCTGCCCACATTCAAACCTCATGGCAGGTGTGGGCAGCATAGGTAAGAGCGGGGGGCGGGGCTGGGGTGGGGGGAAGTTAGCAGATGACGGTATAGATAAAATTAAATAAAGAAATTAATTAAACCCCTTACCTTGCACTCGCCGCATCACCGACTTATTTTAACGCTCCTGCGGCGCACATTGCAGGCCCATATAAGGCCTCAAAAAATCAACTTGCCCACTTGCAATGTCGACTGAGATTTTATCAGGTCGAGCTATTTTTAGCATTTTCCCTGTTCTGTTCATTCAGAAAGTGAACGAGCAATAAAGACGCCTCTCAAATCTAGTTTTTGTCTTGACACATTTGCTCTCTGTTCAAGGACAGAGGTCAAAGGTCAGTTTGTCTTTTTAATAATTATTGCTTATCTGTTCCTGGGAAATGGTGTTTAGTTTTCTTTCTCTTATTATAGTTAGTGCTTTTTGTCAAGTGAGTTATCTGACAATAATTGTGAAACAAAAGGCTGTAAAATGTCAGGTTTTTCCAAACACAACATTTAAACAGTTTGTAAATAAACAGTACAAGTATTTCAAAATATATCAAGAATTATAAATAACTTTTTTGTAATTCAGATGTGTGATGCAAATAAAGATTTACATAGGAGCTAAACAAATCAGAAAACTTTACTTGGTAATGTGCAAATGATAAATATTTGCAGAAACTCGATTTCCAATCATATCGTTTTAAAACCACATGTCAGTGGGAAATTCTGTGGCCATTTCACTGTAAAATCTACTGATTGCAAATGACAGTGTGCTTCATCTTTATGCTTTAGCTATGTATTTATTAAAAGGACAGTTTTTAAACGTGAGTTGAGAAACATTGCTGCCCCCACACTGATGACAATGCGGTTAATGAACTGAGGCAAGTCGGCGGTCATGTGTATCCTATATGTGGCTAGATTTGTATTATATATGGAGCAAACGTTTAGTCTATTAAATGAAACAAAAGAGTTTTCTGTACAGCAGACATGCTGAACTCGCATATTTGAAGGTGCTCTCATATGTGATAAAGAAGAAAATGGCACCTTAGTGAATTAAAACACTTTGCCCAGGATCACATAATTTGAAATCAGTTTATGGGTCAAGAGCATTTTAATTAGGTCGAGTAGATTATTTAAGTCACAAGGCCTGCAGGTCTAGTAACATTTTTAGGATTTTTCGAGGCCTGCATATCTACAAGGCCATGAAAAGTCACCATGTGTGGCTCTTCTTGGCCTTGTATTTATGGAGTGAGGCAACGTAGCGCAAGTCGCTGCGTTGCCTCACACTGCATCGGGGAGGTGTGCCATGGGCATTGAAGTGGGTGTTCCCCCACAATGCTCATAGGTTTTGACCCATTCCCAGGTTTTACAACACAGCATAAATCTGGGAATGTGTTAAAACCGTGCGTCTCCCCAGAGAGGAGATATAACATTATTTCTCCTCGTTTTTCCTCTTTCCATGTGTGCTGAATTCTGCAGCACACATAGAAAGAGGAAAATGCCTCAATTGATTGTTTTTGTGCAGGAAGGTGTCATCTTTTCTGGATGGGGAGCCAGTGGATGTTCCTGAGGTGGGGGTTGATGTGGGTCCATTTTGGGAGGTCGAGGATGAGTCTGGCGACTGAGTTCTGTATCATCTGGAGTCCTGCATAGAGTGTGTTGCCGTAGTCCAGCAGGCTGGTGAATAGGACTTGAAGATCTTTAGGAGCATGCAGAGGGTGTGGAAGCATGCAGAGGAAACTGCGTTTATCTGGCATTTCATAGTGAGTTTGCTGTCCAGGATGATGCAGAGGGTGCAGGCGTGCTCTGTCAGTGTGGGTCCGTGTAGGAAAGTAGGATCTGCTTTCATGGTTACCCCCACTTTTTGCTGGTGTCATACTGTTTTTCTTACTAGTCTGACTGGAATCCTGCTAATCAGGACCCCAGCCACTGTGCTTCCTCCCTAATTTGGATATGGTGAGTACCTTGGTACATTCCGGATTAACTGCTGGTGTTCCCTAGTAAGTACCTAGTACATGGCACTGAGGTGCCTAGAGCCTAGGTACACCAGGTCTGCAGCATGTATTATGCCACCCATAAGGGACTCTCCAAACTCGGACTACAGGCCTGCCATTGCAGCCTGTGTGAGTTGGTGCTTGCACCTCTCACAAACTATATAAGTTTCCTTTTATATAACATCACTGCACTTAAAACCTCTAAGTCACCCCTCTACGAGGCCTTTCAGTCCCAAAGGCAGGGTGCTCAGTTCTAAATGTTATGGTGCCCCTGCCTGAGCAGGACACCCCTGCAACCTTCGGAGCCCATTCTCCTGGGTTGTCAGTGCATCAGCCATTACTATATATTGAGTGGCCATACGTCATTAGGCGATGACCATCTCTAAACTGGCTATAACGAACTCTGTCATGTTTGGTATCAAACATGTTGGAATCATACCCCCAAAATCATACCCCCACACCGTAAACGATGTGGGAGGTATGATTCCATGCACTGTAAATCTCCTTCGGGAGGCCCTTAGTGCTCCCGGTACCAGTCTTCCAGAACTGGACAGCAAGCCAGGGCTGCTGCTAACCTGAGACACTATTCTGCCCTACTGCTGCTGTGCCAATCTCCAGCAGGGGAATGCAGAACAATAGGCATCCTGTCACCGGGAGGTGTGACCACTTCCCAGACACGGTTTTGTGTATTGGGACAGGGTGGGGGTGCTGGCTAGCGCCACTCAGACTGCTTGAGGGGCACATTTGGTGCCCTCCTTGCATACTCCAGCTCACACCAGTTCGGGGAGCCGTTAGCACGAAACTGGACAAAGGACATGGGAGTATCCTCCCCACTGTCCAGCCCCTCCTCTGGGAGGGACCCCTAAATCATCCCAACCCTTTCCTTAGGGTACTTAAGGGCTTACCTGAGGGTGGGTCCCTAGATTCGTCGTGGGATTCAATTCAGATCCAACTTCGCTTCCTCTTCAACCGTCTGGACATTCTGACTGAGTCGTACTGACCGCATCGGACCTCGCTTTGGGAACTGAGACTGCAACGGGGAAGACTCCGTCTGCTCCTGATCTCTTTGTTATGCAAGCCCGCTGCCCTGTCATTGTTCGTGCTTCGTACTGGTCCCATCCAGGGCCTGTGGACATCCAAAGACACCCGAAGGAATCTCCCTTGAAGTGAAGGACTCACACCCCTGCATCCACAGGCACCGCAATGTAGCTGACCGATTTGCTGATCCTGGGCTCCTACGGACTACAACAGGTTCGGTAACACAGGAGGCTGTTCTGCAACTTCTTCGAGGCCTGCACTGTCTTCAGACTGAGTCTGAGGCCAGGATCTCTCGTCGACACCACTGGAACCGAGTGCCTGTGGACCCTTAGGCTGGCCATTGCTAAGGTTGGGCAACTCTCGTCTCCAGAGATCTTCGGGCCTGTTGAGTGTCTTCTTTGATACCAGTAGACTCCCCTGCTTGCTCGGAGCCTACCCAGGCTTACTTGAACGTGGTGAGTCTCTTGGACCTCGCTGGTCCCGGCACTGTAACTCTTTGTCTTCTTCCACGTGTTGCCAAGGCCTGTTGGTGCTTTCGCCGGACACCGACCCCCTGGATAGTGACATCCAATGTGGGACAGCTCATACACCATTACTTGTCGTCCTTAGTGTTACCTGGTCCACATAGCTGCAAAGACAAAGGCACTGTCACCTCCCCTGCAAAAGCCGACATCGGTGGGCACCCGACTCCTGTGCCTGATGGTCACTCCTGAGTGGCATAGACTCTGTCCCCTCTTCTTGCAGGTACTCTTCTTTTTTAATCCACCATTGGATTCCACCTGACTCTTCCAGCTTCTTCGCCAGCAGCATCTTGCTTGAAGTCCTCCATTGGGGTCTACGGCGGTTCCCGACATCACTTCGTACCTATGCACCCGGCTTCCCTGGGGCAGGTAACCTGGTCTCCTGGGTATCCATGGGTGGGGTGACTCCGAACCGTCCATCTTCCACGGGGTGACTTCCAAGTCGTCTGGGAAGGGTCCTTTTTCCTAAGAACTGTAACTGCGACCCCCCCATTGACTTACCTTGAGCACGTGTATTCACTATTCACACGGCCTCTGTGGGGTTCCTGGGTTCTTACCTTGGGTGGTTACTTGGTCTCCCAGCACTTCTAAGTCTCCTGGGTCCACTCTTGACTTTGGTCGTTAGTCGCATTCCACTATTTTTGTATATGGTTTGGTCTCCCCTGTAGCTCAGTGTATTTTTGTGCCATTTACCTGTCGTATTATCAAAGTATTGTGTTTATTGTAATCATATCTCCGGGTAGGAGATATTGTATTGGGTTAGTGAGTGTCTGTAATAAATAACTATTTTTATAAGTACACTGCGTGGTTCTTTTTCATTTAATCTGCACTATAAGATTAGACTCTGGTAAAATAAGCTGCTTTACATTCCTCATAGACTAAGCCTAAAGGCTACTCTCCACAGCTACCACTTAGAGAGCTTTTAAAGGTTGTCTAAACCACAAAAAGCACCATAAGGGTTGATTGGATTGGTACAGGGTGCTATGCTTGAATAAGTGTGCACCATATACCAAGCCAGCCTCCTACAGTCCGAGTTTGGAGAGCCACTAGGTGTTTTTCCACGGGGATGTGTTGTTCCCAAAAATAAGCACTTCCATCTTATCTGTGTTGAACTTCAGGCAGTTGGTCTTCATCCAGTCGGTGACACTCCCCATGCAGTTATGGAAGTTGGTCCTGCTGGTGGAGGGGTCTTCTGAGAGTGAAATGATTTACCATTTGCACTAGGCAAGCCACACTCTTTGTTGGACAGATTTCTTGCTATTTTGACAATATTACTGTTCCTGGAATGGAACAAGCCATGAAATGCATTAGAATAGAACTCATGTCTTCATCATATCATGACATCCAATTCCACTATTTTTAGTGCCCAATCTGCAGATCTTTTAAACTTGTCTCTCCACTCTGCGAGGTCCTGCTGCATGGAAAGATGCCAATGTTCTTCTGTTACTTAAAAAACATTCAATAGATCTTACGATATGCCACATTTCCACCCTATCTCCTCACTCCTTTACCTAACAAATTTTGAAAAGCGGATTAATCTACAGCTATCCTCCCATTCGGAAGAATCTGTTGGACCCTTCTCAATCAGGAGACAAGTCTGTCCCTGCTACAGAAACTGTTCTATAAGCTGCCATCAATAACGTTATGCTAACATTAGATGAGGGCATATCTGCTGCCCCCATCCTTCTCTATCTATCTGCAGCCTTTGATGCAGTTTCTCATGCTGTAACAATTAAAAGAGTACATGAGCTAGACCTTTCTTCCAAGGTCCTAAGGTGGTGCCAGTCCTTTTTCTCTGACAGATCTCAATCAATTTATTTTCCTACATTCAAATGCAATAATGTGTCTGTTCCCTTTAGCAGCCCCCAGGGATCTTTCCTCATTCCAACACTTCTTAATATCTACATGGTCCATCTCACATTGATTGTGAGAACCTGTGTCTTCAACATAATATCATATTTAGGTGGGGTTGTGGGCGGAGGTCTGTGCCTTCCTATTAGATGTCGTTACAATAATAATTTCCAAGACTCATATTCTTTTGTTGACAGATTGTGTCCTTTTTTAATGATTTATTGCAAGTGTGATATCACACTTGGAATAAATCATTATTGGCTCTTGGGTGCAGCCATTTGTGAGGCACGTGCCACCAACAATTGTTGGCCCTGACCACTGTAACGTGAAGCCTAGACTAGCCCACCCTTTCCAGTAACCCATCATATTTAGGTGACACGCAATTGATAATATATATTGCTCATACTGCTGTAGCAAATAGAGGAAAGTTTATGGTTTGGTTGACCAATGTGGCCACATGGATGAAGAACAATTGCCTCAAGTTAAATGAGATTATTATTTTTCGGCAAAGCTAATTATATTTGGTCTGACTATTGGTGGCCTGGTAAACTCAGTCATGCCCCCAGCTTAATGAAAGCAACTAGGAATTTGGGCACTATGACTGATGATACTCTCTCAAAGAAAGAACAAATCATAGCAGTATGCAGAGCATGTTATGGGACCCTGTGCATGTTACACAAATCTTTGGCTGACTCCCATTACATTGCCAAAAAATCATTTTTCAAGCCCTCATTACAAGTTGACTTGCTTGTGGCAATGCCCTATGTGGGCATGGCTGATTTTTGTTTCTTCTGCTGAGAACTCTGACTGGCCCCACAAGGAGGACACTTCATTGGTCATCAGTGCAGAAGCATGCCACCATTTAGCTGCAATGTCACGTCCATAATGGCCTTCATTCTTTAGGCCTCTCCTATTTTTACGTTAATGGGGAAACATTGGCTCCTGTGGAATAATAATAAAGTATTTCTGATGCAATTCTGCACAATGGCAATATACAGGGTTAGTAGGATGTCAAAAAGAAAGCTGGCCACTGACACCGAGGATATAGTCAATGTGAAATTTTTTTGTTTATATAATAAATAAATGAAATAAACAATATATACATAGGGCTTAAGAATCACAATATGATTATACAACAAACAATGATTACAAATAGTGAAAGGTGTCCCAGTGAAAAAACATTGGAACCTAAACTAATAGTGACATAATATGTGACATATGTACAAGGTTTCACTTGAAAACATTTTGGCGACCATTAGAAAATTCAAAATGGATTGGACAACACTTTATACAATCGTAAGTGTTGGATAATAGTTCGCCTTTGTTAATTGTCGACGACGTTTCGACCCTATCTGAAGTACAGGGTCTCTTCAGGACCTAAAGGATGTAGGGACACCTGAGGGGAGGCCTGCACTGCCTATTGTGAAAAGCAGTGTCACCGTGAAATAAGTGAAGAAAAAACTCACAGGGACCCAGCCGGGCACCCATGTGAGGGTAGTGTTAGGCAGAGAGGATGGCAGGGCCTGGATATCTCGGCGTAACTCGGGGCACTGGATATTCACAAGGTACAAGAACCATGTGGGTTTCTATACTCTCTGGCTGATCAGCAGAATGGCCGATGTGAGCTTCAGGCGATTGCTTCGTATATGGGCAATGAACGCCAAGGAAATAACAAGTGGAGCTCTTGGATAAGCTGAAATAGCAGGTGTTTGTCCCCCGAGTGCTGCTGGAACAGTGGAGCGTCCGTCTCCCTGATGGTCATCGCACCAAACAGGGAGACGGACGCTTCACTGTTCCAGCATGGGGATGCAGCACGAGGATGGCATGCAGTAATACATTCAGACTGTTGTACTGTTGCTGATATGTGCTGTACTCTGACATCTGGAAAGACATCCGCTGGGTAGCTATGATGTCTTCAAGTTGCCAGTAACTCTAGGTAAGTGGTATTATTGTGGTTTCTAAAGTTATTCTGACCCTGTTTTCTCTTTTGGTTCCATTCTTTATGATATTTTCAAATGTATACCTCAAGAAAGGCAAACATGTGTTGCATGACTTTCATCATAAAGTACATGGCCACAGGAATATATAAAATGCAACAAAACTAATGTGACGCACCACAGAAGATTTGATTCTGTATGCCTTTACTCCACATGCCTTTACTCTGTATGTTTATAGGGGATTTGCATAGAGTTCAAAATTGTTTTTTTTATATATTGTTAAAAGAGGGGATTTGGGGCATACCCCCAATATTAATTTCCGATTGTATCTAAATATTTTAATTAATAAATAAAACAATTTAGGGTTTGGATATGAGTGATAAAAGGGGAATTGATCTGAAGTATTTAAATACTCAGGTATGAATTTAATATATATTGTAAAATGATTAGGTGCGGGTTGTAAGGGTTTTATGGGAATTGGTGAGGAGTGTATTATTACTCAGTTTTTAAGCGGGTACTGGATTATTAACAATAAAACAAATTAAAAACGTAGATATTTGAATGTTATAATTTAATATTATAAATGATTACACATTTATAAATATATATATATGTACATTTTTAAATATTTATATATGTTTTAAACATTTACAAACATACATTTTAGGAGTAAGTGTAGGGGCTTTAGGGGAATTGGGTCTGGTGTATATTCTCAGTTCATAATTGTAATAGTATAAAGTTAATACTTTAAAATAATTTCAAATATAAAATATTAGATATGGTATTATTATAATTTAATAATATTAGTCACAAAGTTAAAAATAAATGTAATACATTTTAAATATTTAAAACTATTAAAACAAATTTACAAAAATATATTTAAGGAGTGGTTTGTGGGTGCTTTAAGGGAATTGGTTTGGGAGTGTATTAATACTCAGGAAATAACTTCAATACTTGACTAAGGATACATATATTTATATAATTTATCAACTAAAATATATAAAAAATAAAAATACTATGTAATAATTTTGATATTGCACAAATAAGGAAATAAGAAATATTGGGGTACTGGTCGGTAAGGCATCATAGTTATTGTCTTAGCTATTAATAAATGCAATTAAAGTGAAATATGTAAATGTCTTGACACATAATTTACAGGAGCAGAATGTAAGGGCTTTGGCCAGTGTATTAATATCTGTGTAATAATTTTAATACTAGAGTTTCAATATATAACAATATTTAAAAAAAATATATTTTAAGAAAATACCAATTTAAAAAGAAAAAATATTTAAAATGTTTTAGAAGATTAAAATAAACACTTTATTGATATTTGAAACTATTCCGTAATTATGCAAATAGAAATACACAAAATAAAAATGTTAGCATTAAATTAACACAACCACTATTTACAAAACAAAGTAAATATTTATTATTTTTAAAATGTAAATCAATTTCTAAAATGAAAATATGTCTTTCGTATTTTGGAATGCTGCAGGCCTAGAGAGCAAACTGTAGAATACTAATTGACTTTCATGTCTTAAAGATTTCGATGTGTTATGTATACAAAAATCATGGGCCGTTGAAACCTTGCACATCAGTGGGTACATCACTTTGCATACACCATTGGACCGGTACCATCTGAAAATGGAAGGGATAACGGGGCACTAATGACTTACATCTCAACACTTCTGGCGGGAGAAGTAAAGACCGTCCTAGGTTCCCCACACTATCAGCTCATTGATTTCTAGTAAGCAAGGGTGTTCCCTTTTGTTAATAATACATTTTTATAATAATGTTTCTGAATCGTGATAGAGTCCATGTGGTAAGAAATATATGAGAGGGATCTGGTAAGCCTATGTCCAAACAATAGTCAGCGGACTCTTGTTCTCTCGTGGCTGTGGAGGTGGAAGGATTTCAATACATAGCAATGAAACAGCTACTTATGGCTATAAAGCACCAGTTTGATAAATCTGCAGAGCAGCTTTTAGGATTTGCAGCTGTTAGGGAAATGCCCTTGAAAGAAACTGGCCGTATTTATCAGACAAAATGTGTGGAGAAGGCAACTTCACAATTGCAACTTACAAACGTAGGATTTGAGGGGTATGTGTTTGTTATTAATTTACAGCTAGCAGAATTTTTTTTTTCAGGCTTCTTGCATTTACAAGGAGGTATCCTAGCTATATGTGTCATAATGAACTGGGCCTGCCCTTTTTGGAAGCTCATATTAGGCTTCTTATGGCACAGACATTTGACACAGGAGCCTGGGCTAACAGATTGATAATTAGCGACTGTTTAAAAATAACTTGTTCTCTAGATATACCATGTTAAGTGGCTGTGTTACAAGCTGGGCAGGCCAGATGTTTTTAATTCTCTGGTCTGGACTCATTATTGCTACTTGGCAAGAAATTAGAGCTTAAAACTATGTTCATGACTGTTAAATGAAGAACAACTCCACAGGGAAAGAAATGAGATCAGCATTAGGGCCTATTTCTTGTTGCTCATCCAAGACGACCTACAACTATATCTTGAGCATGTTTCAAACATTAATCACAGGTTTATCCGTGCCAAATTTAGGTTTCATTCTGTGTTTAACCTGGTGACGTTTCCTATGAGAAATGACCGCTTGTGAAAGTTGATAGTTGTTGTTTGAAGTTCTGGAATTCGGAAAACGTGATGCTATTTAATTATATTGCATTTTTGGTATTGGCGCTCTCCTTCTTCTGTTGGCATTTTCTGTAAAAGAGAACAAAAAGTTATTTTAATTATTGTTATCATTACATTTCAACAAAAATAAAAAATAATATGTTTTAAATAGATTTATCTGGGGTATATTTTACTTTAATTGTAAGGTGTATATGATTTCGTTACTGAGAAAAAGTAATTTTCTACGGCAAGTGTGGGTAATATCTGAAAAATTGCAAATAGAAATAAATAAAATATTTATTATTTCATTTTCATTTCATTTTCATTGCACTAAACTGTTTGATAGTCAAATTTAATGCTCAGCTTTATTCGTAAATAACCTTCATTACACTCTCAATATGAAAAGTTAAGTTACCTACTGTGACCCACAAAGAAATATTAGTTTATTAGATATTGTAATTGTTTTAATATTATTTAATTATTTATGAATTTGAAAAAAATTACCTTGGTTTAAATAAGTACATTTTACAATTATATGTTAATGGTGTGAAGAAAAAAGAATACCAAATAATAAATACATTTAATTTCCACAATATATAAAAGTGTTCGAAAAAGCAGGCTATCTCTGTTAGGCTTTTTAACATTTTATAATAATGTTTTATTTTTTTATTTTTATTGAGCAGAGCATCAAGAACATTACAATAACATGTGAAAAAACATTGACAGGAATCACAATGGGTTAAAAATTGGATAAAATCAATTCATTCAACTTTCCGAACTACAACCACTAAATTGATAAAAGCAGAAAAGCCGCTTTAAACAAAGCTATCATATATAGCTACCAAAATATTTTAAAAAGCTATAGAGAGAAAGTGGAAATAAATAATGAAAAAGTAATAAAGTGCCACAGTGCTAAAGTGCTAGGCTAAAGTGCTAGAATGAACCGGAAGACGCCTCCAAACCTTTGTGTAGATATTCCCTATTCTACAAAACTTCAAAATAATAAGAAGCATGGACTCCGTTTCAATATGGTGCTACTCATCTGTCTGAGTTTCCAAATTACTTAAAAATGTCCAGTTTTCATTAAACTTCGTGGAAGCACCCACTCGGATCGCATAGGCTTCCTCAAAGGCCCTCGTCCGTTTCATTTTATTAAACCATTTGTCATAAGTGGGAACTTCCTTTGACCTCCAATTCTGGAGAATTAAACAGCGGGCTACTAAGGAGGCAATAGAAAGAAAGGTCTCTTCAGCTTTCCTCAAATTCGTCCTGTCTTTACTAATTCCGAACAGAGCCACCTCCACCTCGGGCAATATCCTCTTCTTAATTGCCCTGTTTAGAGCCGAGAAGATCTCCCCCCAAAAGGGCCCTAATCTAGGACATGTAAAAAAATATGTAGCCAGCCCCCTTCACCGTCTGCCTGGCAGCGAAAGCATCTATTTTCAGCTTCCGGATACCTTTTATTAAGTGCTTTCGGAGTAAAGTAGGCCAGCCACCGGGATAAGAAGGCCATTCTTTTAAAGTTGGCTGCTCTCAGAGCCTTACTCCCTCGCAAACATATAACTTCCCATTCGTGATTAGAAAAGGTACATTGCGGGGAGGCAAGATGGCGGCCGACACGTCGGCTGTGTGAGCAAGCTCCTGTGCTGCCCCGACAAATCTCTCCCCCTGGCGATTTTCGAAAACCGCAAATGCTGCGGTGAGATGGAGTAAGGAGCACCCTGACCTCGAGACTTTGATGTAATGATTTGGCGGATGTGGATTTGGCACTCTCAGCTACCGGCGCCCTCGCGGCTCACTTCGCTGAGTCCTCTTTTCCGAGCTGCCGTTCAGGGAGTCCGGCTGCAGCAAAGCTCCTTGATGGCTCCGAAGGCAGCAGCAGGGAAAGGAGCGAAGACTCGGGGTGTTTCTACGGCTATCGAAACTCCGGGAAAACCTGAAGGAGAACTAGGAAAATCCCGAGCAGGATTTGTCAAAGTAGGCGGACGGCGGGGGGCTGGAGGCGCTGTAGAGAAAGCACTGGACAGACTAAGTGGAGGCGAATCCTCAACGCGACCAAAACACACTGTGTCAACGATGTTTAGAGCCCAGCAGCAGAAAGTAAAGGGCTTAGGGGAGAGTAAATCTGGACTTGACCCTGCTGTAGTGATCTCTATGACAGCGATGGAATCCAGCGACATGATGATGACAAAGCAAGATATTGCCCCGATTTCTGCCGAAGGTGATATAATCGGGAGTAATAATACTGAGTCAGAGCACCACAGCCCGGTTGTTATTAGAGGATCTACTGGTGAGGAAAACATACATAACAACCAATTACTGATGGTAGAATCAGAGTTTGATATAAATAATGAAATGGCTGGGACACTGAACCAATGCATTATGGGTAATGTAGTCTCTTTCAATACTACTCAGGGGGCTACATCGGCTACCTTAGCCTCAAATTCAAGGGATGTCTCACAGATTTTACAAGGATCTCTTCCATTGGAACTCGATTTGGCGACGCTCTGTACTATCAAAGAAGGGAAAGACGGTGATACCGGGGACAAATTTTTTTCAATGTCTGATCCGTCTTCAGAGGATGAAGGTCCGGGGGGGGTTGGGCGGAGGACGAAAGTGAGCTAAGTGATTCCGGACAAGAACTGGAAGAAGGATTTGGAGAAGAGGACATGCGAACTTCCCAAGAAATAACAACCGTCCGCAAAAAAAAATGGGATTCTATTGGCAGGGGGAAAGCTCAAGAGGGGTCAATGGTCTGGGACTATTCCTATTCCCCCAAACTGAGTGGCAATGGTGAAGTAGGTGGAGTACAAAATCAAAGTCAGAGTCAAAGTCAAAGTTTAGAAAAAACTGACGATATTACGCTGACCACAATTTATCAGAATATCTTAGCTCACAGAGAAGAGACCCGGGCGGAGAGCGCGCGAATTCAAGGAGGATATCGAAAAGTTCAGAATGCGATCCGACGGGTCGCTAAAACATGTTCTGATTTTGCCGTCAGAATGGGAGAAGCGGAGTCAAGAATATCTGCTGTAGAGGATGAACTAGTGGCACAAAAAAATAGTATCCAATCTATGGATGCTCAAAAACGGATATAACTTGGAAATTGATGGATTTAGAGAATCAGGCAAGGAGAAACAATCTCCGAATTTTGGGCATACCGGAAGGAGCAGAAGGGACGGATATTTATCAATTTGTTGTTGAACTGTTCAGTGAAGCATTCCCGGATCTGAAGCAATGGGACTGGAAACAAGAACTACAGAGGGCTCATCGCTTTCCCTTTAAACAACCCAAGAGAAACAACCAGTCCGGTGACAAACCACGGGCTATCTTGATTTGCCTTCATAATTTCTTAGCTCGGGAAGCCCTTTACGATCTGGCTAGACCAGATAGGAAGCGGAAAGGCAAAGGCTGTGACTTTTTCGTAAGACCCGATTATTGACATGGGACTGTAGAAAAAAGATGGCAACTCCGTCAGTTAATCCCTTGCTTTCAAGAAAAAGGAGTTCAAGTGTACCTGCTCAATCCTGCAAAGTTAAAAGTGATAGCTAATGGGTCAATCAAATTTTTTACGTCTGAAATTCTTGCAAAAGAATTTCTCTCTACTTTGCAGGGGAGCAAGGTGGCTGGCCAGGGTCAATGATACAGGGGATGTACTTAGAAGGATGTTCCTAGGAACTTGTATGGCCTTTTTGGGGGGGGCTTTGTGTTCGGGGGAGCGGGAGGGGGTGTAGCTTGCTCTTCATCACTGAGGGCCTATGGCCCTTACGCCTCATAAGGTGGGTGTTTGGGGAGGAGGGAAGGTGAGGGTGAGGGGTGGGGGTTTAGGGGGAGAGAGGGGGTAATGTGTTTTGTTTTCTCCAACATATTTTTGGGATAATTACTAGTAGGATTTGGTCTAGAGAAATTGAAATTATGGTCTTGATAGAGCAAAAGCTGGGTGCTTTGTACGTTCCGGGTGTAGTTGGGGTTTTTGAACTTTTTAAGTTTAGCAAGGATGGGTAGTCTACGCATTTGTTCACTTAATATTTGTGGGCTCAATGATAGAAGGAAGCGGGCAGTGCTGGCAAAACAACTGCGATATATGCATGTAGATATCCTCTGTCTTCAGGAGACTCATGTACAATGGAACAATCGTCGGTGGCTGGGGGAAGTTGGCCTTGAGCTGCTTTACTGTACTCGGCAGAGTATAAATATTAAGGGGGTTGCAATCCTGGCCAGGCATGGTTTATGTTCATATAAACGGGTTAAAGCAGACAATTTGGGTCGGTGGGTAATTGCTGAAGTGAAAATGAATAATTTAGCTTTGACCCTGTGCTCTATGTATGGGACTAACTTAGATGACCCTGAAGTGCTTAATTTTTTAAGTGTTGAACTTGCTTTATGGTCAGGCCCTCTAGTATTGTGTGGGGATTTTAATATTCATTTAAATAGTCAATTTGATATTGGCGGGCCCTCTCTATATCAAGGTAAAAAAAGCAGAGTTTTTAAAGCGCTTCAAGGATTGGTATTAGAGCATGGGCTGGTAGATTGCTGGCATAAAATGAACCCATCTGAGCCGGGGTTTACTTACTTTTCTGCCCCACATAATAAGTCTGTACGGCTAGATTAATTTTTTCTATCACCACAATTGGCTGATATTACTAGCATGGAGATTTTTCCATGTGTGATTTCTGATCATAATCCGCTGATAATAGATTTCCCAATGCAGGGGATTAGGAAGGCTCAGAAGGCCTGGACTTTTGAAAGGAAACTTTTGCTTGATGAGCATTACTGTTCTCATATGGCTAGATGGATAAGGGAGTTTTTTGCCATTAATCGGAACTCAGCATCTATCTGCATGGTTTGGGATGCATTTAATGCGGCTGTTCGAGGGGAAACCCTGAGCTTTTCTATAGCACGTCAAAAATTAATATCTGAAGAAATCGATAATTGGGTAAAGCAATTAAGGAAAGAAGAATGCGAATTAGTAAATAATATTCGGGCGGGTGTAGGTATTGAGGATACCCTGCAGAAAATTGCTATTTGTAAATCTAAAATTAATCGGCATTTCAGTACAGAAGTTGCAATCAAATATACACAGCAGAGGGCGGAGGCATACGAACTGGGTGAAAATACCGGTAGAGTGTTGGCGAAAAGAACTCAGCAACGAGAAGTTGCCAATCGAATCTCTAAAATACAAGATGTGGATGGAAAAATTAATGATACTCCGGCTGGAATCCTAAAAGTTTTTCAAAACTTTTATAGGCGACTATATAGTCAGGATCCTTTGGATACCGCTGAGATAAGGAATGACTACTCGGGAGAATTCTTAGGGGAGCTAGAAACAGTAAATATAACTCAGGATCAAAACACCGCATTAGAAACTCAATTTACGTGGGATGAGATTGAGCTGGCTTTAACATCCTTGGCGGCAGGAAAAGCAACGGGTCCTGACGGTATCCCGCTGGAGTTTTACAAGACCTTCCGGCAGGAGCTTAAGCATGATATTACAATTTTATTGGAACACGCACGTAATGACCATCAAATTCCAGATTCTTGGTCTAAGACCACTATTATCATCTTTAAGAAAAAAATGAAGCCTGAACTAAACCCTGCCTCCTATAGACCCATTACATTGATCAATGCCGATAGTAAAATCTATTCGAAATTATTGGCAGTTAGGTTAGGAAAAATAATCACCCCTCTGGTTTCTCTACACCAACATGGATTTATTCCAGGAAGGGATACCTCGGACCATGTCCGACGAGTTATAACCTTTCTTGATTGGGCACAGGCCACGGGGTCACCGCTGGGAGTTCTCCTTTTGGATGCCGAAAAAGCATTCGATAGGGTCTCCTGGCGGTTCCTCTGGTCTGTTTTGCAGTGGAAAGGGGTCGGCATGGGCTTTATACAAGCAGTTAAGGTAATGTATTCACATCCTGAGGTGAAGATTCGGATTACGGGTCAGGAATCAGAATCATTTTCTATCAATAGAGGTACAAGACAGGGGTGTCCTTGCTCGCCCCTGCTATTTGCTTTGTATATTGATCCCTTTTTAAAGAAACTAGAGAGTAATATACATATTAAGCCAATTAAAATCGAAGAAACAGAGTATAGAGCACTGGCCTATGCTGATGATATTGTGGTTTTGACGAGTGATATAATATCAGCTTTCCCAGCTGTTAAGGCTTTAGCTGGTCAGTTTGGAGTTTCTTCTGGTTATAAGCTAAACATTGAGAAGACCCAAATTTTATGTTCTGGTATGACCTACCCTCATGATTTTCCAGTTGTTACGGAAGCTACTTATTTGGGTATCACAATTACTATGCAGATTGATAGAATTCCCGATCTAAATATTAATCCAATAATTGACTCCACCAACAAACAACTTGAGAGGTTGGATCATTTACATCTATCTTTGATTGGGAGGAGTAATGTGTTAAAAATGCTGATCTTACCCAAGTTTTTGTATATATTTAGGACAATACCTCTTGAGTTTTCGTCTTCTCACTTCACAAAGATTGGAAGGGTATGCTCAAGGTTTTTATGGGGCTATCGGAGGTCAAGAAGAGCAGCCAAATGGCTGATTCTTCCAAAATGTAAAGGAGGTCTAGCTATACCTAATTTTTTATTTTATTATTGGGCTGCAATGCTTCAACATATGGCTATCTTATTTGTTGGCTCCAAAGCCGATATACCATTGGCAAATCGCCCATCTATCTATGAACTAGGGCTAGGGAATCAAGTCAACTGCTGTTTTGTGTCGATTTTCGAACCCAGTTATTATAAAAAGACACGATTTAAAATTGTGAGAGCCGCATTTAAGGTGTGGAAACAAATCCAGCGTAAATTTATGATTCCGAACCTTAATGCTTATTCCCCATTGGAGACTACACTATCATTACCACCAATCTTTCGGGATCAGATCACATCTCAATGGGGGAAAAAGGGTATCCAAGTAATGGGGGATCTCTTTTGTAAAGGACAGATTATATCCTATGCTACTCTGCAAGAACAGTATGGGTTGAAAAGAGGGGATTTTTTTAAATATTTACAAATCCGGAGCTTTCTGGGGGGTGAAAACTATAGATTAGCTTATGATTTTGATAAAATACCCCTGGTAGAATTATTGCAAAAAAAAGTCGGTTAGGTAAGATATATGCTATTTTTCTTAACTCATGTCCAGATGATTTGACAGTTCAGTCGGAAAAGTGGGCTAGGAAGGTGGGGGGACTGAGACTGAGATTGATATTGAATACTCTTTGTTATTAGCAGATCAGATCTTGATTACGGGGAACTTAAAGAGTCAACATTTCATGACAATTTTTGACTTATATTATACTCCTGCGAGGATTGCTAAATGGGGGGGCACAAGGGGAGTAAAATGTAGTAGGTGTAATTTACATGCAGCAGATACGTTACATATGTTCTATTCATGCCCAAAATTAACAGATTTTATTTATGGTATTGAGAGATTTCTTTCTTTGATCTTAGGGTTTTCAGTTTCAATCACTTCTACCCTCTTTATTTTTGTTGTAGGTAATGGTAGTACAAATAATTGGTCAAGCGCAGTGTCGGAGTTTGTGTTTATTGCTATGGCCATCACCCGCCTATGCATAACTTCCCAATGGATTAATATTGATCCTCCGACCTTCACAAATTGGCGGGCACGCTTATTTGCAGCATATAATATTGAGTCTTCAATTTATAAATTAAAAGGGCGGAGGAAAAAAAAGAGGGGGCAATGTTTATGGGCACCAATCTCGGACGTTTTGGATGAATAATTGGGTTGTGTACGGTTATAATTTGATTACTTGATTTCATTGTGCTCTATGTATGTATAATTATGGTGTTTGTGAGAAAACAAAACAATAAAAAAAAAAGAAAAGGTACATTGCGTTTCACGAGTCACCTTTTCAAGATGGCTCTCCATCAATAGGGGTTGACCTTGGTTACGCAACAAACGATACCAATTCCCTACTCTTCTTACCTTTGCTCCAAAACGTGCTATCACCCGATTGTTCGGTACACCAAAAGAAAAATTCTGTCTATTTAAAAAATGAACAATCTGTAAATACTCAAAAAAAGCTGGCTTCGTCTGATCTCTACTCCTCAACAGCACCTCTTGCCAAGTAATTATCCTATTCTGGATTGAAAAATGTCTTAGCTCTTCTAGCCCACAAACCTTCCAGTTTCTCAAATGGCAAGATTGAATTTGAAGGTCAAGATTCTTGCATTCCCTCAATTTTAAATAATGAAACCCAGAGGAGCCCGCCCCCTTAAAAAAGAATTGAAGTCTGATGGAATAGTCCTTCAACGTCTTATAATAATAAATTTGATAAGCAATCAGTGCTAAATTTGAGCCGGTGCTTTCCGGTGCTGAGCACCGGCACTTAATTGGTTTCCGGTGCTCGGCAACGGCACCTAATTGTCAACACTACACTTAGGGCAGTCTGCCACAAGGTGTCGCTGCTCATGTAATTTAGAGATGAGCAGTATAACAGTTGTTCAGGAAAACAATACACATTAAAAAATTGCTAATACCTGCCTCTCCAGCCATTCCTTTAGCTTTGGGGACCTGGAATAATCTGAACTGTCACATTTACAAGCAAGAGAGATGGTTAGTAGTTGTTTTGGCAGCAATGACAAGGGCGATGGGTGGTGCAAGCTGCAGTGGCCTCCTGGTCAAAGCCCTGGCACTTAATATTTTACAAATTAAGCACAGTAAGCAATCATTCCTTAAAACGAGGGTTCTTGTTGTATCACAAGAATATTACTATATAGGAAATTAATTCTTATCTTTGAAAAAATAATTAACAAACATTTATCGAAAGTCATTGGAATGGTTTGTGCTTACTGTGATTCTGTGATATGCTTACCTTTCTTAACAGGCAGATTGCACTATTTCGAAGACAACTCAAATAGTTGTCTCAATACCTCAATGGCAGTCACAAAACTATACACAAAATGGTGGACTTGGAATATGTTTCTGATTAACAATTATTTGAACAAGCGTTTAATGACTGGATCTAATTTTTCTTTGTAAATCAAAAACAATACATTTATGTTGGCAACTGATGAAATCGTTATACATGAAAGCCATCTTGGCATAGTCATTTTCACAAATAACATTTAATCTACTTTAACGTTTTTAAAACTAAATTTTTCAACACAATATTTAATAAAATATATAACAAATTATTACATTTTTTCATATTGATATATGGCTGAGCAAAAAAAATATGTGGGCAAAAGTCTTAAATTGTAAAGTAGGGGTGGGCATAATTAAAGTAATTTGCTGTCGTGTATTTACGCAAAGTTACAAGACAAATTACACAGTGTTACGCAGAATTATGCAAGAAGCATGGCCCTGCATTTAGCACTATTTTCTTAGTGCAAAATGCACACTCACGTCCATAATGGACCCAAGGATGCATTTTGCACTAAGAACATATCACTAATAGTACGGAATGCCACACTTCATGATGAACAGCAGCCAACTGCCGCTCATGCTCTGTTCGTGTGCTCTTGGGGTAGGCATTCTTGCATAAAATTGCACTAAATTATACAAGTGGGTGTAATCGCATAAGTTTGCATCACAATAATAACATGAGATTACTGAAATTCTCCCTATTCCTGCGGCATAATTACAATTTCACCCAGAACTATTGTAAAGGTCGAAAGCGTTAAAGTAATTGTAATTGCAGAGTAAAGGTTAGTGGACTAAAATCTACAGAGAAAAAGCCATGCAGGGTAATAGTTTGCAGACTAACGTCAGATCTTCATTTGTTTCTCACGTATTCTTAATTTTGGATGTGAATGTCAGTGATTCTGGGTAAGAGTGATCGGGTTTTTTTCGACTATAAAAATAATTATTAAGTCAATAAAGTGTATAACCAAGGGGCATATTCACAAGGAGCTATCTCCGAATTAACGGAACTTTATCGCAGCCAAAGTCGTGATAAATTTACCTCCCCATTCATAAGCCGGTGTTAACAGCCCACAGCACCAGTTTACCCGCGATAGCAGCCGCAAAAAACATCGCCACAGAGGACCCCCACAAATATCGCTAATGAGATGTAGAGTGGGCGTTCCCGTGACAAAAGTCGAGACAACAGCACACCTCAACATTCACAACGACCAGCCACATCCGCGATAAAAACACAAAACAGGCGATAAGGCGCGTTAGCACCAGGAAATCTACACATGCTCTGACCTAGTGTAAACTCGGACGGCAGCCTGAAAACCAAAAGGGAGCACAGCCCAGGGCTACATCGGAAGGGCAACAGATGCCATGGAGCCACCCATCATGCGGCCCGGACACCCAAGAGGACCACAACACCCACAGCCACCACCCCCAGGACCACCCCTCCCTGGCACCCCCCCCGACCAAAGACATGCCACATCAGCCACACCTAAACATGTACAAAATATTCCGCTTGATGCAGCACAATCACAACTGGTGACATGGATGTGTCATCACAGAAATGACCAGCACACATTCACTTTCGAAGGAACAAATTAAACTTTATTAAAATAGAACAACGAAATGAAATGAAGACACATGGCCGCTCCCCTCCGGACAATCCGTAGGTCACAGCCTGTAAGACAAAAAACATGATGAGAAGGTGTGTCCTGCGCACATCAGAGGACAGAGACAAGGCGAAGGAGAGAGAGAGGAAGAGAGGGAGGGAGAGAGAGAGAGAGAAGAGGAGAGAGAGAGGAAGAGAGGGAGAGAGAGAGAGAGAGAGAGAGAGAGAGAGAGAGAGGAAGAGAGGGAGAGAGAGAGAGAGAAGAGGAGAGAGAGAGGAAGAGAGGGAGAGAGAGAGAAGAGGAGAGAGAGAGGAAGAGAGGGAGAGAGAGAGGAAGAGAGGGAGAGAGAGAGAGAGAGAGAGAGAAGAGGAGAGAGAGAGGAAGAGAGAGAGAGAGAGAGAGAGAGAGAGAAGAGGAGAGAGAGAGGAAGAGAGGGAGAGAGAGAGAGGAAGAGAGGGAGAGACAGTGCCGCCCCTGCGCACCCAGTCCACACTGCTCACCTGCTGCCACCGGTGTGTCTCCAACCACGTGCCGGTATGTAGTGCAGTTCACCAGGCCGCACATCTCATTCAGAGCCGTCAGCTGAAACAGAGCCCAGATGCATGACTGGCACAGTACACATACTTGCACAAGACAACATCGCCTGCCCGCCCATGCACACCCAGGCAGAGGCACCCCAACCTCACCCGCCGCCTATCAGAGCATGCCCGCCCATGCACACCCAGGCCCCAATGCTCACCTTCCGCCACCTGCGCGTAGACAGGAGGTCCCACTACGTGCCGCTGCAAGCCACAAGCCCGGGGCCCGCGGACATGGCACCCTCCACATCATGCAGCCCCACTCCGCAGGCCACCAGGTCTCACGTTTGGTGCTGGGTCTTGATTACTCCATGGCAGAGGACATACCAGTGCACCAGGCACCATCGCAGGCTGCACACCCGCTCAGCCCAATGGGTGCCACCAACTCTGCGGTCCAGCAGGGCATACCAAACCTGAGCTGTCTGGACCACCGGGACAGGGCATCATCGCAGGCTGCACACCCGCTCAGCATCTCAAGGTGCCACCGACTCAGTGCACCCAAAGTCACCATCCCGTGGCGGGGTGCCTGTGCCGTCCGCAAGGCCCCGTGTGCCACTAACCCTGTGCAACACCAGTCTGCGCCACTTGGTGGTAGGCCCGTGCCGTCTGCAAGGCCCCGGGTGCCACTAACCCTGTGCAACACCAGTCTGTGCCACGTGGTGGTAGGCCCGTGCCGGACACAAGGCCCCGGATGTCACTAACCCTGTGCAACACCAGTCTGCGCCACGTGGTGGTAGGCCCATGCCGTCCGCAAGGCCCCGGGTGCCACTAACCCTGTGCACAACAACTCATGGGCCCTACATGTGTGAGAACCGTGGAGCGGCCGTCATCCAGTCACCACCGGAAGAGGGGAATGTGACGTCGTCGGCCCCTTATGTTGGCGCAGTCACATGGCCTGTGATGCCTGTGCCGGATGGGTGTGGTGTGTGAAAACCTGCCCTCAGGGAGTGACTGTGACATTCTGACAACTAGACCAGTGACCTGCACACCACCAGCGAGTACGGCTGCGACGGGTAGCAATGAGGGCCCCCCCTCGGGGCATTAGCAGAGTGGTCTGGCCTGCCGTATGCCCGACCAGCGCAGGGCTTGCAACAATGACTCGTGGGCTCTGGGCGTGGTCCAGTCCATGTCCGGACAAGGAAGTGACTGATGCGTGTGTCCCTGTTGTAGTGTTCATGGAACCCGCTACACAAAATGCAATGTCGCACCCTCTGACTGGCATCCCACAGGATGAACATCATTGACGCAAGGGAAGGCACTGTCCCCACATTCATCCACACATCCATACAGGAATGACGTAAGACATTACACAGCAGTGCGTCACTGGATGTTTATTTGCACATCCAGTGCAGTCATGCAGCTGGAGCGGTACAGGGCAATGCCCAGCACACTACACAATATGGGCCCGTGGAGGGCCAGCCAGTGTCCATCCCGGGATGAGCTGTACTGCGGAAGAGGAAGGGTACAGTCCGCAGTCTGTCTGCCATGTCATTGCTCGTCAAACAGGATGTGGCAGTCCATGTCGCTGTCCAAGGTGAGTGCCTCGGAGTGTATCGGGGGTCAGTGGTAGGTCTTGAGGCCATGTGCGGCACCAAGCAGAAACAGGCAAGGTGGCGGAAATGGATGCCAGTGCCTGGCCCTCCTGACCACAGTCCCATCCACGTCCTCATCCCCAGGTGTGTGCCCTGCCCCACCTGTGGGTGTTGCAGTGCTGGCTGCGGCACTGTGTGCCACTGACACATCAGGGGCCAGAGGAGGATTGTCGGCCGCACTGTGTGGCAGTGACACATCAGGTGCCGGAGTGGATACGCCTGCCACACTGGGAGGCACTGACACACCAGGGGGCGGAGATGTGGATGGTGTGGGGGCAGCAGCATTCATCATCGCCACGCCTTGTGGCAGCAATGCCATGATGAGGACATGCAGGGCACGGTAGATCCCAGCTACATTTCGCTGATGTGCAGCGGAGGCTGCCATCCTTTCCGCCTCCATCCGCACCATGTCCTCCATGAGCCTCTGCATGTGTGCCAGCTCACGGCTGGCATCGCTGGGGCCACTCTGAGCGGACAGGTATTCTTCCCTCCGCCTCATGACTCCAGAGATGTCAGTCAGGGCTCGCTGGAGTCCATGGGGCGGACATAGACACCCAAGGATGGCGTCCAGTTTGGTAGCCATGAGCTCGAACCCCACCCACACCTGCTCGGCCGTCTCCCTCTGGCCCTCCAGCACAAGGCGTTGGAAGGCCATTTGTTGTTCCTGGGGGACTTGGGAGGGTGCCGGAGCTGTGGGTGCCTCCTACTGGGTGGTTTGGGTGGTGGGTGGGGTCTCATGGATGTAGCTGGGCTGCCCTGATCCAGGAGGTGAGTTGCGGATGAGGTCAATGAGGTCTTGGATGGTTTGGGTGTCGATGCTAGTGTTGTCCTCCTCCTCGTCATCAGTGAAGAGTGGCTGTGACTGCTCTGCAGGAGGTGTTGACGATGCCCCTGCGATGTGAAGGGGAGATGGTGTATTACAATGTGTCCACATGTATGTAGCTGCATGGTACAGGTTGACATTCAGACAGCATGGCATTGTACATTGTGACAGTCTGTGGGTCTGGGCGAGGACCTAGAGTGATTGTGGGTGTGCACTGTGCCCTGCTTGCTTGTGCATGTGTGCCATTGTGGCCATCTCCCTCCGTCCCCCCAGTACCTGGTGGTCACTCACCCTGTTGCGGTTGTGTTGTGTCCTGTCGAGCAGAGTCCAGTCCCCCGACTCCGGCCACAGTCTCCACACTGATGACTGTCGACACCAGCTCCTCCATGTCATCCAGCTCCAGCTGTGGCGCTGGGCCCCCACCTCCGGTCTGAGTTGCTGCCTTCAGATTGGGGGAGAGTTTCTCCTTGGTCTTCCGCTTGATGTCATTCCATCGCCTCTTGACCTCGTCCATTGTCCGCTTGTGCTCTCCGATGGCATTCACCTTGTCGACAATGTCCCGCCATATTCCAGTTTTGGTGCCCAATGACACGTTGGAGGTGACGAAGAGTTGTTGATGGTGTTCCATCACCTCCGTGACTATGATCCTGTTCGCCTGTGGACTGAACTTGGTCTTCCTGGTCTTCTTGTCCTTGCCCTTCCCTGTCCCAGAGGTCCCAGGCTGGTCGTCCGGGGTGCTTGTGGGGTTGCGCTCGTCCTCTGCGCCTGCTCCGGCTGCCTCCATGGTGCTTGTGTGTTGGTCAGTTTGTGTGTGGGTGTTTTTTTCTACTTTTATGGAGATTTTTGACGCCTGCCAGGTGTGTGTTACAGGCCTGGTGCTGCTTGTCGCTGGGTTCCTCATCGCGCTTTGGCCCATCGCGTGTTTTTTGGTGTTGTGGTTTGTGTTTTTATCTCCATCGTGGTGGTTGTATCGCGGACTTTGTCCGCAGTTTCGGCAGACTATCGCATGGTACCGCCTTGTTGTGAATTCCACATTGACACAGGGTTATTTTCCCGTGATGGGCTGCGATATTGAAAGTTGCGTTACGCTACTCTTGCGGTAGTTATCACACGTTCTTGTGAATATACCCCCAAGTTTAGTGGATGGAAAAAGAAAAGAGAACCTCTAATTTTGTCATTACCTTTATAACATGAGCCACATAAAAAAACTCTAGTAAAAAAAACGCCCAAATCTGCTTTGTACTCTGATGACCTAATTGCCCTTTCATTTGCCAAGGGCCCAGCTTACGGCTGTTTCCCTCACTGGCTGCCCTTTGCCAAGTCCTCTCTTCAAAATGCAGTTGTTCCAAGCCTCAAAGCGTCTCATGGCAATGTTCTCTTAAAATATATTCACCTTGAACCATCTAACGTAGCGTACTACTGTGAATAAGTCTTCTCCCAAATAATTAGTACTATCCTGGAAAAAAACCTACTTGGCTTGCTTCATTCTGGGGAGTGGCAATAGTTGTGCTGCTTTTGCAACAGCCCTAGAAAAGGGTATGTTTAGAGATAGATATCTGTTAGTTTGACCAATCAAAACTTTGCAAGTGAGACTTAGGGCTCTCGTGAAGTATTGTGCCTCAGTCAGCATACCTTATTTTACAAATACTTCTCCAGCAAAGCTCTCAGAATAGTTAAACAAAAAGACTAGTCTCAAGCAACCTGCTCCTCAGGAAACATCTACACCTGGCTGCATAATTGGTCAACCTCTGTGTACGCTCTGCTGTCTATGCACCAGCTTCTCCATTTGTCCAGGCTCCCGAGCTACTCCTCTTACTCTACACTGTCTGTAAATAAGCTTTTCTATATATCTCCCACAATGCTTCAATTCCTTCCTATGCACTTTACCTTCAACCCTTCTATACATTCCTCAACTATTTTAGTGCCCATTTATGTCTTTACTAAGCCAATGTTAATTTAAGCTTTTATCTATGGACTAAGGCTTTGTATGGTGGTTGCTGAAGTTTTACCTAGTGGGTAGAAATACAATAAATATGGGGGCATATTAGCAAGACCGGCGATAAAATTATCGCCGTTTTAGCGGCAGGAAACTGCCGCTAAAACGGCGATAATAAGCTTGCTAATATGCGTTATGGAATTCCAATAGAAGCCCAGGTTAGATGTCCTGCACATCTAACCTGGGCTTCTATTGGAATTCTATAACGCATATTAGCAAGCCCATTATCGCCGTTTTAGCGGCAGTTTCTTGCCGCTAAAACGGCGATAATTTCATCGCCGGTCTTGCTAATATGCCCCATGATTTTTACTAGCACTGACCGTTTAGCGACATGTTTCCTTTCTACTCATTAATTTGTGATTAAATGTGATTTTTGATGCCATTTCTTCTACAGTTAGGTATGCAGTTTCCTTATACTCATAGTGGTATACTGCTCTGATTTATTGTGATTTTGTGTTGCCATGAAGCACTTATATCCTGTTATATTGTTGCCATCCAAATACCCTAGGCTGCTTTTACATCATATTTCAGTTTAATATATCCCTCCCCCTCCTCACAACCTGGTCAGACTCACAAATTGTGTCCCTTTGCAAGAAACCAGTTATTTAAGAAAAAAGTAGTGTTTAATTCCATCTTCAATGTTTGTTTGGGAGTTGGATCTCTCACACAGAAACAAGTTCCAGTTATCTGCTAGATAACTTGAAATCCGGCCTAACAATATTAATAATGTGACAGAAAAACTATTCTACAGGATTTCCCACCTCTAACAAGACATTAGGGCATATTTACAAGTCCTCAGCGCCACTGGAGCATCATTTTCCATATTTACAAGGTGGCGCTAATATGCCCCTTTCCGCAGCACTCCTATGCAGCAAAGGGCAGTGCAATGTGTGTTGCTGTGGGCGTTCTACTGTAACAGCTATTGCTTTTATACTCTGGCCCAGGTTTACAAGGCTAAGCCAACGCCAAAAACTTACACCATGGAATATCAGGCATTAGAATGACGCAAAAAGGAGAAATTATTAATTTCTCCTAGTTTCTTGCTCTTTCCATGTAGAAGATGCAAATCACCGTTATTGATTGCTTATGTGTAGGAAGGTATCCCTTCCTGCCCATAAACAATCATCCCTGTAGCGCAGGCAGCCTTGCAACATGGCGGCAGGGTGCCTGCACTGGTGCTAGGCAGCTTTTTTTGTTCCAGCAGTAGGGGAAACACAGGGATGCACCGTATTCTTGTGAAAACGGCGCATTCCTGTGTTTTGAAAATGTTGGAGTGTGGTGTTGCCAAATTTGATGCAGCTCTGTACTCTGACATTTTCCTGTGAATATGCCCCATAGTGAGCTCAATCGCAACCAGTGAGAAGGACATTGTAAAGTCTAGAAGATGCTTTGCTTAGGTGTAAGAATGTGAAAACTATTTCTTCCTACATGAAAATGCCTCTACATGCAAGGAAGCAGTAGCGTAACATTAGCACCCACATCCCGCTTGGTGCGGGGCTGTGGGGGATAATGTTTCAAGGAGGGCCGGAGCTTCAAGGGGCCCCCTCCGGCACTGTGCAAAGGTGGCAGTCCCCTGGCCTGAGAGCACCTGAATGGGTCCAGAGCATGGGGAGCACCATCCATGTACTTTGCAGGGGGGCCACCCTCAAGTTTCTTTATGCCACTGCAAGTAAGTTTTCCTTTTTGCATACCACATTTTTGGTGCAAATTACAAGTGGAGGTCTCAATTCTGAGACAAGGGCAAACGATATGTGTGATAATCAATACTCTGATGCAGTTGCAGCCTGATAAATTCAGGCAGGTCAAACCAGCCAAAATTTACCGGGGGAAAGGCCCGGGAAAATATGCAGAATTTGGTGTCTAAAATTCCCATTCCACATGGTATGCCTCATTTGCAAGTTAAAAAGTAGTAAATACCTCACTCCGTAGTAATGGTATTTACCACATATGGTAAAAACCTAGGGGCACACGCATCAAGCATTTTACCGGTCGCAAACAGGCCGATTTGCAGAATCGGCCCGTTTGCGACCGGTAAAATGCTATTTCCGATGCATCAAGCTCAAAGGCATTTGCAATTAAGGAAATCGCAATTTTTTGCGATTTCCTTAATTGCAAATGCAGTTAGGGAATCGCAAATTGCGATTCCCTAAATGCGATGCATCATGCATTCGCAAATTGCATTTTCGCAATTTGGAATTGCAAATTACCATCAACTTCAAGTTGATGGTAATTTGCAATTTCTTAGAAAAATGAATAAAATTGCATTTTCTAAGTGCCATGTGGCGCACACATATGCCCTTAGGGCATATTTGTGCACCACATGTGCACACATGCCAATTTTGGGAGTGCAGCAGGGTGGCTTTTTGGCCCCCTAGCACCCTTCAAATTGCATTCGCAATTTGCGAGTACCTATTTGGTACTTGCAAATTGCGAATGACTTCCCCTTCATTCCTATGGGCCTCTAGGCCCATAGGAATTAATGGAAAGGCATTCCTTAATAGCGAGTCGCAATTTGCGAGTCGCTATTAAGGAATTTGTAGGAATCACATTTTATTTTGCGATTCCTACATGCAGAAGGAATTGCGATTCCTAAATAGTGATTCCCTAAAAATCGCTATTTAGGAATCGCAATTCCATTCTTTGATGCATGTGGCCCCTAATCTATTCTGCATAACTTGTAATGAGGGCCAGATCTGTGACTTAGATTTCCTTATAATCAACGAAGTAGATCTTCCAAGGACACAAATCCAGTGAGTACACCCCTAACTATTGATGAAAGCTGAAATCTTGGGTCGAAATCTGAGGAAACCAATTCATGATTGTCAATAGGGGTTGGAAATCAATTTGAAATAAATACCATATTGTAATTTTCTAGAGCATTACATTAGATTATTACATGTTCTACAGACAGAAGCAGTGAAAGAAAATTAAACATGTTTCATGTTATATGATTCCTTTTCACAAAGGTTGCAAATAATGTTACAAATATTTGTTATAAATGTTAGTTTGGCTTTTAAGTGAAACAATAAAATACATTTGACTGGATGTTTTGAAATCGTTTTCTTGGAAGAAGGCAATGGGTCCTACCTGTTTGGTTGGAGATGCTTCCAGCAGGACAGGGCACACAGTTGAAACAACAGCTTGGACGTCCTGAAATGGCAGACTTCCGGTATCCGAGAGCACAGCTCTCACTGCAGACTGACACAGGGACCTGGAAACATATCAAGGATGACAGTGTCTATGTACTAATTACCCAGAACATGTACATGCATATTTCAATTTTCAAAGGTAGTCAGACAAGAAGCAAAGCCGTTTTGCTGACAGAAACTCAGATTATCTGCTAGCCTACCAGGAATTCAATGAAAGCATCAAATACAAGAGGATTTCATAAATGAAATATAGTATAGACTATATGAAAATGTTTCTTAAATGTATTGGAATTATTTAACAGTAAGAAGAAGAGAAGTAGTGAGATTCCAAGTCTGCACAGTGTACAGCAATGTAGAGTTGAAATTAAATCTAATTTTAACTTTATGAATCATATTATTTGCTCTGAGTTGTTTGAAAGTGACCCACATTAATCAAACCAGGGTCCTCGAGTAATGACCCTGTAATGAAAGTAGCAAGGTGTCCAATAACTGTCAAAATATGGGTTTTGGAAGTTAGAAATAGTTTAATGCACCAACTACATAAGCACTCAATAGAAGAACATTAATAGTGTGCCTATTGCAATCTTTATTAGAAGTCCATGTAGCACAAAGCTTGTAAAGTGGGACACATTGCAATACAGTGCTGGTGAAGTCCAATAAAAACTGCCTTTAAACTTTACAGGTAGCAATAATCAGAAGAGTTGTGTCACATGCCACCTCACAGTGTATGCTCCGTTTTGATCACTACAATGTTGGGAACTTTGGGATACTAAGGGGGCATATCTACAAGGCCCCGCGATAAAATTATCGCCGCTTTAGCGTCCGTTTTCGGGCGAAAAGCGGCAATAATTTTATCACCCTATCAGCAAAGACACGCTAGCGCGTGTTTCTATGCCTCTGCGCCCGTTTTCTCAACGCCCAGCTCTGCAACGTTAATGATATGCAAAGTGGGCGTAACTGACAGAAATAACGTGGAAAATGTCACTATCCGACATTACTCCAATTATCTATCTGCACGCTAACCTGTGTAGTGACGATAAAAGTAGCGCTAACCGCGCTTATCACAGGTTTCATTACGCCTGCTCTGACTCTTACTAAGCCATTATAGGCTATGGGTGGTGGATTATAAGGTTGAGACCACCCTGCCCTATCTACAAGGATTTGCCTATCGCTGTGCGATTATCGCTGGATTTCCAGCGATATTCGCACATTTTGCCTCTATCGCTGGATATTATATCGCATTGGAGATAGGCGTTGATGATAACGCGCTATCTCTGCGATATTATCCAGCGATAGCTGGCGATAATTATACTTGCGCTAAGTGCGCTGAGCGATAATTATCGCGGGGCCTTGTAGATATGCCCCTAAGATTTTATCTGACCTTTTTCTTCTCCTAAATCCTGTAGGCAAAAGGCACAGTGTGTTTTTTCTGACCTGCAATGCGAGTGCCTCGCCCTGTGTACAGATAGCAGTCCACTTCATTAACGTTTCAATAAAGCTATCTTAACATTCTTATCCTTTTGCTGATGTCATCAAGGAGCTCTTTCCTAAATGTGCCATCCACTAATGGTCAGAAGCTTGGAGTTTGGTACATCTGTAAAAGGTATTGCAGTATTGCAGTGGTGGCTGGTGGGCGTTATCTTTGGCTTGAATTCCTACGAGTAAGGCTGATTTCTCAGTGTGTTCGAGGAGGTGAGTGCCCGATCAGTCCCATTCTGACTCGCTCACTTTCACTCTGTCTCATTATCACTTACACTCAATCACTTAATCTCACTCATTCTCAGTCAAACTTCCTCTCACTCATTCTCATTTACTCTCACTCAACTTCACTCATTCCCACTCATTCGATCTCATTCTGACTCACCTATCGCTCAGTCTCACTCTGACTCATCTAGTCTCGCTCAGGCTCACTCACTTCCACATAGTCCCACTGATTCTGACTCAATCTGTTTAATTCACTCAGTGTCACTCATTCTCTGACACTCAGACCGTGACTCAGTCTTAAACACAGTCAATCAATCTTACTCACATTCAGTCCATCTCATACACTCACCTAGTCGCTATCATTCTTACTCATTCCTACTCAGTCCCACTCATTCAGAGCCACTCCAACAAAATCAGTCTCAATGATTCTCACTCTGTCCTACTCTTTCTGACTCACTTAGACTGTGACTCACTCAGACTTACACACAGTAAAATTCAATGTCAGTCGATCTCACATTTACACTCACTGTCATTTTCCCTTACAATAGCATTCATTGACATTCTCCCTCACAGTAACGCTCACTGTCATTCTTCCTCACAGCTACACTCATTGTCTTTCTGACCTCAGTTACTCTCACTGTCATTCTCTCTCACTCACTAATATTCCTTCTTGCTCCAACTCACACTTCCTGTCACTCATTCTCACTCGTTGACTCCCTCTCCTGATTCTCTCACACATCCTGCATGCACCTGCCATCACCCACTCTTACACATCTGTATAGCACCCACATTTTGAAATGTTTAAAGCGTTTTTTTTTACTTACCTTGCTGCAGGTACTGTTTGGACTCTTGCTCCTTTTAGCTTCCGGCGCTGGAGCATGAAACTGAATCCTCGAACCTGAGCAGTTAAAGGGACCCAGTTTCAGTCTCTGCTTTTTCACCCCACCCTTTCCCAACTTTGTGACAAATTTGGAAAGGGTGGGATGACAGGCTGATTGGCTGTAGCCACGGGCACTGCAGGGCTCAAGTTATGTTATGTTATAACAATTTATATAGCGCACTAATACCCGCCCATGTTTAACTATAGCTGTGATGCTTCGCACTTCAACAATGGGGAGGAACAGAGGCGTGCCAGGGCCCCAAGGCCAGGGGTGGGATTTCTCCACCATGTAATCCCTCTCTGAAAGCTGGTGTAGGCGCCTTTCTGTGCATGCTTCAGCAATCAGACAGAGTCTGCTGCCGGACCTGAAAGAGGTCGGTAGTGTTTCCATACCAAGAGTGAAAAACACAATATTATTCATCCTTAGTATAATAAAACATATGGGCCAAATGGAGGGGGGAGCAAGCCCTGAGCTCATTAAGAGGAGCTGCCACTGTACTACTTAAATGCCATAATTGCCACTTGAGGTGCTCTGATATTTTTTTTCATAGTGGATCTTAGATCACATTTTCCTTAGAACATCTGCAACCATGGTGTAATGTAGTAGTGGTTAAGGCAACTCTCCTCATGGGGTCCATATTAACTACTCAACAGATGACATTATTATAAGGAGTATGGAAAAACCAAAAGGCTGCGTTCACCTGCAGCGCAGGTAGTCCAAGGCCTCACACTCTTTGGGGTGCACACGTAACCTTTAGTGCGTTGTCATGTCCCCTATGCAGCACACCGCATTGGTGAGCCCTACCAATGAAACATTGCACATAAATATGTCTGTGCAAGTCAATACAAGCACTTGAACACATTCCAAGGTCATATGGTGGGAATGAAGTTTAACCATCAGTTTAGGGTTAGAAGTGAAGCACGGAAGGAAGTGAGCAGCATCCGATGACTGACTAAACAGAGCGCCACACTATGACTCACGAATAATATGCCGGTGGACACATATTTCTTCATGATGCTATCACACTGCTTGCAGAACAATACAATACATGTGACTATATTATACCAGCATTATGCAGTCTGATCAGTAATGAAATTCTCATTGGTCAGCGCAGTAGAAATCCTATTGGTCAATGCAACTACTATACCATATGTGTACCAACTTTTCAAGTAGCACATCTAATACATATTTATACTATGAGGATACATTTAAAAAGGGATCCTGTCCTTCATGATGAATTGTTCTCACCTGTCTTTGTTTTCCACCCCACAAGATGGCGGTCTTGTTACTGATTAATGTAAGGGCTGGATTAGAATTGGCATCATACGTCCCCACTTTAACAAAGCTGCTGGTGTCCTTGGATGTCACGTGCCAATACAGCAAATCCAGGAATGGCGGGGAGTCTCCGGATGCATCAAAGAAGAACTCATTCCCAGCAGCGGCTCTCGTGTGGACATTCTTCACGTAGTGCAGCATCTGCAAAAAACTCATTGTTGGAAATGTCATATGAAGATTATGATCAAACATGAATCTGCCGTGAGTGTCAGCAACGTTTGAGAGCAGTGCTGTGAAATCCAGGGCATGGGTTCTTATTGTGGTTTCCAATAGGGCATCACTGAACTATCAGTGAATGAGGGAATACGTCTGGCTTTGTTTTATAGACATGTTTCTAACTTCCTTGTACTGGTACATAGGTATTTAGGAAGTTTACACACATGAGGAGGCAGACCCTTTTTTGCAGGGCCGTTTCTAGGTGTTTTGCCGCCCTAGGCGAGAATTGAAAAATGCCGCCCCCTCCCTTTTACTGTCATCACTCTCTCCCCCTGTCATCCAGGCTAGAGAGGCACACCCTCTACTGCCGAACTCTTCTATGTTACTCTCATTTACTGTCAGGAAACACAATCACAACAATTAATCCTGCAAACGACCTCAACGAAAGGCCCAGGCCAGACCGTTATGGTAGCCATACGCTCACAGAACTATGTACACGGATGTCCAATAGAGCCTTGTATTTAAATACCACCGAGGCGTCAGGTGCACCTCGTTTTCAAAACCAGAAACAAAAATAGTAACTTGCACCATCTTCCAAGGCCAGACCTAGTGGTTTTGCCAACACTTGTTTTTTTTCACTGAGGCACCTGAAATAGTTATCATCTACCATTGCTCGGGGTGCCACACATTTGGCTAAATGAGGAGCCGGGATTACAAATCGGGGTCTCCTGCTCAGCAGCCGCGATTTTACCGCATCCGCTCTCTGTAACACACCAGACTACTATAAAGAAGTTTAATGTTCCGTTTCTTGTAAAAGCCCATTTTTACACGACACTTGATGTAGGGGAGTGCATGTGAGGAGTATTTTAAGAGCTCAGCAGTTTGGCGGATGAAGGAACAGGGGTACTGGGATTATAAATGGGTATCCCCAGGACCACACTGTTGATCAAACGGGAAGCAGGGTCTACTTGTTCGTGAACACCTTGCAGGCATGTGGAACTCCGATGCTAGCGGGTGCAAAAGGTCTGCTTTTCACTATATACGGAAGCGAAGTATTTAAAATAATTAAATATCCATTTAGAATCAAAGTATACAAATGTATATGAGGGCAGGTCACACTGTAAAGAAACAATATTTGAGGTGTCCGAGTGCTAAATTTGGTCTATATCTCCTCCTCACAGCCGAATTTTTCATGATAGAAATCGATGAATGATTAGATGGATCCATGAATGGCTGGATAGATGGATTATGAAAAGAGGAATGTTAGAAGTGAAGAATAAACTGTGCAGATAAATTAATTCATGGGAAAATAATCATTTAAACGAGAAGTGATTGCATGGCTATGTTGTGAATGCATTAACAAATGGGCGCAGGAATGAATACATGGATGTGTGAAGATAATGAATGCATGCGCGAAGGAATTTGATGGCACGCGCTGTGCACCATACTCTGGTTGCTAAAGATGAGACCCTGTAGATAAAAAAACATTGTGCAAAACTCTATTTCTAAACAAGACTCCTCCACCCACCTCCAGCTCTAACCCGCTTAGCTAATGGCAGCGCTCACCTGAGAGCTCATCCCTTGTTTTCTGGTGCAGGTAGCCCTGGTCCAGGGAGTAAGGGGCCACCCCTGAGAGCACCCCTATCGCAGGAGCACCACCAGGTGGCAAGGGCTGCTGCTTCACGTAGGCTCCAGCCCCCGAGGAGCTCCAGTGCACCGGAGGGCTGGCATAAGGCGAGTGGCAGTCCATTGCGCTGGTCAGGGCAGGCGAGGAGGGCAGGGGGCTGCTGCTGCCGCCGCTCTCTGGCAGGTAGTCCCCCCCCAGAGGGGCAGCTGGCCATGTAGCTGGAGCCAGGGCTAGGGGGCCTGTGGTGGGCGCTGCTGAGCCCCTCCAGGCCCACGGAGCCATACCCCCCCGAGTGGCAGCCCAGCGGGGCCGGGGGCACCTGGAAGTCGAAGGCCCCGAAACCCAGGCCGTTGACCATGCGGTACATGGCGGGCTTCGGCGCCTGGCACTTGCACCGGAAGCCGCGGGGCCGTCGCCGGAAGGAACCCTCCTCGAACATGAACTCGGAGGCTGGGTCGATGGTCCAGTCGTGGCCCTTGCCGGGCCGGCCCAGGCCCTTGGGCAGCTTGATGAAGCACTCGTTGAGGGAGAGGTTGTGGCGCACTGAGTTCTTCCAGCTCTGGTAGACCCCACAGAAGAAGGGGAAGCGCGCCAGCAGGAACTGGTAGATCTCACTCAGCGTCAGGCGCCGCGCTGGCGTGCTCTTGATGGCCATGACGATCAGAGCGATGTAGGAGTAGGGTGGCTCCTCCAGCCGCCACAGGCCGGCGCACGGCTTCTTGGGCTTCGACGAGGCCGGCGGCTCCATGGGGCGGGTGGCGGGCTCAGCAGGCCCTGCTGCGCGGCTCTGCCGGGGCTGCAGGGCCGCAGAGGGGTCCACCGGGGCAGGTACTGCTGGTGCAGGGCCGTTTTTACCATTAGGCAAGACTAGGCGGCCGCCTATTTTTACTTTCATAGGTTCAAATTAAAAAACAATTCCCCCTTTTGCCGCCCTAGCCCTTTTGCCGCCCTAGGCGGCCGCCTAGTTTTGCCTAATGGTAGAAACGGCCCTGCTTTTTTGTCCCCCACCCCAAACTTTAAGTCTGGTTCCTGGTGCCTGGTATCGCATGTGGCAGAGCTTTCATAGAGTAATAATGCATGTTACATGCGAGTCAGGGCTGTTTACATATCAACATGAAGGAGTGTGTGTAACAGGCACAGGAGATAGAAAAGTAAGCTAATCAATTGAATGGTAATATAATGCTTATTGTGTGTGCATGATTGCTATATTGTCTCCAATTTTTTAACATCATTCCAACTAACTGCACAGAGAAGAAAAACTTTCCACTTCTCTGATGTGTGTGTGTAGTAATCATGGGTGCAAAGGAAGTGACCTCCTAGAGATTCATCTTGGATGGAAGAAGACAGCGGGGTCTCATCTTGAGGGTGGGGGATCGTTGACACCCCCTCCCACTCAGGGCCGGCGCTAGGCATGGGCAGTGTGGGCAGCTGCCCAGGGCCTCACGCTAAGCTAAAAAACAGGGGGCCCCGCTTCACTGTGAAATGCCACACTTTCACAGTTAGCCCACCTGCTCCTCCAGGGCCCCCTGCCCCACAGAATCGCATTACAAATGTGAGGTGTCTTAACCTTGCTAGTCAGGGCGTGGTGGCATTCCTGGGGGTGCAGGGGTGGGAGGAAGGAACAAACAGAATGGGGCTGGCATATTCAGGGGCGGGGCAGCGCCTCTGTTAGGTACTGGCCATTCATGCCCCCCTTTCTGCATTTTGTTGCTAGGTGACAGAAGGCCCCTTTGTTTCCAGGACAAGCCTGTGTGTATGTGCATTTCAAATGTATGTAGAACTCTTGGTGGTAGGGCAGTGTTTTGCTAAAGGCCTTGTTACTGCTTTGAGGACCAGGGAAGGGGCCCCCCTTCCCTGGGCCTCAAAGCACTGGAGCAAGCTGCAAGGTCCAGGTGTGGGGGACCCCTTCCCTGGGCCTTGTAGCCATTACTCCCTCTTTCCTCTCAAGTTTATTTGTTCCTCCATGGAATTGATCCACAAAAGAAAAACACTTTTGCTGGAAATGTCTTTTGTAGATATTTTTCTATTCCAAAGTGCAGACTCGGGATGGAGAGAAATAAAAAAAAACTAAATAAAGCAAGACAGAGTGGGTCGCAAAGTGGCCAGATTGATTTTATTCACACCCAAAACACATTAACGCCACTTTACAGAGGTTGACAGTGAAGCGCTACTTTTGTTATCTCGTCTTTCTTGAACAACATTATTTCCCCGGATGGGGAAGTGCACCATTCCTGGATGTACTGCAATACCTGGTTGATGGGTGGATTGGAAAATAAAAGGTGTACCGTGGCTCTGTGTTTATGAGTGCCGTCATTTTAAACCATACTGCTTACATTTTGTAAGGATATAAGTAAAGGACATTGAAACGGGTCCCTTCTGGGCCCTTTAGTCATGTCCTTAAGTTTTCAGGCAAAAGCACTCACTGATTTCTGAATAATAAGTGCAAAAACGTTAAAGTAACCATGTTGTTCCTTCTAACATTTAACATGAGTTACTTAATCTTGCATTCCCTTGAGTGTTTGCTTTTTCCAGGATGTTGTTACTTTTTTTTTTAGGCAGCATATTACTCATGTTTAGTGCATAATTTGAACTGAGTCGCATCCAGAGGTTTATAGCGGGGCACAATTGGGTTGTATTTGAAGGCAGTGTGAGTTTCTCTCAGTAGGTTGTGGCACCATCGTCAGAGCTGACGAGTTTGGGACTGGGGAACCAAGATCAGCCCACCTGCCTACTCTCCTGAGGGAGCACATTCCCATGCTAGACCTTAGAAGACCCGCAAGACTTTAAAAACCCTGGTGTCTTAGAACCAGCAGGTGGACCCTAGCGGTGGCAAGTGTGGGTTAGCCTTGAAGGCCTGTCCGCCACAATCCATACTGAGGTTCACCTCCAGTCTTGCAGGCAGGCCTACGAAGCAGCAAACCTTAGAGCAACAGTGACTCTGTCACTGAGGTCACAGGACCCTTGAACAGGGAGGCTCTAGGGTGGTGTGAACGGTGAGGTAGCACTGAGCACTGATTTCAGTTGGGGGCGTCATGATTGCAAGTATATTATGTTTTCAAAAGCACTTGTTGACGCCTTCCTGGCTTCTGGCAATTTCCGGCAACAATAAAAATGTCATGATAACTCCGGTGATTGATGTTCTTCCTAGAAAGAGATGGAGTTTGTCAGGTGGAAGTTCTGACTCATGAAAAGTTAGCGCAGAGGGTTAATGTGCCTGCTGCAAAGGACATGTACCATGCAGATCACAAAGTGCACATAATGTAAATAGGTCAGTGGGTTACTGATTTTGTCAGTGAGATCCTTTTGTTACTTGCAGTTTATAAGTCAAACTCCTAACATAGAACGGTGAGCTATTAACTGTCATCTTAGAGCTGCATGCAAACTGCAAGGTATAAATTAGAGTAATATGTTTTTTTCCCAGTGTTTGATTATCCTAATGTTGCAAAAGGGTTCTTTTAGATAGAAATCAATTCTGGTTATTAAAGAGAACCCCCAACCATTGTATTACGTTCTAAATTCAGAGTTTGTGTTTCTCCAGACCAATCACTATTAAACTATACTGCCTAGTAGTATGATTGCCATGTGACTCCTACACTGTGTAGTCCTTTGTCTTATGTAACATTTCCTATACAGTGATTTACACAGGTATGATTGATTGTTTCTCTGTAATGTGTGTGATACAGAGCTTAATTTGAGCCGGGGCTTTCCGGTGCTAAGCACCGGCACTTAATTGGTTTCCGGTGCTCGGCACCAGCACCTAATTGTCAACACCATACATAGAACAGTCTACCACATGGTGGCGCTGCTCATCTAATTTAGAGATGAGCAGAACAACGGTTGTTTAGGAATACAATACACATTAAAATTGCTCATACCTGCCTCTCCAGCCATTCCTTTAGCTTTAGGGACCTGGAATAATCTGAACTGTCGCATTTACATGCGAGAGAGATGGTTAGTAGTTCTTTTGGCAGCAATGACAGGGGCGATGGGTGGTGCAAGCTGCAGTGGCCTCCTGGTCAGAGCCCTGGCACTTAATATTTTGCAAATTAAGCACTGGTGTGATATAAAGTGCTCTGACACCCTACACTGGTATGAGTGGCGCTGTAAATCAAATTAAATGCATCTGAGAGAGAGTGTAGTTATGGAGACTTGAGGGGCACTGTTAAGGGGTGGTAGTGAGGGAATCCGTGGCAGCTGGAGTCATTGGGGGGCACCAACAAACATTGTCGCACAGGACTCCACCAGTGCTAAAGCCGGTCACTACCACTTCCTACATTTCTAACACCAAATCAAAAACATTGATTTGAAAACCCCTTGAATCTGCAGCATACCTTCAAGTCAATGTATGATTTAGTAGTGGCCTCCGTTGTTCTAAGTTTTTTTTTTATTTATGTAAAATCTTTATTTGTTTGCTATGGTGTCTTGTTTTTTTGTATTATATGTGTTGTGTTTTTGCACTTAACATAATTCTGGCAAGTAAAGAGCCCACAAACAAAAAAGATTGTCCTACGAGTCTTAGCATGTGCCTGTGGAATAATGGTGAGAGGATTTACGTTAAAACAAATTACTAAGTAGTAAAGTCATC
The DNA here is from genome assembly GCA_963921515.1 of Calotriton arnoldi. NCBI lineage: Eukaryota > Metazoa > Chordata > Amphibia > Caudata > Salamandridae > Calotriton > Calotriton arnoldi. The sequence continues at coordinate 2,572,697 of CAWUFW010000713.1, read as the reverse complement.
CTAAGATGGCACAATAATGGCACGGAAAGATAACAGAGCCTTTTGTAATTTGCGATTATATCCATGGGGTGAGGGGTTTTCTCTTGTTTAATTTTTTATTTTGAATGATCCCGCCCCTCATTACCTCAACAGGATCTCTCCCCTTTATGAGACAGAACTGGAATTTTTATCATGCACTCACTGAAAACAATCAGTTAACACTAGCTTTTCCATCCAATGTGGCAAATGTAATCCATTTAATACAGTTTTAAAATATATGGAATTATTTCATTTGTATATTTTTTTTTGTCCATGTCACTGATAACGACATTAGGTCTCTTCAGTGATGCCAAATAAGATCAATAGTCCTGCGATTTCACTTTTGTGATGTCACTTCTTGTGATGTAAAATGCAAATTAGAGGGGCCTCACATCTTGACTTTCACCCAGGGCCCCAGAAGTTCTAGGACCGGCCCTGCTCCCGCTGCATCCATACAAAACGTGAAAAAGACCAAGCACAGGCATCAAGGGCCTAAAGTAGCATCCAGCTAAACCACTCCATCCAATCCTGGTGCTTCTCTCATGCTTGATATCAGCTTGAGAGTAGGGCCAGGATTGGTTAGGGGAATTGCCTGTGCTGGAGCCCGTGGAGTAATACAAAAGGGGATGATGGACGGAACGTTTGAGCCAATCAAACACTCACCCCAGTCAACTGATCTGGGTTTAATCCATCATCATTCTTTAGCTCACTCCACCACCCCAGTTCAGACATGGCCATATGCAAATCAGTCTGACCCTGTGCCTCATGGGAACAGTCCAGCACGAACTGCCAAGCCATGTCTTCCCTGGACCGGAAACAAGCATCCTAGGACCGGTTTCTGGCATTCCAGCCGTCATCAGCCAGGCTTGCTTGAATCCAGTGGCAAAGTGAGCAAGGGACCCACGTCTGGGCATACCCCCGCCAACTTAGGGCGAACAAAGCGATACAAAAGGGGATGATGGACGGAACGTTTGAGCCAATCAAACACTCACCCCAGTCAACTGATCTGGGTTTAATCCATCATCATTCTTTAGCTCACTCCACCACCCCAGTTCAGACATGGCCATATGCAAATCAGTCTGACCCTGTGCCTCATGGGAACAGTCCAGCACGAACTGCCAAGCCATGTCTTCCCTGGACCGGAAACAAGCATCCTAGGACCGGTTTCTGGCATTCCAGCCGTCATCAGCCAGGCTTGCTTGAATCCAGTGGCAAAGTGAGCAAGGGACCCACGTCTGGGCATACCCCCGCCAACTTAGGGCGAACAAAGCGATACAAAAGGGGATGATGGACGGAACGTTTGAGCCAATCAAACACTCACCCCAGTCAACTGATCTGGGTTTAATCCATCATCATTCTTTAGCTCACTCCACCACCCCAGTTCAGACATGGCCATATGCAAATCAGTCTGACCCTGTGCCTCATGGGAACAGTCCAGCACGAACTGCCAAGCCATGTCTTCCCTGGACCGGAAACAAGCATCCTAGGACCGGTTTCTGGCATTCCAGCCGTCATCAGCCAGGCTTGCTTGAATCCAGTGGCAAAGTGAGCAAGGGACCCACGTCTGGGCATACCCCCGCCAACTTAGGGCGAACAAAGCGATACAAAAGGGGATGATGGACGGAACGTTTGAGCCAATCAAACACTCACCCCAGTCAACTGATCTGGGTTTAATCCATCATCATTCTTTAGCTCACTCCACCACCCCAGTTCAGACATGGCCATATGCAAATCAGTCTGACCCTGTGCCTCATGGGAACAGTCCAGCACGAACTGCCAAGCCATGTCTTCCCTGGACCGGAAACAAGCATCCTAGGACCGGTTTCTGGCATTCCAGCCGTCATCAGCCAGGCTTGCTTGAATCCAGTGGCAAAGTGAGCAAGGGACCCACGTCTGGGCATACCCCCGCCAACTTAGGGCGTAACAAAGCGATACAAAAGGGGATGATGGACGGAACGTTTGAGCCAATCAAACACTCACCCCAGTCAACTGATCTGGGTTTAATCCATCATCATTCTTTAGCTCACTCCACCACCCCAGTTCAGACATGGCCATATGCAAATCAGTCTGACCCTGTGCCTCATGGGAACAGTCCAGCACGAACTGCCAAGCCATGTCTTCCCTGGACCGGAAACAAGCATCCTAGGACCGGTTTCTGGCATTCCAGCCGTCATCAGCCAGGCTTGCTTGAATCCAGTGGCAAAGTGAGCAAGGGACCCACGTCTGGGCATACCCCCGCCAACTTAGGGCGAACAAAGCGATACAAAAGGGGATGATGGACGGAACGTTTGAGCCAATCAAACACTCACCCCAGTCAACTGATCTGGGTTTAATCCATCATCATTCTTTAGCTCACTCCACCACCCCAGTTCAGACATGGCCATATGCAAATCAGTCTGACCCTGTGCCTCATGGGAACAGTCCAGCACGAACTGCCAAGCCATGTCTTCCCTGGACCGGAAACAAGCATCCTAGGACCGGTTTCTGGCATTCCAGCCGTCATCAGCCAGGCTTGCTTGAATCCAGTGGCAAAGTGAGCAAGGGACCCACGTCTGGGCATACCCCCGCCAACTTAGGGCGAACAAAGCGATACAAAAGGGGATGATGGACGGAACGTTTGAGCCAATCAAACACTCACCCCAGTCAACTGATCTGGGTTTAATCCATCATCATTCTTTAGCTCACTCCACCACCCCAGTTCAGACATGGCCATATGCAAATCAGTCTGACCCTGTGCCTCATGGGAACAGTCCAGCACGAACTGCCAAGCCATGTCTTCCCTGGACCGGAAACAAGCATCCTAGGACCGGTTTCTGGCATTCCAGCCGTCATCAGCCAGGCTTGCTTGAATCCAGTGGCAAAGTGAGCAAGGGACCCACGTCTGGGCATACCCCCGCCAACTTAGGGCGAACAAAGCGATACAAAAGGGGATGATGGACGGAACGTTTGAGCCAATCAAACACTCACCCCAGTCAACTGATCTGGGTTTAATCCATCATCATTCTTTAGCTCACTCCACCACCCCAGTTCAGACATGGCCATATGCAAATCAGTCTGACCCTGTGCCTCATGGGAACAGTCCAGCACGAACTGCCAAGCCATGTCTTCCCTGGACCGGAAACAAGCATCCTAGGACCGGTTTCTGGCATTCCAGCCGTCATCAGCCAGGCTTGCTTGAATCCAGTGGCAAAGTGAGCAAGGGACCCACGTCTGGGCATACCCCCGCCAACTTAGGGCGAACAAAGCGATACAAAAGGGGATGATGGACGGAACGTTTGAGCCAATCAAACACTCACCCCAGTCAACTGATCTGGGTTTAATCCATCATCATTCTTTAGCTCACTCCACCACCCCAGTTCAGACATGGCCATATGCAAATCAGTCTGACCCTGTGCCTCATGGGAACAGTCCAGCACGAACTGCCAAGCCATGTCTTCCCTGGACCGGAAACAAGCATCCTAGGACCGGTTTCTGGCATTCCAGCCGTCATCAGCCAGGCTTGCTTGAATCCAGTGGCAAAGTGAGCAAGGGACCCACGTCTGGGCATACCCCCGCCAACTTAGGGCGAACAAAGCGATACAAAAGGGGATGATGGACGGAACGTTTGAGCCAATCAAACACTCACCCCAGTCAACTGATCTGGGTTTAATCCATCATCATTCTTTAGCTCACTCCACCACCCCAGTTCAGACATGGCCATATGCAAATCAGTCTGACCCTGTGCCTCATGGGAACAGTCCAGCACGAACTGCCAAGCCATGTCTTCCCTGGACCGGAAACAAGCATCCTAGGACCGGTTTCTGGCATTCCAGCCGTCATCAGCCAGGCTTGCTTGAATCCAGTGGCAAAGTGAGCAAGGGACCCACGTCTGGGCATACCCCGCCAACTTAGGGCGAACAAAGCGATACAAAAGGGGATGATGGACGGAACGTTTGAGCCAATCAAACACTCACCCCAGTCAACTGATCTGGGTTTAATCCATCATCATTCTTTAGCTCACTCCACCACCCCAGTTCAGACATGGCCATATGCAAATCAGTCTGACCCGTGGAGTAGGCAGAACAGGGACGGAGCAAGGAGGACGTCCGAGGTGCAGCAAGCAAGGTAAGTTACTTTTTTTTTAAATGTATTATTTGGCGCTCGCCTTGCCTGCATGCACGCACCCCCCCACCCCCCACCCCTCAGTTGCCTGCCCTACCGATCCATGTACTAGCCAGCCGCTGATGGAAGAAGAAAGAAATAGCATTTGATTTCCGTGGCTTCTGTATGCCTCAGCATAGGAGCTTTGTTTTGCACATTTGTATGGCAAAGCAACCTCTGAACATGAGTGACCCCTCCTCGCTCCAGATATCATACCTGTGTAGGAAACTAAACTTGGCTGGAAAAACTAAAACAGTTCTTTCTAAAGCAGGCAGCACAGTAGTTCTGGGGTACCTGGGGGATCATAAATCTAACAATACCAACGGCGCCTCCGGAGTGACTCACAATCACCAACACAGACGTATGTGCATCTGGAGTTTTGTGTCACTCCCCTCTCTCTAGTTGTTCCACTTTTACTTGAAGTTATTATGGAAGCTTGCCTTAATTAAATGGCCTGATGAAGACCCGGACTAGGTCACACCCTAGGGGTTTGATAGATTGACACTGATCTTTAGTTTAGACAGTTCAGAGCATGACTCAGAGCATCCAATGAAGAAAACAATTTCTGATATGCTCAAAACAATTGATGACAGCCACTAATTCTGTTCACTTTGATGTGGTTCCAATGATCACGTGCACTGTACCATGTATTATGATATGTTGCGTCTTGTAAATATTTATTGCTGGTATGAATTGATTCCGATTTATATGAACAACAAGACTTTATAGTTCAAATGAATCTTTTTCATTTGTGGTAGTTCTTCATTCCAAAAACTTACCAATTCATCGGGTAGTGCATCAATATTGCTAATGTAAACACTGGCAATTGTTTTTGAGTGAACTGGGGTTTTAGAAAATTTAGAAAATTAACATAGACATAAAAGGTAGATGGCTGATAACATTTAGACAATTTAGATAGTGAACAGACTAATAGGTTAGGGATGTGCAATGAAATATCAGAGAATAGCTCATGTTTGCCTTGATTTGAAATTATCTAATGAATGGTGCATCATAATTATAAGCGATCTGATGCACATGAATTGTAGACAAATACTGATGAATAAATAAACATATAATGGTAAAATACCAGTCACTGAGGGCACATATTGATTTCGGGGAACACATGAAAGTTTCATCTATTATCATCTGCAAATGACAGATTCTCTGACAGAGTTGTCTGATTCCTAACACTCCCTGCATAACATGCTACAAGTCATTGGAAAGGAAGTGACAGACACCTGTCAATTCGACCCTTCTCTGAAAAGGGTGCATTTCCTTTGTGGGCTAACACAATCCACCAGGTGTGACCCCAAATCTTTTGGGATGAACATGACACCGGGCTCTTGAAATCCCCTACCCTATTCACATTTGGCCCAGGAGGGCCACTTCACCCACTGGCCCTCATTTTATTTTTGTCTCCCTTTTTCAAGCTGATGATTGAGATGCCCTCTTCCCGAAGACAGGGTTTCATTGCAAAAGTGACCCTACACATTATTAGGCATGGTTGATGTGCTTCCTACTCTGGTGTGTATCGATGTCCGCATGTATGCATATAGTATTTCTATGGCACAAACCTAGTCAAAAGGCAACAGAGGGCCGTGCATGGCCAACAACAAGCACAAATTCAACAAGTGATGGGAGACGAAGTTGGGTTTTGGAAAGTTAATGTACTGTGATGCAGTTCTCTTTAAAGAGGTGAGTTTTCAACTCTTTTCTAAACATGAGCAGTGTTGGGGTGGTCTTGATGGTCACAGGGATGTTGTTCCAAATCCTGGGTGCATAGATAGATAAGGCCTGTTATCTTATTTTTTTCTCCTCTTAGTCTGCACTATGATGGTGTCCTGGCTGCTGGTGTGCCGGGAACCATCTGAGATAGTGAGCTTATCTGCAAGATAAGTAGGGGTGCTGGTCGTGATAGCTCTGTTAATGATGCGGCTGGTTTTGAAGATGGAGTAGGCTGGCAAGGGGATTCAATGGAGTTCCATCAGGATGAGGGTAAAATGATCATATTTGTTGAGGCAGCATATAGGATGCCCTTATGGAGTGTCAGTGTGGAGTCCGAGAGGCCAAGGAGTTCGGCATTACAGCCACCCAGATGTGAGTATACAAGGGCTTGAACAGATGTTATAAAGTCACTTTCTAAAATAAACAATTTAGTTTTCTTTAGAAGAAAGAGCTGGCCATTGTTGTTGTCTTGGCAATGGAGAGTGAGGTTGGCACCATGGATGAATCCAAATGGTTTGGCTTTCAGTGAAATTTGGAGTTCTTAGCAATTAAGGTTCATATCATTGAGACAGGGTTGTACTGCATCTTAATTGTTATTACTGGTAAATAACATGAATTCTGGCTTGGTTGGCTTGAGCTTCAGGTAGACGCTGGACCTCAAGTTCAGGATGATGTGCAAGCAGTGATTGAGGCATAGGGGGGCACACTTACTAAACTTTCATGTAGCGCAGGGCAGCAAGCAAAGTTGCTGCGCTGTGTTGCATGAAAGGGAGAGAGCAGAAATGCTACATATTTGCAAAGATATGGAGCATTTCTGCTGTTGCCTTGCGCTGGTGCAAGGGTGCCTATGCTAGAGGCACCTTCTTGCACAAAACCAATCCTTAGAGGCAGTTTCCTGTTTCTATGTGTGCTGCACAATGCTGCACACCTGAAAACAGGAAATAACACGGAGGAATAAAGTTATTTCTCCTTGTTACACATCACTTGCAATGGCATAGCATTTGATGCTTTCCCCAGCTTCCAAGTTTTTATAAATCTGGTAATTTGCCAAAATCCATTGGTGGACACATGAGAAAGGGCGAACGACCTTTACAACGCGGTTGTTACGCCGCGGTACGTTTACATCGCGGTGAATACAACGCAAGTCATTACAACGACTTGTGCTGGATGGTGCTATACACTAAGGAATAGTATGATTTACTATTCCAACACCTTCCCTACTGTTACGTAGGCTGGAGTTGGAATAGTAAATCATACTATTCCTAAGTCCAGCGCCCTCCAGCGCAAGTCGTTGTAACGACTTGCGTTGTAATAACTGCGATGTAACGTACCACGATCTAAATCATCGCGTTGTAACGTCACATATCCATGAGAAAGCCCATGCTGCACCAATGGAACTAACCCAGGGCTAGCAGGTGCCTTGCGTTACTTATCTTTACAGAGCCATGGAAGGCCACACAAATCAGCCCTTTGATATAAGGCAAGGACAGCTCAAACGCTTCATAAATATTGTCCTGGATGTCTGAAGCAAAGGAGACTTTTGCAGAAATTATGTTTATTTCAGTGTGATGGAGGCACATCTTCAAGGAATATGGGGTACCCCCTGTAGGACGTTTCCACTATTCATTCACTAGAGGGGTGCACAATTGCTTGTCTTCACTCATGATGACAGGCAGGTTGGTAGAGGCAGCGTTGGAACAATATTGTAGTAGTACTGCTGCTACAATTGTGTGGCATTTGAATAACCAGACTGAGCATCACCTGATGTGTGTTGGCTTGTAAAGGGTTTCAGCTTGGAGAATTTAGTTAATGGACTTGAGATGAGGGCTTTGCAGAAAGTAAGTCTACATGCTTTACACGCCTGTCGGCTCTGCATTCAATTTTCTTGTGCGACTTGCTTTGTGAAATAGGCAGCATGTGACATCAAAAAAATCCAAGAAAAGGAGGAGCTGTCTGTTCTTCAATTAGAAAGAATGGTTGGAATGGAGGTAATACTGTACTTCCTGACATTTCCAAATATCAGTTCCTCAGTGGGGCTCAGATGTCCCAAGTGTGAGAAGTATGAAGCAGTAATCCTGAGGAAAATTCAAGCTGTTCATTGCAGTTGACTAGATAGGCCAGCCATTGTTTGTACTTGGGAGATTTGCCCCCTCCTTCAGCAACAATCAACTGGCCACTGTGCAATTAAGAGTGCCAATGTGGTGTATCTTCAATAGGGTGTGGGGATCTCCTGAACCCAGCCCAGCAGTGCAATCAGAGGGTTTGGGGAAAGGGCAATGTGATAGTCTGACAAAAACCTGCCAATATTTGGAGGCTTCAGGGCAGATCTATGATAAAAGCAGGAAGTTAGCCTCTGAGGAATTAGATCTAACATAATTTGAGCCATCTCTGAGGCCAAAGTGCCTCAGTGTCTTAGGAGTGTAGCACATTGTTAGACTTGGCACCATTGGCGTGGGTCTCCCTTCCATTTTTTGCTGTTGCCTCTTATGTTTTTGCTGGTTTTAGATGCTTTTGGGCACTGTGCCACTGCTGTTCAGTGCCACAGTGCAAGTGCTCCCTACTGTAAATTGATGTGTTGATTAGTGACTCCATGATTGGGTTATTTGATTTACTTGTCAGACCCTAGTACAGTGCACCATGGGTGCCCAGGGTTTGTAAGTCAAATGCTGCTGGTGGGCTTGCAGCACTGGTTGTGCCACCCACAGAGGCAGCTTGTAAAGTGTGTCTCAGGCCTGCCATTGCAGAGCCTGTGTGCAGTCTGTGACTGCCATGTCGACTTGGCAAGTGCACCCACTTGCCAGTCCCTAAACCTTCCCTTATCTTCACATCAGACACCCCTAAGGTAGGCCCAAGGGCAGGGTGCATTGTAAGTATAAGGTAGGACATGCCCTAGTGTGTGTGGCCTGTCCTAATAGTGAATTACAGCCATTTTCGTTTTCACTATTGCAAGGCTACCTGTTCCCCATAGGCCAGAATGGGCAGTTTGATTATTACACCTTATAATCCTAACTGACCCAGGGAACAGGGTAGAAAAACGAATTTAGTATGCCTGAACTCAGAATGATAAAATACATCTTTTAGTGAAGTTGGTTTTAACATTCTGTGTTTGAAAATACCACTTTTAGAAAGTAGGTATTTTCTTGCCTAACCATCCAGCTGCCTCTGCTCAGGTTGTGTATTGTATGTCTGGGTTTGTGAGTGACAGGGGCTGGGGGATTCCAGGAGGCAGGGTGAGTCAGCACTAGGCTGAATAGGTCTGCCTAAAGGAGGATGGGTGGGAGGAGTTGCACCTGGGTCTGAATAGGGCTGTGCCTGCCTTCCACAACGCTGGCTCCACCTCCTGCCGGGCGTCTGATGGCTCTGCCCCTCACTCTCAAAGGAAAGAAGGAGTCATGTACACAAAGTGCTCCAGGACTGACCAGAACTGGTTTGGACTAGGCAAAGGCCTCTCTGCCTTCAGAGAACAAAGGATTTCTGTGTATAAATACTGGGGCCGAGACCCCATGAAACCAGATCACTTCTGGGAAATCAAGAAACCTGTTGCCAAGGAGAAGAAACGGAGAAGGTGAAGGAGGAGTACTGCCCCTGTGCTGTTTTGCTGATTGGGGTTGGCCTGCAGTGGTTGCTTTCTGCCAAGGACAGGAGAAAAGACTTTGCTGTGCTTTGTCATCTTGAAGAAGAGAATCTCCAAGGGCTTGAACTGAGCTTGTCTCCTGCCTGAAGTCACAGGGACACAAAGACTTCACCCCTTCTGTTTGCCTGCATCTAGAACTGCTGTTTTAGCTGCTAGCAGAAGGAAATTGCAACACCGACGCCGGCGAGCGACGCCGTAACCTGCACCGAAGCCTTGGGCACCGCTCGTGAAGAGCACGACGCACCGCCCCGACTTGCACCGTAGGCCCGATGCCTGCCGACGCTGTGCGACATCGACTCCGAAGCCGTCATCGAGGCCGCTGCCTGCACCGGAGCCGAGGACACCGCTCGTGACGCTCACGACGCACCGTCCCGACTCGCACCGCAGCCCCGACTTCACCGACGCCAGGGCTTCATCACCGCGGAGCCGATCCTCGACGTGGGTGACCCCCGAATTCATTGACACCGCACCATCGTAAGGAACCAACGCCTCGTCGCCATACGTGACATCACCTCCCCGACACAGTAAGGAACCGACGCCTCACCTCTCCTGCGCTGCAGTAAGGAACCGAGACATCACCTCCCCTGGGGTCGTAAGGAACCGACGCCGCCGGCGCCAACGAAGCATCACCTCCCCGACGCCGTGCACCGTCCTTGTTTTCATCAAATTCCAGGTACTTTTCTTTGTGGGTCTGCTCGACTCCGGGCCCGACGCCGCGCACCTCGCGGTCCGCGCCGTACTTTGGGATTTCCACCGGTCACGACGTTGTGATAACTCCAAGTGGAGTTATTTGTTGCTACAAGCTTTATTTGATTGACTATCCTATTTTTTAAGATAACGTGAACTGTTTCTATCATTTTAAGTCTATTTTTGGATTACAGTATTGTGGAATTTTGCTATTGGGTCTTGTGTTAAGTCTATATAAAGATTAATTATTTTTACATACAACCTGTGTGGTGTCCATCTGTAGTGTTTTCACTGTATTACTGTATGTGTTCAAAAATGCTTTACACAATGCCTCTGAGATAAGCCTGTCTGCTCGTGCCAAGCTACCAGGGGGTGAGCAGGGGTTATTTTAGGAGTGTATCCCCCTTATCCTGACTAGAAGCAAGGGTCCCTATTTGGACAAAGGTGCAAACCAGTTCTAACACACATCTGCTGTAAAAACTTAAAATCAATGGCACATAATCTGCTACTCAGGGACAGCATTCCTGTTTGTGTGTAGTAATACGTCCAAGTTTGGTCTGTTATAGGTTCTCCTACATCCCCCTCCCATCTAGATCTAGCAGTGTCTTATGCATGGGGTCTGTCTTCCATTGCAACATGATGCAGCCTGGAAATCAGTTGTTTAGTGGAGATGGCTGCTAGTATGCCCTCTAGCACGTTGCACATTTTGAGTTCTCGTGGAAAGTCAGGTGTAGTTTTGAGTGTGCAACGAATGTGGTATAATGAAAGATGTCTAACAGTGTGCACCGCAAGACTCACAAAAACAAATCTAGTGTGAGGAATTGCCTGATCCTAACTAGATCCCCCTTTTTATGTAAGCCTCAGAGTAAGAGCTGCTGTGATGTATTTTAGTCATCGTCACAGGAAGTAGTGGGTGGTGTTCGAGCGAAAGATCTGTGGAATATAAGATCTGTAGCCCTGCTCTGCTGCCCAACGCAGTCCAGAGTCAAAGTGTGCATGCTATAGTGGCCGTGTTGCGTGTGTAGCACTGGCATGGAGTGCCCAATAATGACCACAATGGGGAGGGGTGGACCACATCAGCCTCCACCGCTATGTGTGGTAGGTATGGAGTTGGGGCAAGGCAATCCAATGAACGTGTGCCTTGGCACACATACAATAGAGTTCCATATCAGAGGCTTTAACCCCTTTCTTGTAGAATGGGAGATCCAGTGTTTCCCAGCTGAGTCAAGGCTGTTTCCCTGCCCATGTCAATCTGTAAGTGTGTGCATAGATGGCAAAAGAAGGATCTAATGAGTGGTAAAGGCATGTTAATGAAGAGTTACAGTAATTTCGGCAATGGAATAATTTTCATGAGGCTGATGTAACCTGCCAAAGACATTGGAAATTATTTCTAATGTGTTATGCAGTCCTCCAGAATGCTCAGCATTGTGTCACAGTTTTCTCTGACCACCATCTATATATCATGGTGGATCAAACTGCTAAAATGCATAAGTGAACCCTCGCCTCAGTCAAGGGGGAATTCTGGTGCAAACCTATGCATGTTGTTTATGAGTGGCAAAATTATTGATTTGCTCCAGTTATTCTTCATCCCTGATAAGTGTGTGAATCTAATATATTTTCTCTGTATCTTATCCAGGTTGTATTTGTGGTCTGCATATAAAGAGATTAAAATGTGATGATTAGGATATTTTATAGCATAACCACAATAATGCTGGTGGAGCCTGTCAGACCAGGGGTCTAAAATCAAAACAAGCAAAATAGGATAGGGGGGATACCACTGCCTGGTGCCCCTTGTTGTAGCTATCGGCAAGGATAGGTGGCCGTTTATAGTTACTCAAGTTGTGGACTAGGTGTAAAGAATTTTAATCCAGTTTACAAACACTGGGGGAGTCCAAAACAAGCCGGTAAATGGAACAAATATTGGCACCCCATGGAATCAAAAGCCCTGGAGGCATACAGGAAGATCGCCGCTGCATCTAGGTTGGGATCCAGGTCTTGCATAAGTGCAAGTAAGGTGCATAGGATACGCGTCGTATTGCAGCCTGGGACAAGCCCATCTCTGATTTGGCAGCACAAGGCCTGGAATCAGCAAAACTGGATAGTTAGCAATCAGTTTGACCAAGATCTTAATGAAAATGACCAGTAGGAGTCACAGTGTTGCTCTGGCTTCCCAGGCTTTTAAAGGGTGACAACAATCGTCGCTCTCAAGAATGGAGGCAAAACACCTGCCCTACGTGTCTCCTTGATGAGAGCCAGCAAGTGAGGGACTAACCTGTCTCTATAGCATTTATGGAATACAGAAGCCAGCCCATCTGAGCCCGGGGCCATACAAGTGAGGAGCCCGCCTACAACACCTTGCAGTCCCTCTAGTGTAAATGGTTCCACCAAGAACAGGTGCTGCACATCTGTAACCCCTCCCAGTGTTGTATCCGTAAGTACTCCTCTATGTGTGACATGAGCACTGATTTTACTGATGTGTAGAGTGTACTATAACAGGTATGGAATAACTGGAGATTCTGGGTTGCATCCCAGTGGGGGGACCCATTTGTATCCTCTAAATGAGTAATAGTCACAGCTGCCCACAGGTGTCTCATCAGGGTTGCCAGCTACTTGTTGGGTCTCTCTGCCTCACTGTACATGTGTGCCCTGGCATAACGTCCCCATAGTTTGCACCCCCTTTCTGTGAGCTCAGTACATTCAGTAATCTTGTCCCTGATACACATTTGTACCGATTTGTCTGTCGCAGGGCTCAGAGACTGTGTAGACTCTGTCAGTTCCCGAGGTCCCACAGGAGCTAGTCACCATCCCCTTGCCTCCAGCAGCCCAGCCTCATTGTTGAGTCCTGCTTCTCCCCAGAATCCCAAACAGGCCTCAGTGGCACTGAGGAGAAAGAGGGGGCAGGGGAAAAGTGACCAGTCTCTGGTCCGGTATCATGGGCAAGTGCGCTTCGCGTTACAGCAGGTGCGGGCACTCACCCTTGCCTGATTGGCTCCAAGGCCTTACTGTGTTTCCTGGTTCTGGTGGCACCGCCTGTTATGCTCACTCCTTACATCATGGTCCTACCACACAAACCATCCTATCCACATCTCTCTCACACAAGTGTCGGCTTGGCCCACAGCTTAATCCCACAACAGGGGAAGCCACAGCCATACTCTGTCCCACGGATCCCCATAACTGCTGATCATTCTGCCCCAGCACTCCTGGGAGGGCTTGTTGCATTCTCAATTTTGCTGGCTGTAGGAGTTGGTAAAGGGACTGATCTCAGTCACTGATCTCCACCGCTGCATAGTCCCGGGGAGCGGCACGGCTACAGACACTTCAACTTGACAATGTTAGGTTGCATAAATGTGGATCCAGGCAGATACTGTCCCCTGACAGCAAGTGCTTCACAGAAGTGAGGCCATCTTATGCACCGGCACCTTGTCATCCCTCTCACTTCTGATTAAAGGTATGAGATACTCATAATGTTCTTGTTTCCTGATGTTCCTGACACTGCTTACAAATGCTGTAAGTAAGTAAGCAAAAAGTTTATTTAGCGCATGATCAACAAGGTATCTTGGCGCTAGCGGAAACCCTTTGAGGTGCAAAAAGTTGAGCGGAACTTTAGGTAGAAGAGCATGAAAAAAGCAACGTTTCTAATGATTTCCTAAAAAATGGAGTCGCTTTCTTGGGATCTTAAAGATAGGGGCAGGGAATTGCAAAGTTTGCCCGCTACATTAGATAACCTTCTACCACCCCAAGTGGACTTTTTTGTTTTTGGAATGGTAACCTGTCTACTTGCTTATTACATTCTTATGATTAAATAACGGCTGAGACAAGCAAGTCATAATGGAGTAATTCCTTGATAACATGTCAATGATATTTTTACTTTAAATGAGCCTTCTCCATCCCAATCCTTAAAACGACTGTACTTATCGGTTTAGATGGCTGTTTATGGTCAAATCTATTACAGAGGAAAAGCTCACAAGAAGTGAGTGTGCTGGTGGATTCTTGTCTCAGACGTCTGACTTACCTCACTATTAGGCAAGTATTGGGTTAAGAAAAATTGATTTCAGTAATGTTATCAGTGGTTTGTGAGCTAATAGTAAGGCTCAGCTGGTAGAGAGAAAAATCACATCCACATGAGTGTGCTCACCTGCCATTGTTGAAAATCCTCAAGATCTGCACAGGACTTGTTGGTAAAGGGACCTTCTTGTGGCTTGCAATGAATCAGATCATGCAGTGACTGGGCCAAGGCATAAATGGCGAGGTTTGCACAATAGGGGAACCTGAAATCATTCACTTCAAAAACTGAGGCATCGAGAGACTGAATTGTTTCCATCCCAGTGCAGAGTCCTTTACCATCTGTCATGTTCCTTGCATTTGTCCCATTAACAATATTTGTCCATTTGCATCTGAAAAGTTGCTCCCAGGCTCTCTTCAAAAAGATGTCCTCCATGTCCTTCAATGGTTGCTTGTTATACAGAAACTCTTTGAACCCAGGGATGTCCCCACTATACACGGCAAACCCCAGTGTGCCGTTCAATGTTTCCCATAAGTCTCTTTCAGAAAACACTGCAGAAGGAACCCAAGTAGTAACTCCAATCCATATTTTTCCAGAGATTCTCTGAAGTGATATCTCCTTCAGGATTGGAGTGATATGCATTGCCTGGGTGCAGCAGACTATCACTTTGGCAGTGGACTGTTTCACAATGCCAACAACATGGGCTACAGAAGCCTTGCTGCTTTGTGTGGGAAGAATCTCAAAGAATGCAATGCAAATCCCATTATTGGTGGCCTTCTCCTTAAGCAATTGACTTCCCTGGAGACCAAGGTCATTATTGGAGGCCAGAATTCCAATCCATGTCCATCCAAAATAGAGCAGTAATTGCACCAGAGCATTTGGCTGAAATGAAAGGCTTGTCACTGTCCGTAGGAAAGTTGGAAACTGGACTTTGTCACTGAGAATGGGGAGTGCAGCAGCGTAGCTGATCTGTTCAGGGGGAAAAGGATATATTCTAATTAAAAATAAAGAAATATAAGTAAAATGTTCCTGCTGAGTCATTGCTCGCATACGTTTCTAGCGTATTTCATTCATGTTTGATAAAGCTTTTAATGATAAACTTTTTTTATTTAAAAATATTGCAATAGCTTTAAAGACAAAAGGATCACAACTTTAGACGAGGCTATCAACTGAATGAGAGGTGAATAAGTCATAAAGGGAGGAAGGAGCAAATGTAAAAGATCAAGGAAGAATGTGAGTGACTGTAAGGTAGAACAAAGGATTGTTGGAGAAGGAAGGAGGCATGTATGGGAAGAAGGAAATCAAACCAATTTGCTGACCCTATAGTGGAAAAAATTGTGAAATACATTAGACTCTTTCACCGCTTCTTTGACCTATGCAATTAGCTCTTCTATTATGACATAGTGAATATTTGCTAAATGTCTTAAAATTTGACAGGTTACCCCTTTTCTCAATCTTGAACCCTGAAACTCTACACAACTTTGTCTTCTTTCATACTTACCTGTCATGCAAATAGTTCTTGAAAGTTGTATTGCACATGAAAAGCTACATTGAAGAAAACAACCTCCCCCTTGCCCCCAGAGGACATAACTTATTTTGAAATGACCCTACATGAGCTCCAGAATGAACAACTTTACAACGTATGAAAATACGTTTGGGAAACCAAATGTCTGCTCATATCCACTCATCAGGTGGGTTCAAGCCTGGCTTCATGCAACAAATGTCCTAACCTGCAAGACAGCTGCATTGCGGAAGTTGCAAAATCTCTTGGTTTAATTCTGGACAAAATCCTTAACCTTCACACTTACATTAATACTTTAGGAAAAGGGACTCAACACAAATCTGACTACTGTAGGTAATTGAACCCCTCATTCCAACTGAAGACTTCAAAACAACAGTGAAATTTGCAAGACTATAGCAACTGCTGAGAGGCAGATGTATCAAGAATCCATTTACCTCTTCTAGCAACAACCTTAATGCCGCAGCTCCCCTGGTATCACGTTCCAAAAGATCTCATCACATTGCAGCTTTTCTGATCTCTGTAAACAGTAGCCACATAAAGTCCAAGTAAACATGCTCTATGAGTCTCTACTATTAGTACAACTTTAAGCTACCTGATGGTCAATTTCCCTCTTGTATCTATCACTTAGACGGTGTACTTTACATTATTCTACATTCCTTAATCTCTGCATGCTATTCATTGTTTATTTCAATTTCTTTATTAAAGTTTGACTTACCTTCCGCCACCCCTTACGGAGTCAACAAAACTATAAACAAAACCACATCTACACATTCAAAAAGCAATCAAATATTACAGTTATAAAGAATTCTTTAAAATAAATAAAAATGTAATACCAATGAGAGTTAGAACCAGGATTACAGATAAAACTCAATTATTGCTTTGTATAATTTACATTATTCCCCTTTCCAAGCAGTGTATATAAAAAATGCCTATACTGCAATTTCTAAAATGAAAACTCCCTAATCATAGGAAGTACTGATATTAAAAGCAATCTGGTGCATTATTCGGCCTGATTTATACTATATAAAAGTACGAATAATTAAATAATAAATAGGGTCGGCAATAAGAGAGGAACAAATGAAGCACACAAAGATGCAAGACATGAATTAAGGGAGGAAGGTAGGAAGACGTCAGGGAAACGAGGATCAAAGAAAGGAAGCACTGAGGGAAAAAAGAAGGAATAAGGAAGGGAGGATGGAAAGAAAGAGGAAGCAAGAATGCTATGCTAGGTTGAAGGGAGGAGTCTAGGAATGGAGGAAAGAAGTATATTACAGAGGGTAGATGTAGAGATGCGAATCGAATAGGGAAGTCAGAATGGAAGGAATGAAATAGGGGAATAGGACTGATGAATTGGAGGAAAGGAGAAAAGAATGAAAGGAGGAGGAAAGCTCAGCAAGAATAAAGGAATAAAGTAAATTAAGGTTTGGAGAAGGAAGAACAGAAAGAAGGAAGGCGGATGTAAGGAAGACAGGAAAGGAAAGATGGAAGGAAGGAAAGAAGGAATCACAAAGTAAAGAAGAAAGGATGTTAGGATAAGTGAGGATACAAACAGAAAAGGAGGAAGAAAGGAAGGAAGGTTGAAATAAAGAATGAAGGAAGTGAGGATGGAATTTATGGACAGGAGAAGGTGTTTAAAGGAAAAATTCACTGTGTTTATTTTTTTATGCATGTCAAACTTTGGTCCCCGATTGTTACAAGGGTTTTTAAACGCACTAGTGACTTGGGGATCCTAGACTCTTGGTCTCAATCCATTAGAGTTCCTGTATACAAGAAAGGTAAGAAAGGTGATCCATGCTGCTCTGGGCCAGTTTTGCTCATACATTCTGTAGTAAAAATAGCAGTAAAATAGCAGGTTATTATGGAACAGATTTTGATTTGGGAGTTTTTTTCTGAGGCCCAGTATGGTTTTAGAAATGTTTCAGGCACTGTGGAACCTACATCTTTCAATTGAGAAATATACAGTTGTAATAGGCATTTGCCATTTAGGGACCTTAGTTCGGCCATCGACCGTGGTAATAAGCCAAAGCTGTGGTCCTTAGTGGCCAATAGGGGGGTTGTTTGGGGTATTGTACCCTTTTTGCACCACCTATATAGCGACTTGAGTGCTAAGATATGCTACAATACCAAGGATGATTGCACTGACTCTTATAAACTGGCCAAGTTTGGCAGACAAAGTTTTGTGTTGGCTCCAATTTTATTTATTCTATACATTAATGATTTACAAATCATTTTAGCAACAGTGTACAAGGACGTTCCGCATGTTGTATGGTGCCAGTTTTATTATATTTATTATACGCAAACAATACTGTTTTAATGGCTAGGACAACCAAAGCCTTAAAAAATTAACTTTATGGGTTTGTATCATATATGGATGACAGGGATCTAAGTACTAATTTAAACAAGACTTTTATAATTGCCAATAAATGGACAGATCGATATATTTTATGTTGAAAGGCCACTATTTTGGGAAGGTTAAGGTCTTTTCTTATTTCAGTCTGCTCTTTGGCAGCTCATCCTCTTGGAAGGATATGTTGAATTTAAAGCTGAGATCATTTTTACATTCCTGTTTTCATTTGTTTTTAAACAAAGGTAAAATGCATATGCTGTTTATGTTGAATTTGCATCAATCTAATTGTATTGCTGTTGCCAATTTTTTTGTGGGTGTATGAGCATACATCAACCCAAGGCCCTTACAGATTGAAATAAATCATTTTGCCAGTTCTTCAATCCTGCCCAAATTAATCCTGTCAAGAGGAACATGGGATTCCCTATCAATTGGATAGTATTGAGCTCTCACCTCTTCTATCGTGGATATCTATCTGGAGCAGGGCCGGACTGGCCGTAGCGGGCACCAGGCGTTTACCTGGAGGGGTGGGGGCCGGTGTTCTGGCCGTGGAGGCCGGTTTTGCAGCAGTGCTGCAATATCTGCCCCCAGTAACAAAAGCGGGACTAGTGCTTTTTACTAGCACGCCCTCCCCGCTCCCAGGGCCGGTCGAGCAGCAATCTGCCAGGGCTGGTTGCTGTTCCCAGTCTGGCTCTGATCTGGAGCAGTCCTTATGCCACCTTAAATACATTAATTACTAAGGATTTAACATCTGTGGAGTGACATGGAAAATCAAGATGGCTTACCTACATTAAATGTCTTTGTAAAAAATAAGTAGAGCAGATTTACTTGATTTCCCCGAGTAACTAAATATATAAATTTATCTCCTTCAAATTTGCGGCTGCTGGCATGCTCTCAACCATCAGTGGTGCTCAACAAACAATGCCCCCACTTGCTCATAACAGAATCAGCTGCCACTTTCCTCCTTAGGAACGAGATCAGCACTCCAGTTACTGCTTCTGAAAAGTGTATTTATTTTGGCAGAGGCATAGCAATGCATTTCAGTTGCTCACTGAAACCTTTAATACGATACAAATGCCATTGTTGATACATTCAATACTTCACCCTTATAAGTGACATAAACAAAGGGTTAAATAACAATGGAAAAAGTGGCCACCATCTTCTAACATGTGGATATATCGATACATGTGGTACATCTACTTCATATAGAAAAACAAATCAAGAGAATATTAAATACTAAACAAGACATAAATGTTTCATTATTGACAATTGTTATTCCATTAATATACTCCTCCAAGTTACATTTCATATCAAATTCATATCCAAATTTAGAATTTTAAAATAACATTATTTCTTTTATATTACATATACTAAAATGTCATCAAACAATGGCTGGTGTGCACCGTCATTCATAACCTTTATAAAGAATCTAAAATGCAAGTTTTCTACTCCATCAATTTGCCACCACAGCACTGCCAGACATTGTATAAATGCCACAATCACTCACTAGCACCGTGAGGGGAACGGCCCAACAGTTTCCTGTACTCCCGCCGTGAGGGGAACGGCTCTCAAAAAACTCCAAGTCCCTGCAGCCCTGTGGCGGCGCCAGCCCGTGACGCCGCAAACCGCGCCCGGAGGCGCGACAAAATCGCTGGTGGCCTCCCGCAGCGCGGGACGCCACAATCACTCACTAGCGCCGTGAGGGGAACGGCCCAACAGTTTCCTGTACTCCCGCCGTGAGGGGAACGGCTCTCAAAAAACTCCAAGTCCCTGCAGCCCTGCGGCGGCGCCAGCCCGTGACGCCGCAAACCGCGCCCGGAGGCGCGATGAAATCGCTGGTGGCCTCCCGCAGCGCGGGACTCCACAATCACTCACTAGCGCCGTGAGGGGAACGGCCCAACAGTTTCCTGTACTCCCGCCGTGAGGGGAACGGCTCTCAAAAAACTCCAAGTCCCTGCAGCCCTGCGGCGGCGCCAGCCCGTGACGCCGCAAACCGCGCCCGGAGGTGCGATAAAATCGGTGGTGGCCTCCCGCAGCGCGGGACGCGTGCGGGCTGCGCCCGTCATCGACAGGAAGAGGCAGGGCAGGGCCACTCCCCTTGGCCGTTGTGTTCCACGTTAGGGACTACCTGCGGGTAAGAGACTGATCTGTTCTGGTGGCCCTTCCTACTGTTATAGCACCCAGTTTCCTCTTGATAGGCCCTGCGGTCCCTAAAAGACACCTATATTGTAAACTGTGGAGTCCTAAGGATCAATGGTGTGCACCATTCTATAAGTAATTACTGCTGGCCGCATGATTTAGTGTCTCTTGTTCGACCTGACAAGTACTCCCCACTTCGTGACCGAGGAACTAACGGCCCAAAGCTCCACAGAACAGTGTGTGACCTAGATACGTGGGGGTGGGTGTGGTTCAGCGGGGGAGTGGCGGGTTGCCAGCTTCCTGTTTTTGCTTTTTTCTGAATTTGGGTTGCTTTTACACTGCTAGTTGATTATAGGCAACGTAGGTTAGCCCTGTGTGTTAAGAGTGTGCAGTGAATTGGGTTCTGAGATCGCCAGCACAAAACACAATGGGGAGGAAGGTTGGTTTGGCGAGAGCCAAAACTCCATGTGTATCTTCAGTACCCCCAACATCAATAGATAAAATGTTGCAGAGGGCCATCGGGGTGGTGGATACCGAGATTGAGTTAACGGAGAGGCGGTTATCACTCACTCCTGATTTATTTCTTCCCCCATCCGAGCCGATCATGCTGACAAATACGTCCCAAACTATGACTAATCCACAACTCCCGTCTCCTCCTCTGGTAGTACCTCACAAGAAACCAGCGTGCAAGAGCAGAAACACCACTAGAATCCCTAATATTGGAAAGCGTAAACAATCACTTGAGATGGGATCTAAAAAAAGAGGCTCAGTGAGGGTAATCCAGGTAGCGCAGAGGGGGGCGAAGAGCGAGCACCAATACCTCATGAACTCCCAGTAGTCAGCATTGACAAGACCTATCCGGCTTGGGCCATGAATCTGCTGACAGATCTGCAGAACAATTTGAGGGCTATGATCAAAGAAGAACTTGCCCCGCTCATTAGTCGATTAGACAAATTGGAGAAAGTGGTGGTAGCAGGGGAAGCAAGACTAGCAGAGCTGCAAATGTACCCCCTTCGGCAACCCAGAAGTGGGACTGATAATGGATGCCAGACGGACACCTTAGGCCCCATATCACCTAGAGGGTCTTTGATGCACGCTTACAAGGCTCCCCCATCTAGCCATGAGATGGGGGAATTGAATACGAATTTGCAGCAGGGAGGTGGGAGTGATAGCGGTGAGACTAGAGTCTATACCAGCACAGTCCCTCCGAAGCACCGAGATAGTCCCAGCCTCGTTGATCAAGCTAGTTCTAGGAATGTGAGTAGGCAACCACGACAAGAACATGGTGAGGGGAGACAAGTAAGTTGTAACTTAAGACTGCCTAGTATAAACCTTCCTCCTGCATGTTCCCCGTATGTAGCCATCTTGACAGGTGTCCCGCCACTGGAACCGAACAAAAAGAAACCCAATTAGAATTGAGGAATAAATGCCTGTTATGGCTACGTAAGGTACAAGTATTTTGAGTATGATAGAGCAGGTGAGATTATTCTAGTTCGAAGAGTAGGGTGGGTAGGCAACAGGCTCAAAAACGACCCGGGTGAGTGTGTAATAATTAATTTTAATAACCCTAATACTGTAGATAATCTACTTAAAACCACACTTAATTATCAGTATGCCCATACAGGAATGAGCTTGCGCCCCCTGGCCTTTTTCTACCCCTCCTATCAATCCTTCCCAAGAAATTGTGCACCACCTCTTAATCCTGCTAGGGAGGTGGTGCCTCTTTCCAAGGGAAGCCGGGACGTCTATACTAGGTCCTCTCAATTCAATGTCCCGGTGAACAATAGATACGAAATCTTGGAGAAGGTAGATTGACTTGAGGAGGGATCACCACAGGGTAGGAACTCTGAAAAGGTCGGTATTGACCTCAAGGACAGAGGTTGGGGTGGCTCGATCCGACCATCTAAGGGTAGTAGCCCCGGGCCCCCCTTGCATTCGACCCCAACAGGAGAGCAGAGGCGACCCAGTGGTGTGCTTGGTTCCGCGCCCGCTGCACCACTGGATGGTGTGGGCAGCGGGCGCGAGACCGGTGGGGCACCACTTGGGCACTGCACGCCCCCTCTGGATGTTACCCCTCCTATCTGTGCTAGGGTTCCAATGGGTATGAATGGTGAAAGAGGGCAGGGCAGTGGGTTGAAGATACTCTCATGGAACCTGGCAGGGCTCAAAAATAAAGTTTCTTGCCCTGAATGGGGTGATTTTGTTGATACCCATGACATTTGTATCTTCCAAGAGACTTGGGCGAGAGAAGAGCATCATCGGCTGGGATTTGCATCGTTTAACCATCTGGCAGCTATGGGAGGTCGGGGGAGACCCTCGGGCGGCTTATCCATTTGGGTAGGCACACACCTAGGTTGTAGGGCGGAGCAGTTGTCAACCCCCACAGTCGACATACAGTGTGTCCTGCTTTCTTTTCCCTCGAAGGAAAATCTGGCCTTAATTAATGTGTACTCGCGGCCAGTTAATAACAGCCAAGAATCTGCCACTATTGACCTTTTAGGTCATTTTATTCCAACGTATATGGCTAATAGTGGGGGGAGATTTTAATTGCCATTTCGAACCTCTGACCGACCCAAACCACTCCGTCCCTACCGAAGAGGATCGATATTGGTCCATACCTGACCCTCAGATCACTCCCATTAAGATTTGGTCACCATTGGCGTTGCAGCTCAATGCGCTCACTCTAGCTTTATCGCTAAGGGCATGCAACGGGCGGACTAAATCTGACCGTCCGGGTCAGTTCACATTTAATAGAGTAGGGCAAGCTTCTCTACTTGATTACATCATGGTAGAAACAAGGTTCTGGGAAAAGGTCTCTGATTTTTATATCACGCAAAGGCAGGATAGTGATCATAATGCTCTGAGCTTGGTGTTAAAGTCATGGGATCTGGGCATTTCTAATTCTCCCCCGGTCTCCCTAAATGTGCTGAGTGCACTTATAGTAACTAATAATAGAAGGAAAATTAGATGGGGTCACATCGAGCACTGTCCTCGCAAGTTGGCCAAAGTTTATCAGTTAGTGATCCTCTCTTTGGTCAAAATGCGGGGGGGTAATACAGGCGGAGGGTTCCTGTGTAGAACAAGATATGGTAGGGAAAATTCATGCAGAACTCACTCTGAAACTGGCAGAGGTGTTTTTCCCGGTTGTGCGTACCAGGGAAAATAACCATAACAAATGTTCCTGGTATAACAACAAATGCTGCAAGGCTAAGCGGGAACTTATGGATGCGGTTAAGGCGAAGGACAGGCTACAGATTAAACTTGCTAGGGCCAGCTATAAGCGGACAATATACCAGGAAAAAAACAACTGGGAACTAGAGAGATGGGAAAAACTCAGGACTGCCCTAGAAGAGAAAGATCTGAAAACATTTTGGATAATAGTGGGTGGTGGGGATGGGGGAGGGAGATCGGCCATCGAGCCTAACATAGTGCCCGAAGTGTTGGAAACCTACTTTGGGTCATTGTATACAGACAGGGAAGATGGGACTGACAACCCTGTTAGCACCAGATCAGGAATGGGGATCCATCAGGCGGGGGAGTGGGAGATTAGCATGACTGAAGTGGGAAACGCTATTAGTAAGCTCCAGCGTAGCAAAGCGCCAGGCTTAGATAAACTTCCGGGCGATCTTTTTCGGGAGGAACCTGTTATTTGGATACCATATTTATGTGCCCTATTTAATGCCATCTTGAAGGGCATGGATCCCCCTGATACATGGCGCGGGGCTGAGATAGTGCCCATTTTAAAAAAAGGCTGTCCTCTCACGCCCTCCAACTATAGGCCGATCAGTCTTATCGATAATTCCCAAAAACTCTTTGGCCGAGTACTCCTGGACCGTCTCCAGGAATGGATGGAATACCAGCAAATATTAACGCCTTATCAGGGCGGCTTCAGATCAAACATGTCAACCGTAGACCAGATATTTAGACTACAACTACTTTTCTGGAAAACGGTGACAATAGAGGGTGGCAGCCTCTACTTAATATTCGTTGATCTGAAGTCGGCCTTCGACCTGGTTTCCCGGGAGAAACTTTGGGTGGTGCTAAGCGACCTTGGGATTCCTGCCTACTTACTCCATATCTTAGAGAAGCTTCACACCCAAAATGTTGCGCAAGTACGATGTGGGAAATATGGAGAACTTACTTCCTGCTTCCCCGTACTTAAAGGGGTACGGCAGGGATGCGTCTTAGCCCCTACTTTATTCTGCCTCTTTATAAATGGGCTTATTGATCATCTCAGAAATACCAAGGACATTGATGCCCCTAAATTAGCTTCTGGGAAGGTTCCTGCGCTGATGTTCGCTGATGATACCCTGCTACTTTCAAAAACACCAGCGGGTATCCAGCGGACGTTGGACGGGTTTGCGAACTTTTGCAAGTTGCGTGGGCTGGAGATCAATTTGACGAAAACTAAATTTATGGTCTTCAACCCCCCTAAAACATCACGCCCTAATCCCTCTTTACACGGTATCCCACTGGAAAGAGTGAATTTATTTGATTATTTGGGTGTGACTATATCAGAGTATTTTGAGTGGGGGCCACAGGTAGCTCTAGCTAGACTTAGGCTAACCCAGACTCTGGGGGGCTTAATGAAATTACATAGAACCTCAGCTGCTAAGCCAGCAGCCCCAGTGGTTGAAATTTATAAAGCACAAGCTAGGGGGGCATCACTATACGGGGTGGAATTGTGGGGTCACTCCTCCACCATCAATCTGATGAGGGTGGAGAATAACTTTTTGAGACAGCTCTTAGGTTTACCTTGCAGTACCCCCCTTATTCCCCTCCGAATGGATCTGGGCATTAGGCCCCTTGATGAAGAGGCTGCTTTGAGACCTCTTACATTCTGGCGGCGATTATGGGTGACCCCAGAGTTGGCCGTCCTTAGGGATGAGCTAAGAGAGTTATTGCCTATTTGCCCGATTAAAAAAACTCCCTGGCTTCGACATATAAGGGATCTTGCCATCAAGTTAGACATACCGGGTCTCTGGAGGACTCCGGAGATTTCTTGCCCTATGATTTCTAGGTTGGAATTAGTCAAACACTACAGATTAGCTAAATTAACGGCTATCCAAGAAAGTTCCTCATGTGGCTGTCTAACTGTAGAGTTTTTACTAATTAAAGATGTATATAGCAAGGAACGTTTCCTGGATCTTATTCAACCCCCATTGGCTAGGAAACTGTATATGCAATTCAGATTAGGGACTCTCCCGTTACGTGCATATACTAGCAAATGGGGAAAAGAGATAATGGATGAATGTCCCGCATGCAAGTACAAGCTAGAATCTGATATGCATGTCCTGCTTCTTTGTCCCGCTTATCAGACGGCGCGCAAGCGCTGGTTAATACAACTCTGCAAGAACATGGGTTTTACGCACTGCTCAGTGGCCTACAGAGTTTTGAAGTACGATACTCACCCCCCAATTGTCTTTGCTGTATCCTGCTTTTTAAACTGTATGTGGCATACTCGGCGGGCTTTTTTAAAGTAATTCCTGGAGAAAGTAGGTATTTTATTGTGGTTTGTGGTTTAGCACTCCCTTTCTTATTATCATAATTTGGGTATATGCTAGCCCATAATTATGTGCAGACGATTGTTTTTATTACGTTTTAATGGATTGTTTGAATTTATATATACAATCTTTATATTTTTTAAATGGTTTTTTAACTGGTGTTTTTTAGTCAATCATCAGGTGTGTAGATCAATTTACATTTTAACCATGAACGTATTTTTTGTTTTTTTTGTGTTTGTGTTTTGTGACTTTTATGGTCCATGGGGCCGAAATAAAGTTATATTGATTGATTGATTGTATAAATGAAGAATTAGAACATATGCTGTCATAAACAAAATTCAAAATTAGAAACTTTTGGCTATACCAAATCAGTATCGCCCCCACATGATTCAAAGGTTGGCTATAAATACCTAGTTGACTCAAATCATTCTGCCCAAGTGAGCCATGTTCAAAATTATTTTTACGGAAGCACCAACTAAAATAAATCTATCATTCAACATGTTACTAGAACATTATTATTATTCATATTATATTGTGAAATGTTAAGCCATTAAAATACCAGTATACTGTTAGATAAAATCTTCTGCTATTGGCAACTACTGTCTAGCTAGATACATGATAACAATTAACTTCAACAGGTGTATGATTCTTCATCCACGTTTAGACCATTGGGGATCTGTGTTGTCCATTTCTAAAATAAAGCGAGTTTCAAGTCTCCTAAGTTTCTCCCTCTGTCACCACCTCTCACATTCTTCGATATTAGTGCTATGCAGCTGTATCTTAACAAGGCCTCATCCCCTTTGCGACATTTTCAAAATCTCTAGCCAATGGGTAACTCAATCATGGTTTTGATTGCCCTAATATGTTGCAAGATTCTTTTTTGCACTGGTAAGTTAGTACTACCCACATGTGCCTTCGGGCAAGAGCATTTCAGCATATAAACGATAAACCTACTTCTGCAAGTAAATCTCCCTCTCGCATTGATGTTCTTGTTAAAGGGTGTCTTTAAGTAAGTGATGTTGACCCCATTATGGCACACCTTACACTTATTACAGTTTACAAAACCAAAAATGTGAGTAAGCTATGTTGTCTTTCTTTCAGTCCTGATATCACTTCTAACTAAATAATCCCTCATTGATTGAGCATGTCTAAAATTCATTAATGTATGTCTGGATACTTCCAGTCCAATCAAAAAAGGAGTGGGTGACTGATTATGGGCAGCCATGGCCCTACACCAAAAGGCCAAACAGTGATTCTGCCCCCCAGCAGGGACAAAATGGGGACAAACAACCTATTCTGCCCCAGATCAACAGAGAGCATATTAGACACCAGGGCCAAACAAAAAAAACAAAGGGGTGGGGCAGCCCCATGTTGTACAAGGCCATGGCCCAACACCAAATAAAGGGCAGAACAGTCTATTTGCATCTTGAGAAGGACTAAAGGACCCCCCTAGAGAACAGGAAGCTCACTAGACACCAGAGCTAAAATAAAAAATTAAAGAAGGTGAGGGCAGCCAAAGAGCTGAACAGTCTTTCTGCTCTGCAGAGTGGAGGATTTGTCCCCAATATGCACACCTCAGGGGGGGGGCAGAAAGCCCACTAGACATGAGGGATGATAGAAAAAGAAATAAATCTAAGGGATGGTGGTGATCCACCACACACAGAGCTATGTGCCCACCTTAAAAATGTAACAACAGCTTTCCTACTTCCCTTGGGGGCAGATTGAGGGGTTTACACAAAGAGGTTGGGTATCACATTGTGGGGAGGACAATGCCCCCACTCAATAAAAAGAGCACAACAGTCTTCCTGTTAACCCTGGGGTGGCAGAAAGCCCAGTAGACACCAGAGAAAAACAAAAAACAAAATGAAGGGGTGGTGGCAGCCCACCATGTGCAGGACCATACCCCAAACCCCAAAAAGGACACACTGCTTTTGTATTCCCCTGTGGGGGGGAGAGATTGGGAGATTTGCCCCTGATCTGCCCCACCCATGGGGGTCAAACCCCACAAGACACCAGGGATAGCTAAAACATAATAGAAGAAATGGTTAGGGTTGGGGGTTTCCCACCATTTGAAGAAACATGCCCCCAACTAAATGCATGGGATCTCAGCAGCTAGCAATCGCTTGGGCTACATACTAATCAATTGTTTTTCAGCACAGGGCTTATTTCACCTTTATAAGGGCTCATCAGCCAGGGATAGCTTGGTTTCAGTGGCAGAGTGAGCAGAGGATCCACAACTGGGCATACCTGTCACACTTAGGGCATCAAACACAAAGTGGTGAATGTGGTGAATGTAGCGTTATAAAAAATAGGAATTCATTCTCAGTGTTTAATTTGTAAAAAAATGGTACTGGTGCCCAAAGTTCTACTCAGAAGCCCACAGCCAGTGATGTTAAATGTCGGAGCACTGAACACATAGGGTGAATTGTCTTAAATGTGCTTCAGGTGCTTTTAATCCACTATCAACCACTGCCTGTTGCCTTATCTCACTCATGCCGGTTCATGCTTTCTCCCTTTGCAATGTTTTCCCATCTTTCTCTTCCTCTTTCTTTCCACTTTGTGTGATTATCTCTCTCT
Source organism: Calotriton arnoldi (assembly GCA_963921515.1). Taxonomy (NCBI): domain Eukaryota; kingdom Metazoa; phylum Chordata; class Amphibia; order Caudata; family Salamandridae; genus Calotriton; species Calotriton arnoldi. The sequence continues at coordinate 2,544,404 of CAWUFW010000713.1, read as the reverse complement.
TGTTCTCTGATGCATTAAAACAAGTAAAACAAACAAAATCAAATCCTTGGGTCTATTACAGAAGAAGAAAAAGACACTGACTATATCTCACAGACTTAACTGTGGGATGATCCCTTTTCAGAACGAAATCCCTCACCCACCAAAGATGGCATGCTTCATCATTTGGGATTCTCCTCTCAGAGGAAAACCTAGTTCCTCTGAGGGCTACAACCCCCTCTCTGAGAGGGAGGAGCACAGGGATGTTTTGATATCTACTCTACATGGATGTTCTAAATCCACCAAATGAGACACACTGGTGTGCGTGAGGGCGCAGCGCAAACAAAAATAGAACGTGAGGGAAGTGATTATAAAACTAGCTAACAAGGACAAAATCAGTGCTTTATTAGTATGTTCTTGCTGCCAGGATTAAAAACAGTGCACCTGCGGTATGAATTTTAAACCGCATGTGTGTGATGGAATATATTGGTCAACATGTTTCAGCCATGATAGCCTAAAAATTAGGCAAGGCTTTCTTCAGGACCTAAATGATGCTGCTGCTTAAGTGATATGTGAAATAACATAAATTTAAGATAAAATACGGAACCATTGATGCTGTTGGTTCCTCTTCCTGGAAAGGTGACTGTACCTAATAGGAACAGAACCACAAGTACGTAAGATACAGTCCGTGGTTTGCACCACACGAAATGAACAGAAAACAAAACAAGTAGGATCAACAGATTCCTCTATTAACGTTAAATGTGTTTTCATACAGTGCAAGAAACAAAGGCAAATTAAAAGCATGCTTACCCGCAATTGTTGGGTAGATAGCTTCACCTCAACCTGGCAACAGCTCAGGGAAGGGGGCACCGCTCTATGGAAAGGTAATTAGGGGTGCCTGTGTCAGTAACACTGTTTACCACCCATTCAACAAAGGCTTGACCAAGAACATAAAAGAAAGAAAACCTATTCCCAATGAAACCCAAACAGTTTCAAAACTAAAAAGATGGTTCCACAGTAAACTGCACCTGAGAGTGTCAGAGTACACTGCTGGAACTGAACAATTTTTAAGAAAAACACATAGCGTGTTCAAAAGGAGGAGATAGCGACCGGACCTTGACATATATTGGGAACACTAAAGCGAAAAATACACAGGGTTCCACTTGGTCTGGTGATTATATAATTTCACGCTAAAAGTGCTAGAAAAAGCTGACAAACCGACAAAATAAAGGTGGCTCACCTTCCTTAAAATGACCAGAAAATGGTATGTGCAACCATGCTGCTTATTGCAACCTACATATATTCACATTAAAACAAGCCATCACCCTCATGTGTAACTGTCGGTAAAATAAAGGACGTATAGCAGAGATTTAATGCCCATGTTAACCGCTACAAAAATCAAATGGCAAAGGATATTAAAAGCTCCTAAGACTCTGAAAGAAAACGGGAGACAAATGGCAAAGGGTATTAAAGGCTATTAAAGGCTCCCAGGACTCTAAAAGAAAACGGGAGACAACCACAAAAGAAAACTTAAACAGGCCCTCACGCCGCGGCACTCACCTCTCCGTCGATACCCCACACCGGAAGAGCCTATGACCGGAGGTGAGTGTTGCGTGGCGGGATGGCTCTTAAATAAGGATTGATAATTGAAACACCCTAAACCGGTGTATTGATTGCTCACAATCTGGCTTTAGACGCGCCTGCGTCTTGGTTGTATACTAACCCGTCGCGCATGCGTGCGGCTTAAAGAAGCTTGCCGGGAAATGTAGTATGCGGCAGAAGACGTTCTCAAAGGAATACGTCACTTAACACATTTTTATTTATTTATTTATTTTGAAAGTTTTATAGAGCGCTAGCTTGACCCGTAGGTATCAGAGCGCTTTACATACACACTATAAACAGAAGGAAATTGCATTACATAGTAGGATGGCAGTAATGAAGCGAATGGAAATAAAGAAAATACAACATGAAAAATAGATAAACAGTGCATCGGAGGGAGAGAGAACAAACGAGGGTGGTTAACGCAGTCCGGTCACCCATTATCCTTGAATGTTAAGAGAGAGAGGATTCGGCTCGGATGATGCCGTCTAGGTTAGTTGACGTTGGTCAGGGAAGTATTTGTTAAGGAGATGAAGTTTCAGGTCCCTTTTGAAACAGGAGAAGTAGGGGTTGCATCTGAGGACTCTAGGGAGAGCGTTCCACATCCTGGGAGCGTTGCCAGAAAACGATCGGTATTGGGTGGATTTCTTTTTCAGTTTCGGAGGGATAAGAAGGAGAGAGTTGGAGCTTCTCAGCGTTCTAGATTGACCTGCTCTTACCAGTTTGTTATTCAAGTAGTTGGGGGCCGGTGAGTGTAGGGTTTTGTGTGTAATGCATGCCAGCTTGTAGATACACCTCCCTTCCAGGGGCAGCCAGTTGAGGGAGTTGAGAGCTGGAGTAATGTGCTCAAATCTTTTAACTCCAGATATGAGACGAGCGGCTATGTTTAGCACTGCCCTCAGTGGGGCTAGGTGAGCTTTTGGGGTCCCTGTTAGGATGGCGTTCCCGTAGTCGATTTTAGAGAGAACAAGGGATTGAACTACTGTCTTTAGGTCATCATGGGGAAGAAAAGGTTTCAATTTCTTGAGGTGTTTTAGTGAGAAAAGAGCACTTTTTGCAGAGTTATTGATGTGGGCCTCCATTGATAAGTTCTTGTCAAGGGTGATGCCTAGAGACTTAACTGAGTCTGAAAGGACGAGGGGGCAGTTTAGGGCAACCAGATTCTTGAGCCACTCTTGGATTGGTCGGTGGTTGCTTTTTGGAGAGAATAGGATTAGTTCCGTTTTATCTGGGTTGAGCTTTAGGTGGTTAGCGTTGAACCAAGATTGGATCTCGGTAAGGGTGACATTAAGGTGTCGGATGTCGCTGGGAGACTTGATTTTGAAATAGATTTGGGTGTCATCAGCGTATAGGTGGTATTTCACTCCAGCTTTTTTCAAGATGATTGTGAGGGGCTCCATGAAGAGATTGAAGAGGGACGGGGAGAGGATCGAGCCTTGTGGGACCCCTAGTGTGACTTGAGTTGGCTTCGAGAGACAGGAGTTGATTTTAATTTGTTGCGAGCAGTGTTGAAGGAAGGAGGTGAACCATTTTAGTACTGTGTCATTAATGCCGGAGCGCTTCGACAAGGTCTCCAGAAGGGCTGGATGATTTACTGTGTCGAATGCAGCAGAAAGGTCAATAAGGATGAGAAGGCAGGCATCACCTTCATCCAAAGCCTTGTGAATATCGTCCGAGACGTTGAGCATAGCTGTTTCAGTGCTACAGCCTTTCCTGAATCCTGATTGAAAGGTGTCAAGGAGGTTGAATTCATCTATGTGTTTGTTGAGTTGATGGAGAACGCATTTCTCCAATGTTTTAGCAAGGAACGGGAGGTTGGAGATAGGTCTGAGGTTGTTAAGATCATTAGGGTCGGCCCCTGGTTTCTTGAGGATGGGAGTGATTTGTCCTAGTTGCAGGGATTCTGGGACGCAGCCTGAGGTGAGAGAGGCGTTGATGATTTTTGTCCAGAAAGGGGAAATGGTGTGGTTGAGTTCTTTAATAGTTGTGGATGGGAGGGGGTCCATAGTGTGGGAGGAGGGTTTTAGGTTAGAAATTATACTGAAGACCTCGTTTTCCGACATTAGCTGAAAGTCGGACAAATGCGCATTGTTTTTTAGCTGGAGGCAGACCTGATTGTCCCTGGTAAGAACTCTTTCTGATTGGTCTGGTTGGACGAAGGATTGATCAATTTTTGCGACTTTATTAGTGAAGAAAGTGGCAATTTCTTCACATCGGTTATGCCTGATCTTCAATAAGAGTAATACGGTCTCAAGAGTGGACGTGAGGCCGCTTAACACAAGTGTAATACGATTATGCAGGGTGTTCAAGAAATTTTTTATAATCGTATTTGTGCAAACAATCAGGTCAACACAGTTGTATAATCAAAAAAGGGGGGGGTAATAAAATCTGAATCTAAGGTGGAGCGCCAAAGGAGGGTGGGTGCATTGTAAATATATTCGGTGATGCCCTACTGGTTGTTTCTAAATATGGGCATGCAGAAACATGCTCGCATGTACGCGATGTATTCAAAGAAAGGGTAAAGAATGTAAAGAGTGTAAACACTGCGAAGTTCAGTGTGAAACACTTAGAACAACCCCTTTTTTCCTACCCCACGATAAGTATCATTAAGATCACACTGAACTTCGCAGTGTTTACACTCTTTACATTCTTTACCCTTTCTTTGAATACATCGCGTACATGCGAGCATGTTTCTGCATGCCCATATTTAGAAACAACCAGTAGGGCATCACCGAATATATTTACAATGCACCCACCCTCCTATGGCGCTCCACCTTAGATTGAGATTTTATTACCCCCCCCTTTTTTGATTATACAACTGTGTTGTCCTGATTGTTTGCACAAATACGATTATAAAAAATTTCTTGAACACCCTGCATAATCGTATTACACTTGTGTTAAGCGGCCTCACGTCCACTCTTGAGACCGTATTACTCTTATTGAAGATCAGGCATAACCGCGCAGCACATGTGTTAAGTGACGTATTCTTTTGAGAACGTCTTCTGCTGCATACTACATTTCCCAGCAAGCTTCTTTAAGCCGCACGCATGTGCGACGGGTTAGTATACAACCAAGATGCAGGAGCGTCTAAAGCCAGATTGTGAGCAATCGACACACCGGTTTAGGGTGTTTCAATTATCAATCCTTATTTAAGAGCCATCCCGCCACGCAACACTCACCTCCGGTCATAGGCTCTTCCGGTGTGGGGTATCGACGGAGAGGTGAGTGCCGCGGCGTGAGGGCCCGTTTAAGTTTTCTTTTGTGGTTGTCTCCCGTTTTCTTTTAGAGTCCTGGGAGTCTTTAATAGCCTTTAATACCCTTTGCCATTTGTCTCCCATTTTCTTTCAGAGTCTTAGGAGCTTTTAATATCCTTTGCCATTTGATTTTTGTAGCGGTTAACATGGGCGTTAAATCTCTGCTATACGTCCTTTATTTTACCGACAGTTACACATGAGGGTGATGGCTTGTTTTAATGTGAATATATGTAGGTTGCAATAAGCAGCATGGTTGCACATACCATTTTCTGGTCATTTTAAGGAAGGTGAGCTACCTTTATTTTGTCGATTTGTCAGCTTTTTCTAGCACTTTTAGCGTGAAATTATATAATCACCAGACCAAGTGGAACCCTGTGTATTTTTCGCTTTAGTGTTCCCAATATATGTCAAGGTCCGGTCGCTATCTCCTCCTTTTGAACACGCTATGTGTTTTTCTTAAAAATTGTTCAGTTCCAGCAGTGTACTCTGACACTCTCAGGTGCAGTTTACTGTGGAACCATCTTTTTAGTTTTGAAACTGTTTGGGTTTCATTGGGAATAGGTTTTCTTTCTTTTATGTTCTTGGTCAAGCCTTTGTTGAATGGGTGGTAAACAGTGTTACTGACACAGGCACCCCTAATTACCTTTCCATAGAGCGGTGCCCCCTTCCCTGAGCTGTTGCCAGGTTGAGGTGAAGCTATCTACCCAGCAATTGCGGGTAAGCATGCTTTTAATTTGCCTTTGTTTCTTGCACTGTATGAAAACACATTTAACGTTAATAGAGGAATCTGTTGATCCTACTTGTTTTGTTTTCTGTTCATTTCGTGTGGTGCAAACCACGGACTGTATCTTACGTACTTGTGGTTCTGTTCCTATTAGGTACAGTCACCTTTCCAGGAAGAGGAACCAACAGCATCAATGGTTCCGTATTGTATCTTAAATTTATGTTATTTCACATATCACTTAAGCAGCAGCATCATTTAGGTCCTGAAGAAAGCCTTGCCTAATTTTTAGGCTATCATGGCTGAAACATGTTGACCAATATATTCCATCACACACATGCGGTTTAAAATTCATAACACAGGTGCACTCTTTTTAATCCTGGCAGCAAGAACATACTAATAAAGCTCTGATTTTGTCCTTGTTAGCTAGTTTTATAATCACTTCCCTCACGTTCTATTTTTGTTTGCGCTGCGCCCTCACGCACACCAGTGTGTCTCATTTGGTGGATTTAGAACATCCATGTAGAGTAGATATCAAAACATCCCTGTGCTCCTCCCTCTCAGAGAGGGGGTTGTAGCCCTCAGAGGAACTAGGTTTTCCTCTGAGAGGAGAATCCCAAATGATGAAGCATGCCACATTTGGTGGGTGAGGGATTTCGTCCTGAAAAGGGATCATCCCACAGTTAAGTCTGTGAGATATAGTCAGTGTCTTTTTCTTCTTCTGTAATAGACCCAAGGAATTGATTTTGTTTTTTGTTGTATATGATTGGGGATGTAATCCTTTGCAGGTCTTAAAATGTTCCTCAGGACCCTTCTGGTAAATCTCTGTGTGTAGCATTAAAACAAGTGCCAGGCCATCAAAATGAGTGCTGGTGCCCCCAACAGCAACTGCCAGCTTAAATGAAGCTCTTTAGGTATTATGATTGGTCACAGCCTCGACTGCCACCTAGGGCTAGGGTCACCTACCAAACCCAGACATTTCTGAAAAGTAGATGCCAAGAGGAGTTAGGGTCGTTTGCCTCACCTAAATTCCGCAACGCTTTCTGAACCACAATGCCCTGAAAACCTAAAATGTTACCTAAAAAAATTCATTTTTTTGCATTTCTCTGACAAATACCTGGAATCGACAGGGATCCACAAGATTCATACCACACAGTGTTCCTTCACTTGTCCTACTAAAAATGCTAACCCACTTGTGTGGCTGGGCTTAGTGTCTGCAACAGGAACTGCTCAAACCAGGGTCAGGGTCTTTGTTTTCAGGTGTTCCAGTTTTGTGAATAGAAGACAACTTAGCTTGGTGAGTTCGGTGACTGCAGAAACTTAGGAGTAGGAAGATCTGGGCTTCCACTGTTGAAGCTGGAAGAGCCAAGAAGGATGCAACCACACCGCCAGATAAGTACTAAATAATAGGCAATGAGTAAGGGGTGCATGGCCTTTTATAGGTGGCTGCGTCCAACATGGCTCTGAGTCTCACATGGTTTGGCTTTCCTGAATTAGTGAAGCACACTATGGAGCAGGTGTCTCTCCCATTACTGGAACTGTAACCCTGTCAACCTGCTGTTGTTGATGATTAAAGGGCATTTGGTGACTGTACACCTTTCATGGTCATGTGTGCTTTTGGTGCACCCATCCGCACAGCTTTGAGCTCTTGTGCCCCCTGCTCCCTTTCTATGGTCTTGTGTGCCTCTAAAGACCCTAGGCTACCCTCATTAGTCTCATGTGTCTCTGGTGTACCCGGAAGTTGTGCCAGTTTTTTCCACACAAAAAACAAAATTTACCTATATTTTTGTGATTTTTTCAGTTCACTCCAGGGGACTCTACAAACCTTGGGTACCTTTAGAATCCCCAGGATGGTGAAAAAAAGGACACAAATTTGGCGTGAAGAAAAGTTACGAAGGTTTAAATGTGAGCTACTCCTAAGATCCAAAAAAGGACTTAGCACCAGAGTGGGAAAGCTCTAGCAGTCAAGAGGTTAAACAAACAAATGTACTCTCCTTCAGCACTCCCAATCCCTGATCCCTACAAACTCCCTACTACCCTTGACACCACCCGTACCTGACCCTAAACCCTCCTTACTACTACAATGCATCTTCCTGAGCTCAAAAAATTCCTTACTACTCCTTTACACAACTCATCCCTGAGTCCTTTAATTTCCTTATTACCCATATGCACCTGCCATTTATGCACCCTACAAACTCCTTCTTAGCCCTATACATTACCTATGCCTGAGCTGTAGAAATTACTTACTGCCCCTTAACAGTATCCAACCCTTAAACCCAAACATCACTTACTACCCCTTTGCACTGCCCATGCCTAATTCTTTCAAATCTATTCCTACCTCCATACAGTACCTATCCCGGAGGCCTCTGCACCTCCCATCCCTGAACCCAAAAGACTCCTTACTATCCCTAAGCACAAAACATCCCTGCACCCTACAAAACCTTACTACCTCCTCAACAGTACCTGTCCGAAAGCCCTAAAAACCCCTTACCATCCTTTTGCACTACACATCAATAAACCTTACAAACCCATTTCTTCCCCATACCCTACTGTGAGACATGGCGTCTTTTGGCATGATTTCCCTTGTCCTTTTACCTCTGACCGCTTGTTTTTGACTGTGTGCTGAATTTAGTTTTTGCTGGTGTTAGGACTCTGGGCACCTTACCACTGCTGATCAGTGCTAAAGTGCAAGTTCTCCCTGTCTAAAATGTAATGGTATTTGGTTTCTCCATGATTGGCACATTTGATCTAACAGTATGTTCCTAATATAGTGCACTGTGTGTGCCCAGGGCCTGTAAATCAAATGCTACTAGTGGGCCTGCAGCACTGATTGTGCCACCCACATGAGTAGCCTTGCAAACATGTCTCTTACCTGCCACTTCAGTGTCTGTGTGTGCATTTTTAAACCACCATTTCAACTTGGCACATGCACCCACTTGCCAGGCTCAAACCCTCCGATTTATTATACGTAAGGCACCCCGAAGGTAGGCCCACGGTAGCCACATGGGCAGGTTGCAGTGTACTTGAAAGGTAGGACATAGACAGTTGTGTTTTACATGTTCTGATAGTGAAATACTGTTCATTTTGTTTTTCAATACAGGAATGCCTATCTCTCATAAGTTAGCATTGGAGCTGCCTTGTAGCATCTTACAAGTGTATCTGCCAATTGGCAGCTGACAGGAAATTGGAGTTTGGTGTCTCTGGACTCACAATTTAAAAATATATCTTTTAGCGAAGTTGGTTTTTAAATTGCAGGTCTGAAAATGCCACGTTTAGAAAGCTGTAATTTTCTTACTTTAAATATTCTGTGCCTCTGCCTGTCTCTAAAAACACATCTGAGTCAGGATGACAGTTGGGCTGTTTGTGCATTCACTCTAGGCAGTCACACAAAGGGAACAGAAAAGTTGCCTTGGATATCCTGATGACCCATCACCAGGCTGATGAACCTTCCTGAGCTAGAGTGGTGGGAGGAGTTGACACTGACAACTGAATAGGGCTGTGCCTGTCCTCACACAAAGCTGTCTCCACCCCCCTGCAGTGTGTCTGGAGTTAGGGCAAGGAAGGGCAGGGTCTTGTGCACTACAAAGACTTTCCTCTGACGTTTGCCTCCTTCAGAGGCTGAAATGGGTATAAATACATGCCCTCTGATATCATATACTCAGAACACTTCTGGATTGTGGACATTCTGCCAGGAAGAAGAGCTGTGTTGCTTCAGGAAGGAGTGACACTTTGCTGTTTGCTTTGTTGTGCTGGTCTGCTGCTTGCTGCTTCCGTCCTAGGAGTGAAGGAACTGGACTTTGCTTTCGACATCCTACTTTATGAGGTTCTCAAAGGGCTTGAGTTGATCTTGCCTCCTTTTAAGTAGTCTCAGTGTCATCAAAGACTCACCTACCAGCGCCTGGGCACTCTTGCTAAGAGTCCTGCCTTGCCAACTGGTGCAAAATCCAGTTCCTAGGCCCTTGGAAGTGAGTTCAGGTGCAACAAGAAGAAAAATCAACACATCGCCGCTGTGTGCACCAGAGTGTGGTATCCACTTGACGCAATAACCACTGCTTACAACACAAGCCCCATCTTTTCGTCGCAGCACCTCCGAAGAACTGCAGCTGCATGAGTCTCGAGCACCACATCACCGAAGTCTGTGATGTACCGATCTGACTATGATGCAACACCTGCTTCAACATTGTGGAATTGATGCAGTGCAACTTGACTTTCGACACATCACCGACGCATTGTCCCTAAGCACCGATTTCTTTATTACACCGCATCTCAGTAAGGAACCAAGGCCGCGTGCCAGAAAACGACGCATCACCTCCCCTGCACCAGTAAGTAACTGGAGCATCTCCTGCTTTTTCGGGGTTTCACCTCTTCTTTGATTTTTAGACTCATCTAAGGTACTTTGTCCTGATCAAGTGCAAACATTGATTTTTAAGAATTGAACTTTATTTAATCTTTGAAAATTCATATCTTGAATTGTGTATGTTGGATTTTTTCTTTTTGGTCTTGTTTTCTGATAAATATTGGAAATTTTTCTAAACTGGCGTGGATACCTTTTGTAGTGTTTTCACTGTGTTACTGTGTGTGTGTGTGTGTGTGTGTGTACAAATACTTTACACATTACCTCTGGGATAAGCCAAACTGCCCTGTGCCAAGCTACCAAAGGGGTTGAGCAGGGGTTATCTTAGGTGTGTAACATACTTACCCTGACTAGAGTGAGGGTGCATACCATTGCCAACTAGAGACCCCATCTCTAACATCTGCCTACATCTGTAGAAAGTAAACCAGGCAGGCTGTACAGCTCATTGTAAGGCCTACCCTAGTTGGTCACTTGGTAGCTGGCTCTGCTTTACTATCCCTGAGCCCTAAATACTTACCACAAGTTAACACTACCTTTCTGTGAAACATGAAACCTCTTGCTACCCTTAATCTAATGATCCCTTGAACCCTAAAAGCCCCTTACTGTACATTAAAGGCACTATTACCTAAACTTTAAAACCCCTTACTACCCCTTAATGCTACCCATTCGTGAAACCCCAAAACTCCTTAATCCCCTCAACATTACTCATTTTTTAACCCTAAACTCTTTAGTACCCATTTTATTACCGCTATACTGTTCCCATTCCTGTGCTATAAAAACTCCTTAACACTAGCTATCCTTATACCCTAAAAACTCCTTACTACCATATACGCTACCAATCCTTGAACCCTAAAAAACACTTACTACCTCTAAACACCACCAATCTCTGAACCCTAAAAAACACTTTACCATTGCATCCTTTACACCCTTCAATGCATTGAAATTTGTGTGATATACCTTACTTTGTTGTACCTTATCTCGTTGTAGTGCTAAATGCATTGTTTGAGATCGTTGTAGAGGTTGTGCTTTGTTGTGAGTCCTCTAATGGTCACCAATCAGCTTTATGACATCCACAACATATAATTCGTCTACACCAGCATTTTTCATTTAGTATGTAATAGACTTGCTCATACTGTACCTGAGTGAACCTCATGGCACCAAGCAGTGTGGCCATAGATAAAGCTACTGTTGAAGGAGCATCACCAATGATGCCAGCCACTTTAGGTTTTGATTGACAGCTGTAGTTGGGGATAGTCTCCTTCCCTCCTGAGAGCTGAAGCAGGGTACCATGTATAGCCCCCATTACAGAAAAACAGGAGTCATAAATCCGAAATCCTACGGTGGTGTTGGGTAAAAGATGAGGATTCTGATTGATTTCATTGATGGTGAAGACCATTCCAAGGGCGCTTTGATAGAGTTCAGTATAAATCCTAGAGGTACGACAGAAACACATATAAAGGATTGAGAATTTGAGAATCTGCAGGATGGATGATGACATACTCACAAGACACTTAGGGGTTATTATTTACTTCAGCTGGAGGCCAGTCAGCCAACAGTGTGGTGCATGCGCATCCATAAGACGTACAATGTAGGGGTTATCTAAGAAGAAAGACGGCTAGGACGAGGAAGGAGAGCGGCAATGGCGAGGAGGAGGTAGCCATGGCAGGTAAGTGCCTTTTTTATTACTTTATAATTACTTTAGGAGGGCGCAGAGCGAAGTTCCGCAGAGTTGTTTTCCAACTCTGTGGAACTTCACGTAGAGGCACTACGCCTACTCCGCCCACCCTTAAAGGAGATGAGACTAACCTTGCCCAGTTGAGTCTTCATTTTCTAAGTGGAAATATCTGGAGAGTCCATCTGCATTGGCATGGTAACTCCCAGGTCTATGTTCCCCTGTATAGTCCATCCCCTGTAGGGAAATGGACCACCTCAAAAGTTTGGGGTTTCCACTCTTCATCTGTTTAAGCCATAAGAGGGGCTTGTGGTCTGTCTGAACAATGAAGTGAGTGCCAAACAGGTATGGCCTCAGCTTCTTCAAGGCCCAGACCACAGCAAAGGCTTCCTTCTCAATGGCTGGCCAACGTTTCTCTCTGAGGGTCAACCTTCTGCTGATAAAAGCGACTGGCTAATCCTGGCCCTCTGCATTCAGTTGTTATAGCAGAGCCCCTACCCCTATCTCAGATGCATCTGTCTGGACAATTAAAGTTTTAGAGTAGTCAGGACTTTGCAGGATGGAAGTAGTGCACATGGCCTGCTTCAGGTCTTCAAATGCTTTTTGACAGCTTACTGTCCACTGAACTTTCTTGCGCATTTTCTTAGATGTAAGATCATTCAGGGGAGTCACTATGGACCCACATCCCTTGAAAAATCTTCTGTAGTACCCAGTCAGGCCCAAGAAAGCTCTGACCTGAGTCTGGGTAGTGGGAGCAATCCAGTCCACAATGGTTTGGATTTTGCTCTCCAATGTTTAACCTGGTGTCCACCTACCAGGTGACTCAAGTACAAAACCTTGCTCTGCCCTATCTGGCACTTGGTAGCCTTGATAGTGAGGCCTGCCTTTTGCAGGGCCTCCAGAACATTTCGGAGGTGGAGCAGGTGTTCCTCCCAGGTGGAGATAAAGACAGTTATATCATCTGTTTATGCTGCACTATAGGCTTCCAGACCTGTTAGGACTTTGTTCAGCAACCTCTTAAATGTGGCAGTGCATTTTTCAGACCAAAAGGCATCACAATAAATTGATAATGCCCTCTAGGGGTTGAAAATGCTGTTTTCGGCTTGGCATTCTCAGCTAGTCTGATTTGCCAGTAGCCAGCAGTCAGGTCAAATGTACTCAGAAACTTGGCTGAGACCAAAGTATCTATAAGTTCATCTGCCCTTGGAATAGGAGTCCTAGTGACTACATTGAGGCCTCTGTAGGCCACAAAAAACCTCATCTCTCTTTTTCCACCCTTGTTGTGAGGTTTTGGCACAAGGACTATTGGACTAGCCCAGGGGCTATCTGCAGGCTCAATGACCCCCAATTCCAGCATCCTTTGGACCTCTGTCCTGATTAAGTTTGGGCAGTAAACTCCGCTCCGCTGGCGGAGTTCTCTGATGTTTTGTCACTCCGCACTCCACTTTGAGGGCAGAGGTTGTCAAAAAACTACGCCTACGCTGCATAGCGGAGTTTACCCGCAGTCCGGCACCCTCCACTATTTTTCTTTCCATGTTGGAAAACCCAGTTTCACTAAAGTAAAAAACAAACGCCAACAATAATTTATTATTAAGCATTGCAAGCAGGGAGGTTAACATCCGAGTCCCTCGTTGCATTGAATGCACCACTATGTTCCTATCAGACTCACCTTGTGTATAATCAGAGTGACAGGTACATTCGGCATTTCTGTCCCGCTCACAGAGAATTCTTCTCTGAGCCACCAGGTCCCGCCCTTCAAATTCAAGGAATCTGCTGCGAAAGCGACTGGGAATTGTAGTCCTTTAATTGCTAGTTATCGCAGGAAGAAACTGATGGGAACTACAAGTTCCGGTTGCTCCAGAACATTGCCTGAGGGACGTGGGTGCATGCTTCCCGGGGAGTCTGGGAAGAGGAGATAAACATTTGGAGCTACTGGAGAGGGGAGGAGAGCTCAGGCGAGGCTGAGGAGCTGAGCCCGGGAGACGACAACTCATCCTTGTGGTCCTCCTCCCCTGGTACACGAGCAGCTGGAGTTGACAAAAGCACAGGGTGGCTGTACTCAGGTGGAGGGGAAGGAGGGTGACCGCGGGGTGCAAGGGGAGGTCTCTCCTATGGTAGAGCACGACAGCTCCCGTAACCAGCATTACTGCTTCTTTCTGGAGGAGGAGGGGGCCTCCTGGCACAGACGACTAGGTGAGCTGTGTCCCCGAGGGGGAGGTGCCCCCCACGGACTGCACTGAAAAAAGCCCAGCAGTAGAGGAGGGCTGCCTCAGAGCCTGGAAGAATTCAACAGTAGCGTGCAATCGGAGATGGGCCTCTGGCAGAGAGTGAATCGGACCCGTTCCAAGAGGTTTCTAGCGATCGGCAGAGCGAGAGGTAGGTTAGCCTGACCCTCAAAGGAGGCACCATGGGCATTGGAGCTGACGGCGAGAGGAGCAACCGTGGCTTAGCCCCTCTTGGAGTCAGCAGCCATACCCATGTCAACAATGGTCCAGGTTGTGACAGTGAGGGGGAAAGTGCTAGCCCGGCCCCTGGAGTGGGCGGTAGCCTGGCCCCCGAGCGCAGCGTTGAGGTGCAGATCGCGCTGGCTAGAGGCGGTGGAGGAAGAAGACAGCTACATCCCTTTTACGGGTGCCCAGGAAGGAGGGGGCAGTTGTAGCGAGGACAACAGAAACGAGAAGTTCAGGTACCCTGTGTGTTAAACAGTCTATAGTCAGCAGTGAACTGCTCGGCCTCCAGCACAGCACATGCCTCTCTCTCCCTGCTCAGTATTGTACTGCTCTCCCGCACTGAATACGTCTCTCTACCCTGTGGGTGGGCAAGTGGAGCAACTCCGCCTACTTGGGGAACTCTGCGGAATTCCACAGAGTTTTTATGCAACTCCGCGGAATTCCGCGTAGTACAACTCCGCGAGCTCCGCCCACCCTTAGTCCTGATGCAATCCCTGACATGGTCAAGCTGTCTGTAGATTTTGCTCTTTACAGGCAGGATGTCACCTATGTCCACTTCATGGGTACACCAGGTGGTCTGACTGGGGGTCAGGGAGAACATATGTCTGTACTGATTGAGGACTTGCCTAAAATCAGCTTGCTGTTGGTCAGTGAGGTTGCCTGCCGAGGCTACTCCATCCACTGACCCATCATCAGGGTTCTGAGAGAGGAGATCAGGGAGAGGGTCACTCTCTTCCTCCTGTCCCTCATCAGTTGCCATGAGCACGCCCATGTCAGTCCTGTCTACAAAAGGTTTCAGGCGGTTCACATGAAGTACCCTATTGGGACTTCTTGGAGTACCTAGGTCTACCACTTAGGTGACCTCACCTTTTTGTTCAAGGATAGAGTGGGGGCCATTCCACTTGTCTTGGAGAGCTGCTGAGGCCATAGGCTCCAACACCCACACTTTCTGGCCTGGCTGGTAAACAGTCAAAGCAAACAGAAAGAGATGATGAACGGAGTGCTGAAACTTTTCAGACACTCACTCCCAGTCACAGATCTGGGTTGAATCCATCATCGTTCTTTAGCTAACTTCGCCACCCCAGTTCAGATCCAGCCATCTGCAAATCAGTCTTGACCCTGTCCTTCATTGGAACAGTCCAGCCTGAACTGCCAAGCAGGGTCTTCCCTGGACCGGAATCAAGCATCCTGGGACCGGTTTCGGTGTAACACCCCGCATCAGCCAGGCTGGCTTGAATCCAGTGGCAAAGTGAGCAAGGGACCCACGTCTGGGCATACCCTGCCAACTTAGGGCAAACAAAGTGAACACAAAGAGATGATGGACGGAGCGCTGAAACTTTTCAGACACTCACTCCCAGTCACAGATCTGGGTTGAATCCATCATCGTTCTTTTGCTCACTTCTCCACCCCAGTTCCGACCCAGCCATACATATCAGTCTTGACTTAGGGCGTACAAAGCAAACACAACATCCATTCATCATCTCTTTGCTATGCATCTCTCACTATGCAAGGATGGCATCAAATGTGCCCTTCAAGCAGACTGAGTGGCGCTGGCAAGTGCTCCCACCCGGTCCAGTACACTAAACCTGTCTGGGAGGTGGTCACATATGGTACATATTGTTCTGCCTTCCCCTGCTTGAGCTTGCCTCAGCAGCAGGAGGCCAGAATCGTGTCTCTGGTCGGCAGCAGCCATGTTGTGCAGTTGGGGTCTGGAAGACTGGTACCGGGAGCACTGAGGGCCTCCCGGAGGAGCTTTACAGTGCATGGAATCATACCTCCCACACCGTTTACAGTGTGGGGGTATGATTCGAACATGTTTGATACCAAACATGACAGGGTTGGTTACAGCCAGTTTACAGATGGTCATTGATAATGACGAATGGCCACTCTATGTATCGTAATGGCTGATGCACTTACAACCCTGGTGTACCTATGCCCTGGGTACCTCAGTACCATATGCTCAGGACTTATAAGTGTAGACCAGTATCCAATCTGGGATGTACCTAAGTACTTACCATAACCAATTTAGGGGAGAAAGCACAGCGACTGGGATCCTGATTAGCAGGATCCCAGTCAGACTAGTCAGAGACAGCACAGCACCAGGCAAAAGTGGGGGTAACCATAAACGCAGATCCTACTTTCCTACACCAGACTAAAGAAGCATAAGGTTTGTCATATGTTAGCATGCAGTTGCACTGTATGAATGAGTACAGCTACAATGTGTCCATCAATATTTTGAGAAGGATGTCCCTTTACCAAAAATCTACTTTATATAAGGTAGTAATACCAGGTTTACAATTTGGCCTGATGCACCACAATGCACCTTACAACCTATCTTAGAACACTGCTGTATCTGTTGAAGACAGAAGATGAACTCAGTTGCAATATTTTATTGGAGCAATGTTTTTGGTGGTGTTTTGCGGTGGTTAGTGTGTATATTGGTCTTAAGTTAGTTGTATAAGTTTTAATTGTCTCTCTCCATAGTATATCAACAGATATTTGTGTATATTGTCTTGATGTTGTGAAATATTTTCCCCGCAATTATTTGTGTACTGTTTGGGGTATTAGGGGTGTACATCATACTGCAGTGGGGATTAGTTTTAGTTGCTAAATGTATATGGTGGCCCTAGAAGAGCCAATTTTGATCTCAGGGAGGTAGGTGCTTTGAAATTGGCTATTAATTGCTACCTCCCTCGTGGGGCAGGGATACCCCCTGAATGAGTGTAAGGTGCAAAGGGGTTAGGTGAAGAGCACTTTAGTAAATTTGTGCAAGTTGGACAGTACAGTGCAGCAGCTTCAACATCGATGGGATGATGTTGTCTCACAGGAGGCAGACCTACTTCAAGATATTGGCCTAGAAGTCAGAGGACCAGTTGTTAAGCAGCATTTTCATAGTTTGTTGTTGATGAAAAGCTCAAGATATATGAATAAATTAAATTGTTAACTTATAGCACACAAGATACATTTTTTTACAAACATTTTATAATTATATATTTTTTTTACGGTGGACATCTTCCAATTGAGGAAGCAGAAATTGTAACCTTCAGATTTTGTGGGTGATTGACATTGCTTTTAGTAACGCTTTTCCGAACATACAGATGTATAAGATGCTGTTGATGACTAGTGGTCAAATGCCTAAAAACAAACAAATTGTAATCTTACCATTACATTGAACTTGTAGATTGTTAGACCTAGCATCCTTGGCTTGGTTTCCCTTCAACTTTTTGCTTTCAAACTTTCTGTTTTTGCTGACTTTTTTTGCTGGCCTTAGGATTCTGTGCACCTTACCACTGCTAACCAGTGCAAAGGTGTTTGTGCTCTTTACCTAAAACATGGTAAATTGGGTTATGGTTATACCCAATTGGCCTATGTATTTGACTTATAAGTCCCTAGTAAAGGGGCACTACATGTGCCCAGGGCCTGTAAATGAAATGCTACTAGTTGGCCTGCAGCACTGATTGTGCCACCCACTTAAGTAGTCTTTATGTTATGTAAATAATGGGGTGAAACGCTCTATGATTGACAAGAAGGGAAGATGCACTTGTACTTTGGGCACCCCATGTGATTTATTACATATATTAATGGACTGTCAGAAGTTTCTCGATATTCGAATATTGTTTTTAAGACCGATTTTTAAGAAATATGATATTAAAAATAGGGCCCAGGCTGTAATTTTAGTGACAGAAATTAGCCACTTAGATATAGCTGTTGCCATTGGTAAATTTATGCAAAGAGTTAAGGCACGTTTTAATTTGCATTAGTACAATAATACACCTTGGTGCAGCTGTTGGAGGGATTTTATAACGATGTGTGTTTTAAGATGTGTTTTATGTTTTTATGTTTTTAAGGATGAGTAATTTTAGTTGTTTTTAATATGTATATGTAATGTTTGAGGACCAATTGGTCCAAATAAACTTGAATTAACTGTGAAAGTAGTCTTTTAGTTTGCAGAGCCTGTGTGTGCAGTTTAAACTGCCATTTCGGCCTAGCAAAGTGAACCTTTTGCCTGGCCCAAACCTTCCTTTTTAATACATATAATTCACCCATAGGATAGGTCCTGGACAGGCCAGAGGGCAGGGTGCTATGATTTAAAAAATTCAGACATGTACTTGTATGTTTTACGTGTCCTGGTAGTGAAGTACAACTGCTGCAAGGCCTGTCTCTCCCATAGGATAACTTTGGGGTTACCTTATTACTTTTTATAGGTGCAATTTCCAAATTGGAAGAGATAGCCAGTTCATGTTTCGGGTCTCTGGAATCCTAACTGTAAATCCTAACTTATGGTGAAGCCAGATTTTAAATTACAATTCTGGAAATGCAACTTTTAGAAAGTTGACATATTTTTGCCTTAGTCATTTGGTGCCAGTAGCCTGTCTCTGGGTCACGTGACTGGGTGTGGGTGACAGTTGGATTGAGTATATTCCTCCTAGAAATCCATTACTGGTAGGATGGGGGGGAGATGGACACAGCCTACTTACACTTAAATAGGTTGTGCCCTGCTTCCACACACAGGGCTGCATATCCCCTGTAGTTAGTCTGAAGCCAGGACCAGGAAGGCAAGGTATCTGTGCATTTTAAAGGCATGCCTCTAGAGGTTTCTCCCTACTTCAAAGGCACACCTGTGTATAAGAGAAATACCTCAGCACCAACTCTTCAGTACATATCAGGCCCTGTGGATACTCTGCCAGAAAGAAGGAATGCTGTGCTACTACAAGAACTGCTGCTCTAAATGAACTGCTGCCCTGCTGTGCTGAACTGCTGCCTGCTGCCTTCTTGCCTGGGGAAGAAGAATTGGACCTACAACCTCATCTTGAACCCAAGACCCCAGAGTTACTCAGAGAGCTAGTCTCCTGGCCTCATGATCTAAGCCTCAGGGACATCAAAAACTCCCCAAACAGCCCCTGTACCCACCTGTAGGGAGTTCCTGACCCCTAAGTGGTGCCTCTCAGGTCCTGGACACATGGTGTGGCTCACAGGTTCTTCAAATCAAGCTTTTGGGCTCTTTGCGAATGCACCAATTTGCACGGGAACATGCCGCTCACGGAAATCCAGCACGGACCACTTCCCGCCTGTCTCTTCGCACAACAGCATTGACAGTGTGTTGAGAACCAACAACGCAAAGCTCCCGCCCACCCCTCCACGATGCCCACATGCTCTTTGCACCACGCCGACTACCACCCGCATACTCTCCTTGCTCCGTGCAGCCCTCTTCAACGCAAATGGGACTCTTGGCACAAAATTTGAGAAGCTATATCTTCACAGGAATAATCTGGGACTGTATCCGACTCGCGCTCCATCACAGTTTGCCTGAACTTTTGACTTTGACCAGGTACCGCACGACTAGATAGCCGCGGTTGGCGCTTTCTGTTTTAAGATTCTATTTTACAGTTTATTCTTTAAAATGTCATAGCTCCTATTATGGTGATTGGAGTTTTGTTGTTTTGGTCTTGTTTAATTTATTAAATTAAGCTCTATTTTTCTAACCTCCTGTGGGATCTTTTTGTGTAGTGTTTTGACTATGTTACTGTTTGAACTGTTACACAAATACTTTGCGCATTGCTGCTAAGTTAAGCTGACTGCTCTGTCCCAAGATACCAGGGGGTTGAGCACATGTAAGTTTGGTTTCTGCTTGACCAGGGCTCAAACACCGACAGCCAGTAACTCAATTTCTCGATATATATGCCTTAATTCATACCCATTGTTATTATCTCTATGATCCATTATATCAATTGCCAAACATGACGTTGTTACAGATGTGTTTATTACACTTGCTATATATTTGACACTATGTTCGAGGGGACACAAAGGAAATTGGAAAATATTTTACACAACTCATGCAACCAATATTATATGACTCAGTGAATAATATTCACATGAGAGCGCAATGTCTCCATATTGTGGAATCTTATTTATTTATTCTCAAATAAGCTTACAGTATTATACTGCACGGTGGCTAGAAAATATTCAGGCTCTTTTGCAACATATTGCAAGAGTCATTGCTATATCTGCAATTAGGGCAATGTGTAGGCAGGGACAAATAACGTGACATAAGTGAAGTTGTGTGCTCTTTAAAGGTGTTGTCCATAGTGCAACACACAAGGATATACCCATTAGCAATGACATATGCATGTGTGTTTGGGTATCACATCTCTGGATAACTTGTACAACATAGTGGCTGTATGCCACATGTACTGTTGTTTTTAATTCTACCATTGCATGATAAATCATGAGAGGGGGATTGTGAAGGGGCATGCTCTACCCTTAGAATGTGTCTGCCACATAAATTTGTGTATGCCATCCATATATGTTGTGCAGTATTTGTTGATTTAAACATTCACCACATGTGGTACTCAGAGATTGGCAGAGTGAAGGTCTCTGTAGGGCTGTTGGAAGTAAATGTGGCTATTCTTGTAGGCAGGGCTGGTTTTGAGGATTACATAGTTGTTGTCGTAAAGGATGTATAATTGTGGAAGTATGTGCATTGGGTGCCATTGCAGGTTATTACAGTGTGGTGTGATGTGTGTTTTACACAGGAGGTTGAGCAGTAGTTGTTGTCCTGGTTGTGCTTCCCTTTTACAGAGTTTTTTCGCAGAGCTATCTTTTGCTGATCATGTCTTTGTTGCTTTATTTATTTGGTTTTCTCTGGTAGCCTATTTGTCACTTCATGATTTCACAGGAAGTGGCCACTGTGTGGCCAGAGTCTTAAACAAGAAGTTAGTTGTCTGTGGTGAATCTAAGGTCCATGAGTTGTGAACAAATTGTGGGCATGTTTACATCATCTTTAGTTCAACAGATGGAGTCCACTGGTTAAAAGACTAACACTTCAATGTAGTCCAAGTACTAATTGAGGCAGTCAGATATATTTCAACTGACTATGTCTGCCATGCATGTGTAGAATGTCTTCCTTGAGTTAGTTGTCATGTTTGGGAGAGACACTAACAATTGGTGAAAGTGTACGTAATTTAGAATGGTAAAGCCATGAGCTTGTATTATGTTGCACAGTGGGTCAATGTAGAAGTAGAATTGCATTGGGCTGAGTTTAGAAGTAAATAATGTTGCCTTGAGTGACATTGTTGATTTACCTTACATGGGTATTGTTCACATGTTCACAAATAAAATATATTACACATGGCGTAAGGCAATTATGATACAAAACAACAGAGGAAAATGCACTTATTTCCTGGTACTTGGTGATAATTACCAGCCTAATTCCATGTGGCCTGCATTGTACATCACATATAGACAGTAAAATATGTTGCATATGTTATTATCCTGGAGGACGTTATCCCTTCCTGCATTAAGTCAGTCCTGTCTGCCACACAGGCACCCTTGTCACTTGTTGATAGGGTTCCTACGTTGTTGATATGCAAACTCAAGTGGGTCAGCACTGTGTCAAACTGGAAATGACCCAACCCTTGGGCATGTGGCACAGCTCAGGTATGTACTAATTGCACCACGGAGTGATGCTACTTTGATTGCTGTTGTATGTAGTCCGAATGTTATGTAATGCATAAGTGCATTATATTGATGCATTTAATGACAAGATGTTATCTACCCTAGGGTCTTTAAGAGGATTTTGAAGAAATTGCTGATATATAAACTTTGTTTAAAATTGCTGACGTGTATTTATTCAATAGTGTGATGATCCATTATCTGCTAACATTTTTAAACATCACGATTTGTGGGTTTTACTCCATTCAGATATCTATGTTGTGTTACATGGCATATGTATGTGACTACAAATTTCTAACCTCCAACTTGAACCTTTTATATTTCAGAATAATATAGGATGCATGCAATGAATTGAATCATAAGTTTACTTTACAACATACACATTGAATGCAGAGAAGAAGTAAAAGTATGGTAGTTGAAAGGCATGATTTGAGCATCTTCAAAAAATAGCCAATGAGTTCAGGAAGTTGGGAATACTGCACAGTTGAAAAAAGGCTGCAAATCTCTTTACATCCCAGCATACACAAGTGTAAGTGTAGTCCACCTCAATTGAACATGTGCGGTTTGCCATTATTCAACACAAACTATTCAAACATAATAATATTCTTATGAAGGACATGTGAAAACAAGTAAGGAAGATATCCAAACTATTGACTGATAACAAATTGTTAAATGGGTGTCATACAACAGTACACACAGTGACACCACACATTTATCTTATCATGTGCATTATGACTCTTACTTGATATTGTAATATTGCTGTTTTCCAATTGCAATAGTTCAGAAAAATATAGACAAGTTACTTGAACCCTAGAATTAATAGCAATATAAGTGTTGGTGCGTTTAAAGAAGAGGTAGTATAATGGTTTAGGGGTGTAATACTTGAATTGAGGGATTACTGTTTGATAATTGCTTTTTCGATAAAATGTCTTTTGAGATTTATGCAGCTGCTATAATATATTAGTGTATGTGTTATTTGGATGTATGTTATTGTACTTTTAGTGTTGATGTAGTCATTAGGTTATCTTAGTATGTATATAGTAAATAAAAGTTATTTGTGTATGTATAAGTGTTGTTATATGTAAAATTTAATATTTTTTGTTGTAATAAGCAATTTGACGTATTTTTTAATGGTAGTGTTTTCCTAATTCTTTTTATTTTATATTTCATAATCACCATTCACAGAGACCTATTGTATTATATGCAGGACACAAACTTTAAACTGTATGTCGAAAATTAGGTCGCCCACATTACAATTCTCCATCATTATTACATGTTTTCTGAAGACACAATTGTGGCCAGATGAAACTACACTATGATTTAGGAAATACCTCCAATTAGTATTAAAAAACTTTCAGACCATCTTTTGTGAGTTGTTCTGCGTTGTGCAACAAACATTACAATACAGTAACATATTTTGACATCAGTAACGTATGCAGGTATTTAATAATTAAGCAATATTCATATATAAAATGCAGGAGTGTAAACTCGTGACGATTCCAAAGTTGAGGAATTAAGAAGAGAAAACCAACGCCAACTCTGAGCCTTTGCATAGGGTAGCAAATGTAATTTCCACAGGTGGCCTGTCGAGGTGCGCCATTCCCAGTTTCCAGGTATTTATCTAACGCAAGGGGGGGGCAAAGCTTAGTAATGTGATGTACAACTTGAGAAGTATATTTTAGAAATGTGGTGATGACTTGTGTTTGGGTATGGCGGACGAGTGCCGTCATCAGGGTCACTTTGAAATGTGTGCAAGAGGTCATCGCAGGCTGCGGCTAGGGGCCATTTTCATAGACCACGCATTTCTTCTCAGTGCAAGGATGTGGACTCTACCTCTGTCCAGTGTACCGCAGTATTTTGCCATTGCAGGACTCCTGGGAGTGACATGGCTTTCCACCTCATCATGATTGCGCGCCTGGTCAGTACAAGCGCTAGGTCGATACATTGGTTAGTTGCTCTCCCTACCCTCCGGCCTTTGTAAAGGCCCAGTATACAGTTGTCCACCTGGTTCAGGTCCTGACGACCAATAGTCCATACAAACTCCATCCCAGAAGGTACACGTAATTAGATAGTTCCAGAACATGTGTAGAATATCTGCTTGGGGTGCATGACAGTGGAGGCAGTCAGGTGATGGTGTGTGGTGAATTCTGTGAAGTCTAGCCTGTGTAAGATAAGCTCTTTGAAGGATTTAGTGCTGAATGTATTCAAAGTATGCATTGTGCAATGCCTTGCATGGGTATATATGCACTCTGCTCCATTCCTTGTAGGACAGGGGCATCCCAAATCAAGTTCCCACTTATATCGGAGTGTGGATAGAGGGTCTGTAGTCTTGGTTTAGCTTTTGCAATCCAAGATATAAGGCTACACCTGTTTCCCATGGTGACTGAGAATCTGAGTTAGTGGGTGTGTAGGTTCAGAGACTGTGATGCCTTAGAGCAGCTCTGACTCAGCGACCAGGCACCTGTGTGTCAAAACTATCCTGCCAGGAGGCCGGTGTTTTCTAACAGTAGATCAAAGGGGGATCAGATTACTGTCTTGAAATAGGTTACCAAACGTGTCCATCCCGAGGATTCCCAGGTCTCCATTACCTCCTGGCAAACAGCTGTTCTCAAGATGCCTATGGAACTCAAGGGGCTCTCCAGCACGTATGGTTGCACACCCCGGTTGGCCCTCAGAGCCCGCCGATAACTGTGATAGGCTATGCAAAGTAGGGTGCTGGGGACTGTAGGCAGAAGCAGCCTCGGGAGAAACAACTCCTGTTTTCTGTTCAAAGTTTTGCATCTCATTTCCGTGTACAACTCTGTCAGATTAAGGCCTGCACGCCAGTGGGCTGGCCATTGAAGCTGACCTGCCAGAAAGTAGTGCTCAAAGTTCGGAGCTCCAACTCCTCTGCTGTCCATTGGCAGTTGCTTGGGCAGGGTGACTCCACCTCTCCCCTTGCTCCAGAGCAGTTCTTCTAGCATACTGTCCAAAAACAGAAAATTCTACGAGGTATAGGAATTGGCAGTTTGCAAAATAGTACAGTGGTATGTGCAGCATTACCATCTTGGAGAGAGCTACCTGGTCTTGAATACTGATGCAAAGAGAGCACCAGGAATCAATTTGGGGTTAGAGAAAGGAGATGACTTTCATCAGATTACCCTCAAGGAGATTGCAAGAAAGGGGTGTGACCAAGCTGGCAGCCAAGATGGCCACATGGCAGGGACGGATTGGCACTGCGGGCAGTAGGGCATTGGCCGAAGGGCCGGTGTTTCAGTGCCCTCTGTGGGCTGTTTTTTTAAGCTTCTTTCCCAGCCCACAGAGGGCACTGGGCAGGGAGTGTAAAACAGTCTTGCTGGGGGGCGGGGGGCGTATGATATGGCTGTTGGGCGATGATTAGTTGTGGCCTCTCTTTGACCCCCTGCCTTGCCAAGGTATCACTCTGATGGTGGGCTGGGGGGCAAGTGATTGTGCACAAAAATGGGCCTCCCTGGGGGCCAGGTGTTGCTCAGGCCACTGAGCCATTCTCACCTCGGCCCCCCTGGGGCCACGCAGCCAAGAAAAGGTGTTTTTATCTGAGACCTCACACATGGGTCTACGACTGCACATCAGGGCACAGTGGGTGGGGGAGGGTGGGTTTGTGCTGTGGCCTTGCTGTGGGGGACAGGTGATGTTGTGAACATGGGCCATCTTCACTTAAGCCCCTGCCCCCATGAATGGCCCAGCAGTGGTGTTTTATGCTTAATCTCCTCCCCTGCCAAGCCATTGCCCTGAGGCAGTGGAGGGCTGGGGAAGGCTTTAGTAATTTAGTAATGGAGGGGTCTGGCAGTTCTGTTGCTTTGGCAATGGAGTGCTGGGTAGGAGTTGAGTTATTTAGTAAGGGAAGGGTCTTGCTGTTGTTCCATTCTTCATGCTGTAGCCCATTGTCACCTGGGCCCCAGTGTCCTTCCCAAGAACAATATCGTCTCACTTTCATGCTTTGCGTGTTCATCGGCATATGTGGCCTGAAGGTCCGAGTTGCAGATAAAAAAAATCTGATCTTGTGTACTGTAATCGGTGCTCATGAATAGCGCTCAAATAGCTGAGTTCACAATATATAAAACTGTCAAAAAGAACAACAACAATAAAAAGCAAGCATTGGCAATGCCAATAGGTCTCGCATTTGCGAGAGCTATTGGCGCTGTAAATGACAATGTGTTTTACCCATGTGTTATGGAATTAAGTGGAGGTATGTGGTGTGGAGTGGAATTATGTGGGTTGGATTGGAATTGCTAATTGTGGAATAGTGTGGTATAGAATAATGTGGCAAGGTATGCAGTGGACTTTTGTGGATAGTAATCATGCGGTTTTGAGTGTACTGGAATTATGTGGAGTCTGATTGTGTTTCATGGATTGTAATTATGTGGAATGGTATTTTGTGTTGTGTAGTGGTATGCTGTCCAGTTTAATTATGTGGGGTGTTGTTGAATTTTGTGGCATGATGTGGTATTGTGTGGTATGGATTGGATGTATGTGGTGTGTTGTGTAAATGTTGAGTTGAATTATGTGGTGTGTTGCTGAAATGTGTGGAATGATAATGTGTGGAGTGGAATTGTATTGCGTGGAACTGTGTGGCATTGAGTGAAATTATGCTGATTAGAATTATGTGGTATGATGTGGAGTGTAATTATGTGTATTGTTGCTATGTGGCATCAAATGAACTTAAATGCCATGTTGCCTTTCAGATACCAGCAAAGCAGTTGTAAAACATGTGAAAAAGTAAATAAGACAGAGGGCTGCCTTTCATCCACAGAAGCACATGCTTAATTAACATATTGTAAATTGTATTTATATAGCGCTTCCTACCCCAGAGGAGTTGACGCACTTTGTTATGAGTAGCAAGCTACTTTTGAACCCAAGATTAGAAGTAATACTAGGTTAGTAATCTTATTTTTCTTTGTGCATTAGTTGCACATCTTTGCTGTTGTACTGTACAGCGCTGATGTCTTCTCGTCCAGATCTGGAACAGCGACATCAAAGATGTGCACATCATGACCGGAAACATTGCCACACCGTCCTGCAAAACCTGCATCTACAAAGGGTGCTTCTGGGAGCTACTATACACTCCAAGTATTGCGGGGGTCAGGGACGCCATCCAGGTGCACCCCATGAGAGCACTATTCTGGGCTGCAGTGCTGTCTGTACAGGTACCTTTAAGGGATATGTACTAGGAAACCAGTAGTGTTTTCTACCGGTGCCATTTCATCCACATAGGAAGGATGAAAGTTTTAGGGGACTCCAGGTTCCATACTCTGTAAAGTGTGTTTAACCAACTGAGCAATTGCCCGAAGTGAGACTGCAGAAGAGGTGAATGGGTGGAATAAATAAGTAAATAAATAAAATGGTAAATAAAAAGAAATGAAATTCCATGTAGTGTGAAGCGCTTTCTATAATGTTGAGCAGCTGTTGGCAATTGCTACCATGCTCTCCTAAATAAATGAATAAAAGAACATGGGGGTGCAGCAGAGGAGGGTGGGTTGAGTAGGAGGGAGGAAGCAACAGGTAGTGTGTGAGGGGAGGCGACAATCTAAAAATAAACAAAAAGCTTCCAAAGACACCCCCTCACAGCAGTATGAACTATAGAAATAAGATATACCATAAGGGACCTGTAGAGCTGCTAAAAGCTGCTAGCTTACTAAAACCCATAAGCTGTGTGCATGTTTCTCACACTTCTTCATCCATCACACTTCTAAGTGCTCCTTCCCATAACAAAAAAACTGCACCTCAATGACCATCACGCACGGCAAGGAAACACTGCACACACAGGATTGAAAGAAAAACAAAATCCTTCTGCCCACAGGGTGTAGAGTGCTTCTAATGTAGGCAAGCACTTCAGCTCCCTCATGGGTAGTAAGAGTTATATAAATGTTGAAATACAATACAAAAAGAGCTTAGAGGGTAGTGCACTTTTTGTCTGCGTTTTAGGTTTAACAAGAACCTCAGATATTAAAAACCTGCTGGCATGGTACATGACACTCACAACCTTTTATTGATCAATAGAGAACAGCTGTAAATGAGATGAAATGGGTCTTTTAAACTCGTGGGAACCGGTGCCACTACACCGCTGCATCAATGATAGCTACCTACTAACTACAGAACTAAGGGCTGAGAATGACAGGGTATTACCCAAGGGTGGGCTTCACGATCGTTCGCTCTTTGTATCCTTAGACTGGGGTATGAAGTAGTCTCCAGGAAGGGGGAAGGCGGAGAGGGAGGTATGGCCGGTGTCTGGGTGCGGGAAGGTCCATAATATGGAAGACCAAGAGAGTAGTCCAGAGAGAGGTTTGGTGGTAGACAAATTTAGTCTGTGTGAGGGGTAAGAAAGACTCCAAGAAAGAGAGGGAGGGATGGGACATGGTAGGGTTGAGGAAAGACCACTGGTCAGCTTCTGAATGAGGTATAGGGGGAAAAGAGAGGCCTGGACAAATAAATTCATGGTTTGTGTATGAATGCCTAGTTTGTGCTTTGCCTAAGTAGTGTGTGTTTCAAATGTGCATGCATCAGTTGTGGTGCAAGACACAGTTCTTCTGTAACACTGCTGACTGGCTTGGGTAGAAGCCGCTGCCTGTCCAGTCCACAAACAGGCAACACAATACCCGGCTACAGCACCAGACACAATGCTGTGAAAGCAGCCACATCACATGTGCACCATGCAGAGCTGTGTACTCATTGCCTGCTTACAGTCACTTACTACCTTTATCACTGTGGCTCGCTTGACTGTGTCTTTACCCCCCCATGGACTTTAAATGGAGAGCTGTTGAGCCTCAGAGAAGGGCAGGGTCGGGAACATGTTGAATCAATGCAGTACCTAACCGCGGGCCCCTTGTAGTGCTTGCCTGACATGCTGTATGCTCAGGGCTTGCATCAGTGGCTGAGAGGTAAATGGGTATCGAGGCCTGGCGGGGGTCATCCAGGCCACACCTGCCCCCACACACCAGGTGACCAGCGGGGGCAGAGGCCCTTGATAGCGGGAAAAGAGATGATGACAGAGACGTTCCGGGCTCCTCCATTCAACTGCTGACACACAGAGGGCGGGATCCTCCTGGCTCACAGCTCGCTCTTCCTCTGGGATAGGGCAAGCAGTGACAGAAGGTGCCGGGGAGGAGCAGCCCTCATTACACATTGGCGAGGAAAGCAGGTGCGCTCCTCAAAGTGGGTCAATCCGGGGGCGCATGCTTGCCACCAGCAGAGTTATAAGAAAAGTACTTGTTAAATTAGCGGGCTTTCAGGCACACTTCTAAAAAGCCACAAACCAGCCAATAAGCAGGTGCCGTGCTGAAACATAAAGCACAACTCCATGCCCCGTGTTGTAAATATGAAAGTAGGCACCATGCTAAAATATAAAGCCCGGCGCAGTGCACAAACAAATTACATGCATGGGGGCCCCTGAAGCGGGAGCCATGGTAATAAAAAAAATCATGAAAGCAGGCGCCATGCTGAAACATCAAGCATGGCGCCCGTGCATATTAAAGTTATGCGCAGGGTGGCTCATGAAGCAGGCGCTGTGGCTAGCAGGAAATAAAATAAGTAGTCCCTAAAGAACCATAGTAACACTTACAGTGCAAGTAAACTGTAGTTGGTCAGTGCTCCTCGGCATAAATGGAAATGATGCATCGGGAGCACCAACCAATAAGGCGCCATGAAAGAAGAGCAAAGCAGGAGTAAACCAATAGCCACCAGCAGGAGCCTGCATTTTCATCTCTTTAGGCCCCATCATTTTCCTTCCCTTCCCAGGAGGAAGAAACCCATGCTTAGTCCAACTCCTGAGTCTTAGGCAGAACACAGTCCTGATCCTCTCATAGAGAACTACAGAGTGTTCACCCAGCCTTTTCTATTCAGTTACTCTTCTAACCAGATGCCCCACAAGGCCAAGTTCCAACTCAAAAGGGCCATCTAATCCCCTTGGCACGCCACTCTCCACAGGGCTGACCAAAGCAGGCTGAGTAAAGCAGTACTCAAAGCCACATCTAGTGTTCCTCAATCGCGGTCCCACCAC
The DNA here is from genome assembly GCA_963921515.1 of Calotriton arnoldi. Taxonomy (NCBI): domain Eukaryota; kingdom Metazoa; phylum Chordata; class Amphibia; order Caudata; family Salamandridae; genus Calotriton; species Calotriton arnoldi. The sequence continues at coordinate 2,514,912 of CAWUFW010000713.1, read as the reverse complement.
ATCCAGAAAAGTCTGCACCAGGCTCAGTGCAGAAGGACTGCCCCACAGCTTGACCGACTTACCACATCCAGCACCCAGAAATGCTGTGTGTTGTTAGCCGAACCCTTCCTCTGTAGCAAGAAGGAACAGGTAGGATGGTAGGACCCATTTTTATGGATTTATTTTTGACCAATTTTTTGCACAATTAAACTGATTCATTTGTGTGACAGTCAACATTTTAGCTCTATTTTAAAGGCCTCATACAAAATGCAGACAAGGGACTTATTTCTCCATATGCCAGGAATATTAATTAGTAATTTTTGGTTAGTTTTTGGCTGTAGTCCATAGGTCATTCTGACTGGACTCTGTTTTAGGTCTTAGGGAGGAATGTGCTAACGAGAGTGTGTTGATTTCAGGATAATTTTAAGACGATGTGTAATCTGCTTTCTCAAAAGAGAACTATTTGAGCCTCATTCTAAGCTAGGCCCTGCTCGAAGCCTAAGCAAAATTTGCAAACTGGAAACTTCTTTCTCTGTGCAACAGGATTGCCTTTTCTAGCATGTTGAGGTTATATGTCCTTTTTGCTGATTTTCTATGTTTTTCATGGTTATTGCCAATCATAGAGGAGCTTTTCTGTAAGATAACTGCCTGAGTCTGTTTAAGGGCTTAGGCCCGGTTATGCCCAAACACTATTCTGCCTGCAAGAGGAGGGCTATTTGGTATTGTACAACTTTTTTTGGCTGGTTGTGTTTTGTTATCATGCATGTGGCCCACAGAACGTGATTCAGATTTGGTGCTGCAGCATGTGACTTACACATGGAGGGGCATGTGAAGAACTATGAGGGATTGTTACTTAGGTTGGAATATTTAAACCAATATCCAGTGGCGGCTCGCATAGGCAGTGCTGCGGGGCGGTGGTGCGGGCGGGGCGGGTGGGCGGGAAGTGGAGTCCAACATACGACGGACAGGAGTAAGGTAAATAATTAAATATATAAAACAATTTACCTTGCGCGCGCTGCCTCGCCGAGTTTGTGATGCAGCTCGCGCAAGGTAAATTGTTTTATTTATTTAATTACTTACCTTACTCCTGTCCGTCGTATGTCGGACTCCACTACCCCCCCACCCTGCCACCGCCCCACAGCACTCCCTCGGCGAGCCGCTACTGCCAATATCGCTAGTTGTCTGCAGGTCACTTGAACCATGATTCTGAGAACAGAGGGTGTTTATTGCTTCTTCTGAATTCTGTGTGGCATTTGACATATATTCTCTTTGGAAAAGTGAAGAAGGTTCACTTTGCAGGTTTGCATGTGTTTTTCTATGACCATAAAGTATTATCTATATCTCTTACACTCATTATCTAGCTACCTCTTCCTCTTTCTATAGCTCTGTACCTTTTCTTCTGGCTACCCTATCTTTCCGTCTTTACCTTATATCTATTCCCATCACACCTATCACTACCTGATTTCTAGTTCTACTTCACCTCTCTCATTATACGGTCTCTTTACCTCTCTGCTCACCTCCTCTTTTCCCCCTGCCCCCAGCAGAACTGGGGACCACTGTCTAACTAGAGTAGTGCACACCAAGAAAGAGAGGAGGTAGGACAAGTCGGAAAAAGGTACTTATGTTCAGAGAAAAGTGCAAAATTCATGAGAGAGCTAGATTTAGTTTCTTTTGAGTGTTTTGCAAAATGTTTTTATGGCTGATATGCAAACTGTATGTCTTTACTGTTTGTCATTGAGGTTCTATTCTCCAAGGCAGAAGTTCAGAGCTGCTCTTCTTCTTACTTTTGTTATTACATGTTCTATTCCCAGAGATTTCAACAAAGAAGTATCCCCTACTATGCAAGGTCTAATTATAATCACTACCATTAATCAACCCTTGTGGACATTCATTCACTCACTATTCTCAGCACACTGAACTCATATATATGCAAAAATAGTCAAAAGTTTATTATATAGATTCCCAATACATGTAAAAAAATACTTAAAAACAATTAAAAAGAATAAATGCTATAGCATTAATGCACATATTCTCATCTTGCCACTTTCTTTTACATTACAATGCTGAATCAGTATGACTTGAGAGACATAAACCAGGTATGCTGCGTTATAATAAGGACGTTGGTCTCCACAGAGTGCAGGTAAGCATGAAGAAAAGAACACAATTGCATCCAATTATTTACAAATACTGTCACAATTAGCATAAAAAGATGTACAGTAAAAAAGTTGTTGACGCGGCGTTTCGGTGGATGTAACTCAGCTCTGAAATATTGCAATTAACGTGGGGAAAACATTATATCCTGCGAATGCCGGGGAAAGCCTAGTCTGTATTTAAGAAATGAAGACGGGTGTATTTAGCCTAAATAGAAGTAACTGTGGTAATGAATGTAGACCCATTCGAAAATATTGGGATTTGAATGTCTATCGTAGTGGGTCGAATTATTGGTTTCGGTCTACTCATTAGAAATGACCGACACCGTGGTAAAAGTAGGATTAATAGGTAAATATGCCTCGTTTTACCATGCAGAAAATGTAATGGATTGCGATGTGAAAGCATGCGTTGTAGCATGCTATATTCGTTTAACATACCCCAGGAGTACCATTAGGGGATCTGGAACTATGTTGTGTTCTAGCATGGTGGAAATCAAAGCAAATATGGTAATCCAGTAGGTCTGAACAATGTTGCAGTTCCAGGTAAGATGCGCAAAATCAACACTTTCAGCCACACATCGGGGGCATTGATGAGAGCGTATGGGGCCATAGCGGACTAGGGCCTTGGGGGTAGTGTATGCCCTATGCAGGTACTTGTAATGCTGACGTTTGTGTCTGCTATTTGGGGATACTTGCTTAGTTTGTGTACAACAGTAGGCCCACGTTTCATCAGGGATGGAATAACCAAGGTTGTTGCCACGCAAGACGGGAGCGTATGGGCTGGCTTAAGTGCAAGACAGGAGTGATAGAGGCTTGGCACTAATCTGGAGCTGTCAACTGAGGATATTGCCAAGGTGAGAGGAGGATACTCATCTGGCTCTTCAGGGTTAGAGGGGAGCTTCTCTCGTAAGGTGCTATGGAGGCGCATGATGATGAACTTATCAATGTAGGATGGGATCCCGTCGACTCAAAGGCAGGTCGTAGGTCAACCCTGCCATTTGTAAAAAGATCTCCCACAGCACGCAGTTGATGGGAAGAGAGCGCTTGCTGCACCAATGTCTCCTGAGTCAAGGGGAGCCATGGGTTGCTGTTCAGGGGAATGAGGGGAGAGTGTAAAAGGGTAGCACCCAAAAGTTTGCAAAGTTAAGACCAGGCACAGCAGATCGCGGAGATAGTGTGAATCTCAGAGGGTTCGCATGCTAAGCCACAGGGCAGGCCCGAAGCTAAGGGTGTCGGCAGTGCTTGGTTGCGCTCAGGTTTGAAATAGGGTAATATGGTGTTCGGGTGAAACCAATAAAAAGAGAAATCACATTGAGCAGCCAAGTAATATAATTGAGATCCGGAACGCCCAAATTTCCCTGGGCATATGGGAAGTTTAACGTTTCCCATTTAATTCTGGGGCGACAATCCCCCCACACCAGGTGGCTCTGAAGGCTATGCAGGGTTGAGAAGAAGGAATTAGTCAGGGCAATCGGAATGTTTAAGAATAAATAAAGAAAGCGTGGGAGAACCACCATATTGAAGATGGCTATCCACCCAGCAATGGACAGTGGGAGACGGATCCAGCGATCTATCTGTGTAGTAAGTTTGTCAATTGCAGGGCCATAATCGAGGATAATCACCTCGTCCCTTTGCCTTTGTAGCAGGATACCAAGGTATTTAGGGGGGTCGGTGCACCAGCGAAGAGGATATTCCAGCGCGCAAGGAACAGTGGCATCGGTTAGCGGAAAGAGCTCAGACTTGCTCCGGTTGATGGAGAGACCAGATAATGCCCCATAGCGTATAATTTCCTGGATAATGGGTTGCAGATGTGTGTGGGGATCATCCATGCACAAAGAGAAGAATATCATCTACATAGACAGATGCCAAGAGGGGTCACCTGAGGAACCTGAGACCTCTGTGTAAATTGCGCTACTGCACATGGCGAATCAGGGGGTCAAGGGAGATAATAAAGAGCAAAGGCGAGAGGGGGCATCCCTGGCGAGTGCCCCTGGTGATGGGGAAAGAATCGGTTAGCTGGCCATTGATCTGCAAACAAGCTATGGGAGAGGCATACAGAGCATAATAAGCTCATTAAAATTACGTGGTAAACCTCATTTTGAGTAGCTTTGAGGAAGGACCAATCTAGGGAATCTAATGCTTTTTCAATGTCCAGAAGGGCCACTGCAGCGGGGAGAGTGGGAGTAATTTGATTCAAGACTGAGAATATGGTGCGGAGGTTAATAGTGGTGGCACGGTGTGGCACGAATCCCGTCTATAATGGGGAAATAATTTGTTTCAGGAGCAGGGCCACAAATTTAGCCAGAATTTTATTGTCATAATTGAGAAGAGAAAGAGGGTGACATGATGTGCAGCAAATCCGCTGTTTTACCCTAATATAGTGTTGTGTAGTTCCTATAAGACCTATATAGGATCTGCACGTTTAGACAACATACACTGCGGGACTGGTGTCCAGACTGATTCCAGACACCCCCACCGGGTATGTTGGCCTGTGTACCAGCTAGCTCGCAATGCCACTATAACCTCCTCTTACCAAGGAGAGAATAGTTCTTAGCAACTATCGAACATGATCACCCTGATCCCTCAGGACCGTGGAAACAATAACTTACTTTTCGCTCAGTCACTCGTGCTCACTTGTTCTCAGAGAGATACACAGAATAAACGGTTGGGACGTTTTAAATAAGTATTTATTGAACTGTCGTTATTCTAGCGTAAAATAAGTGCACTAAAATCACCAGTAGACAGTAGCATATAGAAATGAGTAGCAGCACTAAGAAAGTAAACAGATGGTAGGTTTCTGCCATTTTGCTAAAATCATAAATATAGGCAAGTATATAAAATACATGGCAATAAAAATGTGTACTCCTACGATGCACCCTAACTAAATGTACCTAAGTGTACCTAGCATGTGAGTAGGTGTAAAGCCAAGAATCCCTCTAGGATAAAGCCAACCCCATTACCTGATGTGAGACTGCGGGACGCCATTCTGGTCTCGAGCTGAACACCCCGCAAGGGATGTCAGACCACTGCGAGCTGGAATATCTGCATGCAGGAACCTCAGCGTCTTGCATCAGTGTGTCGGCATGGAAGTCGTGATCTCCTCTCTCTATCTCAGCAAGATGTGATGTTTATATACCCTAAGGCATCCCCAGATGGTTCTACCTTGCTGTGCCAGAGTCGGACTTAGGATGACGTTGGGAATGAACTTTGTACACAGTTATTATGCAGGAGATGATGGTCCTGCTGTTATTCCAAGAAACTAAGAATCCTCATGCATAATTTATGAGGCCAGTGTCTAGGGAAAAACCCTACGTACTTGTGTATAGTATTGTAACTGGGTAAAAAGTCAGTCCTTCAAATCCGTTATGTATGTAGTATAGGAGAGAATGAGGTGAAGGGTTATGATGTTACCTAGACCTATATCGGGGTACCTATATGAAATATAACAATAGCATGCTTTCACATCGCGTTCCATAAGAGTAACGACCGCGTTGTTAGAACGCAATACCTTTACAACGCAAGTCATTAGATCGACTTGCACTAGATGGCGCTCCAACCTTAGGAATAGTATAATTCAATATTCCAACTCCACCCTGCGCAACAGTAGGGAAGGTGTTGGAATAGTAAATCATACTATTCCTTAGGTTGGAGCGCCATCTAGAGCAAGTCGATCTAATGACTTGCGTTGTAATGGCATCACATTGTAACAACGCGGTCGTTGTAACAACCGCGTTGTAAATGTAACGCGGTGTAACAACCGCGTTGTGAAGGTTGTTTCCCATGTTAAACCCTTGAACCCTCGCCTTTAGGGATTTACTGCCATGGCCCTCCTCTTAGCTAAATGACGAATAGCCCTTCTATGGGGCAGTAGTGTACCATTCACCACTAATGACTGGCTGAAAGATATGCAGTACTCTGATACGACTATGTCTCTCTCCTGCCTCCCACCTCTATGCCTAGGGACATTTGGGCACCTCTCCAAACATATCTCCTGTTGACACTGATGCTACTGCTTGACTCACCTGCTTCCCCACGCCCCCCTCTCCTGTTTATCCTCCCTCCCTCCCTCCTTTCCCTAATCTTTTAATGATTACTGCGGATATGTTCACTGTTATTGACGTCATATATGCTTTATGGATTTTACTGTTCGCCTATGGATGGGATGAGATCACTCTCTCTCTCCCATACTATCGTTGTTTCCTTAAGAAAACGTAAAAAAAAACATTTAAAAAGAAAAAAAAAGAAGATTGCAACAGTTTGATATATATCAATGCCAAAATAGTAGAAGTGAAAAGTAGTAAAAGTGAGGGCCTCCCATTTGACTTAATGAGTGTCAATTGTTATGGTGTGAGCTGGGCAGTCAGGATGTAATGGAAACAGACAGGTATTCAACAAATTTACCTCCAGTCCAGAGGCCACCCTGAAGGCACTCAGTATGTGAGTTATGTTATCTACACAGTCTTGTATGTCCCTGACATAGATGAGAACATAATCTGCATACAATGATACCGCCTGTGCCTCACCCCAAAGAGGCATGCCCATGTTCTACAGGATGCAGATCTTGTGCCAGGGGCTCCATTGAAAGTGCATGAAGTACCTGTGAGAGTTGAGACCCCTAGATCATATCGCAGCCCACCGGAAATGGGGGTTAAATGAACTGACCAATCTTCAGTCAGATCCATGTAGAGGAGTCTGATCAGATGCAACATTTTGTCTCCCACTCCTTCCTGTTGAAGCTCTCCAACATGTACTCTCACTTCAGTCTATCAGATGCCTATTCAAGTTCTGAGACCAAGCAGGCAGAATTGGGCCATTTTGACGGAGCATTCTCAAGGAGTCTGTGCAGTCAATGCAGATTAAGGGCTGTAGATTGGCGAGGAATAAATCCATTTTGATTGCTGTAAACTAATAGAGGCATGCATTCGAGCGAATGTGTCACTAGTATTTTTCTGAGGATTTTATCATCAGATCCCATCATGGCTAGAGGCTTATAGGAGGTGACATTGAGAGGGACTCTTTCTAGTTGGGAAGGGAGACTGAGAGGGCCTCAAACTAGAGTATCGTAAAAGCCAGGAGGTATAAAATTCAGACAGCTTCCGGAGAAATAGATCTGTGTAAGCCTTATAGGACTCAATTGTTTGAACGTTGAGCCTGAAGTTTAATACATAGGAGAATTACATATGGCACATGGGATCTTCTTTTCTGTCACTGGAGGGAACAGCCTTTACATTGCATGCTTTACATCGCATGCTATTACAACGCCGTTGTTACAACGACCGCGTTGTTACAACGCAAACCATTACATCGCAAGTCGTTACAACGACTTGCTGTAGGGGGCAGAAGGTGTTGGATTCCCTGCTGTGGCACAAACTGGAGTAGGAATAGTAAATTATACTATTCCTAAGTCCAGCGAGCCCCCTACAGCAAGTCATTGAAATGACTTGCGCTGTAATGGTTTGCATTGTATCAACGCGGTCATTGTAACGTACGCGTTGTAATAGCATGCGATGTAAAGCATGTGTAGTAAACGTATATATTCGTTACTGGGCCATTTAAAGCAAGCCTCTACTCCACCATCACCACTGACAATGTCAGTAGAAAAGAAGGTCTCCATCCCGGGCTGACGCGGGTCCCGCATGGGGCTATATAGTGCTTAGTGTTGTGTGCAGAATGTGGTATGGATGGTGTCCTGGGAAATGGCCATTGACTTAGGGCCGTTGTCTATAGCTGTCAATGGTGTAGGAGCTGACTCTCTTCTAAGGAGCCATGTGAGTATGTGGCCTGGCTTGTCTCACACATATGAATTTTGGCTTGGTATGCCTTATACTTAAAGCACCACAATGACTCTAGTAGGTGGGCATGGCACTCACGGACATCAAGTAGGTCTTTGCAGCCAATGTTATCCTAAGGAGTGGCCTTCTCCAGGCCTCGCAATGAGACCTTGAGTTGTAATGTGCCCCTTGCCCCTATGATTGCATGTTTTCAGTGCCCCCTCATCACTGTTTTCAGCGCATCCCACTTTACCAGTTGTATGTTGGCAGTGTTAGTGATTTTGGTGATGTCGTTTATGAGAGTGTTGGGGTGATTGCTCAGAACACTTGGTCAGCTGTGGGCTGCAGATGCTAAGATGGGACCAGTGGCTTATAGCCTCCCCAAGTGAGCCTAAGTAGGAGGGTTTGTGATTAGAGTAGGTCTTAACCTCGTACTCAACCTCCATTATCAATAAATGTGTGGCAGGGTGACACAGGAAGTGATCTAGTCCAACTTGGAGGTCCTGTGGTGGGAATAAAAAAAGTATTGCCTAGCATAAGAATTCAGAGCTCTCCAGCTGTCATCTAGGGACCAGTGGGTAATCCATTGTGATAGGTAGGCTGTGGTGCATATTGTGGGGAGTAAGAGAGGAGAGCGGTCAATCCAACAAAGCATCAAGGATACAGTTGAAATCATGGTACATGAGCCCACCAAGACTGGTGGAGTGAAATGTTGGCTTAAAAGTGTGATTGGCTAGTGTTCACAGGTAGACACTACCCAGTAGTACCACACAGTCATCCAATATCCCCTCAAAAAGGACATACCACCCCTCTTAGTCAGTTCCCACTGTGATGAAATGGAAGGGGATTGCTGATCGGATCCAGATTACCAGTCCTCTAGCAGTAACATGGTGAGTGTCAAGGAAGAGCACTAAGGAACAGCATATAATTATGCCCAGGAGACTGGCGGGAGCATAACATGTCTCGCAATAACCCCCCCACCCCCACTGAATGCCAGCAGGGATGTTGTTAAGTGCCTTTACGGTGGAAGGCGTGGAGGCCCATCAGAGCAGCAGAAGGCACTGTCATCGGCATGACGGAGAGAGGGATGACAGATGCCATGCTTGTTTGTGAGGTTTCTGGCTACTTATCAGAGGAGGCTTCCTCTAATCCCTTCACAAAGCAAGTCAAGTCAGGTTTCAAGAGATGAGCTGCCATAGAAATGGCTGAGATTCTCTTACATTGCACCTGCGATGGTGATGGGGCGCTGGAAGTAGACATGCTCAATGACAGTCTGCGATGCAGCCTGTGCTTGTTCCGCAGAGGTCTTGGGTTTCCCGGTGGGGTGTTAGCTCTCATCTCAGACAAGGAGTATCTCCGCTGTTAGACTCTGTCCCAATCATTTCCAGGCTGTGTAAAAAAATATGATTTCTTGTTTGCAAGCACTCTCATCTTTGCGGTGAATAACAGTGAATATTTGAAGTCAGCGTCTCTCAATTTGTGCTTCACACCCATGAACGAGTCCCGCTTGCAATGAACTGTAATGGTGTAGTCCAGAAAGAGGAGAATCTGCACATTTTCATAGGTAATATGGGCCATGCATTTAGCAGCCTGTAAGATGGTGCCTTTGTCTTTGACGTTCAGTATCCTATCCACCACAGGACTCGGAGGAGTGACTGGCAGGGCTGGCAACTGGGTGGAACCCAATGGGCACATTCTATTGTGAAGTGGGGGGAGAGGCTCCCAGACAGGACCTGGGTGGAAAGCCAAGTCTCGTACAAGGTAGTGTGTTCAGTGTCTTCCACACCCTCCTGGAAGCCTATGGTGCAGATATTGTAGTGCCGGATACTTCCTTCAGCATCAACTACCTTGATTTCAAGAAGACAAACTTTGTTAGTGAGTTCCTTAACACACTGGTTGAGGTTTTTGGCTTAAGGCTGAAGGTCTTGTATGACTGATTCAGTATGCTTTACTCTGTCCATCACTTACCCTGACCTTAAAGCAAAAGTTCAGCTCAACTGCTGCAGCACCAACACTACCCACAAGGTCCAGTCTGGTCTCAGCTATAGTATTAAGGATCTTGTTCAGCTTTGCCACCATCGGGTCAGCCACCGACAGGGATGGTGTTATGGGTGTCATAGGGTCACAGGGTTCCGTCTCAGCCCTGGAGTATCACCCAGCCATGGCTGGTGTTGAAGGGTGTGCTCCAGCTTTTTGTTGCCCCATCCTTGGCACCCTGAGCACCCTTGTCAAAGTTCACTGTGTGTCAGGCAGTGGTGGGAACTGTTCCAATGAAGTGTTCCAATGTTGACTGAGACCCACTGTGACCCAGCACAGCTCCCTAGGCCCGGAGGACCTGGAGAGGCATGAGCAGTCTTGTAGTGTGCTCTAAGGCCCAGAGCCAAGAGTATTGAGTGTAAGAGGGATTACAGGATGTGAGGAGCTCTGTCTGTGTATGAGAAACAGTGAGGTTAGTAGCATCACCGGTGGGTCCCAGTCTCATCCAGGTTGTCGCCGCCATGCCCTCCACAATCTCCACGGGGGGGGTTGCACAGCTTGTCGCAGTCTGCAAGTCATGGTACATGCTTGTACGTGAACAGGAGGGTGGTGAATGGGAGGACAGCCACCCATGCACTCCAAGCCCCTCCTTTTGCAGTGCACCAATTCTAACTTTACCGCATGCAGGTGGGGAGGAGGATGAAGCAAAGAGCTTCTACATGGACTTGCCCCCTTCTTTCTGTGTCCTCACCACTGATACTCCAGTGGCTGGCGTTCTCGGTCCCTGTGCCTAGGTTGGGCCTGATGCAATTGTTAAACCCAAGGCCCACTCTTGCTTCCCGCCTACCCTTCACCCCAAGGAAGACCCCACAAATATACTGCATAGGTTTGCGGGTGGGGGGGTCCAATCGTTGCCAGCTCCCTGACTCCAGTCCTCAGGGAGCAGCCTCCTCCAGTCCAGCAGCTGCAGTCACCACCCAGGCCACTGCATATGCTGCTCATCCTCTCCCCCCCAGGTATACCAAGCAAGTTCCACTGGGTCCTTGCAGCCTGATGCTGGAGGCAGGCAACAGTCTGCCGCATGTTTCAGGAGGATGGCACTCGAGGCTGTCTGGATCGTGCCAGTTTACAGGGCCCCGCACTGAAGCGATACAAAAAGTTTTTTTCCTTCCCTTACATACTAGCAGGAATTGACCAAATAAATCATCCTTTAAGAATTGGTTGATTGCACAGTGCCTAAATGTGTATGCATCATGTGTGGTGCCAGTATATTTTGTAATGACATTCAGGAATTTTCCTTTCGAGCTCACTTTACCTTGAACATTTATGGATTAGGCATGCTTCCAATTACAGTATAGGTCAGCAGATAAGGCAGGTGGGTCTAATTGCACATGGGTATAGTCACTGGCTCCTGGTACATGGGGACATAGTGCAATTTCAAAGATATATAGCTTCCCCTGAATTTGCTCAGCCCTAGGTTGTGGAAAATGCAAGTATTGAGGTGTTATTGGAATGATAGCATCCAGCACTGGATGCAAAAAAGATGAAAATGTTCCCTGAGATATACCTACTACCCTGGTAGTTGTGCTCTGAAATGAACTAGAGGCCAATATATGTAGTACGGCTAGTAATTTTAATGTAAATCCTCAGGCAACCATTGTCACTACACTAACACATTATTTCATAATAAGCAGAGCTCACAGACCACTTAGTTATATAAAAAATATCAAAATTATGTTATTATCAATATATATGAATGAGACAAAACATGACATATACATAAAAATACATAAAGTATGGCTCTAAAACTAGGCAATCCAATCATCCACATCTATCATAACCCATACACATTCATAAAATTCATACAAAAGGAATGCATTTCATTTATGATTCAATGTCTTCTTCTTTTAATGATCCTAACAAATACAGAAGGTGATCACTGAAAGAATGAATCACTAATTAATGTAAAAAACAAGACTTGGCACATGGCAAAGACTCCAGAAACCACATTTCATATATAATTGATAAATGTGTAATGACTAGAGTGCACAATGCACTGAACGGTTCTCTCTACGTGTGTTTCGGCACACAGGCCTTCATCAGGAGAGCCATTCTTCATTGATTTAAAAATTACCTGAAGATATATAATCAATAATAAGAGAGCTCTGCAACTCAAACTCAACTCAAACCATTAAACGCATCTCTAGATTCTACTCGTGAATCATGCCATGATTCACGTGTAGAATCTAGGGGTGCGGTTAATGGTTACACACAATGTATCATTTATCTTGTTTGAGCCACGCTCCGTAGTCACAAGAATGCGGCTTACCCCTGCATAACCCCTAGCGCTGGTGCTAAAACAGCTCCCTCGCTAGTGCAGGCACCCTAGCACCATTTTGCTAGGGTGCCTGCGCTGCAGGGACAATTGTGTATGTGCAGGAAGGAATACCTTCCTGCACATAAACAATATTTACAGGTGATTTGCTCTATGTATACTGCAGAATGCAGCACATGTGGAAAGAGCAAAATAAGAGGACAAATTAAACTTTTCTCCTCGTATCACCTGCTTAAGACCAGGTATTCCCTGGTGGTATTTTTGGCACTGCCCCATACCTTGTGAATATGGACCAGAGTCAAAAAACAATGGGTGTAGAGGCGGAACACCCACCGCAACACCCATTGCACGCCCCTTTCTCGCATTATTTACAAAGCCGCCTTGTAATTAAGGCAAAGGAGTTAACACCACCAGAACATCAGAAAAAGTGACGTTCTGGTGGCGTTAAGTCCTTGTACATATGTCCCTAAGGTTGTGTGTGTGTGTGTGTGTGTGTGCTTGTGTATGGGTGTACTGCAACATCAAGACACCCACATACCTAAATAGGCTAACATAAATATAGTCTGTGTTATCTCATTTGTATTTGTATCTTATCAATAATGATTAAAAATGGGATGAATTACCTTTCACATCGTTTTGGAGCAGGTGGGTCAGTGAACAAGTAATTTAAAGATGGGAAAATTGCCTCCTGGTGAACTGCATTCAGGATGCCAAATATCACGTCCCCCTCCCTGGAATACTCCTCTATGTTGTCTGTGACAGAAAGTTCACAGGCAGATTGCTGGCCATCAGCTGCATGTGTAGATGTGGTTGTCCACATGTGTTTATGTATAATGACAAGAGCCAGGAAGAGTAAAATCATCTCATTCCTTTGATTAACAGACATCCTTGGAAAATGTCCTGAATTTGACTAAAATACTGAAAAAGAAAAAGAGCAGTATTGATGACAAATTAGCATTTTGAATATAATTATACTTTAAAACCAAGCATGGATGGTTATCTTTCACCAATTTTACGCTAGCACTGATTACAAGTTAAGAGCACACTGCACTCATTCGTGTTTGCGCGAACAAATAGCATCCTCAGTATTATCTTAAAGATTTTTTAGGCCATGGGCAAGACCTATTTTGGGACCCCCTGTTCAAAACAGTTTAGAATTTTATTGCCCATGTTGTGCTCATTGAAGCAAGCATAATGCTCCAAAAAGTTGAAGTTTTTAAACTTTCAGGAACTGACTCACCCAAAAAGCAGCTAATGTATTCCTTGAGTGAGGCCTCAAAATCCTCAGGATTAAACTGGAGAGAGGGAAAGGTTGAGAAATTGAAATGGAGTTGATGTAGAGGGAGAAGAATTCTTATCAAGGGACCCTTTAAAACTGGGGCGCTGGGCAATAGCCCACCTTGCCCTCTCTTAAAACATCTCTGATTATGTAATTAGATAGTGAGCTGTGCATTGGGGTATCTAAACCTCCCATATTTTGGGAACTGTTTAATGATACATTAAGAGCAAGGTTTAACTGGTTTGCACAACTGGTGATTAATATATCAGATTATCACAAATCACATAACAGTGTGGGACCTCGTCATCAACTGTCCCTGAGACCACCACAAATGTTTTTCCCACAAAATCATGTGGCAGTGTGACCCAGACCTGGTTAATATCACAAACAAAACCATAGACACAGGAAGCAACGGCAACCTAGATTGATTCGACACCAAATATGTATCACTTATGGGGCAGATGTATCAACATTGTATTTTGCGAGTCCTTAATAGCGAATTTTACCGGTTCGCTATTATGGACTCTCAAAATGCGATGTATGTAGGTTTCACAAATAAAATTGCGATTCCTACATATTCCTTAATAGCGAATCGTAAATTGCGATTCGCTATTACGGAATGCCTTCATATTCATTCCTATGGGCCTAGAGGCCCATAGGAAAGAAAGGAAGACATTCGCAATTTGGGATTCCCAAATTGGTAATCACACATTGCGAATGCAATTTCAAGGGTGAAAAGGCCACCCTGAGTCACCCCCAAAAAAGGTAAGTGTGCACATGTGGCGCACATACATAAGGGCATGTGTGTGCGCCACATGGCACATAGAAAAATGCAAAAATGTGCATTTTTCTAAGAATTTGCAAATTACCACCAACTTGAAGTTGGTGGTAATTTGCGATTCCTTAAAGCAAGATTGCAATTTTTTCTTGCTTCCTGCATTGAATTTAAGGAATCGCAAATTGCGATTCCTTAAATGCATTCGCAAAATAGGAAATCGCAAAAATTGCGATTCCCTATTTTGCAAATGGCTTTTAGGATGATACATCCCAAAAGGCTTTTTACCGTTTGCGAACGGTAAAACACTTGTTACATCTGGCCCTTTGTCTTTTGCTACCTTTCAGCCAGCAATGAGGCCATACAATATTACACATTTAACATAAATAAGCACTAGTTCGCCATACAACGCACCTATTCCCAAAAGAATGCAAAGCACACTCGATTAGGGGGGTCAAATATATGTCCAACGGCACTTGGACCAGACCACATTTTCAGAATAACCATAAATAATTTAAAATAGTTCTATTAAGATTTCTTGAATGTAAAGTTATTTTTTGGAGCTATCCTGAAAAGAAGGCTAATATCCTGCCTCGCTATACCTAATTTGGACACCCCATCTTCAGACATATGCCCAGACTCTCACTAGCAAACCTCCTTTCCCCATGAAAATGTTAAAAAAGAAGTGTGCTATTAGAGAGAGGCAGCTGTTGCTATGGCAGTGGCCTCCTTTCTCTGGCTTTAAACTCTGAGTTATTTAAAGTCACTGCCCTGCCGAAGTTAGTATCAGAACATCTACCGTGCTCTGCCAAAGATCCCTTTCTAAGGGCCTGTGAAGAGATAGAGTCAAGTATGTATGTGCCCACGTGGCCCTTGCACGTCATTCAGCCTCCTCCCCCCCTTGCCAGTTTCTGTTTTCCAGCCAAAAGGCTGCCCCCACCCCACTTGGGTCTATAGCTGATGTGAGATGAGCATATCATCATGCTTGCAATGGCCGGGTCATGCTCCAATCCAGAACAGACGAGTGAAGTCAATTATAAATTAAGGTGTTAAAAAAGAAGAAATCCAGTATTTATTATAGGGGAACACAAAAATAAAGAGGGGCCTCTTCATGTCTATGGCTCTGTTTATTGTAATGAGAGCTGCATGTGCCTGCTGACAAAAACAACAAACACATAGGCCACAGTGCAGTGCTTAATTTGAGCCAGTGTTTGCCAGTGCTCAGCCCCAGAAGCTAATTCTCTACACCAGTTCCTATGACTATACACTACTCGATGGCACTGTATGTCTGTCTGTTTTTCACATAAACACATTGTCAAGTGTTTCATAATTCAATATACATTAAAAATTAATAGTACCAGCCACTAGGCATTTTTTAGGCTTTGGATGGCCTGAAATAGTATGAATTATCACATACAAGGGAGATGGTTAGAAGCTGTGTTGCAAATGGCACTGGCAGCACTGGCAGGGACAATGGGTGGTGCAAGCTGCAGTGGCCTCTTGAGAAGGGCCCTGGCATCCTGGCATTTTTTTTTTTTTTTTTACAAATTAAGCACTGCTGCAGAAACTTCATAGTGGGATCCTTGAGGGATTCCATTGGCTGCAGGTGGAGTCACGTGTGAAGTTTAACCTTTGCATTAAGCACAGTCCTACTGGAATAAAGGAACTGCATGCACCTGCACAAGACAGAGCCCTTTCATGCACCTTCCATGAATCTCTGATCCACCAATGCTTTTCTGCTCAAGCAATTAACCTTTAACAATTTGGTCAGAGTATATTGGGATTAATGGCATTAAAAGTTAAAACATTTGTAACCCACACTTAAGGGAAGAACTAAACTACATACATGTTCAGAGACTTCTCAAAACACAATTTTTCTGACAGTCATTCACGAGCCGACCCATTGTACCCGATTCGCCTTAAACACTATTATTGCAGGGGGAACACTGCCAGATAGTTATCACCCGGGGTAGAGTCAGACAAGAGGAGAATCCCACCATCTTGGAAAATATTCATCTGTAAAACAGACTCAGAAAAAATGGAAACTCATTTCCAGAAATCATCTACTGGTGGTGCCACGCTAATCTGAAAGAAGTGTGGTGAAATATGTTGATTCCCTGCTGGGGTTTCATAATTTTTTTCATCGAAATTACACTTAGTGGTTCAGAAATCTAATGTGGCTATTTTCTATAAATTTACAGATATCTTCCTCATTTATCGAGAACAAAATAACTGCCTGACATCTTGTCTAAAATACACTCCAACCAGTGGCAGCAGCAACCTGTAGGTTGATTCCAGAATTTTCTACAAAGGCTGCACCACTGAGTTCTAAAGGACAACTAGAGTGCTAGCATTCTATTTTGATGGTGGAAGTGAGGCACATCTGAGCACCATGGTGTTAGAATAGGAACTGTTGAAATTAAAGCTGCTATCAAGCAGCCGACATACTTAGCAAACATGGGGCGGTGGTTTATTTCAGTATTATTATTATTTTTTTAAATGCTTGTTTATTTGCATTTCCCAAAAAAGAGTCACATAAGTGGTCAGTAACCACAGTTGCATGTCTATAGCAACATTTCAGCACACATGCAGGCACAGTTGACTCACACATTCTTGTGTAGAATATATTCAAGAAACATTTGTCTGCTCTATCAGTTAGTACCTCCTTGACTTTAAAAGAGTTACATTTTGGCAGGCAAAGACATTTTATTAGCCTTGTATTTTAATACATGGGGGAAAGGGTATCTTCCTGCACAAAAACAATCAATGGAGGCGTCTTTCCTCGTTCTGTGTGTGCTGCAGAATGCAGCACACGTGGAAAGGGGAAAAAACGAGGAGAAATGAAAAATTTCTCCTTGTTATGCCTGCTCTGGGGAGGTGTAAGGTTTTCACTCTGCCCCAGGTTTATGCAATTTTGTAAATCTGGGAAAGCGTCAAAATCCACTGCAACATCCATAGTATGCCTCTTTGACATAAAGTAAGGCATCGCAGTGCTTTGTACTGCCTTGCTTTACTCTATACCTAGGAGGCCATGCAAAGCAACGCAGGGTGGCTTTGTATCGGCTCATAGATATAACTGAGAGGCCTGCGTCACCGGAGTGTCATAAAAAGTGATGCTCCGGCCTCTTGTAAATGAGGCCCTCAATTTTTGCTGAACATGAGTGCAGGTCCTAATCACTGCAAACCAGCCAAACTAATTTTTAAGGAAAGTCACTTTCCTGTTAAAATGTAGTCAAATTAACTGACTGTTCTTTCAAGGATCATAGTACAGTGGTCATTTATGAAACCTTGAGACTGAAGTTGTTGGAAGTCCTCTGCTCCTTTTTAGATTTGCCCTATAGAAATTCCATATACATGCATACATACATACATTGAAACATAATTAACCCGTCAAAAAATATTTTACTGCAGGTTACTGTATTATGTTAATATGCTTAGCGCCATGTTGAAATGAATGAGTATTCTAATAGTCTCATAATACATACACATACTAATACTCTTCTATATCCCTAGTAATAGCATGACCCCTACACAAACATACAGACTGTGGACGTTATCACTCACTCAGGCTAGCTATTCCCTCCTTAAGCACTGGTGTCAAACACACAAACTTTAAGCAGTGGAAGCTCCGGGCGATTTACTTCGTCCACTAACCAGTCCCAGATTTGATTTTTCTAAGATCGCAGCAATGCTACTGATGTACAATCAAAAGTTTTCTACCAAGGCGTTCTCATAAATCACTGCCCGACCACAACAAATAAAATGACAGGTGGCCTGTGACCAGTGCGTCCTAACTTTGAAAAATAAACACACAAAAATCCTGAAGTTCAGAATCAGACTCTAAAATGTATTTAACCTCTCACAACTTGTAAAAATTTGGTTTAAAGAAATTGGCTCCAGTACCAATAACTGCACTTGCAGGTAATTTAATCGATAGTTACAGACATTGTTCCTTCTACCTGTCCCTTTGGTCCGCTTGACTTCTCACTTCTCAGATGCTCTCTCACCTGTTACAGCGCCTCTAAAAAGTCATCAAATTCCCCTGAGAGACCAGTTTCCTAGAGGTGATGAACACAGACAGGACACCCTCCTTCTGACTTCTTGCATTCTTACCAAAACGTAACAACCTTTTATAAATGTGGCCTCCCTTAAGCCCTACGCAAAAGAAAAAACATGTTCTCGAGAAACCCAATTCAAAATATTATACACACAATTGCCTTTCTAATTAAGGAAAATGAAACAAACATACCTTTCGAGCACCATTTTACGGTTTTTCCCCTAGGCTTCGTCTTCTCTAAAGAGATCCTGGTGTCCATATGTGTGTGTGATGTGACCTAGAGCATATAACTTCATTCTACTGCAAAAAATGGCTGTTTTATGCCAAAATTTTCTCTCCAGACATTGTGCATTCAGGGAAATGGCTTCTTAATAATACTATGTGCTGATCATTTGCTGGTTCAAGATCCAGTCAATGCTTCTCTACATAATATATATAATACAATTAATTGCATGTTTCAAGAATAGTAATTATTGTGGTGTTCATGCTAGCTGATACTTATCCCAGATCACTGCTGAGGAGCAACGAGCTAGAAACTCAACACTTCTTAATGGTCAATAGAATTTGGAAATGTTTTCTGGCCACCCCTCTTGAGAGCAGGGTCATCTTAAGGATTTTGGGGGCCCTGCCCCGAAAGGATTTTGGAGGCCCCTGTTCGGAACAGCTTTGAATATGTTATCCAGTTTATCTTTTTCATTCCCTCTTTGGCTAGGTCATGACAGTGCACAGGCACACCGTTCAAATTCTAAATATGTTTACATTTAATATTCAGGGTTGGTGACCTATGTCTTTAATATTGTAACACAGCAGCCGCTCACTAAGGGGGTCATTATGATGGGGTGCGGATCGCCACCGCCCGACCTGCGGTGGCGATCCGCACGACATAACTCCCCGCCTGACCGCCAATTACCCCCACCATATTACCATGGCGGGGGTACCGCGGCGGACGGAAAGACCGTCCACTGCATTTCCGCCGGCAGGCAATCGTCACGATTGCCTGCCGGACGGAAAAGGCCCACAATATGGTGGCGGTGCCTGTCTCCGCCATGGAAAGGCATGCAGAGGTTGGCTTCGGGGCCCGTTGGGGCCCCACGGCGGGGTGGGGGTGGGTGGCTGCACTGAGGGGTAGCTGTGGTACACCCCTTCATTGCCATACACAAGGTGGCAGGCACCACGCGGTGCCTGTCACGTTGTGCATTGCAATGCACAACATGCACCTTTAACATTGCGGCGGGTGCTATTTACAGCACCGCCCGCTGCAATGTTAATGGCAAGAATGTGAGCGCCAGTGTGGCGGGCGCATCCTAATTTGCATCATGGGACTGCCGCACCTCTGGCGGTCGGTCCCATTTTCCGCCATCGTTATGGTGCCCTAAATTATGTGACGCTCTCTCCCATTTCTCTTATGTGAGGTCTGGTTTTTATGTAAAAGAATTTTTTGTTATGGATATTGCAGGAGTCATAAACAAAACATTCCTCTGCAGAATTTCTGTAATAGACTCTCACAACATCAACCACATTAAAATAAATTAATGGAAAACGGTATTTAAAACAATATGTTTAAGAATTATTCAAGGTCATCAGAGCAAGGCTTTCTGCAGAGCAGAGCTGGCTCTTTCGGGGCCCCCTGAAAGGCTGGGGACTTAGGCCAGGGCCCACTTTGGTCATGCCTTAAAACGTCTCTATAGGAGGCCTGAGGAAGATAGAAGTACATTTTTCGTACTTTAGTATTCTAGGAGTGCTCACATTTTTAAGTGCTTTTCTCCATAAAAAATATTGTTGTGACTTATATTTTGCAGATTCAGTAGTGTAAGCAGAAGAGACCAGAATTGTACTCCTCTGATGACTGAAATTACTTTCATTTTTATTTCAAATTCTTTGTATATACAGAATACAATTAACCTCCCCGGTGTGATTGTTTCTCAACCCCCTT